>OX387669.1:12400000-14800000 GCA_947568875.1 Fissipunctia ypsillon
TCTACCCATGAGTATGAACAACTTTTACTATGGGACCAACTCTGAAATCACGAAGTAAAATCAGCTGATTCATACAAAAGTTCAATACCTACTCGACCAAAATGTATGAAACAGCTGATTTTTTTTCGTGATTTCAGAGTTGGTCCCATAGTGAAAGTTGTTCGTTTTCATGGGTAGAACACCCTGCGAAAATTTGGATAGTGATTAAAAAAATGTCCTGTATGTATCCATCGATTTGCACAAAACATGTATTTTTCGTAAGTATAGGAACTTTTTGACTGTGGTGCTTGTGGCTAAGTAATAACAGCCCCACGGGTCGATCGATCAGGTTAAGCTACTCTTGCCGAGGTTGGTCTGTGGATGGGTGGCTATCTTTACATACCACGACCCCTCCGACGACGAAAAGCAACGGAAAGCACGTTAAGCCGTTGGTCCCGGCTATCATTCGTAGATCTGTGACAGTCGTTACGGGTCGTCAGAAGCCCGAAAATCTGACAACCAGTGTTACTAACGGATATCGTATTACCCAGTAACTGGATTGTGGAGGTCAGATAGGCAGTCGCTCCATGTAAAATACTGGTATTCAGCTGCATCCGGTTAGACTGGAAGCCGAGCACAAAATAGTTGAGAAAAGGCTAGACAGATGATGACTAAGAACTCTTTGCCCGAGTTTATGTTTACCAATAAACTAATTGATTGCACAATCATGGATTACCACCATCTGGTGAGATAACCCTATTGATGTTTAAAGACCACAACGCTCATCACAGATTAGCTACGGGATACAAAACAGTGAAAATAATCGCTAGGGTTACAAATATGTATTATACTTGAAACAGTGCTTGAAAAGTGCTAGTACATTCACATAATCATAATAAACTGTATTTAGCCAGCCTTCTGTTCCTTTCTAGTCTGTAGTCCCAGCTTATCCATTGCCTAGTGACCCATTTCTTTTAATTGACTCTTGCAACTTCGCGCAGAAACCATCTGCTACCGTTGGGATTTTTTCATATTATTTTTTAGCTCGAAATGTTTGCCATTATGTAGATTTGCGCGCGTTATGTTTACGTTCGCTTTTGAACGGTTAAATTGGTTCCAACTTTTGTGGTTGTGATTAAAGTTGACGATATTTAAAAATGTCTGCTTCGTTGTCTGGCGGTCGCAAGCGCTGCTGCTGAGGATGAGGTCCTGCCGATCTATTCTGTACATAAACATCACGCCGTGAACACTTAGGTGAAGTGAGTGGTCAATCCCTAGTAGAGTAAGGTGGGATGACAGTTCACATCACGCTCACTTCACCTAAATTTTCACGGTGAGATCTTTACAGAATAGCACCACTGGTTTCGATTCCCACGTTGGGCAAAAGTTGTTGGGTTTTCTATCTAGAATTTCTCAGTAGCAGCCCGGAGTCTGGATTTGTGCCCGGTTGATGTCAATAAGCTCGCCTCTATTACATGGGACTTAAACATAACTGGTGCAATGTGGGTGTACTATAGGTACACCTCTGCTCCACCTTTCGGGGAAACAAGGCGTGATGTTTTGTTATGTTTTAAAAATGTGGGTACCTGCAACGTGCAACCAAATTGTCTTTTAAAGTTAAAATTGAGGATATTTTTAAAGACTGATTCAATTTGGTTTATTGGCTTTTAGCTTGAGTTGAAACCTCAAGGTCGTTATCATGTTTGGTTTTAGTACGTACTCACTGTGCCCCGCGGCTTCGCTCGCATGGAAGTCGTAAGATATAAAGATACACAATATACTAAAATAACAGCCACCCTCGAACCCCGACCCGCCGCGTTGCATCGCCCCCCGCGCAATTTCATGTGTTTTGATTTTTTGCTCGGAACCCTAATTCCTACTCTAAAATAAAAGTATCCTATGTTAATCCCCGTAATATCAGCTATCTGCCAGTGGAAGTCCTGTCAAAATCGGCCCAGCCGTTTCGGAGATTAGCCGGAACAAACAAACAGACTGACACAAATTTAAAAAAATGTTCATTTGTTATAAGTACCGTATATACTTTCAGATGCATTTAGTAAAAAAACTATTATGTTGACAGTAGAAACAGTCACTTCAATTTTATTTATTTATATAGACCAGAGGTTCCCAGACTATTTTTTTCATAGACCACTTTCAAAATTTTGCTGGTTCCGGTGGACCCCCTGCAGCTACATTTCTACCATATTCCCAAAACTCGACAAAACATGTGAAGATTAGATCGTAACGTAGACCCCCGTGTCTACCGTGGAGCCTGGGGTCCACCTGGACCACTTTAGGAACTAAGAGTATTGAGTATAGATTGTGAGAACTTTTGTTAATTATTTTTGTCTTCTTTTACAGGTAATTACTGCTACTTATCGGTGTCAACAAACCACGACTGAAACTGTATGTATAAATATCAATTGGAGGTTCTTACTTAAGTCTTAGGTTGTGGGGTCAAGTCTAGACAAGTACTAATGAGTTTTTTAATTCATATGTGTGTAGATACTAAATACATCGTGAGGATCAAATTCAAAAACCTACCAGTATATTTAAATAAATACTCACCTACCTACTTTAAGATGGGTAATTGATACTGGCAGAATACTCGACATCGGCTCAGCTGCCAAAAAGAAAAAAAAATCGCTTATTACTGGCATTCGTACTTTTGTCAGATACTTTTGCTATATAATTATGATTGCGATATAGAAGAAAACTCGAAACATTATTCTGTCAGATTTTTATGTTGCCAAACTGATGTCAGATACTTTCGATCACAACGAAGTATCACATTCTTCTGAATAAAACTGAGTAGATAGATATTTATGAAGCAAGACATGTCCGTTAACATTGCATTGACACATATTTTTGAAGCCGATGCAGCATCCTATATTTTTGCGTCGCTTGTCTCGTCAGATAGTTTTGGTGTTCTTTCGATGTCACATATTTGTGCTGCCAGTTGTACGCCTTCCACAAATTATCACATATATTTGCCGTAATACATTATGGATGAATCATGCAATCAGATATTATTGCCGAGCTGTTCCTAGTAATATACGTATACTCGTGACTATACAGTTTAAGACTGTAGATAATATACAGAGTGTAAGGGACAGCCCTCCGCAAACTAACAGGGTACATTCAGCTCCTTATTTTGAATCATATTCCACCGAAAATATTCTCAGGAAAATTATCATTTTTAATCGTTTTTTCAATTACTATTCCTTTATTTCAATGTAAAATTACATTATCTGCACGCAACACTCCATTTACGTAAATAAAACTGCTAAAATCAGCAATGGATGTTGAAATACGCAGCGGCCGAAGGCTCGCCGTAACGATACATTGCGCGTGAAGTAACAAAACAAATTAGGTTAATTGGATTCCCATAACGTTCCCGAAATAATTTCATGTACCGGTCATCTTAGTACGATACACTGAATTCACCCCATCAGTCTGCGGAGGGCTGTCCCTTACACTCTGTATATTAAAACTTAATAATCCAAAACGGTGAATAAAGCATTAACATTTAATAATCTTCTAGATATAGATTATTAAAGCCGTGATATCAGCAACGCTATTGTTAGTACCGCGTCACGTTTCAATATCCGGGCCTTTTAGCGGTTTCCTCAGGAAATTACTAACACTAACGTGGTACCGATTGTGGACGAACTATTACGAACGAATATAGGTATATTGGGGCTATATTTAGCAAATATTCCTTGTTCTTTTTTTTTTTGTCCAAAAAGTTGGTGGATTTTATTTATTTATTCGGTCTCACGCACAACACCTATTTTAAAATAGTTAACTGTCGGTTTTTGTAGATGAAGGTGTCAGGGCAGTGCAAAACACATTTAGTTTGCTGTTGAGTGGCACGTTGCCAACGGCATAGGCAACTGCAGCCGTCGACACTCATCGGCAGCAGCCGTAGACGCATTGAAGGCAGCAATTGCCTATGCCGTCGATGTCGTGTATTTGAGCACGTACTCATATACACGAGCAGCACGTTGCCGACGGTAGCCCAGTTCGACGCGTCGGCAACTGCAGTTGCTTCTGCCATTGCCAACAAGCGACTCGTGTATTTGAGCGCGTACTCATATACACGAGCGGCACGTTGTTGACAGCAGTCACCGACGCGTCGACGGTTGCAGTTGGACGCGTCGACGGCTGCAGTTGATTCTGCCAATGGCAACTTGCCGCTCGTGTGTATGAGCACTTAGTGAAAATAAACATGAATCAAAACCTACCAAACACAGTATGGAGTAGGCTGGTATTAAGTAGTCTTACAATTAATAGTTAAATTCATTATGTCAAGAAGTCACTGGTGTGGTTCTTTCCTCAAAAGACCATTTCAGACACCAACCTACATGGTCTTCACATGATGTGACCAAGATTATGTCTGGACTTTAAAAGAGACTGTGACCTCTGAGTTTGTTTCGGCCTTTCTTCTCAGAGTAGTCAGATAGGAAACGCCGGCCTCATCTAGTTTTAAAAAAAAAATGTTTGACGTGTAAAAGTGTTTGTATAAACCTACTTACAGAAATAAAATCATTTATCATTAGGATGTTCATTTAAAAGTAATAAAAATACAATAAAATTTAAGTCAGATGGTATTTTCTGACCTTGGGATTATTTTAAGCTTCTAAAGATTGAACTGGAGGCTGCATAATGCTAAGGCATAAGATTTCTAAAGACTTTTGTGAAGGATATAATTAATTCGATAGGTGTGCAGGTGTTTTGTTACCCAGCAATTTGCTCTACCGTAGTTCTTGTAACTCATTCCTAATTCAACCTCAATTAGCCTGAGTGTACAACGAACGTACATAGATGAATCGACTAGTTTAACCAATAAAGGTATTGTGTACCTACCTTTAGAGATGTATTCGTATGGATGCATATTCTAAAAAGATTTTTTAAAAGATATTTAATGAAGCAAGAATAGATGTAAGAGTTTTATTTTTATACTAGCTGTGCCTCGTGACTTGGTTCGCGTGGAAGTCGTAAGATACACAATATACTTAAATAACAGCCACATTAAAAAAAAAAACTCCCTCGTCCCCCGACTCGTCGCGTTTCACCGCCCGCCCCCGCCATTACTTCGTTTTCGCTTAGTGTTCTTTATGACTTTTTCTTTTTGCTCGGCTCCTAAAGGTCGTAGTGTGACGTTAAATAGCCTATAACTATCCTCAAGAATTGGGTTACCAAATGCAAAAAGAATGTTTCAAATCTGACTTTTTGTTCAAAATTTCAAGAGTTTTAATTTTTTTTGTGCGGAACCCTAATTATTTTAAAATAAAAGTAGCTTAAGTTACTGCCCATAACATCAGTTATCTGTAAGTGAAAGTCCCGTCAAAATTGGTCCAGCCGTTTCGGAGATTAGCTGGAACAAAGAGACAGACAAAAAAAAAATGCTTTTTTGTTATAAGTACCGTATACAAGATGTAACATAAATAACGCACAACCTCTTAAGGGGTCACTGTACTCATCATTATGAACAACTTTTACTATGGGACCAAACCTGAAATCGCAAAAAAAAATCAGCTGCTATATTTATGTTCGCGTAACTCGTCAAAATGTAGGGAACAGCTGATTTTTTTTGACGATTTCAGGTTTGGACTTTCTTATGCATTTAGTAAAAAGTTGTTATTTTCACATCACAAACAGACATTTTAATTGGCTTCATTTGTATAGATGTATAGATTGTATAGATATAATTATGTCGTGGCCAGATCTTAGAGTTGATCGTTTCATGAAGTAATCGGTCATTTCATGAAATAGTCGTGTTCACAGGTTTTTATTTTGGTTATTTCGGTGTTGTCGCAAATGTTTGTGAAAGAATGTTCCTAATTGTAATGAAGGCTGATTTCGACTTAAGTTTTGCATCATTTAGCAATATTTCAGGCTCATGAATTTGAACAACTTCCAACACCTATAGAACTAACTCTGAAATATCGAAAACACTATCTGCAGTTTCATACTGTGGTGGCATATCTACATCGCCACAATGGAACGCGTCACACTGACGTCACGCAAAATCCTGCATCGTGCAATCAGAGTTTACCGTGCGACTAGCATTTATACAACATCCCGACATCAATCGTCGGGCAGTAGCCCACCGGACACAACATCCGTCTGGTCGGAGGATCCTCTCTTTTCATAGAGGATGAGTGAAATTTACACCCTGTTCCTCACGCCTCTTTAATACCAAAAAATGAAATTGGTGCTTATCTGATACTTTTTTTTTGCTAAGAAGGAGGAGGTTATAATAAAATATATCCACCTCCTTTTTGAAGTCAAATGGCCTTTATTGAGTTTTCTATGTTCCTCTGTATGTAATTTTTTGTATGTTTGTTCATCGATATTTTCGACAATTGTGGACCGATTTTCAAAATTCATTATCATTCGGTAGAGGAAGGAAGCTTGCGAATTGGTCATTTTATTAACTTTGCTTGGGTAGTTTTTGAGTTGGCTTCGATAATACATATTTAATCCACTTTGTGTATCATGACGATGTTCTAATACTTCCTCTCACTGTTGGTTACATAGCAATTAGTGGTACACGAATTAGTGTGGGGTAGGTCCCATAACTGAGAAGTGAAAAATAAATAACTTGGTTACGAAAAAAAAACAAATGACTTCCAAAAACAAAACACTACAAAGCGAAAAATAACTTTAATTTCGGAAGTCGGTGGCAAAAAACTAAAATAAAGATCCAAAGACAACGACTTCCGAAATTTTTCATTTTAAATATATATTTATTAGTATTAGTAGTATTTTTTTTTTAAGTCGGTTGTTTTTGAAGAGTTGTATACGCTTCTGCCTTCCCCCAATTGTGGGGAGAAAAGGGTTAAAGTTATGTTATGTCAAACAAATAGTTTTTTGACAGCTGCGCGCACAGATAACACAAATCCGGCGGCGCGCGGCGTGTGAGTCGATGCCGATGGAACGCAATGTTGCCATTCTTAATATTGTACTTAAATAATCATTTTAGATTTAGATATTGTTTTTATTTTGTTTCTTTTTTTAATTACATTGCATGCTGCACCGGCTGACGCCATCACGTCAACGCCGGCTGTCGCTGAAAACCAGCGCTGGGGCTCTGTCTCGCATAGGGTCGCAGCATTGTGCTGAGCGATGGCCGTTTTGCGTGGATGTGACGCATATTTTCCCCCAACTTGTTTCTTTTTGTGTTTTTGTTCTTTTTTTTGCGTCATGTTTACCGTAAATAAACGTATTTTCTTTCTTTCTTTCTTTCTTCTTTCATGTTTCACTAAATTCACAAACACCTTCTGACATGATCAGTAATTAGCGGCATTAACACTTTGAACACAGACTACAGGTCAGCTTAGGCGGTTCACTACATTACTACGGCTTGGGTGAGCTCATAAGTAGCAATCACGTGTCTGGCAGGAGTAAATAAATTGTATATAAGTAACATACATACATAACATCACGCCTGTATTCCCCGATAGGTTAAACAGAGATGTACCTATAGTACACCACATTTCGCTAATTATGTTTAAGTTCCATGTAATAGGGGACGAGCCAATTTTTTTTTTTTTTTTTTGTGGATGGGAAATCATCAAATGACTTCTCCCGCTCTGGGCGGAGCGGGAGGGCGTGTCAGACTTTTACTGACTAAAACCCACCCGTGTTCCTTCTGTTGCCTGTGCCGGGGCCACGGTAACTCTTTCGAACATCCTGCGAGGGACGAGTCTATTGCCATCAACCGGGCACAAATTCTAACTCCGGGCTGCTACTGAAAAATTTCAGATGTAAAATCCCAATAACACTTTGCCCGATCCGGGAATGAAACCCAGGACCTCACTACTATGGCTCAGCAGTAGCGCTTGCGACCACTAGATCAGCAAAGCAGTCAAAATACACGTAAGTATATATATATTGTAGGTATTGTCCAGCCTTACCAAGGGGTATCGTGTTACCCAGTAACTGGGTTGTAGAGGTCAGACAGTCGCTCCATGTAAAATACCGCTATGCAGTAATCCTGTCACAACTTCCTGAGATTAAACATCAAACTATATAACACATTAAGTGATTTTTCAGTGTCCGGGTACTTCTAGCAAAATCCAAAAATGATTTAATTTGTATGAAACTATCCACCAAAAACGTTAACTTAATAAATTGATCCGTAAAAGTTAATATGTCCGGAAATGGTCAAACATAATTGTGCCGTAGACAGGTAAATGCTACTCTATTGATAAATTTTAATCATTAAAAAACCCTTTACAAATAACAATAAAAAACACCATTAAATGTTCAAACCTAGAGCAATGACCAAAAATTATTTCTCAATAATGACCGGCACTCAAAATCAAAAATCAAAATCAAAACTCATTTATTCAAAGTAGGCTGAGAATCAGCACTTTTTGAACGTCAAATGTGACATAAGACAGTCCCCCGGCACGCCCGCCCTTCACCACTTCCTAGTGCTTTAGCTAGGAAGAAGAAGTGGCGCAACAAACTCCCCAACAGCACAGCTGTCTGTTTAGTTAGAAAAACTTGATTCTTTAAATTAGAATGCAAAATTATCTACGTTACGCAACACAAAAACATTAAATAAAATTATTTTCCATGTGTCAGCTAGCACACACCAATATCATCATCATCCTAGCCTTTCCCCAACTATATTGGGGTCGGCTTCCAGTCAAACTGGATGCAGCTGAATACCAGTATTTTACATGGAGCGACTGCCTATCTGACCTCCACAACCCAGTAACTGGGTAATACGATACCCCTTGGTAAGACTGGTTGTCAGACTTTCGGGCTTCTGACGACCCGTAACGACTGTCAAAGATCTGCGAATGACAGCCGGGACACGGCAAGGCACGGAGGAGTCTCGGATGTAAAGATGGTCACCCATCCACGGACAACCATGCCAAGCGTAGCTTAACCTGACCGATCGACCCGTGCGGCTGTTGTTTCTTAGCCACAAGCCCCTAGCCCACACCAATATACAAATTAAAAAACCATTGAAATTACTATACGTACGTAGTCTGTATTTTGTATACCGCCTTCTGTATGTTTCAGTTTGTAAACATAATTAGAACTGATTGGAACTTGAAGCAAGTTGCAATTAGAGTGAATAAATAATATATGCCAAGAACATCGCTTCTTCTGCCTAAGACTCCCATCCCACGACTGCGCCGACGAGGAAGTGACAAGCTATCGAATATTTTCTCGCTCAAGAAACGTACATTACATCCCGTTTCAGTAAAAGAGATACATTATAATAATAGTTGATCGTTGACTGTGCACACTACTGGAGAGATTTTTTTCTACTGCAGCGTTTGTCGCAGGGACAAGAGCTATCAAAGAGAGTACTCGCTCGGCGATGCTCGCTTGGTGGGCAGAACACTCGCTGAGAGACTTGGTACATACGCATACCAGCGAGAGACCGCTCGTTGCCATCGCGCACTCGCTGCTCGCCAACTCGTTTTTAGTTGCTGGCTCTACTCGCTTCTCGCCTATCGTCGGCGGCTGCAGTGGGACAGGTGCCTTAGCGTAGTTACTCCATTATGTATGGGTGGTATTTGATATTTGATGGTGCTATCATTTATGTAAACATTCATTTGCAGTTCATTTAGGTTTGTTTTCCTTGTTGAAAACGGGAAAGTTCTGTATATAAGGTGTATCTACTCATACACGAAATCTCTTAAGGAGTCATTGTACTCATCAATATGAACAACTTTTACTATGGGACCAACCCTGAAATCGCGAAATAAAAATCTGCTGGTCCTTACATTTTGACGAGTTATACGAACATAAATGTACGGAACAGATGATTTTTTTTCGCGATTTCAGGTTTGGTCCCATAGTAAAAGTTGTTCATATTGATGAGTACAATGACCTCTTAAGAGATTTCGTGTATGAATAGATACACCTTATATAGTTTATACTAGCTGTGCCCCGCGACTTCGTTCGCGTGTAAGTCATAAGATACACAATATACACATAACATAACAGTCACATTTTAATAAAACTCCCTCGTCCCCCGACCTGCCGCGTTGCTTGGCCCGCCCGCGCTATTACTTCGTTTTCACTTGGTGTTCTTTTTGACTTTTATCTTTTTACTGGGCTTCTAAGGATCGTAGCGTGATGTTAAATAGCCTATAATTATTCTGGAGAATTGGGTTACCAAATGCAAATAGAATTTTTCAAATCCGACTTTTGGTCATAATTTCATGGGTTTTAATTTATTTGCGCGGGTCCTCAATTATTTTTCTAAAATAAAAGTAGCCTAAGCTACCCGTCGTAACATCAGCTATCTGACATAAACATAAATATGGACCCACTATAAGATCGTTAAAAGCCAGGTAAGAGCCAGGTATTTCAATGCATAGTATATTACAGTTTCTCGAGAACTTTCTATCGCCCGAGACTTTGACTTGCCTGAGGCACTCTATCCGCAGATTCTAAAGCCTTTGAGATAGTGTCGCCCTTTAGAGGACATTATTATAGGTAGAAAGGCTAGTTTTAATAAATTAGACGAAAACGTACTAAGACTAATTTAAAATAACCAGTTTACATATCATTTAAGATTTTGATGATATTAATAACGCTAATTAGGAATCTTAAGGTGCTACCCCGAGCTAAACCATGCGATAATGCGTTATCCAGAGACTATTAATTCATTAACTAAGAATAATAAACTACTTCTAAAAGCACAATAATAATGTTCGATATCCTGTCATCACATTGCACGACTTATTAGTTTTTATGTGTGTTATAAATACATTTAAAATCTCCTTGTAAAAAAAATATTAATATTATTGATTGCATATATCTTTTGCTAGAGGTGACGTTCTACTAATTTGAGGATTACGCTAATGGTTAGATAATTAAAAAATCTAAATAATTCACGTTTTATTTTATTTCAAAAGATCGTTTTCCTTTTTTTATTAAAGTAATTCTAAAAATTGTGTGATTTCTGTGATAAATGGGCTTGTGGACAGAGCGAGTCAAAGTGGCGGGATAGAGAAGGTCTGAACGCTCAAGGTCGTTCGGTCGGGGAAGCGCCATAAATTGGCATGATTTTCTGAAGTTATTTATGTACTGCGGTGTAAAAATAGCCATTATAACTGTTTTCCTAGCAGAAAGCTTAAAAATTTCCAGAAATGTTGCATCTATTTTCGTAACGTTGAAACTAAAACCGCTCCTGATGAGAGCTAAGAAAATGCTAAGAAAACTGATGAAATGGAGCATTTTGTCCAATCGTTTAGTCATCTGAAAAACTCAATACGAAAAAACTTCTGTAAGTACAACGCTTAAATTAATCAAAGTGTCCACTGCAGACCACATAAAATTACTCCCAAACCAAACGATGTTTTAAATAGATTCTAGAAAAAAACACATTATTGCAAAAATATGGCCTCAACAGAACATTACGTACACGCGGTGATATTACCACTTCAGGCTCTAATTACCATCCTCGTATAAGGAGACAGACATTTGTTTTTATAAGGTACCTAACTAATGCAAAAGAATGAGTCAGAATTTATGAAAACTTTATTAGAATTGTACTCATAAGCGCAATTAATCTTAATATTGCCATTTGGCACCTTTTTATCAGCCTGTCATGCTGTCATCTGGACAAGTTTAAACACAAAGAATAAATAATTAACTCTACAAAGATTTGATATGGTCAAATAAGAAGTTGTATCATCTTACATTCCTTCAATCGATCTAAAGAATAAGGCCTCGTCTGATCTTCAGAGAAGACAATGCAAGCCATTACTGTTTAACATAATCAGCCTATCATGTTCCCACTGCTGGGACACAGGCCTCCTCTCTGTGAGAGGGAATGGGACGTTATCCACCACGCGGGCCCAGTGTGCCGCCTTTCACCACTTCTTAGTGCTTTAACTGTGAAGAAGAAGTGGCGCACCAAACTGAAATTAAATAGAAAAGAAAAAAAGAAAATTTGTTTATTCTGCACAAAAAAAAAATATGACTTATAATACACACATACAAAGTAGCCAAAAGTCTGATATTCAAGCCGTATAAAGTTGACAAAATTTTTGTCAGGGTTTAAAGACAATTTACATTGCCTCTGTATGCGTGTTGCGACACTGGCAAATGACATCAAACAAACAAAACTAAAAACCGGATTGCAGAGTGGAAAAGTAACTACTTTTGTAACAAACAAACAACACTATCAAGAACAATTAAGCTGTGCGTCACATCTGTGCAAGAATAAACAGGTCGTTGCTCAGCAAAATGCTGTGACTTCGGACGAACCTATCATCAACAGCGCTGATTATTAGCAACTACTTACCTCTCGGATGGCGTAATGATGTCCCCCTGTGTGACCTTATAAATCGGGTAAGTAAAATTTCCCACAGAAATACGACTATTATGTTTTTGTTTTTTTTTTATTTGAGATAGGTTTGCTCTTGACTCTAGTCTAGGTCAGAGATGACAGAGATAAAGTCGACGATGGAGCGAGCTTACCCAGAAGAAGCCTGTTCACTCTCACTTTGAAGAGATCGGGGTTGTATGCGTTCGGAAACACAGACGCAGGCAGAGAGTTCCACTCCTTTGCTGTGCGCATCACAAAAGACATTTGGAAACGCTTAGTGCGAATTGGTGGAATAGCAACTAGGTAATGATGGTAACCTGCAGTGCGTCTAGATGTCCGCTGATAGAAGGGGGCCGGCGGAATGAGGTCTTGGAAGTATAATCTGTAGAAGACCGACAAGCAGGCAACCTTGCAGTGATGAGCCAAGCTGTGAAGCTTGGCATCCACCAGTCTTACGTCGCCAATGAGCCTCTTAGCTCTGCGTTCCACCGAGTCAAGCGCGGCAAGTTGGTATTTAGCTGAGCCATCCCAAATGTGGCTGCAATACTCCATGCAGGATCGGACTTGCGCTTTGTAGAGAGTTAAAAGCTGTCCAGGCGTAAAGTATCGCTTCACCCTATTTAGGATGCCCAGTTTCTTGGCCGCAGTTTGGGCTTTGTACTCGATGGTGGCACCGAAGTTAAGACATGATGTCAACTCCATGCCTAGGAGCTCGAGCCGATCAGTTACAAGAACAGATGTACCCCGAAAAGTAGGAGTTTGATCGTAACGACACCTTTTAGCGGTAAAAAGACACGCCTGTGTTTTTGTGGGATCAAAAGAGACCAGATTATCATCACCCCACTGGGAGACAAGGCTTAATGTCAAATCTGTCCGCTCTACCATGGCCTCTCTCAAGGAACGAACAAACTAAGTGACTATTATGTACTAATCCCTTATAAAAAAGATACCACGTTACCACAACAACACATTACCTACTTGCAGCTTGCGACATTACCATTGCAGACTCTAATTATCTCCAGCCGTACGTACGGAGACAGACATTTGTTTCTATTAAGACTCCGGACAAGCTACATTTAATTGGAATATAGTGTATGTTTTGTTGAAATAAACACGTATCTAATGTACGACTGGTATACTCTATGTATTATGGAATTAGTGGGTTAGGTACCATAGCTGACACTTTCAACAGTATTATGTCTGGACTTTAAAAGAGACTGTGACCTCCGAGTTTGTTTCGGCCTTTCTTCTCAGAGTAGTCAGATAGGAAACGCCGGCCTCATCTAGTTTAAAAAAAAATGTTTGACGTGTAAAAGTGTTTGTATAAACCTACTTACAGAAATAAAATCATTTATCATTTATTACTAAGGTAATATGGTTGAAAAGTAGTTCACCACAAATGTCCACGATGGTACATAGACAGACTGCCTCGTTGGTCTAGTGGTCACAAGCGCTACTGCTGAGTATGAGGTCCTGGGTTCGATTCCCAGGTCGGGCAAAATTTTCATTGGGTTTTTCCATCAGGAATTTATTAGTAGCAGCCCGGTGTCAGCCCCCTATTACATGGAACTTAAACATAACTGGCGAAATGTGGATGTTACTATACGTACCTACATCTCTACCTAACCCTTCAGGGATTACAGGCGTGATGTTATGTCATGTACGTGTCTTTAGTAAAAAATACAGTCATATTTAAAGTAGCGAATGAACCCTACAAAAACTCCAAATCGAATAAAATAATTTAATTAGGTATTTCAAGTCTGTTTTGGCATTGACATCGGACTGTTTTTATTGATTTGGGATTTTCAACATTTATTTTTTTATTGTAATGTAATTTTTCGGGGTGGCTAAAACAAAAACATTGACAAGTAAGACTATAGTAGTTCAAAATTTCAAATTAGATTAACACAGAAACAGCATCCTTCATATTAATAATTACCCATTCCTCCCGTTCCATGTTATCTCACCTTATATCTATGCAAAACTAGGACAAAACAATACACAATTTAGGAGCACAGTATACATAAACATGTATACAACAGCGAGCTACGTGTACATAAGCTGTATATACCTAAACTCGGCTTCAGTACATAACACGACATATTTGTGTATATCAGCGTGAAACTAACGAACGGGGACGAAACAATGGAGTCGGGAATTTGAATGCACAGTGTTATGTTGATATGATTTTGTAGCCAGTTGAGTAAAAAGGAACGATAGTGAGAAGGTTTCAATCAACTCAGTCTATTGCAGTCCACTGCTGGACATAGGCCTCTCCCAGGCTGCGCCACAACACCCAGTCCTCCGCCTTCCGCATCCAGTCTGTCCCAGCCACCTTCTTAAGGTCGTCGGTCCATCTAGCTGGGGGGCGTCCCACACTACGCTTGCTGATACGTGGTCTCCACTCCAGGACTCGTCTGCTCCACCGGCCATCGGTCCTTCGATAAACATGGCCAGCTCACTGTCACTTCAGTTTGCTTACTCTGCAGGCTATGTCGGTTACTCCGGTTCTTAGTTCTTCGATGAGAAGGATTGAATACTGTTTCCGAGAATTATTATTTATTTTAGGTATTTTTAAGGTTCCGTACCTCAAGGATAAAAACGGAATCCTTATTAAATCACTTCGTTCCGTCTGTATGTCTGTCGGTTAATCTTGCAAGACCTTTTTTCTCAGAGACGCGTGGAGGTATTAAGTTGAAATTAATATCACATACGTAGGTCTATAGTCCCTTAGAGGTAAAAAAAAATCCAGTTTTTAAATCAACGCAATAAAAAAATACGGTCATTTATGCGACATATTTCGATACTCGCAAATAAATCAAAACCCGTTGACCTAGAATCATAAAATTTGGCAAGAGGCAAGGTCTCACAGCACAAGTAAAGGGAAAAGTCCAAAAATCTTTAATTTGTAGTTTTATCACATCTTTTTGGCGATTACATACTTAAATTTGCAGTTGGAGAATTGACCGTGACGTATATCAATGTATGGGAGAACATGTTTTTCAACTAAAATTAGACAGGGGATATCTCCAATAACCTTAACAGAAATCCCCCATAAGTCTTCAGTGTTTTTTTTTATGTTTTTTATTGCTTTTGCTTTTTTATGGCTTGAATTCAAAACGTGGAATGTCCTTACTGAAGTTTTCTTTGAGAAGAGATTCAGCTAATAAAGATGATGAGGGGAGAGATTTCGTAACCTCGATTGGGATGATGGAAAAGAAATTTTCTAGTATCTCAGCAACTTTTAACGTATCTGAAATGGTTTCATTCTGAACTTTTAAAGATAATCATTCTGATCTCGCTGTTTTGTGTTTCCAGTTTCTTTGTTAATTACCTGCCACACCGCTTTTTATTTTATTATTAGAAATCTTGATTTTGTTACTAATTAATTTCGATTTAGCTTGAGCGCAGACATGATTATGAAGGGCTTGATCAGAAGTCTATGATTTCTCTTGGTACAAATTATTAACAGTTTGGTGAAATTCTTCCGAACTACAATCAAAATAAACCGACCCTTCGTCGCTTCCTAAGGTTTTAAACTGAAACACGTTTGTTTGGAATTTTAGGCGTAAACTCAGTTACGGCGGGCTGTGCTGTGGCGGCTGCTGCAGGTGCAGAAAACCTCAAACGGCGCAAATATAACAACCTCATTGGGAGCTATATGTTTGAGCCGTTTGGGGTTGAAACACCCTGGCCATGGGGTCCGAGTGTTCATCGTGTATTTCGGGACATCGCCAAGCGGTTGGTCGACTCTTTACGGGACCAGAGGGCTCGCCTATTTTTAGCCCAAAGAATCAGCATTGCCATTCAGCGTGGCACTTTTCCCATTGACAGCGATGCGGACGATTTTTTTGATGCCCAATGAGCTCTTCCCTCTTTTTATTTTTTATATACTTGTACATAATAGTATTATCTTGTACCTATGTAGTACTTAGAGAGTTGTATTGACGACTTTAATGATTATAATTCTGTAAATGCATATTTGTTTAGGCGAAACAATAGTACTATCGAGCAAACTTACATCTAACCAATTTGAAAACAAAATCCCGTGCACACGATGACCACATCTGTTAGCAAGCGTTACTATAGCGGCCGAGCGCTGCAAGCAAGAATAGTACTTACGGTGTATAGATGCTCATTTCTCCAATGGTACATAGAGCAATAATTACATTTTCATAATATACATAGATAGGTTATTTAAGCTGTAAACATCTCGCATAAAAAACAAAAATCTAATTTAATCAAATCCCTTACAAAAACAACTTGTCCACAAGTAAACAATATCCACACAAACGAACGCGACACATACTTGTGGTCGTCTGCAATGGTTACACATACCTACCGAATGCCTGTGGCTGGAACAGCCTGTAATTCCGCCGTTTTCTGGACAGTTTGACGTAACAGCGCCATTTTCTGGACGGTTGACACTGAATGCGGACTTTAGGAAGATGGGAATTGAATTTGTAAATAGTTAAGTCAGATTTCGTGTGGGGAAAGTTAGTTAGGGTTGTTTGTAAATTCAGTAGGTATTGCATATTTTATGAAGATACGTTATTGTGAAAAATATATAGGTATTCGATTTAATGTAACCGCATTTTCATAATTATTTTTTTTTTGTTTTTGATCTAATAGTACTAACTTGAAATTAGATAGATGCTTATTATAATACTAGCTGGGTCCCGCGACTTCGTTCGCGTGGAAGTTGTAAGATACACTAAATAAAATAACAGCCACATTTTAATATAACTCCCTCGTCCCCAGACCCGCCACGTAGCATCGCCTGCCCGCGCTATAAACGTTCTTTCTGAAGTTTTTTCTTTTTACTCGGCTCCTAAGAGTCGTTGCATGATGTTAAATAGCCTGTAACCAGCCTCGAGAATTGGGCTAACAAATGCATAAAGCACAAAATAACTTAAAATTCATGGGATTTAATATTTTTGCGCGGAACTCTAATTCTTTTTCTAAAATAAAAGTAACTCCGTAGAACTTTAGTTACTCCTTAAAACAACAGCTATCTGCCAGTGAAAGTCACGTCAAAATCGGTCCAGCCGTTTCGGAGACCAGCCGGAACAAACAGACACAAATATTTTAAAAATAGTTTTTTTTTTTTGTTAGAAGTACCGTATACATACTTTCAGCATTTAGTAAAATGCTGTTAATTTGACATTACAAACAGTCACTTCAATTTTATTTATCCGTATGTATGTATAGAAAAGCGTTTTATACAGTGTGGGGAAAACAATGTGACAATAAATGGAAATACTGGCAATCTAATACATTATAGTATTTTGAAGCTATTAAATAAATCCTCGCATCGAAATTATAAAAACAAACTAAGTAATAGTGATGAGCCGACTGTGGATTTGGCCAATCTTTGACTAGCTATAGTGGCTAAACTATTGGCTATATTTGATTGAATTTCCGCTTACAGACTGGGAACGTCATTACATGTGCGCAGTTTAATTTATTGTCGTATTGTCATCTCCTCCTTGTATAATAATGGATTGTTAATTCCAGGCTGCTATGCCAAATATTTGCTTACTTTAATTGCTAAAGTGTTCTGCAATGATAAATGGGTCCCTTAGCTTAGAAACGACAAGAAAATATGAAAGTGTCCGTTTGCAATAATTGGGAATATGGATGTATTTTTTTTTTTACTAAATCAGTAAAAGACAATAATATAAGCCTGTGGCGGCATCTAAAGGGTTTTCCAATAGGGACGGGTCGATGTTGACAGTCTGTGGCAGTCATACTATTTTGGTGGGATCTGTAAAATCTGTTGTATATTATGCAGTCAGTGATGCCAAATCACCATGGCAAGTTACACGGTTGAGCAGCATGTGCAAATGATAAAACTTTATTATCAAAATGAGTGTTCGTTAGTGCAAACGTTGCGCGCATTGCGCCCATTTTACGGCAGACGCGGTGGCCCTTCAAAGTTCACTCTCCAACGATTGGTGACTAAATTTGAGACGACCGGTTCGGTAAACAACCAACCAACACCTTTACGTCAAAGGAACGCCAGATCGGCCGAGAACATCGCCGCTGTACGTGAGAGTGTTCAGGAGACTCCGAGGCAGTCGATTTCTCGCCGTGCTCAAGAACTCGGCCTTTCGCAGACCTCAACTTGGAGAATTTTGCGTCGGGACTTGGGTTTGCATCCGTACAAGATTCAACTGACCCAAAAGCTCAAAGTTAATGACCATAGACAACGCCGTTTGTTCGCTGAATGGGCATCGGAACGCTTGAAAGAGGACCCCGATTTTGGCCGAAAAATAATCTTTAGCGACGAGGCACATTTTTGGATGAATGGTTTTGTTAATAAGCAAAATTGCCGTATATGGGATGACCACAACCCACATGAGGTTCACCAGGTGGCAATGCATCCACAAAAAGTTACTGTTTGTTGCGGATTTTGGTGTGGCGGCGTCATTGGTCCGTACTTCTTCGAAAACGACGTTGGCGAGGCCATCACCGTCAACGGCGAGCGCTACAGATCAATGATAAACAATTTCTTTTGGCTTGAATTGAACAATATGGACGTGAACGACATGTGGTTCCAGCAAGATGGCGCTACTTGCCACACAGCGAACGACACAATCGACATTCTGCATGAACGGTTTGAGGGTAGAGTTATCTCTCGCAGAGGTGACGTGAATTGGCCACCAAGATCGTGTGATCCGCTAGACTTTTTCTTGTGGGGTTTTCTGAAGTCGCAGGTCTATGCCAATAAACCACATTCGACCGTTGCCCTGAAAGCCAACATAACGCAGGCCATCGCTCGGATTCAGCCGGATCTATGCAGCAGAGTCATTAAAAATTGGACCTCTCGGATTTGTGCCACCATACGAAGCCGCGGCGGACATTTGAACGATGTCATATTCCATGCATAATGGCATAAATGGGCCTTTTAAATAAAAAATAAATTTCTTTAATATCTCACACACATCTTGTTTTATTCAATTTTAACATCGACCCGTCCTTGTTGAAAGACCCTTTATAACGCCACATGTGAACTACGCATCAAAGACCTGACGTCACACAAATCCTGCATCGCGCAAGCAGAGTTTACCGGGCGACTGGCATATACAAGGTGTAACATAAATAACGCACAACCTCTTAAGGGTTCATTGTACTCATCATTATAAACAACTTTTACTGTGGGACCAAACCTGAAATTACGTTCGCATAACTCGTCAATATGTAGTGAATAGCTGATTTTTTTATCCGCGATTTCAGGTTTGGTCCCATAATAAAAGTTGTTCATAATGATGAGTACAATGATCCCTTAAGAGGTTGTGCGTTATTTATGTTACATCTTGTATACAACATCACGACATCAACCGTTGGGCAGCAGCCCACCAGACAAAACACCTCCTTTTCTATAGGGGATGAGTGAACTTTACACCCTGCTCCTCATGTCGGTGGTTGAAATGATCAGTGGAACTCAGCACTCTTGCGCCTCGGTTGATATTATGCGACTTCTCAATCTAACTGGGGCGACCCGCTTCTGGGAGACCAGCTAAACCGATCCGCTACCGTAAAAAGACACAACAGTACCAAATCCGGCTCGAAGGACCATAAAATGTACGGTGCGTACACTTGTAGAGTTGTTGTTGGGGTTGTTGTTCAGGTTGGAGCGCGTAGAGAAAGATTCACTTAGTTTTCCTTGGGTTTATAACGTATAATTGTGTTTACAATAAAAACTGTTTGACGATTCCTTTCTCTAATGTTAGTCACCGCGTAGCAGTAATTGCACTCACCGATTTATTATGTTGTATCGGTATTTATAGAAACAAATTAAGGTGAAAGCTCCAGGGTAGCCCGCGAAATTCAAATTTTCTTACGTTTTTTGCAATTTGCAGGGCAGTATTAGGTTGTATGTTGATTAAAATATTATTCGCGACCGTAACAAATATGTATTTACAGATTTATAATCATTAACGTCATCAATACAACTCTCTAAGACCAAGTAATTCTATTGAATGACTATTTCATGAAATATTAACACATTTCAGGATTATACAACTTAAGGAATTGTATTGCTGATTCTAATGATTATAATTCTGTAAGTACATATTTGTTATGCTCGCGAATCATACGTTAATTAACATACACCCAGACACTGAGCTGCAAATTGCAAAAGTCGTAAGAAACATTGAATTTCGCGGGCTACCTTGGCGCTTCCCCCTTAACGTACGTCAGTCATTTTAAGACTGTACACCTCTATAAATCCAACAAAAGTATTACAAGTTAAATGCAACTACTGCTCATTGCTCAAAAAAAATTTGAAAGTCCAACAAATATCTGCTACAGTTTAAACGTCCGTTTTTATTGCGGTCATGATGTGATGTCTTTTACCACGATACTACTTTTTTCACATCCGTTTTTTAGCCCCAAATCATAACATAACACATAACATCACGCCTTGTTTCCCCGAAGGGTTAGGCAGAGGTGTACACCCACATTTCGCCAGTCAAACCAACCCCAAATCAAATAAATTAAATTGTGTTGTGCTTTATTCAAGTAGAATTTGCACTTTGCTTTTTTTATTCACATAGTTTTCTTTGTCGCTTCAGGCATTGTAGAAGACGGCGCGTTTTGAGTTTGCATTCCGTTCCACAAAAAAAAACACAACATACAATAATGAATTGTGAATTAAGTAATGCATTAAACAAAATATGAATTTGTTTCTTGACTCCTACACAATTTATATTTAAATAATGAATAAGTTTTGAATTGCGTGCATATTCCCTATTGTGGTTATGTGATGCGGAGGAGTGATGCAAACGTCGTGAGGGAAGTTTTGAGTAGATGGCTATAAGAGTAGGAGAAGACCAAAGAAACGATGGATGGCCTGTGTGGAAGGTGATATGGCTAGAAAGGAGGTGACTACCGAGATGACGACTAACACAGAAGTATGGAATAAAAAGACGTGTTGCGCCGACCACAAGTTAATTGGGATAAGGACAGGAGAGTGATGATGATGATTATGACTTATAATTATTAATAAGAATTAAGGCGTTAATTAACTAGTCTTATACAGGATGTAAGGGACAGCCCTCCGCAGAGTGAAATTAGTATATCATACTAAGCTGACCGGTACATGAAATTATTTCAGGAACGTTATGGGAATCCAATAAATCGTCACCGTGGCAAAACGCACGTAAACGCGCGTAGCGAACGGCAGCGCAGCGAGCCTTCGGCCGCCGAGTATTTCAACATCCATTGCTGATTTTTTTTTATTTTAGCTGTTTTATTTACTTAAATAGAGTGAATAGTAACTGAAAAAATAATTTAAAAAAATTAAAATCTACCTGAGAAAATTTCCAATGGAATGTGATTCAAAATAAGGAGCTGAACGGACCCTGTTAGTTTGCGGAGGACTGTTCCTTACCCCTATATTTACCGAGCAAATAACTCTAATCCCAATCTCAAAGGTGACTTAGGAATTGAGATCAAACAACAACACATCAAAGTTTAATCTACTAAACAAACAAAACATATTAACGTATCCATAACACTTTTAAAATATTGCAAATCATTTGATGCAGGCCGCCCCTCCTGTCACACCCACGTTCAACCCTCTCAATATTACCCAGTTTAACCCTGGCATAAAACAAATGCGGAATATTAATATTTATCGAAGTGCTATATTTACTTAGTCATAACTCTTAGAGGGGTTTGTTGTGGTCGAAATAAATTATGAATGGTTTTTTGGACTAATTGTTGCAAGGTCTGTTGTCGAGAGTTTGGTCTGGCGATACTTTTACATATTATCGTTTTGGATTGTCTCAATGCAAGGTTCCAAGTTTGATGCGTAGGTGAAACTTTGTTGTTTGTCCCTGAAAATTCTTAAAAATGTGTTTTTTTTTTCATTTCCGAGGAAAATAGATAATGATAATTGAAAGAAATGTAAAAACAGTTTCACATTTAAGTTTTCCAAAAAAAATTGCGGCTTTTTTTTTAGAAATACTGTCAAAAATTGTAAAAAGGGATTTATTACCAGATAACCTCAAACCCACTTGCACTGTCTTATGGTGTTTTGTCTAAAGAGAATAAGAATTTATACAAAAACAATACATTACGAATTGACACATGCGGATAAATTTTTCGACGCCTTGTGTTATCTTTATTAATTATCATCATCATCTGCCTAGCCTTTTCCCAACTATGTTGGAGTCGGCTTCCAGTCTAACCGGATAGAGCTGAATACCAGTATTTTACATGGAGCGACTGCCTATCTAACCTCCACAACCCAGTAACTGGGTAATACGATACCCCTTGGTAAGAGTGGTTGTCAGACTTTCGGGCGGACCCGTAACGACTGTCAAAGATCCTCGAATGACAGTCGGGATCAACGGCTTAACGTGCTTTCCGAGGCACGGAGAAGTCTCGGTATGTAAAGATGGTCACCCATCCACGAACCAACCCCGGCAAGCGTAGCTTAACCTGATGGATCGACCCGTGTGGCTGTTATTACTTAGCCACAAGCTCCTTATCTTTATTAATTAATTAGGTGTAAATTATTATTTACGTACATATTACTTTTTTTTAAACTTTTTTTTTTGCTTTTGCAGCTTGGAGTCTGGATTTGTGCCCGGTAGATGGCAACAGGCTCGCCCCCTATTACATGGGACTTAAACATAACTGGCGAAATGTGGGTGTACTATAATAGGTACACCTCTGCCTAACCATTCGGGAACACAAGGCGTGATGTTATGTTTTGTGTTACTTTTATTTAAAACTATTAAAAACTTACCACTTGTCCTCCCTTATCTTAATACAAGAAGCACACACACAGAAGAAGAAAGAATATGCAACAGAAATGTTAAATTGTACTGAACACCGAGTGTGGTACTCAGACTTCGATTTTGACCTGTGTGTTGTATACGCTTAGGGTTGAGGGTTTGAGTAAAACAACAAAATCAAAAAAAATGCTGTTCTATAGCTGGTTAAATCGCGGTAACGAAACCATAGTGAGTTATAATTCGACGCCAACGCCATCTAGTTACATCGTGTACAACTTTGAAAAAGTTTTGAGCCGTTTGGGGTCGAAACGCTCGGGTCATGGGGCCCGAGTGCGCGTCTCCTTTTTAAGGAAATTTCTCGCCGACTGGTCGACACTTCACGTGACCAGAGGGCTGGCTCGTTCTTTGGCCAAAGAATTAGCATTGCCATTCAACGTGGCAATGCTGCCAGTCTTCTGGGCACGTTTCCGGATGACAGCGATGCGGACGAGTACTTCGACGCCTAAGTTTCCTTTTGTTTTGTATATTTATTTGTATAGTTAGTTAGTTCGTTAGTTAGTAGAAAAAGATATTTTAAGTTTTTTTTAACATATAATTATTAAAAAGAATATAATTAATTTTGTTGACCTGATGAGTGGCTTTTGATCATGCGTGATCGTTAACAAGAAGTAACCAGAAAAACACTATAAACCTGCGTCTACACAGTACATTACAATCACCCAACATCTAGGCTACTCACAGGCAGCCTATCTTAGCCCTTCTTACTTCGTTACAAGCCACTCGACACCGCTGAGAGCGCTCTACTCGAGTGTCCGCTAGCTTTGTCAGCTCTACGTGAGGGCTCACACGCCGATAGACACTCGCGACACTTGACACTAGGGAATAAATACTGTTTGTTGAGACTGCAGTTTTGCTAGGCGCGGTGGGATTGATCGGTGACTTTGATACAGGCGAATTTAGTTATGGTAAATATTCAATTAATCCTCTAAACACTTATAGACTTTCTAATGATGAACGCTTTTTTTTTTTAAATGAATGGACCTCTAATCACTTTTTGGGGTTCTAACGATACACACTTTTTTAAACAATTGAGCCTCCTTCATAACTTTCTGTTCTATTCTCATAGTTGGTCGCAGAAACTAAGCTAGGGCACCCCGATCAAATGGGTTAGGTTAGGTTAGGTTAGGTTAGGTTCGAGCTGAGAGCGCTCTACTCGAGTGTCCGCTCGCTTTATCAGCTCTACGTGAGGACTCACACGCCGACAGACACTCGCGACACTTAAATACTGTTTGTTGAGACTGCAGTTATGCTAGGCGCGGTGGGATTGATCGGTAATTTTGAGACGAGAGAATTTAGTTACCATCTTCACCATAACGGCCGAATCCAATAACCCATTTTCAGTAAAAGACAGAACGCTATTGATGGTAGACAGTATAATTCTATCTGTCCTTATGTCAGGCTGGTAAGATTCCATAATCTCTTATAGATTATTGGGACGTTAAAACCATAGATAGATGGTTTTTCTATCCCCAGTGTGCGAAAACTGGTGATGGATAGGTTATTGGGTTCGGTCGTTAATCTCCTGATTTTTTTTAAACATTTTTTTTTGTTGCCTTATTGATTTATGTTATTCTTTAAAGGATTTTAAGAAAGTAATAAATGAAATTACGTGGTTATTCTGTTATTTTCCTTATAACATTAATTTTCCATAAAAGATTCTTGTTACTTTTTGTAATCTTTACCTTATATAAATAAGTTTCTTTTTTATTTTATTTTATTCATAAGGAACAACAAACAACTACAATATAAAACATAGAAACAATAAATATACAAAAAATATAGATAATATTGCAGCCCACAACGCTGATCACAGATTAGCTACGGGATACAAAACAGTGAAAATAATCGCTAGGGTTACAAATATAAATATATACATATATATATATATATTGTACTTAACTGACGTATTGAAAATGTTTAGTATGTCTATATCATTTTAAGAAATTTGTCTTAAAGGGATTTAAGAAAAGAAAATGTACTTACGCATAACGGATAAACAAAACATATCTTCACGCCTGTATTCCCCGCAGGGATGGGCCTGAGGTGTATAGTAAAACTCACATGTCGCCAGATATGTTTAAGTCCCATGTAATAGGGAGCGAGCCTATTGCCATCTACCGGGCACGAATCCAGACTCCGAGCTGCTACCGAGAAATAAAAAAAACATTTTCTAAGACTTGACCACTGAGGAGTTGTAGTAAACTGCCTGATTACGTAATATTGTAGGTATATTGGCGGAACTTCACTTCATGTTTTACTGTAAGGTCATTGACTCATCTCCCAGATCGAATACCTACCGAAATTATTTATGTTAATGTTCGGTACAAAAAATTACGATTCTTGTATGAAAATTGTAGTATCTTTTATGTTTATGTATTCCTACACTTTTATCTTATATCTTAAAACAAGTACTTAGACATGACTGAGAAAATATTTGGATGTTTGTCAATACAATATGAGGTATTTTAAGGACTCACTTTGTTTACCATGTTCTTGTACACAACATGTCCCGGAATTAACGCACAACCTCTTAATAAATTAAGTAAAATTAGTTTATTTCAAGTAACACAAGACTCATAAACAAACAGATACATAAAAGGGTACAGAGAGAATAACAAGCACAGGCCAAAACAAACACTCACATATGCATCATCGCCACGACAGTGTTGGTGCTGCGCCCCGCACTCTGCGCACCAGAGACTGTCATTCAGTTGCCTGTGCCGGGGCCACGGTAACTCTTTCGAACATCTCGCAACCCTAGCTGGCATCGGCCCTAGCGGGCCCCGTCAATAGTGCTGACATCTCTTTGAGGCGCGCGTGGAACACAACGCGCCGTCGACTCGGGCCTGGTCCTTACCGGATGGCGAGCTACCCTTTGCTCGACATCCGCAAGCCCGCGCTTACGCTGGCCGGAATTCGGCTGCCAATTCCCGACGCCCAGGGCGTCTCCTGCGGCGACTAAGGGCGTGAGGACTTCCACGAGGAGAGCTCCTTAAGTCCTGAATTAAGCTACGTTACTGACAAATGCTTGCACTGACTGGACAGGTCCACTCAAATTTGTGTGGTTCTTTCCTCAAACGACCATTTCAGACACGGATCTTCTTGGTCCTCACATGATTTGACCAAGATTATGTCTGGACTTTAAAAGAGACATTGACCCCTGAGTTTTTTATTGGCCAGGTTTCCTGACGATGTTTTCATTTTCAATAGTCGACGTGAAACACTGATATTCGTCCCAAATGATGATGATATGTGCCATCACTTAGCGAGAGTACCTGTCATCTAAACGTACCACTAAATGTCATTATGCCACCTATTTAATTACTTCTATCCATAGAAACCGAACAAACCAAGAATTAATCTTACGTATCACATTTATAATCCACACAATGGTAATGAGAAATCTCGTAGGTACGTAATAATCATATAATAATATTATTAGATGCCAGACACATTACTCGAACATTATCTCGAAGTACCTAATAACGTGATGTGTCGGAAGCTGTAGGTAATGTCTGTGATTGTAATTATAGCAATTATTATTAATTGGCAAGAATGTGGGATGTATTTTTGTGGTATGAGGGTGTATCAGTGTTATGGAGCTCTCTAGTAATTGGGTGTTTTCATAGAAAATAAATAAAACTTTATACATACAAATTTAAGGGTGTGGTACAGACCGTCAAACTGAACAACTTTCTCTATGGGAGCAACATCGTAATCGTGAAAAAAGACATATACTCAAACCCAAACTTAAAGCATCTATCTATTCTATACAAATAAATAAAATTGAATTGTCTGTTTGTAATGTCAAAATAACAGCTTTTTACTAAATGCTCACGTCAGTTTATACAATATAATGAAAAAGTAATTTTTAACATTTTTGTCTGTCCGTCTGTTTGTTCCGGCTAACTCCGGAAAACGTGACTTTCACTGACAGATAGCTGATGTTATAAATTGAGTAACTTATACTTTTATTTTAGAAAAAGAATTAGGGTTCTGCCCAAAAAAAAAAATTAAAACCTTACATTTGTAAACAAAATCCGATTCAAATAGGGAAGTATTGACATCCACGCGGGCGAAGCTGCGTGCAACAGATAGTTTCAAATAAAACAATTACAGGCACTTTTTAATTTCAGTCAGAAAGAAGAAGCTAGTTGCCCATTCCAAAGCGTAGTAGGTCCCTATGGAGAGAAGAACGGGCAAGAAACTCCAACGTTTTCAACCTGAACCCGACGAATGTCTGTCTCCGGAATTCCTCCTGTCTTCTATTGCATAACAGGAGGTATGTTTATAGTTAACCCAAAATTATCGAGTAGTACAACAAATAATGTTAATACACATGGAAGAAGTTTTCTTGATTGCCTCGTTGGTCTAGTGGTCACAAGCGCTACTGCTGAGCAAGAGGTACTGGCTTCGATTCCCACGTCAGGCAAAGTTCGCGGGATATTCGAAAGAGTTACCGTGGCCCCGGCGCAGGCAACTAAAGGATCACGGGTGGGGTTTAGTCAGTAAAAGTATTTGATGATTTCCCATCCAAAAAAAAAGAGGTCAGGCAAAGTGCTATTGGGTTTTTCATCTGGAATTTCTTAGTAGCAGCCTGGAGTCTGGGCATTACAGGCGTGATGTTATGTTATGTTATGTGAAGAAGTTTTCCTGCAATAAAAATAACATTTTTTTTTTTTAAGTCGCTGAAGTGTAAATTCGACATTTCGTATTCCGTTTCACGTTTCATTTTACTGCTATACAAACATAATATAGATTTTATATTTCAGACGTAGGCTGTATAATAATATGAATATTTATAAAATGGTATTGTTAAATATTCAAAATATTCGCCATTTTGTACCGCCGGCGACAAAAGGTGTCACGTTTTAAAATGGCTGGGACTTAAAATAATTACCCAACTTGTAACAAAGATCGACTGTGTTCTTTCAACCTTCGCACTTTTCATACAATTGTCACTTTTGAACCTTATTACTAAGGTAATAAGGTTCAAAAGTGGTTCACCGCAAATGTCCTCGATGGTTCCTATATTTTTGTCAAATTACAAAACGTAGAAGATTTAGAAGGACGACAAGATAAAATGTTATGACATGTGAAATGTTGAACATGTTTTCATTATTTTTTATTAACTGACTTCAAAAAAAGAAGGAGGTTATCAATTCGACACGTAGGTATGTATGTAATATTATTGGAACTGCATTATATTGACACATGATAATCTATTAGAGCTTTCAAAAATTAAAAAGTAATTTAAAAAAAAATTAAATCGACTTCAAAAAGAAATTAACTCAATATTATGAAATAACTTTAATTTCGGTAGTCGGTGGCAAAAAACTAAAATACAGATCCCAAGACACGGATTTCCGAAATTAAAGTAAAGTAAATTTTTTTTAAAATTACTTTTAGATTTTTCTAACCTATTCTCAGGCCACCAAAATTATAGGAATTATTTCAGGTCACAAAAAGAGGCGCAATCATTATATTAGAGCGTTCAATAATAATTTTAGGAAAGCATATAGGGAATTATTTGAGGGTCGATTCAATACATGGCAAAAACAACATCATACCCGCATCTCACCAAAATACACAAGGTACTGCAAAATCGCAAAGGCCTGCGCAAGCGTGGCTGGTATTCAACAAAGAGCCGCTAAAATGTGCTGAAACATGGCCGCTGACGTGTACAAATGCGCAGGTCTCATGTCACTATGTGCACTAAATTATGCAGTGTGGGCAGGAGAAGCAAACGAGGTGATAAGTACTTTATGACTTAAGGTGAAGCTACTGCATTCTTGCAATAAAATAATTCTGTGCTGTGACAAAAATAAATTGTTCAGTTCATGTTAGACATTTCCAAGTATGATTTTCGTGAGGGTATAAGGTGTCCGTATGGATTCAAACTCAAACTTAAAGCATTTATTTTAATTAAACCATTACAGGCACTTTTAAATTGTCAAGGGGTCGGTCAGTTAATCAGAAAGTTGAAGCTAGTTGCCCACTCCAAAACGTAGATTTCTATAGAGAAGAACGGACGAGAAGCGCCCAGGACACTCTTTTAAATTAAGATTATCACAAAATCTTGGGTACATTATTCTTGATGCTTCTGTACGGGGCATTTTTTTAATCACTATCCAAATTTTCGCAGGGTGTTCTACCCATGAATATGAACAACTTTTACTATGGGACCAACTCTGAAATCACGAAAAAAAAATCAGCTGTTTCATACATTTTGGTCGAGTAGGTATTGAACTTTTGTATGAATCAGCTGATTTTTTCTTCGTGATTTCAGAGTTGGTCCCATAGTAAAAGTTGTTCATATTCATGGGTAGAACACCCTGCGAAAATTTGGATAGTGATTAAAAAAATGCCCTGTATGTGAGAACAATATAAAAAAACAATTCAAAATAAAAGATTAAAAATAAGCCCTGACAGTTAAGAGACGACCAGTCTCAACTGACGGCGCCCGTTCACGAACATGACGCGAACATGATTGAGGAGCCATGACTTCATTATCTGCCTGCCTTTTCCTACGTTGGGGTCGGCTTCACGTCTCCACCTACCGAGCCTCACCTATCGAGTGACTGCCTATCTGACCTCCACAACCCAGTAACTGGGTAATACGATACTCCTTGGTAAGACTGGTTGTCAGACTCGGGCTTCTGACGACCCGTAACGACTGTCAAAGATCCACGAATGACAGCCGGGACCAACGGCTTAACGTGCTTTCCGAGGCACGGAGGAGTCTCGGTATGTAAAGATGGTCACCCATCCACGGACAACCCCGGCAAGCGTAGCTTAACCTGATGGATCGACCCGTGCGGCTGTTATTACTTAGCCATGAGCTCCTATCCAAACCTTTGAAGCAATGGATTCGTAATTTCCTTCAAAACCCTCGACTTGTGATGGAAAGTGTTTTACGCAATTAGAGTGCTGATCTTTATCACCTTCGAATCGTTGAACTATGGGTGCGGTGTTTCGGATTGTCTATTAACATAATTCATATTCTTTGCCCTTAAAATTGGTACAATATGTACTATCGAGGAAACTTACATCTGACCAATTTGAAAACAAAATCCCGTGCACACGATGACCACATCTGTTAGCAAGCGTTACTATAGCGTTCGAGCGCTGCAAGCAAGAATAGTCCTTACGGTGTATAGATGTTCGTTTCTCCCATGGTACCTATCTACAGAATATAAATAGAAATACAAATAAAAGGCATAACAATCAAGGGTAGCGTGTGAAACACTCATTAGGAACCGTCTATTTACTAGAACATAATAACAGACGGTCGGATTTTGGATTCCGTGGCCGGTTTTAGGTTTATTTGGCTTAGACAAACTTTTGTTATATTTAGATTGCAGTTCTTTGTGTGTTATTATTGTTTGTTAAGCAGTGGAGTTTATTTCAGATTCTCTTGAAAATGAATTTCCTTGTTTTAGAAAAACACTCCTTTCTTGCTAACACTTTTATTCCGCACTACTGTAATATTTCACAATCAAACGACGACTAACTCTGCACTACCTTTTACCATTTAAAATTAATGATTTAGGCCCCACCTAGAAATTACAATAATATCATACTATACATAGATGGCAATAGGCTCGCCCCCTATTACATGACTTAAACATGACTGGCGAAATGTGGGTATACTATAGGTACACCTCTGCCTAACCCTTCTGGGAAACAAGGCGTGATGTTAAGTTTTTATTATCTTTAAAGCTGAAAACAAGGATATAAATCGCTCTACCGACCACGCCAAGAGATGGTCTCCATTCTGTTTCGATTTGACACCTCTGATACACATGATGCAATGTTTTGACTTAATTGTCACGGAAATTTTACTCAGTACCTATGTATGAGCACTTTTTGCGCGGCTAAGTACGGTAAGGCCAAATCTAACTATTTAAATGTATGGCTGAAAATCAATTAATTTCCTTCTTAACTGATTATGACAGTCATTAGTCATTTATTCATGAACAATAAATTGTATCTGAAATTACATTGTATAAAAGAAAATTAAATTACGGAAGGAAAAAACACGCTAAATATTACAACAATGCATAAATACAATATATTGGAGGGGCTTGTGGCTAAGAAATAACAGCCACACGGGTCGATCGATCTGGTTAAGCTACGCTCGCCGCGGTTGGTCCGTGGATGGGTGACCATCTTTACATACCGAGACCCCTCCGTGCCTCGGAAAGCACGTTAAGCCGTTGGTCCCGGCTGTCATTCGTGTATCTTTGACAGATGTTACGGGTCGTCAGAAGCCCGAAAGTCTGACAACCAGTCTTACCAAGAGGTATCGTATTACTAAGTAACTGGGTTGTGGAGGTCAGATAGGCAGTCGCTCCATGTAAAATACTGGTATTCAGCCGCATCCGGTTTGATTGGAAGCCGACCCCAATATAGTTAGGAAAAGGCTAGGCAGGTGATGGCATAAATACAATACTTAGGAATTTCGTTATAGATCTTCAACATCATAAAGACACTTACTCAACAGGAAACTTTTAAGTTGCTTTTTAAAAGAGCTCGAGTAAATAGCGCTTTTTACATCTAGAGGCAACTTATTAAATAATATAACCGATTGATATCTGGGACTGTGCTTAACAATATTCAAATTAGGCTGTATCTTGTAACGTGTAATGTCTTGTCTACGTGTTCCTTCTCTAATCCGTCGTTCAGTCAGTTTCATGCACTCAACTCATGCGCACCTACCCGCAGTGGCGATGCGCATACGACCGACGTCGTGTACTTAGTTTCGTGTGAATATTTGTTTCTTTACAACTATCCTCTTACTAAAACTGTTACGAAGTCTTAGTGTATTTTGTCATAAGCATAACACTAACCCACTACGCCAATCGGCTTTATGTATTTTTAAGTTTAAATATTGTATTTTCTCTCTAAGTGATTGTGTAAATCTTTTGAGAAAATAAATGTCTAAAACCGTAAATCGTTTCTGATAGATTCGCAACAGAAACTAGATACGGTCGCCCTAAATGTTTCACTTATATGAAATGCCTACTAGTTTAAAACATAATTCCATAAGTCCCTTTAAAGCGTAAATTTTATAACTGTCAGTGAATGCCCGTCGCGCTGAGCGGTGTGTAGCGCTTTGTGAGTGCACTGGGCTCGGATCAATCTAGCTATTCGCTAAGAACAGCGGGGCAAATGTGTAAAATACTTACAGTAGGAATCGGTTTCATTTTGACAGTTCAACAACATTCATTGCGTTATTTACGTTGTTGAGCAGACAAATGTTTCTAATATATGAAGCAATGGATTGGCAATATGAAGTTGATAGTGAGTTACAGTGGCGGAGCTACAATTATAATTAGAGGGAAGCCGAAGATAAAATTGTTCAGTTCTCATTTTTTAATGTTATGATGTATTAAACTTGTATTAAACATAATTATGTAATGTGATGTGATATCTGAATATTGCCAAATAATATGGAACATCTGTGTGTGTAACTGTTTATACACACGTGTTCCATATTATTTGGCAATAGTAGACATTAAGAAGAGTGGTTGGTCCGAAGGGTAACCGATAGGAATCGGGTTGTATGAACGCTACGCCCCTGGTGTATTACTCAATTAGAGTGCAGGTTTTGCCGAGATAGTTCTTGTTGTTTTTCTAATTGTATTAGGACATTATTTTCACGATTTTTTTTTTCGTTATTTGTGTTTTGTGTTTCACGAACTCTGTCCAAATAAACGTTATTCTTTCGTTCTTTATTTCTAATAAGAAATTACGACGTCGGCTTTTTATGTTTAATAAATCTATTCCTAATTAATTATTGGTGACAGTTTAATAATCCGTAGCTTAGTAAAAAATTAACCGGCTCATACATTACGTGCGTCAAGATAATAAAACGAAACAGTTAAAATAAATTAACTGCTAACGACTCACGATAACTGTCAACTGTTAATATTATTGTTTATTTATATATATTTATTGCTGTCAATTAGTTTTTAATTTTTTTCAGGCTGTAAAACTCAGGCATATAGCACAAATCTAACCTCGCTTTAACACCAAAATATAAAATATGTATTCTACATGTTGTGAATTCTTTATTCATTTATTAGCTGTGCCCGCGAATTCGTTCGCGTGGATGTCGGAAAACAACATTTGACTTGGATTTTGTTTACAATATCTTGGGTTTTAATTTTTTTACGCGGAACCCTAATTATTTTTCCGAAATAAAAGTAGCCTAAGTTACTACTTATAACATCAGCTATCTGTTAGTGAAAGTGCCGTCAAAATCGGTCAGCCGTTTCCGAGATTAGCCGGAACAAACAGACAGACAGACACAAACATTTTGAAATTTGTTTCTTTGTTATAAGTACCGTATACCTATATACTTTCTTACGTATTTAGTAAAAAACTGTTATTTTAAAATTACAAACAATCACTTTAATTTTATTTATTTTTCCTTCACCGTTTTGAGAGTAGTGGTGATGAAATAAATTACACAGAGTAAAGGTTTCAAACCCACGACCTACGAGTTATGACACTTTTTTTTTGTGGATGGGAAATCATCAAATGACTTCTCCCGTTCTGGGTGGAGCGGGAGGGCGTGTCAGACTTTTACTGACTATAACCCACCCGTGTTCCTTCTGTTGCCTGTGCCGAGGCCACGGTAACTCTTTCGACATCCCGCAAACGAGTTATGATACTCAAGCCGGGGTCGTTACCACTGGGCCACCAGTGCTCCCTTATAAGTATACATATACCTACGAGTTTATACCTAGATACAATTTTCTAATTCTACACTTCACCGCAAATACTCGCCAACAAATACAGCACACTGAGTTTAGAAAAAGTACGGGTTTGTCTCACATTGTCTCTGTCACTGTCCTACCTGTGGGACCGTCTCTTTCTAAAAGCACATATTGTGTCAATATTGTGTCATAGACAAGGAGCTTAAATGTACAGCCCGATTCTAACTTAATGGCGGCTCGGAACATGAGGCGAGTCGCTGCGCAGTAACGAATTCATGTGTCAGCGGGGGTGAGGGGTGGGGTACTGCGCAGCGAGTAGCGCACTTCACAGTCGCCATAAAGTTTGGCACATACTACACTATAATTATAATACATACTAATTGGGATGATGACTAAATTTTTTTTGTCCGTCAAGTAGATTATTAAAAAATATTGGACACGTATTTTTTTTTTTCTACGTAATCAAAAGATTACGGCGATACATTTAGTTGAAATGTGGCATGACGTCACGCCTTGGTAGATTTTATACTGAGTTGTGACGTAGCGAACCCTCACTCCCCAAGTTTAAAATGCATTTTATCTAAGCATTTTTTTTTAATAATATGATATAGAAAAAAATACGTGTCTAATATTTTTTTTATTATCTGACTGACAGACTAAATATTATTTTTTTTACCAAGGTATCATCCCTATTCCGTGGTCCTAGATCACTGAAATCTAGCAATTCGACCTTCCATCATAACTTTACATACGGAACCGCACACAAAATATTTAATAGCACCTGTAGGTATGGCTCGGTCGACGGTCATTACTATCAAAAACTTAGAAAGAACTATTTCTTTCCATAATAGACCATTATGTTCCTATATTATTATTTTGTAATCAGAAACTAATGTAAGCATACAAAATATGAGTTTGATAAAAATGACTGATTGAAAAATTATGAAGTTTTCCAGTGTTGTTTCCTGAATATGTATCGGAATTATTGTAATCAAGGTAAATTGGTTTATTGTAACATTAACTATATGGGAATTTTATTTATTGACGTGGCACTAGGAAGGCTTCCCGACCAACTCTGAAATCACGAAAAAAAAAACAGCTGATTCATACAAAAGTTCAATACCTACTCGACCAAAATGTATGAATCAGCAGATTTTTTTTCATGATTTCAGAGTTGGTCCCATAGTGAAAGTTGTTCATATTCATGGGTAGAACACCCTGTAAAAATTTCGAGACGGTAAAAAAAATCATCCAGTATATGTGAGCGTCCAAGCAAAAAGGGTCCAGTTATCGGCATTTGGTTTCCGAGATATACGCAGTTTTGTAAAGTTGGATGAAAAAATTACATTTCTCGATTTTAATTGATCATTAATTAATGCTCAATTATCTACACGTAAGCAAATGACTTTATATGATGTTTCTAAGTATCAGAAAATGTATTTAGTCGTACCAAAAATCAAACTTTGTAAATGCTTTTTCTCAAATCAAGTTTTTTCAGTTTCAACTTCAAATGTCTGATAAAAAAAATGTGCCAATTTTTGAATATTTTTTAATCCTTATTATCAGTTGACTATTCTAGATACCGAATCTGGTCTTAACTCAATACCCCACTACTGGACCCTTTTTGCTTGAACGCCGACTTTGAAAGTCGTCAATATAACTCTCTAAGACCAACTAATCATATTGAATGACTATTTCATGAAATCTTAACATTTCAGGATTATACTAATTTAAGAAGTTGTATTGCTGATTCTAATGATTATAATTCCGTAAATACATATTTGTTACGGTCGCGAATCATACTTTAATCAACGTACACCCAGACACTGAGCTGCAAATTGCAAAAATCGTACGAAAATTTGAATTTCGCGGGCTACCTTAGCGCTTATCCCCTTAAGGCGATTTAAAATTCTATAAATTAACCCTTAAGGTGATTTTAATCTAATTGACAATTTTCAAATCAAGCTATAGGTGGGTTTTTGCACTCTGTGAACAATTGTAACAAAGTTTATTGCGATCCATGTAAAATAATTGAGAACAAAAACTGAACACAGTTTGAACCTTTTCCACCAACTTTTCCATTTTGTTACGTTGACTACGATCACACAGTTCGTTAACAAAGCATCAAAGAGGAATGCAAATGGCAGCCAAAGTTCCCGGTTCAAACATTTCCTTTACACAGGCCAGGTTATTTATGTAGTAGCTTTTACCGCGGCCTTGCTCGTATGCCTTCCCCGTTCATAAATAATTTCACACAAGTCAGGCATCCTACGACGTACATTGATACAATAGTTCAGGTTCATTTAACTTTTTGTAGAATTATTTTCTTGAGACGTGCATGGACTTGGGTAATGTTGGGGTAGAATGACCTTTTTTAGGGTTCCGTACGTTAAAAGGAAAAAATGGAACCCTTTTAAGATCACTCGTGTGTCTGTCTGTCTGTCCGTCTGTCACAGCCAATTTGCTCCGAATCTAAAGAACCGATTAAGTTGAAATTTGGAACACATATTTATTTCTGTGACCCAAACACGGATTTATAACGTAAATAAATGAATTTTGAATATTGGGGGTTACTTTTGGGGGTCAAATAAGAAAATTTAAAAAATCTAATTAGTGGGGTACTCTTAACGCATTGTCTGTTGCAAACTCATTACTTGCGTCTTGAATAACTTTGCATCAAAAAACTAAAATGATGGGCGGTTAGCTCACCGATTCTCAAAGCATCAATAAAAGTATGATCACCTTGCCGACGCATATTCTCAGTTTGAGGGGCTTGTAAAAAATATGTAATTGGCCATTTTGTTGGCGGCCATATTGGATTTGGATTTTTTTTTTAAATAAGTAAGAAAAGAAAATTTTAAGAGAACAGTATAAAATTTCACCTACTATTTAAATAATGTGTTGGTTCTGTATAAGTTTGGGAAACAAACGTAAATCAATTTTAGTGCCAGTTCAGAATCGTAAAAGAGGAACAAGTAAGTCCTTGAAGCGACAAGGTTATCATTATCAGAATAAAAATCACATTACGAACCATGTATGTGCTCAAATGTGCCTTTTGTTTTGGAGTTAGCGTGTTCTAACTGCTTATATTATGATACAAGGCTAGAAAGTCAGACTTTGTAGTAGACATTTTCGAGAAACTGTTTGTCCGGGAATGTCCTGTAAGGTACAGTTTGAAAACGTTCAAAATTACATCGTTTATTTTCGGAAAAACCGAACTTTGCCGAATTAAATGTGACTGGTCCAATAAGGGAGCGACGGAATTAGTGCATCTATAATAATTTAACATAACATAACATCACGCCTTGTTTCCCCGAAGGGTTAGGCAGAGGTTATAGTACACCCACATTTCGCCCGTATAATAATTTAGGTGGGAATATAAATCAATTTCAATCAATCAAGAAAAAAATTCAATTTTTTTAATTTGTTTTTTTTTTCTGCCTAAATGGGGGTGGTACCACCTCTGCCTAACCTTTTGGGGAAACAAAGTTATGTTTATGATAAATGATAAATGATTTTATTTCTGTAAGTAGGTTTATACAAACACTTTTACACGTCAAACATTTTTCTTTTGAACTAGATGAGGCCGGCTGTTATAAATCAATTTCTATTGGTCGATAGTCACATTTTATTCACTATATTTCGCTTTTTCCGAAGATAAAACGCGGAACCTTTGAACGTTGTCAAACTGCAACCTGTTTCTGTCAAAAATACGAAAAAAAGGAGGAGGTTCTCAATTCACTTTGTAGTGTTGGAAGTCGGTTTTATTTTTTTGTAAAAAAGTTTCGTTTCAACTACCTATAGGCCTAAGTAGAGATGACATGCTTCTCGTTCTTATTTTAAAACCAGTTACAATTTTAAATCTCAAAAAGTTTTTTTTTTATTTTTTTTTTTTATTAGAGATAGGTTTGCTCCCGACTCTAATCTAGGTAGGAGATGCCAGAGACAAAGTCGACGACACTTACTACTAAACTACTACTACGTTACTTTTAAACAATAACATTTAACATAAAATTCTATAATTAACTTTTTATCCGAAAAGACATTATCTAGCATTATTTATGTTAGAAATAAAGATCCCATTTCAACAATCAAAACACAATCAAATTACTAGCCAACAGTATAACACTTTTATGTGCGTCTAAAATGTCACATGACGAGGGACAAACTCTAACATTTAACAACATTATAAAGGTTACATTTTACTGCCCCTACTATAAAACGTGGCCCCTTTTTTTATCTCTCGCAAGAATTACAAAGCTTTGGCACTTATCCCAACGCTGGCGATTAACGAGAAGCGAGTAGAGCTAGCAACTAAAAACGAGTTGTCAAACAGCGAGTGATGTGTATGTACCAAGCGCGAGTCTCTCAGCGAGTGTTCTGTCCGCCAAGCGAGCGTCGCTGAGCGAGTACTGTCTTTGATAGCTCTTGTCTTGTCTTTGATAGAGGTGATGACTCAATTCTTTTTTCCGCCACATAGATTATTAAAAAATATTGGATAAGTATTTTTTTCTTTTTTTACGTAATCAAAAGATTACGGCGATGCATTTAATTTTTATTTTATTTTTATTTATTTATTTAAACCACAATTATAACACCTTCACAGATTGACCCAAGGCGATGTTATAACAATCTAAAAATATAAAAATAAATGACCTGTAAGCAAACTTACAAAGAATAATCTACTTACTACTATAACAATTACAAACATAGCAACGTTTATAATATCAAACCTGTTTCAATTATTATTTGTGCCATTTGAATGAATTTCGGCAGGTTTTGCCCAAATATATCCTCCGATACTGTAATAATGTTAATAATACGCGCGGCTCGTGACATAGGGGCAAACTTGAGTAGGTTAGTCCTAGCCGCTGGCACGTCTAACAGAGCGGGGCGGCGGCGCGCACTCACGCACCCGTCCGGCGCGCGCAGGCGCAGCGCCGCCAGCACCTCGGGGTGGTGCAGCAACCCTAGCAGTATGCGAGCTATGTACTTAACCAGCGCGACGTCCCTTATAACTGCCAGCCTGGTGTATCCGACCATGCCCAGGACGAACAGACTCGGGTACATCAGGGGATAAAAGGGATATACCCCGTACTGCTTACGGTAAAGAAATCTTGTAAACTTGTTTTGATTTTTTTCCAACATGAGGCTGTATTACCCTTCATGCGGATTCCAAATAATTGCATTTGTTTCTAGGTGGCTCCTCACAAGTGCATTATTCAAAGCTTTAACAAAAATGTGGCATGACGTCACGCCTTGCTAGATTTTATACTGAGTTGTGACGTAGCGAGACCCCACTGCCCTACTTTAATGCTTTTATCTAATCATTTTTTTTATTAATATGATAAAGCAAAAATACGTGTCTAATATTATTTTATTATCTGACTGACAGACTAAATAGTTTTTTTTTTACCCAGGCATTATCCCTATTCCATGGTCCTAGATCACCGAAATCTAGCAATTTCGACCTTGTATCATAACTTTACATACGGAACCACTCACAAAATACTTAATACACGAGACTTACAATATTTTGTACATTTATTGAGCGAGAAAATCGATGACAGCTAGTCGCTTCTTCGTTGGCGGTGGGACAGGTGCCTTAGCATTATAAAAACAAAGGACTAAGGTCTCTTACCTATAACCCGTTAACGCGCGGTTTTTAGACGCATATTGTCGCGATTTATGTAACGTCAGCGCATTGTATATAATTCTTCTCTTGCATTTTTTCTTCTTCATAACTAAAAATTATGCTGAGTGATGGCCGTTTTGCGTGGATGTGACGCATATTTTCCCCCAACTTGTTCTTTTTTGTTTGTTGTGTTCTTTCTTTGCATCATGTTTACCGCAAACAAACGTATTTTATTTCATTCTTTTCTTTTAGCGTTCCTTTTTTGTTTTTCAAGAGTGATTCAGTTATGACCGTTTGAAACTATATTAGAAAACCAATCGTTTTTCTTATTTGTAAAGGAGTTTCATCGTCATCATCACTCTCCTGTCCTTATCTCAATTTATTTGGTGTCGGCGCCATGTCGTTTGCTTCTATACTTCTCTATTAGTCGTCATCTCAGTATTCACCACTTCTTATTTCAAGCAAACGGGTAAACGATGCTTCTAATTCACCATATCATTGTCATAAAACATCTAAAAATTTCGTCCACTAACTGGCCCAAACCAAGCCCAAAAATTTTAGTTTTAGAATTAAAAGTATGACGGTGCAGGATAGCCTTTACCAGAAGTGATAATCGTACTAGTTAGTTAGCAGCTTGAATATCATCAGGATTGTGCCGGAGTATATATTGTAGTTCGTCGTGGACGTGCTACGGCAGCGGCTCCCCCTGACGTCATCAGAAGACAGCCGCCACGCAACCATCGACGAGACGCTCTGCTAGTGTGACAGTAATCAGCCAGTCTCATTCTTATCCGACCTCTTCGGTGAACTTCGTGACAACACTAGACGGCGCTACTTACTGCGCCAGTTAGTACCTATTGATCACTTTTTTACTGAAATTGCTAGTTACGTGATAAAAAAAGAAAGAAATTACTTTAGGCAAAACTCGCCGTAATTTACGGCGTGTAATTTTCGCGCGACCAGCAGTCTGGACTACCCCTTAAATAAAATAACCTCTTTTACTCTCGCAAAGTGTCTGTGTCCTCACATTTTTGAATAATTCACCGTGTTAACGTGAGCCGTTGAAAAATTCCTTTATCTCTGTGAAAAATTCGGGTTTGTGCGACTAGTCTGTGCGACTTTGTGTGAGTCCTCTTTGTGGCTAAAATTACGTCTCTTTTAATTTATTTTGGAGCTCTTTGTGTTTTAAATGTAGGGCAGTGTAAGGTAGTTTGGTTGTTCTGCCTTTAATTTAATGTTGTAAATTATTGGTTTAGTCTGGGACTCCGGATTTAGGTACTCATTGGCTCGTTATATTAGATTTAACTCTAATATCGATGCAATTTGTTATGTGCGAAAGAAAAAGAAAGAAAGAAAGAAACATATTTTATTTGGGACACGCACAGGAAATAAAAAAGTCAAAAAGGAGCATTAAAACTAACAAAATTAACATATTTTTCAAATAACAAAACAAAAAAAGACAATAATAAAGACCCGTGCGAGGTCAAAAAGGCTCATCTGCACAATGCTGTGATATTTAATAAAAATTAAATACCACAGCGCTGGTATTCTGATAGGGCCCACTGTGTGATTTATCTCATTCTTTTTCGAATTGGGAAATAAGCTTTGCACGGACAACTAACGGACAACAAAAAAAAAAAACAAATGAATGATTTGATAAATCATAACATTTTTTAGGGTCACACATACACACACATTTATATCTGTAATTTTTATGGTGTACATAGTAAAGAGTATTCTATCTATCTATAAATAAAGTACAAGGCGTGAACAAAAAAACTAACTGGCAAAACCTAAGGCTGCTTGTTACATACGCTAAGAAAAGTCACCGGGCCGACGCAATAATTCGTTACTTAATAAATCGAGTGAAATTGCTACCGGTATTAGAGATACAGTTTTCTGTGCAAGTTACAAACTATGATTTTTAGACTAATTCATGCGTAGGCCCGGTGACTTTTCTTGGGGTGCTTACATGAAGAAACAGGTTTCCGGTGGCAGATTCGGTCCAGATAGTCGGCACCGACAAGTTTAAACCTGTTTCTTTATAAGTGAGCGCATAAGATAACATGGGAATATTATACCTGCACCGATCGGTACCGACCCGTACCCTAATTGCGTAATCACAATCTGAATGATTTTGAAGCTTATTGCTAATCCATTACTTCATATAATCGAAAAAATTGTCTGCTCAACAACGTAAATAACGCAATGAATTTTGTTGAACTGTCAAAATGAAACCGAATCCTACCTTGTGTTACGCAATTGCCCCGCAGCACAGATTCGCCTGTACCCGAAACCAGTTTCTTTATGTAAGCACCTTTAACGTGTACAAGCGGCCTAAGATAACAGGTAATTTTGCCTGATTGGATGATTCTCCTCAGTATCATCATCTTCCTGCCCTTGTACCATGTTACTTGAAGTCTGTGCACCATATCTTCTTCCTCCGTTCCTTGTCAACTGTTACGCTATTGTTCACTCGTCGCCATACGCCTTCAGGCGACGATAACCAACTTTTAATCATTTTAAACTGAAGATCACGTCTAAACGAGTAGTGTTAATGAATTGGAAAAAATGTATGTTCAATAAGAGCATTTTTTGAATAACTTAATTTGTGAATATTTTAGATTATATTTATATTACATAAGCAGTGTAATTAATTTGTAAAGTTATGTATAACGCGGGATAAAAACCTGAAAATCACGCAAAAACTATCAAGCGTATTTTTATGAAACTTTCACCGTTTTAAAGATAATTTAATTATTTATCTTTTAACGTCTTTTAATTTATTTATACCTGTTGTTGTATGTATAATAAATTAATAATGTGTCTAATTTGGGACAGCGCTCCTTGATGGGCGAGTCCTATTACTGGGTGGACATACGACGCGTTGCGTGAGCTCAGCACAGAACACGCAAGCTATGCACTCAAGGCCGTTGGCATATATCCACGTCTTAATAAAAATATTAATAATTAATATTATTAGTACATGTCGGAAATACGTTAGTCGTCGCTTGACTAATCGGGACGCCAGCGCCACCAAGCGGCGCTCGACAGAGTCCACAACATAACGCTGAGTTTGTCGGTGGCTGTCGAGTAGTGAACATGTTTAGAAACTGTCGCGCGTTCCGTATAGTTGTGTCGTGTACCTACAGTGTGAATAGCTAATGTGATTAATTTGATCGTAAATTATAATTTGATTTGAACTGCAAATGGTTTTTCTATTGCGCAATAACCAACACTACCCATAGCACGCCCACAGTAGTTAAAAAATGGCTGACGATAACTAGAGAGATGTACCTTCTCCGTCATATTTATATTGAAGCGAATGACGACCGTACTTGACATAATTGTCAAGTGACAAAAGGTACATCGTGAATTTGAAATCAGGAGAGAACCGAGGATATTAATAAGTACTTATTTCCCCAAAAGGTAATTGGGCAACATTACAAGACGTTAAAGATAGAATCTAGCCATTCCTCTCTTGCCAGTGTAATTTAGATATGAATCGAGTATTTTTGGCCTACTTTTACTGCAAAACCATAAATTCGTATATCAAAGAAGAAAAATTCCACGTCCATGACCTACATTTGGAATTTTACCGAAATGTTTTTATACTAGACGATTCAGAAAAGTTATGATCATTTTTGCTCAACAAAAGTGTTTCTTTGGCATCGAACCCAAAACTAAGCAGATAAAACTACTTAAAAACTTCATGATAGGTGAAAGAAATATTGACTCTATTATTTGTACTTTATCTTATTATCTATAAGATTCCAAATTGCAAAGCAAATTTAGTGTTTGTTTTAGTGAACGGCAGTAAAGGGCTATTTGAGATGAAAAGAATAAGTTTGTGAAAAAGTTATTATATTTTTTTACAATAAATAAGGGAGATAGACAAGTTTTTGTCAGTTATTGATTAATGTAACATAATATCACGCCTTATTCCCGGAAGGGTTAGACAGTAGTGTACTCATAGTGCCCACATTTTGCCAGTTAAATCCCATGTAATAGAGAGCGAGCCTATTGCCATCATCCGTCTGGACTCCGGGCTGCTACTGAGAAATTCTTTATGAAACAACCCAATTACCTACACTTTCCCCGATCCGGGAATCGAAACCCAGGACCTCATGCTCAGCAGTAGCGCTTGCGACCACTAGATTAACGAGGAAGTTTATATCTCTATAATTAGGGTTGGAAAATTAGACCTACCTGGGAAACTAAGTTGAATCACCATTACAAATCGATGAAAGCTATCATCATTAATAACTTCATGAACACGTTATTTTTTATTAACATGATAAAACAAAAAATACGTATCTAATATTTATTTATTATCTGACTGACGGACCTAAGATTTTTTTTTTTTTTGTAACAGGCTTTTGTAAGCTAGAATAATTTAGACACTAACTATCCTCCTGGTAGATTGTCAAATGTCAAACTGGATCTGCAGCAAAATAAGGTACTCTTCGCTCAGATTTTCCTTCTTTATTCACATGAATAAAGAAGGAAAATCTGAGCGAAGGCTAACTACTTATTTCACACTGCACAAAAATTTTTAAGGCTTAGGTACATACCTAAGCCTTAAAATTTTTGTGTAGTGTGAAATAAGTAGTTAGGTACTCACACATCACACTCTTTCATAAGAGTTACAGTCTAAGTAACTCTTATGAAAGTTCATACTCATAAGACAGGTAGTACTTCTGACAGAACATTCAAGGTCACAGCAGCAAATCCTTGTTTTTGTTTAAGGTTTGTTACCCTTTGGTTGGCGGGACCCAAAACACTTTCTATCAGTAACCATCGTACATGAAAAAAATGTAGACTTTCGACTTTACTGCCTGAAAAAAAAATACAATACCAGCCTATTACTCTCCCACTGCATTGATCACCACGCTTGCTCAAGACGAGTTAGCGGGATGACTTGATTGCCTGTAACATTAGAACTCTTTTAACGTTTCCCTTCTTTTTTTCCAGAAGAGAAATCGAAGGACACAGAGCCCAAGTCAGAAGAACAGGCGGCGACAAAGATCCAGGCAGCGTTTCGCGGTCACAGGACGAGGAAGTCAATGAGCATGAAGACCAGCAAGCAGCAACAGCAGCAGCCGCAGCCGGAGCCGCAGCCGACCAAGGCCGAGCTGGAGGCGGAGTTCAGGGCTGATGATAAAGGTTAGTTTGTACTTTTTTTAACTGACGAAAAAAAGGAGGAGATTCTTAAGTCAACGCGTACATATTTTCTTTTATGTATGACCACGCATACATTTTACAGAGTAGTCTGATTTGAACGATTCTTATTTCATTCGGGAGGGTATCTCGCGGTGTTGGTCCTATGTAAAATTTATTAATTTTGCTTGGGTGGTTTTTGAGTTAGCATCAATAATAGGTATTTTCCCACTTAGTTTATGTGGATGATGTTCTAATAACTTCCTGTCACTGTAATTTACATAGCGGATTTCGAATTTCGGTATTCGAATTTGTGTAGGGTAGGTACCACAACTAAAAAATAAAAACTTGTTTACAAGAAATAAAACCGATTTCCAAAAAAAAAAAAACACTACAAAGGGAAATATAACTGATTTCCGATTTTTTGTAAAAAAATTTTGTACTTGAACATTATGATTTCAGGCGAAAGATGTTGACGATGAGGAAGATATTTTTGAAGTGAAAACATCGTTAGGCACGTTGAGCACTTTTTGATAGGGTAAAATCTTACGGGTTCGCGACATGCCACATGCTCCAACGAGTTCAACGACTCAACGCTAGAGGGCGCTGTAACCAAATTACTCTAGTTAACACACTAATGTCTTCGAAATAGATGTCATATTCGCATGCAACTATTAGTTTTCACTTCTGTCGACAGTCCCCATGACTGCCAATTTTTTTTACTAGTTTTTTCCCGCGGCTCCGCCCGCTTGGATGTCGGAAAATATCCCACGAGAACGTATTATCGAGATAAAAGTATTTTATGTCCAAACCCAGGTCTACCTATGTGCCAAACATACAAATCCATTCAGCCATTTTAGCGTGAACGCGTAACAAACAAACTCACTTTTGCATTTATAATATTGATTAGGATAATCGATAGGTTCGCGTTGGACCTCTTCTCACCTGACGGTAAGCGATGATGTGGTCGATGATGGAACACTCTTGTCTAGAAGTAACCTATTCACTCTCGACTTGAACACACCCAGGTTATCGCTAATAAGAAAAACAGACTCCCGAAGGGAGTTTCACTCCTTAGCTGTATGAGTAATGAATGTATTCCCAAAACGTTTTGTGCGAATGTGAGCGATGTCCAGCAAAAAAAAAACTATCCAGTAGATGTAATATTTTTCATTGTGACTATTTGTGGATTTATGTTTGAGAAACTATCATCCAAAAATAATAATGTTTGGTTGGTAATAACAAATTGATTGACTAAGTCTAGCCTTATTCGATCTAGCCCACCAATTTTAGTATGTTTACGATTATCTGATCCATGGAATATAAAAACAAAACAAAAGGCTGATTAGACCAATTGGTTTCGAGGTCGGCCTTATTATGTTAGTCGAGAACTTCAAATCTAGTGATTGACCTGATCAATATACTTACCTACTTACTTATGCGAGAGAAATCTTAGCGTTCTAGTTTAATCTGTCCTCAAAGTCTCCTTTTTTGTCATCAGAAGAATTGATTGATTGATTAGATTGTCTGTTGGACTTTAATAGATCTCTAGGACTTTGGCAAAAAGGGCATACCTGTGTCAGAGTTTCTTTGGAAGGATCATTTGAATGGACACAATGCGTGATGTGGGCTAAGATTAGTGAATTAAAAAGTCTAGGTTGAAAATTTACTGACACTTTTCGTTTATAGAGGCATGAGGAACAGAGCGTAAAGTTCACTCATCCTCCATAAAAAAGGGAGGATCCTCCGACCAGACGGTGTTGTGTCTGGTGGCCCGACGATTGAGTTTGTTTTTTGTTTTTGGGGAATGGCATCTCGCAGTTCAACCTATAGGAGGTTGTCGACTGCTTAACCGCACTTTCCTGTGGATGCCTCAATAAATTAAAGCCTCCAGCCAGGGCATAAAACTAGGCCCGACGATTGATTTTTGGGGAATGGCATCTCGCAGTTCAACCTATAGGAGGTTGTCGACTGCTTAACCGGGCTTTCCTGTGGATGCCTCAATAAATTAAGGCCTCCAGCCAGGCTTAAAACTAAGCGACTACACGCTAAGGGCACCCCCTGTGGGGTACGGACCTCGGCTTAAGGCGTCGCTGGGAGAGGACAGCAATGGGACATGCTGGATCGGATTATAAACCCGACGATTGATGTCGGGACATTGTATATATACTAGTCGCGCGGTAAACTCTGCTTGCGCGATGCAGGATTTTTGTGTGACGTCAGTGTGAAGTGTAGTTCACGTGAGGCGATGTAGATGCCGCCACACGTTCATTTATCCGTGGTTTCTAGAAAGGTGGATTTTTTCCGGATGTGTAAATGTATCTTAATAATGCTTATTGACATTGACACAAACAAATGAATCAGAGGCAGGGGTATTATTAATAAGTGTTTAATTTTATTTCCATGCTTATTATTTTATTTTATTTTTTATGATTTTTAATTTATTTTAGTTTTTATGATTTTTAATGTAATATTTAATTTAATAAAATTTTTGACTTTTTAATTTTTATTTATATTATTTGATTGATTATTATTCGTTTATTTATTTTCTTTCTTATCTATTTACATTTTTAAATATTTCTAATAACAATATATACAAAAAAAACATTTAAAAATATAAAAAAATAGAGGTCCGCCGGTATCGGGAGCAGAGTCCAAGCTACCGGTGGTTAGGGCTGCAGAGACAGGAACCTCCTCACAATACGAGCCGTATCGAGGAGTACTGCCTTCTGGATCAGGCTCTTGATCCAACCGCCTAACGACAGCCTCGAGAGATGTTGGTCGAGGCTTTCGGCCATCAGGCCATTGGCCGTTACAACAATCGGCACAATGACAGCCGAGGTCACATTCCACATGTCAACAACCTCGTGTGCTAAGTCGAGATATTTTATTTGTTTCTCTTTCTCAGCTTTCACGAGGTTCTCGTCATGTGGAATGGTAACATCGATAATCATTGCGCGGCGCGCTAATCGATCTATCACCACTATATCAGGCTTATTGGCGACAATAGTCCTGTCAGTGATGATAGACCGATCCCAGTACAACGTGACATGGTCATTTTCAAGAACTGGGTCGGGCACATACTTGTAATACGGTACCTCAGAGTCCACAAGTTCGTATTTCAAAGCAAGTTGCTGGTGAATAATCCTGGCCACTTGGTTATGCCTGTGCAAGTACTCTCCGTTAGCCAGACGAGAGCAACCAGAGATGATATGTCTGATAGACTCACCCGGACGGTGGCATGCCCGACACACGTCAACCGTCCCGTCCTTCATAATATATCTCCGGTAGTTATTCGTCAAAATAACTTCGTCCATAATTGCACAAACAAAACCTTCAGTTTCCCCAAAGAGGTCACCGAAACGTAGCCAGGATACGGACGCTAAGAAATCTACACCGGGTTCATGAAGAGCCCGGTAGAAGCGCCCGTGAAGCTCCTTGTTTTGCCATACCGCCTTGCGGTCATCTGTAGTAAGTACTACAGGTTTGCGCCAGTTCTCTTTAGCCATGGAGAGCGGGGTGAGCCCATTGTCCACTGCGACCACATCACGGTGCATACCCACATCGGCTTTTAAAAAATATTCCCTGAGGCTGCACACCTCGCGGTTGTGGAGGGTCTTCGCATTTAAAAAGCCTCGACCCCCGCACTTCCGCGGGATGTACAGTCTCATCACCGATGATCGTGGGTGATGCATCCGGTTTGCGGTCAGGTACGGACCCTCCTATCCAGGGCGTCTAGTTCGGTCTGAGTCCATTTGAGTATGCCGAAAGAGTACATCAAAACCGGCATGACCCAGCCGTTGAAGGCGCGCACCTTGTTTCCGCCCGAAAGAAGACTATTTAATACCTTCTCCAGGCGACCAAAGAAGCGCTCCTTCAACGATTGCTTCATGTCAGCGACATTGATGCCTAACGCTTCCGACATACCCAAATATTTATAGCTTTCGAATGAGGAGAGGGATCTGAGGTGTATGGAATCCGAAAGTTGACTTCCCTCGGATTCCATAATCTCGCCTCGCTTTACATGCATGACTGCACATTTGTCCACACCAAATTCCATCCTGATGGCATTACTGAAAGTTTCAGTTACCTTCAGTAGCTCCATCAGTCGCAATTTATTGGGGGCAAAAAGTTTCAAGTCATCCATGTAGAGGAGGTGAGATATGACCTGACCACCTCTCCTCAACTGATAGCCTAGACCTGAATCCTCCAGCAGTGTGCTTAGAGGATTCAGGGCTAAGCAGAACCAAAGTGGACTCAAACTGTCGCCCTGAAATATTCCCCGTTTAATCCATACAGGTTCATCATTCCTCTGGATCTGACCACACCCTGGATAGCGAAGGACCGTCCTCCATTGCCCCATACACGACTCAAGGAAGGTGCGTAGAGTTGCATCAATCTTGTACAACTCCAGCACCCTCATGAGCCATGTATGTGGCACCGAGTCGTAGGCCTTTTTATAATCTATCCAGCATGTCGACATATCCTTGCGGGATCGACGAACCTGTTGGCTAATGGCCATGTCGATGAGGAGTAGCTCCTTAGTACCGCGGGACCCGTTCCTGCATCCATTTTGAGAGGCAGATATAATCAAGTTACTCTCAATGTGTATATTAATTTTCGCTCTCAAAATGGATGTAAGAAGTTTATAGACTGTCGACAAACACGTGATCGGTCTATAATTCTTGGGTTCCGCGGGACTACCTGACTTATGGAGCAGGTGGGTAACGCCTGTTGTTAGAAACTGCGGTAGCGACCCAGACTCTAAGGATGACTGGAACTGAGATGCCAGGCAAGTGTGTGAACTAGTTAGCCATTTCAGCCAAAAGTTGTGCAGTCCGTCCGGTCCTGGAGATTTCCAATTCGATAACGGACGGACTGCTCTGGCTACGTCAAATGGCGTAATTACGACCTTTTCCATTTCTGGTATTGTTTCACACACTCGCTCGACGTCCTTCATCCAGCCATCCTCAGTGTGACAGACGGGCACCGACCAGATGCTGCGCCAGAATACATTCGTAGCGGCATCATCCGGGCGGCACACGTCTGTCACATTTTGTTCAGGTCGCTCCCAAGCTCTATATACTCACCTCTCATCGCTCTGGAACATGCGATTCTGCGTGTATCGATCAACCCGCCGCTTATACCGCCGAATACGACTCGCCCATGCACAAACTTGATTATTATTATTTTTATATATATTTATTGTTATATAATTTGTAATTTTATTGTAACGATAACAATATGATCTGCAATGGATTGAAATAAATTATTTGAATTGAATTAGGTTTTCCAAAAACGCGCTCATTGTAGACGCCGTCCTTTTGCAGCGTCGAATGGTGGCACCGCTTTCTTAGGAAATCCAAGCTTTAAAAGCTTACCGAGTGGCAAGGTCTATAATGAAAACGAAATTCTTAAACTGTGCCTACTTATACTTCTATACTAATATTGTAAAGAGGTAAAATCCGTTTGTATGCAGGGGGTAATCTTCGGAACTCCTGATCCGATTCCAAAAATTCGTTCACTAATGGGAAGCTACAGTATTGCCGAGTATCATAGGATATATTTTATGTTCTAAAACAAGAAATTTCACGCGGACGAAGTTGCGGACAGGGTGTATTCCCGTTCGTCCTACTAACAAAATCAGTGGGATGAACGGGAATAAATTTAATATTATTTTTAATTTGACTGCCACGATGGTCTAGTGGTCGCAAGCGCTACTGATGAGCATGAGGTCCTGGGTTCGATTCCCAGGTCGGGCAAAGTGTTATTGGGTTTTTCTATCTGGAATTTCTCAGTAGCAGCCCGGAGTCTGGATTTGTGCCCGGTTGATGGCAATAGGCTCGCCCCCTATTACATGGGACTTAAACATAACAGGCGAAATGTGGGTGTACTATAGGTACACCTCTGCCTAACCCTTCGGGGAAACAAGGCGTGATGTTGTGTTATGTTTTAAATTCCCGTTCGTCCCACCAGTTGGACAACGTCAGTGGGGTGAACGGGAATACACTGCAGGCAGAAGCTAGTTTGTAATTAAAGAAGCATATAGACAAAATGAGAATGGATAGTAGAAAACAGTCAGCGGCTTGCACCGCTTTGATAGTGCATGGACGTGCACGGATCAATCTAGCTAATCGCTAAGAGCAGGTTTTGCTGAGAGACGTCTTCTTGTTTCTCTTTTTTTTTTATTTATATGAGACAGGTTTGCTCTTGACTCTAAGTCTCGGTCAGAGGTGACAGAGACAAAGTCGACGATGGAGTGAGCTTACCCAGAAGAAGCCTGTTCACTTTCACTTTGAAGAGATCGGGGTTGTATGCGTTCGGAAACACAGACGCAGGCAGAGAGTTCCACTCCTTTGCTGTGTGCATCACAAAAGACATTTGGAAACGTTTAGTACGAATTTGATAGCAACTAGGTAGGGATGGTAACCTGCAGTGCGTCTAGATGTCCGATGGTAGAAGGGGGCCAGTGGAATGAGGTCGTGGAGTTTTTGAGCACACTATTACTATATCTGTAATTTTAGTTGATGACTATATAAGTTTATTTATTTATTTTTAAGTATAAAAAATATGTATTAGGTATGTTGAAACTGTTTGTACTCCCCGCCACTTGTCCGTATACAAAGGTTCATTAGAAAACTAGCGTCAGACAGTATCTGTCTGGCATTAATGCTGAAATAAACCTTTTTGGCGCAGCCGTGAGCACACACTATTGTTGTTAAAACATATTATATTTTGCACTTTTTTATTTTGTTACTCGTATTTTGTGTTTCACGAACTGTGTCCAAATAAACATTATTCTTTGTTTCTTTCTTTCGAAAATAGCCCACTATATTTTCGTCACGTAAATCTTCATAATTATTTTATTACGTTGAAGCTATTGGTCTTTTCTGTCACATCAGGAACGAGGTGACAGTAACAACCCGCCATCCGCCATTTTGATTCACTCTGATAAAACCAACGTTACGTCGACGTGAAGAACACCTAAAGGAGGATGGGCACCAATGTATGGAAACTGGTACCGGCACCAATTGGTATGAATGATACACCGTTGGAAAGGTATTTTTGTGTAGATTAAGAATAACCATGGCGCTTGTCCCTATTCACTGTCCGATCGGAGTAATCCTACTTGAAAGTTATTTATTTTTGTTACGTCCTATTAAGTACACATACTTTTATTAACTGTTTTCTCCATTTGGCATGGTATTTTCATAATTATTATTAATATTGTTCATTGTCTAGGTAAATAAAACAAGTTCGAAGTAAGTTTTATCATTTATTGTATATAAGTATATAAATGTGTGTCTATAGATCGACAATAACATAAAAAGATAATGAATAATATGATGTATAATATATACTATACATCATTCATTATCTATAACGATGCTATTTAAAAATAATGCTGGCTCATTAAAGCCCTCGTGTCTAGCATATCCTAAATACCAGACAATGGATACTATATGCGCACAGGAACCTACCGTGCGGCGTCCCGTCAAACATGTACAATAATGATGTAATATTATGTTTTCATTTCTATTTAGCAATATGTAACAAAAGTATTTTTTTTGCTCTCACATGTCGGGACTGTATACGTGCACGCAAAAGCCACGCATCTTCGTCAATTCCGTATTCAATAATGTCTTCCAAAGCGGCTTCTCTATATGTTTCGATGAGATATAAGCCGTTGTTTAGGTGTTCGCTGCAGTAAGATTTTGCGAGTTTTAATTGGTATGTCCCCCAATGACAGCAATATCACGTCCTGTTCACTCAATCGTGGAAAATCGGGCACATCATTGGCTTCCAATCTCTGGAAATCGGCTCTTCTGTTATTTAATCGTTTTTCTTCTACATAATTGTACAACACGTTTGGGGTTTGCATTTTTTCAGATATTTTTTGTAGAAAAGCTTCTGCGTATTGGCTATCTGCAATTGGCGTGTGGAAGTGATTTGTTATTGTTGCTGCAATTTTAACATCCACAAACATATTAGGCATTGTATTATTAAAATATCTTTGCCGCAACAGCTTAAAATCTCTTTTGATCCGCCCGTTAACCACTTCCACTGCCCATCGGCATATTGTAACTAGTCGGGAATCATTCGCTTGGGAAGTAGTGAGCTGTGACTGGTCTGGGTTCTTCGTCGGAGGAACGTGGTATTCGTAGCCACGTGCTTCAATATTGCCCAAACTGTCTCTAAACCCACGGTCTAAAATAAATACATCATTGGGATGAAACAATATGTGCAAGGGGTTTTCCTCGTCATTCATTAAATCGCTCATTATCTGGGCATCAGTTTTAGTTGCAGCGTATGGTCCTTTTACGTCTATAATGTATCTGTCAGTGGTTACAATTAAAAATGGCTTTAACAAGTTTTGGAACTTGTGCAAGTTGTAGGATTGCCTCTGAAACAAAAAGTTTGTGCTTTTGTGAATATAAATATACGTGCCATCGCAAACAATAATGGCTTTAGAGTTTTCTTCATTTCCATACAGTGCTTTTGGAATCCTCAGGTTTCTCTCCAGTATATTGTCTCTACTTATGTGATCCAGTCCCAAGTGAAGCACAACATAGTCAGTACTAAGACACTCTCGTGCAATGGCCAACTGGCGTTCGAGTTTTCTTCTTGATATATTAAACAACGTCGCAAGTCTTACGTTGGATTCTCCTGTGCGTAGTTTTGTCAATAAAATACCCAAAGTGGTTCTGGGATCTGCACTTGCATCTCTTAATGAAGTGGTTTGCTCTAAGATAGCGTTAAATTGTTCTATAGTACGTCCAGTCCAAAAGTGCATTTCTTCTTCAGTTAATCCTCTTAGCTCGCTAAAACGCAATCTGGGTCCGTTTAAGGCATTTCTCAGTAGGTCACAAAGGTCACTGAAGTGGGCGGCCGTAAAGTTATGGGAAATGTTGCATGCCTGAGGTAGTTCATCCCAGTCATTTCCATTTAGGTGATCGCGGCATACTCTGGCAGCATCAGGAATGTAGATTTTGTGTTGAGTAAATACATGGATTTTAACAACGTTTGGGATTCGATGGCGGGTTGTATTAAGGCAGCCACGAAAAAGACAATGCCTCGGGGTATTTGGTGCTCTCATATATTCGGGCACGTGTATCACTTCCAGTTGAGGTTCTGCTTCTTCTTGCGGTTCTACTTGTTCTTGCGGCTCTGGCTCGGGTTGAGGTTGTGGTTGAGGTTGAGCTCTAGTCGCATTTTCTGCTCTTTGCCAGCATCGGTAACATACTCTCCGAGTACCATCAAACACGACCTGAAAATCGGTAATAATAATGTAAGGAAAATAAATAAATACAACATACCTAGAAAGCGTACCTGGGGTATTATAAACAATACGCTTAGCCGCTAAAATGCGCATGGGATCTAGAGTACCAAAAGAGAGAAAACGTTATTGCCTCTAAGTGCACATTGGATGACGTTCTATTATGCCGGATTATCAATTAACTAGTTTGTATTTCTCTATGGTAATAGTACCGTAAAATTCCTTACCAAATAAACTACATTTTAACATATGACAACCCTACGATCTGTCATTTCAGAAATAAAAATATTTCTTTCTCGTCCGTGAATCTTTGTTTTGGTTCTCCGTTACTTGTAAATAATGTAAATTCTACTGTGAAATGTGATTTTATTCATGTTTTACGTTAAAAATAAACACAACATGGATTTCGAACCTTAAAACATATAGGTTACCATTTGAATGTTTGTTTAAAAAATGTTTTTTTTTGTTTATGTTCTCAAAACAATGTTATAAATGAAGATAATCATACATTCAAACGAAACCAACACTTTTCATTTCGTCATTTCGTTGACAATAGAACAAACACTAACCGGAAGCAAAATACCCAGAAACAGAGTCATAAATAGGGTTTTTGTGAAACATCTGCGTGCCAACCGGTGCGCGCGGTCTGTGACTCATCGGTCGTGTGCATTTAAGGGGTAAAATAGATAAAAATTATGTGGCCGAAAAATAACAAACAAGGCATCCCTACAAACAAAGAGACCAAAGGCTAACCTAAAGTCTAACGCACATGCGGGCACAACGAGCTAAAATGATCGATTTTTATTTCTATGTGGTATTCTATGCTGTTGTCTGTACTGAGTCAACGAGACACGTAATACAATAAATGCTCATAAAGATAACAACATAACAATAAATAGATTAACATCTAAGACCCAGGATTTTTTCGTTGCTCTGACTGGGGATCAAACCCGGAACCAATGGATTCAAAGGCAAGAACATTAGCACTATACTATACAGGTTATTAACAATAAAATAAATGCAATAAAACTGTCAAATGGAAAGTTAAAAAGTTCAATAAATACTAACCTCCAATGCAGCATTTTTTCGAATAAAAGCTGCTAGGTATGCGCGCATTCTTGGTAAGTTTTCCGATAGAATGCGCACTTGATATCTGCCTCGGTATAGACCTCTTCGGCACATTACACAGGTACGAAAACGTTCCATTGCAATCAAAATAACTCAAGCACTCAAGTCCAGTAGAAAGCCGCAGTCAAAAATAAAACAGGTAACAGAGTCCAAGTTAATGCCAGGGTCTAAAGTCGACGTGAACAATGAGGAACGAGACAATGTAGTAACTTACACAACAATTATCAGCAAACGACTACCAAGGGAACATGCACAAGCGCCGCAGCATGCCCACCCTCGCCCCCGCCCCCTTGCTGAACGCACTAACTACCGCGCTGCGTAAGATAAGAGAGCGAGAGAGAGATAACAATACCAGTTCCAACTTACTAGTCATCTACTTACGTATACTCAGGGTTAATAGTAATAAAAATATTGCTCCAATGTCATGCATCAATATCAATTGATGTATTTGTATGTTTAGTGTTTAATAAATAGATCACCCCTAACTGAAAAAATACCAAACCGATTTTGTTATGATTTTCATCCGTTAACTGAATTTTACTTAGCTCAAAATCTGTGCAAATATCATCAAAATCTGTCAAGATAAACCGGCGATATGATTTTTTTAAATTCTATTTCGAACTAAATATCCAGTATCTTCTAAAGACTATATTTCAAAACGGACAATTTATACGGGATTGGTGCCATAGTAGTTTTTGTGCTCTTGAAAAGAGCTATCCAACGATGGTAAATTCATTTTGATTGGACATGGGTACCAAAATGCCCATCCTCCTTTGTCTCGAATTTATTGTTTCATACAGTTGAAAGAAATGATAAATCATTTTATTTCTGTAAGTAGGTTTTTACAAACACACACGTCAATCATATTTTTTTAAACTAGATGAGGTCGGCGTTCGTTTCCTATCCGTCTACACTTAGAAGAAAGGCTGAAACAAACTCAGAGGTCAAAGTCTCTATTAAAGTCCAGACATAATCTTGATCAGGTCATGTGAAGACCATGTAGATTGGTGTCTGAAATGGTATTTTGAGGCATACCTCAAAAGTTCTGTGTGGTTCATTAACCACACAGATTGAGTCAACCTGTCTAGTCAGTGCACGCATTCGTCAGTAATCTTACAGCTCAACTCGAATTTAAGGAGCTCAACGATTCGACGAACAATACCAAAGAAAGGGCATTTGGGTAGGCCGCATAAATTACTCAAACTGCCAGATGATTAAAACTGACGGAGAGAAAAAAAAATATAGTGACCCACATAGTCTTCACATTCACAATAATAAAAATATTCATGTCATTGTATATATAAAATTCATCATTGTCAATGTGTATATAAAAAAAGAAAAAAAAGAAGAGTATTAACTTCTATACAGGGTTATAATTATGGGACTCCCCTCTGCTGCGCCACTGCATAAGGATCCACACCAGTTGAGGATATAATTTTCTCTTCTTATTTTATTACTAACACTAGCCTTTAAGTTAATTTGTTATATACTAACACTATGGACTCATGTCTGAAATAAATAATTTGAATTATGTCTAAACTTATGTTTGAGCATTGGAATTTCGTAACTGTTTTATATACTTTCCATTGTTAGCAAAGCTAAATGGATCGTATAAATAGATATTTTTTATTTCCCCTTTTTAGGGTCCCGTACCCGAAGAGTGCCACACAGAACCCTATTACTAAGCCTCCGCTGTCCGACCGTCCGTCCGTCCGTCTGACTGTCAGCGGGCTGTATCTCATGAACCATTATTACGGTCTACCTATTGGTAGACAGTTGAAATTTACATAGTTTGTGTAAATTTAACTGCCGCTATTACAACAAATTAATAATAAAAAATAAAATAAAGTTAAAAATTAAAGGGGGATCCCCTTTAATTTTTACTAAATACATACAAGAAACGTGTTTTTTTTAACTAAAGTAATAAAAAAACGTAGGGTTAAATATTGTATGGTGGTATGGAGACTTGCGTGTCCGAGTCCGACTCGCATTTGGCCAATTGTTTTGGATTCCTAACTTCACAGTATGATGTAGTTTCCAGTTGGAGTTTTATTATATCAACGATCGATGGCTCTACAGATAACGTAAGTTATAATTTAAATACAATTCGAGATTTTTTGGATTATTTTTCAATATACAGAGAGGTGTTTTTAATTTTTTTATTTTGCTAAGAATATTTTAATAGAATGCCCAATGCACTTGATTAATAAATTAAGACTGGTTGTTATAATAATAATATGGTGCTTCATTCCTTTACGTCAGTGTCTAACGGGCCTCTGCGAGTTAGCTTCGGCCCCTCATACGCCTTCCAAAGATCCGGGACCCCTGGTCCCGAGAAATGTCAAAGTCATAAATAATAATAATAATAACAGAGTGCGAGTTAACAAATCCCGGCGAACATTGTCTAACAATGATTGATGACGGTTCTATTCATTGGGTTACGTTAGTGGTCTTCCTTTTCAATCTTACTTAATTATCATTGCTGAGATTGAGAGCTATAATAACGAGGTATATCATTCAGGTCGAAATAATTAAAGGCCCATTTACACTTTGTATAATATAATATTATTTTATATATACAGGGTGTAAGGGAGCGCTCTCCACAAACTAACAGGGTGCATTTAGCTCCTTGTTTTGAATCATAATCCACCGGAAATATTCTCAGGAAAATTTTCATTTTTTTATCGTATTTTCAGTTACTGTTTCTTTATTTTAATGTAAAATTACATTTTCTGTACGCAGCACTCCATTTATGTAAATAAAACAGCTAAAATAAAAAAAAATCAGCGATGGATGTTGAAATACTTGGCGGCCGAGGGCGCGCTGCGCTGCCGTTCGCTACGCGCGTTTCTCCACGGTAACGATACATTGCGTGTGAGGTAATAAATCAGGTTTATTGTATTCCCATAACGTTCCTGAAATAATTTCATGTACCGGTCATCTTAGTATGATATACTGAAGTAACCCCATCAGTCTGCGGAGGGCTGTCCCTTACACCCTGTATTTATTCATTTATTTATTCAAAAGACAACTTTGGTCCACAGTTGGTGCTGTTAATACTATGTTAGCCCTAAAATAATAATACTCGTATATTTAAATCTCGAAAGAGTATGGCAGTTGAGAATATGTCATGCTCACATAAATGTCTCGCTGACGGTGGCGCGTGTGTTGGATCATTCGGTTCTCTACAAAATGGTTGAGCTGGATGGTGCTGATCCACGCGTGATGTTCGTGAACGGGCGCCGTCAGTTGAGACTAGTCATCTCTTAACTGCCAGGGCTTATTTTTAATCTTATATTTTGAATTGTTTTAATTTATTTTACATTGTTCTCACTTATTGAAGCCAAAGGAATAATGTACCCAGGGTTTTGTAATAATCTTGATTTAAAAGAGTGTTCTTGGAGTTTCTTGCCTGTTCTTCTCCATAGAGATCTACGTTTTGGAATAGGCGACTAGCTTCAACTTTCTGACTAACTGACCGAGTCTTTGACAATTCATTAGTACCTGTAATTGGTTTAATTGCTTTGAGTTTGAGTTTAAAATCTATTTTAATACAATTTAAAATACTGTCCATAATAAAATCGTAGTGAAGTCAAGATAAATAATAAAATTAAAATATTCATTACACTATAAAAAAAATACATAAAACACACACATTTTACATTGTAAGGTTACAAAATTATATCCTAACTTAATTAAAACTATTCACAAACTAAAATATGGCGTCGAAAAATTCCTCCGCATCGCTGTCGACTGGTAATGTACCCAAGAGACTGGCGGCATTGCCACGTTGTATGGGAATACTTAGCCTCTGGCCAAGGTAAAAGCCGAAACATTTTAAAGTTGAAACAACAAATGACTATTTAGATTTTATTGCTTCAATTTTATTGTAAGTATGTCACAAGCAGGAAATTTGCATCACTGTACTTAATTAAGTTATTGGGTAATAAACAATGGTATTTATGGCAGCTTTTTTAATAGTTTTAAGTAATTATGTCCTTTTTAGTGTCATATCGTATTATTAAATTATTAAAAAATAAAACAAAATAAAATACTGGACGCAAAATATGTACAATTATTTTCAATTTTATGCTACCCAAACTCAAACCTTTTATTTTATTGAAAAAATTTACAGCCACTTTTACATTGCCATAGAGTCAATCGGCTAGTAAGAAAGTTGAAGCTAGTTGCTCATTCCAAAACGTAGATCTCTATAGAGAAGAACGGGCAAACAACTCCAAGGACACTCTTATTCTTATTGCTTGACACCGAAGTATATTTAAATAATAGTTGTTATATACTTTGGAATTCATCAGTATATTACAAACATAGTCTTGCAAACACTCGGATACATCGTATTCAAGTAAGTTCACACAAAACTCTCCACTCTGCATATGAAGATTACCTACATAGGAATGTGTAAAATTTTCCTTAACTTGGATTCGGAGATTAGCGTTCCGCCCCAAGGCATAAATCAGAATTTTTTTGTAAATTTTATTGCGTAAAAGTTCGGATTATTACTCCGCAATTTTGTTTTTACTTTCCTTGTGGAGTTTAATTAAAGGACTTACTTGAACGAGGGGAAAATAATATATATCTCTTTTTTATATATACCATTTTTCAAATTAGTCATCAGGGAAGTAATTAGTGTCCAAAGTTAATAGATTTCTGAATTTAGACTTTAAGGGGCTTGTGTCTAAGTAATAACAGCCGCGCGGGTTGCTTGATCAGGTTAAGTTACGGTTACCGCTGTTGGTCCGTGGATGGGTGACCATCTTTACATACCGAGGCTCCTCCGTGCCTCGGAAAGCACCGTTGGTCCCAGCTGTCATTCGTGGACCTTTGACAGTCGTTACAGGTCGTCAGAAGCCCGAAAGTCTTACCAAGGGGTATCGTATTACCCAGTAACTGGGTTGTGGAGGTCAGATAGGCAGTCGCTCCATGTAAAATACTGGTATTCAGCTGCATCCGGTTTGACTGGAAGCCAACGCCAACATAGTTGGGAAAAGGCTAGGCAGATGATGATATTACATATTCCAGGATCGGGCTAACAAAATCGACAAATTTACTACTAAACATATTGGTAGTACCTGCATTAAAATATAAGACATGGCTCCTAAATCCATACGGACGCCTTCTACCCATATCAAAATCATACTTGGAAATGTCTAACATGAACTGAACAATTTATTTTTGTCACAGCACAGAATTATTTTATTGCAAGAATGCAGTAGCTTCACATTAAGTCATAACGTTCTTATCACCTCGTTTGCTTCTCCTGCCCACACTGCATAATTTAGTGCACATAGTGACATGAGACCTGCGCATTTGTACACGTCAGCGGCCATGTTTCAGCACATTTTAGCGGCTCTTTGTTGAATACCAGCCACGCTTGCGCAGGCCTTTGCGATTTTGCAGTACCTTGTGTATTTTGGTGAGATGCGGGTATAATGTTGTTGTTGGCATGTATTGAATCGACCCTCAAATAATTCCCTATATGCTTTCCTATTTTATTTTTTTTAACGTTGCCCCACACTAGGAATTTCTCCTGTGTCGTGGGTGCGTTTACAAACATAGAAACTCACAAACACAAACGCCCAGACCCGAAACAACTACTTGTAGATCATACAAATATTTGCTCCGTGCGGGAATCGAACCCGCGACACGCAGTGCAGCAGTCCAATCGTTCAGCCATTGCGCTAACTGTGCCGTCAAATTGTTATTGAACACTCTAATATAATGATTGCGCCTCTTTTTGTGACCTGAAATAATTCCTATAATTTTGGTGACCTGAGAAAAGGCCAGAAAAATAAAAAGGGGCAAAAAGGGTAAAGTGGGGTAAGGGGTAAAGGGGGTAAAGAGGGGGCGGTATTAAAAAAGTATATCATGTACAAAATAAATAAAAATCGTTTAAATAATCGTGAGCCCTAAGAACTATTGAGAAAAGAAAAACTGCATTTGATTAACCTACTAAGGAATTTAGTTTGCTTTGGAATCGGATTCAGCATCTACTGCAAAAAATATATAAACTTTATTGTTACTCTAAGCCGTGTGATGCTGCTAAGGATCTTATCTTACAAAATAATACTTCTTAATTTATTGACTAAATGTGCCCTGCGAATTCGTTCGCGTGAAAATCGTAACATACACAATATACTAAAATAACAGCCACATTTTAATAAAACTCTCGCGTCTCCCGACCCGCCGCGTTCATTTTCGCTTAGTGTTCTTTCTGACTTTTTTTCATTTCCTCGGCTTCTAAGGGTCGTAGCGTGATGTTAAATTGCCTATAACCATCCTAGAGAATTAGGTCACCAAATACAAAAACAATTTTTCATATCTGACTGATTGTTCCAGAGTTATTATTTTTGCATGGGTTTTAATTTTTTTGCGCAGAACCCTAATTATTTTTCTTAAATAATAGTAGCCTTAGTTTGTAACATCGGCTATCTGCCAGTGAAAATCGGTCCAGCCGTTTCAGATATTAGCCGGAACAAACAGACAGACAGACAAAAATTAAAAAATTGTTTTTTGTTATAACTATCGTTTAAACTGTCAGAATATGCATTTAGTAAGAAACTTTTACTTTGACATTACAAACAGACACTTCAGTTTTATTTATTTGTGTAGATTATGTCGTATTATGATAAAATTACAATCCAAACGCCAATTATCTTTAACAATACAAACTAGGAAAGGCACAATACTAAATAGCGGCAGTAAAATTTTATTTACAACATAATAGCTTAAGGCCTTAGTCTTAATAGTCAATTTAAAACTAAATGGTATAATACTGCCTGTATGCCAGAAGCCATTACAATTTTATTTCTATCATCTTGTTGCCTTATTTAGCAATGACCAGGAGCTAGACCACCACCTCTTAAAGCAGTATTATTGTAATCTTACTTGAGTGTGGGAAAGAGATGGAGCTATACGTCCTGTATAGCTCCATCTCTTTCTCACACTGAAGTAACATTATAATAATACTGCTTTAAGAGGTGGTGGTTGGCCCCCTGATGTATGAACGTAAACGGGGCAAAAGGAGTATACACAGTATACAATATGAACGTTTTTAAGTAATTTAATTACTATTGTTGAAAATATCATCTTTGTTTTTATTTTCTCAGGGGTAGTCAGATAGGAAATGTCGACTCCATTTCGCTTATTTTATTTTTTAATAAGACGTGTAAAAGTGATTCTGATATCCTATTTATAGAATAAACAATTTCATTTCGTTTCATAGAAATTTCTTGTCCTCCGACCCACCCAGTCGCATTGCATCGCCTGCCCGTTCTAATACTTCGTTTACGCTTAGCGTTCTTTCTGTTTTGTTTTTCTTTTTGCTCGGCTCCTAAGGGTCCTAGCGTGATGTTAAATAGCCTAAGGCCTTCCTCAATAATTGGGCTATCAAATGCAAAAAAATGTGGGTTTTTCTGCAAAGAGTAATTAACAAGTTAGAGGCGTCATATCAATCAAGGGCATATACAACCTTATATCTATCTATACAGGGTGTAAAGGACAGCCCTCCGCAAACTAACAGGGTGCAGTCAGCTCCTTATTTTGAATCATATCCCACCGGAAATATTCTCAGGAAAATTTTAACTTTTTTATTCGTATTTTCAGTTACTATTCCTTTATTTCAATGTAAAATGACATTGTATGTACGCAGCACTCCATTTATATAAATACAACAGCGAAAATAAAAAAATCAGAAATGTATGTTGAATACTTGGCGGCCGAAGGTTCGCTGCGCTGCCGTTCGCTACACGCGTTTTGCCACGGTAACGATACATTGCGTGTGAGATAATAAAACGAATCAGGTGTACTGGATTCCCATAACGTTCCTGAAATCATTTCATGTACCGGTCATCTTAGTATGTACCTATGATATACTGAATTCACCCCACCAGTCTGCGGAGGGCTGTCCCTTACACCCTGTATATTATCAATATATTATTTTCTGAACGGGCTAATATTTGAGCGAGAACAGCTGTTATTATGATGCAATATTTTTTATCTGTGCATAAGCATTCAAACATATACTGTGAGAAATTGCGAATAAAACTTTTGGATAATAACACGACACTTGGTTGAGTCAAAATATACAAAGAAAATTGGGGAAGCGTCGGGAGAGATTAAAATGTATGCCAAAATAAAAGACTGTCGCATCTTTCCGTGCCAAAATATAAATTCTTACAACAAACTTTAGCAGAATATATTCCAGCATCCCAAAGTCAATAAATTTTAAATATGGCGTCGTTTATACATAATAGAATGGCCGGCTATATTGAGAATTGAGCGGTTTGGTCTCGAACTTAAATATTAATATGTCGATATTACCAAGCAGGGAAATACGCAATGACCGCGATACATCTAGCTATACATATCCAGTATAAGCTGAACTCAGAACTCTCCTTGAACATCATTTTGCACTTGATTCATGATTATCATCGTCATCATCTGCTCGCCTTTTCCCAACTACGTTGGGGTCAGCTTCCAGTCTCACCGGATGCAGCTGAATACCAGTACTTTACATGGATCGACTGCCTATCTGAGCTCCACAATCCAGTTTCTGGGTAATACGGTACCCTTTGGTAAGATTGGTTGTCAGACTTTCGGGCTTCTGACGACTCCTAACGACTGTCAAAGATCCATGAAAGACCAACGGCTTAACGTGCTTTCCGAGGCACGGAGGAGTCTCAGTATGTAAAGATGGTCACCCATCCACGGACCAACCGTGGCAAGCGTAGCTTAACCTGATCGATCAACCCGTGCGGCTGTTATTAGTTAACCACGAGTCCTTTCATGACCTATGAGCTGATAATCTATGGCGATTAAAAGTATCGTTCATAATTAAGTAGTTAATTATTCTTTTCAACTAAATTCAATTCCAATCTCAGCATAAATAGCGTAGCGTAACCAGCGTTGGGCGTAACACACAGTAGGAATCTGTTTCTTTTTGACAGTTCAACAACATTCATTGCGTTATTTAAGTTATTGAGCAGACAAATTTTTCGAACATGTGAAGCTATGGATTAGCAATTTGCTTCAAAATCATTCAGATTGTGATTGATAGTGTGTTGCGCAATTAGGGTGCTGATCGATCGACATTTGCGGCTGTTCTTACTTAGCCACACGCCCCTCTTCATGATTATTATCGTATATATATGTATATAAATAAGTATATGTTTGTGTACCTAATGTTCGTATAATATGGTACATCACACACTACCTACAGTATTGTCTTTCCTTCTTCTTTAATCCATCCAAAGGTTGTCTTTAAAATATCAGTTTTAACGATAAAACCGCCGATTGTGTCACCCCCTTTTTTTTTTGTGGATGGGAAATCATCAAATGACTTCTCCCGCTCTGGGCGGAGCCGGAGGGCGTGTCAGACTTTTACTGACTAAAACCCACCCGTGTTCCTTCTGTTGCCTGCGCCGGCCACGGTAACTCTTTCGAACATCCCGCAACCCCGGCTGATTGTGTCACCCCTTGTAAAATTTCTACAATTATATCTGTAATTTTTATGGTGTACATAATAAAGAGTATTCTATCTATCTGTCTATTGTTAAGGTTTTTCATGCAATGAGAGGTCAGGTTGATAAGGGTTGTCAGAAGCTCAAAAGTCTGACAATCGTCTTACCCAGTTACTGGGCTGTGGAGGTCAGATAGGCAGTCGCTCCATGTAAAATACTGATATTCAGCTACATCTGGTTTGATTGGAAGCCGACCCCAACATATTTGGGAAAAGACTAGGCACATGATGATGAGAGGTCAGGTTCCACTAGAAATGTATAAACTTGAAGTGTCTCCTCGACGCTTATAAAGCGAAAATTTCTTGTTTTGCACGAAGAAAATAAAATATGCAAATATGTATCGTAAAAGTTTAGAGGTAGACGATCTGCAGTTTGGAGTTTCCAAAGGATTATGTTTTTTTGGGTAGGAAAATCGAATTTGTTTGGTTTCAAATTGGAATAACAAAAATTCAAGGTTTAAGTTTTTGTTTGTTTTTTTTTTGAATCAGCTGCTCCCTACATTTATGTTCGCGTAACTCGTCAAAATGTAGGGAACAGCAGATTTTTTTTCTTGATTTTAGGTTTGGTCCCATAGTTGAAGTTGTTCATAATGATGAGTACAATGACCCCTTAAGAGGTTATGCGTTAATTATGTTACACCTTGTATATTATGTACAAGTATATGAAGAAAAGAAAGAAAAAAAAGGGAGAGCCATTGGGCATTAAAAAATTCGTCCGCATCGCTGTCAATGGGAATAGTGCCCAAAAACCTGGCAGCATTGCCACGTTGGATGGCAATGCCGATTCTTTGACCTAAAAATGGGCCAGCCTTATGGTCACGTGAAGACTCGACCAACCGCTTGGCGATGTTCTGAAATACTCGATGAGCACTCGGGCCCTAGTGTTTCAACCCCAAACGGCTCAAACATATAGCTTCCAATGATGTTGTTATATTTTATTATATTTCTTATCAGTTTAAGTTTTAGCACACACTTTCAAAATACTCTAAAAACTCATGACTTAATAATAACCTAATAAACTACAATTCAATTCAATTTTATTCAGGAACAATTCACATTGTGTTGGAAATCATAAATTAAAAAAAAAACACGTTCATTAAAATAATAAAACCAACACATTCTTAAACACAATAAATTATAAAAAATAACAAAAAAATAAAATCAATCAACATTACAGTTTAAACATTCAGTACAATTAAAAACTCAAGAACATTACATTAACATTACTACATACTAATATTATTAAAATGTGGAAAATTATGTCATGATCTATCGAATACAGACATTTCTCCAATAGGAACGCTTTGAGTCTTGACTTAAATGAGCTCTTGTAAATTATAGTTTTTAAGTCCAATGGCAACCTGTTAAAAATTCGCACTGCAATAAATAGTAAAGAATACATAAATAATAATGCCCGTCGACATTGATTTTCCCTGACAAAAAAACACAGCAATATTACCTAAACAGTCCGTGATTGTACTGCCATAACCAATCCGTCTGCCGCCTGTCACCCAACTCCCACGAACTGATGGATCGGTCCTATTCTTAGAAAAAATCACAGAGCTCCTTCCAAATATAACTTCTCATTATTTATGGTTAAGGCTCTTTTACACGGGTACAGTTTCTTGGCTCGAAGATTCGATAATCGAACGAATTCAAAGAATGCGACCCATTTACTTGGAAAGTGACAATCTAGGCGATTGTCACTTGTCCTGCCTGGTCTACAAAATCCAAAAATCAGACAGCTGACAAAAGTCAACGTCATATCGATTCAAAAAGTCATTATATTGTAGCACGCGTAGCATGACCACCATAGAAACGAGTTTTGTCGACGGAAGAATAGACAAAATGACACATCGCCATGTTTAGACGTTAAAAATCTTTCTGCAATCTGTCAGTTTGTCTATTCTTCCGTCGAAAAAACCCGTTTTTTTGGTGGTCATGCTACGCGTGCTGTACGTGACTTCCAAAAGAGTTCACAGACATAAAAATGTCAAATCCTGTTTACCAAAGCCGAGAAATAAGAAGGAAGCGTGTCATGTAGGAAAAAATTTGTTTCTTGCTGGAAAGTTAAAACATGAGTACGTTAATCGGCTGGCGAATTGAATAAGCGAGACTGCCAAAAAAATTTCTCCGTGTAAACGAGCCTATTACCTCACTTAATAATACATTTATTATTCAACCAATGAAACCCACGTAGACAAAGTTTCTCGCTCTCTGGGATTAAAGCTAAGTTGTGATGATTTAGGACACAACTTGGTCTTTTGGTGAGAGATAAAGTACAAAAAATAAGCACGGTCAAGGTGGACGTGATATATATACGAGTTATTTCAACACTTATTCAAAAAGTACATCATTCTTCTTTTTGTACCAAAGTTGATCTACGAAAACGTGTATAATTCGAAGTCGTCATGCTTGACATTGTAGACTTTTGCCGGCTGAAGAATAGAAAGATTTTTTCTCTTCAGTTTTAAGATCACCATGCTTAAGGCGGTAGAAATCTTTCCACAATACAATCTGTCGTTTTATCTATTGTTCCGTCGACAAAACCCGATTCTATGGTGGTCATGATACGCGTGACCATATGCCTCCCATTTCTTGTGCCAATCAGCGCTCCTGTGCCAGCCTCATCCAGGTTCTGCCCGCGATGGTAACAATGTCATCCGCCCATCTGGCCGCCGGACGACCGACGCTTCGTCTTCTAGTCCTTGTACCCCACTCAGTCACTGCCTTACTCCACCTGTCATCAGTAATTTATACTCTACGCCTGAGAAAATAAGAGCGTCACATAATTCTTCCAAAAATATCAATTTACCTTCGCTACAAAATATAATTTTCAGTCAAAATATCTTCCAGTTTCAGGCGTAACTTCACTAAATTCATTTATAATTTAGAGAAACATCTGCTGAAATAAATCCCGCTTGAGTCGGGATCCGACACTTATTAGCAAAATGTTTACCTATTTTCAAAGAAGATTTGTATATTTTATTCTAATTTTGGGATTCGAAAATAACTGGTGTTTTGTTGTGAAGAGTTTTAAGTTTATTGATTTTGAATGTTTTGAGTTACTTACAACAACATCATCACGCCTTGTGTCGCCGAAGGGTTAGGCAGAGGGACTATATAAATTCCTGATGGAAAAACCCAATAACATTTGAAGAAATTCTGTGCATTTATCTGTAGTAGAATCTGGGTCATCGATGTAGTCTGAAGAGTTAGTAGACTGAGATGAGAAGGACTATTTATAATGGTGCTCGATCGAATTATTTTTGCGAATTCTATACTGGCCCCATAGTAAAAGTTGTTCGTATTGATGGGTAGAACACCCGCTTAAATTTTGTCGTATGTTTTCAAAGTCAGCCTGTATAACAGAATAACAGGCAAGGGTTTGAAGCATAATTTATTAGTAGCAAATGCGAAGGAAAGGTATTGAGGGTACCACTGTGTAAATGGGCGTGTGGTCAGTGGGTCGTCTTAGGGGTGTTAATAAATGAAATATTCATTGAATAGCATAACCAGCCAATAACGTTCCGTATGCTGGGACACATGCCTCCTCTTTGTGAGAGGGAGTGGGCCGCTACCCACCACGCGGGCCCAGTGCGGGCTTGTGGATGTCACATATGTTCTTCACGATGTTTTCCGTCACCGTTTTGAGAGCCGTGGTGATGAAATAAATTACTTATAGTGCCTGTCTGGGTCTGGTGGTGGTTCGAATCCACAATCTAGAACTTGTAAGTCGCGGCTGTTACCACAGTGCTACCACTGCTACAGAAACTATGTATAATTGAATAGTTGAAATGCACCGACCCCAGCAGGGTATGACCAGACTCGATTATTTGAATGAATCCAAAGATTTACACTAGCCTCATGTTTCATGGTGCAACAGACCATTGCATATCAAAGAGTAGACCAGACGGCATGTTAATGGTAGGGAAGACGTGTCCTTAGGATATGGAAGGATTGTTAGAGCCTACCGGGTATGCACCCTACAGTAAGCAATGGAATTCTGGAGAGACGGGTGACATTTTGTCTATGGATGGGCATCTTATACCGAAGTCACCTTCAGCTTGTAAGGGAAATTAATCGTTGAGCAAAAACTTAAATTATCCGCACCTATATTTAAATCAGTTCTAATTCCTTGACCGCTGAAAGCTAATGATATAGCTTATTTTTACTTAATATGTAAGTATTTATTTGCCTAGATGCAAATGCGATGTAACAAATACAAAAACGTATGAACGTGTATGAAATGACAATAACACGGTAAACTGACATAGGGAGTCAATTTGCTTAATAATAAATTTTTTGACTGTATTTAAAAGCATCTATTCTTTCCTTAAAATTGTCTAAAATAAGACGTTAGCTTAATATGTAATTTACAATGTAAGGTTTCTTTATTCCTCTCAACCATTTTGGCTTGCTGCCAAAAGTCTTCCTTCATTTTCACCAATTTTAAAATAGACTCTGGAAAAGATTTCTCTCATGAAAGAACGAATTAAATCTTAATTTAAGTTAAAATGTGGAGAGACTAGGAAGCTATTCATTTTAAGTTAAAATTAAACGAAATCTGTCTTTATCTGAAAACGCAATTGCGGAACAGGAAAAAATCTTGCGTGGGGCGAAAAACTACGTAAAGATATGGACGTTTCAAATGAACTTCAGTTTTAGACATTGCCTCGTGTATTTTTGCTAATTGTAGGTCATAATTATCCCATACAATATGCCTACGTACGGTCAGCCACAAAAGTCGATTAGCACTACTTCTTTTTCACAATCATCATCTAAATTTGCCCGCGACTTCGTCCGTGTGGATGTCGGAAAACTACTTCCATATTTGAATCGGATTTTGTTCGCAATTTCGTGGGATTTTTTTTTTGTGCAGAATCTTAATTCGTTTTCTAAAATGAGAGTAGCCTAAGTTACTTCTTATTGCATCATGTCTGCCAGTGAAAGTCACATCAAAATCAAAAGTGAATGTTATAATTCGGTATTAAAATAATACAGTTTTAAATTAAAACGAAACTTTCGTAATAATCGATAAGTTTTAGTAGAATTCACAATTAATTTTCAAAGAATGAGGCAAATGTATCTATAAAATGCGCACTATTTATTTGAAATTAAAACATGCATTTGAAACAAGCGAACACAATAATATTGTCCATACAGAGCTAAATAGCTATTAGCTGAATCCCTATACGTTCAACTGGAGCTAGGCAATAGGCTTACAAGAAACATAATCATAAATACACAGCAATATACGCGAGATACACAATACTGTGCCGAGCTTAACGGGATTAAGATAGCGGTCGCATTGGGAGAGTAAGCGACTACCAGCTTCCTACATTATAAACAAAATTTCAAGTCCGTATGTTGATGCTTATGATAACCGACGATTTTGAAATGAAACAAAGCATAATAATATGCGTGCGCACGCTGTGTGTATCCCCTAGTAAATACTTTTACTTTCTTTCTTTCTGTGTATTAATTAAGGGACTTTTTGGGTTCCGTACGTCCGAATGAAAAAACGGACCCCTTTAAAGAACCACTCGTGTGTCTGTTACATCCAATTTGCTCCGAATCTACTGGACCAATCAAGTTGAAATACGATACTCATATGAATTTCTGTGACCCAAACACGAAGATGTAACGTAATTATATGAATTTTGAATAGGCTACTTTTATTATATAAAAGTTTGGGCAAGTTGGAAATTTAAAAAAAAGTTTTGCAAACTGTACCGTGTGTCATATCAGATAAAAGGGCTTGTGGTGAGAATGTCAAATATTTATGTTTTATTATTTTTAAATAAATCCTTTTAAAGTTATTTAAGAAAATAGATAAAAACTGACCATTCCCCCCTTATCTCCGAAAATACTGAGCCTAAAATTTTGAAAAAAAAAAAATACAAGAATGGTTCTTTACATGCAGATTACAGGAAAACCTATAAGAAGTCTATGATTTCAAAATAACATGGTAAATCTCTCAATATTGTTTGTACAAAGTTACATGCAGTTGGAATGTATGGGAGAACACGTTTTTAATTAAAATGTTAAGTTTGTTTTTTAAGATAAAAACATGATAGCTAATATATTCATTGTACGAAACCGTCACCACGCGCGAACAACTCGCACTTGTCCGGTTTTTATTTTCTAATGATTATCATCATAATCATTCTTGACATAAGTTATTTTGATATCCTACTTGCTTTTTTTGAATAGGGTCGGCTTCCAGTCTAACCGGATGCAGCTGAATACCAGTATTTTACATGGAGCGACTGCCTATCTAACCTCCACAACCCAGTAACTGGGTAATACGATACCCCTTGGTAAGACTGGTTGTCAGACTTTCGGGCTTTTGACGAACCGTAAGGACTGTCAAAGATCTACTAATGACAGCCGGGACCAACGGCTTAACGTGCTTTCCGAGGCACAGAGGAGTCTCGCTATGTAAAGATGGTCACCCATCCACGGACCAGCCCCGGCAAGCGTAGCTTAACCTGATGGATCGACCTGGGCGGCTGTTATTACTTAGGCACGAGCTTTTTTTCGAATACATTTTCAAAAATAATTGTTAGGTACCCATTAGCGTGCTGACTCTTCTTATGTGACCGTGCCCTAAGTCTTAGCACAATCATGCCGGAATTAAGCTGTTACCAGTGTAGACGAGATTGGCACGACTTAAGGCTTTTCATGACGACTATATCTCAGTCCAGTCTATATCCTGGTCCTGGGTTCGATTCCCAGGTCGGGCAAATTGTTATGAGGTTTTTTCATTTGGAATTTCTCAGTAGCAGCCCGGAGTCTGGATTTGTGCCCGGTTGATGGCAATAGGCTCGCCTTCTAGTACATGGGACTTAAACATAACTGGCGAAATATGGGTGTACTATAGGTACACCTCTGCATAACCCTTTGGGAATTACAGGCGTGTTGTTAAGAGTGTGTATTTCAGTTTGATGTGATGTCTCTTGTATCGTACTATTTTTTTTTTTTTAATTCTGGTATTGTTGAGAGTATCTCCTTGTATTTCCGCTAGAATTATATCAGGGTTCTGATTTTTTTCTGTTTGGCATAGGTTTTACGAGTTGACAAAACATTGAGATTTCTGTATTATATGTAAGTTCAGTATTAATGCAGATATTATGTCTATAACCCTTCCGAAATAAATTCTGTAAATTATGGTAATAACCACATCAAAATATCGTCGTGTCGTGTTTTCTAATAAACTTAGCTTAATAAGTATATTATGATCTGTTTTTGAGATGATTTAAATAAATGCCACAATAAAAATGTGTTTTTAAGAATTACCTATTAAATTCATATTATTTAGTAGGTCGCCAATTGATTACATTTTTAAAAAAATCATCTTTTAATTTAACATTCTTAAAAATTTGTTCCCGTGTGAGCGAGAGAAGTAACAAAAGCGACAACTCTCTTAAGTTTAGAAAAACAACGCAGTTACACATGCAGACACGAAAAGCAATTTTAATGTATAATAATATATACAGGGTTATTTTAAGTTGGCTAGTTAAACTTCGCTGACGCGATTAGTATCGATATCGATTTTAGTGTACTCATATACCTTTTTGACAACCTGATGTCTAGTGGTAAACAGCTGTAGTAGGCCAAAAATTAAGAGAATTACCACTTATCAACTCTTGCTAAATCTATACAGGGTTATTATACATTGGCTATCTAAACTTCACAGACGCGATTAGTATCGATATCTAAACATGATAAAATAACAAATAAAATTATTTGACGTTTCTTTTTGGGGGGGGGGGGGGGGGTCGACAACCGCTATTAGTGTTGTTGCTTGAATTATGAGTTGCAAAAAACTGTTTTCTTATGTTTTATCGTATTTATATACGATACCTATCACGTCTGTGAAGTTTACACAAAACAAAAATAACTGATTTTTTAAACTGATATTTCAGACTAAAATAACTGCGATCGATGACCCCACAAAAAAAAATCAAATCAATTTGTTTTATCGTGTTTCAATATCGATACCTACCGCGTCTGCGAAGTTTAGCTAGCCAATTTATAATAACCCTGTATAGATTTAGCAGGAGTCGAATTGGTAATTCTCTTCATTTTCAGCCTACTGTAGTTTATCACTTTGTATTGTGTTTATCAGGTTGTACAAAAAGGTAAACGCTATTGAGATTTTTCCTCGACAACGCACTCATCTATCTATTTTCCGAAAATCGTCGCTAAATCTAGCCTATTCTACGGCCGCTATTGTCTCCACTCAAGAACATCTGCCCCAACAAAATTCAATCCAACGGCTAATGGCTAATATGGGTTTCTGTTTAATCATATGTGTTATAATCGCTTGAATGCTTGAAATGTGTTCCATAATCATATTCCATGTGGTTGGATGACTTTCAGTAAATTGACCTTCAAACATATCACATTTAAGAATCAAAAACTTATATCCCTATAGAACAAAAATTTTATTTTTAAAAAAGTCGGGAGGAGAATAAGTTTTTAGAAGATAAAAACTTATACTGGATGGCTGGATGGGATTAAAAAACAAAAACTTTTGACACTTGAAACTGACTTTTTCGGACATAACGCTTTTTCGCAGTTAAGTCCTACCGCAAGCCGCGTTTAAGAACTTTGTTCCAAAAATATAAGTAAAAAATCTAATAAAAAAACAATGCAACCCGCATCAAAAACGATGTTACCCAGTTATTATTAAAACTTCCAACTCGGCCGAAAAGTACCCGAAAAGTTGTGGAATTAACTCCCGGGAACCGTTGCTCCTATATTTTATTCAGTGGCAGAGGTCGCGAGTCTGTCGTTAAAATAGTGTGTAAGAACCTTCTGAAACTTTGAATAAGAGGAAATAATGTCTTTGAGGAAACTCGGTTTGTTAATAATGAATTTGAAATGTATTTTTTATTGATAACTAGCTGTGCCCCGCGACTTCGTTCGCGTGGAAGTCGTAAGATACACAATAAACTAAAATAACAGCCACATTTTTGTGTGTAGTTTTGATCTCAGCAGCCCAAATTTATACGTAATAAATATATAAGAGTCAGGAGCAAGCGAAGTACAGTTGTCCGTTTGAGAAGCAGCTCATCCTGAGGTCGACAGCCGCACCCTTCATTAGCAATTTCCCATTGCTTGAGAAGTTTTTCGGTATACCATGACGATAATCATTTATAGGAGTAACGGTGGAGTTTCTTGCCCATTCTTCTCCATATGAATCTACCTTTTGGAAGGGGCGACTAGAATCAATTTTGACGGTCAAAAGTGCCTTTTATGTGCCTGTTTGAAATAAATGATTTGACATTGACTTTGAAAAGTTAAATCTGTAACTAAAATCTTTTTACAAATTGCGGCAAACTTTGTAAGAATACGAACATAATGTATCCAAGGTCCGTTCCAAGGTCGCCTGGCAGAGATCGCAGAAAACGATAAGGCCGCTTATTTTATATTTTGTAGTGTTTGATTTATTTTTTGTTACGTATTTTTTTTACAACGTATACTTTACGTGTATATGGATAAAAATAAATAAAATTGAAGTGTCCCTTTGTAATGTCAAAATAACTGCTTTTACTAAATGCATATATACGGTAATTATAACGAAAAAAAAATTGTCCCTTTGTCTGTCTGTTTGTTCCGGCTAATCTCCGAAATGGCTGGACCGATTTTGACGAGACTTTCACTGGCAGATTGCTGATGTTATAACGAGTAACTTGGCTACTTTTATTTTCGCTACTAGCTTCAACTTTCTGACTAACTGACCGACTCTTTGACAATTCAAAAGTGCCTGTAATTGGTTAATTTGAAATAAATGCTTTGAGTTTGAATTTGAGTTTCGAAAAAGAATTAGGGTTCCACGCAAAATTTAAAATCCATGAAATTGTGAAATTGTGAAGTCGGATTTAAAAAATTATTTTTGCATTTGGTAGCCCAATTCTCAAGGACAGGTAACATCACGCTATGACCTTTAGGAGCCGAGCAAAAAGAAAAAAGTCAGAAAGAACACTAAGCAAAAACGAAGTAATAGCGCGGGCGGGCGATGCAACGCGGCGGGTCGGGGGACGCAAGAGTTTTATTAAAATGTGGCTGTTATTTTAGAATTATTGTGTATCTTAAGATTACCACGCGAACGAAATCGCGGGGCACAGCTAATATAATTCTTTTACTAAGCATGAACTTGGCAGCTGAATCGCATTTAAATCATAAACCCACGATGTCACGAATGAAGAAAAGAGACAAGACTACTTCTGTGTTTTCTCATAATGAGCGCTTGAGTAGTTCTTTACAGCAGCGCCGCCATCTTGGCAAGGGGCCGAGGTGATGTTAAGAAAACGATTGGTTTAAAATTGTAGTATACTTACTGTTTGTGATCATAAGTATGGCACAAACCAACTTATGTACTTAAACGAGTTCTTACTTCTAGCCAGTAATTGTATTTTGACCTTTATTCCGACTCTCATAAAGTTCTAAATACAATATTTTCAACTTAGTACATTATTTTGTGGATAGGAAATCATCAAATGACTTGTCCTGTCTGGGCGGAGCGGGAGGGCGTGTCAGACTTTTACTGACTAAAACCCACCCGTGTTCCTTCTGTTGCCTGTGCCGGGGCCACGGTAACTGTTTCGAACATCCCGCAACCCTGGTCAACTTAGTACTAAGTTGTCGATTTTGTATAAAGAACTCTATTTCAATCACAGATAGGTTCTTTTTACAAAAACTGGCTTGATGGTTTAAACCAAACGTCAAATGAAAACCTTATTTTGTAATAAGATCGAACGAGTTAAAAAAAATTCGACTTTGTATAGCGTTGTCTCTGTCACTCATACATGTATGACTTTGTCTTTCTAATGCTACGGCTACATTGTCGCAGTAATGCGAAGTACACTTCGCGCGCTCTCTCTCGCACACCGCTCGTCGTCTCGCTGTACAACAGAGAGCGCGCAAAGTGTAGTTCGTGTTATCGCGACAAAGTAGCCGTACCATAAAGAATTTTTCCCGAGGAAGCGAGGAGTGAGGAGCTTGTAAGTAAAAAGAGATACATACATTAATATTTGATCGCTGACTGTTCACACCACCGCCGCCGGCGATTGCCCGTTTGTCGCAGCGACAAGAGCTGTCAAAGAGAGTACTCGCTTAGCCACGCTCGCTTAGCGGACAAAACACTCGCTTAAAGACTCGTGCTTAGTACGTACGCATACCAGCGAGTAATCGCTCGTCGCTATCGCACTCGCTGCTCGATGCTCGCCTCCCGTTTTTAGTTGCTAGTTCTACTCTCGTCTATCGCCTTTAGGCGCCGTGGGTGCTTAAAGCTCTACGTGTCTAATTTACGCCTGAGTACTGTAAATATCTGTTTCTTTCGACAAACAGCATTAGGGCAATCAGACGCAGAGCGGCGCGCAGAGCTGCGCTGCGCGGTCTTCACCCCTGGAAAGTAAAATCCTTGCTCACGTTAAAATAAAGTCGAAAAGGATCACAGCGGACAGAGGCAAATATTTTTGTTAAATCATTTCCGACTTTATTTCAATGTATACAGTGTTGAATTTTATTTGGGTAGTGATCAGTAAACGCTATGCGTTGTACCAGATCCTTTACTGTGTTCCAGTTTTTGTACCAGTGAAAATTTAAGCACAAACAGTATGGTGTTTACTGTTCAACGTTATTAATGTTTGCCGAAGCTTCGGTACAACCCGGGTGTTGGAAGTGTATATAGCGTGACTGGAAATTAGTGACCGATACTTAAACACATGATTGTACTCATGATAACAAATAACTTTTACTATGGGACCAAACCTGAAATCGTGAAAAAAATCAGCTGTTGCCTACATTTTGATGAGTTTGCGAACATAAATGTAGCGAACAGCAGATTTTTTTTTCACGACTTCTGGTTTTTCATTATTTCTGGTTTTTTTTTGGTAGATAGTATAATTGTATCTGTCCTTATGTCAGGCTGGTAAGATTCCATAATCTCTTATAGATTATTAGGACGTTAAAAACATAGATAGATAGGTTTGTCTGTCTGCAGTATGCCAAAACTGGTGATAGATAGGAAGACAGGTTATTCGATTCGGCCGTTAGAGACATCTCCGTGAGAGTATCACCTTTCAACCTTTTTTTTTTTTTTTGTTTCGGGGTGGAAAATCCTCATGGAAGTCCTCCGCCCTGGGGCGGGCGGAGGGGTTTGTCAGACTCTTAGATCCCTTAATCGAAGAATTGTTTTCTCTCTTAATCTTTGAAAGACTTTTCCAACAACACTCCATGCTATGGGGTAGACGAGAAAAAAACATCCCCACTGTACGTGTACAGGAGGCACCATAACAAACGTTTTTTCACGATTTTATGTTACCACTTTGTCGGCGTGATTAATATGTATATCCATGCCAAATTATAGCTTTCTAGTACTAAGAGGTTCTGAGCTAAGCTGCGGACGGACGGACGTGGCGAAACTATAAGGGTTACTTGTTGACTACGGAACTCTAAAAACACAAGTGACAAGTCACCAACGATTCTTCGAAATACCCTCAAGTAACTAACAATTTCCTTGGCCGTCTTTAGGCATCTGTCTTACCGAGAAAACAACTAGCTATCAACAATTCTGTCGCTCAAGAAACGTACAAAAGATTCCCGAAAAAAGAGATACATAATTATGTGATCGCTGATTGTTCACACCGCTGGCGAGTACTTGTTTATCGCAGTGACAAGAGCTATCAAAGAGAGTACTCACTCAGCGAGTTTCTAGCTCTACTCGCTTCTCGTTAATCGCCAGACGTGGAACAAGTGCAGAGTAAAAAGATGCTATTTTCGTACAACAAATATTATTCAGAATTCCTTTGAGAAACATACAAAATGCTAAGTTTGCGACGCTCGATAAATTTTTTCAAAACTATGTAGGTATTAAATGTTCTAGAAGTTTATTTTGTCTCACAACAATGTTTTATTTTGAGGTTATTTTATGTATACTAGCGTAGGCATATGGTTCTGCTTTTATAATGCAAGAACATTTTTGTGAGGAACAGCTTGTATCGTCGGCGCGAACCGCTGCTAGGAGCAGAATTTTTAACACTTCCATACAAACCAAGCGCGTACACACCGTTTACTCGCACTATTACACCAATGACGTATAGAAACTGACGGTTTTGAAGGCGGTCCGTGACAGAAGTCGTGCGCTCAACGCACATTCGGTGCTACGTCAATTTTATATTAGTATACTGCCGTCTCTAACGCAGCTGTCGCGTCGCGGCGATTCCTACTGCCGTCTCTAACGCAGCCGTCGCGTCGCGGCGATTCCTACTGCCGTCTCTAACGCAGCCGTGGCGCCGCGGCGATTCCTACTGCCGTCTCTAACGCAGCCGTCGCGTCGCGGCGATCCATCTCTAACGCAGCCAGCGCGTCGCGGCGATTCCATTCTCTGTTCCATTCTCTGTGGTCATGATCAAAAGTACCTACACGATGTTCATTTATTTATTTCCTGTCTCGTTGGTCAATGCTAATCCCAAGTCCGCCTCTGTACATTTCTGTGCATGAAGTATTAAATAAATAAATAAATAAATGCTCTTGAGTTGAGGGGTTGTCGTGGTCCTAGGTTTTTTTTAACATATGTAACATCCCACCTTGTTTCCCCGAAGGGTTGGGCAGAGGTGTACTTAAAGTACACCCACATTTCGCCAGTTATGTTTAAGTCCCATGTAATGGGGGCGAGGTTTTTTTTTTAATTTTTTATTATTCTGTTATTCCGGAAAGTACTCTGTCGTATCCCAGAATTGTAATTGGTGCCCGGTGATGAGAATGGGCTCGCCCCCTTTGTTTACATTATTATTTTAAGAAGTAAACGTGAGTGTACTGTATATCTCTGCCTACGCCTTTGAGAAATAATGCCGTGATATTATTTTCACAAACTGTTTAACAGCCTACAAAGTCATTACAAAACATCACTAACTAATCAGAACTCCAATCAACAGGGTATGGCTTCAAACCATTTCCCTGGAGGAGTGAAATGTAATCGAGTGTTAAGATATAATCCAAAGCTTCTCTATTAATTGCTCCAGTGATTTGCGTGTATCGACTAGATCGTGAGATAGCTATATGGACTGAGATTAATCTATACATCTATACAAATAAATAAAATTGACGTGTCTATTGTGTAATGTAAAAATAATAGTTTTTACTAAATGCATTTCAAAGTATATACGGTACTTGTAACTAAAAAAAAAACATTTTTTTTAAAATTTTAGTCCGTCTGTCTGTCTGTCTGTTTGTTTGTTCAAGCTAATCTCCAAAACGGCTGGACCGATTTTGACGAGACTTTTACTGACAGATAGCTGATATTTTAAGGAGTAACTTAGAGTACCTTTATTTTATTCTTGTTCCGCGCAAAAAAAAAAATAATAAAACCCAAGAAATTGTGAACAAAAAGTCAGATTTGGAAAATTATTTTTGCATTCGGTAGCCCAATTTTCGAGGATGATTAATGGCTATTTAACATCACGCAACGACCATTAGGAGCCGAGTAAAAAAAAATCAGCAAGGACGCTAAGCGAAAACGTGGCTGTTATATTAGTATATTGTGTATCTTACTTACGACTTCCATGCGAACGAAGCCACAGGGCACAGTAGTTCGTAGAATGTAATATTCTATAAGCCTAAACATAGATACATACAATTTCCGAGTTCATTGTAGATCCTTGACAAAATGGAGTACGTACTTAATTACGCCCAGTGCAATTAGGGCATTCATTCCCGCTATCAACATTACTGACTGGCTAATTAATCTTTTCACCGTAGTATGAGCTTTCCCTGTGACACCAGGAAAGGCAGAGGGAAAGACTGTAGCTTTACCATAGATAGTGCTAATCTTTTTCACTTGAAATCAATCTCAGCACAAATACAACAATATCAATCCTCATTTTGTCCATGAAAAGATAACTTTTACTACCACAATCAAACTATCTTCAACTTCGAAAGAGATTACGTAGCAAAATATTACAAATACTGGCCTCCTCGCCCCTTCACCGCTTAGACTCGCAAACAAAAGGGTAGGTTCACAATAAGACTATTATTGTACAGGGTGAAGTTTTGAATAGCAACCAATGTGGCAGCTAAGCCAGTAGGATATAATAGTAATAATATGAAGATTCATAATTGTGTGACAGTGGGAAGGGTTACCATATGGAAAATTTAAAAGTCCTGACAAAGAGTCTGATTTCCATAGAAAAGTCAGGAGCCTAAAATCCTGATATCTCAGGACCCTGGTAACCCTGGAGCTATGTCCAGCAGTGAACGTCTGCCGGTGGAAATCAATATGGCCACTTCGTTAGATCGCTAAAAGCAGAGGGGCAATTGCGTAACACACAGTAGGAATCGGTTTCATTTTGACAGTTCAACAACATTCATTGCGTTATTTACGTTGTTGAGCGGACAAATTCTCTGAACATAGGAAGCAATGGATGAGTAATTTGCTTCAAAATCATTCAGATTGTGATTGATAGTGTGTTACGCAGTTAGGGTGCAGAACATAACATTTTCAAAATGCATTCTTTTTTACCTGTTTTATGTATTACCACGCATAACTCTTTACAGAGTGGTGTGATTTGAACGATTCTTATTTTATTCGAGCGGGTGTACCTCGAAATTGGTCCCATGTAAAATTTATTAACTTTGCTTGGGTGGTTTTTGAGTTAGCTTCAATAACACGTGTTTTTTCCATTTAGTCTATGTGTAATGATGTCATAATAACTTCCTGTCACTGTAATTTACATAGCAGGTAGTGGTATTCGAATTTGTGTGGGATAGGTACCTGGGTGTGACATTGATGTAATTTCAAGATACTATTATGCATGTACTAGAAATATTTGCACGACTGATAAGTCGAATATAGTGAGACTAAAATTATTTTACTATTTTATTATGTAAGTACCTATATTCTGGCAAATAAATTAATTTCATTTCATTTTACCACCGCTAAAAAGTGAAAATAAAAACTTTTTTACAAAAAAAAAACCCGACTTCCAAAAGAACACTACAAAGTGATAAATATCTTTAATTCTGGAAGTCGGTGGCAAAACACGAAAATACAATACCAAAGACACCGCCTTCCGAAATTAAAGTTATTTTTCACTTTGCAGTGTTTTTTTTTTGGAAGTCGGTCGTTTTTTTTTAAATGAAAATGGGGGGAAATCTTACGGGTTCGCGTCATGCGACGTGCTAATGTGACGTGTTGCGCCACACACCCAGGCCTGTGTACCTATGATAATGTTTTAAGTTTTCACTTCTGTCGGTAGTCCCCATGACAACCTATTTTTTTTTTTTGAAAAAAAGTTTTGAATCTTTGTTAACAAACTCACCCTGTATATATAGATAATCCCTTGAAGTGAGTTGAGCGGATAATAATGAGCTACCAAAATTATGACACTTGGCTGTTAGAGCCACAAACAAAGACTCGCGAAAAACTTGTATATTGGATATCTTATTTGCTGTAGTAGTTTTCTCAGTTCTACGAGTATTATTATTCTTTTCTACGAAAATATAATTTTATTGTATTTGTTATTTCGTTTATGTACTGATATTGTTTTGGAAGTATGTGATTTGATATCATTAGTATTAGTGAACCTTTATTTACATAAAATACGGTACACGGTCTTCAATATAAGTAGTTCCACATATTTTGCTTACTTAGTTCCGCGTGCATAAAATACCTTAAAAATAAAATTAAGTTTATACACAAACACTTTTGATATCGCGCGGTAAAAAAATCAAAAATCTATGCAAATAAATAAAATTGAAGTGTCTGTTTGTAATGTCAAAATAACAACTTTTTACTAAATGCATATGAAAGTATTTAGGGTACTTATAACAAAAAAGTAATTTTTTAAATTTTTATCTGTCTGTTTGTTCCGGCTAATTTCCGAAACGTCTGGACCGATTTTGATGGGGCTTTTACTAGCAGATAGCTGATGTTACGTGCGGGTATCTTAAGCTACTTTTATTTTAATAAAATAATTAGGGTTCCGCGCTAAAAAATTAAAACCCATGAAATTGTGAACAAAAAGTCGGATTTGAAAAATTATTTTTGTATTTGGTAGCCCAATTCTCGAGGATAGTTATAGGCTTTTTAACATCACGCTACGGCCCTTAGCAGCCGAGCAAAAAGAAAAAAGTTTGAAAGAATACTAAGCGAAAATTAAGTAACAACGCGGGCGGGCGATGCAACGCGGCGGGTCGGGGGACGAGGGAGTTATATTTAAATGTGGCTGTTATTTTAGTACATTGTGTATCTTGCGACTTCCACGCGAACGAAGTCGCGGGGCACAGCTAGTATATATATTTTTTAAATATACAATTATATTACTAGTGAGGTCATATTATTATTAGCCCGGAGTCTGAATTTGTGCCCGGTAGATGGCAATAGGCTCGCCCCCTATTACATGGGACTTAAACATAACTGGCGAAATGTGGGTGTACTATAGGTACACCTCTGCCTAACCCTTCGGGGAACACAGGCGTGATGTTATGTTATGTTATGTCATATTATTATTTGGAACTTTGCTTATGATTTAAAAAATCACTTATTGTATAGAACATATTATTAAAGAGCCATGACTTAAGTTTCTTTTTAAAGTAATTTAATGGCAGGATCTAGACCACCACCTCTTAAATCAGTATTATTGTAATATTACTTCAGTGTGGGAAAGAGATGGAGCTAGACGTCCTGTATAGCTCCATCTCTTTCTCACACTGAAGTAACATTAAAATAATACTGCTTTAAGAGGTGGTGGTTGGCCCCCTGATCTGTTTGATAAAGATAAAGATATATTTATTGCATAACTGTGTACATTAAGTTCTTAAACATTACATTTCTTGTTTCAACAGTCTACCCAAGTCGGATATGTAATAGTATTTTAACAAATTAGGTAGGTACTTACAAAAATGATTTTTTATCAAAAAACTCATGCAGATTATAAAATACATTATCAATTAACATTTTTTTCAATGTATTTTTAAACATATTTCCATTTAATTCCTTAATTGCTGGCGGTAACTGATTGTACACACGAATAGCAGTAACATAGGTACTTTTATAATACATCATATTGTTAATAACAGGTAAATTAATGTCATATTTATATTGTTTCCGAATGTTTCTTTTACATTGAGATTTGAAATTAAAATATTGCATATTGTTTTTAACAAATACACATAATTCGAGTATATAAATACCAGTCAGTGTTAGGAAACCCTCCGTTCTGAACACATCTCTTAATGATTCGGTACTATACATGTTATATATTGTCCTAAGACATCTCTTCTGGAGAATGAATGTAGATTGTACATTTGTCGAGTTCCCCCAATATATGACACCATAAGTTAACAGTGGGTACACATTTCCAAAATAAGCATTTCTAGTAACACTTGGATTTGTAGTTTCTGCCAGAACTGACAATGCGTAGCAAGCACTTGATATTTTTTTATTAATCTTTTCAATATGTGCCTTCCAGTTTAAATGTTGATCTATAGTAACTCCTAAGAAATTTGTGTCTTTTACTTCTTCAATCGCTGCATCAGACATGGTTATATTTAATTTATTAGGTTTACTTTTATAATTGCTAAATTGAATCAATTTGGTTTTTGAGACATTGACTTTTAAATTTATTGACTGCAACCAATTAGTAACAGTTATTAATGTGCTATTTATTTCACTTTCGTAAATAATATTATTGAAATATTCATTTGAAATAAATATAGTTGCGTCATCAGCATACATTACGCAAAGATGGCTAATTATATTTGGAAGCTCGTTTATATACAATAAGAACAAGGGGGGTCCTAGTATACTGCCTTGCGGTACGCCTAGAATTACGGATTCGAATTTAAATTTCACTACCTCCACCATTTTTGTACGTTCATTATATACCTCAATAACAGTGCCCTGCATTCTATTATTTAAATAATTCTCAATTAATTTAAGTGATATACTTCTTATTCCTATACGTTCTAATTTATCAAGCAAGATGTCATACTTTACACAGTCAAATGCTTTTGACATATCAATGAAAAGAGCAGTACATTGTTTCTTATTATTTATTTTATCCCAAATGGTATTGAATAATTTATATATTGCCAATGATGTAGTTTTATTTTTTTGAAATCCAAATTGGTTAACATTTAAAATATTATTTACATTTAAAAACTTTGTGATTCTAGCATAGATAACCTTTTCAAATATCTTCGAGAAACTTGGCAACAGTGCAATTGGTCTATAGTTATTAATGTCGTACCGTGATCCTTTCTTATATAATGGCTTTATGAGAGCTATCTTTAGGGTATCGGGAAATTTGCCCGTTTCCAACATAAGATTTATAATATGTACCAGTGGATCAACAATAAATGGGATGCTTTCTTTAATAACTCTAATGGGTATATTATCGTGTCCGCAACTAGTTTTATTTTTTAATTTAAGAACTATATTTATTATTTCGCTTCTATCTACTGAGTAGAAGAAAATACTGCTTGAGTTAGAAGTTGATTGTGATTTGTAGTTGTTATTGTCCGCTGTCGTAGTGTTGAGATTTTGGTTAATGTAGAAATTGTTAAAAATACTAGCTAATTTTACAGGAGATTTTATTACGTTGTTATTGTGCAGGATTTAGTCTATTGTGGGTTGAAGAACATTTGTAGTTTGGGTTTGTCGTTTTATTAATGCCCATGTGGCCTTAGTTTTATTCGTACTGCATGAGATGAATTTCGCATTAGAATTTTTTCTTGGTTGTTTTATCGCATGCTTTAAGATTTTACAACAGCGAACATATTTTATTTTATCTTCTTGAGACGTACTACTTTTTGTTTGTAGGTACATTTTTCGTTTATTTTTACTAGAAATTATGATGCCTTTGGTTTTCCATGATGTATTTTTTTTATAGTACATTTTAACTTTTTCAACTGGAATGCAAATATCGAATATTAATTTAAATAAGCTAATAAATTCTTCATATGCTGTGTTTGCATCCAAATGATGATACACATCTTGAAAATTTATTTGAGAAATGTATCTTAAAAATATGTCGATGTAATAATTTATATTACGTCGCATTTTGAACCAGTATTTTTCTTTGAAACTTAAATTACATGGTATCTTTATCACTTGACAGGTATGGTCCGATATTCCTAGATCCCATATTTCTGCTTTGGATCTATAATAATTTGTGATTATGTTATCTATGCACGTTGCAGAATGTGATGTTATTCGGGTTGGTTGGTTTAGGGTCAGATGCAAATTGAATTTAGTTAAAGTATTTTTGAACAAAGTACTTTTTCTGGTACAGACAAGTGTGTTTATATTAAAGTCACCTAGTATAAATATTTTTTTGTTTATGGATCTCAATCTGATTGTTAGTTTAAATAATAATAACTCAAGTTTTTCGATAAATAGATTAAAATTGCTTTTAGGTGTTATATACATACACAATATATACCAATTTGTCTCTGGAATTATTATACCACAGCATTCAAAATGAATTTCAACCGATAGTTCAGATAACCATTCAATTCTTTTGTAGTTAATTGAGTTTTTTACATAGATACACACACCACCTCGAGATTTATTTTTCCGGGAAAAATACGAACCCATTTTATAATTCGGCAACTGCAGTGTTTCTGCCCTCTGGTCACGTAAAAAAGTTTCAGTCAGACAAAGAACGTCGATGTCTTTTGACTCAATTAGCAATTAGCAATTAGCAATTCCAAATCATTTATTTTTGACCTTATACCTTGTATACTGCTGTAGTAAAATTATGTTCATTCTCGAAATAAATTATTTTCTGTTTGAGTTTCTACTGATCTGTAGGGTTGATCTGGTTGTAATAAATTATCTGTCTGTGTGGACATCGAGACTATATTTTTTTGTTTAATGTCTTTACAATACGACTCACAATACTGTTTATAATTATATTTATAGTTTAGATGTAATATGTCCCTCAACACCAACCTGCATAGCACCAAAATGAATGCGGCATAAGGAACTTTATAGTTGATGTTAACTAATACACTGTGGCTAAATTGGGAACAGATGTGATGGAATGTTTTACATAGTTTAAGCTCAATTAAGAACTTACTTCTTTTTGGGTTACAAAGTAACACATTCGTGTAAGCAAGTTTATTCAAGTAAAAATATAGAATTGATTGTATTCTCAATGGGTCCTTATCATTATTTCCACACATAATTACGACATAATCAAACTTATTAAAGTCTTTACACAGTTCTAGTGACGATTCGAATAGTTTATCCGTAGTTGCACCAGGTTTGCTAAAAGATGACACCATGAAGTTTGATCCGATCAGATTTTGCAGTGTGCTTCTCATATGTGTATGTTCGTCAGAGAATATTAGAACCCTATTTCTGTAGGTATTGGTTTTATTTACGATCATGTCTGTGCTTGATACTACCTTTATACTATTTACTTTATTTGTTATACCCTGATTCATGTTATCTGAAGGAGTGTTACTTGAGGTAATTATATCATTTAGCTTGCAGTTTGTAGTAGAAGTCCTCTCATTCTGTTGCTCGAGACTTATCGGACTCTCGATAGTGTTCTCAAGGTTGACATTTAATTCGCTATAACTTTCATTCAAATATGAGTTACGTTTCGACTTTTTAGATTAGCGTTTTTTTTGATGTTATTGTACTATTATTAATACTCCTGCAAGAATCCGTACATACCAATTTATACTTATCTATTTTGTTTTGTTGAGAAGTAATTATTTGTTGAAGCGAATTGTTTTCCGAGTTTAAATTATCTACCTCGTTCTGTGTTCTTTCTAAATCCATTTTTAGTTTAATTATTTCACTTCTCAACTCTTCTACTTCATGGTTAAGCAATACTTTAGATAGATCTGGCAAACTACGTGCGGTATCTGAAAGGTATATGCTAGACGACGTGGTTATGGAATTATCAACATAGCTGCTATGACTGCTGACAACTTTAGGTTTTTTACGCCTCTGCGTGATGTTTTTGTTGCAAGAATCCATTTTTGAACTAGGTACTAAATATGTTTACTTCAGTTTGTTGTTGTGATATCTTTCTTTCTTTATAATATTGTTGTTATTATATAGTTATGAAGCGTGGCATAAGCTGAGTCTGCTATAAAACGCGTAGCGTAAGCTCAAAGTGTTACAAAAAGCGCCTAGTGTACGTGTAAGCGTTGAGCATGTGTGCGTAGAAGCGGCCGAGCTGCGGGTTGCCCTAGGTCAGGGACACAAGTAATTGCAAATTATTTCTTAAAGTTTTTCACTAATTACTCACGGTACCGATGGAGTCCAGAAGTATTTTATATATCACTCTTTAGTCCGTTTCACAAGCTTTACAATGATATACAGCACTAATGAATTAAGCAACTTTTTACCACTTTTTTTATAAATTTTACGGAGACAAAACAAATACGGTGTTAACTCTTTGAATCTCAAACTACCCAAACTGGGTATTTGGTTAAACATTTTGTTTTTTGTAATTCTGTACTTATTATTTAAGACCCCTTAGTTGATTTAATTAAGTTTCGAGTACCTTCCTACCTTCTAGAAACACACTTAAATATTCTAAACCATAATTTGTATTAAGGCTCCTGTAAACAGGTGCGACACGCGACGTTACACAAAGGAACCTCACGTCACGCGACACGCGGTGCCTTTGTATCGCGTCGCGTGTCGTACCGATTTGCATGAGCTTTTATTATATATATTTCACATATCTAGAGTTTTTCTATCTGGAATTTTTCAGTAGTAGCCTTAAACATAGCTGGCGAAATGTGGGTGTACTATAGGTATGTACATCTCTGCCCAATCTTTTGAGGAAACAAGGCGTGATGTTATGTAATCTATTGTGTGCTGTCAATGTGTACTCATAGTTTGAGTAAACATAATTATGCTTTGAAGTTGCTTAGAAACAATATTCCTTACTGGTGACTTCTGCCAAAAACGGCTCAAATATTCCATTCGAATTCTTGCAAAGTGCATATCAGATTAATCAGCTTTTACCACCCTATTACTATCCTATTGCAGAACAAAGGCCTCTTCTCATACAGAGAAGGCACGAGCATTGATCACCAGGCTTGCTCTAGACGGGTTGGCGATTTCAAACTTATAATAACTAAAAGTCCAGGTTTCCTCACATTTAATCAGCTTGATTTTTATTCATCTCTATCAATTTATTTTAATTCACGAATATTTTCATTATATAAAAAAACAAAAAGTAACATAAAATAGACTTTACCTTCCTTTTTCGACTTTCATTCTTTCATTTCGTGTGTATCATAAACACATGTTAACCACTTGCCATTTCGACTGGCATTTTTAATTCAACCGGGCCGTTGGTTTCTGAAAATTGATAATGAAAATTGTTAACAGACATATTTCAGTGGTTTGTATTCAATCCATATTGGATATTCGTGTTCTCGTTTCGTCCGGCAATTCTTTTGTTATATATATTCAGAATGTTGAATTTTTCATACAATTCAGTTTAACTTTTCTTTGATACCAAGTTGTACTAGCGTTTCGCTGTGGCTTTAACTTCTGTAGGTATAAAACTTGACGTAACTATATTGGAAATTTTTATTATCAGAAAGAGACAGACTGCCTCGTTGGTCTAGTGGTCGCAAGTGGTACTGCTGAGCATGAGGTTCTGGGTTCGATTCCCAGGTCGGGCAGAGTTATTGGGTTTTTCTATCTGAAATTTCTCAGTAGCAGCCCGGAGTCTAGATTTGTGCCCAGTTGATGGCGATAGTTCAAGTCATTGTTTTTCGAAATGAATGAACCGATTTTAATGAAACTTCATACGCATAAGCAGGATACGTAGGTCTAAAAAGTTAGTTACGAACATTTTCAAAAAATAGTTTTACAGCTAAATTCGACCGATTTTAAATTTCCCATAGAAATAGAGATTTCCAATTATCTTTTTTTTAATAAAACAATTCGATAATACCTTAGTAATAAGGTCGAAAAGTGTTCATTGCAAATGTCCACGATGGTACATGTCTGCCCAACCCTTCTGGGAAACAAGGCGTGATTTTATGTTTATGTTTCTAACCCGTTCTTGACTATTGTATCAATCAGGGAACACTAAACAAAGACTCAGCAAAAGAAGGTGATGAGTTTAGAGATTTAGTAGTTGTTCCAAAATTGGTTTAGTGGTAAAGAATGAGTTAATTGAAACTGTGACCCCTTTGGATTCTCATAACAAACGTTATCTCAAGTGAGGAGACTATGTCTAAACTTTAAAAAAGAATTTGACCCCTTGACACAACGACCCCATCTAGTTTTAAAAATATTAATGACGTGTAACAGACATGTACAGTCAGATTAAATTAGCTAGCGAAACTCCGTAAACGTGATGGGTATCGATATTTAAACATGATCAAATAAAAAAGAAATTAATTTGATGAGTTTTTTTTGGGGGTCATCAACCGCAGTTATTGTAGTCACTTGAAATATCAGTTAAAAAAATAAGTTTTTTGTGTATACTTCACAGATGTGATGAGTATCTAAAGACGATAAAATAAAATAAAACAGATTCTGTCAACTCATAGTTCAAGTAACAACACTACCAGCCCAAAAAAAAATCTTAAAAGATTTTTTTTTTAAATTTTAAAAGATTTTTTTTTTTAAATCTTAAAAGATATTTTTTTGTCGTGTTTAGATATCGATACCCATCACGACTGCGGAGTTTCGCTAGCTAATTTAATTTGGCCCTGTATAATATTCAAATAATCATAATACTAACTTTCTCCATATTTTACAGTTAAACTAAATCACTATTATTAATGCTTAAATGCATCCAAAATTCAATTGGAACGACACAAACCAGTGGTCAGCAAAACCAATTCAACCAACCCATTAGATTTAAGGCGCATGTTACTCTGATAATTCCCGTCGCCTAATGCACCATTTTGCACCCAAACCACCATTTTGCATTTTGCGGCCAAAAGCTCCTAAATACTGTTCCAAATACATGGAGAGGCATTCACATGAGCTCATTACTAGAATAACCACTCCAACTTCCCCTTAAATTCTCTCCTGCTAACGAGAGTGTATAATGAACGGTCGCATTTTGAGCTAGCTCAACCATTGTTGGGTATGTTGGGAGGTAATTGGATCACTGCGTTATGACAGCGCAATGTATAGTGTGTTTTACTTGTTGGTCGTATTTTGATATTCATGGATCCGGCAGTTGCATGGTATAAGTTTAGAGTATCGATATTGGTTGAGAACCTCATTTAGTATTTACAAATTGATGGCAGCTGCAAAGATTTAAATCGTTAGATTCGCCATATCGCGTCAAAAAAGTCGCGTTTCTGTTTCGTTTTAACACCTCTGATACACAATGAGGCAGTCCCTTCACTAGATTGTCATGAAAAAGCTATTTAATCATGTGTGAGCTCACTCTTATGAGTGTGGAGACTTTTCGTGTGACTAAGTACTGTCGGGGCAAATCTAGAGATTTAAATCTTTGGGCAGTGGGGTTTGACTTTACGGTGTCAAAAACGCTCTCTAAGAAAATACACTAATTCTAAGGTACATTGCAGACGCTAAATGGCGGCCACCGCTCTTATAAGAAACCGTCGCTTTATCCATACAAATAAATAAAATTGAAGTACATATCTGTTTATAATGTCAAAATAACAGCTTTTTACTAAATGCATAATGAAAAAAAACACAAAAACAAAATTACAAAAAAAAATACAAACATTTTTTTCTGTCTGTCGATCTGTCTGTGTTAGTTCCGGCTAATCTCCGAAACGGAATTACCGATTTTGACAGAAGTTTCACTGACAAATAGCTGGTGTTATAAGGAGTAACTTAGGCTACTTTTACCTGAGAAAAATAATTAAAGTTCCGCGCAAAACAAAAACATGAAATTGTGAACAAAATCCGAGGGAAGTATTGACACAGCCGCGGATAACAGCGAGTCGAATAAATATAAAAGAAGATTACTGGATCGCTAAAATACGATCAGATAAATTGAAAAGAACAATATTAATAAGACTTTACCCGTATTAAAAAAATAGGTATCTTTAATATCGGAAAAGCGAAGTTTCCGTTAACGTAAACATTTATTTTTTATGAAACGTCTCCCTGTTCATTATTGGAAACAACAAATTATCTTTTGTCTAACTTGTATGTTATAAAGAGGTAAAATTGTTTGTTTGTATGTAAGAGGTGATCTCTGGAAGTACTGATCCGATTACAAAAATTCTTTCACTCATAAAAAGCTACACTATTGCCGAGTGCCAAAGGTATGTTTTATGTTAATACACGTAGACGAAGTCGCGGGCAAAAACTAGTACCAAATGCAGGTAATATTTTTGCACCGATTTTTGTGTATGTTAGTAAGTACGTCTATGGCATATATGCATCATTTCTGCTAGTAATGGGCTATAGATTTTTGCCCGACGATTAACCGACTTCATTATCGACGGGCATAATCGGTCGTTATCGGCAACGACCGATTACTGACTGGTAATGTAGTCTTACGTCCAAAGCCGTGGTCCCACTGCTGGCCTCATCGCATGCGACGGTTTCCACGGTTTGTTGGCCTAGCCTGGCGCGATCTGGCCTGTGAGAAAGTGGGCTGTGGGACTGCAGCATTAAGCTTGGGTTTCTTAAGACTGCGGTGCACGCCACATAGCATCCGCAATTTACCGTTGAATGACGTCACTGACACGTTATTTATGTTAAGAGGGCTGTCCCATTTTGTCACCTCCCTCGCTCTCACGGGAACAAATTTTTAAGAATGTTAAATGAAAAGATGTTTTTTTAGAAAATGTAATCAATTGGCGAACTAGAAGAGGGGCTTGTGGCTAAGAAATAACAGCCGCACGGGTCGATCGGTCAGGTTAAGCTACGCTTGCCGCGGTTGGTCCGTGGATGGGTGACCATCTTTACATATCAAGACCCCTCCGTGCCTCGGAAAGCACGTTAAGCCGTTGGTCCCGGCTGTCATTCGTGTATCTTTGACAGTCGTTACGGGTCGTCAGAAGCCCGAAAGTCTGACAACCAGTCTTACCAAGGGGTATCGTATTACCCAGTAACTGGGTTGTGGAGGTCAGATAGGCAGTCGCTCCATGTAAAATACTGGTATTCAGCTGCATCCGGTTAGACTGGAAGCCGACCCCAACATAGTTGGGAAAAGGCTAGGCAGATGATGAATCAATTGGCGAACTAATAAATAATTTTAATTTGACTGCCTCGTTGGTCTAGTGGTCGCAAGCGCTACTGCTAAGCATGAGGTCCTGGGTTCGATTCCCAGGTCAGGCAAAGTGTTATTGGGTTTTTCTATCTAGAATTTCTCAGTAGCAGCCCGGAGTCCGGATTTGTGCCCGGTAGATGGCAATAGGCTTGCCCCCTATTACATGGGACTTAAACATAACTGGCGAAATGTCGGTGTACTATGGGTACACCTCTGCCTAACCCTTCGGGGAAACAAGGCGTGTTGGTATGTTATGTTAAAAAATATTAATTTAATAGGTAATTATTAAAAACACATTTCGATTGTGTTATATAATAAACTCAGTTCAATAAGTATCTGTTTTAAAGATGAGTTAAATAAATGCCACAATAAAAATGTGTTTTTAATAATTACCTATTATATTAATATTATAATATTAATATTATTTATTAGTTTGCCAACTGATTACATTTTTTTTAAAAAAGCATCTTTTCATTTAATATTATTAAAAATTTGGTCCCGTGTGAGCGAGAGAGGTGACAAAATGCGAAGAGCCCTCTTAAGTATGTTGGTGTGTTTTTCTAGAGAGCGTTTTTGACACCTTATAGTCAAACCCCGCTGCCATCATTTCCATGACAGCTGTCACTGCTGCCGTTCTGTGGCGGCCACCGCTATCAATGCAAACCCAATCTTAAGACGCATATTATTATGTAGGTATTTGCATTAAGGCATGTCATCATATTTAGCAGCTGGTATCAACCAGCACCCTAATTGCGTAACACACTATCAATCACAATCTGAATGATTTTGAAACATATTGCTAATCCATTGCTTCATTATTTGCGGGATGTTCGAAACAGTTACCGTGGCCCCGGCACAGGCAACAGAAGGAACACGGGTGGGTTTGAGTCAGTAAAAGTCTGACACGCCCTCCCGCTCCGCCCAGAGCGGGAGAAGTCATTTGATGATTTCCAATCCACAAAAAAAAAAAAAATTGCTTCATTATGTTCGAAAAATTTGTCTGCTCAACAACGTAAATAACGCAATGAATGTTGTTGAACTGTCAAAATGAAACCGATTCCTACTGTAAGTGTGTTACGCAATCGCCCTGCAGGATCACGCCCCTTTTGAACCGACTTCAAAAAAAGGAGGAGGTTCTCGCGTATATAATATGTATTATATATTTTTTTAAAGCATGTTCTATATTAAATTCAAATTCAACCGACTGATTTTTTGCATTTGATATTTCTCGGACCCTAGGGTCCCGGACCTTTGGAAGGCATGTGAGGGGCCGAAGCCAACTCGCAGAGGCCCGTTAGACGCTTTCAACGGAAATGAGGCACCAACCGACGATTATCCCTGTGCGTTCTATGCAAGTGCACCCAAGGACAACCCCCGGTTGGTGTAAGACTATAGCGGATATGGAGACAAAAAAAAATTGGGCTATGGGTTTGGATGGCTAAAGTGGACGGGTTATCTAAAACTATGGAAGGACTATGGCCCCTGCCTGATTCAACCGACTGATTTTTTGCATTATTATTATTGCTGTTTTTTGATCCTTTTATTTTCTATGCAACTAATTTATTGTGATTGAGAACCAAAATAATGTTGCCATGCCTAATATCTAAGTATCATAATGATAGGAAAAAGTTTCCTTCAAGTTATTTTTGTCTTGATGTTAGTAATTGATTGTCTATTGTTTCGGTACCATGATGGAGTATTCTTGTTTTCTTTCAGAGAATATGAAAGCCTTGTATTTATTTGATACAGCCAATATTATACTTATGTCTTCATTATTTTTGAAGTGAAAACATTTTTATGCGCACTTTGCACTCGGGTCGGTGACGCTGAATCGGGTATACTCGGCTCCAGTCGTCATCGGATTTTAAAATTAGAAAACCATTTATCTCTTCTATCGTGTGATCATAAGCACACCCCTCTTTTTTCTGAAGTGTTTTTAGTTATTTTTCTCTGTCCAAATTACCTATAAATTGAGGACTTTAAAAAGCAGATGGTTTCCAAATTTCGGCTGAAATAATAATATAAGCTCCATTAAATATGTATGTAATATGAATGCTCTTTCCTCACATGCATAAATTAATTTAATTAATTGACATTGACTGACTACTTCACATAATTTATTATTTAAAACTGGAAATACCTGGTAAAAGATTCTTCCTGTAAAGAGCGGTCTGATGTTTGTGTTTTTTAATCACCATCAGATATTTAGGTACATTTATAAATTAAAGTCACGTTTCGTGTCTGTCTGAGACCGAGTTGTTCTTATAGACTTCGCAACAGATTTTTATGTGGTTTTCACCATCATTTAGAGAATTTATTCTGTAAGGTTTATGTGTATAAAACATTAATGTTAAACTTACATATAACAAAGAAATCTTGATGTTTTGTCAATTCTTAAATACTGTGCAAAGCAGGGGCAAGATTCCCATAATCTATACAAATAAATAAAGTTGCAGTATCTGTTTGCAATGTCAAAATAAAAGTTTTATACTAAATGCATCTGAAAGTATATACGGTACTTATGACAAAAAAAAAAAACAATTTTTAAAATTTTTGTCTGTCTATCTGTCTGTTTATTCCCACTAATCTCCGAAACAGCTGAACTGATTTTGACGGGACTCTTACTAGCAGATAGCTGATGTTATAAGGAGTAACTTAGGCTACTTTTATATTAGAAAAAGAATTAGGGCTCCGCGCAAAAAAATTAAAACCCACGAAATTGTGAACAAAACGTCGGATTAGAAAATTTATTTTTGCATTTGGTAGCTCAATTGTCGAGGATGGTAATAAGCTATTTAACATCAAAAAGATAAAAGTTAGTAAGTACGCTAAGCGAACACAAAGTAATAGCGCGGGCGGGCGATACAATGCGGCGGGTCGGGGTACGAGGGAGTTTTATTAAATGTGGCTGTTATTGTGTATATTGTGTATCTTACGACTTCTACGCAAACGAAGTCGCGGGACACAGCTAGTACTGACCGCTAACCTCTCCGGCGATCAATACGAACATTCACTTAATTTCAGGAACAGTTATATTTAGATTTTCATTACGTCTTCACAAGATGCGGGTAGATTCACAAGTTTGTTCTCAAGTTCCAACGTAAGAGATTAGTTCGAAAGATATTGTCTCTTCAAACTTCAGTCCATTGTCACAGAATAGTACCTACAGAAGTTCTACCCATACAATGAGTGAAAACAGGCTCACGCACACATGGACGCGTACTTACGGCGGCGGTCTGAAACAAATGCCTGTCGCGAGTGCGCTTGCACTAACTGTTGGTGAAGCGTATCTATTATATGTGTGCGTGCATTTTCACTCGTTGTGTGGAGCCAACCTTCTGTACCTTTCTATTTTGCGACATTGTGGAGGGTAGTCAGGTATTTGTATTGAACAACAATAAGGTAATGTGTTTGAGAAAATACGTTCGAGACTTCCTTTGTGGTACCTGCGTAATTCATCCGTCGAGTTCTTTGAAGAAAGAAGCGTTGAGTTTGTATATAGATAAATCCTTATCTTATTTTCTAATTGAATGGTTTTGTAAATTAAATAAATGGAGAGTTTGTAAACTCAGAGTTGAGTAACGAACATTTTTGCGCCACTAAAAAGTAACGCCGGGTTAGTTAACCTGTCATTTGTGTTTTTTTAATTGGGAACATGAAGTTTAAGTCATTGTTAAGCAACAATACTTAACAATGGCTTTTGTGAAAATATAACCATGTCTTTGCTGTCGCGCTGTCGGTGAAAACATCATATAAGCAAAAACTCGGGTACCTTTTAAGAAATACCAAAAACCAAATAGCGATCAACCTCAAATATGAATTGTGTCACAAATACCTTCCACTCAAGTTCCACCGAATCTAAATTTCGAGATAATAAATGATAAATGATTTTATTTCTGTTAGTAGGTTTGTACAATTACTTACACGCCAATCATATTTCAAAAACTAGTCGAGGCCAGCGTTTCCTATCTGACTACTCTGAGAAGAAAGGCCGAAACAAACTCAGAGGTCACAGTCTCTTTAGTCCGGACATAATCTGGGTCAGATCATGTGAAGACCATGTAGATTGGTGTCTGAAATGGTCTTTAGAGGAATGAACTACACAGATTGAGTGAACCTGTCAAGTCAGTGCACGTATTTGTCAGAAATCGTGCACCTCAACTCAAAACTTAAGGAGCTCAATGATCCGACGAACAATACCAAAGACAGGACTTTTGGGTAATACTCTCTAGCCTCTTCTCAAACAAACAAATAACAAACGAGAAAGCGATCCCCCGCAGTTCGTTATCGATTTGGTAACTAGTATATGAGTAGATTACTTATATTTCTGTTATGGCATATAATAAGGACGCGTAGAAGCGAAACACTCAGCTTAAACAATACTAAATGCCTTCTGTTTCGGCGCGTCCAAGCTGCCACATGGTCAGTTCTACCGTCAAATCCATCTCATCTTATCAAAATACGTCCGCATGAGGCTGTTGCGGCCTCAACATCTTCGTTCTTTTGTCAACGGCTGGAGCGAATACAACCTTTTTTTTTTGGGTGGGAAATCAACCGTCTCCGTCGCGAGTGCACTGGCGAGCAGTGCGGCGCGGGAGTGTTCATGGCAGTCATGGAGAATCGCCATCACTGGGACAAGTGCCACAGCACGATGGTGTTCAAGGATGATGAACGACAATAGATCATCAAATGACTTCTCCCGCTCTGGGCGGAGCGGGAGGGCGTGTCAGACTTTTATTGACTAAAACTGACCCGTGTTCCTTCAGTTGCCTGTGCCGGGGCCACGGTAACTCTTTCGAACATCCCGCGGCTCTGGCAGAATGAATACCACCTGAAGCGAATCTTTTCAACTACTTTCCGTTTAAGCTATGTTATCCCACTTTTCTTTATGCTGTGCCTTTTCCGTCCAATCTGTTAGGAATGAGTGCAAATTATCACTTCTTGTCTTCAGGCACCCACTGTGTGACGATCCTGGCTCATCTGTCTGGATGCATCCTATAGATGTGACCCGCCTAGTCCCATTTCAGTCTCGCAGACTTATCACCAACATCGGCGTTACCTGTATTGGAGCGTATTATGGTATTGCAAATTTGGTCGGTGAATTTGATTTTTAAGATGCTACGCTAAACTAAATTAAACTACGTACTTTAAAATAATTAACTGTTTCGATCGTGTTTTTGTATAGCGGTCAGGCCGATATGACTCAGGCTCGTGTTCATAATGACTTCTTCATGTACATTTGGTACCCCGCTCCGCTCTCGATTAGCATTTTTTTCACGACTTCAAAAAAAGAAGGAGGTTATCAATTCGACACGTATGTATGTAATATTATTGGAACTGCAATATATTGACACATGATAATCTATTAGGGCTTCAAATCAAATATACAAAATTTTATAGGTGTATGTATGTTTGTCCACGCATTTCTCCGAGACTATTGATCTGATTATGCTTGTGCTTTGGCTTACATTTACTTCAACCTAGGGAACAGTGCAAGTTTCATCAAAATCGGTTCTGTAGTTATCAAGATATGAACTAATACGTGTAAGTGTGACGGCCTGGCTTATTGATATGAGCTACGGGTGTGGTGTCAAAGGGCGAACATCTTAAAACCTTGGTCAAATTCTAGTGCAATATTTACAACAAAACTATTAACTACTTATTACGAACAAATATTCCAGGTTTCACATAAAACTAAAAATTACGGAATAGTCATTTAAAAAAAAAATATCTACTTCAAAAAGAAATTAACACAAAATTACGAAACAATTTTAATTTTGGAAGTCGGAATTCCGAAATTTATAAATTGCTTTTTAACAAATAATTTTAAAAGATTGGGTAGTGAAAAAATTGGACGGGTTATTTCATAATTTTGAGTTAATTTCTTTTGGAAGTCGATTGAATTTTTTTTAAACGACTTTATTACGTGAACCATGTTTTTGTTTGTTTTGAGGGCGTTCCCTCTCACAGAGAGGAGGCCTGTGCCCCAGCAGTGGGAACATTATAGGCTGGGTATGAGGGCTTTCTTGCCTATGCGGGTCTCCACTCAAGACCACGTCTTCCCCAACAGTCATTGGTTCTATTTCAACTGGCTTGCACTTATTGTGTTGTCGCTTCTGTATGAATTACTTATTCTATGTCCCCAGTTCGAGTTGCTAATTATTCGATAAGCAGGTTCCGCTAATTTCCGTTATGGGAATAATATGGCGGAAATGGGATGCTAATATCTTTATTAGTTAATATTAGTTTATCGGTCATTGACAGTTGGATTTATTTTGATGCTTTTGAATTTGGTTTATAATGAGCGTGTTTGCCGATTGAGTAACAAAACCCTAGTACTTCCCAGGGCCTATTAATAAATCTGACAGGCGACAGGTGACAATCCGATAATTTGATAATTTTAAAATTTTTTTCAGAGTAGGTATGCGGTTTCAGTGCTTTATTAAACAGCACGTGTCGTGAAAATGTCTCAATTTTGTATTTTTTTGTTATGTATTAAATATTAGTTACATCATTTATGTTGAAAATATACATGTGATAACGATGTAGACCTAAGATTCTAACCTAATAATCTGATAGCCATTACGGTTCTGTGCATGATTCTTTACTAAGGCGTAGCTGACACTATGATATTGCTACGGCGTAGCTGATACTATGATACTGTTACGTCGTAGAGGACACGGTGATATTGCTACGGCGTAGCTGACACTATGATATTGCTACAGCGTAGCTGACACGGTGATATTGCTACGGCGTAGCTGACACTGATATTGCTACGGCGTAGCTGATACTATGATACTGTTACGTCGTAGAGGACACGGTGATATTGCTACGGCGTAGCTGAACCTATGATATTGCTACAGCGTAGCTGACACTATGATATTGCTACGGCGTAGCTGAACCTATGATATTGCTACAGCGTAGCTGACACTATGATATTGCTACGGCGTAGCTGACACTATGATATTGCTACGGCGTAGCTGATACTATGATACTGTTACGTCGTAGAGGACACGGTGATATTGCTACGGCGTAGCTGACACTATGATACTGTTACGTCGTAGTGGACACGGTGATATTGCTAAGGCGTAGCTGACACTGATATTGCTACGGCGTAGCTGATACTATGATACTGTTGCGTCGTAGAGGACACGGTGATATTGCTACGGCGTAGCTGAACCTATGATATTGCTACAGCGTAGCTGACACTATGATATTGCTACGGCGTAGCTGACACTGATATTGCTACGGTGTAGCTGACACTATGATACTGTTACGTCGTAGTGGACACGGTGATATTGCTAAGGCGTAGCTGACACTGGTATTGCTACGGCGTAGCTGATACTATGATACTGTTACGTCGTAGAGGACACGGTGATATTGCTATGGCGTAGCTGAACCTATGATATTGCTACAGTGTAACTGACACTCTGATATTGCCACAATATCATTAGGGGCACTTGTAGGTAGGTAGACCGAAATAACCTAGTGCCATGATTTGCCAATTAAATAGAACGCGGTGTGATAAGGTAACGTGTGGTCAGTTATCTCGTTACATTCGCGATATGTGGCGTGCCGTGACATAAGTATTTATTTGGGATTTAATTTTGACGGCTGGTTGACACTTCCCGTGACCCAAGGGCTGGCTTTTACCTTGGCCAGAAGCTAAGCATTGCCATACAACGTGGCAATGCCGCCAGTCTCTCGGGTACATTACAAGTCGACAGCGATGCGGAGGAATTTTCGACGCAATTTTTTAGTTTTTTAATAGTTTTAGTTAGTTTATATGATAAATTAATGTTAATTTTGATATATACATTAAATACGGACTTATGTTTGTTATTGTATGGCTATTTTTAAATTGCTATTTAACAAATAATTTTAAAAGATTGGGTAGTAAAAAAAATAGATTGGTTTAAACTCATGATCACGACGAAGTCATCCTTCACTCGCCAGTCTCATGCCTAAAACATTTAGGGCTGATTTAACCAAAGTCATAATATTTTATCATAATCACAATATTTTATCCGGGAAATAAAATTGACGTCTGACAGTTTGTGTAAGGAAAATCTGTCAAAAACTTAAAATGTATTCGCTGGATTTAGTCTTATACTAGTTATAAAAGTTTGGTCGAATTCGCCCTTAAACAAAGTATTACCACTTATTAATATAAATAGCTATGTAGCTCCTGCGCGCGACTTCATCCACGTGAAATTTCTTGTTATAACATAAATTATATCCTATGACACTCGGCAATACTGTAGCTTCCCATTAGTGAAAGAATTTTCGGAATCGGATCAGTAAGTAGTTCCGACGATCACCCCCTCCATATAAACTCACAAATTTTTCTCTGTATATTAGTTTAGAAGTATATAGATATCGAACGAAAAATAATCCTATTTTCAAAAGTACCTACGAACTTAATAATCTATTCTACTGTTCCATATAGTCCCATATTAGCTATTTTATCTTGTTGTAAAAGAAAAAGAACGACAAAGCCAAAATATCGGTACACTGACCCAAGTAGACTGCCATGCCTACTATATTCAGGATCTAAAACTAATTTGGGACATTTCGCCGCTCTCCCAAGACTGTAGGCAATACAATGAATTGTCAAAGCGTTGTAACCTAGACATAACACTCCCCATTTCAAAATACAAAAAGATTTTAACCACCATAAAATAACTAAGTATGTAACTAAGTTTCTTTCCTCACAATTTTTATCTGTTTACACCTAGTATATGTGCATCTTGTGGTCTCCTATGATTGAAGGAGCACACGTAAAAGAACCTTTTTTATTATTGTGATGTAATTATACATAATATGTATAATTACTTGTGAGGAGCTCGTGGCTAAGTAATAACAGCCGCACGGGTCGATCCATCGGGTTAAGCTACGCTTGCCGGGGTTGGTTCGTGGATGGGTGACCATCTTTACATACCGAGACTCCTCCGTGCCTCGGAAAGCACGTTGGTCCCGGCTGTCATTCGTGGATCTTTGTCAGTCGTTACGGGTCGTCAGAAGCCCGAAAGTCTGACAACCAGTCTTACCAAGGGGTATCGTATTACCCAGTTACTGGGTTGTGGAGGTCAGATAGGCAGTCGCTCCATGTATAATACTGGTATTCAGCTGCATCCGGTTAGACTGGAAGCCGACCCCAACATAGTTGGGAAAAGGCTAGGATGATGATGATGATGTATAACTACTTGTCCCGACTGATTCATCAACGCAGAGCCTAAATCGCTGCGGCTACAAACTTGAAATTTTGGCAGTTGATGCCTTTTATGTTGTAAGCATCCACTAAGGAAGGGGGAGAAAAGGGGGGATTTCGTTTGCATGAAAAATATTATTTCTTGAGTTAATAAACTTCAAACTTAGCACGAATACTTATCTAAAGAAATTATGAAGTTTGTCATTTTTTATTTTTCTAAATTACCCCCTACAGGGGGATTGGGGGTGTCAAAGTTTGTATCGAAGAATTTTAACGCGCGGTCCGATTAACTCGAAATTCAGTATTTATATTTAAGGCCAAAAATAAAGAATATCGTGTGTCAGGGTTTTTTGAAAGTCTGCCCCTAACGGGGTACTAAAGTACGAAATCCACGCGAAAAAACTCGCGCGGGAAGTGCTAGTAGGAACTGTATATGTGTATCCTTTGTTGGAGATTCCAAATAAATAAATATTCTAAGGACACTAACACATACTCTTCCTAAGTTAAATTACTCCAATTTTGTTGACTGCTATCCTTTAGGGTATTGTGAGGGTTTTTTTGTTAGTTTATTTCAAACTAGGTCCAGATGGGTCTGTTGGTAAAGATCTAAATAAATAGGTGACGAACTGAGAACAAATGTCTCTTAGTTTATTTACCATTATTTGCGTTTTACGTGTATTCTTTACTTATATAAAGATATTGGTGCATTACCTAAAGTTTGTTTTAACACACATAACATCACGCCTTGTTTCCCCAAAGGGATAGGCAGAGATGTACTTTTAGTACACCCACATTTCGCCAGTTATGTTTAAGTCCCATGTAATAGGGGGCGATCCTATTGCCATCAACCTGGCACAGATCCAGACTCCGGACTGCTACTGAGAAATTCCAGATAGGAAAACCCAATAACACTTTGCCCGACCCGGGATCGAACCCAGGACCTCATGCTCAGCAGTAGCGCTTGCGACCACTTGCATAACATTCTATGGATTTTGTCAGACCGAATTAAAAAGTTTTTATTTTATTTTTTTACTAGACCAACGAGGCAGTCAAAAAGTTAAGTTTATTTTTCTCTTGTAATTACTAAAGAAAATCAGGTCTATTTGAATATAACATGAAATAAATACTATTTGTTTACTGACATAAAAGCGCAATTTTTCAAAATCGTCAGATTTAACGGAGGCCTACTATTTCATCGTCAGATTTGCTTATTTAAGTTGTTTTGCGTCAGACCCCGTATGATCTGATGAAAATAAACGGCGCTGTACATCAGGTTTTTTGTCCCTTTTTGAAATCTGTACGCAGAGTTTCTGTCTGAAACTTTTCAAATACATTTTCAGCGATCTCTAATCACGAACCACATATTCAGCTATCAAGCATTCGTACTGAATATGCTTGCTGAAAAACCTTTGGGGTTGGGGTACCATACTTAGTTGGTATCAAATGAAAAGGAAGCTTAGGGTTTTCTGAAAATGATAATAGCACAGGTTAATAAACGTTCTCAGTCTTTAATTTAAGCATAATCAGCATATAACGTTCCCACTGCTGGGACACAGGACTCCTCTCTATGAGAGGGAGTAGGCTGTAATCCACCACGCGGGCCCAGTGCGGGTTGGTAGATGTCACATATCTTCGAATTTTTGGTTCTAGGACATGCCGGTTTCCTCACGATGTTTTCCTTCACTGTTTTGAGAGCAGTCGTGATGAATTAAATTACACAAAGTAATGCGCCTGCCTGGGTTCGAACCCACGACCTACGACATGTAAATCAGGGCCGTTCCCACTGGACCACCACTGCTCTTAAATGAATAAAAATATGAATAAACATTCTCAGTCTTTAATATATTTGTTCTCAATTAAAACTTCCACTAAGATATTATCGAAAGGCCTTAATATTAGTTCATGTTTACAAGTAAATAAACCTCTGTTCAAAATTAAAATTTGCATACAGTCTCGTGACTAACCGCAGTATAGTAAAACACAAGTTATTTACAACTCTATCACGATTAAGATAAGACTCTACTTTGCATAACAAGCTTATTTTGCTAGCCATCGTATGGCTGTGTGGTATACCCGTAGTTAAAACAATTGAACGTCTAAGATAAATGATAGTGCCTACAGTATCTAAGCGAAACTTTTTTATGTATCGGACGCAGTCGCGGGGTGCAACAATAATTATCATTATTCTTGTATTATGTCAATCAAACCATTTATAGGCACTTTTGTCAAGGAGTCGGTCAGTCAGAAAGATGAAGCTAGTTTCCCATTCCAAAGCGGAGTAGGTTCTTATTGAGAAAACGGGTAAGAAACTCCATGGACACTGTTTTAAATCAAAATATTATTTAAAAAATCTAAATATTCATTACACTCGGTGACCCGAGATGAGTATCTACCTCACCAAGTGAACTGCTGGGTAGGGTGGATAACTAGATACACACTTTATCGGCAACAGGGTCCAAGATACTGTTGGTAAGGGATCCAGAGTAAGGAACCTCCCCACGATATGCATGGTATACTGGGAATGTCGTTTTCTGTATCAAACCTTGAACCAACTACCTAACAACAGCCTCTTTAGGAGTTGAACGAGACTCGTAACAATTAAACCATTTACAGACACGACTATCATCACAATACTTTTTGAGTCCATTAATCTACATTATGCTGGCTACCTCATGCGGTAAACATAGCAAAATATTTATTGAGTAAACTCAATATATTTTGTAAACTTTTCCTCTTTGCTATTCGGTAGATTAACTTATCATTGAAAATTGTGACATCAGCAAGCACAGTGAAATGAATCGAGCGATCAATCAATTAATTCTATGACAAGTTCATTAGCAGTAATAGCTCCGTCAAATATAATAGATCTGTCCCTGCAGAACGCAATCATGATTAAATGATATATTAAGCTAAAGAGCATACACATACATAAAGAAAGAAAGAAAGAAAGATATTTTATTTGGGACACGCACAGGAAATACAACAATAAAAAGAACATTAAAACTAACAATATCTTAAACACAAATAAAATAAAAGGAAAGAAAAAAAACAAAACAAAGAAGACCTGCGCGAGGCCAAAAAGGCATACACAAACACATACATAACAAAGCAAAGGCATACATAAACATCTAAATAACAACATACCAGTGGCGCAGCCTTCATACAACCCGATTCCTGTCGGCTTCCCTTCGGAACCACCACTCTTCTTAGTGTCTACTATTGTCAAATAATATGGTACATCTGTGTGTGTAACTGTGTATCACATCACATTATATATATTTAATACCAGTTTAATACAGTCAATAGATAGTAAGTACTTATTTTAATAACATATACAGAATATCCAGAAAAATACCTATGTTCTAATATAATTTTTAAAATTAAGATAACATTCCTAACAGAGCACCTGCCATCTAATCTCTTCACCACCCTTGGTTGACTGGTAGAGAATGCCTGAGGCATTAAGTCCGCCTTTGTACTTTTTTAAATGTGAAAAGTTTAAATAAATAAATAAGATAAATTTTAAGTTAATTACAATAAAATATATAGGTACACATATAACAAATCTTAAGTAATAACATTTTTCTTTATGTATCCAACAAAAATTATTTACAAGTTAAAATAAAAAATAGATACGCCACAAAACATTAGGAAGCTTAAAAAAAAAAATTATTTTGTAGAAATTCTTGAAAACTATAAAAACCATTTTCTATTAGCCATTGACGCAGTTTAATTTTAAAATATTTAAATGGGAGCTCCCTTATGATCTTAGGTAATTTATTAAAAATTGTTATGCACATATGACAAACATTCTTTTTAATTAGATTTGTATTACAAAAAGGAACTAAAATTTTTGTTGCATCTCTTGATCTCTGTTTAGTGTAATTTTCACCTTTGAATCTAAAGAATTCATTATGTTTTCTCACAAAAACCGATACTTCAAAGTTAGATCGGTGCATGACTTTCAGCAGTTGCAGGACGGTCTAGTTGATTCTTCTGTACGCATTGGTTTTCAGATGAACTTGGATAAAACCCAGGTTATCAGGGGCGTAGCCTTCATACAACCCGATTCCTACCGGCTTCCCTTCGGAACAACCACTCTTCTTGAATATCTACTATTGCCAAATAATATGGTACACCTGTTTGTATGACTGTGTAAACACATCACATTACATAAATATATTTAATACCAGTTTTATACACCATAAAATTGAAAATCAAAGTTTATGAGAACTGAACAATTTTTTCGTCGGCTTCCCTCTAATGGTAATTGTAGATGCGTCACTGCAGGTTATGTTCAATGAACACGTCACCCCGGGACTGATTGCTGTCAATGGCGGTGCTCTCGAGGTTGCCAAACTCTGCAGTTTGGTAAGAACAACTTTGAGGGAGAGGCTAACAGAAGATTTCAGTTTGACTGGGCAGCGGTTGGGTAGCTTCGTCGAGTATTCAACAGAGCCTAAAGACTAAGGTCTTCAATCAGTGCGTCTTGCCTATTATAACTTACTGACTCGAAACGTGGTCACTCACGGTATGGCTGGTTCATAAATTCAAGGTTGCTCAGCGAGCTATGGGACTGGTGATCCTGATGTAGCGGGTTTAGTTGAAGTAGCAAGTTTTTGTATCCAAACGTTTGTCCAAAAATTACAGTTTTTCATTGTGAAGTGTCACGTATAGACATCAAGGGACTTAGTTAATCTGTTAAAAGAATCTTTTGGCGCTCGAGTGACGTTGACGGGGACGCTGTTGGTAAACATTTGTGCAATTGTATTGTGAAATGTCACTTGAAATGTATTAAAAATAAAACCGGCCAGGTTCGTGTCGGACCACACATAATAAAGGGTTCCGTAGTTAGAATGAATTTATTCCAAGAACAAACTTAACTTTGTAGTTGAAAAAAGTTTCTCTCATACATCTAACATACGTCACAGTCAATTCTCTAACTGCAAATGCAAGTTTGTAATCGCAAAAAAAAACGATTTTCGGACTTTTTCCTTTACTTGTGCAGTGAGACCTTGCTTCTTGCCAAATTTCATGATTGTAGGTCAACGGGAAGTACCGATTTATGTGCGAGTATCAAAATTATGTCGCATAAATGGCCGATTTTTATAGCGTTTATTTAGAAGCTTGATTTTTTTACAACGCCCAGGGACCGTAGGCCTAAATTTGATATTAATTTCAATTTGATATCTCCACGCGTTCCTGAGAAAAAGAGTCTTGATAGACAGACAGACAGACGGGCGGACAACAAAGTAATCCTATAAGGGTTCCTTTTTTTCCTTTTGAGGTACGGAATCCTAAAAACAAGATGGCAGCGTTAGTTCCAATTTTAGTCACGCGAAAAAATAACCTAAAAATAAAATTCTCAAAATAAAAGAGCAACTATGGAGGTAATGGAGAACTATGGAGTTTATTGCCCAGTCTTCTCCTTCTCGTCTGGATTTGTGCCCGGTTGATGGCAACAGGCTCGCCCCCTATTACATGGGACTTAAACATAACTGGCGAAATATGGGTGTACTATAGGTACACCTCTGCTTTAACCTTTCAGGGAATATAGGCGTGATGTTATGTTTGTTTGTCTGTTTGTCTTCTCCATATGAAACTACCTTTTGTAAGGGGTACCTACAATCAATTCTAAGTACTCCTCTAACACTACTATTCTAGTAACTGGGTCGTGGAAGTCAAATAGGCAGTCGCTCCATGTAAAATACTGCTATTCAGTTGCATCCGCCATCCAGTTAGACTGGAAGGCAACCCCAACATAGTTGGGAAAAGGCTAGGCAGATAATGATAACCATCAATTCTATTTTCTTGCAAATTTCGACGTACAGAAGTGCCTTTTAATGGTCTACTTGAAGTTAATTATTTGACTTTGGCTTTGAAACCTTGTAGCCTTGTGCCTTTAGAACAGGTTCTAATAGGCCTGACCTCGTAAGCCACCATAAACATAAATCATAGACCTTCAATCACAACCCTTAAAAACCCTAACCTACATTAAACAATCCAATGAATTGAAAACCGACTGACCTCAAAACAGACTAGCAACCTTCAAGAAACTAAGGCTGTAGCAAAAACATCAAACTATCTCCAGACAACGTGTCGCCATGTCAGAGAAAAGGGGGACTATTGCCAGTAGATATGTTATGTTGGCAACATTTCAACCTCCATAGTCGTTATTTTGTTTGTTCGGTTTTCATGGGTTATGGTATGGCTAAGGAATGATTTTGGATGATGATGTTTGAGTCTTGTTAATTTCAGGGAGCAATTCCCGTATAAATTTTTATGAACGTTCACTTTTTCTATCTTAGACTCAATCTGACGAAAATATCTCCAATTTCCCTACTTTTTTAGGGTTCCGTACGTCGGAATGAAAAAACGGAAAACTTATAATATCACTCGTCTGTCTATCTGTCTGTCACAGCCAATTTACTTCGAATCTAATGGACCAATTAAGTTGGCCCGACAAGTTGAGCCCGCCGCGTACTTGTAGTTTCATACCTAAAATGCGGAGTGCGTCTGGCCTGGTTAAACGTAAAATCATATTATTTACAGTCAGTACAAACATGCCCCATAACAATATAACCCCGGGACAGAATCTAATAGACTTTTGCCTGAATCATAAGGTATACAGTGTGAGTCTTTATAATCTGCACATATCGAAATGAGGGAATCTATGCTTAATTTTATCGACGGAAAAAATGTTAAAAAAAATCTAAATATTTATTAATATTTTTTATGGATTTTTAAAAAAAATTGTTTGCTTTTGTGACCCCAGTGTATACAAAACTGTGTAACTTTTAAACCAAACGATTTATCACGATGAAACAAACTCCATAATGTTTGGAAGTAATTAGGTGTCGTCATAAAATAAAAATTATGGGAAAAAAATAGCCATAATCAAATATAAATATTTTTTTTTGGCAAAAATCTGATTTTTTTTCATTAATTTTTACAAAAATTGTAAAATTTCTCAATAACATGCCCCATCACCTTCTTTTTTTATAACTTTAAGTTATTCTTCATTGTATTAGGAACCTAACGGTAAAAATTGCATGTTTTTAACTCAACCCCAACATTTTTTATCAAATGTCAAAGAAAGGCCCAACGCATAGCTACGCACATTGTTTAGCAGGTAGATAAACTTTTTTTGTTAACTTTGTTGTGAATGCGCGCGGGTCGTTTCAAAGATGGCACTCCGAACGCGGAATCGTATTGTTCTCATAAGGGTGGTTTGTTTGGGATGATAATTAATGCAAAAGAGTTCAATTGAAACCCATTTATTATTAAATACAAAATTTAATGCATCAGGTTCTCAAAATGTCCACCTCGTTGTTGTAAACACAAAGCCGCGCGAATTAGAATTTGGTGTGTCGCTCTCCTTATCATTTCGGGATCATTGCGAATATCATTCGCACAGTTTATTATGCGGTCACGCAAATCGGCCTCACTGTTGATGGGGGTACTGTAGACGCGTTGCTTCATGGTCCCCCATAGGAAATAATCAAGGGGCGTCAAATCGGGTGAACGCGCAGGCCACCCTACAGGTCCTTGCCGGCCGATCCATTTGTCATGATAATTTTCGTTTAAAAATCTTCTTACATTTGTAGCGTAATGGGCAGGACATCCGTCCATCTGAAGGAACATCCTTTGACGCACAGCCAGTGGGACATCTTCCAATAACTGAGGCATATCATCTCTCAATAGACTTAAAAATCTTTCACCAGTCAACGTTCTCGGCAATATGACTGGTCCAATCAACTTGTTATCGATAAGACCAGCCCAAACATTTATCGAAAATCTTACTTGGAAAGTAGATGACCGTTTCAGTTTCGGGTTTTCACCTGCGCGGCACCATCTGTGTAAATTTCGACAGTTAGTAATACCGTCTCTAGTGAATGTCGCTTCGTCCATCCATAGTATTTTTCTTGGAAAGTTTGGGTTTGCTCTGGTTTTTCTTTGAATCCATGTGGACATCACACACCTTGGACGCCAGTCTACGTCTTCATGTAGATGTTGCACCCTTTGATAGTGATAAGGATGCAATCCTTCTTTCTTTAAAATACGCCACACTGATTTTTGGGATATTCCGTGACGAAGAGCCAGTCGTCTAGTACTTATGGATGGATCAGCAAACAAATCACTTAATACTGCTTGTTCAGTAGCCGCATCAATAATTACTTGAGGTGGCTCGCGACGATCTCTACTTGATCCAAGTCCAGTGATCGACAACCTTCTGTGAACTTCCTGGAAGTTTCGGGCAGATGGCACTGGTTGCCTGTTAGGATACGCAGCTATGTAAGCCGCGCGCGCAGCTCTGGCACTTCCTTGTCCCACTCCATAATAAAAATGTATGTCGGCGATGTGTGCCGGGGAAAATTCACTTAAACGCGGCATCATGTAGCAGCGAACGAAAGTTATGAAAGTCCAGCGAACGAAAGTACCGAAACACATGTAGCAGCGGCGAATAATTCGGAGCGACTGCCAGTCTGACATCTGTCATAATTCAAGTTCCTTTGGCTGGCCCTACCTCCCCGACCTGCGCACATTCAAAAGAAAGTTTATCTACCTGCTAAACAATAGCTATGCGTTGGGCCTTTCTTTGACAGTTGATAAAAAATGTTGGGGTTGAGTTAAAAACATGCAATTTTTACCGTTAGGTTCCTAATACAATGAAGAATAACTTAAAGTTATAAAAAAAGAAGGTGATGGGGGCATGTTATTGAGAAATTTTACAATTTTTGTAAAAATTAATGAAAAAAAATCAGATTTTTGCCAAACAAAAATGTTTATTTTTAAATGTGGCTATTTTTTTTCCATAATTTTTATTTTATGACGACACCTAATTACTTCCAAACATTATAGAGTTTGTTTCATCGTGATAAATCGTTTAGTTTAAAAGTTACACAGTTTTGTATACACTGGGGTCACAAAAGCAAACAATTTTTTTTAAAAATCCATAAAAAATATAAATAAATATTTAGATTTTTTTTAACATTTTTTCCGTCGATAAAATTAAGCATAGATTCCCTCATTTCGATATGTGCACATTATAAAGACTCACACTGTATAATATGTACTTTCATTTCCCGCAAGTCTCATCAGTGGAGACTCTTGGACCAAGTTCTAAACATTTTTGCCCATTGTCATTTTTTTTTATCTGTCTTTATGAATTTCTGTGACCCAAACACGGAGGTGTAACGTTAATACCTTAATGAATTTTGAATATGGGGTCACTTTTGCCCGGCAAAAAATATAATTAAACAAAAAAGTTTTGCAAACTGTATCGTGTGGTCATATGAAATGAGGGCTTACTGCAAGGGTCTCAATTTTTTATAATTTTAAAATAAATAGCTTTAAAGTTATTAAGAAAATAGATGAAAACTGACAATTCCTCCAAAGTTTTTTTTTCCTTTAATCTATAAAGATTATAGGAAAATCTATAAGAAGTGTATGGTCTAATAACATGGTAAATCTTTTAATATTGTGCGTACAAACTTAGATTTGCAGTTGGAATGTATGGGATAACAAGTTTTTCAACTACAATGTTTGCAAGTTTCTTCTTGAGCTAAATTCATCCCAACTACGGAACCCTTCATTGTGCGTGGTCCGACACGGCCTTGGCCGGTTTTTAACAAGTTTTTGGCATTGATTGTTGCTGAGATGAGATTGCCACTTGATTTGAACGTTTTCAGTGACGAAAATTTCTTTTCAGTTTTTTTTTTTTTTAATATTTTTTGCCAGTGTCTCATAATATCATACTTAGATATGTAGACTTTATGTATAAAAATATATTATACGAGTAGCTTCTTGGTTTTCCGCTGATAACAATTTTTTTTTTTCTTATCAGATATTGTCAATACTCCATTCTGTCTCTGAAGTAGGTAAACATCTGTACTTATTTCAGCGCTCTTCCGAAATCAATCTAGGCAGATTGATTTGGGAAGAGCGACAGTACTCAAACTGCCAGACCATGATTAAAACTGACTGAGAGAGAAAAAAAAAATAATGACCCACATAGTCTTCACATTCATAATAATTCACCATCTGCCTAGCCTTTTCCCGACTATGTTGGGGCCAGCTTCCAGTCTAACCGGATGCTGCTCAATACCACCATTACATGGAGCAACTGCCTATATGACCTCCACAACCTAGTAACTGGGTAATACGATACTCCAGCGCTCTTCCCAGAAAAAATTTTATTTATACCTTGTTAAAATAATAATATGAATCACCATTGGTAGGTTATGGGAATCGGAAACTAGGCCGTTGTTTGACAGTACTCTAAACCGATTTAAAACCAAATCATCTTTGAAATAACATCCATTTTGAAGGCACCATTCTCGCGTGTGAACAGTGCATTCGAGAATCGATTCAACAGTAATCGAGTAGAAAAGTAGATCGGTACAAAGCGATTCAAATGCAATAAATTTCCCGGAATTCGTCGATAAATTCTGGGGAAAACATTGTCTTATGGCTAGTAGGTATGGCTTTTAAATCAGAAGTTTCGAATTTATACAAATGAATAACCCCATACTATTTTCACACTTATTGTTCATGTTTGCAACGAATTTAAAAATACAATACAATCATAAATTCAAATGAATTGTACACTATCGTACAGCTCTGTTCTTAAACATTAGGAAAAACACCAGTTGGCTACCTATTCCTAATAACTTGAGTCGTAAATGGCGTTTGTTTACGGACAGCCAGCTAGCGCCGTACGGGGCGGTTGGCTGACGTAATCGGGGCGGCAATCAACTCATTTTGGCGCGACTTGCGGCAGTCGAGCGGCTAATTACATACATACATAAACTCACGCCTTTTTCCCATGGGGGTAGGCAGAATTTACAGAACGCCAGCTGCTACGATCCTTACATACTGCTTTTGCCTCGTTTACGTTCATACATCTGGTCATACACGCACGCCGGTTGCGAGTACTACGCACCTGACCTTTCTGAAGAACATCACCAAAAAGGTCACTATTATATTGTCCTTGTGTGTACTATTTATTTGTATAAATTAAAACAAATACATTATTCAAATAACATCAACGAGTGGCATAATTATGTCTGTTAGTCAGCTTCTTTACCTCCTTGCATACTAGCTATAAGCATGAGTTGTTATTCTTTATTAATTTTGTTATTCATGCCAGCATGAGAAAAGAAGAAAAATAAAAAATAAATACATACCACCTCGAGTTCAAAAAAAAATGTTGTAAAACAATGCCAATAAAGTAAAAATACTTACTAAGTAACAAAAACAACAATGAATAAAGCAGGTTTGCATGCACGATAATACAATTTACTTGCATTCTTGACATTAATAATAGAAATTTAATTACGCATTTCTAGCCAATCTATGAAAATGATTGACTAACACCGCACCGTCGCGCCTTATGCATGTGTACACTTAAACACAATCACGCAGTTACCCGCTACCTTCATTGTCCCAGCCGGCACACCGGTGTGCCGCTCGCGCTCACCTGCCGTGTCCCAGCGGCACACCGGTGTCCCGGCCGTATTCACGCGGCTTAAGTCTCTATGATTTCTGATAAATAAGGGCTAATATCCATGGCAGTTTTACTCTATGGTTCGATATATATTCTCGTCAACTAAATAATTTTAAACCAAAAATTACGTTTGGAAACTTGAAAAAAAGTAAAAACTGACGTTTCAACAAAGACGTTTAGCGCAAATGATTCTACGAGTGGTTTTTTTTATTGAAAATTAAGTGTTTTGATGTCTAATCGACGGTAAGTCGATGAATATTCATTTATTGGTAGTTATTACATCGTTTTAGACAATATTTGCACGAAATAACATCATAAATACATGTTACGTAAACAAACAACACTTTCGGCCATTCTGTGTTGTCATCATATTTTTTTTATAAATACATCTCTCGTAATACGAGTATTGTTTACATTTTATAGTATGGTATCTTTATTCAAGAACACGAAAAAAAAACGTTATATGAGTGCAGTTGATAAAAACACTAGTAGACCATTTTTTTGTGAGCGGGGTCATGCCGGGTCATAAGGTCATGTCGCGCGTATTCCGCGCCGGGAGTTGTCGCTGCTTACGTAACAAGTTTCCAAAAGGATTTTACCCGTTAATACACACATACCAGCCTATTAATGTCCCACTGAGGAAACCGGAAACCTAGAACCAAAAATTTAAAAGACATGACATGTGACATCTACCAACCCGCACTGGGCCCGTGTGGTTGATCACGGTATCGCCCACTCTGTCTCACAGAGACGAGGTCTGTGTCTCACCTTCACTGGACCTACTGCAGGACAAATGCCTCTTCTCATACAGAGAAGGCACGAGCATTCATCACCACGCTTGCTCAAGGCGGGTTGGCAATTTCAGACTTATATTAATTATAAGTCCAGGTTTCCTCACAATGTTTTTCTCACCGATGTCAGTAATATCCAAGATAAACTCCGAAGGTACATATGAATTGAAAAGTCACATTAGTATCTACCTGCCCAGGTTTGAACCCACTACTGGGCCATCACGACATTCCCCGTCCTAACACACATACATACATTCACCCACATTTAATAAAACCTTATTACAAATAAATAAGAGGAATTAATTGGCTAACGCTTCCATCCTCCATTTTGTTATTATGACGTATAAATATGAATGCTACTTGATTTTCCCTATTTGGTTGAGTGGTACAACAGGATATTAACAGTATGGCCACTAATTTGTTAGTTAAGAGGAAGAGTCAGTCAGGATGTAGAGTAATCAGCCAGGACCGCGGGATGTTCGGAAGAGCGTGGCACAGGCAACTGAAGGAACATGGGTGGGTTTTAGTCAGCAAAACTCTGATCCCGCTCCGCCCAGAGCGGGAGTGCGTGTGCGTATGCGAGTCATTTGAATATTTTTCAAAAAAAAAAGGGTGTAGAGTAATATGGCTAGTATTATTGTAGACATGTATTCCCCGAAGAGTAAGGCAGAGGTGTACCTATAGTACACCCACATTTCGCCAGTTATGATTACCTAAGGCGAAAGCGCCAGGGTAGCGGGAAATTCAAATTTTATTACGTTTTTTGCAATTTGCAGGTCAGTATTAGGTTGTATGTTGATTAAAATATGATTCGCGACCGTAACAATTATGTATATATAGAATTATAATCATTAAAGTCATCAATACGAGTACCTACAACTCTCTATATAAGACCAAATAATCCTATTGAATGACTGTGTCATGAAGTCTTAACATTTGAGGATTATACTAACTTAAGGAGTTGTATAACTGATTCTCATGATTATAATTATGTAAATACTTATTTGTTACGCTCGCGAATCATACTTTAATCAATATACACCCAGACACTGAGCTGCAAATTGCAAAAATCGTAATAAAATTAGAATTTCGCAGGCTACCTTTCTGCTTCTCCCTTAAGCTCCATGTAGTGTAGAGGGCGAGCCTCTTCATCAACCGGCCATAAATCCAGACTCTGGACTGCTACTAAGAAATCCAAGACAAAAAAAAACTCTTTACACGACCTGGCAATCGAAGTCATGACCATGAGGTCATGAGGTTTGAGCATGAGCTCAGCAGTAGCGTTTGCGACCACTAGACCAACGGGGCAGGAGTTATTGTGTACGAAAACATTCAAGAGCTCACCGAGTACCACTTTTATAACGTTGAATATTTTCAGAAGTCCTCCATTAAGAAGCACGCGGTTAAAAGAATCCAAAAATAGGCACTCTACTTAATAAACTTCGCTTCTCAAAAGTTCTGTGCTTTATTTACGCCACCAAAACACAGGCGTGTCTTTTTACCGCTAAAAAGAGTCGTTTCGAATCAAACTCCTACTTTTCGGGGTACATCTGTTCCTGTAACTGATCGGCTCGAGCTCCTGTCCTCCTGTCCTGTATCCATGTCTCAACTTCGGAGCCACCATCGAGTACAAAGCCCAAACTGCGGCCAAGAAACTGGGCGTCCTAAATAGGGTGAAGCGATACTTTACGCCTGGACAGCTTTTAACTCTCTACAAAGTGCAAGTCCGATCCTGCATGGAGTATTGCAGCCACCTTTGGGATGGCTCAGCTAAATACCAACTTGCCGCGCTTGATTCGGTGGAACGCAGAGCTAAGAGGCTCATTAGTGACGTAAGACTGGTGGATGCCAAGCTTCACAGCTTGGCTCATCGCCGCAAGGTTGCCTGCTTGTCGGTCTTCCACAGATTGTACTTCGGTGAGTGTGCTCGAGAACTCCATGACCTCATTCCGCCTGCCCCCTTCTACCATTGGACATCTAGACGCACTGCAGGTTACCATCCCTACCTAGTTGCTATTCCACCAATTCGCACTAAGCGTTACCAAATGTCTTTTGTGATGCGCACAGCAAAGGAGTGGAACTCTCTGCCTGTGTATGTGTTTCCGAACGTATACAACCCCGATCTCTTCAAAGTGAGAGTTAACAGGCTTCTTCTGGGTAAGCTCGCTCCATCGTCGACTTTGTCTCTGTCATCTCTGACCTAGACTAGAGTCAAGAGCAAACCTATCTTAAATAAAAAAAATTAATAAATTCGCCAATTTTTTCACAGCCCTTCCTAGTTTGTTCACAAGTTTTTACAGTTATTATCCTTAATATCGATACTGAAAAACTCTGACGTAATGAAAAGCAAGCGGGCGGCCTGTCTGATGTTAAATAGTTACTTTTAACCAAATGCTAAATTCAAATAATAACGAGGAGCTCGTGGCTAAGTAATAACAGCCGCACGGGTCGATCCTTCAGGTTAAGCTACGCTTGCCGGGGTTGGTCCGTAGATGGGTGACCATCTTTACATACCGAGACTCCTCCGTGCCTCGGAAAGCACGTTAAGCCGTTGGTCCCGACTGTCATTCGTGGATCTTTGACAGTTGTTATACATAGTTTGCAAAAAACGTTTTGACTTTGACCAATTATTATCATCGCTGAAAGACGTTACCTACTCAGAAACACACACATATAACTCGTCAGCCTTCAAAACAAGATTGAACAGGCATCTTCTGGGCACGCTCGTTCCTTCTTAGACCTCATCCATCGCTTTCCATGAGGCGTGATCGAGGTCAAGAGTAGGCCCATTAAGCAAGTAAAAAAAATTACAGAATCTCGACACTGCAAAGAATAGCTCATTTAGTAGTTTTTATTTCATCCCAACAGCGATTTATATCGCTGCATCCCAAGTGTCCATTCATTCCATAATCTTTTTAGCTTATTTTTCAAAATATAAGATATCGCATCTGTGATTCAAATCAAGTCTCTGTCTTCACCAAGGAGAAAAGAATAACACTTAAACAAAATAAAACTGAAAAAAGAAAACTGATAGCGGAAAAGTAGGTCTGGTGTGACATTTACTTACCAAAGACTGTTGTTTGAAAATAAAACAAGGAATCGTACCCACGGCGAAAGTTACAGTTGTAAAAACTGAAATGAAATTCTGTCGCCATTTTTAGGGTTCCGGCGGGGTTTGTACGAAGCCTTATAGACGTGGTGACGCTGTCTAAAGTGCGCTAGGAAATTGATGTGTACTTCAGAACAAATAAATAAATAACTAACGTAAATCATCAAAGTTTTCCAAATCAACTTTAGTGCCTTGTCTATGAGTAATGCGGCTGTTGATGGAATTCTAACTAATATTATATATGCGAAAGTGAGTTTGTTTGTTTGTTACGCTTTCACGCTAAAACGGCTGAACGGATTTAGTTGAAATTTGACACATGAGTAGACCATGACCTGGAGAAGGACTTGAGCTACTTTTCATCCTGGATTGCAGGCGAAATTGCGGGCAATAGCTAGTAGTTTATAAATCAAACTTGTCAGCCTAGTAGATACTCTAGCTAATCCATTGACATGAAGAGTGGTTCTAGTCCGAGGCTACTAGCTCTGCAATCATCAAGCTCCTTCAGGGCTCGGAAACGTTATTTTAAATAACGTTTTTAAAACGTTTCTAACAGTTTTTTGTAGAACATTTTGTTCGGAACGAAAACGAAATGAGAACGTTTTCAAAAACCGGTTTATTAAGTTAGATTTGTTCTCTTTAAGTTTGATTTCGGAAATCTTGATATTTTAGGACAAATCTTTGTAACTAAGAGATGTGTTGATGATTTTTATGGTTACATTTATGTAAATACATATTTGTTATAGTCGCGAATCATATTTTTATCAAAATACAACCTGACACAGACCTGCAAATTGCAAAAAAAACGCAAGAAAAAAAAACGTTTTATAAATTGAGAACGATATTTTAAAGTTTGTTCTTCTTCAAAAACGTTTTTTATAACGTTCCATTCGAACGTAACCGAAAGAAATCGTTTCTTAGGTACTTGGGACGAAACCGTTTTATACCGGCATCCAAGCGCTTTCTGCTCAGCAATACTTGGCATGAGATATGGGGGAAAGCATTACTTACCTTCTTTGCTAAAGTAGGTCCACATTATGCTACGAGGGTCTGTTATAAGTTATACGGTTTTAGGTAGGCTTTAGAATATAGGACCTTTTGATTCTGAAGTTATTTTTAAGTTAAGAATAAATTCATTTTACTAGCACTCAGCAAGCTTAAGATAATGTAAAAAAATATCCGGCCAAGTGCGTGTAGGACCACGCACAACGAAGGGTTCCGTAGTTGGGATGAAGAAAGAAGAGATAGAATTATCTCCAGAACAAACTTAACATTGTAGTTGAAAAACATGCTCTCCCATACATTCCAACTGCAAATGAAAGTTTGTAGCACAATATTGAAAGATTTGCCGTGTTGTTTTAAGACCATAGACTTATTCTAAGTTTTCCTGTATTCTGTATGGAACTATTTTCTGCATTTTTTTTTTCAAAATTTTAAGCTCAGTAGTTTTGGAGATAAGGGGGGGTATGGTCAATTTTCGTCTATTTTCTTAAATAACGTTAAAACTTTTTATTTTAAAATTATAAAAAAAATATATTCGTGGCCTTTCATTTGATATGTCACATGATATAGTTTGCAAAACTTTTTTTAAATTTTCTTATTTGCCCCCCAAAATTGACCCCTATGTTCAAAGTTCATTTAATTAAGTTACACGTCTGTGTTTGGGTCACAGAAGTTCATTTGTGTACTAAATTTCAACTCAATCGGTCCATTAGATTCGGAGCAAATTGGCTGTGACTGGCAGACATGTAGACAAACGAGTGATCCTATATGGGTACCGTTTCTTTTCCTTTTGAGGTACAGAACCCTGAAAAGCAAGAAACATTAAACAAGCCTTAGTTGTTGCTTCCCCTTGCAAGATGGCGCCTATAGGGACTTGACCAGTTTTATTTTCTGCCTACAAAAAAATATAATCTTATTTTTTTCGCCACGAGATTCAGATAAAGTAGCGTTGAAGGAGATTTATGTTATTTACATGTTTTCAAGTTATCGACCTACATTTCGAAGAGCTGTTGAGGAACCCTTATTATGTACTAGCTACTTCCCGCGATTTCGTCTGCGTGAACTTCAGAATTAGGTCTAGAGAGGTTTATATTGATAACTGTCGTTATGTGATGTCATTTACCGGGATAAAAAGTATCCTTTGTGTTAATCCAGGTTAAAAACTATATGCTTGCCAAGTTTCATCTAAATCCGTTCAGCCATTTTTGCGTTATTGAGTAACAAACTTCCAAACATACTAATAGTATAAGTAGGATTTGGGAATAAATGAATCTATACGCCTAAGTACTTTGAAGGGGAGGGAAGTAAGAAAAGTATTTGAAGCGAATTTGCGTGTTTCTCTTCCGTTGTCGTGTAAAATATCGGATTTGAAGTAATTGAGTTTTTAATACAGAATTAATTATTCATTTTACGAGTAAAAATATGAACGGGGTTCCTTCGAAACGTGGGTGTAAAATAATTTGGGACAGAAATAGAATCCATTTTAAACAATGTGTTTTTTAACCCCGATCTCTTCAAAGTGAGAGTTAACAGGCTTCTTCTGGGTAAGCTCGCTCCATCGTCGACTTTGTCTCTGTCATCTGTGACCTAGACTAGAGTCAAGAGCAAACCTATCTCAAATAAATAAAAAAAATGTTCTATTTTGTAACAAATTACAATCATTATGTTGATCACTGAATTTTTGTTTGTTAAACTGAAACCATGTAAGTTTAATCTTCTATTAAAATTTTAACGGGACATTAAGAGTAGCGAGTGTTTCGCCATGCGCTAATCCATGATTAAATGTATTATTCAGCGTTATATTTAATTGCTGCCCTAGAGGTCCGTTAACTTACTAACCGACATTTAGTCAGTTGTCAAAATCATCGAAAAGAAAAACGCGAGTCTATACTATACGGCTAGCTAAAATGACGCATTGTCAATGAATATTTTCATGTGACATTGCAACTTTTTTAGTATGGTTGCTTTGACAACTGACCGATATAAGAGTGAATGATAACATCCTAACGCCAGGTTTCTTAATGTGGTGTTATTTTTTCTGGTGAAATGTACAATAATTACCATTAACATCGATGCTTATTTTAATGGCTGTGTAGAGGTATGAGGAAAAGGGTGTAAAGTTCACTCATCCTCCATAGAAAAGAGAGGATCCTCCGACCAGATGGGTGTTGTGTCTGGTGGGCTACAGCCCGACGGTTGAGTTTGTTTTTGGGGAATGGCATCTCGCACCTATAGGAGGTTGTCGACTGCTTAACCGGGCTTTCCTGTGGATACCTCAATAAATTAAGGCCTCCAGCCAGGCATAAAACTAAAAACTAAGCGACTACTCACTAAGGGCACCCCCTGTGGGGTACGGACCTCGGCTTAGGGCGTCGCTGGGAGAGGGCAGCAAATGGATATGCTGGATCGGATTAATTGGGGGCAAGTTTAAAACTACGGGCTCAGCTGCGCGGGCTGGCTCGAGCAAGGGTCGGGGTGGGGATGGACGGGGGCGTCGCGGTGGCCCTCGGCGGCCAGGGCGGAAGCACGGCGGTCTCGATTTGAGTTTCCGGATCGTGCTACCCCGACGGTTGATGTCGGGACGTGGTATATATACTAGTCGCGCGGTAAACCCTGCTTGCGCGATGCAGGATTTTGCGTGACGTCAGTGTGATGCGTTCCAATGTGGCGAGGCGGCATATCTATGCCGCAACAGCTGATTTACTAACGTCCGATTACACGAACAGTTTGGTAAAATTAGCTCTAAATATCAAAACAAATTCTCGGATTCTTCAAACCACAATCCTCAAACTCTCAATATTCTTTCAACCCCATATTAGCCTCATCATCTATTAGTATCCACGCACTACGTACTCGGCCGGTTTTTTTAACATTCTCTTATGCTTGCTGAGTGCTAGTAAAATGAATTTATTCTAAACTTAAAAATAACTTTAGAATTAAAAGGTCCTATGTTCCAAAGTCTGCCTAAAACCGTATAACTTACACAAAAAGCTCATAGCAAAATTCCATCTACTTTAGCAAAGAAGGTAAGTAATGCTTACCCCCGCATCGCATGCCAAATAATACTGAGCAAAAGAGCTTGATGTTTGCACAGTCTTCTTTCAATAGATTAGCTAGAACATCTACTAGGCTGACCAGTTAGATTTATTAAACTACTAACTAACTAACTGATTAATGAACTAACTGATTTAAACTACTAGCTATTGCCCGCGACTTCACCTATAACATTATAACATCACATATGAGAAACTTTCAATTGAGTGGGGTGGTTTATTAACAGCCGAACCCAATAACCTATTTTCAGTAAAATACAGATCGCTATTGATGGTAGACAGTATAATTCTATCTGTCCTTATGTCAGTTCGGTAAGATTCCATAATCTCCTTTAGATTACTGTAGCTCTACCATGAGTTTACAGAGACAAAACTCGCTAGCATCTCCGTAACTGATATGTATGACATATTGTATAGCGCCTCTAGCGGTCACAAAAAGAATTAAAGTTCTTATCATGAGCACTATAGATTTCGATAGGTAAGAAACCTAACGTAATCTATTCGATAGTCACTGACGTTTTTCAGCTGTCACCATACACAACGGCACCACGACTCACTAATTCGACAGACGCTATCGAAAAATACGCTTGCGATAGTAGTTACGTAGCTCACTAGTATTTTGAGGTGTGAAACATATGTTTACATTATAATTATATACATTTTTCAGTCTATTAAAGTCAAAATAAAGCCTGGAAGAACTTGTTTAGCATGGATTATGTTAGTGGCAGCTGAATTTGAAGACCAACTACGTAAATAACGTGAATTTCAAGCCAAAATGAGAATTAATGTTGGATACCAATTGGAAAATATACCTAAGTGAAAGAAAGTTTATCAAATTTTACAGACTCGCTAAAGAAGCATTTGAAGATTTGTGCATATTATTGAATAATGTTGTATTTTATTACCTACGACACTTGAGCTTAGATATTTTATTACACTTTTAAAGTTTCAAATGGCTTGGCTTATCTAAGACAAAAACGCCACGAACCACATAACGTAAACAAAATTACAAATTGAATAGACGACATGCGAGCCTCTCTTCTTATTACTGAGAAAGAAAGAAACAAAACATAAGGAGTGAAGTTAGCTAGACGACACGATCTATCGAGCTTACGCGAGCGCCTGCGTATGACTCCGTAAATCTCATGGTACAAGCATTATCGAAATCTATTCGATCCACGTCAATACGCTAGCGACTTTAACGCTAGTGAGTAGGTTTTCGATAACAACTCATGGTAGACGTACAGGGACGTTAAAACCATAGATAGATAGGTTTTTCTATCTCCAGTATCCCAAAACTGGTGTTAGATAGGTTATTGGGTTCGGCCGTAAGACAGGTCTTACACAAGATAGACTAAAATTCATGATTCTTTTACGACATGGTTACAAAAGCGTCTGAGAATAAACTCTTAACACTTTGTATCTTTCATTATCAATAAAAATACATCTGCTCCACCAAGTACCAGGCACACGTAAACAACAATGTATGTCTTCAAAACATGTTCATTTCATTGCGTAGCCATTACTCTGATGAAGCCTGTAAGGTATTAACTCAGCTGTACATGCTGGCTGAATGCTGTGACATAACGAAATTACTTGAAAATACGTAACTGTGGGAACAGCTGGTCCCTAATGCGATTGAATTTTATTTTTAGTTTTGGTAGAATATGTATTTTAATTTTTTTTTTTGTGTTACCTACTTCGTGTGATGAAAAAATGGTACCTACTAGCTACTTTTATACCTAATTTTATCTATATTTGAATATTCACCCGAGTTTGGTATTTATTTACTAGCAGCTAATTCAAAAGTAGCCTAAGTTATTACTTATAACATCAGCTATCTGCCATTGAAAGTCCCGTCAGAATCGGTCGAGTCGTTTCGGAGATGAGACGGAACAAACAGACTGACAGACAAAAATGTTAAAAATTATGTTTTTGTTATAAGCACCGTATTATGCATTTAGTAAAAAGCTCGCAACCGGCGTGCATGTATGAACGTAAACGAAGCAAAACGAGTATGTAAGGATCGTAGCAGCTGGCGTTCTGTAGTTTCTGCCTACCCCCATGGGAAGAAGGCATGAGTTTAGTATGTATGTATGTAAAAAGCTGTTATTTTGACATTACAAACAGACACACTTCAATTTTATTTGTGTATATTTTTTTATTTGATTAAATATGGGTGCTATATATGCTTTATATTTTTTGAAGTCAGACTGGTTGTGGCTTTTTTTTTACTTACCTATAAATGCCGTTTAAGGCGACCTCAGTCTTCCAAACATTTCTTTAGCGCTTCAGTTTTGCCGGTCTATTCAAACAGGTTAATAAGGTTTATTTCATGATCATAGTTTTCTTAACAACCCTTTTCCCTGTTCCCTTAATTTTTTTTAAATCATTATTTCTATTTTTATAAGCCCTTTTTGTTCCACTGCGGGGCAAAGGCCTCAAACAATTATATACACTGTTTCTGTTTTGAGTGTAGGTACTTTAATAAATTAAATAAACAAATCCGCGGCAGCTCATTAGTTTTTCCCTCGGTCGACATGGATTGTTAAACAAGTACCGTCAGCATAAAAGGCGCTGTTTCATTCTGGTACAAAAACGTGCGGTATTTTCACCCTTTTTCCAGAGAACAAAGGGTTACGTTATGAAGTTTGTATTTTTTTTATGTATTAGGGGTAATATAAAGTGAAAGTGTGTTTTTTTTGGGTTTTTCATATTATTAGATTACTAATACCTAGCCGCAGACCATTTCGTGTTTTTTTGTAGGTAGTTACTACGTTTTCTATAGGATTAATCAAGTTTTTGTGTATCTTTTTTTCTTTATTTTGTCTATATTCTGATATTACCATCTAGAATGAAAATATAAAGTGTGAGGTATTTATCCTTTTTATTTTGTTCCAGGTAAATCTTTGAACTGACTTTTCTTGGAAACCTTCAGAGGTACGGCAATCTACGTTTGACGGGTATCACCAGGTAAGGTCTATCTTTGGTACGTTTAAGTGCACATTTAGGAAGCCTTGAGCAATATGTGTTTTGTACTAAACACAGTTTAATTAAGTAATAGCATTAAAAAAATCGGTCAATGAAAATTTTGCACAATAAACACAAGAATGCCAAACAAGAATTGTTTTGTCCAAATAAATACTATTCTTTCTTTTTCTTTCTTTCTTTTCTTTTAACAAACATTATTCAACTTTATCTACGTGTTGCAAGCCATTTACCCCTAAAAAGTATTGTAAGTATTCTTAAATTAATCCGCCATTTTGTTGAAATGGCCTCCCTGTGCTAAAACGCGCGGTCACCTAATGACTCACCTTTTTCGCTGACGCTACAGAGTTAATAGAATCCAGCGGGGCAATTGCGTAACTCACAGCAGGAATCGGTTTCATTTTGACAGTTCAACAACATTCATTGCGTTATTTACTTTGTTGAGCAGACAAATTTTTTGAACATAAGAAGCAATGGATTAGCAATTTACTTCAAAATTATTCAGATTCCGATTAATAGTGTGTTACGCAATTAGGGTGCAGGTAGATATTCTCGAAACGAGTTTAGTTTTAAATAATACAGCTGAATACCAGTATTTCACGTGGAACGACTGCTTATCTGACTGAAGACTGGTTGTCGGACTTTCTGGCTTCTGATACCTGTAACGACTGTCAAAGATCTACGAATGACAGCCGGGACCAATGACTTTACGTGGTTTCTGAGGGATGGAGGGTCTCGATATGTAATGGATGATCACCCATCCTCAAACCAACCGCGGCAAGCGTAGCTTAACTTACGATTGACCCGTGCGGCTGTTATAATTTAGCCACGAGCCCCTCTAGCTATTTTAATTTTAGGTTCACAAAAATAATTCATTTTAATATTACATAATCAGTCCATAATGTTCCCACTGCTGGGACACAGGCCTCCTCTCTTTGAGAGGAAGCGAGCCATAATCCACCACGCGGGCCCAGTGCGGGTTGGTAGATGTCACATGTCTTCGAATTTTTACTTCTAAGACATGCCGGTTTCCTCACGTTGTTTTCCTTCACCGTTTTGAGAGCAATGGCGATGAAATAATTTACACATGTAATGTGCCTGCCTGGGTTCAAACCCACGACCTACGATACGTAAGTCTGGGCCGTTACCATTGAGCCATCACAGCTCCGCATTATAATATTGCATTAAAGAGTGTTCAATAATATTTTTAGTAAACAAAATGGGAATAATTGTTCGACTAAATAATGAAAAGAACACAGACAGTAGAAAAACATGGATTAAACTCAGGCAGAGGTCGGACCTAAATCACAAAGAAGGAGTTCACCACAATTAAAAAATAAAATATATTGATGTGGCGGCATCGCCACAATGGAACGCATCACACTGACGTCACGCAAAATCCTGCATCGCGCAAACAGAGTTTACCGCGCGACTAGCATATATACAACATCCCGACATCAACCGTCGGGCAGTAGCCCACCAGACACAACACCCGTCTGGTCGGAGGATCCTCCCTTTTCTATGGAGGATGAGTGAACTTTACACCCTGTTCCTCATACCTCTATACTGGGGTCACCAATGTAGAATTTTGGTCGAGTTGGCCAAATTCTACTCGAACCGGGAATCGAACCCGGTACCTAGTTTATATGAGAACGAATGAAGAGTATCGGAAGGATGAGAGAATGAATAGTAACGAGAGAAAGAATGAAGAATATTATTACTGTTTGTTAAACTGTTTTTAATTGAACTAAATTACTAAACAAAGCAAAGCGATAGCATATAAACAGAACAAAGCACAAAGCGCGGCGTGACCCGTTCGGTAGGGTAGCTAGTCGAGGATAGACTGACGCTCGTAGCTGGACGCGCGCGGTCGTATTAAGTCTAGACCGAAAATAACACCTTTATCTCCTGTGTTACCTTTACTGCCTCGTGTGGGTAGCTGCGTAACTTTTCACACAAAATGACGGTAATTCTAAACTTTTACAACACTTGCGGGATCATAATCGCTTTATCGTCGACATAATTCGGCGATGTGAACCATTTTAACTAAAATTTTCGACATTTTTATTACCTGAAACTGTTCTATATAACTAGGTAGCTTTGTGCGTAATTTTGAACTGTGAGGACCTTTTTGGGGAACTGGGGAATAAGTTTTTCGGAGAAGAGAAAGAGCTTGTAAGTTGGTGAATTATAGAGATATTCAATATTAAGATATGGGATATCGTATTACCCAATAACTGGGTTATGGAGGTCAGATAGGCAGTTGCTCCATGTAAAATACTGGTATTCAGCTGCATCCGGTTAGACTGGAAGCCGACCCCAACTTGGTTGGGAAAAGGCTAAGAGGATGATGATGATTCAATATAAAGATGTGTAAGCACCGCAAATCGCATCGCATAGACACAATATAAATATGGACAGTACGGAAACTATCTACAAACGCTCGAAACGGCACACTCACACAAACATCCGCTACAACGAGACTCCTAAGCGCTCGTCGCGGTGCTCTCAGTAGCGAGTGCCGCGTCAAGACGAGTGGTCACGTTTAAGTTTATCTCCGCGATCTTTTTAAAAATGCCACGAACGTATTGCGTAGTATACGGCTGTTTAAACTCGGCTTCATCAAAACCGGAGGTATCGTGTTTTAAACTTCCTAATTTATCGTGTTTTAATTTTTCGTTGTTGCTTTAAAACACATAGACTGCAAAGTAGCTGAACTAATTTACAAAGAAATAAACAAAATCTGTTTCATAGTACCCTGTCCTTGTTTTCCAACAGTTTATTTAAAAAAAAAACTGTTCATTAGATTGAGAATTTTTTACACAATTAAATTTAATAATAAAGAATTCCGAACGTGTCGTAGTATTAGACGAAAATATTTTTCTGCAAATAATTTGTAATACTGAAGAAGAAAGATATTTTTTATGTAATTGGTTTTTAATTACTAGGTATCAAACGCATTTTCGGATTGAAACGCGGTACGGTTCGCAGCCGCTCATGGGCCCTGCCCGCGCGCCACCTGCGCTGTGGCAGCAGTTCTTTAAACCAGTCATTCCTGTATCCATAATATGTATTTTCAAGTTATATGTATTTTTCTTGTTTTAGTTTTTAATTAATACAATTCGATACCATGTAAAAAATTTAAATGAAATAATAAAATAATAATAATATTTAGATCATATGTCTGAGCTCCACCTCCAGGAGCGTATTTTGCGTATGGTACGTTTAGTAGGTATATAGTATTGTCTAACGGCCGAACCCAATAACCTATCTATCACCAGTTTTGGCATACTGGATAGAAAAATCTATCTATCTATGGTTTTAACGTCCCAATAATCTAGAAGAGATTATGGAATCTTACCGGCCTAACATAAGGACAGATATAAATATACTGTCTACCATCAATAGTGATCTGTCTTTTACTGAAAATAGGTTGTTGGATTGAATTAAAAATCGATGAATTCTACATCATTGAGCTCCTTAAGTTCTGAGTTGAGCTGCACGATTTCTGACAAATGCATACACTGATTTGACAGGTCTATTCCACTAAACCTATGTGGTTTTTTCCACAAAATACCATTTTAGACACCAATCTACATAGTCTTCGCATGATCTAACCCATGGGTCGCCAAAATTTTTAGCCCAAGGGCCAGACTAACTCCTATACTAAAGCCCCCAAGGGCCAGACTAACTGCTACACTAAAGCCCCCAAAGGGCCAGACTAACTGCTACACTAAAGCCCCCAAGGGCCAGACTAACTCCTACACTAAAGCCCCCAAGGGCCAGACTAACTCCTACACTAAAGCCCCCAAGGGCCAGACTAACTCCTACACTAAAGCCCCCAAGGGCCAGACTAACTCCTACATTAAAGCCCCCAAGGGCCAGACTAACTCCTACACTAAAGCCCCCAAGGGCCAGACTAACTCCTACACTAAAGCCCCCAAGGGCCAGACTAACTCCTACACTAAAGCCCCCAAGGGCCAGACTAACTCCTACACTAAAGCCCCCAAGGGCCGGGACTTAGCTCATCATAGCAACATACTGTAGTTTTGATTACGCGCAAATTTTCATTTTGGGACTAGTCGGTGCGGTGTCGTCGGTTGTTGGTGCTTACGAATCGGACCTGGCCCGCGGGCCGTAGTTTGGAGACCCCTAATCTGACCAAGATTATGTCTGGACCTTAAAAGAGACTGTGACCTCTGAGTTTGTTTCGACCTTTCTTGTCCGAGTAGTCAGATAGGAAACGCCGACCTCATCTAGTTTTTAAAATATGATCGACGTGTAAAAGTGTTTGTACAAACCTACTTACAGAAATAAAATCATTTATACATACATACATAAACTCACGCCTTCTTCCCATGGGGGTAGCCAGAAACTACAGAACGCCACCTGGTACGATCCTTACATATTCCTTTTGCCTCGTTTACGTAAAATCATTTATCATTTAATAATTAATGACGACAATGTTAATTTCAATTTATATAATTTTACTATTTTAATATTTGCGTACCCTTACACAGTTTACGTAAGGTACGGCAACCAATTATATAAATATGATGTAACTTAACATTACCGTAATAAATAAAATGGAGTTGAAAGTAGAAATGCGGATAATATGTCACAAAAAATATCTCAATTTGTGTTCAGTGCGCCACCTGTGAAGTGGCACTCTATTCTGCTTTATACGCTATTCGAAGGAAATAGGTTTTTAGGATAGCACTTCAACGCCCGCTGACATAAATGTGTATGGTGTGCTAAAAAGTATCTATCGAAAGTGTAAACAAATCCTGTTGTTTAAATTCTTGCGCAATCATTCACTAAGCTTGAATTCGACCAAACTTTTATACCTTGTATAAGTCTAATCCAGCGAATATTTTTTTTTTATTTTTGACACATTTTCCATACAAACACTGTCAGACGTCAATTTTATTTCGCAGATAAAATATACCTGACTTTGGTTAAATCTGTCCCAAATTTTTTAAACATTCATCTGTATATACAGGGTGTCCCAGACCAAGTAGTCCAAAGACAAATGGAGTAAAGCGGAGGTGGTCACCTAGCAAATAAAAATTTTAAAATTGGAATATTTTCATTTTTTTTATTCTACGCTAGACAGTTTCGATAAAGTTTTTAAAGTTATAAAAGACAATTAAAAATGAAATCTGAAGCGTTGCAGAGCCACACTGAACGTAAATAGGAACATGATCTTGTAACTACATTATTAAGGCATCTTCCAGCCAGATTTGAATTGAATTATCCACTCACTACGTCGATTTCTTGAAAATGATTAAATTAGCGAAATTTTCTGAACTGTTGAGTATTATCCCAACATAAATTTTTAAATGATAGGTGGCCACCTCCACTTTACCCCATTTGCCTTTGGACCCCTCGGTCTGGGACACCCTGTACAAGGTTTCAACTTTATATCCCACCACATTTTCCAACAATTATAGTTTGAATAACATTATTAAATTCTAATTGAAAAATCATTGAAGGAAATTAAGGTTATAAAAATTAACCTCAATTTCAAATAAGAAAAATCTTTAAGGTTATTTAAAATTATAATTTCGAGTTATTAAAAAAAATTGTGCAAATCGAAGCACTCAATTTGTATGTTGCACAACAAATTGGCATCCACAGGTACGAATCCATTTGTTTACATTTTCATTAGATACTTTTTGGACAGACCATACTTAGTTACTCTTCTAATAGAAATAATAAATAACCAAGCTTTGATGCCCTTCGAAAACAAACAGTACAAAAAGCTCCAATTACTTACGCTTTAAAAAATAAACAATCCAAAAACATTTGTTGTCTCTGTGTAAACAAAAAAATACATTATACGGGCTGTTCCACGAATAGACGAAACAATTAATTTTAATTAGAACGCTAATTATAACAACAAATGGCAATACAATTATTATTGTTAAAATAATAACAATTCACATGATCTTTAAAAAAAAAGTTAAAAGGTCTAGTGGTCGCCAGCGCTACAGCTGAGCATGAGGTCTTGGGCGCGATTCTCGGGTCGGGCAAAGTGTTATTGGGTTTTTCCTTTCGGAATATCTCGGAATGTCTGCCTGGATTTGTGCCCGGTTGATGGCTCGCCCCCTATTACGTGTGACTTAAACATAACTGGCGAAATGTGGATGTATTATTGTACACATCTGCCTAACCCTTCTGGGAATACAGGCTGATGTTATGCTATGTATAAAAAGGTTCTACACATTCTAAAATTTCTCCATCGAATACACGTGACTTAATTCCCCTTCCATTTAACTAAAGTAGGATGCCCTAATTTGTATACGTCTCTCTTGAGCACCATGTGTGCTTTCAACGCGGCAAACGTTTACAGGAATTTACTCCGAGTTAAATGTAGCGTTTGGTGGAATGAAGACAAGATTTAGGTTAAAACTACTGCAGAAATACTGTATGTAAAGCTGTTATTTCTAAGCTGGTTACTTCACGGAATGACACGTTTTTCAGTAAATTTTTTTTCATTAATAAGTGCTTCTGCTTTTCTCGTGTAATCATGACTTTTTCGTTTGTAACCTGTAAATTCTTCCCTATAAACTGAATACTTCCGCATTAAATTAGTAATGAAATCTAGTTAAATACAAAAATCTAATTGTACTGTTCAATATGCAAAATTATAATTAAAACTTATCTACCCAAATTAAGCTCACATTTAAGGGGACTACAGGAGCAAAACGCAAGTTTTATAATGTCTAAAAGTATATGATCCACTGCAGTAAACAAAATCAGAAAAATACATTATATTCTTCAGGATATATGCTAGTTAGATAATGTGTTGAAAACATAATACAACTAATTTGATACGATAGAATAAAATCACGAAGGTGCCTTCTTTTAACGATTAAAAACCATACTAATATACATCAATCATTCTGATTTTTTGACAAATTATTCTACAAGCTATATAAACGTAATAATGTTTTAGTTTTTTAGATTTTCTGTAAATAGGTAATCGCTTCATATTTTGTTATAAATTACCAGCGTTGTGTCATCGTGTTTCTCTTTCTTTTCTATTCAGTCCGACAGTAATCGCGCTTTAGCTGTTGTCAGCCTCATAATGTTAAAAATACCTAAAATAGACAGTTCTCAAAACGCCAACCCTTAACTTATTGAATGCGAAACCCTTATTTTTTCCCTTATTTTTTTTCTTTTTTTTTCTTTCCTTTTGTTTTATTTGTGTTTATGATTTGTTAGTTTTAATGTTCTTTTTATTGTTGTATTTCCTGTGCGTGTCCTAAATAAAATATTTTTCTTTCTTTCTTTCTTTCTTTCTTTCTTTCTTTCTTTCTTTCTTTCTTTCTTTCTTTCTTTCTTTCTTTCTTTCTTTCTTTCTTTCTTTCTTTCTTTCTTTCTTTCTTTCTTTCTCTTTCTTTCTTTCTTATTTAGCAGGCTCTGAAATTATTGAAGTGAAAACTGCGCATTTCACTCTTTCTGAACAATGAACGAAACTAAACCGTCACGCTCGGGTCGGCGACGCAGAATCGGATATACTCGGCGTCAGTCTGTCTTGACGCTCTGAATCGCGTAGCCCGATTCAAACTTTACGGCGGCTCGGAACATGAGGCGAGTCGCTGCGCAGTAACAAATTCACGTGTCAGCGGGGGTGAGGGGTGCGGTACTGCGCAGCGAGTAGCGCACTTCACAGTGGCCATAAAGTTTGACACGTGCACTGTCGGCGCTGAATCGGGTATACTCGCCTCCAGTCATAAATTTTCACTTCTATCGTGTGGTCATAAACACACACCCTCTTTTTCCTATAAAATAACTTATTTTAAGGCAACATTGGTGCAAAACCTCTTCGTTCCGCAGTGCCGCTGCCGCTCCTAAAAAATGCAAGAACACAATAAATTTTAAATTGGAATGAAAAATTAATCTCTCAATTCCGCCGGCATCGGGAGGGCGGCCCAACTCGCTTTTTTAACGACACTAATAAACGTTTCAATATAATTTTTATAGCTGTACTTAATCGACGACATAGGCTTAGTGAAAGAACTGTCATAAAATCAAAATTCCAATAAAAAAGAAAAAGATCTTTACATTTTTTGTTAGGCTGCTAATTAGTGACCATAGCCTCAATCTTCCTAACATTTTTTGTTTGATTGCTAATAAGTGACCATAGATAGCCTCAATCTTCCTAACATTTTTTGTTTGATTGCTAATAAGTGACCATAGATAGCCTCAATCTTCCTAACATTTTTTGTTTGATTGCTAATAAGTGACCATAGATAGCCTCAATCTTCCTAACATTTTTTGTTTGATTGCTAATAAGTGACCATAGATAGCCTCAATCTTCCTAACATTTTTTGTTTGATTGCTAATAAGTGACCATAGATAGCCTCAATCTTCCTAACATTTTTTGTTTGACTGCTAATTAGTGACCATAGATAGCCTCAATCTTCCTAACATTTTTTGTTTGACTGCTAATTAGTGACCATAGATAGCCTCAATCTTCCTAACATTTTTTGTTTGACTGCTAATTAGTGACCATAGATAGCCTCAATCTTCCTAACATTTTTTGTTTGACTGAAAGGTCTACGAATGACAGCTGGGACCAACGGCTTGAAAGTGCTTTCCGAGGCATGCAGGGGTCTCAATATATAATGGATGGTCACCCATCCACGGATCGACCTCGGCAAGTGTAGCTTAACCTTTGATCGACCCGTGCGGCTGTTATTATTCAGCCACGAGCCCATCCTAATCTAATTACTTCCTAAAATGAATAATGAATTGTTTAATATCTTCAACTGCCTATCATCACCAATGGATAGGAGCTCTTGGAACTGATCACAAAGGTTTGGGTACATTTTTTTAGGATTCAATGTGAAAACCATACAGATAGAAAATTAATAAATAAATAATTAATAATTTTACTCACATAGCTATAAGTATTTTTTAGTAACAAAATATGGAATGTAGACTGTTTCTGAAATTATTTGATTAATAATAATAATAAAATGTGTTGATTACACTAGCAGATTTTTATACGGAAAAGCTGTCCATTCCGTTTTTTGCTTCATTTTTACTGTTGAAATAAGTAGGGGAAAGATATAAACCTTCATTTCCTAAGGCCCTGAGTTACACTTGAGTTAAACAATAATGATGATGCCTGGGTAAAAAAAAGAAATTCTATTTAGTCCGTCAGTCCTATAATAAAAAAAAATATTAGACACGTATTTTTTGCCTTATCATATTAGTAAAAAATGACTTAGATAAAACGCATTAAAGTTGGGGAGTGGGGACTCGCTACGTCTATAAAATCTAGCAAGACTTGACTGTGTGTGTAACCTTTTGATTACGTAAAAATAGAAAAAAAATACGTGTCCAATGTTTTTTTCATAATCTACCTGACGGACAAAAAAAAATCAGGCATCATTCCTATTCAAACAAAATAAATAAATATGAACTAAAGATGACTTTTTTTGACGTTTGCCAAGCGCGCCCTTATATTGAAAATGCACTACTTTTCAAAACCCCTGACAAAGTAATATAAACTCATAAAAAATGCATCAAGACAAATTCTCATACAGTTCATTACTTTTACCAAATCATTCTGCACGTACAATGAATCCTTGAGAAAATTGGGCAGCGTACAAATGGTGGAGGCCCCATTGTAAATTGTCTTGGTAATTGGAGGCGAATCCGTCAGGGGTGTGTTGGGGTAACAAGGATATTTGTGAGAAAACCATGTTTTGAGTGGGATAAAATTATCTTTCGAAACTTTTGATGATTGTTATACCATGGCGGTGAAAATATATAACCACTTATTTTATTTTTATTTGAGATAGGTTTGCTCTTGACTCTAGTCTAGGTCAGAGATGACAGAGACAAAGTCGACGATGGAGCGAGCTTACCCAGAAGACTCACTCTCACTTTGAAGAGATCGGGGTTGTATGCATTCGGAAACACAGACGCAGGCAGAGAGTTCCACTCCTTTGCTGTGCGCATCACAAAAGACATTTGGAAACGCTTAGTGCGAATTGGTGGGATAGCAACTAGGTAAGGCTTAGCCAAAGAATATAGAAATGCTGCAGATTTAGAATTTAATTTTTTTTATATATGGAAGATTTTATTATCATGTTTCAATACATTAATATTTTACATAACAACTTATACCTAATTAATTAATAAAATAACAAAATTATATCCTAACTTAACTAAAACTAATTAATTAAAACCTTTATAACTGGTTGTTTGAGAGATGTTTTTGTTCCATCATTGAATATTTTGAATGTAAAATGGCAAACTTATTTACTATAATTATTATGACATCTACATAATACAATAATGATTTATTTCGGACCAAATTATCCATATGTTGTTAGTAAAAGTCTTAACCTAATGTTAGTACAAAATAAAACAGCATTCACAATTGAAACGACTGACACCTACATGTGCAGCCGTATCCAGTGAGCCAGCATGGGGCTGTCCCACTTATCACACAATGCACTCAGGATGCTGTGGGAGCTAGCACGTACTCTACTGAGGACAGAAGCGCACCTTTTCCGTATAATGGCATGAAAACCATCAACCCTGGCCTCAGTGAACATCCCAGAAGCGCTACAAAAACGCGGTAGACCCAACAGCATCCTGAATACATTATTATACTGGACACGCAAGGCATTGTATGCCCTCAGCGTATACCTGACCCACAGACTGCACGTGTAAAAAGTCTGGCAGTATGCTCTGAAAAGGGTTATTTTGACTTGCGTCGTACAGCGTGCAAATCTGCGGATCAGCATATTACCTCGGACAGCTATCGCCCTGCGTTCCCTTTCTATATCCAGGTCATCATTAAGGTCATGAGTGAGCCAGTGACCCAGGTATTTAAATTTTGTTACTCTGGACAACGCAGTATTATTAATTGTCACATCTGGCACGTTAGTGTAACATTTGGTGCCTGCCTTAAATACCATTAATTCACATTTTTTTGCATTGTACCTGAGTCCCTGAGTGACGGCATAGTCTTCACACATCCTAACAAGACGTCTGAGAGCGCTTATTGATGGACTCAGCAGCACCATGTCGTCAGCGTAACTTATATTGTTAATACAAACTCCGTCAATGTGACAGCCTATACGGGTGCGGCTGAGTTCAACAATGAGCTGATTAATGTAAAGGTTAAAGAGACGAGGTGAGGTAATACCCCCCTGTCTCACCCCGCACCTCAACCCATACACATCAGACAGAGTTCCTCCCCACCTTACATAATTTGTCTGATTCTTGTACCAAAACTTCAATAAAGAAATAACAGCACAGTCAACACTGCTTTCCTTTCGCAGCTTTTCCCACAAGATATCGTATGACACTAGGTCGAAAGCCCTCGATAAGTCCAGAAAACATGCATTGACTGGTGTTTTCCTAGCAGCATAATACTGAACAGTCTGCTTAAGACACATGATGGCAGTCTCCGTCGATAGTCCGGGTCTGAAACCGAATTGGGCATCATGAAGATTTATACGACTCATCATATGTGTATCAAGCAAACAGTCCAGCACCTTAGCTGTCATAGTTGCCAAGGAAATAGGCCTATAGTTTGCGGGGTCTGTGACATCGCCCATTCTGTTCTTTACTATTGGCATGACTATGGTCTTCATAAGTTTATCTGGCAAGTACGAGTGGCTTATACATAATGAATAAAATGTTGCCAACACCCTTGGTAAATGAACTCCCGCGTATCGCAAGTGTTCGACGCTGAGGTGGTCATGTCCCGGAGACTTACCTCCATCCATCTTTTTAATGACATCGGCTACCTCTTTGGCCAAGAAACTTAAACACGGAGAACTAACCTCAGCGCCGATCACCGACGAAGACACAGGCGTAATCGGTCCAGACAAGGGATCAACTTGGAACTGATTCACAAACAAATTTGAAATGGCTTGAGGATCACAAATTCCTGCCACGCTCACCGGCAGACTCAGCTTGTCGTTCAGTTTACCAGTGCTCTTCCAAAACTTTCCGAAATCTTTGGATTTGCGCTGCTCAGCCATTATGTCTAGTTTTATTTGCTCTTGATTATTGCGACACCACTTTAATTTGGCTTTAAAAATGTTACGTGTAATTCGCATATTCTCATAAATAAATCCTGAAGTTGGATTTCCACATAAATGCCACATCTGAAAAGCAAGCCGAGCCTGAGAGTGAACACTACTAACATGCCTATTCCAACCGGCTAAAGGTTTATAACAATTTTGTCTGACACGAATAGCGGTCCGCTCAGCAGATGTTGAAAGTATATCAATGATTTTAGTGTACATTTTGTCTAACGCCACTCTGTGAGTTACATCGCCACACACTTTATCCACACAATCAACACACTCTGAGGGGAAATCTATTTCACATAAACCTGAATTACACAATTTTTCATACATCTTTATCTGTTCCAAGTCTCGACATAATGACATTACTTAAATAATATTGAAACATTTTGATTATTCTTGCTATTTTTTATTGTCATGACATCATTATTATTGATCGCTATTTTTAACATAAATTCTTATTTTAAATGAATATAATTGTATTTAATTTTAATTTTATTAATTGCATTGTAATCTAAATTTAAATTATGAAATTATTCCTTTAATTCATTTACAAACATATTATTTACATTTTTAAATATTTTTATGACCACTTTAAAAAAGAAAACATTTAAAAATATAAAAAAATAGTAGCCCGCCGGTGTCGAGAATAGGGTTCAAGCAACCGGTGGTCAGGGCTCCTGAGAGAGGAACCTCCTAACGATACGTGCCGTATCGAGAACTACCGCTTTCTGGATCAAGCCCTTGATCCAGCTGCCTAACGAGAGCCTCCTCAGATGTTGGTCGAGACTCTTGGCTATTATGCCATTTGCCGTCACGACTTTCGGCACAATGACTGCTGTATCCACATCCCACATGTCGTCAACCTCGCGAGCCAGGTCAAGATACTTAATCTGCTTATCTTTTTCAGCTTTCACGAGGTTCTCGTCATGCGGAACCGCTATATCAATAATTATTGTGCGACGCTCTATTCGATCTATCACCACTATGTCTGGCTTATTGGCAACAATAGTCCTGTAAGTGATGATAGATCGATCCCAATACAACGTGATATTGCCATTTTCGAGAACTGGGTCGGGCGCATACCTATAGTACGGTACTTCCGATTCCACAAGTCTGTATTTCAGAGCAAGTTGCTGGTGGATAATCCTGGCTATAAGGTTGTGCCTGTGCAAGTAGTCTCCGTTAGCCAGACGAGAACAGCCTGAAATAATGTGTCGGATTGATTCTCCGGGACGGTGGCATGCCCGACAGATATCAACCGTGACCTCCTTCACAATATATTTCCGGTAGTTGTTCGTCATTGAAATTATTATTAGTATTTTTATGTTATTGCTAATTACTAAATGTGTACTGCATGCTATAAGTATGACCAAGATATAAAATCTAAATATTAGTTCGGCGGAAATGCCGAATATAGTGAAACCCATATATTTTAAGAACTTATGTTAGCTACCTATATTCTTGCAAATAAATTCAATAAATATCTCAGGATATATTGACCATAAATCGTCATTGAGTCAAAATAAAAATAATATCAATCTGAAAACACGAGATAGGCTATTCGATTGAATGTTAACTAAGGTAATATTGGGAAATACCTTTTCTAATTACGCCAGGTATGTATTACAGAAGCGAATTAATTGAATCTTGATTTCCTTTTACATGTAATAAAAAGCATTACAGAGAAATCCTGCAAATCGCTCTCATCTTTTTCTCCTTTTTCCGGAGCTTTTATATAATTAAACAAATGTTACTACCAAATTATTTGAGTCTATATTCATTTTTACATAAACTTTACAAATAAATAAAATTGAAGTGTCAAAACACGGTACCTACTTATAACAAAAAAACATTTTTTAAATTTTTGTCTGTCTATCTGTCGGTCTGTCTGTCTGTTTGTTCCGGCTAATCTTCAAAACGGCTGGACCGATTTTGACGGGACTTTCACTGGCAGATAGCTAACCAGATAGCTAACGTTATAAGCAATAACATAAGCTACTTTTATTTTAGAAAAAGAATTAGAGTGCCGCGCAAAAAAAATAAAACCCATGAAATTGTGCACAAAATCCGATTCAAATAGGGAAGTATTGACATCCACGAGGGCGAAGCCGCGGGCAAGCATTTTTACTTCACAACCTACCGCCAAGCTGTCCGCCTTCATGCCAGCCAGCTACTATGTACTGATTTAATAGCACCTTTACGGGCATTAAAGAATCAACCTTCGAGTTAGGGTGCGGACTTCCCATCGGAAGTTCTAACCTTACCACATCCACTCCCCATGAATTAGCTGAAGTGGGTCAACGATAACACTAGAAGGATGAACCAGTTTTGATAAAACCTCTTTTCGTAACCCAAAAATTTTCCTGTGATTTTTGGATCAAAGTTCTTTAGCGCGGCTTGTGCTGGTGCATGCCAAGCTTCACAGCTTGGCTCATCGCCGCAAGGTTGCCTGCTTGTCGGTCTTCTACAGATTGTTCGGTGAGTGAGCTCTAGAACTCCACGACCTCATTCCGCCGGCCCCCTTCTACCATCGGACATTTAGACGCACTGCAGGATACCGTCCCTACCTAGTTGCTATTCCATCAATTCGCACTAAGCGTTTCCAAATGTATTTTGTGATGCACACAGCAAAGGAGTGGAACGCTCTGCCTGCGTGTGTGTTTCCGAACGCATACAACGCCGATCTCTTCAAAGTGAGAGTGAACAGGCTTCTTCTGGGTAAGCTCGCTCCATCGTCGACTTTGTCTCTGATACCTCTGACCTAGACTAAAGTCAAGAGCAAAGCTATCTCTAATAAAAGATAGAAAAAGTAAACTGGCAGAAATTGGGACGTAACGAAAAATCGTTATGCTCTCTTCTTAGAGAAAGTGTGAATTTACAATTTGTACTCAAAATGAAAATCCAAGATGGCGGCTGCGAAAGTTGTCAATTTTTTCATAATGGGTGTCGTTTTTATAATTTTCGAGGTTGTTAAAGCCAATATTGACGTTAAAATGTAAATCCAAGATGGCGGCTGCAAAAATTTTCAAATTTTTCATCATGTGTGTCGTTTTCATAGTTTTCTAGGGTGCTAAAGTCGATAGTGAGGTCAAAATCTAAATACAAGATGGCGGATGCGAAAATTCTGTTTTTGTTTTAAATCATACGTGAGAAGAAACTTCGTTCCTGACCTTTTATAATTCGACCTCCCTTCTGGAAATTTTCAACTCAGGACTTACGGCCAGATCCAGCCGATAATAATTATATCACATCAAGTTTTGGAAACAGTTCGGCTTTACATTGCGTTGTCTCAGCCACTCAAATCTTTGGGACAGTCTCTGAATTTGACAGTGTTCAAAGGTCTATCGTTTATCTTCGGAAGAACCGAAATATAGCGAATATAATGACTATCGAAATTGATTTATATTCCCACCTAATTTTTTATAGATTGACGCACTGATTCCGTTACTCCCTTATTAGACGAGTCACATTAAATTCGGCAGAATTCGTTTTTTTTTTTCGAAAATAAGCGATGTGGTACATTCGAACGTTGTCAAACTGTAATAAAATTAGATTTGTCATAGCTTCAGAAATTAAATGGACGTTTATAATTAAGGATTATTCCCCATTTAGCAAAATAAACTAAAACAATATTATATACCTACTAATAAACTGTAGATTCAATTCATCGCTTGACTAAAACAAAAATACACAAATCTTCACCTTCCACACCAACATACACACCCCTACATCACACACACCCCCACCTCACACATCCCCCCCCCACACACACACAAAACTCTGTGCGCATTCCATATTCCTTATTTATATAACATTTTTTTTTTCATTTTTTGTATAGTTAAAAACCTTTGGCAAGCTATCAAAATTATCTATTGTTTATTCTCTCTCATATACAGGGTTAGTTTTCAATAACCGGCCAAATTTTCACAGGGTGTTCTACCCATGAATATTAACAACTTTCACTGTGGGGCCAACTCTAAAATCACGAAAATAAAAAGCTGCTGTTTCATACAAAAGTTCAATACCTACTCGGCCAAAATGTATGAAACAGCTGATTTTTTTCTCGCGATTTCACAGTTGGTCCTATAGTGTAAGTTGTTCATATTCATGGGTAGATCACCCTGTGAAAATTTGGCTAGTGATTAAAAAATTGCCCTGTATGTATAGACAATGAAAACTGGAAGAGCGGAACCACCTAATACAAGCAAATATTTGCTTAAAAGGTGGCTCCAAACAACAATGTAATGTTGTTTGGAGCCAATACTTATGTTGAAGAAATAAACTTTTTTTTTTGTTTATTTTTTAAAAATTTTATTATCTATATTGAACAAAATGCAAATATACCAGCAAAACTCCGGAATCCACCTTCAACATGACATCACTGACATTTTGATGACAACTTCTCACGCACTCGCTTCGTTTGTCTAGATCTGGGCAAAGATATGAGGTCAAGGACCTTTTAGACGTAACATCAGATAGACTGGGAATTTATTACAGTCTGGATTTCGGGTAGTTTCATTTTGATAGGGTTTTATCATATTTTAAGTAAACTGCTTGGAAAATTCAGTTTATTTGGCAAATTATTTTTTTTATTTATGACTAGCTTCTGCCCTCGACTTCGTCCGCGTAAAATGTCTTGTTATAACATAAAATATATCCTATGACACTCGGCAATACTGTAGCTTCTCATTAGAAAAAGAATTTTCGAAATCGGATCAGTGGTTCCGAAGATTACCCTCTACATACAAACTCACTAATTTTACGTCTTAATAATATTAATATAGATTATAGATAAATACATTTTAAGTATCGTGCTTTTCGCTGTGCAAGAATAAGATAATATTGTGACTCTTTAATCATTACGTAGAATTATAACGTATTTTTTAAAGGAACTAAAGTTCCGTTGACTATCTATGAATGACAACTTTGTCTCTGTTAAAGATGAACATCGAGATGCAGTTAATTCATTGGCACAAAAATGCAATGATCAACCGTGGCGAGGATTCCTCAATCCTTCTGTTCATTATTAAGCTGCAGTAGGAAAGTCACAGGTTTTTGAAAGGAGAAGTTAATTAGGTAATAAAACTATTCTAATATATATACATGAAACTATTTAAATGCTTGTAACCTTACACCAATTTATGGTTTAGTCGAAAACAAATAAATAAATTAACAAGTGAATTCAAAATACCAAACCGTCCCATTTTTTATGAATCGTCGGGTCAACCAGTGATACTTTAAAATAGGACGGTCCCGGTCAGGCAGTGATAGATGGTCACCCCAGCCCTTAGAATCTATGTGCCAATCGATCTCTGGTACAAAAAGGGACCTTTTATAGAAATAAAGTCTTCTTGTATCTTCGTTTGATTTGATACTATGAAGTCAATTTGTGTGTGGTTTGAGGTTATATTTAATTGAAGAGGAGAGGGAAATTGGATTGGTGTGGTTTTGAAATAATCCTTAATAGGGTTAAGAGGGTTGTCGCAATTCGTCACCTCTCTCGCTCACATGGGAACAAATTTTTAAGAATGTTATGGGTAAAGATACTTTTTTGCAAAATGTACACAAGTGGTGACCTAATAAATAATATTAATTCATTCATTCAAGCGGTCACGTAGACAGAAATGAAAAACGACTTTAATTTTTTTTTGGGATGGGTTTGCTCTTGACTCAAGTATAGGTCAAAGACAAAGTCGACGATGGAGCGAGCTTACCCAGAAGAAGCCTGTTCACTCTCACTTTGAAGAGATCGGGGTTGTATGCGTTCGGAAACACAGACGCAGGCAGAGACTTCCACTCCTCTGCTGTGCGCATCACAAAAGACATTTGGAAACGCTTAGTGCGAATTGATGGAATAGCAACTACGTAGGGATGGTAACCTGCAGTGCGTCTAGATGTCCGATGGTAGAAGGGGGCAGGTGGAATGAGGTAGTGGAGTTCTTGAGCACACTCACCGAAGTACAATCTGTAGAAGACCGACAAGCAGGCAAACTTGCGGCGATAAGCCAAGCTGTGTGTTAAACATTTAATGTTTAGTTAAAGATAATAAAATGGTATTTTCGTGAATAAAAAATATTAGCATTACTTGGCAATTTGCTCTAAATATACGGCCTATGAACATGATGTTGATTCATGAACGTTAATATAAAAGTTTTCTCATAAATTATTGTATCCATGCTATACGAATTTCACGTACACAGGTACGGTATGTCATGGCAAAATTAAAAGCAGATTACCGGCCATAACTTTTTACATAATTTATTGATGCTTCAGACAGACTTGTTTCAACCTTCATTTATTATGTTGCTATAATTTTTTTTTTAGGGTTACCGGGAAAGATTTACGGGAGTTTTGAAAATTGTTGATTTTATTGACTTCGACGTGCTCTTTTCGAATTTTCACTTCGCCACCCTAATCTTTGCCGCTCGCGTCGCTTTATTGAAAAAAACGTCCTAACACAGGTTATTGACAACGGCTCCTTTAGATTTAGTGTATACTATTAGCGTATATACTAAATCTATGCATTTTACAATGAAAATAGTTATGTAATAAATTAAACTAGAAAAAAAGTCCTTTAATTTACTTATATAATTATTAATTCCCAAGCATCCATTGGGCCAAGAAACATCGTGTGTGTGGGATATAGTACAGAGGTGGTCCTCGGTAAGCTGCCAGAAGAGTTATAACTTTATGCAGATGTAAAAAAATACTATACAAAAGCACGAGCCAAATAAAAGCCAAATATGTTTAGTAATAGCTTAGTGTCATCTTTTTAACCGACGAAAAAAAGGAGGAGGTTCTTAAGTCGACGCATATATATATATATATATATATATATATATATACACTTCTGGACACATCTATTGGCCCACCATAGAGTTTAGGTTTCGATGGCCCCTACCGAAATATGATTGCTAGATTGAACAAAAACTGTTGATGCAGTTTTAAACCTGATACATTTTACCATCTTTTTCGATCGTATTGTTTTAAATTTGAATTAAGAATACCATACGACATGGAGCTACGCCTAACAAGTCGGATATGCGCCTTGTTAAAGGCAATTGATTTTTGAATAAAAAACATGTTTTATCAAATAAAGGTTTAATTTAATAACGCGTGTTGCCTCCATGGGCATCTACCACAGCTCTCATACGATTAGGCATAGAGTTTATCAACCGCTCTATGAAATTTTGAGGGATCATCTCCCATTCCTCTTCTATGGCAGTTTTCAACTCCTGCATCGTCTGGGCAACTGGCTGACGAGCCCTAACACGTCTTTTTAGCTCGTCCCACATGTGCTCAATGGGGTTCATGTCTGGGCTTCTGGCTGGCCAGTCCATAACTGTGATGTTCACATCCCGAAGATATTCCCTGACGATGCCGGCCGCATGGGCTCTTGCATTATCATGCATAAAAAGGAAATTTGGGCCCACATAGTCCGCGTATGGTATCACGTGAGGTTCTAAGCACTCACGAATGTACCTTTCAGCATTTAATGTTGGCAGCCGTGGTCCTGTAACAACCTCAAGTTGAGTTTTGCCGCTCGCGGATATACCGCCCCAGACAGTCCATGAGCCACCGCCATAAGCAACCCTCTCTTCAAAGCAGCATTGTGCGAAACGCTCTCCCTTACGTCGGTAGACCTTCTTCCTTCCATCATTGCCATGTAACACAATTTTAGACTCATCAGAAAAGAGTACACGGCTCCAATCTTGCTGTGTCCAATTTAAATGACTGCGTGCGAAATGAAGGCGCGCTGTTCGGTGGGCTCGCGTTAGTTTGGGCCCATTAGCTGGCTTGTGTGGTATCATATCGCGTTCTTTTAACCTTCTCCGAACAGTTCGAGCGCTCACAGATACTCCGTGGAAGTCGCGAAGTTGGTTTTGTATCTCAATGGAGGTAAGGTGACGATTTCTCAAGCTGGTCGTCACGATGAATCGATCCTGCCTTTCAGTTGTGACCCGAGATCGTGGCCTTCCTTGGCGACGAACAAAGCCGCCAGTCTCTAGGTACCTCCGATAAACATTTCGAACCGCAGATCGACTTAAATTAAGTTGAGCACTCACGTTTCTTTGGCTGTGTCCGGCCTGAATAAGTGCCACAGCTTGGGCGGCGACTTCAGGTGAAGTATCCATAAATTATTGATAGAACCTCACCTTAATGTTAAGAATAAGTAATGTTTGTTGCAAAACCAAAGATATCAATCACTTTTTCAAGAATTAAATCCAAGTAAACCAATAAAACCAAGTTTTCTTAGTATTCGATTGTTTGATATCAACAAACAGGCTCCAAATTGTCTTTTGTTTCTTTAAATTCTGTGTTCGAAATTCAAAAAAAGACTATTGAATGAAATTGTGAATGTGCCAGGTTCAAAACTGCATAAAAACTTTTTGCTCGATCTAATATAAAATTTTAGCTAGGACCAAACGAAACTGAAAATACAAGGTGGGCCAATAGATGTGTCCAGAAGTGTATATATATATATATAAATATATAAATATATATATATATATATATATATATATATATATATATATATATATATATATATATATAGTCGGTGACAAAAACGAAAATACAAAACCAAAGACACCGACTTTCAAAATCAAAGTTATTTTGCACTTTGTAGTGTTTTTTTTTTTTGGAAGTCGGTTTTATTTTTTGTAAAAAAGTTTTTGTTCATCAAATATTGCCGAATCGAATGGGCCGACCCGAACAAGTTTGTAGCACCCCTTAGTCTACCTATCTATCGGTTGAGTGCTACCCAGTAACTGGGTTGTGGGGGTCAGATAGGCAGTTGCTCCATGTAAATTATATATAGGTAGTATTATTTTTATGACATTGATTTTACATTCTGTGATTACTCTCACACGCTGTCTTATTACTTGTAAAATATTTAGGAATGTTTGTTAATATTTGAGCACCACAGATATAGATAGACCATATCTGTGGTGAGCACTATGTGAAATGTATCTATCACATAATTAACTTATCTGTCATTGCTTCATTTTTCATTGTTTTTACCTATTATAGATAGTAATTTTATTCCAGGTGCATCGTCTTCACATATCAAACTCAAACTCAAAGCATTTATTTCAATTAAACCAATTACAGGCACTTTTGAATTGTTAAAGAGTCAGTCAGTTAATCAGAAAATTGAAGCTAGTCGCCCATTCCAAAACGTAGATCTCTATGGAGAAGAATGGGCAAGAAACTCCATGGACACTCTTTTAAATCAAAAATTGTTACAAAATCCTGGGTACATTGTTCTTGTTGCTTCTACATATATGTGAGAACAATGTAAAAAATAGATAATTAAAAACAGTTCAAAATATAAGATTAAAAATAAGTCCTGGCAGCTAAGAGATGACCAGTCTCCACTGACGGCTCCCGTTCACGAACATGACGCGTGCATCAGCACCATCCAGCTCAACCATTTTGTAGGGAACCGAATGATCCAACACACGCGCCACCATCAGCGAGACATACATATAATGATATAATTAATGTATACAAAATATTGTAAAACATTTTTAAAAAGTATTCGGTGGAGTTTCTTGCCCATTCTTTTCCATACGAAACTACCTTTTAGAAGGGGCGACTAGAATCAATTCTATTTTCTGGAATTTTTGACGTTCAAAAGTGCCTTTTATGAAATAAACGATTTGACTTTGACTTTGTAAAATACTGGTATTCAGCTGCATTCAGTTATACTGGAAGCCGACCCCATATTACTTTCTCAGACAGTAAAGTCACTTAAACGAATTGATAAAAACGAAAAAAACGAACACACTTTCACACTTTCGTTTTTTTTCTTTATTGACATTTGATATATATATTTTTTTTTAATATATATAAATATATATATATAATTTTTTTTTTATTACAGGTAACACGTACAACAATTGGAGTTCCTCATGGGTATGTTAAAATAACCATAGATTATTAAACTCACGACTAAAGAAGCTATAGGTACGTAACTGTAGATATTTTTACTAACAATAAATATAGGCACTAATCGGTCATTAAAAAGGCAATGGCGACAAAGTTATATTTTGGTACCCAGGAATAAAAAAAAATATTCCCTTGTTTTTCGGGTGCTTGTTTGTGAAAAGTTCTCCAACTGTAAATGGAGTTAGCCTAAAAGCTTGGTTTGATCGGTGGAAATGACTGAATAATTAAAAAAGAAAGTTTGAAAATGTGCTCCAACTTTTCAGTCCTTTTTAGGAAACGAGCCAACGACTTTCCGAGTGTTAGCGTTGCGTGATCCGAAAACTGGGTATTGACCCCGATTTTAACCCTATTCAACACGTTTTTTGTCCGTTTTTACTTATCCTTTAACATCAGTACTTAATTATCAAAAAAGTTCTTAATATACTGCCTCGTTGGTGTAGTGGTCGCAAGCGGTACTGCTGAGCATGAGGTCTTGGGTTCGATTCCCGGGTCGGGCAAAGTGTTATTGGGTTTTTCCATGTAGAATTTCTCAGTAGCAGCCCGGAGTCTGGATTTGTGCCCGGTTGATGGCAAGAGGCTCGCGCACTATTTGTAATATATTTTGTTAATTTATTCTTCAGAAACCTTACAATATAATATTTATAAAGGTAAGTTATGTACAATAGCGCTTACAATTGCCATTTACAAGCTTCCACAAATTAAAAACTATGTACCCAAAATTAAAAATTAAAATAAAATATTACATACATTCATAAACTCACGCCTTCTTCTCATGGGGGTAGGCAGAAACTACAGAACGCCACCTACTACGATCCTTACATAGGTACTCCTTTTGCCTCGTTTACGTTCAGCGGTATAGCTGCAATTATCATTAGAGGGAAACCGAAGAAAAAATTGTTCAGTTTTCTTAAACTCAGAAAAAAAATTGCAGGCATTTTTGTAATGTTTTAATCTGTTGACTGTATTAAACTGGTATTAAATATATGTAATGTGATGTGTGTGCACAATTCAAAAGCGATTTTCTCGTGGAATGACGATTGCAACTTTGAGATAAAACCTATTTCTTAATAGTATGGGTTTCAAAATATTATGTTCGTAAAAACATAAAATTACAATCAATAGAATAAGAGAAAATGACTTTTATAAGTTGCTTAGTGTATACATATTAGTGCTGGTGACTGTACATCTCTGCTTTACCCTTTGGGGAATATACAGCCGTGATGTTAGGTTATGTTCTTAAATAAATATATGTATGAATGTAAAGTATCAGTTAAGTTACCCCCAAAACTCCTACGTAACGTAACACATAAGTTCGAAAACAAACTTCAACAAAGATGTCATTGTGACAGAACGCAGGCCTTCCATCACAATCCATCCCATTCTAACACAACGCGAGGGAAAGAGAAAGGCACATTGCGAATTCTCCAAATGGATTAACGCAAGGAGGGAAGGAATTATACATGATGTTCTCATCCGTCACGTTAGCTGGCGGCCATTTTGTTGAATATAAACATAGTGTAGCATGTCGCGGAAGGTGTATTCACTTCGAAGGTAGATGCTTTGTAGATGAAGAAATAATGTGGTTTTCGACAATTGGGACGTTTTTGACCCTTCTCGTTGGGGGGGAAACGGTTTTTAGGTAGCTGTTCGAGCGTTTGACTGTTGAGTTTGATATACAAACATCACCAATTTAGATTTAAAACGGTTTTAAAAAGGATAACTATTCAGGCATAGCATAGTTTTGGTAGTCGAGAAGTTTATGATCCCGCTCTCTAAGCACTAAGATGTTATTTAAAACTTTTACTCGTAAACATCATAATTCTATAATTACGAACTTTCAAAGTTTCTTGAAAACACTACAGAGTTGCAGTGAAAAAAAGGAAAAAAAATCTTTGAAATATACTATAGGTATTTAACAGGTCTGAAATCGCTAAAGTGCAGAGACCAAGCGCAGGATTATAGGCACATAATTGTGTCTAGAAAGTGTGTTTCGCTGCAAAAAATCTGAAACAGACAGCACCCTAATTGCATGGCACACTACCAATCACAATCTGACTGATTTTGAAGCAAATTGCTAATCCATTGCTTCATAATGTTCGGAAAAATTGTCTGCTCAACAACGTAAATAACGCAATTAATGTTGTTGAACTGTCAAAATGAAACCGATTCCTACTGTAAGTGTGTTACGCAATTGCCACGCAGCCCAACTTTTGCGTGACAACTGACGTCTTACAATTGCGCCAGTCATTGTGCTTTTCTAGTGTGCGTGCAAATTGCGGTGAACAGTTAGACGCTATTTTTTTCAACGAGTTCACTGCTTTGACTGTCTATCTAGACATACATATTTATATCTTTAGTATTGGCGTTGTTGATCTAAGGCCGTTCCTTATCTGCAAAAGAATAGGCATTTGCCTTGCAATTGGACATTCTAAAGTTCGTAGAACTTGTATCTGTAAATTCAAAACGTAACAATGTTAAATTTTCATTAACACTAACTTTACTTAACACTATGAATAATCCAATCCAAGTTGTAACAATTCAACTTACGTTTAAAACAAACGAGTTTCTTTATTTTCGAAGTAAGGTAATGCCTTCGCCGTACTTAATTACACTAGTAGGTACTTAAGTAGTTCGCTAATGGTCTGATGTTTGCTCGTGTCCATAGATCTTGACGTATTGTCTAGATACTTCAAGTACTCATTATGGGAAATGTATCGGAATAGTAGGTTAGACAAGAAGTGAAAATAAGGGAATTTAATTCGAGGGACCAAGTTGGATCCCGAGAGCAGCGAAGGATTCTAGATTAGAATCCTGAGCGGAGCGAGGGATATAAGGGCGGAGATAAATTCTTTTTTTCACGAGTTGCGTGTACAAAGGATTAAAATATAAACATTAGAAAATTGTGAAATTAGAACAGTTTTTGAAATTCTGTGTTTTATTCTTGTTTGGTTTTGAAACGGTGGTATTAATTAATATAGCATTATTTATTTTTTCTACATAATTCGTATAATTCGTGCTTGTTCCAAATTCAAAATGTTTTTATTCACTCAGTGACTAAAAGAGAGTTTTATTCGCTGTTATCGATGAATCAAATGCCCGTTTTCGAGTGGCAATGGTAAAAATATTGTTTTTATAGTGTGAAAGAATTTATTGATAAAAAGTAACAGATAAATATGGTTACTGAGTTTTCATTGTATCACTTATGTACCTACGTATAAGTGTCAAGAACGCATTCTTACAACGGAAGGACTGTAGTACCACTTTATTTGCATAGAGTTCACAGAGTAGTGAACGAATAAACAGGGTCATGTCAAAATGTAATTGCCTTGTCTAATGGAATTTTGATTGCTTTGTGATTAGTCTGTGTTGAAAACCTATTCAGAGAAACATGGAAATTGTATGAATTTTTTAGGTCCGTGAATACTGGTTCGGAGTTTAATTAAAGTTTGTAACTTACGAGCTAGGAAGCTTGTGGTTATAGTAACTGTAATAATCTTCTGTCTTTTTGCAACTAAAGTGCATTTAAATTAAATCACACCTACACTTACACACCAGAAACGCACCCCCACACACTCGGACTCGGATTCTACACTTATTCACCTCACCACACAGTTAAACGTTTCCTATTTTGTGTTTTCATCACATAGATTATATCCTGTTTTCTTTTACACCATTTGCTTATTGTTGTAACATACCGATTTATTATATACTATGGCTTTGTCTTGTTTGTTACAGAGAATCACTGACTCCTCACACACAGGCACACACACCTAGTTTAGAAGTCGGGAAATTAATTTTTTTGTGACCTAGTTATAAGCCTTTTAAGCTCTTAGTTTTTGGTTATTGTATAATGATGGGTTTTGGCGACAAAAATATATTTTTTTTTATTTCAAAGAATTTTCAAACCTAACTTTTTATACAAGTCATAAATAGTATCCAGACTTCTGTCTTAATAAATTTATTCTTCACATACAATCACATTACGTAAACGATTAACTAAATAAATATTCAAATAAGCCAAAAAACTTAACCTACCTGAAGGACAAATCCCGTATATATTTAACACTTTGCGTGACACTAAATGCCCACGGCATAGATGTCAGAACAATAAAACTTCTATTGTGCTCGTTGAGTGTCCCACAGTGTTAGAAACGTTCAAATTCTTCAGAGAGGCGAAAGAATGCGTTCCTGACACCTGTCAGTTGGACAATTTCTAGTAGTAATAAGGATCAAATCAAATTCGCAAAACACATATTCGTTAGTATGAAACGGGCAGATTTCAAGAACACATTTTCTCGACGGCCAGACTGTAGTCGCAATCTCGTCTCAGCGACAATCTATGTCAAAAACGTGTCAAAAAGGTAAGTAAATTAGAGGTATTTTTGTCAGATTGAGACATACCTACCTGCCTTTAAAAGAGGTAACGCAAAGTTGGCAATGTTTGCAAACCATGACTGACATCCCGGTTTTCACTAAAACGTTCACACTCTTTAAAGTGAATGCTGAAATACTGCAATCTCTTTGAATCAAATTAGAGAGAGGAAAATAACTGAATTGCATATCAATTCAGAGCTTTATTTTTTTCTATGAGTTCATGACTTTTTTATCAGAAACAAGAACAGCCTGTATTTTTACATTGATGAGTCAATAAGGATCTTAAAATAATAAGGATCATAAAAGCTTAAACAAGTACCAGATTACTTTTTTCGGGAAAAAATTAGTTTTCCGTTTGATATATCTCAAGTTAAGGTCCGATCCGTTTCTTAATTAACCACTGAACTGGGGTCAAATGAAACGCCTTTGGGTGATCAAACGAATCGATGGAGTTAATTTGGGTGTAACATCGATGACCTGTTAGTTTCTTTCCTCTGTCAAGCGTTAAATCTATTGCTAGGGTCCCTTTTCTAAAGCAAATCAAAGTGGCTGGCAATTGTCACGGCCAAAATGATATTTTTTTGGTTAACAGCGCCTAAGATCCCTGTTTTTTTTCTTTGCTTTAAAACACTTTATTTCTCCACACTACTGGAAATCTTCTACAATTCTACATACCTTTTGTGCATACAAGCTTGTCTTGTACCGCCAAACAGTAGTAAAACACGAGAACTCATAATATTCAAGCGGTGCGTCGTAAAACCGCGCATGCATCCCACAAAATATACCGCATTGTACAGCACGACACAACTTAAAAGTTCCTATGGTAAAATACGCCAAAGTCCATCAATTTTCAACATGTGTGACTTAAAACAAACTCTGGCAAGAACGTTCAATGACTCGCCTATAGAACTAAATAAGCAATTGCTAGTACTAGTATTTGCTCGTGACTAAATAATAACAGCCGCACGTCGATCGAAGGTTAAGCTACGCTTGCCGCAGTCGGTTCGTGGATGGGTCCATCTTTACATACATATCGAGACCCCTCCGTGCCTCAGAAAGCACGTTAAACCGTTGGTTCCGGCTGTCATTCGTACATCTTTGTCGGTCATTACGGGTTGTCAGAAGCTTGAAAGTCTGACAACCAGTCTTACCAAGGGGTATCCTTTTACCCAGTAACTGGGTTGTGGAGGTCAGATAGGCAGTCGCTCTATGTAAAATACTGGTGTTCTGCTGCATCCGGTTAGACTGGAACCCAACCCCAAATTAGTTGAGAAAAGGCAAGACAGATTGATTTTTTAGTACTAGTTTTTGTCGTTCGATTAGGTAATTAATATACATCTCCTCCTTTACGTCAATTTTAACTTTTCCAATTTTATTTTTCCAGAGTCACATTGCATTACAAATGAAATACAAAATAATGACAGTGTCAAAATGTAGCATGTGCCCACTTTGCGGAAAAGAAAGGCGTTTAAACAACGTTTAACCTTTTCGTTCCTCGAGTGTACATCGATGTAACCTTTAAGTCATGTCGTACTATTTTGCCTGAGTTCTGAATTTTATTCGGAGGAGGTCTTATTCAATTGTGATGCTTTCAATGTAAATAGGGTATGTCTTCAAATTTTATTGTTTTACTGGATATTGCATTAGGTTCTTGGGTAGATATTTTGTAGGGAATAAGGTTTTAGTAGCTAATAATTTTATTCATATGATTATTGGTATTTAGGTTTTATTACATGACTTTCACTGTCTCGTTGGTCTAGTGGTCACAAGCGCTACTGCTGAGCATGGGGTCCTGGGTTCCATTCCCGAGTTGGGCAAAGTGTTATTGGGTTTTTCCTGCTGGAATTCCTCAGTAGCAGCCCGGAGCCTGTATTTGTCCCTGGTTGATGGCAATAGGCTCACCCTCTATTACATGGGATTTAAACATAAATGGCGAAATGTGGGTGTCCTATAGTTACACCTCTGCCTAACCCTTTGGGGAATACAGGCGTGATGTTTTATTACGTCATGACTTTTAGGGTATGATGTTGTAATGTAAACTCACCAAAACTATATTAATATGTAAAAAGATAGCGACATTGTCTCTTCAGAATTTTCTAAGTCGAGTAATAACTCAAAAACAGAAAAGAATGAAAGTACCTATTCCAATAACTTATTTTCAGTGTTTGATAAGCGCAAATAATTACTTATGTAGAATTGATTTTAGACCAATCTTGACATCATAATTAGGGAACTGAACCTATACTCTGATTTGTTTACTAAATACATAGATAGATAAAATACTCTTTATTATGTACACCATAAATATTACAGATATAAAAGTAGAAATGTAAAAAAAAGAAAAAAGTAAAAAAAAAAAAACGAAAAGTAGTACTGGCAAAATGTGGGTGTACTATTAAGATATACCTGTGCCCAACCCTTTGGGGAAACAAGGCGTGATGTTATGTTTATGTTAGGTTATAAAAGTAGAAATTTTCTTATCGCTAAGAGCGATCTTTTAAAGACAACCTTTGGGTAGATTAAGAGAGAAAGGACAGACAGTAGTCTGTGTACCATTTACATACATATATACCTACAATACAATAAATACATACATGAAACATTTACTTAACTATATAAATATATATGCATATATAATACAATAATAATCATAAAGCACATGTAAAGAACATATAAAATGACGTTTAAGGAGAGAGATAGTGTTTTTTTAACATAATCTTTGAAATGGACAAAGATTGGGCACGCCTTATCGACACGGGCATGGCATTCCATAACCGTACTGCTTGAACTGTAAAAGATTAATCATAGAAACTGGTGGAATGCATCGGGATCTCTAGTCTCAAGCTTTCCGATGACCTCAGATATATCTTATGTGTGTCATGAAGGAACTTAAAACGATTTTTAAGATATTAGGGGGTTTAGGATACATAATTACAGAGCTCACAATTTGTAGTTTATAAACCCTCCATTTCATGTCCATTCGTTCCATAAAAAATCAAATAAAACAAATGCAATCTTGTCAAACAAAGAAAGAAATTATAATACAATTACATACAACAAGTTACATAGAACGGCACTTCATGTTTCGATTTCCGGAAGGCGGGGGCGTCACGCGATCTGGCACTTTAATAAATAATCAAAGACTTTGTATTTTGTACAGGGAACTTAAATAAAGAACGTTTGAAAAGACGTTGGAAATTAATATAATCTTTATTTACATAAAACAGATTGTAGTACATGTAACAATTTTCATAAAATGGGTAGTATTTAATCTCTGGCAATCAAGTGGGTGACGTGCTGCTCTCATTAAGGAGTAATTGTTCTTTAATCGTTCAAAATATCCATTGTACAATACCGGACATGAATTTAGAAAAGGCTTGTATACGCTTGACGGAGAAGGTGTGTCTCTCTAGTTATCGTCAGCCATATTTTAAATACTGTGGGCGTGCTATGGGTAGTGTTGGTTATTGCGCAATAGAAAAATTGTTTGTAGATCAAATCAAATTATAATTTAATTACACATTCACACTAGCAATTCACACACTGTAGGTAAACTACACAACTATACGGATCGCGCGACAGTTTCTAAACGTGTTCACTGCTCGACAGCCACCGACCAACTTTGCTGAACTCCGGTCGACGAGCGTTATGTTGTAGACTCTGTCGAGCACCGCTTGGAGGCGCTAGCGTCCCGATTAGTTAAATGACGACTAACGTATTTCCGACATGGTAATGTCAAAATATCTTCATTGAGAGAAGAAGAGACGAGGATATGGTGGAACCTTGGTGGGCTGTGCTAGGATAGGTGCACATTGTAGCATGGCCCTTTACACCTTTTGTAACGGTTGACCAACTTCTTCATTCTTCTATATTTCTTTTTCAAGAAACAACGAAGAATATGAGACCTGGATTATTTGATGGTCTTCATTAGTCGTGCCAAAATGACTCATGCTCATAAGAATAATAATGCTTAAACCATATTTTAGATAAAAATAATATGGGATAGATTGGTTGATTGACCAATAAGGTCACTCACTATACGACTAAACGCCGACAGACACTACGCCGACAGACTGAACACCGACAAGACTTTACTTCGACGGGACTTTTCGCCGACAGGGAGGCCTAACTTCTGATTATTCCAAACCTGACCCGAAAATCCTAACCCTAGACGGTTGACGTCAGGGGCACCTCGAGGTTCGGTTTGGTTAGGTTCCTTTGAACCCTGCAGACAGAAATAGGAGCCCCGCTATGCGGGGCTCCGTCGACCTGCCGTCAGTCTGTCGGCGAAGTGTCCTGTCAGCGTTGAGTCGTACACTCAAGGTCACTTTAAACTCGTTTCTCTGGACGATAGTGTCTGTTCGAGCACAAAGAAGTAACTACATTTGCTGCCCCCCCCCCCCCGTAAAGTCCTTTTTTTCAAACAAGCCAATTTTGCCAAACCAACAATGAAGCCAACCAACAATGAAGCAAAACGGCCGTTTACAATAACCCCGTGGCTAAAAGAGGCTCTTTAATCTTACTTAGGGCTTCGTACACATACCGTCCTCGAAAGTCCTTATTTATACCTTTATTGGGTGGGGACATATGTAAGAGGAATCCTGATTAAAGGAAGAAATACCGTAAAATAATTGGATTTGTTTTCGCTTGCGTTATTCGCTTTTCAGAAGGGCTGTTTTCAAAGAGCCGTATTCACGATTAAATTTGAATTGGTAAGTCATTGCAATGTAACTCTTATCTCGGTAATGTAAGGTATAAATTAGAATGAGGTAAGAGTTACATCGCAAAGTCATTGCAATGTAACTCTTACCTTATCGTGAATATACTAAAGGTATATTCACGATAGCGCCATGTGGCGTGGCTCCAAACGACTAAAGTCAAATGGAGCGATTGGACATCCAGAGACATCACGCCAATGGATTTTAACATTCACTATCAAATTTTCAATGTATATCACGCCATTTGGGGCGATGGAATGACAGTGAATGCCCACCTTTAACGGTTTTACGTCATTCAAATTTGATCGTGAATGTCATAGATAAGAAGCGCTAAGCAGGAACAATCGCGGAGTGAAAGTTCTTAAGAGCGTTTACGACGTCCGGCATTTCATACAAACTTTCAAGTCCTTGTTTTTTGAAATGAAAGAACCGATTTTAATGAAACTTCATACGCATAAGAACGCTAGTTAAGAACATTTTCAAAATGTCTTATTTAAAAAAAGATAATTGGAAATCTCTTTTTCTATGGCAAATTTAAAATCGGTCGAATTTAGCTGTAACACTAGACATTTCGGAAATGTTCAAAACTAACTTTTTAGACCTATGTATCCTGCTTATGCGCATGAAGTTTCATTAAAATCTGTTCATTTATTTCGAAAAACAAGGACTTGTAAGTTTGTATGAAATGCCGTACGTCGTTAACGTTCTTAAGCACTTTTTATTTTCTACCCGCGTAGTAAACATGAAAATGACAGCTCGATAAGGCGACATGTGCCGTCTTTCATGCCTACTATCATGCATTATATGGCGTATAATAGAGTATTAAATAAATCCTCGTTGGTCTAGTGCCCGCAAGCGCTACTGCTGAGCACGAGATTCAGGGTAAGAATCTGGGTGTTATTGGGTTTTTCTATCAGGAATTTCTCAGTAGCAGCCCGGAGTCTGGATTTGTGCCCGGTTGATGGCAATAGGCTCTCCCCCTATTACATGGGACTTAAATATAACTGGTGAAATGTGGGTGTAGACCTTTTGCCTAACCGTTTGGGGAATACAGTTGTGATGTTATGTAATGTTATTAAATAAATTAATAATAAAATAATTTAAAACAAGCTGAGGGGTAGCTCATGGCTAAGGAATAAGCCGCACGGGTCGATCGATCAGGTTAAGCTGCGCTTGCCGCGGTGGATCTGTGGATGAGTGACCATCTTTACATATGTACATACCGGGGGGGTCTCTCCCGTGCCTCAGAAAGCACGTTAAGCCGTTGATCCCTGCTATCATTCGTAGATCTTTGACAGTCGTTGAGGGTCATCAGAAGCCGAAAAGTCTGACAGCCAGTCTTACCAAGGGATATCGTATTACTCAGTAACTAGGTTGTGGAGGTCAGATAGGCAGTCGCTCCATGTAAAATACTGGTATTCAGCTGCATCCGGTTTGAATGGAAGCCGACCCCAATATAGTTGGGAAAAGGCTAGGATGATGATGATGATGATGATTAAAAACAAAATGATTTTCCTTTTTGTTTAGCAAGTGAACATGACTAATCGAGAAACATTACTGAAATGTTCATAAAATTGCCCTATAATTGACATAAAAAACATGTTTTTAAAAAGACTGACAAAAATACCTCGAACAAGTAATCCCTTAGCGAGAATGTATGGCAGGCTTAGCTATCACAGATCTGTATCTCTGCCTGTAATCGAAGGACATTAGTCACAGAGTGGAACCTGCGGCTTTTTCGGCTTTTTCGCTCACTGAAAATAGATGTATACTTAATTTAGAAACATTACCCTCCTTTTGGGCGCCACCGCAGTCGCGTAAAAGCTTACTCCGAGTCTTTAGCGATGTATTTCTGCTTTATAAAAGTATAGAATTAGGAATAAAACCTATCAGGTACAAAATGTAATGAATGAAAAATAAAAAATAATCTTTTTTACAAAAAAAAAAAAACAACCGACTTCAAAAAAAACACTACAAAGAGAAAAAAAACTTTTATTTCGGAAGTCGGTGTCTTTATATCTGTATTTTAGTTTTTTGTCACCGACTTCCGAAGTTAAAGTTATTTTTCACTTTGGAGTGTCTTTTCTTTAAAGTCGATTGTTTTTTTTTTTTTTGAAAAAGAGTTTTTTATTTTTTACTTTTTAGTTATGCTACCTACCCCAAACCAATTCATATACCACTACTCTATATAAACAACAGTGACATGAAGTATTATAACATCATCAAGATACACAAACTGGATTAAATACTCCTCAAAAACTACCCAAGCAAAGTTAATATAATTTATATAGAACCACAGCGCAAGCTTCCTCTACCAAATGAAAGAAGAGTTTTCAAAATCGGTCCACAATTGACGAAAATATAGATGAACATAATTTTTTCTTTTAAATACATAGGTACAGACGAACATATGACCTCCTTCTTTTTTGAAGTCGATTAAAATGGAGCAACGTACGATAGCGTGTTTGAACGGCAAAAGGAGTATGTAAGGATAGTAGCAGGTGGTGTTCTGTAGTTTCTGCCTACACCCATGGGAAGAAGACGTGAGTTTATGTAGGCTTATGTGTATGTTTGTAATCAAAAAGCAAGAATTTATTTTTCTTTTGTGCAAAACTATTTTATTTGATTAACCGTGTAAAGAATACTAAAAATGGACACTAGCGATCGTCTTCCGATCACTTAACAAATTGAGTTTCGATAAAATGTGTCATGGCTTTGTGAATTGAGCTATCGACAAAAATTTGTTAACTTTTATCGGAAAGTAAGTCAACTGAATATTTTTCTTTGAAACGTATTTAGTTCCACAATTTTTGCTCTAAACGTATTCCTTGTTCCAGGAATTTTTAAATGTACTTAATAATAATAATAATAAGTCATGTTCCTCATCTCTGGCTTGCCTTTATTGGACGGCTGGAGTGAACACTGACGAGAACTGACCTCCCACCTCATTCTTGCCTTTATTGGCTGGCTTGAGTAGAGATTCGCAAGAGCAAACGTGCTCGGAGGAAGGAAGTAGTCCAGTAAGATGCTGGTAGGGATCTTGACCGTACTTCCGGGATTGTCCTGATAGCCGTGGAATACCTCTCCACTCCTCTTAAGCACCTCAAGACATGTTGCCCCCTTGTCGCTACGACACTATGTGCTAGCGACCGTTTCCGGGCGCCCATTGTTGAGTGTGCAAGTCACCCCCTGCCATTTTATCCGTGTATTGTATTTATCAAACATTGGTCAGGCAGGGGCCATAGTCCTTCCATAGTTTTAGATAACCAGTCCACTTTAGCCATCCAAACCCATAGCCCAATATTTTTTTTGTCTCCATATCCTGCAATAGTCCTACACCAACCGTGAGTTGTCCTTGGGTGCACTTGCATAGTACGCACAAGGATAATCGTCGGTTGGTGCCTCATTTCCATTGAAAGCGTCTAACGGGCCTCTGCGAGTTGGCTTCGGCCCCTCATATGCCTTTCAAAGGTCCGGGACACTAGGGTCCCGAGAAAAAAAAAATTAAAAAAAAAAATTATAATAATAATGGCCTGATGGCTGAGAGCCTTGACCAACATCTCTCCAGGCTCTCGTTAGGCGGTTGGATCAAGGGCCTGATTCAGAAGGCAGTTCTTCTTGATACGGCTCGTATTGTGAGGAGGTTCCTGTCTCTGCAGCCCTAACCACCGGTAGCTTGGACCCTGCTCCCGACACCGGTGGAACTCAATTTTTTATATTTTTAAATGTTTTTTTTATATTTTTAATTTTAAGAAATATTTAAAAATGTAATTACTTAAGAAAGAAAAAATTATAAGTGACATAATAATAATAAGCTGGTATATTACTGTCTTACTGCAGGGCAAAGGCCTCTTCTCATACAGAGAAGGCACGAGCATTGATCACCACGCTTGCTCAAGACGGGTTGGCGATTTCAGTCTTATATTAAACCTACAAGGCGTGCGTGTATGACCAGATGTATGAACGTAAACGAAGCAAAAGGAGTATGTAAGGATCGTAGCAGGTGTACTGTAGTTTCTGCCTACCCCCATGGGAAAAAGGCGTGAGTCTATGTATGTATCAGTGGCGCAGCTACAATTATCATTAGAGGGAAGTCGAAGAGAAAATTGTTCAGTTCTCATAAATTCAGACAAAAAATTGTAGGTATTTTTGTAATGATTTTAATCTTATGATAACTGTATTAAACTGGCATTAAATATATATAATGTGATGTGATACACAGTACACTCGTAGCTGTACCAAATAATTTGGCAATAGTAGACATTAAGAAGAGCGGTTGTTCCGAAGGGAAGCCGATAGGAATCAGGTTGTATGAAAGCTACGCCCCTGGTATGTTTTAGCTATACTTAAGTTCAGGTTTCCCCACGATTGTATTCCTTCACCGATGTCAGTAATTTCAAAAAAAAAACTCGGAAAACACATCATTTAATAGCCAAAATAAATGCCTTTTCGCCTTGTTGCCAAGGGAACCTTTACAAAACTACGACAACTCCTATGTTCTATAGCCGCAGAAGTTTTATTTAAATTGTGTATGGAAGATTAATTAGCTTCAGCGTGACATTCACTTTATAAATCCTCTTTGTTGGTACCTTTTGATGTTAAACAAATTAATGACCTCGGTGCGCCTCTCGTTTGGAACCTTTGTATGACTAAAAGCATTTTGTTGTGAGTGTTAATGTGTATTACTTCCTTTTCATAGTTTTTTTTTCGTTTAACCTATGTTGTCCCTCTGCTGGGCAAAGGTCTACCCCATATTTTTAGGGTTCTATAGTCAACAAGGAACCCTTATAGTTTCGCCATGTCCGTTCGTTCGCAGCTTAGCTCAGAGACTCTTAGTACTAGAAAGCTATAACACTGTGATAAGGCTGACCTTATCACAGGCCTTGAACAGGCCATGAAGCTGACTTCATGGCCTGTTAAAGTCTCTGGGTAAGTTCTGGGTAACTCTGGTAAATCGGTAATTTTGTACAAACACATTCTCAAAAGTCTAATCAGTGCCTATCCATACAATTTGCAAACCCTCCTATACTCAAAACATGACTTTGAAATTCGAACGGTGTCTCGTTGGGAATCCGCGATGATTTATATTTAAAAACAAATGAGTTCTCTTTCAAATTGTGTGCGATCACTTGAATGAGGTTTGAAGTGAACTTTGCAGAATATCTGTTCATTTGTTTAGCTGTTTAACATTGATGATTTCATGCAAAAGGAACACAAAAAAAAACATCTGCCTAGCCGTTCCCAATTATGTTGGGGTCGGCTTCTAGTCTAAGCGGATGCAGCTGAATACCAGTATTTTATATGGAGCGACTGCCGATATGACCTCCACAACCCAGTTATGGGTAACACGCATAGAGTATAGTAATATAGATGGTAACACGATACCTCTTGGTTGTCAGACTTTTTGTGCTTCTACCCGCGACTGTCAAAGATCTACGAATGACAGCCGGAATCAACGGCTTAACGTGCTTTCCGAGGCACGGCAGGTAAAAGGTTGGACGTACACAATAAAATCGATATGACACAGCCTTGAGGCAAAAATACATCGTTATTATTTATTAAACCGTGTGTACTAGGTTGGGCTAGTGGTCGCAAGCGCTACTGCTGAGCATGAGGTCCTGGGTTCAATTCCTAGGTCGCACAAAATGTTATTAGGTTTTCTCTCTGGAATTTCTCAGTAGCGGCCCGGAGTCTGGATTTGTGACCGGTTGATGGCAATAGGCTCACCTCCTATTACATGTGACTTAAACATAACTTCCGAAATGTGGGTGAACAGGTACACCTCTGCCCAACCCTTCTTAGAAACAAGGCGTGCTGTTATATTATTAACGCTAGTGCAGAGTTTTCGCTGCAATATTTCGGACAGAATTTCACGACCGTGCTACCCATTCAAAGGTATACCTACAGAAATTTTAATTAACAAACAGGCTTTCGTGTATTTTGACTCATGTATTTATACATTCGGCATTTTTCAGTTCTGTTATGAACATAACTTTTAATCCGATGTTTTTTTATTAGACCAGTTTTCTTATTGAAAATTACAAGCAACATAATTAACAGACATCGGAATAGGTAGAATATATTATATTTACCTAAACTTCGTGGGAGTAACTAACATAGAGTGGATAATACCTCCTCTAAAATTCCGGAATTTAAAAATCACGAATTATTTATTGGACTTTTTATATTATATATCTACATCGTAACAATGGAACGCGTCACACTGACATCACGCAAAATCCTGCATCGCGCAAGCAGAGTTTACCGCGCGACTAGCATATACAACATCCCGACATCAACCGTCGGGCAGTAGCCCACCAGACACAACACCCGTCTGGTCGGAGGATCCTCTCTTTTCTATGGAGGGTGAGTGAACTTTACACTCTGTTCCTCATACCCCTATATCCTACCCCTATATATTATACCTCATAACCCTATATATTATAGTTAAAAATTATTGATTTGAAGAATCATATTACATTTTGTAAGGTTCCGTACTAAAATTGTGTCAAAGTCAAAAAGTAAAGTGGCTGATTTATGTGCTTATTTGTTTCGTCATTATCAGAGATCGGAATAGGTATTCCGATCTCTAATATGGAGTATATTTACCTAAACTTTGAGGGCAGAAGTAACATAGAGTGGATAATACCTCCTCTAAAATCCAGAAATAATGAACTTTTAGGTAAATATATTCTACCTATTCCAATCTCTGATAGTATATTATGAAGTCAAATCCGAAGAAGCTAGACAAAGCAATCCGTCACACAAAATTGGTACCACATAGGTACTTTCTGAGTGTATCTTGGACATTAATGAATTCGTTGAAGGAAAACATCGTGAGGAAATCTCAACTTATCTATACGAATACATAAATTACTTGTCCTAACTGATTCATCAACGCAGATTCTAAATCGCTGAGGCTATAAACTTGAATTGTTCGCAGTTGTTGCCTTTTATATTGTAAACATCCACTTAATTTAAGGGGGGATTTAATTGTATGAAAAATCTTATTTCTTGATTTAATTAAACTTGAAATTGGGCACGAATACTTATATAAGTAAATTATGAAGTTTGTCATTTTAGTGTTTTTCCAAACCACCCCCTTAATGGGGGATTGGGAATTCTCAAAATTTGCATGGAAGTATTTTTACGCGCGGTTCGATTAACTCGAAACTCAGTAGGTATTTATACTTCAGACCGAAAATAAAGAATAACGTGTGTCAGGGTTTTTTTGAAAATCTACACCTGACGGGGTACTAAAGTATAAAATCCACGCAGACGAAGTCGCGCGAGAAGTCCTAGTAGTTAATATAAGTCTGAAATCGCCAACCCGTCTTGAGCAAGCGTGGTGATTACCTAATGCGCGTGCCTTCTCTATATGAGAAAAGGATTTTGTTCTGCAGTGGAACAGGCTGGTATTTCAGGCAATATATTAACAAAAGGAATTTATATTAGGTACATTTTACCTAACGAATCAGAGTCAGAAAACATTAAACAAACCAATTCTACCTAAAAAAAAATCAAATAAATAATTCTTTGCAAAAAAAAAACAAACTCCGAGCGTTCTAAAACAAAGCCCATTTAGAACCTTTTTACATTTAAAAACGGAAGTCGTATCGATTTGGCCCAAAAAGGTTCCGTTGTCGACCCTCTGTCCAAGGTCAGGTGTGTCAGGGTCATTGCTCAGTACTGCCACACCCCTTAAGTGATCACCTTGAATATTAGATAGAAGAATGACCTTGGAACACTGAGAATTTGTTTTGTGGGCGTTATTTTAATTCTGAAGGGGTTGGTTTGTGTCTTACATAAGGAAATTTTTGCATCTAATAATAATGTTACCTACTACGGGTGAATTAATGTATAATCAGCGCTGCTGGCAACTTTACTGTTATGCTAATCTTAAATTTAACTACAGAATGTAAAAGAAAGTAGAACAGAAAAATACTGCAGCCTTTATTTACGGAACCATATCTCCAGCTACAAATTGCGACACACACGGACATTGTAATAACTTCAGCCTGAACTTAAATCTTCGCACAGAGGGATAGAGGTATTTTCTCATGCCTTTGTAGAATAAATTCCTGTAAATATGATCAGAGGGTCACTTGGTCACTTCGAACTGAAGATTTGAAAAACGTTTTCATTGGGACTCGCACAAGAAGATATGATAATTACACAAACTAAATAGTAAGACAATCAATCTGCTTAGCCTTCTCCCAACTATGTCGGGGTCAGCTTCCAGTCTGACCGGATGCAGCTGAAAACCAAGATTTTACATGGAGCGACTACCGATCTGACCACCACAACCCAGTTACTGGGTAACAAGATACCGCTTGGTAAGACTGGTTATCAGACTTTTGGGCTTCGGCCTACCCGTGACGACTGTCAAAGATCATGCAGATTAATGTCTGAGATGTCCTTTTGAGGAAAGAACCATACAGGTTTGAGTGGACCTGTCCAGTGCGCACTTGTCAGTAATCGTGGAGCTTAACTCAACACATAATTATAATATAAAAAAATCCCTACAAACTAGTAATTCAAAGTCTTTCTTTATTTTGCTAGATAAACATTCAGTGTGTTTACAGATTAATGAAAGACCCGTACTTCAATTTGCAATAAAAACAATTTGTTACCCCCATTTTTGCCAATAACACTTTGACCTCCCATAAAGGGTAATTGCCGTAAACTTACCTAACCCTAAAACGCTGTATACGTCCATATTTACCCCTGAAAGGCTTTTAACGTAGCACAATAAGGGTTAACTATTGTTAACGTAATCAACTTGATGCATCTGCAATGTATTTAGTAGTCTATAGTGCTATCTGATTAATGCATTGTGTTGTTAATTGTACTTAGATCGACAGTTGTTTTAGACGGATTAATGGAACTAGTTTGATAGTAATTTGTGTTGGATAGTAGTTGAGTGCATTGTTGGCAAGTTTGATGGGGATTAAATGAAATTAGGTACCGATGGGTAGTGCATAATGCTATTAATAACTGAATGAGGCTGTTAATTAATTGCCTTAAGATAATATTACAATACAGGGTTTTTCTTTTGACATGGTTTAATCAATCGAGTTAGTTTTTAGGTTTCCATGCCCTAAAGGTGCCAACGGGTCCTATTACTAAGGCTCCGCTGTCTGTCCGTCTGTCTGTCATAGGGATGAATCTTTTGAACCGTAATAGGTAGACACTTGAAATTTTCACAGAGTATGTACCGCTATTACAAATAATAGAAATAAGATTAAGTTAAAGATTAAAGGGAGTCCCCATACAAGTAACGTGTTTTATTCGGCGTTATTAAAAAAAAAAATATGTTGAGTTAAATATTGGACGGTGGTACGGAACAATTCAGGTGCGAGTCAGACACGCACATTTTTTTTGTAATATGAATGAAATGCACTTCTTTAATAAAAACTTAACTTAGGGTACTTACAGAAACAGGTTTCCGGCACAGACAAACCCGTGCGGGTCGGTACCGATCGGTACAGGGTTAATAAGGTAGTCGGCACCGTCAAGTTTAAACCTGTTTCTTTATAAGTGAGCACATAACATGGGAATATTATACCTGCACCGATCAGTACCGACCCTCACAGACTCGCCTGCCGGAAACCTGTTTCTTTATATAAGCATCCTTATTCCGGTACCCGTCAGTTTTGTAAAAAGAACATTACAAAAAATAAACTTCGAAATTCAGAAATGGCTCCATGGTTTAAACCTGGGTCCGAAGATAAATCTTGTTTTGCAATAGGTTGGTTGGAGTTTTAATTTAGCTATATCACTATAATAATCCCGTGTTTTAGAACATAGTTACTGGTGGCACAACGATTTCTGTGTAAATCTGACTAGTTTCTGTCCGCGACTTCGTCCGCGTGAAATTTTATGTTTTAATATAAAATATATCTTATGACACTCGGCAATACTGCAGCTTCCCATTAGTGAAAGAATTTTCGGAATCGGATCAGCAGTTCCGAAGATTAGGTACCCCCTACATACAAACTCACAAATTATACCTCTTTATAATATTTGTATACAAAAATAGTCTCCGGGAACATGCTTTATTTTAATATATATTTTTACCAAGACTTGATTCTCAGTTTAAAATTATTAAAAGTCGGTTATCGTCGCCTTAAGCAATGCCATAAAGGGGCACAGACCATAGCCAGCCAGCAGGATAAAAACCCACAGATCATAGATAGAATATGTGAGCATCCAAGCAAAAAGGGTCCAGTTCTCGGCATTTAGTTTCCGAGACATACGCAGTTTTGTAAAGTTTGGTGAAAAAATTGCATTTCTCGATTTTAATTGATTATTAATGAATGTTCAATTATCTACAAGTTCTTGTAGTAAATGACGATATATGATGTTTCTAAGTACTAGAAAATGTACTCAGAAACATCAGGAAATGTACTAAGTACCAAAAATCAAACTTTGAAAATGGTTTTTCTCAAATCAAGTTTTTTCAGAGTTTCAACTTTTTAGAGTTCAACTTTCAGAGTTTCAAGTTTTTGAATGTTTTTTTAATCCTTATTATCAATTGACTATTCTAGACACTGAATCTGGTCTTAACTCAATACCCCACTACTGGACGCTTTTTTCTTGGACGCCCACATATAGATAGAAAAGAAAGAAAAAGAAAATAAAAATAGGTTTATTTGTCACAGAAACACGTGCATACAAAACGATAAGAATAATCAGAAAAATAAAACAAAATAGATCCACATTATAATCACGAGCTCAAAACAGAAATAGTCGGCAGCTGCACGTCATGACTGTGACAAGAAGGCTTCCACTCAGCATGATGCTGTGCTACGAGGGACCCACAGCACAGCGCTGATTTTCAGTGGTCACCCGAAAAAGACGTACGGAAATCAAGTCAGGTTCAGTGATCAGTACATAAATAGTTACAAAACAAAACAAAACGACCAGTAACTACTTAAAATATGCTGCAACTAAAGTAGAATAAATGCTGTGGAAATGCGTTCCTTGCGAAGCATGTGTGGTGTGACTATAATGATAGACTGAGGAATGATGTGATAAGGCAACGGTGCGGTTTAAAAGAAGATGTAGTGACAAAAATTGAAAAGAGTATGCTTAGATGGTTTGGTCATGTTGAGAGGATGAATGAAAGTCGACTAACAAAAGGTATTTACACGGCAGATGTGAGTGGAAACGCCGGAAGGGGACGCCCTAGGAAGACATATAGTGATCTTATTGGTGATTTTCTTCAGAAAGGTCAGGTGCGTAGTACTCGCAACCGGCGTGCGTGTATGACCAGATGTATGAACGTAAACGAGGCAAAAGGAGTATGTAAGGATCGTAGCAGGTGGCGTTCTGTAGTTTCTGCCTACCCCCATGGGAAGAAGGCGTGAGTTTATGTATGTATGTATACAACCAAATATATGGATACATATTATGAAATAACCTAAAAATTAATCCGCAGGCATCATAAACAATGTACCTACCTGAAACATAAATTAAGATAAAATACTCTTTATTATGTACACCATAAATATCATATCAGATCATATTCCATTCATGCAGGCATGCAGCACAGAATTCCTCAATTATTTTCAGTTCAATGCATGCAACACACCCAAAGGAGTTTCTCCCGGAATATCCGGCGGGAATTCGCTAAAAGCGATCGTCGACAAACCACAGGCTAGGTTCCGCTGTCGTCGTGTGTACATGGCTTAAGACGTCGGCAGCTCGTATGTACAGGCCATGAGGGAAATACGGTATTTGCATTTTGACCTTCCGCAAGAGCTTACAGAAACCTGAATACAGCTACAAGTCTTTTGTGTAGTCTTTTTGTGTGCGTTTTTTTTAACTGATTTCATTATTCTGATCTTATTTTATTAGTATTCCATTTGACTGTGTTCACTATGATCTATTTTTATAACGATTGATACCATGATATGAAGCTCGTGAGGAGCTCGTGGCTTATTAATAACAGCCGGACGGGTCGATCCATCAGGTTAAGCTACGCTTGCCGGGGTTGGTCCGTGGATGGGTGACCATATTTACAAACCGAGACTCCTCCGTACCTCGGAAAGCACGTTAAGCCGTTGGTCCCGGCTGTCATTTGTAGATCTTTGACAGTCATTACGGGTCGTCAGAAACACGAAAGTCTGACAACCAGTCTTACCAAGGCGTATCGTGTTACCCAGTTACTGGGTTGTGGAGGTCAGAGAGGCAGTCCCTCCATGTAAAATACTGATATTCAGCTGCATCCCGTTAGACTGGAAGCCGACCCCAACATAGTTGGGAAAAAGCTAGGCAGATTGATTGATTTTATTGATTTACTGGAAAAAAAAAATTACATGCATATTCCCTATTCACTTTAGTGAGTGATTGGGTAAGAATTTAACCTAAACAAGTTTTGTTTACACTTTCAGTATATACTTTTTGCAACTACCTCTAATTAACGTAAAAGTAAGATCAGCGACTTTTTTTCTTTGACTTATCTCTGGACCGTCGGGTCCCGGACCTTTAGAAAGGCGTACGAGGGGCCGAAGCCAACTCGCAGAGGCCCGTTAGACGTTTTTAATTAAATGAGGCACCAACCAACGATTATCCCTGTTCGCACTATGCAAGTGTACCCAATGACAACCCTGGTTGGTGTAGGACTATTACAGAATATGGAAACAAAGATATTGGATTATGGGTTTGGGTGGCTAAAGTGAACTGGTTATCTAGGACTATGGACAGACTATGGCCCCTGCCTGCATAACATAATCAGCCTATAATGTTCCCACTGCTGGGACACAGGCCTCCTCTCTTCGAGAGGGAGTGGGCTGTAATCTACCACGCGGGCCCAGTGCAGGTTGGTAGATGCCTCATGTCTTTGAATTTTTGGTTCTAGAACACGCCGGTTTCCTCACGATGTTTTCCTTCACCGTTTTGAGAGCAGTAGTGATGAAATAATTTATACAAAGTAAAGCCTGGGTTCGAACCCACGACCTACAACTTGTAAGTCGGAGCCGTTACCACTGGGCCACCACTGGCCTGACCAATGTTTTATTTAAATACACATATAAAATGACAGGGGTTGACTTGCACACTCAATAATGGGCCCCAGAAAACGGTCGCTAGCACATAATGTCGTAGCGAAAAGGGGGCAACATGTCCTGAGGTGCTTTTAAGGAGTGGTTAGCACAAGTATTTCTCGCAATATGTCATGTTTTAATCATCATATAATGAACAGAGTTAGACTCAAGACCTTACCGTGTCTCAAGAGCTTTTGATTAGTACTACATTTTAGTCTAAAAGCAGTCACGCACTTGCTATAAAATGAAAAAAAAAAGCAGAAACGTGACTGTGTTTGACCACCGAAAACCTCTAAACCTCTATAATTTCACCGGAACTCCTAAGCTGCGGGACAAAAAAAAATGGGAAAGTTGTGTAAATTTTGTACCGTCGCCATCGTCCCGCTCGGTCGCCGCTGGTTTCGTGCCCGGGGCCTTAAGGCTCCTGCAAACAGCCCGACACGCGACGCGACACAAAGGCACCGCATGTCGCGCGACGAGCGGTGCCTTTGTGTCGCGTCGCGCCTGTTTAAAGGAGCCTTTACGCTTAAAACTGGGACACAGCTATGTTGCTAAGCGGCAGAACTAAGTACTTACATTCGAATGTAGAACCCTAATTATCTTAATTAACTGGCGCGCGTCGCCCTCGCCAAATTAACGTGTAAATGATTCTCTACAAGAGAAAACCGGAAGATATATACACTAATAACTACTAATAATCGTTATTAGTAATTTCCCGCACATTGTGGTTATTTCGAACATAAATTCATTAGTTACCAATAAGCTTTGTGAGCACAATATCAAAATAGAACTGTTCTAGTGATGCAAGCTGACCATGAAAAATGAAGGACACAGGAAACGAAAAATATGCAGGACAGAAGCTTTCGCCAAAGTCTACCCTGATGGGTTATTGGTAGATAAATAACTGATACAGGACATAGAAAACAAAATCAAGACACACGTAACACTAAACTTGGTCGACGGTAGAGAGACACAGAGAACACAATGACGTTTTGCATCTGACATAAACTTTTGACACATGACATTGACAGGTGACAGATACTAATATTGATGTATGTTTACTAATAACCCCTTAGCGAAAGCTTCGACTGATCCCAACTGCGGTCTAATGTAGTAATAAAAGTTTTTGATAAAAAAAATTACAATGTCTATGGCATTAATTAATTACGGCTGAACCCTATAACCTATTTTCAGTAAAAGACAGAGCGCTATTGATGATAGACAGTATCTGTCCTTATGTCAAGCCGGTAAGATTCCATAATCTAATTATCTATCACCAGTTTTGGCATACTGGAGATAGAAAAACCTATCTATCTATGGTTTTAACGTCCCAATAATCTTTTTGCCACCGACTTCCGAAATCAAAGTTATTTTTCACTTTATATTGTTTTTTTTTTTGTGGAAATCTGTTGTTTTTTTTTGTTTTTGCAGAATGTTTTTATTTTTCACTTTTTAGTTGTGGTACCTACTCCCACAAAGTCGCACCACTACTTGCAATGTAAATAACAGTGACAGGAAATTATTATAGTATCATCAACATACACTAAGTGTGAAAAATACGTATTATAGAAGCTTGCAAATGTATATGGGACCAATCTGGAAGTATATCCTATCAAATAAAAAAAAATATTTTTCAAATCGGTTTAAAAATGACAGAGTTCTGAGGTAACAAACATTTTTTTTTAAATACAACCGAATTGAGAACCTCCTCCTTTTTTTATGTCGCTTAAAAACTCATATTTACTTAATCCATCTTAGACTACTTACATGCTTCATCAGCATTCGTCTTGTTCAAATTTTTATCATCATCTGCCTAGCCTTTTCCAAACTATGTTGGGGTCAGCTTCCAGTCTAACCGGATGCGGCTGAATACCAATAGTTTACATTTTAACTGGGTTGTAGACGTCAGATAGGCAGTCGCCTATCCGACCTCCACAAACCAGTTACTGGGTAATACGATACCCCTTGGTCCCTGGTTGTCAGACTTTCGGACTTCTGACTACGATTTTTTTAAATTTTAATTAAGATCACGCCTTGTTTCCCCGAAGGGTTGGTCAGAGGTGTGACTATAGTACACCCACATTTCGCCAGTTATGTTATTTAATAAAATCCTGTAAAATCTCAAATTATGGTAACCATAATTCCCTACAGTCAGGACACAGCATCGACAGCTCATAACTCACAGATAGGCTCGCTATTAAACAACAGTGATTTATTACCACATCCTGTATACCCAGCGTTTAAAATAAATACAGCCTGTATGCGCGAGAAGAAAATCATTTTTCAGAATTTTCATTCAATTGAGCGCTCCGGGAAGTATTTTTCGTTAGAAATAAGATTGAAGCGAATTTGATTTGATGTTTTTATTAATTTTAAAGTAGATAAGATTGGTATTTTTCGTTGGAAGTATCATTAATCTTGATAGATAGATACTCTTTATTATGTACACCATAAATATTACAGATATAAATGTAGAAGTTTTACAAGGGGCGACACAATCTCTTATCGCCATATTGCTGAAAGCGATCTTGCCTTATGATGACGATATTCCTTACAAAATAAGACGAATCAAGCACAAATGAAGGCATGGCTTACAATCAATCTATCGGCAAGGTTAAACTGCACTTGCCGCAGTCATTCTGCAGATAGGTTACCATTACCTACTAGGGTAAAACAAAAAAAAGTGATCGTTTATCTTAAATTTCAGGAAAGTTTCAGACAGCATCTCAGAAAATACCTGCAGAGTTTAAACTGTAAACTGGTTTAACAGTTTTAAAATATCATCTCTTGTTTTTCCTTTTAGTAACATAACATTAATGACATAACATCACGCCTTGTTTTCCCGAAGGGTTAGGCAGAGGTGTAGGTACCTATAGTACACCGACATTTCGCCAGTTATGTTTAAGTTCCATGTAATAGGGGGCGAGCCTATTGCCATCAACCGGGCACAAATCCAGACTGCGGGCTGCTACTGAGAAGAATCCAATAACACTTTGCCCGACCCGGGAATCGAACCCAGGACCTCGTAATCAGCAGTAGCGCTTGCTACCACTAGACCAAAGAGGCAGTCTACAATCCTTTTAGTAACTGAAACAAAATAATCCATTACCTATACTAAATAAATCTGAAGAGTTTGTTTGTGTGATTGAATGCGCTAATCTCTGAAACTACCAGTCGGACAGCCCAATTCTTGAGGAAGACTATAAGCTATGTAACATCATGCTAGGACCCTTAGAAGCCAAGCAACAAGAAATAAAAGCCAGATAGAACGCCAGATGCAGGCGATGCGATGCGACGGGGTCGGTTGGGGGGACAAGAAATTTCTCGCGGACGGAATCGCGCGCAGAAGCTAGTACTGATATACTTATATAACATTAAAAATGCGAAATTAATGACTGTTTGTTACCTTTTTACGTCTATACCACCGAAACGACTGTTATAAAAGTTGACAAATAAGTAACCTGGACTACTAATACACACAGACGAAGTCGCGGGCAAAAGCGAGTTAAAATTAAAGCAGAAACCTTAGTCGATACAACTCAAACTTATTCAACTTATTCATTTATTTCAATTAAACCATTATCAGGCACTTTTGAATTGTCAAGGGGTCGGTCAGTCAGAAATATGAAGCTAGTTGCTGATTCCAAAGCGAGTGATTCTCTATGGAGAAGAACGGGCAAGAAACTCCATGGACACTCTTTTAAATCAAAATATGGTTAGAAAATATTGGTAACATCATTCATGTTGAAATTATACATGTGAGAACGATGCAGAACGTTAAAATCATCTGAACTAAAAAGATAAAAACGAAAACAAATTACATTAAAATAAGCCGTGGCAGCTAAGAGATGACCAGTCCCTACTGACGGCGCCCGTTCACGAACATGATGCATGGATCAGCTCCATTCAGCTCAGCCATTTTGAAGGGAGCCAAATGATCCAACACACGCGCCACCATAAAACTTTACTTACTCAAAAGACACAACTCAAAATAATATCCTTCGAGGTTTAGTCCTGCCTGCATTAACGTCAGCCACTTAGCCAACGTTCGACGCCCCTCAAATTAAAGGGAAAAATTTATAAGTCCGTGATAAGGCCTGTCGTACTGTATGGATCGGAATACTGGGCCGTGAAGAAGACGGATGAAAAAAGATTGCATGCAGCAGAGATGAGAATGTTGAGATGGATGTGTGGAGTGACGAAAATGGATAAAGTAAAAAATGAGTATATAAAGGAAGTTTGAAAGTGGCGCCAGTGACAGAAAAGTTGAAAGGAAATCGTTTGGCTTGGTATGGACATGTGAAGAGGAGGGAGGAAACGTATGTGACTAAAAGAGTGATGAATATAAATGTTGATGGATGGAGAGGGAGAGGAAGGCCAAAGAAAAGATGGATGGATTGTGTGAGGAATGATATGAAAGAGAAGGGAGTGAATGATAGCGTGACTTTTGACAGGGGAAAATGGAAAGAGAAAACGTGTTGCGCCGACCCCAAGTAACATGGGACAAGGGCAGGAAGATGATGATGACTTAGCCAACGTTCCTAATCTAATAAATTAGTATTTATGCATAATTATAATATGTAGCTATAAATCCGGAACTGTCGTAAACTCGAACTACCTAATGCGATACTTGGACTCTAGCCACGGATGTGAGAAAACTAAAATTCATAACACACTGGACGACTAAACTGCGACGCTTTATCCGTCGATTTTACGAAGATACTAAACGCTGAATATCATTAAAGGGAAACATTCAACTGATCCTCTAAACACTTCTAGCTAGACGTCCTGTATAGCTCCATCTCTTTCTCACACTGAAGTAACATTATAATAATACTGCTTTAAGAGGTGGCGGTTGGCCCCCTGGTCTTTTCTCACAGTTGGTCGCAGTAACTAAGCCAGGGTACCCCGACCAAGCGGGATAGGTTTAATTAGTAGGTATTTATGATGCAGTTAACAGCTATAAATCCGGCACTGTTCTAAACTTCTAACTACCTAATGCAATACTTGGACTCGAGCCACGGTTGTGAGAAAACTAAAGTTTATAACGCACTGGGCGACTGAACTGCGGCGTTTTGTTCGTCAATTTTACGAAGGTAGGTATTAAACGCTGAATATCGCTTTAGGCGAATTAAAGCAGAAGCATTCTTTAACTTAATCAATCAATCTGTCTAACCTTTTCCCAATTATGTTGGGGTCGGCTTCCAGTCTAACCGGATGTAGCTGAATATCAGTATTTTACATGGAACGACTGCATATCTGACCTCCATAACCCAGTAACTGGGTAATACGATACCCCTTGGCAAGACTGATTGTCAGACTTTCGGCCTTCTGACGACCCGTCATGATGGTCAAAGATGCACGAATGACAGCCGGGACCAACGGCTTAACGTGTTTTCTGAGGCACGGAGAAGTCTCGGTATGTAAAGATGGTCACCATGTATGGACCAACCCCGGCAAGCGTAGCTTAACCTGATAAATCGACCCATGCGGCTATTATTACTTAGCCACGAACTCCTCTCTAACTCTTTAACTTACTATAAATACATATTTACTACAAGCTGTGTGTCCGATAATGGCGAACTCCCATTCAAAATTGTCATCGCCTATTTAACCCATTTCAAAATCCTTCCTTATTGCTCATGTTCAGAACTCTTGTGAAAAATGTCATGCTTCTAGACCAAGCGGTTTCGACTGAGCGTTATCTGTCACTATTTAAGATCAATATAAGTAAATTACCGATCCATCTGTGGCGGCATCTAGATCGACACATGTGAACTACGCATCTCCTGCATCGCGCAAGCAGAGTTTACCGCGCGACGAGCATATACATATACAACGTCCCGACATCAACCATCGGGCCCGGACTGTGATCGGCTAGCTCTGAGATCAGGGCGGGCAGGGGCTACATATCTTAGCTGTAGGAGCGTCGAGTCGACACCTCTGTCGTTGGAACTGGGGCCTCGGGTCGTGAAGAAACCGGCGTGGAACAACGTCGTAACTTCTCCTACAGAAAAACACATAGCAACCACTCACATGGACGCACGTAGTTGCTGCGCCCAATCATTCAACGCCAAGTTGGCAACCAAATGAGGGGCTCGTATTTAACCCCGTCACCGCTAGCCGCGCCCTCTGCCGGGGGCATAGCGACATCGACAGAACCATCGGGCAGTTGCCCATCAGACACAAAACCCGTCTGGTCGGAGGATCCTTCCTTTTCTGTAGAGGATGAGTGAACTTTACACTCTGGTCCTCATACCTCTATACATCTGCTAAGTGAGGTGATTATGGCAATTAAATCCCGTGTTAATGAAATCAATCTTTATTTATTACAATGTACAGTCCATGTTATCAAAGACGAGTTGACCATATTCATCAAATGCCTAGTCGAGCAGCTTTAACGCCTAGTGCGTAAACTGCCTTACGTATTGCAAACGACACAGCACGTGTTTCAATAATTTATTACCCTTTCTTCTCCATTAAGTTTCCACGATTTTTCACTGAAATGGCTGACTCATATCCCGTTTATTTGCATAGGGTTTTCGGGATTAAAATATCAACTTAATTTTGGTACACCGAGCCATACCCGCACTGGGCCTGCGAGGTGGATTACGGCCCACTCCCTGTCACATAGAGGAGGCCTGTGTCCCAGCTGTGGGAACACTCGTAAAACGCGGCCGTTACCACTGGACCACCACAGCTCCTCAATAATCTTATTATTTATTTATATTTATTTATATACACACACTAATATCTAGGTACAATAAATTAATGGTACATATTTGAAGGCAATTTTATTAGCAACTAGCTTTTGCTCGCGGCTTCGCCCGCGTGGAGGTCGGAAATTATCCCACGGGGTCGTACTACCGGGATAAAAATTATCCTATGTCCTAACCCAGGTCATGGTCTACCATGTGCAAAATTTCATCCAAATCCGTTCAGCTTTTTTAGCGTGAAAGCGTAACAAACAAACAAACTCACTTTCACATTTATAAGATAATTATCTAAATATACTATAGTATATTATATCTATACAAATAAATAAAATTTAAGTGTCTGTTTGTAATGTCAGAATAACAGTTTTTACTAAATGCATATGAAAGCGGTACTTATAACAAGAAAATAAATTTTAAAAAGTTTTGTCTGTCTGTCTGTTTGTTCCGTCTAATCTCCAGAACGGCTAGACCGATTTTGATGGAACATTCACTGGCAGATAGCTGATATTATAAGGAGTAACATAGGGTAGTTTTATTTTGGAAAAAGAATTAGGGTTCCGCGCAACAAAATTAAAACCCATTAAATTGTTAACACAATCCGATTCAAATAGGGAAGTATTGACATCCACGCGGGCGAATCTGCGGGCAATAGCTAGTAATATATGTATAAGTTAGGATTAATATTGGCATAATGATTATTGATTATTAATCATTATGCCAAATAATGTGATTCTACATAATTATATTTATTCGAAATTCAATAAAATTATCTTTATTCTGTACTTATCCTATTTCAGTTCACTAAATAGTAAAACAGATAAGAAAACGAAAACCGCTAAACAACAAAAAATTAATAATAGCCGACAAAACTATTTACAATACAATACAAAATTCTGAAACAACCATCGTTTTAATCAGGAAATTCGTGCAATCAAAATACTTAACTAACTAAAATTGACTATTAGGCCGACTTAACTTCAAAACAAGCTTAAAACTATTGGCAAATTGGACAAAATAAACTCATTAGCCAGCCAGATGTTTGAGAAATACGCAAGTGCCTAAGTTTCAAACTTTCCGTGAAGAATAAGCCCAGATACGCACGTGCGATTTTTTAACGCGACGACTTTTTATCGCGCACTGGATGTTTAACTCTCTGTGTTGAGCCGAACATTGAAAATCCAACAGAGTGCATTCCAGCTCGTCAAAAAAATACACTGTTCGATTTTCAACTCTCGGCGCTAAGCAGTGCGTTGAAAATCCAGTGCGCGATAAAAAATGGCCCATGTCGCCCGGGCTTTTTAAGCAATTAAGGTAAGACTAATTTTGGAGCCGCTATGATTCATATAATACCGTCCTTTATGAACAATAATAATGGGTTTAGACTGGCTGTATTGGACATTTCTTTTGAATAATTAAAAGCAATTACAAAGTAATCTATTCAATTTTTGCTAAAGTTTAATTTACAGCTGCCTCGTTGGTCTAGTGGTCGCAAGCTCTACTGCTGAGCATGAGGTCCTGGGTTCGATTCCCGGGTCGGGCAAATCAGGCAAAGTGTTATTGGTTTTTTCTACCTGGAATTTCTCAGTGGCAAACCCGGAGTCTGGATTTGTGCCCGGTAGATGGCAATAGGCTCGCCCCCTATTTCATGGGACTTAAACATAACTGGCGAAATGTGGGTGTACTATAGGTACACCTCTGCCTAACCCTTCGGGGAATACAGGCGTGATGTCATGTGTTATGTTATGTTTAATTTACGGATAAAGTTGAAAGAACTCGTGGCTAAATAATAACAGCCGCACGGGTCGAAGAACGAAGGTTTTAAGTTACGCCTGCTGAGGGCGGTTCGTCGACCATCCATTGAAATTAAATGAAATGAAATTGTTTATTCTATAGTCTATGGCATGGACAAGTGATGTTTGGAGCGATGGGCGTTAGTCGGTTTATTGAACATAGTTACGGTTTTTGTTTATTATTATAAATTATTGTTTTTTTTTTTTATTTGAGATAGGTTTGCTCTTGACTCTAGTCTAGGTTAGAGGTGACAGAGACATAGTCGACGATGGAGCGAGCTTACCCAGAAGAAGCCTGTTCACTCTCACTTTGAAGAGATCGGGGTTGTTGTAACAGACGCAGGCAGAGAGTTCCACTCCTTTGCTGTGCGCTTCACAAAAGACATTTGCAAACGTTTAGTGCGAATTGGTGTTTTATTTATTTTTATTATTATCTCCGTAGGTGTGTCCACAGTGGGCCCTATCAGAATACCAGCGCTACGGTGTTTATTTTTTTTTTTTAAATCGGAGCATTATGCTGAGATATGGGCCTTTTTGGCCCCGCACGCGTCTTTATTATTGATTGTTTTTGTTGTTTCGTTATTTGAAAAATATATTATTATTTTTTAGTTTTTAATGCTCCTTTTTTACTTTTTATATTTCCTGTGCGTGTCCCAAATAAAATATTTTTCTTTATTTCATTCTATTCTGTAAATAGGAATCACTTTTATACATCGTCGACATCTGAAACTAAAACTCAACAACTGAAAAATCACGCTCTAAAAATCACGCTGTAAAAATCACGCTCTAAAAATCACGCTGTAAAAATCACGCTCTAAAAATCACGCTCTAAAAATCACGCTCTAAAAATCACGCTCTAAAAATCACGCTCTAAAAATCACGCTCTAAAAATCACGCTGTAAAAATCACGCTCTGAAAATCACGCTGTAAAAATCACGCTGTAAAAATCACGCTGTAAAAATCACACTGTAAAAATCACGCTGTAAAAATCACGCTCTGAAAATCACGCTGTAAAAATCACGCTTGAAAAATCACGCTCTAAAAATCACGCTGTAAAAATCACGCTCTAAAAATCATGCTGTAAAAATCACGCTGTAAAAATCACGCTCTAAAAATCACGCTCTAAAAAGTATGAAACAAGAGGACAGCAGTGGTCGTATGTTTTTTTATTTTTATTTTAGTTCATGGCTTTATGTCCTCTAGAGGCCGCCTTACTCCATTTAGTGTGACGTCACATAGCCTATAACCAGCGGACGATCAAGACGCTTCTAACGATACCTCATTTGTCAAATTATGATAAACAGTTTAGAAGTTACGAGAGAACAGATGAACATGAATACCCACATACATACCGGTCAAAATCATAACCCTCCTTTTTGCTTCGCCGTAGTCGGGTAAAAATAGCTAAATAGAGTTGACATTTCCTATGTGACTACATCTGAGAAGAAATGGCAAAAAACTCAGGGGTCAAAGTCTCTTTTAAATCATATGAGGATCATGTAGATCCGTGTGTGAACCTTTTAAGATGCCTTTTGCGCAACAAACCAAACAACTTTGAGTGGACGTGTCCAGTCAGCATTTGTCAGTAATCGTGAAGCTCAACTCGACTCAATACAAAAGAAAGAAAATTCGGATAAGCCGCATAAAATATGTACTTACTCAAAATGCCAGACGAAAAACCCAATAACACTTTGTCAGACCTGAGAATCGAACCCAGGACCTTATGCTCAGCAGTACGTAGCGTAGTCCTTTATATCAATATATTTAACTGTAATTTAATTATGGTTCTATCTAAATAACATTACACTAAATCCTAATCTTATACAAACAAATCTGTCATTCCATTTATCCTCGAGATTAATCCTTAACCACGAACGAACCAAGCCCCTAACATCGCAGAAATAAGTCTTTCGTTAAACGAAAGCAATCAATACCGAACAGTAACGTTTTATTTCAATGAGGGAAACTCGTAAAAGTGGAATAAAGTTTAACAATTACTTGCTTTGGTTAAATGAGCTTTAGTTTGGCAAGGAAATCAATCAGTTGGTTCTTTTCTTTTTCTTTGATAGAATAGAATAGAATACTCTTTATTGTACATCATAAAAATTACAGATATAAATGTAGAAATTTTACACATAGGGTGACACAATGGGCGGTCTTATCGCTAAGAGCGATCTTTCAAAAACAACCTTTGGATGGATTATGGGAGAAAGGAGAGACAGTACTGCAGGTAGTCTGTGGCGAAGCTGGGTCAGCTCGCTAGTTAGTCGATACTTTGGTAAAAATACTCTCTGGCTTTTCTCACCAAGATAGATGGTAGGTCACGTAACAGCTGCCACCTGACCCACATTGGTATTACCTACAAACCTTACATGATCGACCAAGGCAAACGAACTACAACTTCCTAACTTAAAGCGAAAGCGCCAGGGTAGCGCGAAATTGAAATTTTCTTACGTTTTTTTGCACTTTGCAGGTCAGTATTAGGTTGCATGTTGATTAAAATATGATTCTTAACCGTAAAAAATATGTATTTAAATAATTATAATCGCTTAAGTCATTAATACAACTTTCTAAGACTATGTCATGAAATCTTGACATTTGAGGATTATACTAACTTATGGCTATTACTGATTCTAATGATTATAATTCCGTAAATACATATTTATTACGGTCGCGAATCATACTTTAATCAACATACACCCAGACACTGAGCTGCAAATTGCAAAAATCGTAAGAAAATTTGAATTTCGCGGGCTACCTTAGCGTTTCCCCTTTAAAAACTTCCTCTGTGGGTCCAACATCGAAATCAAAAATCTCAACTGTCCCATACAAAACTTCAATACTCGACCCAAATGTATGGGACGGATGATTATTTTTTCACGATTACGATGTTGGTCCCATAAAGAAAGTGGTTTAGTTTGATGGTCTGTACCACACACTTATGGGGACTACAGGACATAAAGCGCGGTCACTGTCGGACTGCATAGAAAAGAAAGAGAAGCGCGATGACACAACGCTGGTAGGAAAAGTTACTGCTAAATATGAAGCAATTATTACAAAAAATCTATTGATTGCGCTAAAAAATTAAAACACTATTACATTAATATGTTGCTTGTAAAATAATCTGATAAAAATCAGAATGTTTGCTGTATATTAGTATGATTTTTAATCGTTAGAACCAATTTTTAAAGGCATCTTCGTGATTTTATTCTATCGTACCAAATTAGTTGTATTATGTTTTCAACACACTATCTAACTAAGACTGCATCGTTGGTCTAGTGGTCGCAAGCGCTACTGCTGAGCATGAGGTCCCGGGTTCGATTCCCAGGTCAGGCAAAGTGTTATTGGTTTTTTCTACCTGGAATTTCTCAGTAGCAGCCCGGAGTTTGGATTTGTGCCTGGTAGATGGCAATAGGCTCGCCCCCTGTTACATGGGACTTAAACATAACTGGCGAAATGTGGGTATACTATAGGTACACCTCTGCCTAACCCTTCGAGGAAACAAGGCGTGATGTTATGTTATCTAACTAGCATATATCCTGGAGAATATAATATATATTTTTCTGATTTTGTTTACTGCAGTGGATCATATACTTTTAGGCATTATAAATCTTGTGTTTAGCTCTCGTAGTTCCCTTAAATATGACCGCACATTTCTGGTAGGTACACGTTGTACAATATTTTGTTAACATTACGCTCTGGCTTCTGTCACCAAGATATAGATCAGGCAATATCTGCCACCTGACCCACACCGGTATTACAACCTTACACGTGCGACCAAACCAAACGACCTACAAATTACACTCCCGCCTCAAGAGCGATTGTTCGTTTGCAGACATTTATTGACTTCGAAAACGTGGTTTGAATTATAAATATAGTCTCATGTTGGAGCGAATACAAAATAAATTTGTTCGATTTTTATATTTGAGGCTATATGGAGTATATCCTTTTTACCCGCTTATGTATCCAACCTTGTTTATATTAGGCATGGTTGGATATAACGAGCTGAGAGTTAGGCGTGAGTTCGCGCTTGTCTCATATTTATTTAAATTAATTAGAGGCAAGATACATAACGCCAACATATTAGAGTTAGTGTGTTTGAGTGTGCCCGACAGATATGTGTGGCGGCGACGGCGGCCTCCGCTGCTGGCTGTACCCCGTGGCCGCACTAATCTGTTGAATGAGGCGTCCCTGACGCGGGCGCTTCGCACTCTTAACCTTGTAGCAGAGGAGATAGATATTTTTGCTTGTACACGGAGTGAATTCACAAGGATAACATTATATGTAATAAGTTTTAGAAAATAGGTCGTTGTTGTTGTTTGGTTTGCTTCATTGTTGCATTGGGTTGTACCTGTAATGATAGTAATTGTAAGCGATTATATAAATAAATAAATAAATAAAACTGGTCCTTTCTTATACTATATACTGGATGATTTTTTTTACCGTCTCGAAATTTTTACAGGGTGTTCTACCCATGAATACGAACAACTTTCACTATGGGACCAACTCTGAAATCACGAAAAAAAAATCAGCTGATTCATACAAAAGTTCAATACTCGACCAAAATGTATGAATCAGCATACATTTTGTATATATATCTACTAGACCGTAAAGAGGTCTTATTATTGATGGCATGGAAGGAGAGGCATAATTTATGCGTCTCTTATTTATTTGACAACTAGCTGTTGCCCCGGCTTCACCCGCGTAGATGTCAATACTTTTCTATTTGAAGCGGATTTTGTTCACAATTTCATGGGTTTTCATTTTTTTTTTTTGCGCGGAGCCTTAATTATTTTTCTAATATAAAAGTAGCTTAAGTAACTCCTTATAACATCGGTATGTTGTATGCCTTTTAGTCTGTGCTAAATAAAATAATTTTCTTTCTTTCTTGAATCTGTTGAAGCTGCAGTAGCAACGTGGTAAAAATCGTCGAGAAATGTAATGTATGAAGTTATCATCATCTCCCTAACATTTTCCCACTATGTTGGAATCAGCTTCCGGTCTTACCGGATGGAGCTGAATACCAGCATTTACATGGAGGGACTGCCTATCTGACCTCCAGAACCCAGTTACTGGGTAATACGATACCTACCCCTTGGTATGACTGATTGTCAGACTTTCGGGCTTCTACAGGACTACCCGTACCGACTGTCAAAGATCCACCATTGACAGCCGGGACGCAACGTGCTTTCTGAGGCACGGATGGGTATTGGTATGTAAAGATGGTCACCCATCATCGGACCAACCTCGGCAAGCGTAGCTTAACCTTCGATCGACACGTGAAAAACTTTTCAAAAATTACACATTATCACGACAAGTCTTGTTACTGTAATAAACGTCACTTGCGAAATTGTCGAATTGTCGGATTGTCGCCTGTCACCTGTCGCCTGTCAGTTTTATTAAATAGAAGATATTTTTGTCTTTCTTCTACGGAATACAAGAAAAGGCCAATTCTTTTTTCTTGTGAAATACAGTCGACGGCAAGACCGATTCTACGTAATTCACTGTGCCAATTATATCACGAAAAATATGCCAGGGAATAAAGTTTCTGCAAATACTTTTGCCTGAAATTCTTCCGAGGAGTCGTGTAATATTTCAGGGGCCGTTGATATTACTTTGAGTTTCAGTTCTAGCACAGTACTTTTTATCTCACGAACCGACACGCGTTTTACTTGTGGTCACCAAGTGTACCAACACGCTGTGAATGTGTGTGTAAGCCCAGGAGCTCTCGGTACCGTTCGAGTCAATGGCGAAGTCGGAAATGTGTGTGTGTGCTATGTGCTGACGCTACTAATCTTCACGCACACATTCACAGCGTGTTTGTACACTTGGTTAAAATACCATATAAAAATACCATAGCCACAGTATAATACCGTATTATACTGTGTACAGTATTATACTGTGGCTGTGGTACTGTGGCTGGTGCTAATGAAGTCAAAATGTAGAGCATACTTTGTTATAATTAGGAGAGGAAAGTTTTAATTTTATTACCTTCATTTTGTGCTAGTATTGGCTTCGTAATGAGGAGCTCGTGGCTAAGTAATAACAGCCGTGCGGGTCGATCCATCAGGTTAAGCTACGCTTGCTGCGGTTCATCCGTTGATAGGTCACCATCTTAACATAAAGCCATCTGTGCCTCGGAAAGCACGTTAAGCCGTTGGTCCCGGCTGTCATTCGTGCATCTTCGACAGTTGTTACGGGTTGTCAGAATCCCGAAAGTCTGACGACCAGTCTTACCAAGGGGTATCGTTTTACCCAGTAACTAGGTTGTGGAGGTCAGATAGGCAGTTGCTCCATGTAAAATACTTGTACTCAGCTGCATCTGGTCAGACTGAAAGCCGACCCCAACGTAGTTGGAAAAAGGCTAGGCAGATTGATTCGCTTCGTAGTGAGCATTTTTTCGTTTGAAAGGCTGAAAGGAACATTTTTTTAACGGCTTTAATTAAATCCCTTTGTGGCTAATATTTTCTTTTGATCTTCGCCTTTACAGATTAAATTCTGACAGGAACATTTATTATTAAGTATTATTATAAGTTGGTAATTTCGGTACCAAAAGAAGCCTCACCTTACTTAAGTCTAACAACATAAAAGATGCTGAATGTTCAATAGGTGGAAAGACTGGATAAGAAAAAAAAATACCTTATGTCTTTGCGTGTCATATAAACCCCATAGAAGACCTATTTTTGTCTGCAATCCCACTTAATATTAAAGAACAATCTCATGCAGTCGGAGGCATCTTCGTTAACAATATAGACCTATTGACTTCCGACTGCTTGAGATTGTTTTATAGTACTAAGTGGGATTGGAGATAGAAATATTTTAAAGTTAACTTTTTACATAGTCGGGTTTTTGATTTTTTTAATTGTTTTTTTTAGTTCTCAGTCCAAATACCTACCTGTTTAACCATCCTCGGATAGGCACAATCTATAAGGTCTTTCAACAAGGACGGTTCGATGTTAACATTGAATAAAACAAGATGTGTGTGAGATATTAACGAAATTTATTTTTTATTTAAAAGGTCCATTTATGCCATTATGGAAGGAATATGACATCGTTCAAATGTCCGCCGCGGCTTCGTATGGTGGCACGAATCCGAGAGGTCCAATTTTTAATGACTCTGCTGCATAGATCCGGCTGAATCCGAGCGATGGCCTGCGTTATGTTGGCTTTCAGGGCAACGGTCGAATGTGGTTTATTGGCATAGACCTGCGACTTCAGAAAACCCCACAAGAAAAAGTCTAGCGGAGTCAAATCACACGATCTTGGTGGCCAATTCACGTCACCTCTGCGAGAGATAACTCTACCCTCAAACCGTTCATGCAGAATGTCGATTGTGTCGTTGAGGTCTGCGAAAGGCCGAGTTCTTGAGCACGGCGAGAAATCGACTGCCTCGGAGTCTCCTGAACACTCTCACGTACAGCGGCGATGTTCTCGGCCGATCTGGCGTTCCTTTGACGTAAAGGTGTTGGTTGGTTGTTTACCGAACCGGTCGTCTCAAATTTAGTCACCAATCGTTGGAGAGTGGACTTTGAAGGGCCACCGCGTCTGCCGTAAAATGGGCGCAATGCGCGCAACGTTTGCACTAACGAACACTCATTTTGATAATAAAGTTTTATCATTTGCACATGCTGCTCAACCGTGTAACTTGCCATGGTGATTTGGCATCACTGACTGCATAATATACAACAGATTTTACAGATCCCACCAAAATAGTATGGCTGCCACAGACTGTCAACATCGACCCGTCCCTATTGGAAAACCCTTTACATACTACATAGATTCAAATCAGTAAAAAAAAAATCCAAAAAATAACGCATTTTTTTTTGTAATTTTGAAATTGTTAACCCGAAAATTTTACCATTTATTACTCACCCCATAATTTAACTACAACTTTTATGGTGGTGGTGAAACATGCCATTATTTTAAGGAAATAACTTAAGACCAAAAGCCTTAAATCATTCCAACGAGCAAAAACCCGTAAGAGTCCCATAATTCATGTAAAGTGTGGGGAGGTTGCGTGATGGTAACCATTACACAAATAGCCCCGACCAACCCTAACTTAAATTAGGAGGTAATTGGAAAACTTGGACTGAATCAAGGAAACTTGCGATTCAGTACAAACTTCATGGTGACTTGTGTTTCTTATTTTGGAAAGTCTGTATGTCTGTGTGTGTGTAGTCTGTGTGTCTTTATAAAGGCAAGAAAATGCTAATAGAATGGTTAAAATTACGCACCTATGCAGATATTGAATTATTGTTACAATAAGTGGAAATTAGTTAACTGGCACCACCACATCCACACGCACATCCTATCTTACACACATCCACACCAACCACACACACCTCTCACCCCACGCACACCCCAAACACATCACTACCACACACTCGGCACACTAAACACACCCCTCACACATCACACACTCCGCACACCCAACACACCCACATTAATGTATAAATGTAACTCAAGAAACTAAAAATAAAATAATTTTGTAAGTTATACAAACAGCCAAAGCAATGGAAGTGCGGAGTCTCCTAACACAGGCGTCATCATGCTTAAAAGGAGGCTCCAATCATAAACTAATGTAAACTAGTTGGTACAGAAATAAACATTTTGTATTTGTATTTGTATGTGTTGCAAGGCAGAAAAAAACTGTTGTAGGTGTTTCAAGAATGGTTGAGTAAATGAAGCTTTTCAGAATGAAATGCAAACCCCAAAAAGATAGATCGATACGGGGTGTAAAGGACAGCGCTCCGCAGACCGATGGGGTGAATTCTGTATATCATACTAAGATGAGCGGTACATGAAATTATTACAAATACAAATATACAAATCAGATTTATTAATTCCCACAACGTTCCTAAGAACGTTATGGGAATTAATAAATCTGATTTGTTTTATTACCTCACACGCAATGTATCGTTACCGTGTCAAAACGCGCGTAGCGATCGGCAGCGCAGCGAGCCTTCGGCCGCCGAGTATTTCAACATCCATTGCTGATTTTTTTTATTTTAGCTGTTTTATTTACATCAATGGGTTGCTGCGCACGGAGACTGTAATTTTACATTGAAATAAAGGAATATTAACTGAAAATACGATTTAAAAAAATGAAAATTTTCCTGACAATATTTCTGGTAGAATATATGATTCAAAATAAGGAGATGAATGCACGCTGTTAGTTTGCGGCTGTCCCTTACACCCTGTATAGAATAAATGCTAAATTGTGAACCAAAATTTGACAAAGCTCATTTACTTATATATAATATACAGGGTATCTGGTAATTAATGGATAACCTTGAAATAGCATATAATAATTATATCTTATGGCCGTATTAAAAAAATACAAAAAATAGATATCCCAAGTAGGTACCTAAGATACAATAAAAAAAAATACTGTGCAATTTCTAGGCACACTATTTACTGCCTCTCTGTCGGCATTTTCAACGTACAATATTATAACAACAAGTAACCGTGGAATTCATTCTTTTGTGGTGGTGGTGAAGAATAATGTAAAAAAGTTAGTATTTTTTTTCTAAAAATCTTAGGTACCCCTACTTCGGATATTTATTTTTTCGTATTTTTTTACAACAGCCATTAGGTCTATAATATGCTATTTCAAGGTTATCCATTAATTACCGGATACCCTGTATATTAAATTAAATTTATTATTTATAAACAAAAATTGTTGATATAAAAATTATTAAATACGAAAAACCAAATTTTAACTTAAGTGTACAAAAAAAATACAAATAATCAATCTTTTTTTTATTTTGACAGTTATTGTTAATACATTTGCATAACCAAATACAATTTATTTATTATACCCCATCCGAGTATATAAAATAAATGTACCAATAAACTTTCCGGCAACATCCAGAATCATAATCTGCGAGCTTTTCTGAGCTTAAAATAATTTACAGAATGCGATCCTCATATTTTGCATACTCGGCTTCCTTTGGCGCCTGCACTATTTGTGGTTTAAGAATTATAGTAGATATGAAAAGAAGTTATATAGAGACACAACCTTATTTGAAATAGTTATTTATGCTACAAGTGCGAAAAGTAGGTGATTTCCGGTGAGTGGCATTTTTATTCACGAGCGAGCGAATCGAGTGAGTGTATAAGTCGACACGAGTCGGATATCATCTTAAGCTCGTGTATCATACAACATTTTACTATGCATGGTGCGAGGAAATAAAAATATATAGAGTAAATGAAAATTAATTAATTGATTTATTGAATCTAGAGTAATTGGTAACGCGTTTTAGAAAGTACCTACTAGTTTTATTGTACCTGTAGCGACCCTGGCGATGCGTTTTGCTGAATTGCAGTTTTGGTATCGTAAAAGAACGCCAGCGCCGGACACGCCAGTCGCTCACATACCTTCGCCTTGCCACGTCATATATATTAAGGAAATAAATGTAACCAAGTATTGTTATCCTTTTAATAAACAATAATTACATTCAGTAAATCTCAAAAGTCAATATCACTTCTGGACCCTATAAATAACACGCACAACATACCTTTTATGAGAATAGTAATCTGTACTTGACTAAGCAAAACTTTTCTCAAATAATAAAAATTCTTTGCGTCGGGCTGACGACGCGACGGAGTTAAAAATAAAAAAAATTAAAACTGGAAAGTAAAAAGCACTAGTGTGAAAATGTGGCACTTTCCGCACAATTTGGCTGCTTGGAAAGCGCTCTCTTCGAGCACTTGTATTATAAAGATGAGCTTTGCAGATAATACAAAATTACAAATGGCGCGCATGTATGAAACTATTGGCGGCAGTAATAAAGCCGTTTGTGAGGATTCCTTGTTTATAGCTGCATTCAAACCTAAGTAAAAACACTATTAGTCAATCAATACACCTTATTACCTTAGTACAATTATCATTAGAGGGGAGCCGAAGAAAAAATTATTCAGTTTTCATAAACTCAGACAAAAAACTGTAGGTTTTTAATTTTAAGATGTATTAAATATAATTATGTAATGTGATGTGATACACAGTTACACACACAGGTGTACCATATTATTTGGCAATAGTCGACATTAAGAAGAGTGGTTGTTCCGAAGGGAAGCCGATAGGGATCGGGTTGTATGAAGGCTACGCCTCTGATTAGTACCTACCTTCTATAAATCGAAAATACAACAAGATTTATCCCCATGCTCTATTCTCGGATCGCAATCTTGTGTTAAAAACAACCCATACGTGTCTTTCCCATGGGTATTGTAAAAACACCAAGATCTCCTATTAGGCATTCCCCTGATTCACCCTTTGGCGGCTTTTATCCCTGGGGCCACCATTGTTTTCTCATAAAAGTGTAATTTCCAGTCGAATGTGGTTCAGTCAATCCGTATTCTAAGATTGGAAGTCTCTAATACCTAGCCAGTAGGGTTTAGTCCGATTTACACGTTGCGATTTATTTTATAGTGGCATGCAATAAGTTGAAGCAACAAAAAAAAACATTGGGACTGCCAACAGAAGTGAAAGCTTAAACATAGTTGTAGTATAAAAAATAACATTACATCACGCCTTGTTTCACTGAAGGGTTGGGCAGGGGCTTACCGTACACCCACATTTCGCCAGCTATGTTTAAGTACCATGTAATTGGGGGCGAGCCTATTGCCATCAACCGGTCACAAATCCAGACTCCGGGCTGCTACTGAGAAATTCCAGATAGGAAAACCCAGTAACACTTTGCCCGACCCGGGAATCGAACCCAGGACCTCATGCTCAGCAGTAGCGCTTGCGACCACTAGACCAAAGAGGCAGTCGGTATAAAAAATAGAATGTCATAATTAAATTAAAATTATTAATTAAAATATATATGCTTTCACTGCAGGCCAAGTGCAACACGTCATACTCATACATAGATATAATGTTAACATTAGCTTGTCGATGACGCGAACCCTTAAGATTTCCCCCTACCAAAAATCGCTAAACGCGATTAAAGAAGTTTTCACTTCCAAAAAGTCGCCTCTTATTTTATGCAAGTAAGTTGCACCATGTAAACGGGGCTTCGTTCTCTAAACATCATTTCGAAATTCGAACGGTGTTTCGTCGGGACTCCGCGAGGATTTACTTTAAAAACAAATGAGTTCTCTTTCATATTGTGTACGATCACTTGAGTGAGGTTTGAAGTGAGCTTTACAGAATAGAATTCTTCAATTTCTTTTTTATATGCATTAAGAAAAAGGCAGCTGTTGCCCCAACGCTTTTCCATCTGGATATTACCATAGAAACGTGAATAAAATTACTGCGAATAGAGAAATTAGGTCAGGTTCCTTTATAATAACGGAATGTTGTGGTTCTGAATATCTAAGCTTTGAAGGTCTATTATCTATACTCTATACAGATAAATAAAATTGAAGTGTCTGTTTGTAATGTCAAAATAATAACTTTTTACTAAATGCATAAGAAAGTATATACGGTACTTATAACAAAAAGCAATTTTTAAATTTTTTGTTTGTCTGTCTGTTTGTTTGTTCCGGCTAATCTCCGAAACGGCTGGACTGATTTTGACGTGGCTTTCACTGGCAGATAGCTGATGTTACGGAGTACTAAGTTAGGCTACTTTCATTTTAGAAAAATGATTAGTTCCACGCAAAAAAATTAAAACCCATGAAATTGTGAAGAAAAAGTCAAGTTTGTAAAATTCTTTTTGCATTTGGTACCCCAATTTTCGAGGATAGTTATAGGCCATTAACATCACGCTACGATCCTTAGGAGCCGAGCAAAAAGAAAAAAGTCGGAAGAACACTAAGCGAAAACGAAGTAATAGCGCGGGCGGGCGATGCAACGCGGCGGGTCGGGGGACGCGGGAGTTTTATTAAAATGTGGCTGTTATTTTAGTATATTGAGTAACTTAGGACTTCCACGCGAATGTATTCTCGGGGCACAGCTAGTTATATATTTAACTACTGGATATATGTATATATGTAAGTTCGGTTTAAAATAATAATACCATGGGCAAAGACTGTTAACTGTACAATATAAATTTATGACTAGATGAAAGTAATAAATTAAACGTTTTAGCAAGTTTCCTCGTCGTTTAAATCTGTTTGGAAGTTTTTATCTTCAAGAAAAGACGGTTATATATAAGAGGGTTGTCGCATTTTGTCACCTCTCTCGCTCACACAGGACCAATATTTTAAGAATGTTAAATGAAAAAATGTTTTTTTTGAAAAATGTAATCATTTGGTGGCGAACTAATAAATCATATTAATTTAATAGGTATTTACTAAAAACACATTTTTATACGCATTTGTTTTTAGTATACAAGGTATAATTTTAATCAGTGTTAATCTCATAAGGGGCCACAGTAAAAATTCAATAACTTTTACTATAGGACAACGTTTACATAAATGTAGAGGAAATCAGCTTTTCCCTACATCTATGTAAAAGTTGCCCCATAGTAAAAGTAAAAGTTGTTGAACTTTTACTGTGGGACCAAACCTGAAATCGGAAAAAAATCAGCTTCTCCCTACATTTATGTTCGCATAACTCGTCAAAATGTATGGAAACTCTGAATTTTTTCGCGATTTCGGGTTTAGTCCCAAAACCAAAGTTGTTCTTAATGATGAGTACAATGAGGTTTAGTATTAAGAGGTTAACACTGATTAAAATTACACCTTGTATATATCTTATTTAAGGTCCGTATTACATAACCTCACTCAAACCTCAAGCATTAAAACAGAAAGAAAAAGAAAGAATAATGTTTATTTGGACACAGTTCGTGAAACACAAAATACAAACTCACTATTAGTTACAATTACTAGTTTTAATAATGCTTGAGTTTAATGATGTTTTAGTAATGCTTGAGTCGTGAGTAAGGTTTTGTAATACGGACCTAAGAGTTATTCGATAATTCGAAGGCTGTATCTAACGGAATTTGCATAAATATAAAGAGCGCTTACAAATATATAATCTTCAATAAGTTTTTCTACACAATTTGATATCAGCAGTGGCTTCCTGTCTTGTCTTATTAAATAAATAATTGTCTTATAATATTAATAGCCCCTTGGATAAGGGCTCGGACTGATTGTTTAGGATTTCTGTATGTTGGTAATGATTAGATAGTGGCGTCCCCGGGACTTCGTACGTGTGGAAGTCGTAAGATACACAACACTAAAATAACAGCCACATTTTAATAACACTCCCTCGTCCCCCCGACCCGTCGCGTTGCATCGCCCGCCCGCGCTATTACTTCATTTTCGCTTAGTGTTCGTACTTCCTTTTTTTTTGCTCGGCTCCTAAGGGTCGTAGCGTGGTGTTAAGTAGCCTATAATTATCCTCGAGAATTGGGCTACCAAATGCAAAAAGAATTTTTTAATCCGAGTTTTTGTTCACAATTTCATGGGTTTTAATTTTTCTTGCGCGGAACCCTAATTATTTTTGTTCAAAAGTAGATTAATTTACTCCTCAGCTATCTTTCAGTGAAAGTCCCGTCAAAATCAGTCCAGCCGTTTCGGAGATTAGCCGGAACAAACAGACAGACAGACAAACAAAAAATTTAAAAATTGCTTTTTGTTATAAGTACCGTATATACTTTCTTAAGCAGTTAGTAAAAAGCTTTTATTTTGACATTATAAACAGACACTTCAATTTTATTTATTTGTATAGATAATTGTCTTATAATATTAACCGCCCCTTGTGATAAGGGCTCGGACTGATTGTTTAGGATTTCTGTTTTATGTTGGTAATGATTAGATAGTGGCGTCTATTGTTTTGGGAAGGGTCTACCTCATGTGTGTACAGGATTATTGTTTATTTATTTATTTAACAGTTTATGTTCACACATACTATAAACAAGAAAGGAACAGAAAAATACGTACCATAGGGGAAAAGAACACCTATACACCGTAAGGACTGTTCTTGCTTGCAGCGCTTGCTAACAGATGTGATCATCGTGTGCACGGGATTTTGTTTTCAAATTGGACAGATGTAAGTTTCCTCGATAGTACAAAGGTGATGCTTATTTCTAAAGAAATCTCTTCCAGCAAACCTGCGATAGGAGAGTAGATAAATAGATGAAGAAAACATGTGTAAGAGTAGAAGAGATAACAAAATACATAAAATCAAAAACTATTCACTAATTTAAATATAAACATACAATATGAGAATATATAGGTACATATACATACTTACATACTTCTAAAATATATATCACTAAAATATATACGATTATAATGTAGCATGAAACAATAAATACATGATAAGTAAATATGAAACTATGACGCAGTGGTGTTGAGAGCAGTGATGGCCCCGACTTACGAGTTGTAGGTCATGAGTTCGAACCCAGGCAGGCACTTTATTTTGTGTATTTAATTTCATCACCATTCCTCTCAAAACGGTGAAGGAAAACATTGTGAGTAAACCGGCATGTCCTAGAACCAAAAATTCGAAGACATGTGACATATATCAACCCGCACTGGGCCCGCGTGGTGGATTACGTCCCTCTCCCTCTCACAGAGAGGAGGCCTGTTTCCCAGCAGTGGGAACGTTATAGGCGCATTTACTTTGGCTTACTTTAATATTATCAAACGATTTCGTCCTTACTTCAACCACATTGATTGATCAACTCGATAACACCTTTTAGCTTTGCAGCCAATCCAAATAAGCTTAATATCTCTCTTCATAACTCTTAACGCTACAAACCGTCGGAAAAGGCTCAAAGATTCACAAACTAGCTTGAACTAAGATTGATAGAGTGAGGGTAACCTTTTGAACGGTAATATGAACGAACTATGAGAGGCGAAAACGATCTATCATCGCTGTAAAAATAGCTATTATATTAGGTCTATGGCTTACATAACACGGGGCTAGACGGGCTCGCGACTAAATAATAACAGCCGCACGGGTCGATCGAAGGTTAAGCTACGCTTGTCGCGGTCGGTTCGTGGATGTGTGACCATCCATTACATATCGAGATCCACCCGTGCCTCGGAACGTATGTTAAGCCGTTGGTCCTGGCTGTCATTCGTAGATCTTTGACAGTCGTTACGGGTAGTCAGAATCCCAAAAGTCTGACAACCAGTCTTACCAAGGGGTATCGTGTTACCTAGTAGCTGGGTTGTGGAGGTCAGATAGGCAGTCACTCTATTTAAAATACTGGTATTCAGCTGCATCCAGTTAGACTGGAAGATTGATTGATTGACTTGTACAACTTGTTTGGTTCGGTTTCTCGTCCGAATAAATAGGATTATTAAGCCTGATTTACACAGTGCAATTTAATTGCCTGTGGCATACCATAAGTCGAAGCAACAATATAACTCGTACTTTCTAAACAGTGCTTAGACGATGCATCAAGCAAGTCATTTGTTGTTTCAATTTTATTGTACACCTCAAGCAAGAAACGTGCATCTTGTAAATTGGGCTTTGTTCTCTAAACATCACTTCTAAATTCGAACGGAGTCTCGTTGTGAATCCGGAACAATTTATTTTTAAAACAAATGAGTTTGCTTTCGAATTGTGTGCGGTCGCTTGAGTGAGGTTCGAAGTGAACTTTACTGGGGCCGTATTACGAAGTATTAACGCCATCATGATTCCAGTCCGAAAAAGGGATGGTGTTATCAGTCATGTATAGCTAGGTCTCTCTCGCGCACTGAAATCATGATGGCATTAGAACGTCATAATATGGCACCTGAATAGCACTTCAGCCCGTAAATATTCACTGCTGACCGAGGAACTTAATAAAATCGATGTAACACAGCATAATAAGTCTATAATGTTCCCACTGCTGGGACACAGGCCTTCTCTCTTCAAGAAGGTGTGAGCTGTAATCCACCACGCGGACCCAGTGCGGATTGGTAGATATCACGTCTACGATTTTTTGGTTCTAGAACATGCCAGATACCGCACGATGTTTTCCTTCACCGTTTTGAGAGCAGTGGTGATGAAGCTATTTACACAAAGTACAGTGCCTGCTGGGGTTCGGACCCACGACCTACAACTCGTAAGCCGGGGCCGTTACCACTGGGTCACTACTGTTTTCAGCCACAGTAACACAGCCTTGAGGCAAAAATACTGGTGGATGCCAAGCTTCACAGCTTGGCTCATCGCCGCAATGTTGCCTGCTTGTCGGTCTTCTACAGATTGTACTTCGGTGAGTGTGCTCGAGAACTCCACGACCTCATTCCGCCCGCCCCCTTCTACCATCGGACATCTAGACGCGCTGCAGGTTACCATCCCTACCTTGTTGCTATTCCACCAATTCGCACTAAGCGTTTGCAAATGTCTTTTGTGATGCACATAGCAAAGGAGTGGAACTCTCTGCCTGCGTCTGTGTTTCCGAACGCATACAACCCCGATCTCTTCGAAGTGAGAGTAAACAGGCTTCTTCTGGGTAAGCTCGCTCCATCGTCGACTTTGTCTCTGTCACCTCTGCCCTAGACTAGAGTCAAGAGCAAACCTATCTCAAATAAAAAAAAATAAAAAGAACGTCGTCATTATTCATTAAAGCCATAGTTGTGGCTGAATATCTTTTTGTCGTCACGAAGCGCCAGCCGTAAATAACTTTCGAAACCCGATAACAGGAGGAAATCGATGTCGTAATTCTAATTCTGTTATTGACTTCTCCGGCTATCATACGGCAATGCGGATGCACTCATTCCTAAATTTTAAGTGCAAAGCTCAGAGACACATTAACTTCAAATAGCAGATTTTAAGTAAAACTATGGTACTCTTATTTTTACCTAAGTAAACGAAAACGGTACGGATGTAAGTACGTCGCTGAGCAGAATAATTTGACCCGTTAATTAACATAAAATGCTTGTTCAGGGATCTATAAATTCTCTCTACTTAATTCCTTAAAATAAATAATTAAATCACAAATAATTAAACTGTTCCGGTCTACAAGTTTCCGAGCCACCTCCATTATTTGCGAAAGTTGAGAACTTTCCGCTTTGTATACAGGGTGCTCCCGTTTCGGCAACCGCCGTACTTTAGTTACGACCTCGTTAACGGCTGTATAAACTCGTGCGTGTGTTCTTGAAGGTAAGCAGAGATCAAAGTGAAGTGTAAATGATGAATTTTAATGGTAAACTTTGATGGTTTTAACTTCGTATTGTTAAGCTAGTATAATATTTAGTGACGGATTGTGACTTGTTAATAGGAGCATGTCTGTGCTCAATTTCTAATGATATGCTCTTGTTTCTTAGCAAATATTGTAGTGTAGCTTTTATATCATATTTAACCGTTAAAAAATGCTACCACCATGTTTTAATCCATAGATCCATTAAGTTGTTAGTGGGATAGACTCAAAGCTTAAATAACACGATTTTTATTATTATTTTCGAATACCTCTGGGTATGAGAAATTCAGATTTTTCTTTTGGACGTCCTATTTAGACCACCCTGTATTCACACTACACAACTTAAATTAAAGTGGTTTGCTCAAGTCAACTCTACTCCAACTCTCAAAGTTTAGAATACCGCTATTTCAGCCGAGATAAAAACATAGAGAGATATGGTTCAGTTGTCTGGAACTCGGCCAAAGCTGATGCATCTAAAACAGTTACAATGAATTGGTTTGCCACACTCTGGGACTGTGTATGTAAGGACAAACGGGTCTTGAGATACAATGGTTTGTACTGATGTAAGTACTATCGAGGAAACTTACATCTGACCAATTTAAAAACAAAATCACACGATGACCACATCTGTTAGCAAGCGTTACTATAGCGGCCGAGCGCTGCAAGCAAGAATAGTCCTTACGGCGGTGTAGAGATGTTTGTTTCTCCCATGGTACCTACTGTTATACGTATTTTAAGAAGTTATTATCACTTCATTGTTCCTGGTAGACTGTGAACAAGATTCATATTCTGTTCTAGTGATTTATTTATTTAATCCTTAATTAGACGCATCAAGAAAATTACGTAACTGCACACATGGGGTCAGTAGAGACTCCAATGTTTAATGATAAATTGAAATGGTTTATTATTCTCAATGTAATAATTTATAAGTTGTTAAGAAAATACTAAATTTAAACTATAAAATATAATATAAACTTGAACTAAAATATTTCTGGACCCAATAAAAGAAAAAACAAAATCTTTCAATTTTGGGGACGTTTTTGGGACATTATGAGGTAAGAGTTGAAATATTATTATTCATGTGTGCTTTGTCAATTTATGTTATCACAGATTTGAAAGTATATAATAAAGTGAATATGTAATAAAGTGAATAACACATCAAAAAATGTGCATTTACTTACTTTACTTTCAAAATATGAGTAACTTACCTTGCTCAAAAAAGTTTTGTAATTACTCACTTGAGCCGTGACGCTCCAGAGAGTAGTGACGCATCCTGCAGCTGCAGCAGCCAAATCGGTGCTAAAATATATAATCTTCTTTTTTGAGCTTTTTAGCTAGACTATAGGCACCTAAATCCTAAAACAACTGGAAATAATGCTTCTAGAGAAAACTACCTTATTCTACTAATGAACAATACAGCCAGATAAGGTTTTTTTAACTTTTCCCGGTTTTTCAACTACCTACATTTTATACAGAGTTCAAAAATCAACTTTCCAAAAAATAGCTTTGGGTAAATATTGTATAAAAACCGTAAACACTAATTTCAAACCCATTCCAATATCTAAATAAAACTCCCAAATACTCCGCTTCACAAAACCGATTGGAACGCTGCAAAAAAAAACCATTCGATGTAACATCGAGTATAATTTAATCGATTCAATTAGCTTCCGCGCCATCGGTTCTGTGGAGGCAGCGGTTACTCGGTTCGCTATCTAATCGATAAGATCGCATCGGTGCGACTCGGCCGTACGATTCAAATAACGGAATTACGGAGCTCTGGAAGCGGGTAGGGAGGTTTGGGGTACTGATGCTTTGGTTAATATTATGTAAATACAAAACTATAAATAAGAATACATTTAATTGGAAATTAGTCTAATTTACTGCCTCGATGGTCTAGTGGTCGCAAGCGCTACTGCTGAGCATTAGATTCAGACACATTCATTCTTAATAGACAGATGTTATTATGATGTCAAAGATTACATGTGTGACAAAAATATTGTATTCCAATGACACGAAAGGAATAATAATTATCATTTTTTCCCACATATTTTATTTATTTTATTTTACAATTTTTGGAAAACTTACAGCTAAACACGTTTTTGCACGTTTGAGAGTAACAAAATTATGGCCAATTAAAAGTTTCCACAAATAGAAGAAAGCATATAAACAAAAAGTATTTGAGTAGGTAGACAGTATTTGAGTAAAAACAGTAGGTATCGTAAAAAATGCATTTCAAACTGCGTAAATTGTGATTAATTAATTAACGCGATCAAAAAAGAAATCACAAAGAATACTTTTTAATTTAGTTATACCAGTATTGAAAACATCGATATCGACGTCCCGGCAGAACGCATTGTACGTATGACTCGCTCTGATCAAGTATGAATTTCGTCTGTAATTCGTTCCTACCACAGGAGTATGCAATAGATAAGGATTGCGCAGAAAAGCAGAAGGAACCCGCAGTCCGATTTTGTTTAGCAATTCGGGAAGCTCGGTTGAACCGTTAGCAATTCTAAATAAAAATGCCAAGTCTGCAATTCTTCTACGTTCAGAAAGAGGATGAATATGAGAATATGTATGATTATATTGTGAATTGTATTTGAAAATGTTGTAATAATGAATTATTGACTAATATGACTTGGAATTGAATTTGTATGTAGGTATTAATAATTTAGAATATTTTAATAATGTATCGAGACTAATATGACTAATTGTGTTTTAACTTCTGATCTATATTTTATTATTGTATGCCGCAATGGCGGGACATAGCTGAACTTATTTTAATTATTTAAGACCTGTATTTATGATGTATACCTATAGTCCACAATACAGATGATTTGATTTGATTTGATTTGAGGTCCTGGGTTCAATTCCCAGGTCGGGCAAAGTGTTATTGGGTTTTTCTATCTGGAATTTCTCAGTAGCAGCCCGGAGTCTGAATTTGTGCCCGGTAGATGGCAATAGGCTCGCCCCCTATTACATGGGACTTAAACATAACTGGCGAAATGTGGGTGTACCTACTATAGGTACACCTCTGCCTAACCCTTCTGGAAAACAAGGCGTGATGTTATGTTTATGTTAGTCTAATTTTGTAAATACTGAAGACTAAATTGTTGAATACTGTTATTTGGGTAATTTTCTCGACTAAGTATATTTACAGAGTGCAAGGGACATCCCTCCGCAAACTAACATGGTGATTTTCAGCTCCTTATTTTGAATCATATTCCACCGGAAATATTCCCAGGAAAATTTTCATTTCTTATCGTATTTTCAGTTACTATTCTTTTATTTCAATGTAAAATTACGTGTTCTGTACGCAGCACTCCATTTATGTAAATAAAACAGCTAAAATAAAAAAAAAACAGCAATGGATGTTGAAATAAGTACTCGGCGGCCGAAGGCTCGCTGCGCCGTCGTTCGCTGCGCGCGTTTTGCCACGGTAACGATACATTGCGTGTGAGGTAATAAAACAAATCAGGTTTATTGGATTCCCATAACTTTCCTGAAATAATTTCATGTACCGGTCATCTTAGTATGATATACTGAAGTCACCCCATCAGTCTGCGGAGGGCTGTCCCTTACACCCTGTATATCTGCAGAGCAGTGGAGGGCCAGTGGTAACGGCCGCGACTTAAGAGTTGTAGGTCGTGGGTTCGAACCCAGGCGGCACTTTACTTTGTGAAAATAATTTCATCACCACTGCTCTCAAAACGATGAAGGAAAACATCGTAAGGAAACCGGCATGTCCTAGAACCAAAAATTCGAAGACATGTGACATCTACCAACCCACACTGGGCCCGCGTGGTGGATTACGTCCCTCTCCCTCTCACAGAACGAGGAAGCCTGTGTCCCAGCAGTGGGAATATTATAGGCATTACAATAAATTCGCTTTACGTATTTGTCTGTGTGATCGCATTGATCTACTAAACTTTGCAACGGATTTTGATGCTGAAAGAACACCATGCTTGCTGACCGCGTATTGGCGATTTAAGGTTTTCTCAAAATGATTTCTTTATTCAAAATCTGATGTCTTCATAATATCTTTGCAAGTTCTCATTATTTAAAAAAGTCACATTGGTTTAAAAAAAGAACCGTTAAAGTCCAGGCCACTACGAAACTCAATTTTTCACGAATGTAATAAAACAAAATGATTTTTTGCATACAGAAAGTTATTCTATTTTCTACTTTATCGTAATCTAATTTAAGTACAAAACCGACTAAGTGAGACTCCTCCATTTCTACATTGGTTCCTTTCTCTTATACCTTCGTACATCATTTATCATTGGAAGGGAAACAAAGTGGGAAGATCCACACTCCATTTGTCATGAGTCAGCGAGTAATCAAGTAGCGAAGCTTATCGACAGTGGGGCTAATCAACGACGAGGATCATTTGATTTGTAGTCACTACATACAACAGATAGTCTGCTACAAATTACTAAAAATAATTCGAGACTTGCCAGATTGTTAGGCATAGTATTTTATTTAGACCCACTTGCACGTTTAGTCAGTCAGGTTAAATAAATAAATATAGATTTTGTAAACTCGGAGTTAAGTAATTAACATTTTAACTCTTATTACGCGTTGCGCCACTAAAAAGTAACACAACCTGATATTAGTATTTTTTGAGTTGGTAACATTGCAGTTCAATCGACGAAACATAAAATAGAATTGCAATGTCTGTGCCCTTTTTTTTTTTGTGGATGAGAAATCATCAAATGACTTCTCCCGCTCTGGGTGGGGTGGGAGGACCCGTGTTCCTTCTGTTGCCTGTGCCGGGGCCACGGTAACTCTTTCGAACATCCCGCGACCCTGGCTGGTGCCCTGATATGTAGTCCGACCAAAAATTAATTAATGAATAATGAACGGAAATTGTATACCCATCTCCTTTACACTACATTACGATACGTAATACTTTCTTGTCTTTGAATTTTTTATAACATGACATTTCATTTTAATCGTATTGTATGTGGTTTCCATGGCGATTTAGTTTATTGATTGATGAAAAAGTCCTTAAAAGTCTTTTTAGTAAGTACCTAAACTAGGTGTTTAATGGTATTACTTACAGGTTTCATATCATTAAGAACAGTCATTTTAATTTAGACTTTTTTATAATTATGTGCAACTACTTATTCCCATATCAACACCAGTTAAAAAAAAAAAACAGAATTATGCTATCACAACTCAGGTCCCCAAAATTGTAGTCTGCACTGCCTAGTTTGGGGACCACCGCATATAACAGAATGAATGTCACCAATAGTTACAAACAGAATTATTATGTTAAACTAATTTTATAGTAATCATTGTAACGATGTTTAAATAAATTTATTATTATTATTAATTCAAAGTGAAACAGTAAGGAAATTATTTGTTTTGGGTATCATGAAAGTAAGCTGCAAATAATAGACTCAATGCTAGGGATCATGAGATACTTAATATCAACAAACTTATCTATAATGCAACAATAGCTCAATGCTTAGGCACTGGCATAGTCTCATAGCATCATGTCTCATGGCATAGTGTCATATTTAAGGCGAAAGCGCCAGGATAGCCGCTAAATTAAAATTTTATTAGGTATGACGGAGAAGGTACATCTCTCTAGTTATCGTCAGCCATATTTTAACAACTATGGGCGTGCTATGGGTAGAGTTGGTTATTTCGTAGTAGAAAAAACGTTTACAATTCAAATCAAATTATAATTCAATATCAAATTAATCACACTAACTATTCACACAACGTAGGTACACGACACAACTATACGGGACGCGCGACAGTTTCTAAACGTGTTCACTGCTCGACAGCCACCGCCAAACTCTGTTTAACTCCGGTCGACGAGCGTTATGTTGTAGACTCAGTCGAGCGCCGCTTGGTGGCGCTGGCGTCCCGATTAGTCAAACGACGACTGACGTATTTCCGACAAGTATATTTATTTATTTAATACTATAAGCACACACAGAGGCGGACTTTCTTACAAATTTCAATTTCAATTGGCAAATTTTCTTATGTTTTTTCTTCTCATTCTTATTTATTTATTTAGGAATAGCTTTACCAATGTCAAAAACATAATTTATCACTTGTTTTCTAAAAGAAAGAACTTTGAAAACTTGACAATCAGAATACATTCATCCGTTTATCTCAATTTAAATCAACCAATCCTAGAGCAATGATCAGTCATTAAACTCGATTCAAAATTAGATTTGAATACCAGATTTGAATTTAATCTGTTCAGAACACGGCCCACGAATTTTGGTCGTGAAATTGAATCAAACTCTCTTTTTATAAGTTGATGCCATTAAGCCCATGGGATACAAAATTCCCATGAAGCAAAGGACAAACGTGTAATATTTAACACATGGACAGCTTTTGAATACAAATTGAATTGTAAGGCCGTCTGTCACTCGAGTCATATTATGGAGTTTCGATTGATGAGTCCCAAACTTTGGATTGGTATTTGTACCTACCTATATGCTTATAAATCCATACAACATGAAGATATGTTTTATATACAGGGTGATCGGCGTATGGTTGAACAAACGAAAGCAGCGAAGTGATGCGGTCATGTGTGTGTTTATTTTAAATCTATTTTATTTAAAAAAATCAAAAAATCTACTATATGCTCTAAGTATGAATTTTATCAGATAATAACAACATTTAACAACAGAACCAAGCAGTTTTGGAATCGTTTTCTTGGCATTTTGTGGATATCTATGAGTTTAAGCGATGAATTTTGGTAATTTTTTAATCAAAGAAAAACGTGGAGAAAAGTCTGAGTTTTTGGCGTGAGTACATAGCACATGACCGCACCACTTTGCTGTTTTCGTTCGTTCAACTCTGCGCCGAACAACTTGTATCAAAAAAATATGTTAGGCATATTGTAGCGAAAAAAAATAAAAAGACGGAAGATTCACTTTTCTGCTACGACACGTTTAATTTTGTTTTTTAAAATAAAAATAGAAAATAACATTAAAAGGTAAAAAAATGAATATTATAGTATAAAAAAGTTGCAGGTTGTCTTGTGTGGTACGCGAATAACGAACGAGAAAATAAACGTACTACCTAGTCGATTGCAATCTCTAGTAAGTAACGCTACCAAAACATATCGTTATAAAAAAATTAGAGAACCAAGGTATCTCGCATTTTACATATTTGAAAATAAAATTAAATAGTTAATGAATTAAAAAAATCTGCAGAGGATTACTATCTACACTATTAAATTTGTACGTAAAATATCATAAAAAAAACCGTGGCATAAGTAATTGCGTCCGGCGAGGTGACGTAGACTGTAGGTTGTCGCAGGTTCAGGAACTGGCGTTGTTTGCGAGACCTTCAGCGGTCGAAATGCGGTCCAACTCTCGACGTTGGCCAAGGACGTCCAGCGTAATTTTAGGCCAAAAGCTGGAGGCCGAAAGGCGGCCTGTTCAAAGCTGTTCAATCCTAAGACAAAATGAATTAGGGTTAGACCAGCGTGATCAGACTGAACTTCCGATTGAGGAAAACTGTTAAAAGATACGTACCAGAAAAAATAAAGATGAATGCTTAGAATAATACTTAATATACCATTCTCAATATAGTTTTGCCATAAGGTATTAATAGGACGGCAGGAATAGTGGTTCACTTGAAAAAAACTCCTTAATTTTCCACCAACTGGGTCCGTATCAATTGATTCAACTTTTGCAACTAAGAAAAAAATGGGGACCCATCTGTCAGAAGAAAAATAATTCGAATCACGAAATAAAAAGATAAAAATCGACCAGGCTCAAATACAAACGAAAAAAAGGTTGATTATAAAGAACCAAAAAGTTTTGACATGCAGAGTTATGCTGCATTACCCCCTTTCCAACAAAAAAAAGAAAAAAATACATACAACAGAAATGTGGCAACCCTAAAACAAAGTGACAACCCTATAAAATAAACGATTGAACGAGCAAAATTAATTAACCTACCTATTGCAATCTAGAACCTAGAAGATACTTAAAATACATATAATAGACGACATCGAAGTGCAGCAGATACAGAATAAAATCGAAAAGCGCCCTCCAACTTAGACGTTATCAGCGCGATCTCCAGATGCGTCCACTAAATCTGAGTAACCTAGAGACTTAAAAGCAAAAGATTAAAAACTAACAATCCTAAGGACAACGACTAAAAACCTTATAGAGACTAATTACAACTATATGTACCTAACTAACCTAAATATGAAAGGAACCCTGAAAAAATTAAAAACATGAAACAACTTTGGCGAAAGATAATAGCCTCAGTCAAAGACGATACAACATCAGCCAAAGATGATGTGACATCAGTCAAAAAAAAAGACAAAAGTGACATCAGTCAACAAAAGTGACATGAGTCAACAAAAGTGACATCAGTCAAAAAAGGTGACATCAGTCAAAAAAAGTGACATCAGTCAAAAAAGGTGACATCAGTCAAAAAAGGTGACATCAGTCAAAAAAGGTGACATCAGTCAAAAAAAGGTGACATCAGTCAAAAAAGGTGACATCAGTCAAAAAAGGCGACATCAGTCAAAAAAGGTGACATCAGTCAAAAAAGGCGACATCAGTCAAAAAAGGCGACATCAGTCAAAAAAGGCGACATCAGTCAAAAAAAAGGCGACATCAGTCAACACCAACTTCTGTCGAAAGAGACTTCAGTCGAAACATGTCGACAGAAGTCGAAGAAAGTCCGTAGGATTAAGTGGTCCTAGTGATATTACTAGTAACACAGCCAAAAAATTAAGCGAGCTTATACGCTCGGGTAAATAAGGGGTAAAGCAATAGAGGGATTAATAGCAATGTTAACAAAAAACTCAGCAATGAATGAAAGGTAAGACGCGAGTTGAGTCCGACTTTCAGCTAAATTAACGCTTTGAGTCTGACAATCCCGCCTTAACCTCAGCAAAGGAAGAAAGATTCGATGCCTGTCGAGCCCGACTTTCAGCTAAATTGGATGCTTCGAGTCTGACCATAAGCACAGGTTGAATCTATAAGGACTTCCCTGCTAAATCATTGGAGTTACCAACTGCATTAATCAAATAGAAACGTTAACAATATTATGGTTAATTGCTCCATTGAAATCCAGGATGATCGAGACAAGACTGTTAAACCACTTGCGTTTTATCGAAAAAAAATATCGACAATGGTACATCACTAAACACAAGAAGTAAGCTGTAAATAAGACGTAATCAAAAAGTTCCACTTGTGACAACTAGATGTCGCTGTGGATGGTTTTAGAAATGGTAGTTTGTCGAAATATTTACGAAATTTAAAAATGAGTTTTTTGTTTACGTAAATATTTTGTAATTCTTGGTTACAAAGGATAGAAATTTATGTAAAACTAATGTTCCAATTGAATTCGTGTAAATCGGACAACGCGTTTTGAAGTTGTGAGAAATTATTTAAGGATATCTTTTATATGATATGTTCCGGAATGGGCAGAATCATAATCTTGAAGGACATAGGTGGTTCTAGAAATAACTCTAGTCACACGACACTTAATAAAGCGAGGAGCAAGCTTTCCCGAAAAATAATCTGCTCCAGAGGATCTAGCAAAGTTACGTTTCCATACCGTGTCACCAACGTTAAGAGTAACAGCCGTGCGGTTCGTATTATAAGCCCGAGAATTACGGAGGAAAGCCATAGAAAGATTATCAGCTACTTTCGCATAAACCTCAACAAGAGAGGAAAGATTCGACGCGTGCTGAGCCCGACTTTCGGCTAAATTCGAGCTTCGAGTCTGACTATTCGCACGAGAAGAATTCCTAAAGACCTCTCTGCCGAACATGAGAAAATTTGGAGTAAAACCTGTAGCTAAATTAATACAAGAGTTGAGATAGAGTTTGACTTTTGGAAGCATTTTCGCCCAATTTCTTTGATTTTCTCCGACTAAAATACTTAAACATGTAACCACGCTCTGGTTGTAACGTTCAACAGTGTTGGCTTGAGGAGTATAGTAAGGAGTGTAAGTAGGTGAATCGATGTGAAAAGAACTAAGGAAGTTTAAAAATATATTACTACGAAAAACAGTAGCATTGTCACAGAGAATAGCACGTGGTACACCAAAATTGAAAAATAATTCAGATTCCAGAGCTCTAATAACAGAACCAGCGTCAACCTTCTTAAGGGGAAATAACCAGACATATTTCGAAAAAACGTCTACCATGGACAGAATATACTTAAAACCATAGTAAGCAACAGGCAAAGGTCCAATGACATCGATAGAAATTACCTGTAGGGGCAATGAAACATCTTTCGGACATTTGGCCTCGTGGTTGAGTGTTTGCAATTTTATGAGCCTTACAAACCTCACATTGCCTCAAAGTTTCAGAAACATCACGAAACATGTTTGGCCAATAAAAAATCTCCTTGATCTTTAGGTAGGATTTGTGACACCAGGATGTATAGAAGGAAAGTTGTTGTTTGTATATAGGACAAATAGTTTAATATGAAAACGGGATAGTTTAATCAAAATTGTAGGGATATAAGAATAAACATCTATGAAAAATAAAAACTCAAAAAGGGAATTAGTGAAATAAAAATGTTCAGAGCTACATTTTTTGAGTTAATGTTTAACAAAACCAAAATGTATGAAAATATGTCAAATATTATTGTTTAATAAGATAAAGGGATAATTTAATACTAATAGGAGGGAAACCAGATGAAAATAGAAGCGAAAAAAAGTTTTAGGCTGTATGATCATGTTGTCTGTGCTTTTGTTGAAAAAATGTTTTGTGCTTTTGTGTCAAAGGCATAGAATTAGAAAGTATTACATAATAAAGTTCCTAGGACAAATTGGAAAGGAATAATTCAACAAAATAAAATGCGGAGTAACCCTGAATGAAATAAGTAGAGGCCTGCAAATAAAAAGACTTCCACATCAGAGTGTCACACACATTGAATTCCTCCATCTGCTATATTAAATCATGAAAAAAACCAAAACAGAATAAAACAATCCACGAGCATGTTTACCAGTAGTTGGAAAAAGTTATTTAGTGAGTAATATGGGTAAGTGAGTAGTATACCAGCCATATTACTCACTAAATGAATAAATAGATAAATAGAAATGGATGAATAGAAAGACACGCATTCGGCAAGCTAAACGGTCAGGCTAGGAGTCAAAGAAAGATAGGAACCTATTAGAAAAACAAAACGTGAAAGAGGACGCTCTGGGCTAATAGAATACCAAAAAAAAACGAAACCAAGCACGCAACCGCATAAAAAAGCTTACCTTTGAAACACGACGCCTATACATTCACACACCAAGCCTTCTCTACAGGGAACTACAAATACAGGCATTAAAATAAAACTCGGGATTAAAATATATTTGTTGGGAAGAAATGAAAGAGTTATTAATTTAGTATTATTATGGAATTAAAGTACAATCAACACATTAAACATAATGCACACAACATCAACATTAAAAGGTGATCATCAATGGTATCATTGTCCTGTAATGCATATTCTGCTCCATCCATGACACTGGAAAAAGGACAAAAGGAAAAATATATGGATTATATTTGCTCGAAGAGCATCACACACAAAATAACAGAAAAAAATATATTAAGTAACCAATTACTTACTTTAGTTCGGGCGCCATTTTGTAGCGAAAAAAAAATAAAAAGACGGAAGATTCACTTTTCTGCTACGACACGTTTAATTTTGTTTTTTAAAATAAAAATAGAAAATAACATTAAAAGGTAAAAAAATGAATATTATAGTATAAAAAAGTTGCAGGTTGTCTTGTGTGGTACGCGAATAACGAACGAGAAAATAAACGTACTACCTAGTCGATTGCAATCTCTAGTAAGTAACGCTACCAAAACATATCGTTATAAAAAAATTAGAGAACCAAGGTATCTCGCATTTTACATATTTGAAAATAAAATTAAATAGTTAATGAATTAAAAAAATCTGCAGAGGATTACTATCTACACTATTAAATTTGTACATAAAATATCATAAAAAAAACCGTGGCATAAGTAATTGCGTCCGGCGAGGTGACGTAGACTGTAGGTTGTCGCAGGTTCAGGAACTGGCGTTGTTTGCGAGACCTTCAGCGGTCGAAATGCGGTCCAACTCTCGACGTTGGCCAAGGACGTCCAGCGTAATTTTAGGCCAAAACCTGGAGGCCGAAAGGCGGCCTGTTCAAAGCTGTTCAATCCTAAGACAAAATGAATTAGTGTTCGACCAGCGTGATCAGACTGAACTTCCGATTGAGGAAAACTGTTAAAAGATACGTACCAGAAAAAATAAAGATGAATGCTTAGAATAATACTCAATATACCATTCTCAATATAGTTTTGCCATAAGGTATTAATAGGACGGCAGGAATAGTGGTTCACTTGAAAAAAACTCCTTAATTTTCCACCAACTGGGTCCGTATCAATTGATTCAACTTTTGCAACTAAGAAAAAAATGGGGACCCATCTGTCAGAAGAAAAATAATTCGAATCACGAAATAAAATGATAAAAATCGACCAGGCTCAAATACAAACGAAAAAAAGGTTGATTATAAAGAACCAAAAAGTTTTGACATGCAGAGTTATGCTGCAATATGTTTTATATACAAAACATATCTTACACATACACACATACAACACACCTTACAACATACTTTTCAACATATCTTTCTTTATTTCTTCGTTTCTATACACGTGTCACTAACACATGTACCATCGCGGAAATTTGCAGTGAACCACATAATACCTTAGTAATAAGAGCGAAAAGTCGTTCACCGAAAATGTCCGCGATAGTACCTAATTCCTCACTTACAGGGTGTGTTTTCGACTATGAGAAGTAGAGCAGTGGAAAAAAGTAAAACCGTATTTGTGGTTTTTCTGGAAATCTCCTGTTTTAGACAGAAATCGATCTAGACTCTTTTATGTACGTGTACTTGCATAAAATGTAACACATCATCGAGACTTTTCAGTATCTCTAAAGTCAAGCACGCTAAATCCTAATGCAGCTGCAGGCATACAATAGCGTGGTATCAATGTTCCATCAGATGTCACCTTGGCATGTTCGACATCTAAAAGATTTAAAAATAGAGGAAATGTTGCCAGCCTTTTGGGCATTTTTCCTGTTGACAGCGATGGGGACGAAATTTTTGATGGCTTATAATTATTTTCACTCTTTTTTATACACATGTACATATTATTATTATTTTTTTTTTTTTTTTTTTATATTTCTCGGGACCCCAGGGTCCCGGACCTTTAGAAGGCATATGAGGGGCCGAAGCCAACTCGCAGAGGCCCGTTAGACGCTTTCAATGGAAATGAGGCACTAACCGACGATTATCCCTGTGCGTACTATGCAAGTGCACCCAAGGACAACCCCCGGATGGTGTAGGACTATTGCAGAATATGGAGACAAAAAAAAATTGGGCTATGGGTTTGGATGGCTAAAGTGGACTGGTTATCTAAAACTATGGAAGGACTATGGCCCCTGCCTGACCAATGTGTGATAAATACAATACACGGATAAAATGGCAGGAGGTGACTTGCACACTCAACAATGGGCCCCCGGAAACGGTCGCTAGCACATAGTGTCGTAGCGACAAGGGGGCAACATGTCTTGAGGTGCTTAAGAGGAGTGGAGAGGTATACCACGGCTATCAGGACAATCCCGGAAGTACGGTCAAGATCCCTACCAGCATCTTACTGGACTACTTCCTTCCTCCGAGCACGTTTGCTCTTGCGAATCTCTACTCAAGCCAGCCAATAAAGGCAAGAATGGGGTGGGAGGTCAGTTCTCGTCAGTGTTCACTCCAGCCGGCCAATAAAGGCAAGCCAGAGATGAGGAACATGACTTCTCCCGGGAGATAGGGTACGTGGGGTCGCTACTGCCCAGCAGCTCGCCACATGCTGCCCTGCGGGTTTCTGTATCTCTCTTGGTCTGGCTCCTCACCCTAGACCTGTTCCGGCAAAGTAACCTCTACCGGCACAGACCTAGAGTTCGAAGCGCGCAAGCCCCACCACGACGTCAACGTAGAGATACGGCGATGGGGTTATTATTATTATGGTTTTTAAATTTAATTTTCTCAGGTTAGTACCTGGTATTTTCAGAATCTCACGGGTGTGAACCAAGGTGAGATTCTAGTTATTATTCTGAGAAGATAAATTGCTCTGTACTGCAGTGAAATTATTATCCAAGTCTAGTTGTAAAAATTTTCTTACTATGCGGCAAGTGTTTAATATGGCAGCTTTTTGTAGTGCTATATATGTGTATTTGGATATATTGAGTGCATTAAAACTATTGAATATTTGTTTCGGGATAACACCTGTTGTTGATATTACTATTGGGACTATAGTGACTCTATTCATTTTCCAGACTCTGGTAATTTCCTCTTGTAATTCTGTATACTTCCTGATTTTTTCCGTGATAGTTTTTTGTACGTTATTAGTATTTGGGACTGCTATATCTATTATAAATGTGTGTTTGCTTACTTTATCAACTAGTGTTATATCAGGTCTGTTGTTGTATATGGTGTGGTCTGTTATTATAGTGCGGTCATAATATAATTTGTAGAATTTGTTTTCTAAAACAGCTGTAGGCGTGTACTTGTAATATGGTGTGTAGGGATCCTGCATGAGTTTAAGTTTAGTTGCGAGTTTTTGGTGTATGATATTAACAAGTTGATTATGTCTATGCGTATAGTCGTTTTGGGTTAGTGTGATACAAGCTCCTGTGATATGTTGTATTGTTTCAGGTTTGCTGTGACATTTTCTACATAAATCATTTCTTATTGTACTATCTTTTATTATGTATTTTCTATAATTTTTTGTATTTATGACTTGATCTTGTATGGCTAACATAAACCCTTCTGTTTCAGGAAACAGCTCACTTAACTCTAGCCATTTGTTAGAAGCCTCTTTATCTATGTACGTTTGGTGTAAATCGTTGGGATGTCTTCCATGTAGTTCTTTTTGCCTCCACTTCCTATGTATCTCTTCTATATGTCTCGCTTTATCTACTGTCTCAATATTGCTATCATCGCTAAGGTTCAGTGGTGTATACTGTTTGTCTATCTCTATAATTGTTTTGTGTAATTGACTGCTATTTTTCTTCCGCCTGAAAAATTGTTTTAGGTTTATGACTTGTCTTTTATGAAGATGTGATATATCGATTAGTCCCCTGCCACCTTCTTTTCTGGACATTATAACTCTTTCTATTGCTGATTTGGGATGGTGATATCTATGTTGTGTCAGTGTAGTTCTTGTCTTAATTTCGAGAGCATGTAATTCTGTGTTAGACCATTTTATTACACCAAAAGAATAAGTAAGTATAGGAATCGCGTATGTGTTTATGGATTTGAATAAATTTTTACTGGATAGATGCATTTTGCATAATGAATGTATTCTACTATTGTATTCTTTTTTTAGTTTATCCTTAATAGTCCTATGTTCTTTATTATTATTATTTTAAGACTGTTAGCTTATATATTATGTAAGTACCTAAATATTGTATTCCGAAATAACAAAGTAAAATAATTTACACAAAAAATAGAGGACAAAGGGAGCTATATATTGAAATTAGTCAACCATATAATTATCTAGTTTGTTTAAATAAAATCTAAACCCTCAGTAGCCGACTTTTTTATCCAAAACCTTAACTTCCATTCACGTTATTTAAAAAACGTGTAATCTAAAAATGGCTTTACAAAAAAGGCATATACTAAACTAATATAAAACGGCATCAAAGGTTGCCCGGGCAACCCCAACTTGGGCAGGGGCAGGCCCAAATGTGTGCTTTATTAAATTTTCATTTAATCTGCTGAAGAGTCGATGTACTCCAGTTTTCAGATTAAAAAATCATTACACTGGATGATAGGTTTCTGTACTAAGATTTTTTGTATCTTTTGTTGAATTTTTAGGCTGCAATGAAAGGTAGATTGATTGTAAAATATATAACGAATAATTGAGACAATATTACGGGTAGTCGGAAGCCCGAAAGTCTGAGAACCAGCCTTACCAAGGGGTATCGTGCAGGGGCGTAGCCTTCATACAACCCGATTCCTATCGGCATCCCTTCGGAACAACCATTGTCTACTATTGCCAAATAATATGGTACACCTGTGTGTGTTACTGTGTATCACATAACATTACATAATTATATTTAATACCAGTTTAATACATAAAAAGATTAAAAACCTGCAGATTTTTATCTGAGTTTATGAGAACTGAACAATTTTTGCTTCAGCTTCCCTCTATAGAGGTATGAGGAACAGGGTGTAAAGTTCACTCATCCTCTATAGAAAAGGGAGGATCCTCCGACCAGACGGGTATTGTGTCTGGTGGGCAACTGCCCGACGGTTGATGTCAGGATGCTGTATATATTCTAGTCGCGCGGTAAACTCTGATTGCGCGATGCAGGATTTTGCGTGACGTACCGCCACACCTCTAATGTAGCTACGCTACTGTATCGTGTAGCTGAATACCAGTATTTGACATGGAGTGACTGCGTATCTGACCTCCACAACCCAATTACTGGGTAATACGATACCCCTTGGTAAGACTAGTTGTCAGACTTTCGGGCTTCTGACACCCGTAACATCTGTCAAAGATCCACGAAAGACAGCCGGGACCAACGGCTTAACGTGCTTTCTGACACACGGAGGGGTCTCGATATGTAAAGATGGTCACCCATCCACGGACCAACCGCGGCAAGCGTAGCTTAACCTGATCGATCTACCCGTGCGGCTGTTATTATGTAATTACACACTTCAGACAGTTCAACAACATTCATTGCGTTATTTACATTGTTGAGCAGACAAATTTTTCGAACATATGAAGCAATGGATTAGCAATATGCTTCAAAATCATTCAGATTGTGAGCGGCATAAGTAGGTAATTGATTATTCCGGAATTTTGAATAGTAAATAGCATGGAACCATAAATATATATTAATAATGCAATAACGAGAAAACTTTGTTCAACACAGATTCAAAACCACATAAATCAATTGAATGATTGTTCAAAACTCAAAGCTATTTATCATTTCCATAACCGAATCAAATCTACCATCCACAAAAATTCCTGTAAAGAATATTATAACACTCTAATATTATTACATAATGTAAGTACATAATTTGACACGCTATGTGGGTTCAGGAAAGTATAAGTATTACTTTTCATTTTTGTGCTCTTGCCAAATACGGTTTGGCATTACAAGTAGCTGTGATATTGATATATTATCTTCTATATAAATAAAAATAAATGTTTGTATGTTTGTCTTATATGAGTTCCTAAACCATAAATCAGATTGTGATGAAACTTTGGTAGGGTCTTCTGAGGACGCCAACGAGGGTCCCAAAAATTACAAATAAACACTCTTTTACTTTTTGTGGCATTGTAAGGCATACAGCTAATATTATTATAATATTGTCTGGGCACCTAGTTCATTTTCACTGCTGAAAATTGGTTTTACAATTAATTGTTAGGGGTAAATTGCTAGAATGATTGTTGGGATGACTCAGCTAAATACCAACTTGCCGCGCTTGGAACGCGGTGGAACGCAGAACGGCTCATTGGCGACGTAATACTGGTGGATGCCAAGCTTCACAGCTTGGCTCATCGCCGCAAGGTTGCCTGCTTGTTGGTCTTCTACAGATTATACTTCAGTGAGTGTGCTCAAGAACTCCACGACCTCATTCCGCCTGCCCACTTCTACCATCGGACATCTAGACGCACTGCAGGTTACCATCCCTACCTAGTTGCTATTCCACCAATTCGCACTAAGCGTTTCCAAATGTCTTTTTTGATGCGCACAGCAAAGGAGTGGAACTCTCTGCCTGCGTCTGTGTTTCCGAACGCATACAACCCCGATCTCTTCAAAGTGAGGGTGAACAGGTTTCTTCTGGGTAAGCTCGTTCCATCGTCGACTTTGTCTCTGTCACCTCTCACCTAGACTAGAGTCAAGAGCAAACCTATCTCGAATTAAAAAAAAAAATATTGGCATTTATTTCTGTATATTGGTAAAAAAGATACTTTAAATTAAATTATGTTTTAAAACTAGATGAGTTCAATGTTTCCTAACTGACTACTCTGAGAAGAAATGCCGGAATAAACTCAGAGATCACAGTCTCGTTTAAGTCCAGACATAATCTTGGTCAGGCCATTTGAGAACCATGCAGATTAGTGTCTGAGATGGTCTTTTGAGGAAAGAACCACACAGACTTGAATGGACCTTTGGCGGCATATCTACCTCGCCACACTAGAACGCGTCATACTGACGTCACGCAAAATCCTGCATCGCGCAATCAGAATTTACCGCGCGACTAGCATGTATAAGGTGTATCTATTGATACACGAAATCTCTTAAGAGGTCATTGTACTCATCAATATGAACAATTTTTACTATATGGGACCAACCCTGAAATCGCGAAATAAATATCTGGGGTCCCTACATTTTGACGAGTTATGCGAACATAAATGAACGGAACAGATGATTTTTTTTCGCGATTTCAGGTTTGGTCCCATATTAAAAGTTGTTTATATTGATGAGTACAATGACCCCTTAAGAGATTTCGTGTATGAATAGAGACACCTTATATACAACATCCCGACATCAACCGTTGGGCAGTAGCCCACCAGACATAACACCCGTCTAGTCGGAGGATCCTCCCTTTTCTATGGAGGATGAGTGAACATTACACCCTGCTCCTCATACCTCTATAGACCTGTCCAGTCAGTGTTAGTAGTTAGTTGTTATAAAGTGCATTCTAAAAGTTGACAAAGTTGAGTTGAGTTCCTAATCGTTATTTTACGCCTAAAATGAAATATTCAGTGTTTTGATATTAATTATTGCAATTCATAACGATGGCCACGATGCCTAACAATAAAGATATGTTATGTTATGTTATAACCAATATTTTAGTGCACGACAGAGCGATATTTCATCGAGTTATTGACAAAATAATCAAAACAGCGAAATTCTTGACAGCTATTTGCGATGTGTTGCCAACTTGCATAATGCAGAAATAAGTGTAGCCGTTATTACTAATAAAAAGATTTTATTTCTTAAGTGGGAAGCGCTAAGGTAGCCCGCGAAATTCAAATTATCTTGCGATTTTTGCAATTTGCAGCTCAGCGTCTGGGTGTATGTTGATTAAAGTATGATTCGCGACCGTAACAAATATTTATTTACAGAATTATAATAATTAGAATCAGTAATTCTTAACACTTGCGTTATCTAATACTGAGTTAGGACGTTTTTCATTACAACAAGATCTGTCTATACATCAGTATAGTAGGTACCCCGAGTCACTGTCTTCTCATCTCCCCTGGGTAACCCTTAAAATATTTTCAGTTCTCTGAATAATTTTTCAATCAGCTCACTCAAAAAACAATCACAAAATATTTACATTCCAAGCCCATCAAAAGGAAAACAAAAGCCTGTCAGCTGAAAAAACAAAAATTCTATTAGAAAAATAATTTCTTAAAATTCGCTCTCGAAAATTGGCGGACTTCGTTGATTGTCACAGGATAATAGTTACAGAAGGCCTGCTTCGTACAACGAGCGAAAACGCACGCACACATAGACACGCTTCACGTACAGCGAATGCAAGCGCACTCCCGACTGGCGTTCGTTTGAAATCTTCTTAAGTACAGAACAATAACATAACATCATCACTCCTTGTTTTCCCGAAGGGTTAGGCAGAAGTGTATCTATTATAGTACACCTACATTTTGCCAGTTATGTTTTTTTTTTAAGGCCAGTTATGTTTTATAGGGGGCGATCCTATTTCCATCTACCGGGCACAAATCCAGACTCCGGGCTGCTACTGAGAAATTCCAGACAGAAAAACCCAATAACACTTTGCCCGACCTGGGAATCGAACCCAGGACCTCATGCTCAGCAGTAGCGCTTGCGACCACTAGACCAACGAGGCAGTCAGTACAGAACAATATTATTTAGTAAACATGTAGCTAACTCGTAACTACTTTTAAGCAATGTTGTGTGCTGAGTAGTCAGTTCTTTTACGGAAGCCCTGAGCTTATAGAGGTATGAGGAACAAACACTCATACTCACAAAAAAGGAAGGACCCTCGGACCAAACGGGTGTCGTGTCTGATCGACGTTTGATGTCGGGTCGCCCGATAAAATCTGCTTGCGCGATGCAGGATTTTGCGTGACGTCAGTGTGATCCGTTGTTCACGTGTGGCGTTAAAGTTATTCCACACCACCTATTTTCGCTCGTTGTGTGGAGCTGGGCTTCTGTACTTATTTATTTTGTATTGACGAAGTAAAGCGAGACATTTCGAGACTCCTATTAAGTTTCTTTCGTGGCGTGGGAACGTAGGGCTGGCGGCAAAAATGTGTACTTTGTCGGTACCGAGTCGGTCGATACTAAATGTACGGACATTTTTTTTTTTACGTTTTGTTGTATTGCTATCATTTCCCATTCTATTTGGAATGTTTGGATATTTTTGTGCCTTCACGTCTTTATAATACAAAGAGCTATAGTATTTTAATATCACGAAGCGACGCGCACTTTAATTGTGGTTACCAAGTATACAAACACGCTGTGAATGTGTGTGTAAGCGCACGAGCTCTCCGTACCGTACGGGACAATGGCGAAGTCGGAAGTGTGTGTGTGCATGTGTGTGTTGTCTTCACGCACACATTCACAGCGTGTTTGAACACTTGGTTACCACAAGTAAAGCGCGCGTCGCTTCGTGAGATAAAAATACAGTAGCCCGCGTACGCGATTTTGATTTTTAATTTTCATTCAATAAAGTCTGTATCTATATTTCATCATATAAAACTTAATTCTTACTAAAATAACAAGACTAAGTTTTATATGATGACAGCTATGTTTAGAGTTTTGTGTAACACTACTGTGATAAAACATTATCAAGAAATTATTGACAAATCTTAAAATTATCATTACTTACTTCATCCCCATCTGTACGAAACATTCATCAAATTGTGACACGTTTACTTACGACAAGTAATTTACCAATCCTTACGTACGTTATGGAGAATATTATTGATGGGTGAGCTTCAAAATTTGCAAGAATTGTACCTAGCACATTACAGATGGTCGGGTTTCATAACAGCTTCTAAAACAATTCGCTAAAACTAGCATGCAAAATAATTGACTACATTAATTAATTAACTAAATAAATGAAGCTAATAAAATTGGTTACATAAATCATAGATAATATATTAAGAATAAGAATATCAATCATTTAATGATATTATAAAGGAAAGATACGCTACGTTCATACTAAGGTTCAGTTCATACATAGGTGTATAGTAGTTTCAACTACAAATGCGATAGATAATACAGAACGTATGATACAGAAAGAGATAGCTACGCTGCGCTGCGCGTGTGCTGCGCTTGACACGCTTCGTTTCGCTCGCTGCTATTAGCTGACTAAATCAAATCACAACAATTGTCTGAATTTGTCTGCAACAATTTGCGAGCGCTAGTGCGATATCTACCTCTTTATTTATACAGTGTGTCTGTATACGGTATGGCGAAAATTAAAAGTGAGGTACAGACCATCACACTGAACAACTTTCTCCCGGGGACCCACATCGTAATCGCAAAAAAAATCTGCTGTCCCATACAAAACTTCAATACCTACTCAATACTCAATATCTTTATTGTTTTACCATAATGTGTACTTAGGTGGTAACTATAGTATATAGTTGAGATCATTATGGACCCTGTAGGGCACAGCAAAAGGGTAGGAGAGTTGAAACTCTGTTTTAGGAGATCATGAATAATAATTAGAAACATACATAAACTCACGTCTTCTTCCCATGGGGGTAGGCAGAAACTACAGAACGCCACCTGCTACTATCCCTACATACTCCTTTTGCCTCGTTTACATTCATACATCTGGTCATACATGCACGCCGGTTGCGAGTACTACGCACCTGACCTTTCTGAAGAACATCACCAAAAAGATCATTATATGTCTTCCTAGGGCGTCCCCTTCCGGCGTTTCCACTCACATCTGCCGTGTAAATACCTTTTGTTAGTCGACTTTCATTCATCCTCTCAACATGACCAAACCATCTAAGCATACTCTTTTCAATTTTTGTGACTACATCTTCTTTTAAACCGCACCGTTGCCTTATCACATCATTTCTCAGTCTATCATTTATAGTCACACCACACATGCTTCGCAAGGAACGCATTTCCACAGCATTTATTCTACTTTCATGCTTCTTTTGCCATTCCCAACATTCACTTCCATACATAAGCGTAGGCACCAGCACACCGTTGTGAACACCCAGTCGGGCCTTCGGAATAATAATTATTGCTATATTATTTAATTTATTAATATTGCTATTTTATTTTATTATTATTTTTATTCTATTATTTCTTTATTATTATATTATTTATTAATAATTACCATATCATTAATATATTTTAAACATACCCTATAAATTGCGTGATTATCATTAATTATTGTTATCAATTATTTTTATATTATTTATTATATTACTCCACCAAATGTATGGGCTGACTGATACTTTTTTAGCGATTACGATGTTAATTTTCGCCACACCGTATACAGACACATTGTATAATATAATTGCAATCATTTGTCAAATTTTATTAGTAAAATGTCAGCATGAATCTTCAAAGTTTAGGTACTCTTGACAGAATAGAATGATTTTTTTTTGTAATTGCTTGTGTTTCCCTATTACAAAATCAAAAACATAAATAAGAACCCCAAAGAAACAGGTGTTCAGAAGTATTGCGGCCACGGTACTCATGTATATATCCATTTACATATAATTGTATAAATTTTTACTGATTTATCTTCCCTTTCTGTTTATTTTTGACACAGCGTTCCTACCTTGTGTCAAAATTAAACAAATTGGTGGCTATTTAAAAAAACAATATTTATTCTTATAAATATTGTTTTTTTTTTAAATTGCCGCCAATTTGTGGTATTTTCGATATTAATAAAGGCGGAAACGGCCCAGTTTAAATATTTTAATTTATGTCTTAATATTACTTTATTTGAGACTAGCTCGTTGGTCTAGTGGTCGGAAGCACTATTGCTGAGCGTAAGGTCCTGGGTTCAATTCCCTTCAGGAAGGTCTCAGTAGCAGCCCGGAGTCTGGATTCATGCCCGGTTGATGGCAATAGACTCGCCCCCTAATACATAGGACTTAAATCATCATCTGCCTGGCCTTTTCCCAATTATGCTGGAGTCGGCTTCCAGTCTAACCGGATGCAGCTGAATACCAGTATTTTACATGGAGCGACTGCCTATCTGACTTCCACAACCCAGTTACTGGGTAAAACGATACCCCTTAGTAAGACTAGTTGTCAAACTTTCAGGCTTCTGACGACCTGTAAGGACTGTCAAAGATCCACGAATGACAGCCGGAACCAACGGCTTAACGTTCTTTCCGAGGCACGGAGGGGTCTTGGTATGTAAAGATGGTCACCCACCCACGCAACAACCGTGGCAAGCGTAGCTTAACCTGATGAATCGATCCGTGCGACTGGTATTACTTAGCCACAAGCCCATTGGGACTTAAACTTAACTGGCGAAATGTACACCTCTGCAGAACCCTTCGGAGAAAACAGTCGTGATGTTATGTTATGTTATTACTTTATTTTTAAATGTTGTTGCTCGTTTGTTGTTGTTTTTTGTCGTCCGTTGGACGTAAAAATGCCGCTTCAGGCGTCACTTCTTCGGGAATTGGCAGCCGATTCCCGGCCACCGTAGGCGCGGGCTTGTGGACGGCAAGCAATGGGTAGCTCGCCGTCCGGTAAGGACCAGGCCCGAGTCGACGGCGCGTTTTGTTCCACGCGCGCCTCAAAGAGATGTCAGCAGCATTGAAGGAATCCGCTAGGACCGATGCCAGCCGGGGTTGCGGGATGTTCGAAAGATTTACCGTGGCCCCGGCACAGGCAACAGAAGGAACACGGGTGGGTTTTAGTCAGTAAAAGTCTGACACGCCGTCCCGCTCCGCCCAGAGCGGGAGAAGTCATTTGATGATTTCCCATCCACAAAAAAAAAAGGCGTCACTTCTGCGACTTCAAAAAAAGGAGTAGAATCTCAGTTCGTCGGAATCTTTTCTTTTATTGATAACTTGGTTAATAATAAAACAACACTTTTAACGTCAAATATTTGTAAAGCTAGATGAGATCGGTGTTTCACAGTCTACCTACAAGTTTTTCACAAGTTTGCTTTGCTATTTTTAGATCATTAACACAAGTAGTATTTGTAAACATACATACACCATACATAAACTCAGGCCTTGATCCCATGGGGTTAGGCAAAACTACAGAACGCCACCTGCTACGAAATTGGTAAACATCCTCCCAATATAAATTAATCCATTCTCCAAACAATGTCTGATGATATTTTACGATTTTATTTTATTGACTCGAATCAATTCATGTTCTGTTCATGGCAGGCTATTTAATTGTCCTATCTCCCTTACCCTTGCCCACCACCACCCCACCTGTCCCCCTTATCCAAAGTTTATCGATAAAGCAATAAACGCCTAAAGCAAGGGTTATTCTACCTGCTGAGTTACGAAAGTAGTTGACCGATTTAGATTTTACGGGCTTCTGCCCGCGACTCCGTCCGCGTGGAAGCGAATTAAACCATAAAATATATCCTATGGCACTTTGAAATAGTGTAGTTTTTAGGAGCGCAGCCTTCATACAACCCGATTCCTATCGGCATCCTTTATGAACAACCACTCTTCTTAGTGTCTACTATTGCCAAATAATAAGATACACCTGTGTGTGTAACTGTGTATCACATGACATTACAGATATTTAATATCAGTTTCATACATCGTACGACTAAAAACATTACAAAAATGCTTACAATTTTTTGTCCAAACAAAGACTTCCGATAACTAGCTTCTCTTTGGTTATGTTCTATGACCATAGATGGCTTTAAATAAATAAAACTCAAGGAGTGACTTTATTTTTTGAGTTAATTCATTCATTCATCTAGAGTTTATGAGAACTGTAAGTTTTTTTCTTCGGCTTCCCTCTAACGATAACTGTAAGTTTTTTTCTTCGGCTTCCCTCTAACGATAACTGTAAGTTTTTTTCTTGGGCTCCCTCTAACGATAACTGGAAGTTTTTTTCTTCGGCTTCCCTCTAACGATAACAGTAAGTTTTTTTCTTCGGCTTCCCTCTAACGGTAACTGTAAGTTTTTTTCTTCGGCTTCCCTCTAACGATAACTGTAAGTTTTTTTTCTTCAGCTTCCCTCTAACGATAACTGGAAGTTTTGTTTCTTCGGCTTCCTTCTAACGATAACTGGAAGTTTTTTTCTTCGGCTTCCCTCTAACGATAACTGGAAGTTTTTTTTCTTCGGTTTCCCTCTAACGATACTTGGAAGTTTTTTTTCTTCGGCTTCCCTGTAACGATAACTGGAAGTTTTTTTTTCTTCGGCTTCCCTCTAACGATAACTGGAAGTTTTTTTCTTCGGCTTCCCTCTAACGATAACTGTAAGTTTTTTTCTTCGGCTTCCCTCTAACGATAACAGTAAGTTTTTTTCTTCGGCTTCCCTCTAACGATAACTGTAGCTGCGCCACTAGTAGCTTTATGTCAATGAAAGAATTTTTGAAATCGAATGAATAGTTTCGGAGATTACCTCCCACATCCGAACTATTATAAGCAACTATTATAAAGAGTTAACGTTTGTATCTCTTTATAATATTAGTGTAGATTTTTATGAAATTGTTTTATGTTCATTTATTATAAAGGGTCTTTCAACAAGGACGGGTCGATGTTAAAATTGAATAAAACAAGATGTGTGTGAGATATTAACGAAATTTATTTTTTATTTAAAAGGCCCATTTATGCCATTATAGATGGAATATGACATCGTTCAAATGTCCGCCGCGGCTTCGTATGGTGGCACGAATCCGAGAGGTCCAATTTTTAATGACTCTGCTGCATAGATCCGGCTGAATCCGAGCGATAGCCTGCGTTATGTTGGCTTTCAGGGCAACGGTCGAATGTGGTTTATTGGCATAGACCTGCGACTTCAGAAAACCCCACAAGAAAAAGTCTAGCGGAGTCAAATCACACGATCTTGGTGGCCAATTCACGTCACCTCAGCGAGAGATAACTCTACCCTCAAACCGTTCATGCAGAATGTCGATTGTGTCGTTCGCTGTGTGGCAAGTAGCGCCATCTTGCTGGAACCACATATCGTTCACGTCCATATTGTTCAATATTCAAGCCAAAAGAAATTGTTTATCATTGATCTGTAGCGCTCGCCGTTGACGGTGATGGCCTCGCCAACGTCGTTTTCGAAGAAGTACGGACCGATGACGCCGCCACACCAAAATCCGCACCAAACAGTAACTTTTTGTGGATGCATTGCCACCTGGTGAACCTCATGTGGGTTGTGGTTATCCCATATACGGCAATTTTGCTTATTAACAAAACCATTCATCCAAAAATGTGCCTCGTCGCTAAAGATTATTTTTCGGCCAAAATCGGGGTCCTCTTCCAAGCGTTCCGATTCCTATTCAGCGAACACACGGCGTTGTCTATGGTCATTAACTTTGAGCTCTTGGGTCAGTTGGGTCTTGTACGGATGCAGACCCAAGTCCCGACGCAAAATTCTCCAAGTTGAGGTCTGCGAAAGGCCGAGTTCTTGAGCACGGCGAGAAATCGACTGCCTCGGAGTCTCCTGAACACTCTCACGTACAGCGGCGATGTTCTCGGCCAATCTGGCGTTCCTTTGACGTAAAGGTGTTGGTTGGTTGTTTACCGAACCGGCCGTCTTAAATTTAGTCACCAATCGTTGGAGAGTGGACTTTGAAGGGCCACCGCGTCTGCCGTAAAATGGGCGCAATGCGCGCAACGTTTGCACTAACGAACACTCATTTTGATAATAAAGTTTTATCATTTGCACATGCTGCTCAACCGTGTAACTTGCCATGGTGATTTGGCATCACTGACTGCATAATATACAACAGATTTTACAGATCCCACCAAAATAGTATGGCTGCCACAGACTGTCAACATCGACCCGTCCCTATTGGAAAACCCTTTATGTTCTAAGAACCAATTAGTATGGTAACGTCACTTTAGTACATAATTAGAGTAATTAGCGTGCTTTTCGTTTTGGTTTAATAGTCGAGTATTAGTATGGAATTTTCTTTAAAATACAATGATCCGTACTTAGGTACTTGAGTTTAATTACTGAAATTACTTTGTTTCCCAATTACCAAAGTACTAGTGTAACTTACATATCGTGTATTGGGTAAAAATTAGTACATTGTTCACCGAGGGGAGAAAGTGACCGATTACTAACGAGGGTGTAATTTGGGACCCGAGGGCCTTAATACACACGAGTTGGGAATCACACTTTCTTCCGAGTGATGCATAGTGCTTTATACCATACCTACAAGGAAGATAAAAGACATCTTCACTATCACTACTAGACGGCATATCGAGTAGATCGTAAACACAAATTGAAAATTCAGATAAATAAAACAAAAGAAAGCTATCCGCGCGCGCGCGATTCTCTATTGTTCATTCTTTTTTATTTTTTTTAATCGAATGTTCAATAAAAGTATGTGGCCAGTATCATTTTGCGCTTGGTGATAAAAACTTTTTGGCTTTGGGCAATAAACTATTATATATTTAATTAGGTTAGCTACTGAAAAAAAACACAGCACATTAAAAATGGATTTTCATATACCTTTTCGATCCGCATATTTGTACAACAGTAATGATGTACATTGTGCCTCATTTTTAAAAAAAGTAATAAGGTACTTTCAGAGCAGGTACTTATAGTAAAACAACTTAATTGAAGGTGCACAAGGTCGCAATGACTTTTTTTCTGACTTAAGTTCTCTGAAAAGGAAATCGGCAAACTGTTGTTACACTATCGATTCCCTAGCTAAACTCCAAACCACTGAGCGGAAACGGACATAGGTATAAAATAGTTCAAATAGTCGATTCCGCAAACACACAAAAAAACACTTAAATATTTCTAACTCCACTTCCTTATCTGCAAACATTTACCAACAAACCGCTGTCAATGGAACTTGTCCCAAAACATACATTTATACCAGGTTTCCGTTTAACTGTGTACACAAAATAGAACTAAACTATGTTACCCCAAGCACAAAATGGATAGATACAGAAGGCCAGCTCCATACAACGACGAAAACGCACACACACATAGACAGGCTTCACGTACAACGAGTGCAAGCGCACTCGCGACCGGCATTTGTTTGAGATCGCTGTACGTACGCGTTCATGTGTGTGCGTGCGTCTGCCTTCGCTCGTTGTATTGAGCAGCACCCTAATTGCGTAACACACTATCAATCACTATCTGAATGATTTTGAAACATATTGCTAATCCATTGCTTCATATATGTTCGAAAAATTTGTCTGCTCAACAAAGTACGCAATGAATGTTGTTGAACTGTCAAAATGAAACCGATTCCTACTATAAGCATGTTACGCAATGGCCCCACTGGTCTTTGGTTTTTCTCTATTTTGTGAGTCAAGCCTGCGGGGGAAAACTACGTAAATAAATAGAGTGAAAAATGCAGATTTTTTCAAATAACAGAGAGAATTGGAAAAGTGTCAGCTTGTGGTTGTGTTTTGTTTCGATTTTTGGGTTGTGTGTTGTCAGTATTTTGTTTATAAAACGCTGTGGTTTTTATGGTGTTGTTACAAATACAAAAATCTTAAGGCGTGTACGCACGAACGAACAAAAATATGGTGAACACGAATATCGAACACTTTCTTTGCATGTGAGTACCACTAACGAACATCAAACACTGTGTTCGTCAAAAAATTTCGTGGCGAATCCATGGCTACTAAAGAGAGCGGGGCGATTGAGCGCGAACACAAGTCGAACTGTGTTCGTATGGTGTTCGTGTATGCTTCGCTAATTGACGACCACATGTACGAACCAAATGTTCCGTGTTCGATATTCGTGTCCACCATGTTTTGTTCGTTCATGCGTACACGCCTTTAGCTGTTATGGCGGATTTTGAAGAGTTCCATAAAATGAAACAATAAAATAAAAAATTAACAAACTAACCTATTTGATTGTTACCTACGCCAGCAAATAATATATTCATTAACTAAAAATAACAATTATGTTTAAAAGAGCACTTTTATATTTTAAGGACTTTTCAGGTTATCAATATTTACATTTTCTTAATAAATAACAACAGGGCATTCTGACTACCCATAGGTTCAAGTTCACCGAAGAAAAAGCGGACGATCGTGTATTCGTGTGGCTATCGCTTTTAAATACATGTTCACTTCTGAATACCGCTATCCCAAACAGACAAGTGCGACAGTCGATTCCAAAATTAACTCTTTCCAAGAAGCCACGAAGAAGTTTCCACAACGTTTCTAAACAGTCACCGTAGCAACGATTTAACCCGAAGCCTGTGAATCAAGATTATCTCTACAAGCAAGACAAATTTCTATTTATAACACGGACTAATCTAGGGGGAGCGATTACATAAATAACGGGCGACGAGAAGATAAGTCCCAGCGGACGATAGACACCTGTCCCGCCGACGAGGAAGCGACTAGCTATCAACAATTTTCTCGCTCAAGAAACGTAAAAAGGATTGTAGATCTCGTGTAAGTAAAAGAGATAGATATATTAAGGCGCAAATATATGCCAACGGCCTTGAGAGCATAGCTTGCGTGTTCTGTGCTGAGCTCACGCAACGCGTCGTACGTCCACTCAGTAATTGGACTCGCCCATCAAGGAGCACTGTCTCAAATTAGACGCATTATTAATTTATTATACTAATTCTTCCTAGATCAAACTCCATCCGCGATCTGGGGGTTCATCACGATTCCAAGCTCAGTTTCGAAGTACATATAGATGCAATAGTCGCTAAGGCATGTAAATCATTGGGTTTCATTATACGACTATCCAAGTGCTTCTCTCAAGCCAAGACTTTAAAGATCCTATACTGTACCTATATGAGAAGCCATTTGGAGTATGCGTCAGAAATATGGAACCCATGTTACCACAAATATACTAACCGAATTGAGAGCATCCAAAAAAGATTTATAAGATATTTATGTTACCACCAGAAAATTCCGTATCACTCAGAAAACTATCTTAATCTCTGCAAAAAATATCATATTCTTTCTCTAGCCAACCGCTGCGAGATTTCTGACTGTGTTCTGCTTTTGAAAATCTTTAACAATCACATTAACTGCTCCGATATTTTGTCAAAATTCTATTTCAACACTCCCAGGAGGTCTAAACGATATAATCCACCTTTACGTGTGCCATTTGCCTCAACAAAATATAGGCAGAACTCATATATCGTGCGTGCAAGCAAAAATTTAAACAAGCTTTGCAAGCAGCACGATTTGGATCCCTTCACAACTCCAACGCCAACTCGTTTTTCGTAGCTAGTTATACTCGCTTCTCGTTACTCGCCGGCGGTGAGACAGTTGCCTGGGTTGTATCTATGAATAAAAAACAGGCTAGGAGGCTGGGCACAGCCCTACGTTCGATAACGAAGGTATTCGAGAGTTAGGGTTGACAGGTGACATAAAACATTAAAATTAGGCCTCGTTTTTATAAATTAGGCTGAGAAAATACACACACAGTGAAAATTTTTAGTGTTTAGCTTTTTTTTTTTATATTTGAACTGTAACGAAGCAATGCATCTCCTGGGGACTCTTCATTACTCTTCAAGTCAAGTAGATACCTGTGCGAAAACAGCCTTTGTTCTTCCGTTTTCTCCAGAAAAAATACCTAAAAATAGTATATGATTCAATAGATGGACAGTGTTACAGTTATTTTGTTCAATAAAGCATATTATAAAGACTCCAGTCTCTTGGGTACATTACCAGTTGACAGAGATGCGGAAGAATTTTTCGTTACCATATCAGTTATATCATAGTCATATCGGTTAGGATATTATATATTTTTATGTTAATAATCTGTTCATAATTTAGTACAGTCAATTTATAAAGCATAATTATAATTGTCTTTCTATCATCTAACAATTTAAGAAAGATAAAGATTCCAGTCAGTTTTTGGCGAGTGGAGAAGGTTGAAGAAAAAGACACCACAATTCTTGGGGCACTGAACTAAATAGCGTCTTTAATGTTGAATCAATACTTACACTGATTGGCACAGGTTATAGTAAGAAAGAAAGAAAGAAAAATAGTTTTATTTGTCACAGAAACACGCACATACAAAAAGATAAGAATAATCAGAAAAATAAAACAAAATAGATCCATATTATAATCACGAGCTGAAAACAGAAATAGTCAGCAGCTGCACGTCATGACTGTGACAAGAAGGCTTCCACTCAGCATGATGCTGTGCTACGAGGGACCCACAGCACAGCGCTGATTTTTGAAGGTCACCATATAATGTAAATGCAAGCATAAGCCTTAAAAACCAATCAGCATCGATCGACTGGCGAAGACCGACGATGACATGGCATGAAGTTTTGACACGTTCAGAAAACTGCCACATCATGCCATTCAGCTGCCTCAGTTAGAAGACGAGAACCAATTTCTATTCCATACGTGTGTTCAATTCGTTTCCAGTTCCACAAATGGTGAAAGGAAATATCGCATCTTTATTTATGTGTGAGAAAATTGCATAAGTGAACCGTGAAAACACATTAAATTGGACAGGCTTTCAAAAACCTGACGTAAGTTCAGCTTAGATTCAATTTTCCTGAAGAATTTTCATTTCAGTATTCAGAATTCAAAAGACACAATTCTTCATTTGGTACGAGAATCCTGGCAATCAAGAAACCTACATTTAGCCATATACAACCTGCCAAGTTGGTAGTAAAACATTGCGCGACGTGCAATTCGTGCATACGTTTCGTGGTTTCGTGCCAAGTTTCCTCTAAAACAAATGACTTCAGTTACAGAGGAACGGGCTTAAAATAAATACTCATAATCAATTTTGGAAACAGTCTCGCCTGTTTTGTGTAAGGCGTTGAACACACTCATCATCATCTGCCTAGCCTTTTCCCAACTGTATTGGGGTCGGCTTCCAGTTTAACCGGACGCAGCTGAATACCAGTATTTTACATGGAGCGACTGCCTATCTGACCTCCACAACCCAGTTACTGGGTAATACGATACCCCTTGGTAAGACTGGTTGTCAGACTTTCGTGCTTCTGACGACCCGTTACGACTGTCAAAGATCGATGAATGACAGCCGGTACCAGCGGCTTAATGTGCTTTCCGAGGCTCGGAGGGGTTTTGTTATGTAAAGATGGTGACCCATCCACAGACTAACCGCGGCAAGCGTAGCTTAACCTGATCGATCGACCCGAGCGGCTGTTATTCCTTAGCCACGAGCCCAAGGCGTTGAATACACTATGAAACGAAATATTCGAAGTAATAATACTTTATTCGTTTTGATTTTGCTCTCGCAACGGAAATCTCCACACAATGCTCCAAGCATTGTTTTCGATATAAATAAATAAATAATATCTTGGGACAACTCACACACGGCCATCTGATCCCAAGTTAAGCAGAGCTTGTGTTATGGTAACCAGACAACTGATATACATACTTATATAATTTATAAATACATACATATTATAGATAAATTACACCCAGACACAGAACAAACAATATGCTCATCACACAAAGTTTATCCTGGGTGGGAATCGAACCCACGACCTCCGGCTTTGCAGTCAGGGTCACTAACCACTAGACCAACAGGCCTGTCAATGTGAGATTCCTGTTCAAGATTTCTATTGCTTTGCATGTTATGTCTGTTTCCAGTTTAATGTCTTGCCTGTGTTACTCATGTCCTGGCTAGATATGGTTTTCCATTGTGACTTTATTACATTGTTAAAAAAAAGCCAGCAGTGGCGACGGCTTCATACAACCCCATTCCTACCGGCTTCCCTTCGGAACAACGACTGTACTTTTTTTTTTTTTTGTGGATGGGAAATCATCAAATGACTTCTCCCGCTCTGGGCGGAGCGGGAGGGCGTGTCAGACTTTTACTGACTAAAACCCACCCGTGTTCCTTCTGTTGCCTGTGCCGGGGCCACGGTAACTCTTTCGAACATCCCGCAACCCTAGCTGGCATCGGCCCTAGTGGACCCCGTCAATAGTGCTGACATCTCTTTGAGGCGCGCGTGGAACACGACGCGCCGTCGACTCGGGCTTGGTCCTTACCGGACGGCGAGCTACCCATTGCTCGCCGTCCGCAAGCCCGCGCCTACGGTGGCCGGGAATCAGCTGCCAATTCCCGACGCCCAGGGCGTCTCCTGCGGCGACTAGGGGCGTGAGCGTGCAAAGCTTGCCTCTCCCTCACGCGTCCCGCCTCCTCCTTCACGAGCATTACTGCTTCGCAGAAGGAGGTAATGGCTTCCCATGCACTCTCGCTCCGTACCATGGCCTGGACCAGGGCCGGACGCGAGAGATCGCCGCCGCCGATCGCTTCCGCGAGGACACGGCGGTGCTCCGCCCAAGCCGGGCAGACCTCCACCGTATGCTCCACCGTGTCCTCCGGGCGATCCACACAGTGGTGACACCCGGGCGATTCCTCCCGCCTTATCCGGAACAGGTACCTCCCGAAGCACCCGTGTCCGGTGAGGACCTGCGTCAGGCGGAAGGTGAGGACGCCGTGGCGCCTCTCCAGCCACTCCTCAAAGAGGGGACTTATCGCCGCAATTGTGGCGTGCCCAGCGCTGGGTTGCGACAATCGCACTCTCCATGCCGCCATGAGATCCTGCCGGAGCTCTGTCCGCCGTGCCGCGATTTCTCGCGGCAAAACGACTGTACTTGAGTTTACTTTTACTAAATAATATAGTGCATACATAGCCATATCATATATGTATATAGTACAATATCATAAAATAAAAAGAATTACAAAAACGCGTATTCTATAGTTATATAAGCGTTATATTAAGAAAAGTAAAGGTATTACTTAAATTTTTGAGGTAATATTAAAATGATGTTATATTGAGTTCATGAGAACTGAACGATTTTTTCTTCAGCTTCCCTCTAATGGAAGTTGTAGCTTCGCTACTGCAAGCCAGTAATAACAAACACGAAGCCTTTATGACCAGTGTCCACAGGTATACTTACCCTATCCCTAAGAGAATACGTATTAGTTTTGACTGCACTGAATTTGGCGCAGAATTGTCAAATATGTATGTCCTTTGCAAGCAGAACGTTTGATGCAGTGTTTTATCGAATCCTAGGTCCTGTGGATCCCGGTCTGATTTTACGCAATAAAGTTAAAAAAGTACACTATAAACTACATTTCCAGTTCAAAATGTGCCAGTTGCCTAATACATATTTCTCAAATAAATTAACTTCTTACGAATTGCCATAGAAAAAAATACATATATTTAAAAGTGTCGATTCGCCCGTTTCAGGCGAGTAAATTCGTGCGAATCGACCAATATGCCTGCAGTTTGCGTTGCCTACCCCGTATCTAAGCCTCAGTGCAGAAAAAGCATGGGTATACTTACTTACTTACCAATGGAAACAGCTTTACACCCAAGTACTAAAGCAAGGTTTTAATCAACTAATCAAGGTATTTATCAATAGTATATATCGCACGCTTAATCATATACTGACATAACCAACTCAAAAAAGCCTTTTTTCGGGAAATCGCAAAAAACGATTTAGCAAACCCTTACCTTACAAAATGGCTTATTACTCAAAGAAAATAGCTTTTTATAATGAAATAATGTATTGTAGGATAGTTGATAGTCCTTGACGCATACTGATATCTGTCTCTGTCTCGTAAAAACGTTTGCCGAAACGTTTGCGTGTGAAAGAGACAGATATAGGTTAACTCCGCCTAGAAACAAGATATCAAAAAAAATCTGAGATCGGCCGAAAGAGGGCGTTAAAATAAACTTCTTGGTATACTTAATTAAATTTTGACCGAAACACTAATCGGTCAGTATATGATTAAGCGTGCGATATCTTCTGCCAGCCCTGTTGCCCCAATCTATCCGCTGTCGGCGCAGATTATCGAGCTCTGATGAAATTCCGCGAGAGTTTGCGTTAAGCCGAAATGTTTGATATTGTGGGCACAAACACAAGTGAAACAGATAGTTTAACTGCTGTTTGTTTGTGAACGAAATGGAACGATAGGCTGGCTACTCAATGAATTTCCTACTCTATCGAATATTTTATACGTTTCTTCGATTATTTTTCGATGGTTTCGAAATGGGTTTAAATGATCCGATGGAAAGTATACGCCAAGTATGAATTGACAACAAAATACTAAAAGACGATATTACGTCTAGAGAAAATACTGCAAACACTAATTATTAATTACTATTCTGCCTAGCGTAGTGAATGATCAACAGAGGCAGCATACTACAAGTTAATAAGAGTTATCTAATGATTTCAAAGTAAACGTTAATACGTTCCATATGAGACCTATAAATCCCAATATAAAGATGTCTTTTATTTTTCTATAACGTTTCTCAATCAATCATCACATCTAAAAAACAATAAAAAAAACAATAAACAAAAAATAAACAATATCTGCCTAGCCTCTTCCCAAATATGTTGGAGTCGGCTTCCAGTCTAACCGGATGCGGCGGAATACCCGTATTTTATATGGATCGACTGCTTATCTAACCTCCACAACCCAGTAACTGGGTACTACGATACCTCTTGGTAAGACTGGTTGTCAGACTTTCGGGCTTCCGACGACCCGTAACGACTATTAAAGATCCACGAATGACAGCCGGGACCAACGGCTTAACGTGCTTTCCGAGGCACGGAGAGATCTTGGTATGTAAAGATGGTCACCCATACACGGACCAACTACGGCAAGAGTAGCTTAACCTGATCGATCGACCCGTGCGGCTGTTATTACTTAGCCACAAGCCCTTCATAATAAAAATAAACATATTTCCATAATTAAACAGTACTAATATGTAACTTTTTCTTGTCCACAGAGCTATGCAGTGCTGCAACCAAGATCCAGGCGTCGTTCAGAGGACATCAGGCCCGCAAGGAGAAGGAGCAAGCCGACCAGGCCGTGAAGGATCAGGAGCAGCAGGATAAGGTTAGTACCACGTTTTTAACTCAACTTATATCTATAAAGACTGTGAGAGAAGTTTCAAAGATGACCCCGATATTGCAAAAATAAGTCCCGAGGGCCAGGCGATTTTTCGTATGGATTTAAAGAGGCATGAGAAACAGGGTGTAAAGTTCACTCATCCTCCAAAAAGGGAGGATCCTCCGACCAAACGGGTGTTGTGTCTGGTGGGCAACTGCCCGACGAGTTTTTTTGTTTTTGAGGAATGGCATCTCGCAGTTTAACCTATAGAAGGTTGTCGACTGCTTAACCAGGCTTGCTTGTGGATGCCTCAATAAATTAAGGCCTCCAGCCAGGCATAAAACTAAAACTAAGCGACTACTCGATAAGGGCACCCCCTGTGGGGTACGGACCTCGGCTTAGGGCTCGCTGGGAGAGCACAGCAATGGGACATGCTGGATCGGATTAACAACTGCCCGACGATTGATGTCGGGACGTTTTATATAAACTAGTCGCGCGGTAAACTCTGCTTGTGCGATGCAGGATTTTGCGTGATGTCAGTGTGATGCGTTCGCATGTGGTGATGTAGATATGCCGCCACAGATTCGAGTGTGCAATGAGTTGACCTTTGGCTCTGCTATGCTCAATAAATTCCAATCCTCAAAGTTCAATGGGAAACTTTAAATATCATAGTTTTAATTAGTTGAGCGTATTGTCCCGACGTGAAAACTTGTTTGCAGTTTTTGCGTTGTAATGTGCAAGAAATGAAAATGAACGCGACGCCCTCGGAAAATTGGTAGAAAAATGTAAATTTCATCGGAAAAACGTAACCGTATTGCACTAATTTCGTACGACTAATGTCTGAAACTTGTTTTCCCTTTAAATGGTTAAATCAACTATAAGTTTACACGATAAACACAAGACCACTTTGAATTCAGTCTTTGATAAGAATAATTTGAAAGAGTTGGATCAATCAATTAATTAAGCCTACCGCGATTAGCAAGAGATTTAGGTACTAGATATAGCCCTCTCCAAAGTTACACAAAACTTTCATTAATCACAAGTATTGACGTAATCTTTGCTCGTTTATTGGACGAACGAGATTCGGACGGTTCGGGGGACGTTTGGAGATTCAATCTTAAAGCGGTCTTGTTTTTAGACGTATTTTAAGGTCATTTGTGTACCAACATATTTAAAGTCTTTCAGTAGGGATGACGACAATTTTTGTTTGTCCGTCAGGTAGATTATTAAAAAATATTGGACACTATAGCCGGGGAACGGGTGTAGTAAAACGCCGATTACACAAATCACCACCTTTTTATTAGCGAGCACACACAAGTTAACTTAACATACAAAAACTTAACATGAAAAATTATATCGGTCGTACCGGACATGTCTAGCTCTCGACTGCCCACAGATTAAGTGCGACTGCCTTACTATTGTCTAACCGTCAGAAGGACATACATTGACATCTGCTGGCGGCCAATCACGGGCGGCCGGGTAACCACTCAGAGTTGCCACATACACTTCAGTGTTGCCGTACGCTATAACACGTATTTTTTCTTTTTTTACATAATCAAAAGGTTACGGCGATACATTGAGTTAAAATGTGGCATGACGTCACGCCTTGCTAGATTTTATACTGAGCTGTGATGTAGCGAGCCCCCACTCCCCAACTTCAATGCGTTTTATCTAAGTCATTTTTTATTAATACGATAAAGCAAAAATTACGTGTCGAATATTTTTTTATTATCTGACTGACGGACTAAATAGTTTTTTTTTTACCCAGGCATCATCCCTATTTTAATACTTATGCAAATCTTGGTGTCATGCGCTATACAGCTATCACAATCCCTTTCATTTTTACACTACCTATAAAAAAATATCTTCAATTGTTTGGAAAATTCGACTGCTCGATACAAGTTATCAATTAGGTACGATAAATCAACGCAATAGATATTGTTGAATATTATTCAAAACAATCGGAATTACAATACTTAGCTTACATAACATCCAAAGCTATATTACGAATGTTCTACGCAATTAGGGTGCACAAGTATCAAGATTAAATATCAACATAACAATATCGAGCCTGTTTTCCCCGAAGTACACCCAGATTTCGCCAGTTATGTTTAAGTCCCATGTATTAGGGGGCTAGCCTATTGCCATCAACCGGGCACAATTCCAGACTCCGGGCTACTACTGAGAAATTCCAGATGGAAAACCCCAATAACACTTTGCCTGACCTAGGAAGCGAATCCCAAGAACCTCATGCTCAGCAGTAGCGCTTGCGACAACTAGACCAACGAGGTACTCAGTAAGGTTTAAACGTCTTCCTAACATGACCTTTTTTTTAACTTTACAGGAAGACATCGAAAAGATTGACCTCTCCGATCCTAATCTCAACAAGGCTGCAACTAAGATCCAGGCCTCCTTCCGTGGCCACAAAGTGCGCAAGGACGTCAAATAAGGTGGCCATGAGGTCTGCACAGCGCAGGATCGTCCCTGACTTTGCAAACACGATAACTATAAATAAAATTCCCTATTTAATTATGCTTAAAATAAAGTGTATTGGACTTCTCCACTGTTAATTATTTTCCACTAAAATTATTTATTAAGTAGTTTCCTCAAAAAAAAAAAAAATCCACTTAAAAACTATTTGTAAAATATGTCTTCGACTATCAACTGTCAACTTTTGGTAAAGATACAACTGTCAAATCAAGGTTTTTGAAGATCTACTTTGGAGTTGAATTGTGAGGAAACATCTTTAAATAATAGGGGTGTAAATTGTTATATGTGTATATTATTGACTAAATGTATGAATTGAATCGTAAAAGATTGATAACACATTGTTTACGGGTAGATGGTTTGATCGTCCACCTATCCGTTTGTGTCATCTAATAATTTGTTATCAATTATTACTGTTTCTTCGAGTGTATAGGTACGCATATCTATGGTAAATGTTTGGTCAGTAAGTGGTACAACTAGCCTGATAGTGATGTATAACGTTTGCTAATTAATCTGTTGTGTATGAAGAATACATTACAAATAATGTGTATTATGATTTTTAATTACGATTTCGTGCTTGCAAAGTCAGTAACATTTGAAATGTTTACTAGTATAGTAAAGTGAGTAATCGTGTAGAGTATGTCAATTCTCTACTGTGTAATTGTCAATTTATGTCGCGTATTATTCTTGTTAATGTCCAAGGGTTTATGTTGTTTTGCAAAAAAAGAAAACGTTTCAGTGCTGTAAAATGTATGTAAATATACACTATTTTCTTTTGCTATACACTTTCTTGAAAAATTAAGCAATAGCATGATTTATGCAAAATGGTTTCCGTGACAAATATATATTTTTTTACTTTTTATTGTAATAATTTTTTTTTTTTTTGCAAAAAGTATACATTTAATATTTTTCCTAACAATGTATTTGGCATTGGATTGACGTGTCTCATGAATACCAAAGAGTAGAAAATGCTGAAAGGAGTGAATTGAACTATTTATAACATAATAGATATCTATCCCGTTTTTTCTATTATAAATTTTGATCACACTAATTCGTGTACCTATTTAAGTAAAATATGGGCATATTTATATTATTTTCATTAATTATATAACATTCCATCTTCTTTCAATGTTTGTTGAGAAATTCATATTTTAATTTAGATTAATGTAGTTTTAAGATTACATAGTTTTAGTAGCCAACCAAAAAGCTTCGTTTTAAATGTATTATTTAAATAATTTATTGTGTTAAAACCACAATAATTTTCAGGTCATTTATTCGTTTATAAAGACATCTTATGTATTTGTTTATTATTACACAATTTCGCTGGATTTTCCTGTAAATTGCTGGTATATTTAGGGTTTATATTAAATAAAATATTTAATATTCGCCTATTACATGGTTGTTTTATTTATTGTCTCTTCGTAACACAAGTAGCTAGGTAACAATGGTGAGCTTTCATTTAGAATTGTAAACTTATTATTAACTTATTAACGTTATTCAATCTGCCTGCCTTTCCCCAACTATGTTGGGGTCGGCTTCCGGTCTAACCGGATGCAGCTGATTACCAGTATTTTACATGGAGCGACTGCCTATCTGACCTCCACAACCCAGTAACTGGGTAGTACGATACCCCTTGGTAAGACTGGTTGTCAGACTTTCGGGCTTCTGACGACCCGTAACGACTGTCAAAAATCCACGAATGACAGTCAAAACCAACGGCTTAACGTGGTTTCCGAGGTACGAAGCTAATTAACGTCATTTACCCCAAAACACAATCATCAAATCTTTCTTATTTTTAACCAACTTCAGAAAAGGAGGAGGTTCTCAATTCGGTTGTATTTTTTTTTAATGTTGTTTCCTCAGAACTCCGTCTTTTATAAGCCGATTTGAAAAATATATTTTTTCTTTAAAAGGATATACCTACTTCTGTATTGGTTCCATATAAATTTGGTCAAGTTCTGATGAGTGGTTTTTGAGTTAGCTTCAATAATACGTATTTTTTCCACTTTCCTGTCACTGTTATTTACATTGCAAGTAGTATACGACTTTATGTGAGGTTGGTACCACAACTAAACTAAACTTTAATTTCGGCATAAAAGTAAAATACAGATCCAAAGACACCGACTTCCGAAATAAAGTTATTTTTCACTTTGTAGTGTTTTATTTTGGAAGTCGGATGTTTATTTCGGAAAAAGTTTTTATTATTATACCATGTTTAACTATCGATACCCACCACGTCTGCGGAGTTTCGCTAGCTAATTTAATTTGACCCTGTATAAATGTAAAAAAAATCACACCGTGAAAAATAAGGTTGTTTACCACAATATCCTAAGGGTGAATTCGACTAAAATTTTATACTAGCCCCGTGTTCATGGTAAACTTTTGTTGAGCAACAGTTGATCAACATTGTTGATGAGCAACGACAAAGTTGCTGGAAACAAAATTTATATCAATGTGTCTTGTCCACACGCCAGTCTGCATCAAAATGTTGCCCGAGGAAGTAGTGTTGTTGTGTTCTCTATATCTAATCTAATCTGGGGCACAGATGGGCAAGGTCTTTTCTTCAAATGCATCGTTTTTTTGTTTTTTTTTGTATTATTTTCTTGAAGGTTGAACTCAAGGTTTGCCAAAGAGCGATGGAGCGTAGCATCTTAAAAATCAAACTCACCGACCAAATTCGCAACAACATAATACGCTCCAAGACAGGTATCGCCGATGTTGGTGCTAAGTCTGCGAGGTTGAAATGGGACTGGGCGAGTCATACTTATAGGATGCATCCAGACAGATGGGCCAGGATCGTCACACAGTGGGTGCCTGAAGACGGGCGTCGTCACCGAGGCAGACCTAAAAAACGCGGGGGTGATGATTTGGACTCGGTACCTTACTGATTGGACGGAAAAGGCACAGCACAAAGAAAATTGGAAAAGTATGGGGGAGACCTTTGCGGCTTTGCCCAGCAGTAGGTTGAACGAAAAAAAATTCTTGATGTATCCCATAATAATACTTTTGATTTAAAGAGCTCTATTAACTGCATTATTACATCATTGCTCCATATTATTGCTGTGTTTATAAACTGGTTGCAAACACGTTCACACACGTCAACAATTGTCGATCAACAGATGTTGTCGTTCGTCGAGCGAGATCTTGTCAACATGCCGCGACCAACTCTGCAACACGCAGTGTCGCCAGCAACATGTTGATTTAACTTTGTTTATAAACAAATGTTTACCATGAATACGGGGCTGTCATAACCAGCGATTAAATGTTGAAATTTTTACAGTTTTCCGTACAAAAAACCGTCAGACGTTCATCAGCTCTAAAGCGTTCTTATTTCGGATGCTGCATGCCTATACCCACTTGAATGCAACCATATTTATACGCCTTTTGGCATAACATAGCGACCTATGAACTCTAAAATAAGAACTGTATTCACTACCTATGTTACACAAATAAATTGATTATGATTATTATTATTAATGACACCTTCCACAACAGTATCAAGTGAGACATAAAGCTACGGTTTCCTAAGAGCGGCGGGCGCCTTGTAGCGTCCGCAATTTAACGTCGAATGACTTCACTGAAATGTTATTCAAATTTAATTTTCAAGTAACAATGGACTCACTATGTGGGGGTGTACTATAGGCACACCTCTGCCTAACCCTTTATATCTATGTTTACAACAAACCCTGATACTTTGAACTCTCATAAAATAATGTAGGTACAATATCTGCCATTTACATTAAGTGCTTAACATCATTAATCAGACGATGGATATCCATCCATATCAATGTCAGTATTCGACTATTGAATGTTTGCGTAATATTCTACTAATTGAATTTAAAACCTCGAACGATTATCATACTAAAATCGTAATACATAAAGCTGAAAACTGCGTGAATGATTTCGATTCAATAATTTGAAGCCATGGGCAAATTTTTAATTATAGCAACCAATGCTTTTGTTTGAATATGAAAAGGCATTGTTTTACGAGCGAATATTTCATGCTAGTCTAATTAAAACTGTTATTATTCGTAGTTTATTAATGTCGATGAAATATTTTCATGCCATTGTAACATTGCTACCAAAATGATTAAAACTTGGAGATTTTTAAAACTATCTTGTTTTTAGAAATCCATACTATTAAATAGTTCAAATTATAATGTAGACACAGACGTAGACGTAGCCAACCAGAGCTCTGCGTCTAGACTCAGAGCTGTCATTTGCGTCTACGACTAGTCGTTGCGACAGACTCATGCAGTAAGCGATCAAAAGACTGACGCTGATCTGTCGCATGCGACTGTCGTCGTGTATGAGCGTGCGCCGTGCGTCTAGTCGCTACTTCATTGGAACTCTGCAACTCGACGCCAAGTCTGCGGAGTATAGAACAAAATGTCTATGGAAATTGTCGGCCGCAGCCAGTAGTTGATTCTGTTGTAGTCACATGCCACATAGTCCTATCATAGTCCTCTGAGCTTGGTTCATCTAGATTTCATCTAGAAATCTTTATCAGGTAGATGTCGTTTAATAAAATATTGCTTAGAACTAATCTTTCTTTATTGAAAGAAAGATGAGTCAGGTCAACTATTAATTATCAATATAGACTAATACTCGTATTACAATGAGAAAAATTTGTGAGTTTTTATGTAGGGGTAATCTCAGGAACTACCGAACCGATTCCAAAAAAAATATTTCACTAATGGGAAGCTACAGTATTGCCGAGTGTAGGATATACTTTATGATAAAACATGACATGTCACGTGGACGAAGGTGCGAGCAGAAGCTAGTGAGCAATAAAATAGAAACTCCACAGCTAGACAAACAGTAATAATATAATTCAAACTAATATAAATTAAGCTATTTCTATCCGCTATCAACGCATATATCGATACCCTGGATTCACATACGGATAAATTAACGCCCCATTGAGGTTAATAGGTAACGATGAAGTTGTATAAGTGTTAACCCCCTTACCGATCATATCAACTTTATTCCCATCGAATTTTTCATCTAAATTTCTTCTAATATCAATGTCTAATGATTCCTCGGTATCATTAGTTTGAGCATTCTTAATCTTTATCTCGACATCTTTCCAAGCTCTCCAGATTCTGTCCAACGTATTTTCTGACCGAATTTCTGGACTAACCGGACAAGGGGTGTTAACAATTTCTGGTTGGTTTTCAAAAGCATAAGGATTATAGGGGTATTGAGTAGAATCGGTATCTGTTGGTGGGTTCCCATTTGGATAGTACGGCTGGGTAATTACAGATGCTGGGTCGATATTTGGTTGGCTATAAATATATGGATTGATCTGTACACCATAATTCCTTGGCTCTACAATTTCTTGCCCATAAATGGTTGGAGTGCTTTGTGATAAACCGTAGTTTCTTCTATATTGGTCATAGGTATTTTGGTTATAAGGATTTTGAAGGTAGTTCCAAGATTCTTGATTTCCTCCGTTCAATGTCGGTGGGTTGGCAGGTTGTAGAGTAACTGAAGGTGAGATTGGAGATTTTTCTTCATATTCTTCGTAATTATGATTTGTTATTGTTATGCAGTCATTTTGGTCTGAAACGTCAAAAGATATATACATATTTATAAAAAAAGAAAAGACAAGAGAAAATATAGATAAAAGATACAAAATATTAGAAAAGCTGCACAAATAAAATTAATTTCAATTACCAAATGGAAAACTTAAGGTTGCTTTTGCAGTTACAGGTATTTGTGAAGATGTTATATGTAATCACAAAATTTACAGTTTGACAGGACCGAGAAGTAGAACTATTATACTTAATATGAATGAAGCTTTTTTTCTTCAGTGAGTTAATAATGGTGAAAGAAAAAGGAACTTACCGAAATGAAACTAGTCTTATTAAATATTTCGCTACTTATTACCGTCATCACAGGAAGGCCGAGGATAAGTACTGACACCGACAACCGCCTGAAACGTTGGGACAAGCATGAGAAACTTAAATCGCGAAACAAACCAAGACTAGTTTCATTTCCAGTAGTAGTAAGAACTCTTCCTCAAGCAGCTGGCGCAGGCATCTGCCTAGCCTTTACCCAACTATGTCGGGGTCGGCTTCCAGTCTAACTAGATGCAGCTGAAAACCAGTATTTTACATGTAGCGACTGCCTATCTGACCTCCACAACCCAGGCAAGTACTACCACCATCCCTATAAGTACCACCACCGTGTTCCAGTTTGAACACAGCAGGTGAGTATCGGTGTACATACCGGTATATGAGACATATGAGCTTTGTATCTTGGATGAGAATGCACCTACGATGCCTGTCTTGCAAATACAGTAATACTTATCCTAGCATGGAGGTCATTGATAATTTTTTGTTCCAAGCTTTTTCTAAGCTTATAATAAGTGTCAACCTGATCTGTGTACTTTTTTCAACAACCGAGGCATTGATGGACGAACGTGAAAATGTGAGCTGAAGCGAAGCCAAGGCACACATATGTATGTGAGTCCATCAATGGCTGGTTGCGACCAAGGCTTGTATAGTACTTTTCTCAAATAATGCGCGGTAATTCAAACTTAGTAAATCAATTATAAATTCCAGAATCAATGACGAACAACGATAATTTTTCACGAGCCAATATGTTCGTTCGTTTCTTTTTTACTTTAAACTGCTTTTTTTGCAAGCCAAATTGAAATTTAAATAAAATCTTTGATAAATTCTTTCTTTGATAATTCTAAATCTTGGTTGCCATCTGTCGAAGTAAAAAGTTCGTTCCATTTTTAAATTATACGACAGATATGAGTTTTCATAGTAATTTATTCAGCCGCTAAACACGACAGATATGGATTTTCATACTAACATTGCCAGCCGCTGTTCGCATATATTTGACTAGTACAGCATTTTCGATTTGTCTCGAAGAAGATTGTCAAAATAATACTCGAATTTCCAAGCAGGTGTGAGAAAAATATTATTATTATTTATATTAAATGTCCATGAGCACCATTAACCACTTACCATTAGAGAGGCCTTAAAAATGCTCACCGCACAATGCCATTAAAAATGTATTATTAGTTATGTGTATTAATTCAACTTCACTAACCTTTTTCTTCCTTGTATTTATTATCTCTAAACGCGAGCCCAGTTAAACCAACATTTTTTTCTTTGCCTGTGTTACTTTTCTCAGTAACACTGAAAGAGTGTTTTTCTGGTTCATCTGCGGCTGGTTTTGGTTTAGGTGGTTCTTGATTTATAATTCTCTCTTCAGTTGGAACAGTATTTTCTTCTCCATCACGTGAAACTAAACGTTCAATTTTATACCTGTCATGATTTCGAATCTTCTTTATACTTATTAGGTGTGTTCCATTTGACATCTGTACTACATCTGGGTTATTAGCCTCCTCATCATTTTCATTGTCTGTTTTTCTAGGTCCGTCTTTCTTAGGTTTGTTATTCCCCTTTTTTACAATTGGAATTTCATTTATTTTATTTCGTGTATCTTCTTTATTTTTTGAAGCTGTGTTTTCAGACATTTTCTGTCTTCTAATTGATAGTGGTAGAGGTTCAGGTTCATCTACAAAGAAATGAACTGGTTTTTGCACAGTTTCTGAAGAAGTGGCAGAATTTTCTTTATTTTTACGGATAGCTGCTTTTTTGTCGGAATTTGAAGTAAATTGCTCATCTGTACCTTCGTTTAGGGAATCGTTAGTTTCTTTCTTTAGAGGATTATTCTCATCATTTCCTGTGGTTTCCTTACCATCTCTATTTAAAGTTCCATCAATTTCAAGATTTGGTTTATCATCATCAACATTATTTGGGCTTGGCCGACTGTCTGTCTTACGAGTTGATTTGTCTTCAATAGTAAAATGCGGTAAACTATCTTTCAACAATGTTGGCGGAGCAACAGTATTGGGACACAAAGTATTTTCTTTATTCAAATTCGATTTTGACTCGTTAATTTGATTCTCTATCATTTTTAAACGTATAGCTTGTGCTGGACCAGGTATAACCTTAGCAGTTTTAAGAATAACTGGAATTTTTGTCGGTTTCCTTTGTGGTGTTGTGTCAATGCGACCGTTAATTGGTTTTTGCAAAACATTGGGTTTTATTGCTTGCTTGGGAGCTGTCAGAATATTGGGAGCTGGCTGGATGCGTATATTTATTATTTTTGAGTTTCCCTTTGGGTCTAGATTATGATTATTTTTAACTGGAGTACTTTGTCGTTCATCTCGTTTTTGTTCCAGTCCTTCGTTAGGATCATCTTCTATTAGATACTGCTTCTCACGTTTCTGGACCTTTAATTGTTGTTCTAAGTCCGTCTGAAATATATAAAAAACAATTGATTACGAATTAGGCAAAGTTTTTAATATGTGAGCTTTCAATTATTTAAATAACATTTCAGAAATAATTCGAGTTGAAATATTATCATATTATCATTGGATATGTGAGCTTTCTATTTTAAAAAACAATGCTGACAAAAGTCGTGCTGTAACGTTTGAGAGAATCACCTGTCTAACATACTAAACTTTTGATTTTTGGATAATAATTCACATAGCTAAAAATGCATGTTTACTTTTCAATAACAAAAAACTAAATATTAATCAATGACGATGTCTAGTTATGTTTATATTTAAACGCCATATATTAAAATTTAAGCGTGTACATTTCATATAATGTATACAATCAAATCTGCATTACAATATTTATATTAAATGAAGTCACGTGTATCAAGATTTGATTAAATATTTTTCAATTTGACACGCTTTCAAAATACATTCGTAGGTATTTAATTATATTGAAAGTAATTGAAATCAACATACACTGCTTCATTTCTGAAGATGACGATGAAACTAATTTTTATGGCACTATGAAGAAACTGATAACCGAGTGTTATAATTTATTATTTTATATTTTGAAGACTTGACAAAATATGGTCATTACTTTAATAAAGGGTGTCTCAGTAAGAGTGCACTTTTTCATTTTAAAATAAAAACAAGTATTTTATGACAGAGTTGTGATATTTTTATTGTATTGTAAAGAAGACATGTTCCGATTAAGTATGGAATAAAATATCCGGCAAATGACCCCCACGGCTCCGATGACAGGCCATTACTCTTTTCATGAAATTTTCCATGACTTTTGCACAGAGATGTGGCTGTATCTCGTCGATGACGCGTTGGATTTCCGATTTGAGCTCAGGAATTGTTTCGGGTTTATTCGCATAAACCCGAGATTTCACAAAACCCCAAGGAAAAAAATCGCACGGCGTTAAATCGCACGATCTTGGTGGCCAGTTGACATAAGAATTTCGTGAGATAATGTGTTCTGGAAATCGTTGCTGCAATAAGTCGATTGTTTCATGCGCGGTGTGGCAGGTTGCGCCGTCCTGCTGAAACCACATGTTGTCCAGATTCATGCCGTCCAGTTGAGGCCACAAGAAGTCCGTTATCATATTCCTGTAACGAATGCCGTTCACAGTCACTGCAATTTCGGCCTCATTTTCAAAAAAGTAAGGTCCAATCACGCCGCCTGACCAAAATCCGCACCAGACAGTTAATCGTTGTGGGTGCATTTGTTTCTCATGGATTTCATGAGGATTTTCCGAGTCCCAAATTCGACAATTTTGTGTATTCACGAAGCCATTCATATGGAAATGCGCTTCATCGGAGAAAATGACTTTTTTCGAAAAATTGGCATCGACTTCACTTTGCTTCATTACCCATTGAACGAATTGCCGGCGTTTTCCGTGGTCTGCTGGTTTGAGCTCCTGAGTTAGCTGAATCTTGTATGCATGAAGGTGGAGGTCTTTAGTCAAAATTCGCTGCGTAGTGCTTCGTGAAATTTGAAGTTGTTGAGAACGATGCCGAATTGATGTTTTCGGGCTTTCGGCGACACTCTCGTTTACAGCAGCAATGTTTTCAAGAGACCGATCGGTCCGTTGACGCAAAGGATTCTTACTATCCATAATCGACCCAGTTTCTTCAAATTTTTTGACCACTCTTCGAATGGTTGACACATTAGGTGCACTTTCTCGGCTGAAAATTTGGCGAAGTTTGCGAGCGGTTTCAGCGTAACTTTCCCCATTTTGTAATGAGTTTTCACAATTATAACGCGTTGTTCTTTCGAAAAGCGCTCCATTTTTAATGATCGGAATAAACAGAGGTGACAGCTGTCAAATTTTAGAGTTGCCACTTGCATGAAAAAAAAATATTCCAATTTTAAAAAGTGCACTCTTACTGAGACACCCTTTATATGTGTAGGATTTAACCGATTCATGGCCAATGACTCAACAGTTGAGTCATTAAAAAACCTTTAGGAAGGCCGATGGCTCAGAAAGGCTCAGATGATGCCGAGATGAGATGATGCTCAGATGATGCTCAGATGAGGCCGATGACTCAGAAAGGAAGGAGGAAATTGGCCATGAATCAGTTAAAGAAAGAAATGTTAAAAATTTTATAATAGTGTTTCCGAACGGAATGATTGTGATGAATGCATGACCAAAGCATTGAGTGAAAGGGGGAGTACAGAGTGAGGGAGTGAAAGGGTGCACGAAGGAGGAAGAGGAGAGTTTTTTTTTTGTTAAAATGAGACTGCACTGATTTGTAGTACAATAAGAAGGTGAAAGTTATAATAATAAAAAGAAGAAGGTTTTCAAGAAACGGAATTACATTTTAGACCCTAATCTTAATTTTAATATAGTATAGGTACACATAAACCTTCCAGAATAAATTCTCTAAATGATGGTTAAAACCTCATCCTTTGCGTAGTTTAGGAGAACAACGCGGTCACACAGAGAGTTACGAAAAGCGACCATAATTTATAACACATACAGATTACCATATGATTGAAAATACTTACAGATGAATTCTCCGCAGCAAAACATGTTGTCATTAAAAACAAATACACTGGCACCACTATCTTCATAATTTTCATTATATTTTCAATAAAACAGTAATTAAACGCACAAGGGATCGATCAACATCGCAGCTAATGAAGAACAATGACGGTCAACACAGTAATCTAATGTTTGTACTAATTTCCAAAAACATCATTAATCGATTCATCATGGTGGCTAGAATTATAATTATTTTACGTAATATATGACTCGTTGGTCTAGTGGTCGCAAGCGCTACTGCTAAACATGGGTTCGATTCCCGGGTCAGGCAAAGGTTCCATCTGTAATTTCTCAATAACCCCGAGGTCTAGATTTGTGCCCGGTTGATAACAATAGACACACCCTCTATTACATGGGACTTAAACATATGGCGAAATGTGGGTGTAAGATGCACCTCTGCCTAACCCTTCGCGTGACGTTTATGTTACTTGTTTGTTGCGATCGAATCTATTTATATTAGAATGTATGCCACTGATGGAGATGGAAATAAATAAGTGGAAGGTTGAAATATGAATTTAATTTTAAGAAAACATCTCCATAGGCTGGCTGTTCTTATCGCAGAAAATAATAGTGTTGAAGTGAAAGGGATTCTGCCAGCACCCTAATTTCATAAAACACTATCAATCACAATCTGAATGATTTTGTAGCAAAATGTTAATCCATTGCTTCATATGTACGAACAATTTGTCTGCTCAACAACGTAAATAACGCAATTAATGTTGATGAACTGTCAAAATGAAACCGATTCCTATTGTGTGTGACGCAAATACCCCGCAGACGAGATATAAGAATGCAATTTGAAATCTATACATTAAATTGAATAGTCACCTTAATAGTCTTGGCAGGTACAGTGATCATGGAAGGAAACAGCAACTATCTTTAAGCACCTATCCCACCGCCGGCGAGTAACAAGAAGCGAGAAAAGCCAGCAACTAAACACGAGTAGTCGAGCAGCGAGCAGCGATTGACTACTCGCTGGTATGTACCAAGCGTAAGCCTCTCAGCGAGAGTTCTGCCCGCCAAGTGAGCGTCGCCAAGCGTGTACTCTCTTTGATAGCTCTTGTCACTGCGACAAACGAGTACTCGCTGGATCTACAATCTTTTGTACGTTTCTTGAGCGATAAAATCGTTGATAAGGATAGGTGCCGTAAGAGGAGTAACTATCCGCAAAATTTACCCGAAACCTTTCCCGCACTGGCCGCTCGTCGTGTATTACAGCCCACTCCCTCTCACCGAGAAGAGACCTGAGTCCAGCAGTGGGAACGTTATAGGCTGATTATGCTATTACTTAATTTTATGCAATAAAATGTGAGACCAAGATCAAGACAACAATTCTAAAATTACTGTTACTGTTATATTTTTTTTATTGAGGGATCACAGGAACAGCTACAAAATAAAATATTACATGTTGTAAAAATAATATAAGGAGTGTTTACAATATTGTAGCCCACTACATTATCCGCATATTACAAAACAAAAATGCTAATGAGTGCCACTAAATGAGCAATAAAATGAATTAACAATTATTACATAATAATAATACAGCATGTAGTACAGTGACTTCCAAGAGTTTACGTCTGGATTCCAAGGTAATCTGCTTGTATTTATGTAACAACTAGCTGTACCCGCGACTTCGTTCGCGTGGATGTCGTAAGATACACAATATACTAAAACAACAGCCACGTTTTAATAAAACACTCGTTCTCCGAACGTCGCGTTGAATCGCTCGCCCGCGCTATTGCGCGGGCGAGCGAAAACGAAGTAATAACTTCGTTTTCGCTTAGTGTTCTTTCTGACTTTTTCTTTTTTCTCGGCTCCTAAGGATCGTAGCGTGATGTTAAATAGCCTATAACTATCCTCGAGAATTGGGCTACCAAATGTAAAAAGAATTTTTCGAATCCGACTTTTTGTTCATAATTTCATGGATTTAATTTTTTTGCGCGGAACCCTAATTATTTTTCTAAAATAAAAGTACCCTAAGTTACCTGCTGTAACATCAGCTATCTGTCAGTGAAAGTCCCGTCAAAATCGGTCCGGCCGTTTCGAAGATTAGCCGGAACAAACAGACAGACAGACAAAAATGCTTTTAGTAAAAAGTTGTTATTTTTGACATTACACACACACACACTTCAATTCACACACTTGAACAGACACTTCAATTTTATTTATTTGTATAGAAAATGTATAGATGAGAATGCGACAAGTACATATATCCCGTGACACCTATAATGCAAGGCTCAAAGAAACTTATGCTGGACCTTCTCGATCTCATCCTTGTATTCCTGATAGTACGGGTTCCAGATTGGGACAGCATATTCAAGCTGTGATCATACAAGAGTCTGGTATAGTTAAAGATAAGTAGAAGCTCGCTTGAACTCGGTAGATGACCTCATGACGAACCCATACATCTTGAATGCGTTATTTACAATCTTTTCCACTTGTAGATTTAATGATAGCTTATTGTCAAGTCATACACCCAGATCTCTCACAGTAGAAACATTATTGAGCAAAGTTACACAATTTATATTTAAAATTTGTGGGAGATCTGTTTTTTTGTAAAATTAATATAATTATATTTTGAGAGGCCAAGATGTAGCTTATTGTCAAGACAGTATCTCGCGAGTCTATCCAGGTCTTCCTGGAGTTTGAGGCAAAGTCTACAGTTTATACAGTTGTATAAGCTTTGAAATCATCAGCATATAAAAGAAACTTGGTGTTAAAAAAAAAACACTTATTTATAATAAAAATATAAATTATTTGAAAAAAAGCGCTTACAAAACAAATAGTAGAACTCGTCACAAAGACAAATTGAAATTGCCCCAAATAAAATTAATGTTATTTAAAAGAAGCACCTACTGCATGGCAATTATTATATATAACCATTTACCAAATGGGACTCAAGATCTGCCACTGCCGTTGTTCAAGAGGGCATTGTACAGATTATTATCAGATAAAAAATATTACAGTGTTCAAGAATACCTAGAGGATAAGTCATTAATGTAATAAAATCACAATCTTTATTAAGTAATTATTATAGATGCATAATTTATTCCGTAATTCATAATAAAGAAATTACGAGATTAATTAATTAAGAGGCTAATCATATAAATTTGTTTTTGAATAAAAATATTTGTACGCCATATTATGGCAGGTTATTCTGGAACTAGTATTATAACACCTATTGTACCATATCCTAACAAATAAACGTTTTTGATTTGATTTGATTTGATTTTATGTCATTTATACACGTAATAAATTAATAATAAAGGTCCCAGGATTGAGCCTAGCGGAACGCCTGAGGTAATAGGCACGGAACCAGTTGATCGCCATTCACAACAATCTTTTATACAATAATCTCTCGCGGCAACGTGAGTCTGGGTTGGCTACGTCTGCCGCATGTCCAATGGGCCAAAATAATCACTGTGTGAAGCCAACCACTACCAACCACCACCGCGGTATCGCGGCAGACCCCGTAGAAGATGGCGGAACGAGCTGGATGAAACGAACGTAATGTGAATAAATGAAGATCATCGATTCAAATCTTTATTACGCCTTCACAAAACTCAAAATAATATTAATCAAATGATGGAAGGTCGGGTAGAACTCCAACACCGCTGATATAAACATTACCACGAGTGTGATAACCCTACTGATGCTTCGTATCAGTGTCAGGGTTGACGGCGGCGTGAAAAATCTTCTTAAAGACTTCTGTTCCAACGTGGTTACTGCATCTTCGGGTGGTGTTACCTGAAATTATAGAATGTTTTTTTTACAAAATAACTAATGAAATAGGTCCAGATGTTGTCATTTTAATTAGCGCTGTAGCAGAGATTGAATTTCCAGGAATAGTGACTTTTGTAGTTAATGAAAAGTTAAGTTCCAGTCGATTTTGAGAGCAAACGGACAAAAACGAGCATAAGTGTTTACCTACGGCACCTGCCCCACCACCGGCGAGAAGGCGACTAGCTATCAATGATTTTCTCACTCAAGAAACGTAAGTACAAAATATTGGAGTAGGTCCCGTGTACGTAAAAGAAATACAAATATAACTAGTTGATCGCTGACTGTTCACACCGCTGGCTAGTACTCGTTTGTCGCAGCGACAAGAGCTATCAAAGAGAGTACTCGCTCAGCGACGCTCGGTTGGCAGACAGAACACTTGCTGGGAGACTCATGCTTGGTGCATACGCATACCAGCGAATAATCGCTTGTCGCCGGTGCGCAGTCGCTGCTCATTGCTCGTCAACTCGTGTTTAGTTGCCAGCTCTACTCGCTGCTCATTAATCGGCGGGACAGGTGTCCTATACTCGTATACTGATTACCTTAAATCCTACGCCAGGCTCTATGTGTGCTGGTCCACTACCTTGAGGGCATTGCTGGAAATTATCAAATGCTATACTATCCTCATATATCGTAGCATCAATATACTTTGCTTGACTTTCGATACAAGTTGTTTCAGCGTCTTACTTTCATGAAACAAATTAAAAGATATTTTATTGATAAACTACGCCAATATTCGATTCAATTTTAACAGCTAGTCTCAATAGCTCCTGCTGCAAAAGAAACTAGTGCCTTAAGATCGGAGAGATCATCAACATTCACAAACCGGAGTCTAGAATGCTTGTACAACATGTCCCGGAATTAACGCACAACCTCTTAAGGGGTCATTGTACTTATCATTATGAACGACTTTGACTATGAAACCAAAACTGAAATCGCGAAAAAAAAATCAGCTGTTCTCTACATTTATGTATATTCTCATAACTCGTCAAAATGTAGGGCAGAGCAGATTTTTTGGTCCCTTAATAAAATTTGTTCATCATGATGTGTACAATGACCCCCTAAGAGGTTGTGCGTTAATTTCGGGACATTTTGTACAATGCCCAGTTCATTCTGGTTGCACATTCCTGATTTGATTCTTCTTCAATTACTGATCTAGTAACGCTTATTTTCTGCGCTCTTGTCTCAACATAATCATTATCACAGTACATTTTATCTGCTCTGCGATAAGTTTTGCATCTTTGTCCAACTCTTAAACATAAATATTGTTTCTAATACTATTCCAAATATCTAAAATCATTCACCTGTTCACTGGCGGTCTTCTCGGTGTTATCATTGGTGGTTTCTGATTTGACGTCAGCATGGATCGGCTGCGCATGATTCGTGACTATGTGTAGTGCTCCCGACGCCCCTCTTTTCATCCGGGGCTGGAATGAACGCCGAAATAAATCAGTAATTGTTATTGAGGGATCTCAGAATCTGAGATAATTATACAGGGTTATTTTAAATTGGCTAGCTAAACTCCGCAGACGCGATGGGTATCGATATCTAAACACGATAAAAAATAAATTATCTGATGATTTTTTTGTTGGGTCATCGACCGCAACTATTGTAGTCACTTGAAATATCAGTTTAAAAAATCAACTTTTTTTTTGTAAATTTCACAGACGTGATGGGTATATCTAAAAACGATAAAACATAATAAAACATTTTTTTTCTACTCATACTTCAAGTAAAACCACTAACAGCGGTCGTTGACCTGTGCCGTGTTTAGATATCGGTACCCATCGCTTCTGCCGAATTTAGTTAGTCAATTTAAAATAACCCTGTTTATCAGTTTTCGAACAACAAACTCAACGACAAAGTTCAAATTCCATAGCAACCAAAAACCTAAACCTTTTAGGATGTTTTTATATTACAAATGGTCACTCAATAATCAACTTAGAATACATAACGCTAAAGTAGATAGTTGAGTAAGTAAGCAATGGATTGTAATTTATCCGAGATTATGAATTGAAATATAGTCGAATCTATTTGCATTTTTATTTTGATGATGGTTTAGTTCTAGTAACCCAGTAAGAATAGCGATTTGCAAAAATATTAACCTCCAATTTTCGCTATTTTCGAATATTGAACCTCAATGGTTTCGATATAACAAAAAGTCAATTAGTGAGAGATTTGTAATTGTGTTCATAACTGTACTCAAACTCAAAGCATTCAAATTTCAATTTATATTTCAATTAAACCATTTACACAGAAGCTCGTGGCTAAGAAATAACAGCCGCACGGGTCGATCCTTCAGGTTAAGCTACGCTAGCCGGAGTTGGTTCGTAGATGGGTGACCATCTTTACATACCGAAACTCCTCCGTGCCTCGGAAAGCACGTTAAGCCGTTGGTCCCGGCTGTCATTCGTGGATCTTTGACAGTCGTTACGGGTCGTCAGAAGTCCGAAAGTCTGACAACCAGTCTTACTAAGGGGTATCGTATTACCCAGTTACTGGGTTGTGGGGGTCAGATAGGCAGTCGCTCCATAAAAAATACTGGTATTCAGCTGCGTCCGGTTAGACTGGAAGCCGACCCCAACATAGTTGGGAAAAGGCTAGGCAGATGATGACAGGCACTTTTGAATTGTCAAGGAGTCGGTCAGTCAGAAAGATGAAGCTAGTTGCCCACTCCAAAGCGTAGTAGGTTCCTATGGAGAAGAACGGGCAAGAAACTCCATGGACACTCTTTAAAGTTATATTGTTTCATAAATATTAGTTAAATCATTATGTTGAATTTATAAATAAATGTGAGAACGATCTAAAGTTAAGTAGTAAATGAACTGATGACATTATTAAAATTTCCTGTACCGTGCACACACCCGTTCAGACCATCCAATAGCGGGGATATTGAACCTACAGACTGATGTTTTTGTGATGAAGGAATATTCTCTATTCCCAGGTCAACACCGCCCGTTTTCGGTTTTTTCCATCTGGAATTTCTCAGTAGCAGAGCAGTCTAGCCTGCCTGGTTGATGGCAATAGGCTCGCCCCCTATGGCAAAATTTGGGTGTTCCCCTACCCGCCGCTCTGCCCAACCCTTGTGGAAACAAGGCGTATTGTTATGGTATGCAACATATTCTCTAATAGTCTTACCTGGTCGTCCACATCGATGTGTGCAAAAACAGAAGCAATAATTAAAAATAACACAACAGCAAACGCCATGTTTTTGTTCGTTTTTTAGAAAATCGTTCTCAATTTTTTATGTTGAACATAAAAATGCATGTAGCAACATTGTTATCGCGGGATTTAATTTTATATAAAATAATTTATTTTATACTGTTTCCTGTTTTTTTTATAACTCAATTTCTTTTGGCATGAGCAGTAACTGAGATTTAACTAAAGAATAATGTTTAAATTAGTATCTCTTTTCTTTCTTCTTGCAATTTTATATGACGTCTGTGGACACAGTTTTGGTGTAAGTAATATATTTATTTTAAATAATTATCTTACCTAAATATAAACTCTAATGTCCGTTTTCACTAATTCTAGGCGACACCTAAATGAAAAATGCGTGATATTGGATTTTTAAGGCTCAGTTGAGGACCGAAAGTTGAAAATCTAACAAATTAATTTTGCGCATTAATTTAGCTATCGCTTAGTTAGTGAAAACGGACGTTAGGCTGCTAAGGACATTGAAGAATAGAGAGCGATCAGAGAGAGCGAGCTGCATGTTTGACATCAAAATTCCCGGACTGAAAACGCTCGAATCAACTTTGTCTTCTCTTCTCTTTCTTTTTTATTCTCTTCTCTTTTCCTTCTTTTCTTTTCTCTTCTCTTCTTCTTTTCTCTTTTCTTCTATTTGTCTTTGTGAACTCTTACTGACACTGGGTTAAGTCCATAAACGTCACAATTTTTTCTCGCGGCTTGCGGGTCATTTTTCCCTTTTTTGTAATACAATTTCAAAATGTATCGAATTTCTTTGAGTTTCACTCATTTTGGCGGGAAAAAAAATTGTTGAAAAATGGCGGGAAATCATGTTACTTTTTGTTTTTCTTTTTTTTAATGTCATCTATTTAATGGTATCAAAACCAGCCAGATACAAACAGTACAGCCAAAGAGATTATACTACAACTTTATACGAAAAAACTTTTTCCCCGACCTTTTATAAATCTGTCGTCAAGATGACAATATTTATGGTCATGACTGTACCTTCCATCTTGTTTATTCGTAAGGTAGCCCGCGAAATTCAAATTTTCTTACGATTTTTGCAATTGGCAGCTCAGTGTCTGGGTGTACGTTGATTAAAGTATGATTCGCGATCGTAACAAATATTATATATTTACTTGATTATAATCATTAGAATCAGTAATATAACTCCTCAAGTTAGTATAATCGTCAAATGTCAAAATTTCATGAAATAGTCATTCGATAGGATTACTTGGTCTTAGAGAGTTGTATTGATGACTTTAATGATTATAATTCTGTAAATACATTTTTGTTACGGTTGTTAATCATATTTTAATTAACACACAAACTAATACTGACCTGCAACTCTCAAAAAACGTAAGAAAATTTGAATTTCTCGGGCTGGCGCTTTCGCCTTAAACTAAATTGCGATGTCTATCTCAAACTCGGGTCTGGTATTTTGTTTTATAAAAGTTTTCGAGTAACGCTAACTAATGTTAGGTGTAACTACTTACTTTCATTGTAGGTAACACATACATAAACTCATGCCTTCTCATGGGGGTAGGCAGAAACTACAGAACGCCACCTGCTACGATCCTTACATACTCCTTTTGCCTCGTTTTCGTTTATACATCCGCGGGGCAATTGCGTAAAACACTTACAGTAGGAATCGGTTTCATTTTGACAGTTCAACAACATTCATTGCGTTATTTACGTTGTTGAGCGGACAAATTAGCATATGAAGCAATGGATTAGCAATTTGCTTCAAAATCATTCAGATTGTGATTGATTGTGTTTTACGCAATTAGGATGCCGGTCATACACGCACGCCGGTTGCGAATAGGTAGGTACTGCGCATCAGACCTTTCATCAATAAAACAAAATGGTAATGTAGAAACAAAATAAAGTTTTTTGTTTGTTAATTTGACTATTTAAATGCATAGTAAGGATTCTTTTACCAAAGAGCATAGCATTTATTGGACCACTCAAGCTGAGAAAAAGGTCAAAATATTATAGAAGAATTCCATATGAATCTGATAATTAGTAGGTTTATCTAATTAACTAGCTGTGCCCCGCGTCTTCGTTCGCGTGGAAGTCGTAAGATACACAATAAACTAAAATAACAGCCACATTCTAATAAAACTCCCTCGTCCCCCGACCCGTCGCGTTGCATCGCCCGCATGCGCTTATTACTTCGTTTTCGCTTAGTGTTCTTTCTGACTTTTTCTTTTTACTCGGCTACTATCGGTCGTAGCGTGATGTTAAATAGCATATAACTATCCTCGAGAATTGGGCTACCAAATGCAAAAAAGATTTTTCAAATCCGACTTTTGTTCACACTTTCATGGGTTTTTATTTTTTGCGCGGAATCCTAGTTATTTTTCTAATATAAAAGTAGCCTAAGTTTCTTCCCGTAACATCAGCTATCTGTCAGTGAAAGTGCCGTCAAAATCGGTCCAGCCGTTTCGGAGATTAGCCGGAACAAACAGACAGACAGACACATAAAAATTTTAAAGATTGGTCTTTTGGTAAAAGTACCGTATATACTTTCATATGCATTTAGTAAAAAGTTATTATTTTGACATTACAAACAGACACTTCAATTTTATTTATTTGTATAGATATACAATAGATATAGATAACAGCCGCACGGGTCGATCGAAGGTGTTACGCTTGCCGCGGTCGGTTCGTGGATAGGTGACCATCCATTACATACTCGTAGGTATCGACGGTTAAAAGGTAATAAGCGACATTTTGGTCAAAAATGAGTTATGAATACCATCCTACTCAAAATTTTCCGCTTTTTAGGATGGTATTCATAATTTTAAGACACCAAAATAGGGATTATTTGAGGGGTTTTGAGGTTTTTCGCATTCATTATAATAGCAAAATGGAAATTATTTGATGAGGTTTAATTAAACACATGCCATACAAACCTAGTGAAAAAAAAACAACAAACATTCTATGATGATTAATGCGTACGGGAGCTGAAAAGGCGTTGGCAGGTACTCGCGTCCCGGTCAATTTAAAGTGCCCTCGGGAAATCAGTGGCTGTAGGCTATTATAGTGAGGCCGTCTTTAGAGAGGTGGGAACGCCGATATTCATAGCTCTGATGAAATGAAACCAGTGGCGCATTGGATGAGCGATCGGGATTTTAAATCGAGCTTTTTAACTCGGTATAACAACCGGTTTATTCTGTAAAAATAACATAATATCACGCCTTCTTTCCCCGAGGGTTGAGCTGAGGTGTACCGATAGTATACCCACATTTCGCCAGTTATGTTTAAGTCCCATGTAATAGGGGGCGAGCGTGTTGCCATCTACCGGGCACAAATCTAGGCTCCGGGCTGCTACTGAGAAATACCAGATAGGAAAACCCAATAACACTTTGCCCGACCCGGGAATCGAACCCAGGACCATATGCTCAGCAGTAGCGCTTGCGACCACTAGACCAACGAGGCAATCAGTTCTGTAAAAATCTCGTCGCGAAAACTTACGCTTACTTACTTCTCGTCGTGAAATGACTCTGAAATGAGTTTCATGTGAGCTGTCAATCCCTGGTAACTGTCATCTCGGGTGAGATGAAGTTCATTTAAAGCTTACTTCACGTCAGTTTCAACGGTGAGAATTTTACAAAATAAACCGGCTGATGCTAGGGATTGCCACTATTGACAGCTCACTTCACGCTCACAAATTCACTTAAGGTTTCAAGGTGAGTTTTTTACAGAATAAGAGATCGGCAGATATTATATGACTTGTCGTTGTGACGTGTCAATAGGCATGACGACTCTTTTTTTTTCGTCTATCAGGTAGATTATTAAAAAATATTGGACATGTGTTTTTTTATTTTTTTACGTAATCACAAGATTACGGCGATACATTGAGTTAAAGTGTGGCGTGACGTCACGCCTTGCTAGATTTTATACTGAGTTTTGACGTAGCAAGCCTCCTCTCCCCAACTTTAATGCGTTTTATCCAAGTTTTTTTTAATAATTAATAATAATAATAGTAATAGGAAGGAAGTAGTCCAGTAAGATGCTGGTAGGGATCTTGACCGTACTTCCGGGATTGTCCTGATAGCCGTGGAATACTTCTCCACTCCTCGTAAGCACCTCAAGACATGTTGCCCCCTTGTCGCTACGACACTATGTGCTAGCGACCGTTTCCGGGGGCCCATTGTTGAGTGTGCAAGTCACCCCCTACCATTTTATCCGTGTATTGTATTTATCAAACATTGGTCAGGCAGGGGCCATAGTCCTTCCATAGTTTTAGATAACCAGTCCACTTTAGCCATCCAAACCCATAGCCCAATATTTTTTTTGTCTCCATATCCTGCAATAGTCCTACACCAACCGGGGGTTGTCCTTGGGTGCACTTGCATAGTACGCACAAGGATAATCGTCGGTTGGTGCCTCATTTCCATTGAAAGCGTCTAACGGGCCTCTGCGAGTTGGCTTCGGCCCCTCATATGCCTTTCAAAGGTCCGGGACCCTAGAGTCCCGAGAAATGTCAAAATAGTAATAATAGAATAGTAATAGTAATAATAGTAATAGTAATTTTTTAGTATTTTTTTTAATTTTTTTATTCTTTAATATGTGTCCAATATTTTTTTATTATCTGACTGACGGACTAAATAGAATTTATTTTTTATACCCAGGCATCATCCCAATTTCATGCAAGATTTGGGCATAAAAACTACGCCCATCATGATACCGTTGCGTTGGTACTGAAAAAAGACACGTAAAGAATTTCACAAAAAATGCGTTTGTACTCGTGTTTTTGATTTCCATGTTTTTATCTGAGAAAATTTGTTGAGAGGAAGTATGGTTAGAGGATAATTTTGGGGGTAAACTTCCCTGTATACTTTCAAAGCAGCTTATTAAGTTATTATATATTGCTTTTTGCATACTGGGCAAGGCAATCAATTGAACCATTGTAATATACGTAGGCAGCAGAGAGCAGTGGTGTCTCAGTGGTACAACCTCGACTTACGAGTTGTAGGTCGTGGGTTCGAACCCAGGCAGGCGCTTTACTTTGTGTAAATTATTTCATCACCACTGCTCTCATATCGGTGAAGGAAAACATCGTGAGGAAACCAGCTTGCCCTAGAACCAAAGACATGTGACATCTACCAACCCGCACTGGGCCCGGGTGGTTACATATTACGGCCCACTGCCTCTCACAGAGAGGAGGCCTGTGTCCCAGCAGTGGGAACATTATAGGCTGATTATGCTAATCCACGTAGGTATTTGTAATCAATTGCTTCAATATGGTAATTGATATAAATAATAGCCTAGTGCCTCTCCACCTATTGAATACGGGAGTGTTAAATAAGACACGGCCTTCGGTAATCAAGTCGTATATTACACTGCTCTGTGACGCGTAAGCGCACGACACGCAGGTCGCGCATCTATATCTCTCACTAGCTTCTAACTAACCTAACATCCCTCCACCACATATTATAAACTAACGTTACCAATCAAAAGAATTTCCGATAATTGGCTCGGGGTATATCCCTTAATTTTGGACGAGCTTCCGCTTCCGTCCGGAGATCAGGCCTAGGGGCTACTGGCTCATCAGCTGTCTGTGGTACAGAGTCTGCTGCTGACTCAATTACTGGCTCCCTGGCTACTTCTACGAGCTCCGAGGTTGCCTCGCTCCACTCTTCCTCTTCCCTTGGTCGCTGTTGAGCTGACGAATGAGCAGCGCCAGTAGTACCATGAGGCGTATTATGTTGTTCGCTTATTCTGGTGTCTGCAAGCGCCCAATCTATGTCATTATCCTGTAGTATCTTATGCGATTTCAATTTATATAATTGGTTTTTATGTTTTTTAATGGTTATGTTTTTTTCTGGTAAATAAATTTCATATAAACTTTTGCCAATTTCATTTTTAACTGTACCCTGCATCCATTTGTTATTGTTGCTTCCTTTAACCAGTACAGTATTATTTATATCGAAGTCTATGTTTCTATTTCCTTTATAATATTTAGCCTGTATGGATTGCTTCTTGTGCACTTTTGTTTGTAAGTCTTGTGACGATAATGATGACGACGTTGTGTCCTCATGCGCAGGCACCGCCGCTGAGGTGTTTAATAAATCAAACCTGCAACGCAATTTACGTCCGAGCATTAATTCGGCCGGTGAGCTGTCTGTCGTCGTATGCTTGGAATTCCTGTATCTGAACAAGAATTCCGATAGATGCGCCTTAATTTTGTTTTTAGGGGTACCTTGTTTTAGTAATCCTTTTAAAAACCTTTTGACTATTTTGACATATATTTCTGCTTGCCCGTTCTGCTGGCGAATATGTCGGTGAAGTAATATGATTTATGCCATTAAGATAGCAAAAGTCCTTAAAAGGTTTACTAGTAAATGAGGTTCCGTTATCGGTGACTAACGTGTGCATTATTCCGAATCTAGCCATAGTTTCTTGTAGTTTTGCTATTACTGAGGCCGTTGAATAATCACTACTTAGAGAAAAACATTCTACCCATTTTGAAAATGCATCGATAATAATCAAGTACATTTCACCTTGCCATGGTCCAAAAAAATCTAAATGTACTCGGTGCCAGGGACGCTCTGGAAAAGGCCATGGTGTCAACGGAGCCCTAGGGGGCGTTGGGCGTAAACTTAAACATACACTACAATTAGCTATCTTATTTTCTATATGTTAAAAAAAACTTAAAATATCTTTTTCTACTAACTAACGAACTAACTAACTATACAAATAAATATACAAAACAAAAGGAAACTTAGGCGTCGAAGTACTCGTCCGCATCGCTGTCATCCGGAAACGTGCCCAGAAGACTGGCAGCATTGCCACGTTGAATGGCAATGCTAATTCTTTGGCCAAAGAACGAGCCAGCCCTCTGGTCACGTGAAGTGTCGACCAGTCGGCGAGAAATTTCCTTAAAAAGGAGACGCGCACTCGGGCCCCATGACCCGAGCGTTTCGACCCCAAACGGCTCAAAACTGTAGTTACCGATAAGGTTACAGTATTTGCGCCGCTTAAGGGTCTCTATATTTTCTATATCCTTATCTATATGGGGCCACCAAAATCTAGATCTTGCCTCAATTTTTGTTTTTAATATACCTAAATGTGGTCTATGTAATTCATCTAAAATTTTGTTCCGTAATGACTGCGGTATTATTAACTTGTCCTCTAATCAAACAATCACCTTCCCTTGATAAGTCAAAACGACATTTATAATAGGGTATCATGTTGTTGTCATTTACTTTAATTTTAGGCCAACCGTGTTGTACATACTGTGCAACCTTCTGTAAAATGTTATCCTTACTTGACTCTAAACAAACCTCATTTAACGATATTGGTAAATGACCCTCTGCCACGAAATTAATGTACGACGCTTTGTCAATTGACTTGTAAACACGTGAGTCATCCGAGATCCCACCTGCTATCGAGACCGACCCGCCGTCGCTGTTATCGGTGACCGGCCGAACACGTGTGCTGCTGCACGCCGCTATGGATGCAGCCCGACTGAAGTAATCGGCACAATTACTAGCGCTGGGAATGTACTGTATCTCATAATTATAGCTAGTTAAAAATAAAGCGTATCGCTGTAACCGGTTTGCAGACACTTCTGGTATGCCTTTGTCGGGATGAAATATAAACATTAACGGTTTGTGATCCGTACGCAATATAAACGGATTTGCAACACCATATAGGTATTGATGGAATTTACGAATGCCAAAAACTATAGCCGTTGCCTCCCTTTGTATTTGTCTATAATTCCTTTCGGCACTACTAAGGGACCTCGACGCGTAAGCTATAGGACGTTCTAACCTATTTCCCTCTATTTGAGCTAAAACTGCACCTAGCCCTGTGGGGGACGCGTCCACTGTCAAAACTAACTTGCAAGATGGGTCAAAGTGTGCCAGAGTTCTAGTTGAAGACAGTTCCTTCTTAATTTGATGAAAAGCAGCCTGATAAGTGTCTGTCCACGACCAGACAACATCCTTTTTTAGCAATTGATTTAATGGACTAAGTATTGACGATGCATTTGGAATGAACATCCTATAGTAATTGACAAACCCTAAAAACGATTTTAGTTCCTGTACGCTACTTGGGGCCTTGGTGTTAGTCATTGCTGTTACTTTGTCTGGAGATGTGTGTATACCCTTCTTATCAATATTAAAACCTAAGTAAGTCACTGTATCTTGAAATAATTTACATTTATTTTTATTTAGTACCAAACCAGCTTCCTGTAAACGGTGGAAAACTTGCTGTAACCTTTCCATATGTTCATCCTTTGTATTTCCAGTAACGAGAACGTCATCCAACAGACAAAGAACCCCCTCAATACCGTTCAGCAAATTCTCCATCGTTTTTTGAAAAACTGCCGGAGCATTGGCTAGACCGAAAACTAAACGCGTAAACTTGAATAATCCCTTGTGTGTATTTATAGTGGTGTAATTTTGTGACTCATCGTCTAACATGAGCTGCAAGTACGCACTGCTTAAATCTAACTGCGAGAATTGTGTGCCTCCATGTAATTTAGAAAAAAGTTCTTCAGTCCTGGGTAACGGATACTTATCAATGTGTAAACATTTATTTAAAGAGACTGAAAAATCAGCGCACAAACGAATCTCACTGTCTTTTTTAAGTATTGGAACTATTGGACTCGCGTATTCGGAATGTTCCACAGGAATTAATACACCGGTTTCTACTAATCTATTCAATTCTTTCTCGACTTTACTCCTTAATGAAAAGGGTACCGTTCTCGCTCGAAAAAAAGCCGGTTTACTGCCTTGCTTCAACGTAAGTTTTATTTTGTATTTGTTAAAACTACCTAAAGTATCAGAAAACAATGTAGGGTATTTGTTTAAATAATAGTCAATTTCCGTTAACTTAACACAATGATTGACCTTAATCTGTGGATTGACCTTTGATAACTGTAGCTTATATGACGATAAAAAATTCCTACCTAACAATGCTGGGCCTGCCCCTTTTATAACATAAATTTCAATAATTTTACGTTCACCGCCATAAAAAATCGGAACCTTCATTACACCTACAACGTCTAATTTCTCACCCGAGTATGCTTTTAACACTGAACTGGGTTGCTTTAACGGCACGTTCTTAAAATGTTTTTCGTAGGTGTTCAGTGGAATGGCAGTAGCACAGGATCCACTATCTACTTCAAAAGATAATAATTGACCATTTACGTCGACAGACAACGTCATAGGCTCGCCCCGGTAACTACGAATATTGCAAACGAGAATATGCTTACCGTCGTCATCGTTTTCGTCACCCGACGATTGAAGGCAATTAACTTGTCCACTTTTATTGCTACACATTTTTTTTAAATGACCTTTCACTCCGCATTTTTTACATTTATATTTCGAGAAGCGACACTTGTCCGTTGTATGGTTGTTATAGCCGCACACGTTACACTTTATCGACGCTTTCAATGGCCCTGCCGCTATCTTAAACACCTCCGTGCCGGTTGCTGTCGATGCTGCTGCCATAGCTGATTGTCGTGCTGCCCGTTTCGCACTATTTACAGCCACTGCAATTTCCAACGCCTTAGCCAAAGTGATCGATGCTTTTTCATCCATGAACAGCTTGTCCCGTTCCGGTCCCGGCAGCATGCCAATAATGAACCGATCACGCAACATTTCGTCTATAGCTGATCCGAAACTGCAGTCCCCAGCCAGTCGCCGCACTCGTGCCGCCCACTGTGTCATGTCTTCGCCTGCTTCTTGCACCGCCGTATGAAATTTATATCTCTCAGCTAACACTGACTTCTTTGGCACGAAGTGCTTATCTAACTCTGTAGTTAACTCACAGTAAGATATTTTCTCGACAGTATTGGGCGCAATTAACTCGCGTACCAACTTATACGCCTCGTTGTTGAGTGCACTTAGAAATACCGCCTTTCGCTGAACATCTTCCTTTCCGTCTGTTTTTATTAACAACGTATTTGCTGTTAACCATTGAGAAAGTCTCTCTTTAAAAATGTTCCAGTCCTGGCCGAGCTCAAAAGTAGGAGCAGATCCGATAAAATTCGCCATTGCTTTTTCTCTGTGCGTGGGTAACCGTAACTCGTCGCCACTGTTAAATAAGACACGGCCTTCGGTAATCAAGTCGTATATTACACTGCTCTGTGACGCGTAAGCGCACGACACGCAGGTCGCGCATCTATATCTCTCACTAGCTTCTAACTAACCTAACAGGGAGGTACTACTGTATGAGTTCTCCGTTTACCTACCGTCTAAAGCCTTTCGATAACGTTCAATACAGTGCCTTTCGTCCAGCGGTCGATAGTTAAATGCGTCACATTTAACTATCGACCGTTGAATATATTAGCGAAATGGAACATGCCAAGACATGAACATTTCGAACTAAGTATTGTACATATTTTATTTCATATTATAATTTATTTTTATCACAATATATGCTGCACCGATTGACGTCATCACGTCAACGCCGGCTGTCGATGAAAACCAGCGCTGGAGGTCTGTCTCGCATAGGGTCGCAGCATTATGCTGAGCGATGGCCGTTTTGCGTGGATGTGACGCATATTTTCCTCCAACTTGTTCTTTTCGTGTTCTTTCTTTGCGTCATGTTTACCGCAAATAAACGTATTTTGTTTCTTTCCTTTACATGAGTATCTGATGGGTTGTTGAATCAGAGATTCTTGACAAAGACTTGATCTTTGAAAGGTAAATAAATCTAGTCAAGCTCTGGACTCGAAATAGCCTAAAAAGAGAAGTTTAACCGATCAAGCGCCCGAAAAAAATGACGTAAAGTACACGCGACAGGAACACGCGCGACGTGACCTATGACCCCTCTCACAAAAAATGGTCTGCTTAATGTTTTTATCAACTGCACTCACTTAACGTAAATTGTTTTGTGTTCTTAAATAAACAGACTATTCTATAAAATATATACAACACTCGTGTTACGAGAGATGTATTTATAAACAAATACGATGACAACAGAGTATGGCCAAAAGTGTCGTATGTTTACGTAACATTATTTGGCCAAATTTTATAATAAAATACGTTTTAATAAAATGTATCTATTATGTTATTTCGTGCAAATATTATCTAAAACGATGTAGGTAATAAATACTTATAAATTAATATTTATCACCGATAAAGATGATGGAGAGTCAAAAATGTATCGGACTGACATAAGCTACAGAAAAGCTTGTCAGTCCTCGCTTTGATAGCGAATGCCACTTGTCTAGGCCCTCTGGAAAGGAAACCAAAGAGATCACATTTAACAAGCCACTCTCACATGGTTGATTTGTAGATGCAAACAACATACAGACCAAGCAAGTCAGAATTTTCTAAAATAATATTTAAAAAATAGGCAGTCGGACAGCCGACAGAAGTGAATATGTAAAACTTTGGATTTCAGACATAAGCGTACTAAATAGAGTAATTTGGTTACAGCGCCCTCTAGCGTTGTGTAGTTGAACTCGTTGGAGCATGTCACAAGTCGCGAACCTGTAAGATATTCCCCTACCAAAAAGCGCTCAACGAGAAGTTTTCACTTCAAAAAAACTATCCAACAAATAAACAAAAAAATTGAACAGAAATATTATGAAATTATCTGGAAAATGTGAACTTTATTAAAGGTCCATAAAAGATATATGGGGTAAGATCCCATAAAATTGCCAAGATTTCTATGCAACGCAAAGAAAACATTTATCTTGAGATTTTGATATTCTTGTCTATGAGGTTTTGATATTCGTAAAATCCAATATTCACTTGTTTAGTCATGTAGAAAGTCAACGTCGCTCTGATAACTTAAAAACACTATTCACCAGGACTACTTTCGCTTACAAAAGTATCTATGCAATGGCACCAAAGCTGTATAATAAACTACCTTGTCATATTAAAAACAGTAAGAATATTAATGAATTCAAAAACAATTTCTTTAAGCTACTCAATGACAAAGTATATTATTCAGTTAAGGAGTATCTGGATGACCAATTTTTATAATTTTCAAATTGTTATTATCACTTAATTTATTTTATGTTATGCAATCTATTGACATTCTGTATTTTATTGTATTCTGTTGTGACATTTTTCCCTATTTTATTATAATTTTTTTATATTTTTTTTCCTTAGTTAATTTTGTACTTGACCTGATTTTGTATGCCTATCGGCGGAACATGGACTGTACATAAGACATATACATTTTGAAAACACCTGTAGTCACCTGTGTTCACAAAATAAATCATTTGAATTTGAATTTGAATCTTTTCTTCTCTCTTATCTTCTCTTATCTTATCTCGTTTTGCTTTGTTTACAAAACAGCAAACTGTCCCTTCAAAAATTAATCCCTACAAGAAAAACCGCGTAACACAGCATGAGAAAACACTTGTACACATGAAACTCCTGTTCCCAGACGAATATTTTATGAAGTAGTTCTAAAGCATAGTTCTCAAGTAACTACATGCATAAATGTCACGTTATCACATATTCACTTCCGCTGGCAGTGTGCACGTGGCATTATTTTCGGGTACGTATCAAAATCCCGAAAGTTCATAATACCTATGTTTGAAATACCGACGTCCAAAACACCGAAATTCAAAATACCGAAAGTTTTAAATGCCGATAGTCGTTATATCGCAACACAAAATACCGATGTTCAAATGCCCGAAAGGACAAAATCCCGAATGAACTAAATCCCGAATGGACGAAATACCGATGGATGAAATCCCAAAGAGCGCCAACGCAGTTCCTGCGATTACTCACAGATGGCACTACAACACTGTTATGACGGTGGGCATTCTGCTGAACATGTTTTAATATTTTTTATAGCGGGGGTAGATTTCGAAACATTATTTTATTCCGTAATGTTTTATTAATTTGTAGTTACTGTTAGCTATTTAGTACCGAGTGGTTGTTATAATGAGTCAAGATACTTTTAAAGTGTTCAGGTCTCAAAAAGGTGGATTTAAAGTACAGGTAGGCGGTTTTGTGTTTACAAAGAACCGGCAAACCACGGCTAAATGCTATTGGAACTGTGAATATAAGAGACATGATATTTATAAGTGCCGAGCTACCCTTACTACGAATGTATTCGCGAATGTTGAAACGTCAGTGACAGAAACGGATCGCTGCAAAACCGACTCCACGTGGTCTTGTCTGCCCTACCCCTAGAGTGTAATTTAAATTCGCGTAGGCGCGGAAGGGCGAGGTGGCCCGCGAGCTGAAGAGCAGGTGGTTTTAAACGCCCGCCACGGTGAGCATTAAAAGCATCTGCGATGATAAGCTCGCGTGGGACCGCCGGAGCCCCACAGCGCCGGAGCCGTGACAGAAACCATGCCTGCTGCATGTTGCATGTTTGCTTGCATGCTGTGTGCTCGCTTTCATGTTGCATGCACGCTTGCATGCTTGTTTACATGCTTGCTTGCATGCTTACTTGCTTGCGTGGTTTCTTGCAGCTGACTACGCTTTTTGGGTTTACAAAAAATCGTTTATCTCGGAAATGGTAACAATTTCGGGATTTTAAACTACGGCATTTTAAACTCCGGGTTTTTAAATTTCGAGTTTTTAAACTTCGGGTTTTTAAACTTCGGGTTTTTAAACTTCGGGATTTTAAACTTTCGGGCAAATGAACTTTCGAGATTTAAAACTTTCGACCAAACAACCATTCAGCGTTTCAATTTTCGGGATTTCGTCCATCGGTATTTTAAAATTCGGTCTTTTAAATTTCGGTAATGTAATACGTACCCTTATTTTCACACGAAATGATATGTCTTATTGGAAAGCGTAGAGTCTGGAACCGGTAATGTTATTTTAGATAACTCATTTTTATAATACACGAGCTGTTGCCCGCGGCTTCGCCCGCGTGGATGTTAATACTTCCGTATTTGAATCGGATTTTGTTCCTTAATTCTTTTTCTAAAATAAATGTAACTTAAGTTACTCGTGTTGCTCCGCATCGGTGTCACTGCGGTGAAGCTGTCGACAACCTCGGACACCATGGCCTGTCCTGCTGCAGGAGTGCAGGCCGCATAGCACGACACGCCAGCATTAACGATATTATTCGTCGAGCTCTTGTCACCGCCGGCGTACCAGCGATATTAGAACCAAACGGCTTGGTACGTGACGATGGGAAGAGCCCAGACGGCATGACGTTGTTGCCTTGGAAGGTGGGTAGACCTCTGGTGTGGGACGCAACCTGTGTCGACACCCTTGCGCCATCTCATGTTCCAAGCACGGCGTGCTGTGCTGGCGCCGCTGCTGCGGCTGCTGAGACCCTTAAGCGGCGCAAATACTGTAACCTTATCGGTAACTACAGTTTTGAGCCGTTTGGGGTCGAAACGCTCGGGTCATGGGGCCCGAGTGCGCGTCTCTCTTTTAAGGAAATTTCTCGCCGACTGGTCGACACTTCACGTGACCAGATGGCTGGCTCGTTCTTTGGCCAAAGAATTAGCATTGCCATTCAACGTGGCAATGCTGCCAGTCTTCTGGGCACGTTTCCGGATGACAGCGATGCGGACGAGTACTTCGACGCCTAAGTTTCCTTTTGTTTTGTATATTTATTTGTATAGTTAGTTAGTTTGTTAGTAATTAATTAGGTATAAGTTGTTATGTAAAATATTAATGTATTGAAATCACAAATTATTTTAATAAAGTTACTCGTTATAACATCAGCTATCTCCATCCAATCCAGTGAAAATCCCGTCAAAATCGGTCCAGCCGTTTCGGAGATTAGCCGGAACAAACAGACAAAAATTTAGATTTTTTTTTTAATAATAATCGACGTAAAATTTCAACACAGGGGGTTCGAGGATCCTGTATCTACTGAATCCATGGTACCTAATAGGTTACGCGTCGATGTCCCAGCCACCCTGTATACCATACATTGTGTAAACTACTCATACTTAATTAACTATTTGTACACAGAAAAAAATAATAAAATATCCTAACATAACCAAACCAAACAACAAACTAAAATATGGTAATGTTCCCAACAGACTGCCACGTTGTGTGGCAATGCCAACATTAATTTTAAACGAATCATTCAGCAAAAGAACAAACAAACAGCAAAATTACTACAAGGCAATGAAAATATGAATAACCCCACTCTTAAATATTTTATAAGCTCAGTAATCAATACAGCGGTCGGCCATAATTGCTGCATTACTTTCATTCGAAGGCCGATTCAATCCATCACACAACATTTCACTGTCAAAAGCATGTTAAATATGACCTTTTATTTGTGAAAAATGAGTACGATTATTGATAAAAGGGAGAAATTACTTACTTTAAGCTATTTTGAACGGCTGTGTAATTTAAGGGCGTTTACGACGTACGGCATTTCATGCAAACTTTCAAGTCCTTGTTTTTCGAAATGAATGAACCGATTTTAATGAAACTTCATACGCATAAGCAGGATACATAGGTCTAAAACGTTAGTTAAGAACATTTTCGTAAAATAGTGTTACAGCTATATACGGCCACTTTTAAATTTTCCATAGAAACAGAGATTTCCAATTATCTTTTTTTAAATAAGACATTTGGAAAATGTTCTTAACTTACTTTTCGAACCCGAGTTTGAAATCCGAGTTCCAGCCCAATTGAAAATGTTCTAAATTCGAACGGTTATAGTTCAGATCTAATGCGCAACTCGTCAGAGCCGATGCACATCCTCACCAACATCTTACATCTTGCTTTGCATCTTTGCGGTGCGGCGCCGCAACGCATCGTGTGCATAGGCCCATAGACAATACTTCTACGGGCACTAACGACCTTTATTTCTCGGATTTACCTCATGGACAGAAGCTACATGCTCAAGCGACACGTATCTTGCGTCAGCGACTGTGGAGAAAACAAAATAAAAGGAATTGTTTAGAGCGAGTCACAGCCACGCGACTTGCGGAAGGAAGCAGATGAGGCGTCGTCCTAATACAACGCGACTAAGCGATCATCGCGCGAATAAGCGATGCGACCATCTCGTCGTCGCGCGATAACAAAAACTGGGAGCCATAATAGATCGCTAACATTCTTCCAAATACTTCATATCTCCAAAATTTCTCCAGGAGCCAAATTTTTACCTAAAATTGCGAAAAAATACCCAATCTGGCAGCCCTGCGTGGGCAGGTCGGGTCCTGCCCTGCCCCTCACCCCGCTACCCCGACGACACGACGCGATTATATTGTTTGATCGCGGATTCGTACGACTAAAATCCGCGCGAACTTGCGATTATCGCGTAGTCGCATCATATGAGGACGACGCCTGACGAGCACGCGTGTTGTGTGACGCAAGTCACGTCGCAAGTCTCATCGCCCGAGATCGTGAACGTGGCCGGGGGTCGTAATATTTTTTATTTTAATAGGTCTTTAGGGCTACGGCCCTGAAGCCATTACCTCCTTCTGCGAAGGAGGAGGCGGAACGCGTGAGGGAGAGGCAAGCTTTGCGCTCTCACGCCCCTAGTCGACGCCCTGGGCGTCGGGAACTGGCAGCCGATTCCCGGCCACCGTAGGCGCGGGCTTGCGGACGGCAAGCAATGGGTAGCTCGCCGTCCGGTAAGGACCAAGCCCGAGTCGACGGCGCGTCGTGTTCCACGTACGCCTCAAAGAGATGTCAGCACTATTGACGGGGTCCGCTAGGGCCGATGCCAGCTAGGGTTGCGGGATGTTCGAAAGAGTTACCGTGGCCCCGGCACAGGCAACAGAAGGAACACGGGTGGGTTTTAGTCAGTAAAAGTCTGACACGCCCTCCCGCTCCACTCAGAGCGGGAGAAGTCATTTGATGATTTCCCATCCACAAAAAAAAAAAAAGGGCTACGGCTCTATTACATAAGGCTGATTTACTCAAAGACCTAAAGCCACAAAAGGGCGAAATTAGAAGGGTCTTTCTCTTTATTTGTCCTCTAGTAGCTGCAGCAGTGGTGGCCCAGTGGTAACGTCCGCGACTTATGTACGAGTTGTAGGTCGTAGGTTCGAACCCTGACAGGCGCTTTACTTTGTGTAAATTATTTCATAACCACTGCTCTCAAAACGGTGAAGGAAATCATCGTGAGGAAACCGGCCATGTTCTTTCGAATTCGAAGACATGTGACATCTAGCAACCCGCACTGGGTCCGCGTGGTGGATTACGGCCCACTCCCTCTCACAGAGAGATGGCCTGTGTCCCAGCAGTGGGAATTTAAGGCTGTTTATGCATGGTTGCAGCCTACAGGCGGAAACAAGTACTAACTTGTTTGTTTCATTTGCATCCTAGGGAAACGACTCCGACAAACTACAATATATCTACATTGCGAACCTACCACTTAAGGTAGGGATGACTCACGCAGCAATACCACAGATTAGATACAGAAGGTCGGCTACAAACAACGAGTGAAAACGCACGCCCAGATAAACACCCTACACGTAAGAGCACTCGCGGCCGGCATTTGTTATTTGTACTATCAGCCAAACTTCCGCATGCTCACCTTTAAGAGCGTTTACGACGTACGGCATTTCATACAAACTTTCAAGTCATTGTTATTCGAAATGAATGAACCGATTTTAATGAAAATTCATACACATAACCAGGATACGTAGGCCTAAAAAGTTAATTAAGAACATTTTCGAAATCACTGTTTCTATGGAAAATTTAAAATCGGTCGAATTTAGCTGTAACACTAGACATTTCGAAAATGTTCATAACTAACTTTTTAGACCTATGTGTCCAGGTTATGCGTATGAACTATCATTAAAATCGGTTCATTTATTTCGAAAAACAAGGACTTGAAAGTTTGTATGAAATGCTGTAGGTACGTCGTAAACGCTCTTAAGGCGATAATCGAATAGCACGGCTCACGACTCGATCGCCCGGCGCATGCGTTTTGACAAATAGGATGCACGTTTGTTTTTGATTTGATTTGTTGCTAATGTTTGTTGTTATTTTTTGTTGCACGCCCTGTACGCACACAAATGCATATTGTCTCTAATTAGTCGAAACTAGGAAGGGGTGTGGCCTGTCACTAGCTGCGCTTCCGCAGAAATATTTTCTAAACTGAGCATGATAAATCATGCCAATAGAACGCGTCTATGTGTGCGTGCGTCTCTTTTCCAGTCGTTGTATGGTATGGAGCCAACTTCTGTATTATTCTGTGGTAAAACCTTCGTATCAGTCATAATTACCATCTCTTTAGCAGTTCACAGCTGGACATAGAACTCTCCAATCACAAGCCAGATAACTTGATCTTCGGTAACCTCAAAATTGTCTCCTAATCATTACCCAACTTCTTGAAATTATTTGAATGCTTTTAGAATAAAGTACTGAACGATGCGGATCTGCAGTCAGCGCTGATGCCTCAAGAACTGAATCCAGCCATCGTTTTTGATAAGGTACTCGTTGAATATTCATAGCACCTTCCTTGGCACAAATACTTTATTAACAGTCCAGGGGCCGTATTATGAACTATTAATGCCATCATGATTACAGTCCAAAAAAGGAATGGTGTTGTCGGTCATGTATAGGTCATGTCTCTCTCGCGCACTGGAATCATGATGGCATTAGAACGTCATAATTATGGCACCAGGGAAGCGTAGCTTTTTATCTACGCATAATTTGGTATTTGTCAAAATCAAAATATTTTATTTCACATAAGCCTACATGGCCACTTATAAAACTTTAGAAGCTAGGTGCACGGTTCCAGTTGGTCGTTTCCTATGGAGAACTCCATGTCATTACTCATTATACGCTTGGTCAACGTCTGCTGGTAAATTATATACATCTTTCAGGACAGAAGATCGCAATCATTTCCATGTAGCAAACGCAATGGAAAATACGGCGTTCATAATTACCATGATCCAGCTAAATGACGTGCACTGGACATAGATTACTCATACCCCAAGTATTGCCATAACACCACCACCAACCATGCCATTACTACTACCACCAACCACCACTGGACGCCACCCACCACCATACCCACCCATTACCCACTTCCATTACTGGTTCTATGGCCAATACTCAATATTTCCTTTTATTTTTTTGCCTCTCTCATCCAGCGGATTTTCGCGACCTTCACCAGTTCACCAGTGGCGAAGCCTTCATACAACCCGATTCCTATCGGCTTCCCTTTGTAACTGTCTGATATTGCAAAATAATATGGTACACCTGTGTGTAACTGTGTATCAATCACATTATATATATTTAATACCAGTTTAATACAGTTATCATACGATTACTAACATTACAAAAATGCCTATCATTTTTTGTCTGGATTTATAAGAAATGAACAATTTTCTCATCGGCTTCCCTCTCACATACGGATGACGTTCTTACCGCTGCCCCTTTCAAGTTTTTTTATAAACATTTTTTAAATCTAACAGTCTTTCCAGGATGCTCCATGGCGCGCAGTGTTCCCGCTGGGCCGTCAGCGTCGCGACGCAGAAATAATAGCCGACGCACCGCTGCCACCGCCCCTTGCAACTGTACCACAGACTCTGAAGCTGTACAGTCGAGTCGCGACATGTGTTGCCCTCGCTGTCGGAGCGATCATTGAAATTATACTGTATATAATTGAGTTTTATACTGTTGTTTGAATAAAATAGCACCCAGATAAATTATATTTTGTTTCATTTTACCTCAAGCGACTCCAAAACAAAAACTCGTGGCAGTTGCGGTCTCAAAACATGCGAGTAAGACGTCTCGTGCCATCTCGCTCCTGCTTTAATAATAATATAATATAATAATATAACCATTTATTATCAGGTAACAAAGACCCATAGATACATACCTTAACCTAAGTATACATAACAAATATAGTAACAATTTTGTTAATAAATAAAACTTAATAACTATGTTAGTATCACTTAGTCGCACTAAGTCTTTGTGCGTTCTGGTGGCACTTGTCCGCGAAAGCGGCGGAATACCACATCCTGCGGCCAAAAGCTTTCTTCCATCACCAGGTGCAGGTAGCATGTTGGTATGCGCACCACGAACGCCTTGAAGTTGACGTTGCGGTGCGACTCCAGTAACTGCACCCTCGGCGCGTACCTCGTCTTCTGGCGCACGTACTCCACGATGTCCTCCGCCTTAGTGGTGTAGTGTAGGCGGGAGATGTACACCGATGCTTTGTATGACCGCGGCTGCCACGAACGTTCCCGTATACGTTCAGCTACTACACCTTCCGTGAGGTTCTCCGCAAACCTTGTGCCACATCTATAATTAATACAATACCAGACAATAACCGCCCCACTGCAGGGCAAAGGCCTCTTCTGATATAGAGAAGGCGCGAGCATTGATCACCACGCTTGCTCAAGACGGGTTGACGATTTCAGACTTATATTAATTACTAGCTGTGCCCCGCGACTTCGTTCGCGTGGAAGTCGTGAGATAAACATCATCATCTTCCTGCCCTTGTCCCATGTTACTTGGGGTCGGCGCAACACGTTTTCTCTTTCCATTTTCCCCTGTCAAAAGTCACGCTATCATTCACTCCCTTCTCTTTCATATCATTCCTCACACAATCCATCCATCTTTTCTTTGGCCTTCCTCTCCCTCTCCATCCATCAACATTTATATTCATCACTCTTTTAGTCACATGCATTTCTTCCCTCCTCTTCACATGTCCATACCAAGCCAAACGATTTCCTTTCAACTTTTCTGTCACTGGCGCCACTTTCAAACTTCCCCTTATATACTCATTTTTTACTTTATCCAATTTCGTCACTCCACACATCCATCTCAACATTCTCATTTCCGCTGCATGCAATCTTTTTTCATCCGTCTTCTTCACGGCCCAGCATTCGTGAGATAAACAATTTACTGAAATAAACAGCCACATTTTAATAAATCTCCCTCGTCCCCCGACCCGTCGCGTTGCATCGCCCGCTCGCGGTATTGTTTCGTTTTCGCTTAGTGCTCTTTCTGATTTTTTTTTGCTCGGCTCCTAAGGGTCGTAGCGTGATGATAAATAGGCTATAACTATCCTTGAGAATTGGGCTAGCAAATGTAAAAATAATTTTGCAAATCCGACGTTTTCACAATTTCATGGGTTTTAATTTTTTTGCGCGGTATTTTTCTAAAATAAAAGTAGCCTACGCCGTAACATCAGCTATCTGGCAGTGAAAGTCCCGTCAAAATCGGTCCAGCCGTTTCGGAGATTAGCCGGAACAAACAGACAGACAGACAACATTTTTTTAAATTGCTTTTTTTTTTTAATAACGTATCTATACACTTTCTTATGCATTTAGTAAAAAGTTTGTTATTTTGACATTACAAACAGACACTTCAATTTTATTTATTTTATAGATATAGATAAGTCCAGGAGCTAGACCACCACCTCTTAACGCAGTATTATTATAATCTTACTTGAGTGTGGGAACAAGATGGAGCTAGACGTCCTGTGTAGCTCCATCTCTTTCTCACACTGAAGTAACCTTAAAATAATACTGCTTTAAGAGGTGGAGGTTGGCCCCCAGGTTTCCTTACAGATGTTTTCCTCCACCGATGTCAGTGACGTCCAAGATAAAAACCGGCCAAGTGTGTGTCCGACCACGCACAATGAAGGGTTCCGCAGTTGGTATGGATTTATCATGAAAGCAAACTTAACATTGTATTTGAAAAACATCTTCTCCCATACATTGCCCAATGTAAGTTTGTAATTGCAAAAAAAAAAATGTTTTTTTTTACATGATAAAACTACAAATTATTGATTTTCGGACTTTTTGCTTTACTTGTACTGTAAGACCTTGCTTCTTGCCAAATTTCACGATTCTAGGTCAACGGGAAGTACCCTATATAGGTGATGATTTATTTGAGAGTATCAAAATATGTCGCATAAATGGCCGTATTTTTCTATTGCGTTGACTTAGAAGCTTGATTTTTTTAGAGCTCCATGAGACCGTAGACCTACGTATTTCATATTAATTTCAACTTGATACCTCCAACTTGATACCTCGCGTTCCTGAGAGAGTCTTGACAGACACAGACGGACCACGAAATGTATGATCACTTCGTGGTCCGCCTGTCTGTCTATTAAGGGTTCCGTTTTTCCTTTTGAGGTACGGAACCCTAAAAAAAAGGAAAGAAACAACATAACGTAAAAAAGAAAGAAACAGAAAGAAGAAAAGAACAGAGCACCTGCCATCTAATCTTTTCATCACCCTTGGTTGACTGGTAGAGAATGCCTAAGGCATTAAGTCCACTTTTGTACTTTTTTGAATGTGAAAAGATTAAATAAATAAAGAAAAAAAGAAAAGAAAGGAAAAGGAGAAAGAAAAGAAAAAGAAAGCACAATGAAAAGGAAGATGAGGAGGAGGGGTGAAAGTACATAATTATGAATTGAAAAAGTCACAAAGGTACTTGTTCGGATTTGAACCCACAAACCTCGTGCATCAGAGGCGAGGCCTTAGCCATTACGCTATATGCAATCACGTGTACTTTCTCATACACTGTATTGATTCTCATGATATTATCTTTACAAAATGCAGCCTTTCTCACCGTAATAAAAGAAACATTATTGCAGTAAGTGCTATCGATCGATCGTGAAGGAGTCATCATGAAATATTCAGTGCCTAGAGCCATTGTCTGCATGCATTGTAACGTACGTAAGAGGGTAGATTTATTATGCCTTTTGATGCGGAATTTTAACTTAGAGGTAAGGTAAGAAAGACCATTTTAATAAAAGATGATATTTACACGAAGGCATTTGGATTTCTTCGTTATCAGAATGGTCGGACATGTTGGGTAAACGAAATAACAGTCAAAATACTAAGACAATAGAGTCGTCTATTAATGCACTGAAGTTCACTGATTACAAAAATATCACTTGGTTAGGCAGATGCAAACAGATTACAATATGGAAAATCGATGAAGTCTATATAGGACGGCAAACTTATTCTCTCGCAAGCGAGTCCTACAAAAATCCATTACGTCAACTCCGACGTCTCACCTTCTCCTTCACAAACTTCAAAAATATCAAATGTCAACCGTCATTTGACAGCCGTCAACTCAGTGTTGTCACTTCAACCCAGTGTTACCACTTCCTATATTGACCTCACCCAAGTAGATACACTTCTTTACGTTTCCGGATCAGTGTTGACGCTCCGACATATATAATAAGTATACAACTTGTCCCGGAATTAACGCACAACCTCTTAGGGCGGGTTGTTTCACGTCCACTTAACGCACGCGTAGACGTCAAAAATGGCGCTAACTATCGTCAAACCAAAAAAAGCTTTGTTTCACAAAATGATGGCCTTAACGTCCGTTAAAAAATAACTATTACAGTAAGCGGTGCCAAACCCACTGGTTAACGTCATTCTATTCACAAAACATTATGGGTTCTCTTTTGGTTTATTTGTCTTTATTCGACGATAGTTCATCTGCTGATGAAACAAATGGCGTAAAAAAAATATTTGAAACTCGTGTTAATAACCTAATCCGGACGAACAGGAATTTATTGCAAGATACCGAATTTCAAACGAAGTAGCTCTATTGTTAACACGTCAAATCGAAGATGAAATATTTGCTTCAGAAAACTGTGTACCTACCTATTCTTTACCATATACTCGTAGGCATTTAATACATAATTTGAGTCTAAAATTCGTTCACAATTTTCAGAAATTTGGCATTAAAACCTATAGACCAAGCACTTGCAACCCTGCAATATTATGTCTTAGAATCTTTCGTGTTGGTGACATGTCAGGCTTACATAAATCAACGATAAGCCGTATTATTCATCGAGTGTCTGAGCTATTGCTAAATTACGTTCTTATTAAATTATAAGCTTGCCAGCTAACGAGCGATTAGTTGCTGCAACTGACTCCTATGAAATATCTAGATTTCCGGAAGTATTGGATGCAATTGATTGTACTCATATTCAAATTCTTTATCCGAGATAGAAATAATTCTCGGCGGTGATTTGAGCTCGTCTTGTTATCTAACAACGTATCACTTGAAAATTTGACGTGAACGGCGAAATGTTGCCATAATACAAAAATCTCCCAACCATTTTTATAGGGAAAAATTATTGCATTTTACTGGCAGCCCGAATAACTTTGACGACCGGTTTTGTATGCAGTGAAACAACGCTTTGTATTAAGCGAACGTTAAACATCTTACGTAATCGTCAATATTTGACGTGCGTATATTACGTTAACCAACCCTTTGAAACAACCGGCCCTTAAGGGGTCATTGAACTCATCATTATGACCAACTCTTGCTATGGGACCAAACCTGAAATAGCGAAAAAAAGAGTCAGCTGTTCCCTACATTTTGACGAGATAAACAAACATATTCTTGATAGAATACAGCGTAATTAAATAAGAAAAACACAAGCTGTGGTATTTGGTCGTAAATATACGACCCTGGCGAAATGGACACGAAAATATTTGTCGGATTAATCCAGGTGAGCGGTTAAAGGGTTAAGAGAAATACAGGATAATTTTAAAAGGAGTGCGGATATTTTAGGAGGTAATCAGATGCATAAAACTGAACAACTTTCCCCAAGGAACATAGGTCGAGATCTAAAAAATAAAATTCAACTTCTCATACAAACATAAGTCACGTGACCAGTCACTTTGTATGAAAAGTCGATTTTCAATTTTAAGATTTCGACCTATGTTCCTTGGGGAAAGTTGTCCAGTTTTATGCACCTGATTACCTCCTGAAATATTCGCACTCCTTTTAAAATTATCCTGTATTTAACTGATCCTCTTAAAACGTATTGATGTTCTAATGACGTACGCATTTTTAAATTAATTAATCTCTAATGATGCAAACTTTTTAAAATAAATGAACTTCTTTTTAACTTTTTGGCGTTTACTCTAATTTGGTCGCAGTAGCTAAGCTCGGGTACCCCGACCAAATGGATTAGGTTAGGTTAGAACTGTGGTCTGTGGAAGTTGTGGTCCCATAGATCACCGCCAGTAGGATTATTTTTGGAACGAAACGTAGCCTATGTCCCTCCCCAGGACGCCATCTATCTCCTTGTCAAATATTATAGAAAACCATTCTGTGATTTAGGCGTAAAAAAGTAACATAGAAACAGAGTTATTTTCGAATTTATAATATTACTAGCTGTGCCGCGCGACTTCGTTCGCGTGGAAGTCGTAAGATACACAATATACTAAAATAACAGCCACATTTTAATAAAACTCCCTCGTTCCCGACCCGTCACCAACCGTCATCGGGTTGAATCGCGCGCCTGCGCTATTACTTCGTTTTCGCTTAGTGTTCTTTCTGACTTTTTCTTTTTGCTCATCTCCTAACATTCGTAGCGTGGTGTTAAATAGCCTGTAACTATCCTCAAGAATTGGGCTACCAAATGCAAAAAGGATTTTTCAAATTCTACTTTTTGTTCACACTTTCATGGGTTTTTATTTTTTGCGTGGAACCATTATTATTTTACTAAAATAAAACTACCCTAAGTTACTTCCCGTAACATCAGCTATCTGCCAGTGCAAGTCCCGTCAAAATCGGTCCAGCCGTTTCGGAGATTAGTCTGAACAAACAGACAGACAGACAAACATTTTAAAAATTGTTTTTTTTGCATAGGTGCCGTGTATAGTTTCTTATGCATTTAGTAAAAAGTTGTTATTTTGACATTACAAACCGACACTTCAATTTTATTTATTTGGATAGATGTATGTATATGATTAATATGGAAAGAGTAATTTGGGTTAACTTATCCAGGCAAACGTTATTATAGTAGTATTAATATTTGGGCCAATGATTAGAGTTTTAGTTTTGTGGTTAAGGAGTACAAGAGTCAAAAAACCTCGACAGATATTTAATTACAAACCTTTCAAAATTTCTAAAGCTCAATACAAGATTCCTCTCAATTCAGAATATCTACAATTACAAATATACAATATCCCAACAAATTCATTTCGTAGAAGCGAGTGAATTCCAGAGACATTTCGATAGATTCCGGCTCGCCGTTTGACAGCCCAAACCGCAGAGCTATCTCCAGGCTCCTATTGCATTTCAACCGACTTCGTAGTAGCTAATAAAAGGGTTATGAGTTTCAATCTTCATGTAAATACCTTTACGAGTATGTGGTGAGTATATTCCAAGTAATATGAAGACTTATTGGAAAACGGCAAGAATCATTCATTCTATTGAAGATTGATAGTGATCACGCTAAATGGTTATTTTGTAGCTGGTGGCATAAAATACCTAAATATTATTATTGTTATTTAACAATAAAGACTTTTACTGCACTAATATTTTTTTTTATTTGAGATGGGTTTACTCTTGACTCTAGTCTAGGTCAGAGGTGACAAAGACAAAGTCGACGCTGGAGCGCGCTTACCCAGAAGAAGCCTGTTCACTCTCACTCTGAAGAGATCGGGGTTGTATGCGTTCGGAAACAGACGCAGGTAGAGATTTCCACACCTTTGCTGTGCGCATCACAAAAGACATTTGGAAACGCTTAGTGCGAATTGGTGGAATAGTAACAAGGCAGGGATGGTAACTTGTAGTGCGTCCAGATGTCCAATGGTAGAGGGGGCAGGCGGAATGAGGTCGTGGAGTTCTTGAGCACACTCACCGAAGTACAATCTGTAGAAGACCGACAAGCAGGCAACCTTGCGGCGATGAGCCAAGCTGTGAAGCTTGGCATCCACCAGTCTTACGTCGCCAATGAGCCTCTTAGCTCTGCGTTCCACCGAGTCAAGCGCGGCAAGTTGGCGGCAAATTATAATGAAGTATAATATGTCATTATAATTATCGTTAGGTAATTGGAAGGCGGCTGAGACAGACTGGATGCGGAAGCCACAAAACCGGTTTTTATACCGCAACTTTGGGAGAAGCAACGACTCGCTGAGTTGGTTGAGTGGCTCATGTTCATTAGTGGACGTTTACGGGATTGATACCTAGTGAAATGATGTTTGATTTCAAGAATACATAATTTTGTTGTAATGAAACACGTCTCTTTTGTTTATTTTTAAAGTAAGAATAAAACATTTTAAATGTGTCACGACTACGTGACTCACTTTTAATTAAAACCGTAATAAATCCGTGAATATCGAAGTATTTTATTATTGTACCTACATCCGAGGATAATATGTGGACATATTAGACACAGCTCCGTGGTCCAAAATTAAGAATTTCTAGATAACAATAACATATACCTACATAATTATGTATAGCTATGTACTACGTTTCACGGGTAATATTTAAATACCCTGTAGATAATACTCAACTACCACACTATCAACTCAGCCTATACCCTCCACTGCTGGACATAGGCCTCTCCCAGGCTGCTCCACAACACCCTGACCTCCGCCTTCCGCATCCAGTCTGTACCAGCCACCTTCTTAAGGTCGTCGGTCCATCTAGCTGGGGGGCGTCCCACACTACGCTTGCCGATACGCGGTCTCCACTCCAGGACTCGTCTGCTCCACCGGCCATCAGTCCTTCGACAAATATGGCCAGCCCACTGCCACTTCAGCTTGCTTCCTCAGCAGGCTATGTCGGTACCACAATATATAGCACAAGCTATTGCTATTTTAAGCACACTTTTGACCTCTTTATCACATCTTCTATATATACCATCCTATTTGTCTTTGTCTTAAAACTACCTTTTCAATTTTCTCTTCCTGGCGCCCGCTAAGGTAGCCCGTAATTAAAATTTTCTTACGATTTTTGCAATTTGCAGCTCATTGTCTCGGTTCTGGGTTGATTGAAGTATGATTTGCGACCGTAACAAATATGTACACTTCTGGACACATCTATTGGCCCACCTTGTATTTTCAGTTTCGTTTGGTCCTAGCTAAAATTTTATATTACGTCGAGCAAAAAGTTTTTATGCAGTTTTGAACCTGGCACATTCACAATTTCATTCAATAGTCTTTTTTTGAATTTCGAACACAGAATTTAAAGAAACAAAAGACAATTTGGATCCTGTTTGTTGATATCAAACAATCGAATACTAAGAAAACTTGGTTTTATTGGTTTACTTGGATTTAATTCTTGAAAAAGTGATTGATATCTTTGGTTTTGCAACAAACATTACTTATTCTTAACATTAAGGTGAGGTTCTATTAATAATCTATGGATACTTCACCTGAAGTCGCCGCCCAAGCTGTGGCACTTATTCAGGCCGGACACAGCCAAAGAAACGTGAGTGCTCAACTTAATTTAAGTCGATCTGCGGTCCGAAATGTTTATCGGAGGTACCTAGAGACTGGCGGCTTTGTTCGTCGCCAAGGAAGGCCACGATCTCGGGTCACAACTGAAAGGCAGGATCGATTCATCGTGACGACCAGCTTGAGAAATCATCACCTTACCTCCATTGAGATACAAAACCAACTTCGCGACTTCCACGGAGTATCTGTGAGCGCTCAAACTGTTCGGAGAAGGTTAAAAGAACGCGATATGGTACCACACAAGCCAGCTAATGGGCCCAAACTAACGCGAGCCCACCGAACAGCGCGCCTTCATTTCGCACGCAGTCATTTAAATTGGACACAGCAAGATTGGAGCCGTGTACTCTTTTCTGATGAGTCTAAAATTGTGTTACATGGCAATGATGGAAGGAAGAAGGTCTACCGACGTAAGGGAGAGCGTTTCGCACAATGCTGCTTTGAAGAGAGGGTTGCTTATGGCGGTGGCTCATGGACTGTCTGGGGCGGTATATCCGCGAGCGGCAAAACTCAACTTGAGGTTGTTACAGGACCACGGCTGCCAACATTAAATGCTGAAAGGTACATTCGTGAGTGCTTAGAACCTCACGTGATACCATACGCGGACTATGTGGGCCCAAATTTCCTTTTTATGCATGATAATGCAAGAGCCCATGCGGCCGGCATCGTCAGGGAATATCTTCGGGATGTGAACATCACAGTTATGGACTGGCCAGCCAGAAGCCCAGACATGAACCCCATTGAGCACATGTGGGACGAGCTAAAAAGACGTGTTAGGGCTCGTCAGCCAGTTGCCCAGACGATGCAGGAGTTGAAAACTGCCATAGAAGAGGAATGGGAGATGATCCCTCAAAATTTCATAGAGCGGTTGATAAACTCTATGCCTAATCGTATGAGAGCTGTGGTAGATGCCCATGGAGGCAACACGCGTTATTAAATTAAACCTTTATTTGATAAAACATGTTTTTTATTCAAAAATCAATTGCCTTTAACAAGGCGCATATCCGACTTGTTAGGCGTAGCTCCATGTCGTATGGTATTCTGAATTCAAATTTAAAACAATACGATCGAAAAAGATGGTAAAATGTATCAGGTTTAAAACTGCATCAACAGTTTTTGTTCAATCTAGCAATCATATTTCGGTAGGGGCCATCGAAACCTAAACTCTAAGGTGGGCCAATAGATGTGTCCAGAAGTGTATTTACAAAATTATAATCATTAAAGTCATCAATATAACTGTCTAAGATCAAGTAATCCTAAGAATTACTATTTCATGAAATCTTGACATTTGAGGCTTATACTAACTTAAGCTCCAAGTAGCCCGCGAAATTCAAACTTTCTTATGTTTTTAGCAATATGCAAGTCAGTATTGAGTTGTATGTTGATTAAAGTATCATTCGCAACCGGAACAAATATGCATTTACAGAATCATAATCATCAATATCAGTAATACAACTCCGTATGTTTGTATAATCCTAATTGTCAAGATTTCATGAAATAGTCATTCGATAGAATTACCTGGCCTTAAAGAGTTGTACTGATGACCTTAATTATTATAACTCTATAAATACATACTTTTTACGGTCGCGAATCATATTTTGATCAACACACAACCTAATAGTGACTTGCAAATTGCAAAAAACGTAAGAAAATTTGAATTTCCCAGGCTACCTGGAGCTTTCACCTTAAAGAGTTGGATTCTAGTGATTATAATTCTGTAAAAACATATTTGTTACGGTCGCGAATCATACTTTAATCAACATACACCCAGACACTGAGCTGCAAACTGCAAAAATCGTAAGAAAATTTGAATTTCCCAGGCTACCTGGCGCTTTCACCTTAAAGAGTTGGATTCTAGTGATTATAATTCTGTAAAAACATATTTGTTACGGTCGCGAATCATACTTTAATCAACATACACCCAGACACTGAGCTGCAAACTGCAAAAATCGTAAGAAAATTTGAATTTCCCAGGCTACCTGGCGCTTTCACCTTAAAGAGTTGGATTCTAGTGATTATAATTCTGTAAAAACATATTTGTTACGGTCGAGAATCATACTTTAATCAACATACACCCAGACACTGAGCTGCAAACTGCAAAAATCGTAAGAAAATTTGAATTTCGCGGGCTACCTTAACGCTTTGCCCTTAAATCATCCAAACCTACAGGCATACAATATCTACCTACATAAAACTTAACCTACCTCCTAGCTCCAAAGATTCTGTCATATAATCTGATAGTACGACCTACCAAAAAAAAAAAATGTAAATGCTCCACACAATGTTAGTTGGAAAAATAAAAACATAAATCATATAAAATAATCAACAAACAAAGTCGCATATCAAATCAATCCGTTTTCCGTGGATATTAAAGTCTTAATGAAATTGTAGCATAGTCCTCAAGTGGTATATAAGTGTGGTGCCGACGAGGTGGCAAGTGAACGAGGTTTAGTTACACAATGAAGTGGCTCGCGTTCCTGTGTGTGGTGCTGGGCTTGCTGTCAGCTGCTATGGTAAGATAACCTTCCACTTGTATATACCTTCGTCCTTAAGGGGACTACAGGAGCTAAACACAAGTTTGATAATGCCTAAAAGTATATGATCCACTACAGTAAACAAAATCAGAAAAATATTGATATTCTTCAGGATATATGCTAGTTAGATAATGTGTTGAAAACATAATACAACTAGTTTGATACGATAGAAAAAAATCACGAAGATACCTCTAAAAACCGTACTAATTATATATGCAATCATTCAGATTTTTTGTCAGATTATTCTATAAGCAACAATTAACGTAATCTGGTTTTAATTTTTCAGTCCAATCAATAGATTTTTCTGTAAATAAATAATTGCTTCATATTTTGCAATAAATTACCAGCGTTGTGTCATAGCGCTTCTTTTTTTCTATGCAATCTGACAGTGACCGCGGTTTAGCTGTTCTCAGCCTCTTGACATGTTCTGCTGGGAAACTAGTCAAATAGAATCCTCTTTTACTGAAAAATCAATTGAACTATGAGCTATTAACATACTTCACACAGTAGAAGGCAGGATTGTTGCGGTTGGATTCCAGTCTGACTAGATGCGGGTGAAGAAGCAACTGATTACAGTTAAATGTTTTACAAAATTAACGGTGCCTGCGGGGTAATGGCGTAACACACTTACAGTAGGAATCTGTTTCATTTTGACAGTTCAACAACATTCATTGTATTATTTACGTTGTTGAGCAGACAAATTTTTCGAGCATATGAAGCAATGGATTAGCAACATGCTTCAAAATCATTCAGATTGTGATTGATAGTGTGAGAGCAGTGGTGGCCCAGTGGTAACAGCCGCGACTTACGAGTTGTAAGTCGTAGGTTCGAACCCAGGCAGGCGCTTTACTTTGTGTAAATTATTTCATCACGACTGCTCTCATATCGGTGAAGGAAAACATCGTGAGGAAACCGGCATGCCCTAGAACAAAAAATTCGAAGACATGTGACATCTAGCAACCCGCACTGGGCCCGCGTGGTGGTTTACGACCCACTCCCTCTAACCGAGAGGAGGCCTGTGTTCCAACAGTGGGAACATTAGAGGCTGATTATGAAGTGTGTTACGCAATTAGGGTGCTGGTCTTCGTAACCCTGCGATTGGTATACATACTAGTAGCATATGAATAAGGTTATATGGATTATTGTAGGTCACAGTGCCCTTAAAGTCTGTAACAGTCAAGATGTCTAAGGCCAGGTTTTTGTTGGCTCAATATCCTGTAAGTGCCCGGCGGCGTGCAACACAAAACATTTTTTTTTATTTGATTTTTATATCATCTTTTTTTATACATGTGATTCTGTTTCTTACATACATACATACATAAACTCGCGCCTTCTTCCCATGGGGGTAGGCAGAAACTACAGAACGCCACCTGCTACGATCCTTACATACTCCTTTTGCCTCGTTTACATTCATACATCTGGTCATACACGCACGCCGGTTGCGAGTACTACGCACCTGACCTTTCTGAAGAACATCACCAATAAGATCACTATATGTCTTCCTAGGGCGTCCCCTCTCGGCGTTTCCACTCACATCTGCCGAGTAAATACCTTTTGTTAGTCGACTTTCATTCATCCTCTCAACATGACCAAACCATCTAAGCATACTCTTTTCAATTCTTGTCACTACATCTTTTTTTAAACCGCACCGTTGCCTTATCACATCATTCCTCAGTCTGTCATTCATAGTCACACCACACATGCTTCGCAAGGAACGCATTTCCACAGCATTTATTCTACTTTCATGCTTTTTTTGCCACACCCAACATTCACTTCGATAGTCGGGCCTTTTTGGACATTAACTGGTTGGTCACAACCGCATGTATAGCACCATTCACTTTATTTCCCGCATTAACTCTCCTTTCCACATCTTCATCAATCTTTCCATCCCTTGCAAAACAGACTCCCCAAATATACAAACTCACTTGCTCGACACTTTTATCATTTATTTTTACATCATACATCGATACGCCCTCTTCTCTTTCAAACACCATGACCGTTTAAATCCGTATGTAATCTGTCTTTATGCCCTATAAATATTTTAACAAGACATTCTTCCACAGTCTGACGATGAAGAGTCTCGTGCTGGTCCAGCAGACTATACCAGCAGATATGCTGAGTTAGCGTCCCCTGTACCTTCCAATGTCAATGTACAAGATCTTCTAGCCTCCCTAGCTCGTTATCACCAATAAAGAACCTGGGACCGAGGACCTGCAAACACTTAAAACCACTCATTTGACAATAATGTTCCTTAAAACTAGATTTTTAGATCACAGAATTAACTTTACACCACAAAAATGAGCCTTACGTTCGAAATTTTGAAATATTTGACATTGATTATTTTGGATACTTGAAAAATTTTAAACGCATTTAATTTTGTGTTTGTTTCACAGAAACTTATAATTATTTAAGTGGTCATTTAATTGCTGTGTAACCCACTAGTGCTAGATTGTCATTGAAATTACTCTGTATTATAAATAGTTTATTTTTATTTATAAAAATGTGTATTTTTGATCAAAAGTGTGGAACGCTTCTGAATCTATTTGTATTTGTATAATTATTAAAGTATAAGTACGCTCGTCTATTTGTTTTTGTTTCATTTTCTCGTTATTATTTTCCTTGAAATATTCCTTGGAGTTAATTTCGTAGTAAGCATTGTTTGCGTCTACATTGTTTTCATATCTGAATGCAGTTAATTAATTTTGCTCGTGAAATGCAGAGCATTGTTTTAAGGATTGGTGCAAAGTTCTGCAATGTTGATAATTCGTATTTCAACAAGAATGTTGTTTATGGCAGGCACCATGGTTCACAATCCAAATGGATTTTCGAATTCCTACTAATACCAAATTAAAATTTCCAAGCCAATAGCTTGGAAATTTTGTATGAAAAATAACGACCGCCAAATCTACACCTTTTTGCTGGTTATAATGCAATCGCTTTTAATCCTATTTTCAACAAATCGCAAACTTTTATATTCATAAATATTCTGCTTTTAGTGTTCAAAATTTTAGACAGGAGCTCGTGGCTAAGTAATAACATCCGCACGGGTCGATCCATCAGGTTAAGCTACGCTTTCCGGGGTTGGTTCGTGGATGGGTGACCATATTTACATACCGAGACTCCTCCGTGCCTCGGAAAGCACGTTAAGCCGTTGGTCCCGGCTGTCATTCGAGGATCTTTGACAGTCGTTACGGGTCGTCAGGAGCCCGAAAGTCTGACAACCAGTCTTACCAAGGGGTATCGTATTAACCAGTTACTGGGTTGTGGAGGTCAGATAGACAGTCGCTCCATGTAAAATACTGGTATTCAGCTGCGTCCGGTTAGACTGGAAGCCGACCCCAACATAGTTGGGAAAAGGCTAGGCAGATGATGATGAGATGATGAGTGTTCAAAATTTACCATGACACGTCCCTTTAGATTATCCTGCAGAAAAAAGTCAGGACCTGATGAATCTGGTTAGTTGGGGTCAATTTTATTAATGTCAACCTTTCTTGGAATTTATTGTTTTGGAAACATTCCTCTCAAAGTTTTGATTATGATTCGTGCTGCATGGTTTCTGGCTCCATCTTATTGGAACCACGTGTTTTATAGGACTATCTAATTGATCGCAATAGTGTTAAGTTTTAAATTTTTTTATTCATCAAATAAAACTTTTAAAAACAACACTAATGCGATTGCCAGTGGCAGTAACAGCTGCACCTGTCCAGTGGCCACTTCAAGGAAGAATGGTGCAATTACTTGACCTAACCAGTCAGACAAAAAGAATGTAGGGGTCCTGCCTGGGTCAAGAAAGGTTACTTTTCGCCACAATACACAATAGTGGAAAAGTTGTTTATTTACAAATTCTCTGTGATAAAAATAGGATTAGTTACCTGTTGAATTTATGGACCAGCCGTACTGTGAGTGTCCACGTTTCGGCTCCGTAAGTCATGACAAGCAGGACGCACTGGTTAAAGATCTTCGTCTTTAGGCTCCGTGGAATATGCGAAGAGAAGACTCGACGAAGCTTCCCAAATGCTGTCCCAGCCTAGCTGAATTCTTCTGTTAACCTCCCTCTCAAAATTGTTCTTACCAAACTCCAAGAGTTTTCCCGAGGTAAACGTATTCTCGAACAACCTCGAGAGCACCGCCATTGACAGCAATCAGCCCCGAAGTAACTTGTTCGTTGAACATAACCTGACTTTTGTCCAAGTTCATCCGGAGACCAATGCGTACAGAAGTATAAACTAGGCTGTCCAGCATCTGCTGCAAGTCATGCAGCGATTCAGCCAGTATGACGATGTCACCTGCAAATCACTCGGCATAAAATAATGCCGCGTCCTTCCCAGATCAGCGTCTTAAACACATCCTCCAATGCATTAGAGAACAATTTCGAGGAAATTACGTCCTCTTGTCTCACCCCTCGACGCAGGGGGATATGTTCAGTTCGTTGATCTTGAGTTTGGACGGTCATTGTCGCGTTTTCATAAAGATATCTCAGCACTTGGATGTATCGCCAGTCGACTTGGTATCGCTGCAGAGACTCCAAAACAGACCAGGCCTCGATTGAGTCAAAAGCATTCTCAATGTCCACAAACGCAAGACATAGGGGCCGATTATACTCTTCGGACTTCTGTATAATTTGCCAAACTGTGTGGATGTGGTCTATAGTGCTTGTATCATTATAGTGCTGTATCTAGTATACATTCGAATTGGCCATCCTTTCTATATTATAAATGTGAAAGTTTGGAGTTTGTTACTCTTTAACGCAAAAAACAGCTGAACGGATTTCAATGAAATTTGGCATACAGATAGTTTAGAATCTGGATTAACACATAGGATACTTTTTATCCCGGTAGATGATATGGCTTAACGACTGCTATCAATTTATGTTAGAACTAGCTTCTGCATTTTTCATTTGTCTCCGGACACAATTCTGAAGTCCACGCCGATGAAGTCGCGAACACAATAGTACCTCTTATGATACGTGAAAAAAAAAAACGTCAACATTAATTGTCATATATCATGTTAGCTGTTATGGAATGTTGTGATGGGTTGAACGAAATATGTAACTTGAACCAAATTATAATGTCTATAAATAAATTGTCCTTAAGGCGAAAGCGCCAGGGTAGCCTGCGAAATTCAAATACTCTTACGTTTTTTGTAATTTGCAAGTCAGTATTAAGTTGTATGTTGATTAAAGTATCATTCGCGACCGTAACAAATATGCATTTACAAAATTATAATCATTAAAGTCATCAATACAACTCTTTGAGACCAAGTAATTCTAAGAATGACTGTGTCATGAAATCTTGCCATTTGAAGATTATACTAACTTATGGAGTTGTGTTACTAATTCTAATGATTATACATATGTAAAAACATATTTGTTACGGTCGCGAATCTTACTTTAATCAACATACACCCAGACACTGAGCTACAAATTGCAGAAATCGTAAGAAAATTTGAATTTCGCGGCTACCTTAGCGCTTCCCCCTTAAAGAAACAATATTAATCACAATTTGAATGATTTTGAAGCAAATTGTTAATCCATTGCTTCATATGTATGTTCGAAAAATTAGTTTGCTCAACAACGTAAATAACGCAATGAATATTGTTGAACTGTCAAAATAAAACCGCTTCCTACTGTAAGCGTGTTATGCAATTGCCCCGCAGAAATATGTATATTTCTTTTTTTCTTTCTAAAACTAGATTTGCCTACTGTATTCAATGTGCGATAAATAATTTCTTAAATCCCGGGATGGAAACGATATTACTATCATTCCGGGATTTTAGAGGGTGGGATCGACTCAATGTTACTTACCTAATTTCTTGAAGACTAGATAAATATACTATACCTATTCCTATGTGTGCACAAATATATCGTAAGGAATATTATAATGCCGTCATGACTGCCTCTGTGGTCTAGTGGTAAGACCACCTGTCTCAGATCCAGAGGTCCCGGGTTCGATTCCCAGCGGAGGCAAAATTTTCTGCTCGGTTTGGTTGGTGGTAGGGCTGTTCTAAGTCCACCTGGCTAGCTACCGCCATCTTATCTAAGTCTGTCGCCATAGCAACAATGTTAACAGAATTGTTGTGTTTCGGCAGTTAGAGGTAAGATAGCCAGCTCCTCCGTAGTTGAGGATTCCGGATGAAGCTCGCTTCCACCTTCGGCCTGATCATAACTTACCATCAGGTGAGATGAAAGCCAAGAGCTTCCCCGTTGTGGTAAAAAAAAATTAGCTTTAGTTTAGCGAAAATGTTGAAAACTAACCATCACCACAACCCAAATTATCTATTTATTTATTTTTTTTACATAATTAAAACTAATCATTTAGATACACTGAGCCGCACGTCATTGGCAACAAAACCATTATAAGCTGGCCACTTCTTCTATTAAAACTCCGTACTACGCTAGGCCGTCTCGGTTACCATCGACGTGCGGTCGAACGTACTACAAAATGTATCACTTCTTAAAGGATTCGAAATCAGGCTCAACGTGGACCGCGGGTGAGTCGATGAACTTGCGCCTGGCAGGAAACAGACGCTCGTAGTTCAAGTTGACGTCGAGGGGGTGGCCGGCGTCGCGGCGAGCGTCTCGACCGTACGGCACATAGTCGTATGGTACCTGAGGAAACAACATTCGATTAGGGGTGTTAAACGCATGTTTGATTCCGCACAGCCGGGTGGCAAAATCGAATATACAAGTAGATAAAAATGTTCACGGAAAAGCCGCTTAGCGTCACTCGAATTGTGCCGAACCGACCCGAACAAACCCGATAAAGCGAGGGATGATGCCGAATGAAGTTTGCCGATCGGCATAAGACGAGTAAAAGCCAAAAGTGTAGTTATTGCTTCGGATCAGCTTTGTTGTTCAACAATACTGCCGAAACAAATGTGCTGACCGGTGGCAGAGCTGCAATTCTCATATGAAAAAATGGCGAAAAAAAAATTTTTCATTTCTCATAAACTGACAAAAAATTATAGGCATTTTTGTAATATTTTCAAACTTACGATGACTGTATTAAACTAGTATTAAATATATGTAATGTGATGTGATACACAGTTACACACACAGGTGTATGTACCATATTATTTGGCAATAGTAGATATTAAGAAGAGTGGTGGTTCCGAAGGGAAGCCGATAGGAATCGGGTTGTATGAAGGCTTCGCCACTGGTGCCGACCTGAAAATGTGTGTAGCACCCCGTTACGATTCCGTAAGCGACGGCAGACCGCAGACGGCAGCGGCAGTGCCGCCGAACCATAATGTCTGACCGCAGCGACACTATTGCTATCTATTTCTATAGTTTTGTCTGCGTCACCTACGGAATAGTAGGAACTGGAGTAGTTTGAAAATCTACAGAGTAAGGCGTTTGACTTCTGTAAAGCTGTGGGAAAAATTATCGATATTTCTGCACTAGCCAGACTAGCGCAGAAATCTCACATGTTATTCCCCCTTTAACCGTTAATTATTATCATCTTTAGTGACGCACTCAGGGTGATCATGTCAAATTGTCTCAAGTTCTGTGAAAGATATGTTTGTTAGATAAATAAGTTGTATGTTGTTATCATTTTATTCGATTTTATTTTATTTTCTCTTTTTAAAGTTATCGTTATGCATGTCTGATCTCTGGCTTGTTATTGCTTTTTGTTTATGTAATATGTTTAGCTTTATGTTTAGTCTTACCTATTAATTACTGTCATTGGCGCAAGCCGTTGTAATTAATTATAAATAAATAAATCAATATTTCAGTCCGGAATCACCCACTGTTGGGTATTAGGGGTGCTACTCACTTGTTCAGGTCGGCATGATTCGGCACAGCCGGGCGGCGAGTCGAGCGACAAGCCGGGCGGCCAAATCGAATAATATAAATAAATAATAACTTTTTCCAAATCCACAATATTATGATGCCAGCCAGGGTTGCGGGATGTTCGAAAGAGTTACCGTGGCCCGGCACAGGCAACTGAAGGAACACGGGTGGGTTTTAGTCAGTAAAGTATGGTAAAGTCTGACACGCCCTCCCGCTCCGCACAGAGCGGGAGAAGTCATTAGATGATTTCCCACCCAAAAAAAAAAAAATATACTGTACGGGCAGCAGCTCCGCACACTGAGATGTAGATGGACGAATCAAACGGGATGTGTACAGGAAATAAAATCACTGCTTTGTGTCCGTTAATGATCGACTGTTTATTAGGTAAACATTAAAATATATAATACCTAAAGTAGGTGACTTGTGGCGAGCGTAATAGCCTAGTCAGCGAATGTACATAAATCGGTGAATTAGCAACTGCGTGTTCAGGTAAAAACTAAGACAATTGATATCATGTGGCGATGCTCGTATATATACTATGATAATATTGTTTTTAATTTGCATAATTCACTGACAGTCCCCACTGGCAAGCTAAGATTAAACTTGTGTTATGAGTGCCAGGGCTCTCTCTATTAATATTTTCGCAATTTATACAAACTAGTACGAAGGTTTACACAGGCGCGCAAAAACCGAGCACCGCCCAAAACACCCCATTTCTGGTTCATACACAAGAGGAGAAGGCTACTCTTATGAGCCAGGGAAGGGGTCCGGTGAAGGGTCGCGCATATTGATCATACACGAGGCTCAGGGGTTGACCTACGACAGCGTTATTACCATCACTACGAAGTCCACGAGACGCGACACACGGTCAGTTGCGTCTGCTACTCTGACGACGCCGATGAGGCTACGGTCCGCTTTGCAAAGAAGGCGATGGATGCGCCTACTAAAACGGTCGTCGAGTACAACCTAAACACGGCCATGCAGCATCGAGACGTAGTTGTCGTGGAAGCATTGCTGGGGCTAGCGACATCCCTGGTCAGGAGAGCCCGCCTTATTTAACCTCCACCCAACAAGTCCCAATCCTAACTCCCAACCCAAACTAAACCAACTAATTCTTAACCAACAACCTCTGCAATGGGTTGGTTTTAACCTTCATGGGTAGAACACCGTGCAAAAATTTCGAGACGGACTCACGTAGACTTAAGTAATTAAGTAAGCCTTAAATATAACTGTCCGACATAGGAGTACATTTAACTGTAACACCTAAATGAAAAGTAAATAAATAAAAGAAGTAAATAAAGGCGCAGACCGCCATGGCCGCGGTAGAAGACTCAATTAAAAAAAAAAACTAGTACGGAGTTAGTTACATTGGCTAAGTACCTATCGTTGAGTACAAAAAGAAAATTAAGTTAATAAAATAAAGAAACATCAATAAAAAATTAACTTTTAAATTAAAAACGTATAGCCTCTCTCTAGTGTGAATTTGGTAAGTGTACGTGTCATGTGTATGTATCGTGTGTAGGGGTGTGTGTGTGTGTGTGAGAGGTGTATGTTTGATTTATAATATGTTAGTAATTTACCACCCAGCTGTGCCGAAGCGAGCCTACCCGAACAAGTTCGTGTCACGCCTTAGGTCTTCCCTCTCTCCCGCATTCTCGACGAATTCAAGCGTCGTTGGTGTTTCCAGAAACTCTGACGATGTCGTCTACATAATGTGCTTGCGGACCTCCCAGGTGTTTCGACCTGACCTTGCACTTACACCCATACTAAACTTCAGTAGTCCTCTTCTTCTTCGGAAGGTCAATGGATCCATGAGCACTCGGCACTAGGAACTATTTGCTTGCTTTTAACAGTCATGAAATCTTGTAAACTCAGAGAAATTAATTGTTAAGGAAATTGACTACAAGATAAATTGTCTGTATATTCAAATCACTACAATCATTTTTTTTAGGTAACCTGAAATCAGTGTCAGTAGCACTTCAGCTCCTAATGAACGACGATAGCTATTCTATCAATTAAGAAATTGGAATGCTGATAGGAGTAATTGGGCTACACAAGTTAGATCGGTCGAGTACGTCAATTAACAAACAACAATTATATAACTTAAATCTCCAATTTATATAATCAAGGATCATCTACGTAGGAGATCGTTAATATCCCACAAAACTCTTCAAGGACCTTAAATAATTCTTTGGTGATATTTATGTTCAAGTACCAATATATTTTGGGCGACAAGTTCAAAGTAGAAAAAGCAAAGGACTATTTTCCCTGACACATATAGACAAACAGACAGATAAACACAACATCACGCCTGTTCTCATGCTCAGCAGTAGCGCTTGCGACCACAAGACCAACGAAGAGAAAAATGAATTTAAAACTAAAATTACCTGCGGTGCAGAATCCACAGAAACTATTAATAAAACACAAGTTAAAAACAAATATATCGGCTCCATGTTCAATCGTCCAGCAGCGTGGCTTATGCGCTCTTCACGGGTGGTGACTTGCTTTTAATTAAAATATCACGTACGATTTTATTGCTCGATTTTATTGCTTTCGCTAAGAAAATATTTTTTTATTTTTCTAGACTTTTCTGTCAAGCTTGTTCTCTGTTTCATTTGAGTCAAAACTGAATGGTAAAGAGAAGATAGTTTGTTAAGAATTACCAAAATATTATTATGTCCATAATTCTTTTACTTTATAATTTTTTTTTATTAATTTTATTGGCAACTATGTCAACATCTTAATTCAATTTCTTGTTTAGTTCGATTTTCGGAATTATCTTATATCAATCAGGTTAAAAAATAATAATTTCTGTTCAAAATTCTAGTTTTATAAATCAATACCACAGTATGATTGACTTCATCGATATCAAAGAAAATTGTAATAAAATAAGATTTATAACTTCCTTGTTTAAAGTTATTCGTTTCTAGAATACAGCCAAAATATATTTTTTTATGAAATATTTTATATGTACCTAATGTGAGTGTCAAAAAACTGCATTGTTTATAAAATGGCAGTATTTCATACAAATATTCTTGTTTTAATTTTGTTTTCATCATTAGCAGCAGTGAGTTTATTATAATAATTATAAACAATACACGATATATTAAAAACGACGAGAGCATGAGCATTTTCGTAAATAATTTTATCATTGTTATCAAAATATTTTGGATTTAAAACACCTTCTTTCTTTTTCTTTTTTCTTCTTTGAATTTGGATATTCGCGGATGATCATTCGAACACAATCAATCCTGCTTCTTAGCCTAGGAAACGCTGATATCTGCGGATAAATTTGAAGCGAATTTCCAGTATTGCATGTCAATTAGACCATGATGCCAATTCCCAGTAGATTTAAGCGATTAACATATTGACTACATGTTGGAATAGGATTGCGTATTAATGCATTCGAGATGCATCTGCTATTCTGATTAGCTAATATTCTGTGTATATTGTAAATAGTGATTATTCTAGACATAGTTCACAATAATTTTATCTTGGTTGGCAAATGATTTGATTATTGACCAAACTTAAACAGTCTGACTGTTTTAAGTTTGGTAAGATCTACCGAAATGTGTCAATAAACATTTGTTTAATTTCATGGCAATAAATAAATACTCTTATTATATTAACTAGCTGTGCCCCGCGACTTCGTTCGCGTAGATGTCGTAAGATACACAATATACTAAAATAACAGCCACATTTTAATAAAACTCCCTCGTCCCCCGTCCCATCGCCAACCGCCGCGTTGCCACAGATTACTGAATAGTTACTACGTAACAGATACTTCACTCAGTAGAAAATTTCCAATACCTATTACGATAATTGCCTACTCCCTCGCGTCAACAACCACTGTATGCTAAAATGCGCCTAAATGCTCAAGCGTACAGCAGTGATTGCTTCGCACCGCGCGATTCCACAGTAATCGCAGGGCTGCCTCTTCGATAAAATTAAATTAACATAACTTTTTATCTATGTTATTGAGAACTGTGAATATGTTCTGACTTTTATGTGGCAGTTAAAAATTTTATCATTTATAAAATATTTAACCAACTTAAAAAAAGGAGGTGATCAGACATACAGGCCAAACTGAGAAGTTTGACTTGTATGGTTTGTAGGTATGTATGTTTGTGCGCGATAATCTCGCGTTTGGCTAAACCGATATCGATGCGGTTTTCAGAAAAGGATTTGTTACATTTAGGAGAACGTTTTAAAATAAGTATAATACTTCTTAGTTTGATGATGATCTTCGGAGATGTTCACTAGAAATGAAAAAAAAAGCCTTAAAAAAGAGAACCGACTTCAAATAAAGCACTAAGCCGTAAGAAATAATTTGTTTTTTTTATGTTAGTGCTAACAGCTGGTAATTACGAATCGAAAAAGCACCGACATCAAAGAAGAAATTATTTCTTACGGTTTAGTGTTTTGAAGTCGGTTCTCTTTTTTAAAGTTTGTTTCGTCATCGTAATACGCGTACGAACGAACAGCACTATTAAAATTGAACGGCGTGCGCGCGCTTCGCTTGCGAAAACCGCACTGAATTTGATCCGCCGGCGGACCGAGACCGCTCGGCTGGGCGGTAGGCACTTATAGCGCGCAAGTACATGGAGTGACGGAGGCCTGGCGTTGCATCGCCCGCCCGTGCTATTACTTCGTTTTCGCTTAGTGTTCTTTATAACTTTTTTCTTTTTGCTCGGCTCCGTATCGTAGCGTGATGTAAATAACCTATAACTATCCTCGAGAATTGGGCTACCAAATGCATAAAGAATTTTTCAAATCACTCTTTTCATAATTTCATGGGTTTTAATTTTTTGCGCGGAACCCTTATTATTTTTCTAAAATTAAAGTAGCCTAAGTTATCCGCCGTAACATCAACTATCTACCAGTGGAAGTCCCGTGAAAATCGATCCAGCCGTTTCGGAGATTAGCCGGAACAAACAGACAGATAAAAATGTTAAAAATTGCTTTTCCGTTATAACTACCGTTTATACTATCTTATGCATTTAGTAAAAAGTTGTTATTTTGACATTACAAACAGACATTTCAATTGTATTTATTTGTATATATATAGAAGATGTAGAGATTATAAATACTCTTATTATATTAATTAAGAAAATAACAATTCTTTCTTCTTTTTTACGTTAGCCTCAACAGCCAGAAATAAACGACCAATACAAAATAACTGACCTGGTAACTGAAAAACCAGTGTCCACTGTACTGCCAGACCAACCCGCTCAACAAGGACAACAGCCAACACAACCAGAATCAATTGCAGAACCAGCTGCTAAAACTATCGGACAAATAGCACTTGAGGTTACAGATGAAGAAAACAATACTCAAGTAGCAATACCAGAAGTCAGTTTCACAGTAAAAGTCTACAAGTTCATATCAGAGCCTATTATCAAAGTTGTGAACGCACCCAAAGTCAACGAAGTACTAAGAAACATTGGAACATGCGTTGTAAATGGAGCTATGGAATTGTTTTCTTACTACCTACCAGCTCCTTTTATGCCTATACTTGCTTCTGCAGCAGGACTAATAATTCCATTCGAACCAGTAGTTATGTTGAGAGAGAGAATGCCAGTAACCAGCTATAGAAGAGCATTCCAAACTGCAATGAGCAGTTTCCTTAGGACCTTTGAAAAGTATAAGGTAGGAGAGGAATATGATCCGTACATGACGAGACGGTTCAACAGAAGATTTATGAATGACGATCGTGGCAAAAAGGGAGCCGGAGGGATATCAGAACCTGCAGATACATAATAAAATTGAATGTTGTTCGATTTCGTTTTTATTTTCTCTAAGCCGATTTTTCCTAAGCTAATCATCTTCAATCACATAACTTGAACCGAGTATGGATTAATTTAGGCAAAGTCGATCTGTGTCCAACATGCGTCACGTATTATGCTCGGGCAACACACGCCATTTTTTTAGACTATACAAGTGCGGCAAATCCTTGGCTCGAACTCTCTATGTACTCGTATAATGACAATTCGAAGTGGCAATGTAAGTAACCCGTACTTTTTGTTTCCTTGTGAGAATATTATTAATTAATACTGCGTAGTTCTCTAGCTATTACGAGTATATGTGGGCCTCCAAGCAAAAAGCTGGACCCTTTTTTCTCGGCATTTAGTTTCCGAGATATAAGAAGTTGTGTAAAGTTGGGTGAAAAAATTGCATTTCGCAATTTTAATTGATTATTAATATAAATGCTCAATTATCTACAATTTCTTATAGTAAATGACTATATACAATGTTTCTAAGTTCCAAAAACTTTAAGAGAAAAGTTTAGTAAAAAGGTTCAGTGGTCGGCATGTCAATAAAATACGTTTCAATATCCCGTACTGATCTTTATTTAAATAGTTTAATTATATTTTAAGATTATAATGTTGAAACTACATGTAAAAGCATGACGTACGAAAGAAAATCGTATCTTTATAATAAGATTCTTGAATTCGTAAGTGAAGAATCCAGACATTTTATGCCCGAAACCCATTCCAAATGTTAACGAACCCAGTTCCTCTAGCATTCCTAAAGATCTGTCGAGTACTCTTTTCAGAAACAAACAACTGAAAAGAGTACTCGACAAAAACCAACATGTTCGTACTGCAAACAGGTTGGTCATAGGGATCAGGTACGAGGAGGAATTTATTTTTGTCCAAAACGTAAGTTGGATTCCCAAATAGAATAATTTTTGTGTTTAATTTTGGTTAGTGGTTATGTAGTTTCATAAAAGGTACCAGAATAATCATTGCTCTGTTCCAATAACAATAATAAAAAAACCTGTCTTGTTATTTTGTTAGTTCCTAATTAAAGAAGGAATTTTTAATGTTAGTATTTCATTGCTTATTGCTGCATATTTACTCACTTTTTACTAAATACCGACAAGTGGACCTTTTTTGTATCCATCATTTATTTCGATAGTAATTATTTAAATTTTGATGTTATAAGTCTATTTATAAGTTGATTTCATGGAGAGTATCTCAGTCTACAATAATAAATAAATATCTATGTAACAAGCAAGTACATAGAAGTGTGTGTTTTATTTTCACTCAAACTTTGAAAATGCTTTTTCTCAAATCAAGCTATTTCAGAATTTCAACTTCAAATGTCTGATAAAAAAAAATATGTGCCAGTTTTTGAATATTTTTTCAATCCTTACTATCAAATTGACTATTCTAGAAACCGAATCTAGTCTTAACTCAATACCCCACTACTGGACCCTTTTTGTTTCATCTTCATCCAATAAAAAGTCTCTTGAATACGCTTTTATCTAAAAACGACCGTGGCAGACCAGTACCTGCACTAGGCCATGCGTAAGATATAATATTATTTTAATCGAAACAAAAAAACTTTTCTAAAATCTTTATATACTTTGAAAAATAAAGTCAATCAATAAACGCCGACATTGTTATAGTTCCAAAGTAGGGACAGAAGAAGGTGGTTGTAGCAACAGTCCTTTCTCTCTTAGCCTCTGATTCCTTCTTTTTTTCTTTTTGTGCTTTATCACCTGAATCAGTCTTTTTGTCATCATTTTTACCGTCTGTTTTACTAGTTGGAACGTCTTTTTTACCACCACCTAGTTGTTTAGTTGCTGTGTTGCTGTTTGCTGGAGCTGGATTTTTACTAGCTGGAGCGTCTTTTTTACCATCACCTGGTTTTTTAGTTGCCGTGTTGCTGCGTGCTGGAGGTGGTTTTAGTTTATCATCTGAATCAGTATTTTCGTCCATATTTTTACCGTCTTTTTTATTAGCTGGAGCGTTTTTTTGACCACCATCTTGTTTGTTAGGTGCTGTGTTGCTGCGTGTTGGTTTCGCTTTAACATCTTTGCCTTGACGTAGCCTTTTTTCAATAGTAACTTTGGTGCTTAGATTGTTTTTCTGTGTTGCTGGGAATAAATTATTTTTTTCTGTCGTTTCTTTACTCTTAGGAGTGTCAAGATCTTCTTCAGTTAAATTTTGGACTGTGTCATTATTATCTGAAGCATTATTGTCTACTTTTTGATTATTTTCATTTTTGTTGCTAGATAGGTTGTTATCGTTACTATCGATATATTTAACTGTAGCAGTTGCGTTATCATTACCATTCCCCGCAATTATGTCGGTTACAGGAGTATTTTCAGAAGCGTTCTCAAAACTTCCACTTACATGTTTCAGATCAGTCTTTCTTAAACTTCTGGTTTTTTTATCGAAACCAGACCAATCATGTCTGAATCCATTGTTATCGATGAAAACCCTTCTTGCAGGATGGTCACTATTTTCTGTCCTTAACATAAAATCCTTGAAATGATCCGTGACATGGTGAGTGGTAGGCTTAAGAATATTGAATTTTTCATTATTAAATATTGCTTCACCAACTTTTTGTAAATCGACATGAGGTGGAAATTGCAGGTCTGAAACTGATATTTGGAACTGAAAATAAGAACGAACGATTTATTGACACTTGAAAAAGCTATGACTAAACATAACGTAAATTGGCCTCTTTTACTTAACCTAATTACTTATGTCAAACTCAAAATTAAAGCATTTATTTCAATTAAACCAATTACAGGCACTTTTGAAATGTTATTGTTACGGAGTCGGTCAGTCAGACAGATGAAGCTAGTTGCCCGTTTCAAAGCGTAGTAGTTACCTACCTATGGAGAAGAACGGGCAAGAAACTCTATGGACAATCCTTTAAATCAAATTGTTGTTACAAAATATCGGTCACATCTTTCATGTTGAAATTATGCATGTGAAAAAGAGGTAGAAATACGTTCACGTTAAAAGCGTCCGTAGTTAATCATTTAAAAAAAACAGGCCAAGTGCGTGTCGGACCACGCACAATGAATTTATCCCAAAAACAAACTTAACATTATAGTTGAAAAACATGGTCTCATACATCGATGTATTATGGGAGAAACGAACATCTATAATTCTATACACTCTAAGGACTATTCTCGCTTGTAGCGCTCGGCCGCTGTAGTAACGCTTGCAAACAGGATGTGGTCATCGTGTGCACGGGATTTTGTTTTTAAATTGGTCAGATGTAAGTTTCCTCGATAATACGTCACGGTCAATACTCCAACTGCAATTGAAAGTTGGTATCGCAAAAAAAAAATGTGATAAAACTACAAACTAATTATTTTCGGACTTTTTCCTTTATTTGTACTGTGAAACCTTGCTTCTTGCCAAATTTCATGATTCTAGGTCAACGGGAAGTACCCTATAGGTTTTGATTTATTTGCGAGAATCAAAATATGTTGCATAAATGGCCATATACTTTTATTGCGTCGACTTAAGAAGCTCGATTTTTTTTAGAGCTCCAAGGGAACGTAGACCTAGATAGGTAGATAGAATACTCTTTATTATGTACACCATAAAAATTACAGATATAAATGTAGACATTTTACACACAGGGTGACACAATGGGCGGTCTTATAGCTAAAAGCGATCTTTTACAGACAACCTTTGACCTACGTATTTCACATTAATTTCAACTTGATATCTCCAGCCGTTCTTGAGAAAAAGGGTCTTAACAGAGTGACAGATAGACAGACAGACGGACAATGAAGTGATCCTATAGGGGTTCCGTTTTTTCCTTTTGAGATACGGAACCCTAAAAAAAGTCATGGCAGCTAAGAGATGTCCCAACCGATAGCCCCCGTTCATGAACATGACGTGCAATACCTATAAATAATATAATACTGCAAATGACATACGATTCGGCGTTTCCTAAAAGTCGGCTAACCGCTAAAATATCACATCATGGCTGTCCTGCAAGCGACACACAGTTGCACAGTTGACTCTGGGCTAATATGCGAGTGCCACCAGCGCCTTAACCAGGTGGGTTGCCTTGATAACATAACCATTCAATGGATCAAGGGACACAGCGGTTCGTTAGGCAACGACGCAGCCGACGAACTTGTCAGGAGGGGCTCGAGCATGGCACCAGTGGGACCTGAACCCATCGTGCCACTCCCCTTCGGGTACATACGCACTCTGGTAAGGAAACGGACCAGTGAACAACACCACAAGCAATGGTTGGAGCAGGGTGCGTGTAGGCAGGCCAAGGAAGCAGTCCCTGCAATTGATGGCCGCCTCACAAAGTGGCTTCTCCGATTAACTAAACAGCAGCTGCGCATAGTTACAGCAGCTATAACTGGCCACGAGTCATTTAATAAACACCTCTTTGTCATAGGAGTCACAGACAGTCCGCTGTGCAGGGCCTGCATGGAGGACGACGAGACAGCAGCTCATGTGCTACTAAACTGCCCAGTGCTTGCCACATACAGGGCAAAGTACTTCGGTAACCCAGGTACCCTACGTGAGATTGTCAGTAACACCAAGGTGTTGCTGGCCTTCCTTGAGGAGCTGGGGTGGATCGAATAATCGATTTTCCCACGCATTACGCAAAATACGCGCATTGACGTGGAGTTGCGGACACCAGCCCGTATTACCTATCTATAAATAATATAATACTGCAAATGACATACGATTCGGCGTTTCCTAAAAGTCGGCTAACAGCTAGAAAATCACATCACGCTTGTAGGCAGAGTGGTACACCCCATACTACTACATTTCGTCAGCAAAGCTAGTCTTATGCGGATATCTATGGTCTAATGTAACAGGGGGATAGCCTATTGCCACTGACCGGGCACAAATCCAAACTCCGGGCTGCTACTGAAGAATTCGTAATGGAAAAACCCAATTACCCTTTGCCTGACCTGAGGATCGGAGCCAGACCCACGCTCAATGAAGTAATAGGTGTGTATAGTATACGGCTCTATGAGAAATTTAGCCTACTGACAGCTTGGTTTTATATCAATTGTCGTGCTCCTAGCTCAAGAATCGACTAACCGTCGTCGAGAAGTTGATTTATGATAATATCGGGTCGTGTAATTAAATAAAAAACAAAAAACGAACATAGGTTCTCAGTCGTATAAATAAGACTGAGCGGGCACGGACACGATAACATTTGTCGTATTAATCAGACTGGGGCGGTCAACAGGTTAAAGAAAGAAAGTAAGAAAGAAAAACGTTTATTTGCGGTAAATATAGCGCAAAGAAAGAGCACAACCACAAAAAAGAACAAGTTGGGGAAAATATGCGTCACATCCACGCAAAATGGCCATCGCTCAGCATAATGCTGCGACCCTATGCGAGACAGCGCCCCAGTGCTGGTTTTCAACGACAGCCGAAGTTGACGTGATGACGTCAAAAACATGTGAATTTAAACACGATACCACTTACCATGGACATGCGATTGACTGTTTAGTATTGTATAGAATGAAGTTCCAGACAGCTGTGCTGCTGGGGAGATTGTTGTGCCACTTCTTCTTCCCAGCTAGAGCACTAGGAAGTGGTGAAGGGCGGCCGTTTAGGTCGTATGTACCTAATTTTGACGTTCAAAAAGTGCTGATTGTCAGCCTAATTTGAATAAATGACTTTTGATTTTGATATAGAGACATGAATCTCATCGACCCGCAAATAATAGATAGATACTAAAGGCACGACGACATCGCGGCAGGCCGAGACGAAGATGGCGGGACGAACTCGACTCCTACCGAAAGGACTGACCTCACGTAGCAAAAGACAGAACTGTGTGGAAAAGGGAGAGGGGCCTTTGCCCAGCAGTAAATACTCTTTGTTATGTACACCATAAATATTACAGACTAGCTGTGCCCCGCGACTTCGTTCGCGTGGATGTCGTAAGATACACAATATACTAAAATATCAGCTACATTTTAATAAAACTCCCTCGTCCCCGACCCGTCGCGTTGAATCGCCCGCCCGCGCTATTGCTTCGTTTTCGCTTAGTGTTCTTTCGGATTTTTTTCTTTTTGCTCTGCTCCTAAGGGTCGTAGCGTGATGTTAAATAGCCTATAACTATCATCGAGAATTGGGCTACCAAACGCAATAAGAATTTTTCAGATCCGACTTTTTGTTCATAATTTCATGGGTTTTAATTTTTTGCGCGGAACCCTTATCATTTTTCTAAAATAAAAGTAGCATTAGTTACCCCCCGTAACATCAGCTATTTGCCAGTGTAAGTCCCGTCAAAATCGGTCCAGCCGTTTAGGAGATTAGCCGGAACAAACAGACAGACAGTCAAACTTTTAAAAATGGTTTTGTTGGTATAAGTACCGTATATACTCGTACGTACGTATTATGTATATAATAAAAAGCTGTTATTTTGACATTACAAACGAGACACTTCAATTTTATTTATTTGTATAGATTGGCTCGGATTCTGTTTTATAATCTGAGCACATTCGGTTCTTAATTGAAGCTACCTACACTGATACAATATTATGGAAGACAGGTTATAGACTATCAAATAAAATCTTGATCATCATCTTTTTGAGCCCGACTACCCTACCTAGCTTAGTAACCGGGACTCACTTATAAATAAGATTTTAGAGGATCAATTAAATATTCCCCTTATGTAAAGGAAACTGAACCGTTGGGGCATGAAAGGAATTATAACCCACCCTTTGCCCCCCCCCCCCCCCCGCAATATCGTTTTGTAAGACATACCTTTATAATAAAAATTCCGAATACGATGATAAACATCTTTTGCAATTTCATAAATCCATGTTCAACTTTAATACTGATTGACTAGAGTCAAATCATTGCTATGCCATTTAATAACAAATAAAGCAAAGGGCAATAAAATTATTTTAATCAACGAATAGTTTTAGTAGTTTTAGTCTAATCAAAAATCCAGTCGGTTACATCAGCAGGACTAACATGACACTCGCGACAATTACGCTTTCTCATTTCCCGTCAACGCTGCCGTACATATGAGAGCAGTGATGGCTCAGTAGTAACAGCCCCGACTTACGAGTTGTAGGTCGTGGGTTCCAACACAGGCAGGCGCTTTACCATGTGTAAATAATTTCATCACCACTGCTCTCAAAACGGTGAAAGGAAAACATCGTGAGGAAACCGGCATATCCTAGAACTAAACATTCGAAGACATGTGACATCTACCAACCTGCACTGGGCCCGCGTGGTAGATTACAGCTCCCTCTCGAAGAGAGTAGGTCTGTGTCCCAGAAGTGGGAACAGGCTGATTATTCTGACATACAAAATACCCGACACCCTCTGCCAAACGTGATAAATTTCTCCACAAACCGCTGTGTTCTTTGATCCATTCAATGATTATGTTTGTGAGGCTAGTTGAGGAGCTGGTGACCCTCATATAACCATGCTGTCTAAGAGTATGTGGATTGAGTGGTCCTTAACCTCCCTGGATATGATGGCTCAAGCGGCTAGAGAAGTACCCATGCATTCAGCCTGGAACACTATGTTATGGATCCCCAATGGTGTGGCTACGTGTATGTTGAAGTCCTCCGAGAAGATCCCAGCACCTGTGCCACTACCTGTTTTGGATCCATCCGTAAAAGCGCGCAGCTCTGCGGAACACAACCCCTCGCATCGGCGATCCTCGTGAAGTTGGATTCTCTGTATTTTTGATCAAAGATAAATTGTTTGGGTACCCAGTCACTTATGGCTTTCGTCATGGGGAACTCCTTGTTGAGTCCTTCAAGTAGCACAGTGTGTTGTGTGTCTCTCTAAATAATCCCGGAGATTTAGTGAATTTAAGCGTACCGCCACCATCGTCGCTTCTTGCTGTATAAACAGAAGGAGCGGTGGTAGTCCCAGCATGGCATCGAGTGCTGCAGTTGTAGTCCTCACGCAGCCCGCAGTCGCCATGCAGGATAGTCTTTGCATGCGTTGTAGTTTATTGGAGGCTGTAACTAAGCTTGGTGCAGGGCCACCAGATCACGGCCCCGTAGGTGGTCATGGGGCGGATTACTGCGATGTACAGCTAAAGTATAATTTTAAGGGGATAGGCCCCTCCATTTCTTACCTATCATGCACTGCAAGGTGCAAGCCCTGTTTAGTATGTTGGCTATATGACTACTCCAGTTTAAATAGCTTACTATCTATGATGACCCCGAGGTACTCGACTTCGTTGGCCAAATGAAGTTCTGTATTGAACAGTTTCGGTAGACGGAAAGGGCCTAATGCTCGTTTTTGGGGTAAACATTCAACAACAACAGTTCAATTTTAGACTCTATTCCCTATTACATAAGACTTCACGTAACTGGCGAAATGGGGTTTTCTATTATACAAATCTTTTTTTATTGAGTGGGAAATCATCAAATTACTTCTCCCGCTCTGGGCGGAGCAGGAGGGTGTGTCAGACTTTTAATGACTAAAACCCATCCGTGTTCCTTCAGTTGCCTGTGCCGGGGCCACGGTAACTTTTTCGAACATCCCGCGACCCTGGCAGGCATCGGTCCTAGCGGACCCCGTCAATTGGTGCTGACATCTCTTACACATCACACACACACATCTGCCCACCACTTCGGGTAATATAGGAGTGATTTAGACATACAAATAAATAAAATTAAAGTGTCTGTTTGTAATGTCAAAATAACAGCTTTTACTAAATGCATATCTGTCTATCTATACGATACTTAAACGAAAAAACAATTTTTAAAATTTATGTCTGTCTGTTTGCTCCGGCTAATCTCCGAAACGGCTGGACCAATTTTGAGGGGACTTTCACTGGCAGATAGCTGATGTTATAGGGAGTAACATAGAGTACTTTCATTTTAGAAAAAGAATTGGCGTTCCGTGCAAAAAATTAAAACCCATGAAATTGTGAACAAAATCCGATTCAAATAGGGAAGTATTAATCCACGCGGGCGAAGCCGCGTGCAACAGAATAAAGGCGGTGCAGGGGCATCGTGTTACCCAGCAACTGGTATGTGGGGGGTCAGATAGGCAGTCGCTCCATGTAAAATACTGGCATTCAGCTGCATCCGGTTAGACTGGAAGCCGACCCCAACATAGTTGGGAAAAGGCTGGCAGATTGATTGATATCGTCGTTGATACTGCAAAATGTCACATGTCAAAAAATATTGAAATTCGGTTTTTGATGCAAAAGTATCCAAAATCGTAGCCTTAACACATATAATGCCTCGTCAGCCACATATGGCTGACATTTTCCAAACCAATTGAGCCGTGTCAGCCATTTGTGGCTGACGGAATATGCTTGTTTTGAAAGCGAACTATTATATTATGTAAAATGTAACGAAAATAGTGAATTAAGACATTCCTCACATTCCATGGACGTATTTTACAAAAAAAAATAATACAGTTAGTTCATTTGTTAGTACGGCATTATATGTGTTAAGATTAAATAAAATAAATAAAATATTGAAATTCGGGTTTGATGCAAAAGTATCCAAAATCGTAATCTTAAGATTAAATAAAATAAATAAAATATTGAAATTCGGGTTTGATGCAAAAGTATCCAAAATTCGGTTTTTGCGTCAAAAACCGAATTTCAATATTGTTTGACATATGACATTTTGCAGTATCAACGACGATATGTAAAGTATATGGCTAAAATAAGCATCACCTTTGTACGTATATTTCTGTTCTTTTCTTCTTGTCTGTTTATATATCTGTGTACATAAGAAAATAGGTTCAAAATAATATAAAATCAACATAAACTCAAAACGAACAATAAAAACTCTCATAACAATTGATTTATCCGTTTATTGACGCCAGCGTTTATGTACATTGACAACAAGCTACCTCCTGCGCTCACCGTCGCTCCACACCCCATACATTACTTCTTATAATACCTTTTATATGCCACAGACAAAACAATCGACGCTTAGGTACTTACGATTAAATTCACTAAGTTTTATAATGATACTGTTAGAAAAAAAGGTATCAAAAAGTGCGAAACTAATAATAGCTAATAAAAAGCTTGGCTAAACAAAAAAGAGTCGTTTTTTGTTTAAAATATTAGCGAAATTAGGGATAAATTCTGTGCTGTCTAGGTAGCAGTTTTTTATTTATACAAGGTGTAATTTTGATCACTGTTAACGTCTTAAGGGGTCATTGTACTCATCATTATGAATAACGTTTACTATGGGACCAAACCTGAAATCGCGAAAAAAAAAGCTTTCCCTACATTTATGTTTGCATATCTCGTCAAAATGTAGGGAACACCTGATTTTTTGTTTCTCGATTTCGGGTTTAGTCCCATAGTAAAAGTTGTTCATTATGATGAGTACAATGACCCCTTAAGAGGTTAACAGTGATTAAAATTACACCTTGTATATTGGCAGTGTCAGGAGTAACAAATAAATACACATAGATACATTGATGATTAAAACATAGAACTACCATTTCTTAACACAGCACCGTATGATGAGCTTGTGCCGATAAAAAATACTTAAAAATATCATCAGGCCTATTATACTCCTGTTATAATATATTATATCGATTAATATATTCGATTAAAAATCGACTAAGAATAAAAAAAGGATGAAAATAAAAAGAAAATAATACGATCACAAAAAAATATAATTCGTTACCAAAAATTCTATTTACACGATGTGACTTGAACATAGATACATTACAACACATTATGGTAACCTACTTCTAGCGACAATATATAATATATATGAGAGATTATGTCTCACAATAAATTACACAGAACTTCCTTTCAATATACATTCTGTAAAGTGTGAAAAATATATCTTAGAAAATGCAAAAGAAAGAAAAAAATTTTTTTTTCCTTACATTATTATGTATTTTTATTATCAAACTACAGTGCCTAGGCCTTTATCTAATCATGTCTTTTCTTCTCTTTCGCATTATCTTAGTGAAAGTAAATCTATTCAGTCATTCAGTGATTCTTATTTCATTCTTGACTAAATGCTGGCTTGAAATTATTTTTTTTACTTTATAATTGAAAAAAAAATTGAAGATTTATAAAAAACAAAAAGGTAAGGAGAACTTGGGCAAAAGTTAAAGCCACAAATTCGAGACTTATTTTTATTATATGGTAATACTAATAACAATGTGACACTGATATGTTGCATTCTCTAATTATTTATATTTTTCACACCTCACAGTTAAATTCATCTTACATTTATTAATGCACCACAAAAAATTACTAACAAAAATATGAATTTAAGTTTATTATAAACAAAAATACTGGATATTCTCTAAATAGTCGATTTTCTAACGGTTAGTGCTCGACACTATCGTTTTATATCTTTATTTTAGTTTCCTAGCGAAGTTATCTATGGCTTAGTCATCCCCATATATTATATTCGTTTTAATTTCAGATAATATTTAATTTACACATTTTTACTAAAAAGGTTCGACAATTCATATTAACCTAAGCCAACAATAATTTCCAAACTAGTGCGTGAATTAGAAAATCGACTAAATTATCGGCAGTTCTCACAGAACTGTTTAAGTAAGTATATATTTCAAATAACCACAGACACTCGTAGATAATATCTAAAGTATAAGGAGTCAATCCGCTATTCAACACATCAGAATTCCTTTCCACATGGCATACATTCTTTTCTATCTTTGACATATCTGAGACCAATAATAATAAAATTAGTAACCCAACTAAAATTTGGTTAGTTTATTTTTAACATTTTAATACTTAGCCTTTACTTATTACAATAATATATCACTACAATTTTTTTTTTAATGTACGTTTTTTTAGGGTATCATTATATTTTGGGCGAAAAAGAAATCTAAATAATAATATTTTCTATCGTAAATGCGTAGTCAGTCGATAACTAAAAATGGAATAAATACATGATTTGAGCACCAGTTCTAAAACTCAAATTCAATGTATAGAGACACGTTAAACTTTTGCTTGTTACTGTGTGAAGAGACTTTTTACATTATGTGTTAAAGAGGACAGTATTTTTATTACATAAAAGGGGTTCTTTATACATTTCTCAGGTTCCACTGTAGGCGACTGCGGCGTACGCAAAAGCGAACTGTTCTAATGATTAAGAAATCCCAAAAGAGGATTTTACACCTACATAAAACATTCAAAAACCGTCTCTCCGTATAATAAGATTATGTAGTGTAGTCAAATGTGTTTAGTTTTATACTAATAGGCCGACTGTGATCGGTCTTGGGCGAGTGACATTAAAAAAAAAAAAAATTATTGTTTTGACGCAATATTCCCGCTTTCGCGAAATGTAGGTGTACTAAAGGTACACCTCTGCCCAGCCTTTCAGGGAAACCAGGCATGGTGTTATGTTATGTGTTTCCCGCTTGTTTCGCTGTCTTTGTCAAATTCTTCTAGCAATGGCGTCACTGTGTTTGCGGATTTCGCTTGTCAAAATTATACTAAGCGAATCATCTACAAAATGTAGATTTTTTACTCCGCAATCACAGTAGTCGTTTGACAGAAAATCCTTAACCATTTAATTCAACTAACTTTGTAGTCTGTCAAAAAATTAAAAATTCTAAATTTGATTTTTTTTTTTTTTTTGTTTACACATATCTAAGTCATTAAATCAAATGTATAGGAGAGTAGAAAATTTACTTCAAATAATATCGGGATAGATATAAATAAGGGATTACATGTTGGCAACACTACTGCCGTTTCGCGAACTTTATAGTTTTTTTTTTTAACATTTTCACGCGGCGCCATTTACTTAAGCCATAGGTCCTTATAGGAAAATATTTGCCAATCAAAATTCCACTTTATTATTGCTTAGATAATTCCACAAAGTGGATCATGTATGTGGTTGTTCGACACTTTTCTTTGAGAAATAGTTCTAAGCGTGATTGACCGATACTGTCATAAACGAAATATAGCTATTTGGCAATTCAATTGGTTCTGTAGTAAATAATTATAGCTCGCAAGACGACATTGGGCGCCTTTATAATATTACACAGCAAAGGTAAGCTTCTTCCACGACTGATGATTAATTATAGAATTGTTTAAATAATAAAATTCATTTAATTCAGACAAAACATTGTCCATAATTTGTTAGTTTAAAATTGAATGATTTATCTTTAAACAATCCCATATTTTGATGTCGTCGTGTTACTCTGGCGTAATTTTACCGTGCAATAAAATAAATCGCCACACGCACTTTCCACAGCGTAGCTGATACAGTGTACCAATTCATTATTCAAAGCATTCGAAGATGACATTGATACACTGTTATCAGGTGCACTGTGGCAAGTGATTGGATGATCAATATTCTAGGTTTTATGGAAAGTAACACAGTTCAGAGACACGGGACACGATAACAATACGGAACTTACGCACGCACGGAAATTAATAGACGTCGAGGACTCGCGTTTGGTAATGTCGTTCCAAGTCCTTTGAATCCCTCATAGCACGATATATAAATTGGGAAATTAATTGAAGAAGGAGGAAGGTAAACGTTAAGATTTCAAACTTTTACCATTTATTTTTTCATTTGAGTCCTCTTCACATCACCGTGAACATGCCACGAAAGGGCTCAAACGTAATTTTGGAAATTCAATCGGCGAACGTCCAAATAGAAGACGAAGAAAATCAAATACAGATTAATTCGTACTACAGAGACACAGCAAAGACTTCTCGAGTTTACAATGTCCAAAATCTCTTACACTTCCCTAGATTCCACAAGCAGAACTGAAGAAATGTTTTAAAGTCCTTGCACATTCACCTCGGATGTAAGCCTCGCGTAGAGGGCCTCTTGAGGGAGACTACTTGATTTATTTACATAGGAATACTACTGCAGGCGTTGAGCCTGCAGACTTATTGTTGGTGGTCAGCCAATGGTATTTACAGATGATATGACTAAGGGCTGATTTTTCAATCGTCAGATAACTTTTATCTGAGGAATAAATATGGCGGTTTGACATATTTTCTATACGAAAGCTGTCAAAACGTCAAACTTATTCCCCAGATAAAAGTTAACTGACGATTGAGAAATCAGCCCTTAGACTAATGGTCCAAAAGTGTGAGAGTGAGTGAGTGTGTGTGTGTGTGTGTGTGTATATGCGAAACTTGCAATTAGCAATACATCTGATGATAAATTAGAAACTTTTTTGAAGAAAAGCACAAAATGACTTATATTGTAGCTTAAACCTACTATAATACATTAGTTGTTTTAATTTGTGCAGATAATGTGGAGCTATTCCAAAAAGACCTATATTGAGATGTTATGTTGCAATTCTAGAAGGACTTAAATATGTCAATCAATCTGCCTAGCCTTTTCCCAACTATGTTGGAGTCGGCTTCCAGTCTAACCGGATGCAGCTGAATACCAGTATTTTACATGGAACGACTGCCTATCTGACCTCCACAACCCAGTAACTGGGTAATACGATACTCCCTGGTAAGACTGATTGTCAGACTTTCGGGCTTCTGACGACCCGTAACGACTGTCAAAGATCTACGAATGACAGCCGGGACCAACGGCTTAACGTGCTTTCCGAGGCACGAAGAAGTCTCGGTATGTAAAGATGGTCACCAATCCACGGACAACCCCGGCAAGCGTAGCTTAACCTGATGGATCGACCCGTGCGGCTATTATAAGTAATAATAGCCACGAGCTCCTAGGAGGAGGACTTACATATGTATTGGTTCTAAAAAGACTTATGTTTTTGACTGTGACAGGTTGGAACGATTGATGGAAGGTTCGACACCTAAGATCATACTACACTTCTGGACACATCTATTGGCCCACCTTGTATTTTCAGTTTCGTTTGGTCCTAGCTAAAATTTTATATTAGGTCGAGCAAAAAGTTTTTATGCAGTTTTGAACCTGGCACATTCACAATTTCATTCAATAGTCTTTTTTTGAATTTCGAACACAGAATTTAAAGAAACAAAAGACAATTTGGAGCCTGTTTGTTGATATCAAACAATCGATTACTAAGAAAACTTGGTTTTATTGGTTTACTTGGATTTAATTCTTAAAAAAGTGATTGATATCTTTGGTTTTGCAACAAACATTACTTATTCTTAACATTAAGGTGAGGTTCTATCAATAATCTATGGATACTTCACCTGAAGTCGCCGCCCAAGCTGTGGCACTTATTCAGGCCGGACACAGCCAAAGAAACGTGAGTGCTCAACTTAATTTAAGTCGATCTGCGGTCTGAAATGTTTATCGGAGGTACCTAGAGACTGGCGGCTTTGTTCGTCGCCAAGGAAGGCCACGATCTCGGGTCACAACTGAGAGGCAGGATCGATTCATCGTGACGACCAGCTTGAGAAATCGTCACCTTACCTCCATTGAGATACAAAACCAACTTCGCGACTTCCACGGAGTATCTGTGAGCGCTCGAACTGTTCGGAGAAGGTTAAAAGAACGCGATATGGTACCACACAAGCCAGCTAATGGGCCCAAACTAACGCGAGCCCACCGAACAGCGCGCCTTCATTTCGCACGCAGTCATTTAAATTGGACACAGCAAGATTGGAGCCGTGTACTCTTTTCTGATGAGTCTAAAATTGTGTTACATGGCAATGATGGAAGGAAGAAGGTCTACCGACGTAAGGGAGAGCGTTTCGCACAATGCTGCTTTGAAGAGAGGGTTGCTTATGGCGGTGGCTCATGGACTGTCTGGGGCGGTATATGCGCGAGCGGCAAAACTCAACTTGAGGTTGTTACAGGACCACGGCTGCCAACATTAAATGCTGAAAGGTACATTCGTGAGTGCTTAGAACCTCACGTGATACCATACGCGGACTATGTGGGCCCAAATTTCCTTTTTATGCATGATAATGCAAGAGCCCATGCGGCCGGCATCGTCAGGGAATATCTTCGGGATGTGAACATCACAGTTATGGACTGGCCAGCCAGAAGCCCAGACATGAACCCCATTGAGCACATGTGGGACGAGCTAAAAAGACGTGTTAGGGCTCGTCAGCCAGTTGCCCAGACGATGCAGGAGTTGAAAACTGCCATAGAAGAGGAATGGGAGATGATCCCTCAAAATTTCATAGAGCGGTTGATAAACTCTATGCCTAATCGTATGAGAGCTGTGGTAGATGCCCATGGAGGCAACACGCGTTATTAAATTAAACCTTTATTTGATAAAACATGTTTTTTATTCAAAAATCAATTGCTTTTAACAAGGCGCATATCCGACTTGTTAGGCGTAGCTCCATGTCGTATGGTATTCTGAATTCAAATTTAAAACAATACGATCGAAAAAGATGGTAAAATGTATCAGGTTTAAAACTGCATCAACAGTTTTTGTTCAATCTAGCAATCATATTTCGGTAGGGGCCATCGAAACCTAAACTCTAAGGTGGGCCAATAGATGTGTCCAGAAGTGTATGTTACAATGAGAGATGTTATGTTACAATTCTAAAGAGGCCTACAAAGAAGGACTCATGTGCAGAAGATGTGGAGCTATTCCAAAAAGACCTATGTATATTAAAATGTTATGCTGCAGTTCAGCGGAGGACAGGGTGTTGGGGCGCAGCCTGGGAGAGGCCTATATCCAGCAGTGGATTGCGATAGGCTGAGTTGATTAATTTATTGATTGATGCTGCAATTCTAGACGGACGTACAGATGCTTTGGTTCTAAAAGGATTTATGTTCTTGACTTTGACAAGCCGGAACGAAAAAACGACGTTTGATGGAAAGTTCGACACCTAAGGTAAGATGATACTCTATGTAATTATCACAGTACAACCGTGTCTTATAGGTTAGCAACTTGAGAGCCGCCGGAAATGGTTACAGCAACCGAGGGATTTGTCGACGTGTTGCCAACCTTAGGATGTTACAAGATGTTTCATCTCACGAAGGCCGGTTGGTTTTAGTTGTGTGTCTGTTGTACGTGCATATTGTTTCTATGTAGGCTCCATATTTCTTTCCGACAGTACAGTACTTTTAATGGTGGCTTGGAATCAGCCTGTACACATCGGTTCCTATAGCGTGATCCCTTTTTTAAAAAGATTCTGCTTTTTTTTATGTATGTTTCCCGATTACTCGAAGACGGCTAACCGATTTGGAAAATTCTTTTTTGTTTGAAAGAGTATATATACTTCCTAGGTGGTCCCATAGGAATTAACTTTGCTTGGTTAGTTTTTGAGTTAAGCTTCAATAATACGTATTTTTCTCACATAGTTTATGTGGATGATGTTATAATTACTTCATGTCACTGTAGTTTAGATAGCAGGTTGTGGTATCCGAACTTGCGTGAAGTAGGTACCACAACTAAAACGCGAAAAATATAATAAAAAACTGACTTCCAAAAAAAACACAAAGTGAAAAATTTATTTTAGTTTTTCAAAAACGGGCTCTAAACATTTCGCCAAACAGTTTAATCTAGTCTGAGATCAAGGAAATATTTTCGTCCAGACCGTACCAACTTTAAGGCCAACGTTGGCTTGTATTGGAGCCAGTATTTGAAGTGAGGAATCGTCTGTATTCTTAAGACAATAATTAGTTAAAAGTATCAAGTTTCGTGTTAAAATCTTGTCGCACGGTGATCTTATTCCTACAGTAAGCGAATCTGCCTTTCAAGCATAAAGACTAATTTACACGGTGCAATTTAATTGTCTGTTGAAGGCAATAAGTTGAAGCAACAATAAGAGCCGTAAGATCAATTGAAGTTTAAACTAGGGAAGAGAGTTTAATCTAAGTGATCACTTATGAAATAATCGATGCCCAGAGATTAAACTCTCTTCCGTAGTTTAAACTTCAATTGATCTTACGGCCCTAAGGCTGCACAGTTTAACCGATTCATGGCCAATTTCCTCCTTCCTTTCTGAGTCATCGGCCTCATCTGAGCATCATCTGAGCATCATCTCATCTCGGCATCATCTGAGCCGTTCTGAGCCATCGGCCTTCCTAAAGGTTTTTTAATGACTCAACTGTTGAGTCATTGGCCATGAATCGGTTAAACGGTGTTTAGGAGACACACATTATTTGTGGCTTCATTTTTAAAGTACGACACAGACAAGATACCTGCATCATGTTAATAGGTTTTTAGCCTCGACCACCGCTGTCATAAAAATGGCGATTATCGCATTTACAGACTTGGATTTTATAAAGGTAAATTAAACAAACTTGCGCGCTAAAGATGTAATGGCGTTAAGATATGAGTTTTTTATCCAACTCTCTGAATTAACGCACATTCATAAGATTTGATGAGTAGCATAATAAATATTTTCATAATCAATTTCGTGTGTCGTATGTCGTCATTCTTGTCTTCATGTTTGTTACTCTTTCACGCAAAAACTGCTAAATGGATTTGTATGAAATTTGGCACACAGATAGTTTATAACCTGAATTAACACATAGGATACTTTTTATCGCGATATCCCCAAAGGATGGAGACTTATGCGGGTGAAACCGCGGTGGGCTGCTAGTCTAATATAAATTTCCCCTAATATTGATGTTCCCTATATTTCACAATTCTGTACGGTTCCACTGTGTCTCTGTATTCGAATCTGATTTATTTGATTTTCTTCAAAAAAATATAAAAAGTACATATAAGTTTTTGTTGATAGTGCTTAAAAATTCCTTATGAAGTTAAGTTTTTGTCGAAAAAATTGCGTGGGAATTTTGTCTTTTAAGAAAGGAATGGCTACAGTTCAGTCGAAGCTTAAAAATAACAAAGCTTGTAAGAAACTGTCAGTGCTAAAGAGGCAAAACAAATGTAAATACGTTTTTTGTGAATTCGAAATATTTTTAAGATGGTGGCCGTCTCCAATAGTAATTTAATTTAACGTCTTGTCAGTTCGTCGACCGCATCCAAATCAGGGGTCTACTCCCTAAGCCGAAGTTACGGGCGTTTCCTACTGCGTATCACTTACGGACACAAGATTAGTTCGGTTTCCGAACTAAGAATGAATGACAACACGATTTTACAGTTGTCCCTACGCCCGATGTTTTAATGCCCGTCCGAAAATTTTAATTTTACACTTGTTTTTATGGATTAACTACTTTCAGACGGGCCCGTATCTTCGTTGACGGACTTAGGGACTAGACCCCCAGTCTTGTCCAGGTAGGGCTGGTCCATCGTCGGAGCCGAATAACTTGGCTATTGATTTAAATGTATGCCTTGTGCCGCGAATGCACATGCTAGTGGCACGGATTATTGAGATAATGATTCTTGATCTTAGCCAACCCATTACTACGCTAAAGGACCTATTCCAGCGGTCAGTGACTGCATGTGTCATTTAAATTTATTTATTGTAATTTAACCCTCTTGTTTAAATGATTAATAAATGATAAATGATTTTATTTCTGTAAGTAAGTTTATACAAACACGTCAAACATTTTTTTTTTTAAACTAGATGAGGCCGGCGTTTCCTATCTGACTACTCTGAGAAGAAAGGCCGAAACAAACTCAGAGGTCACAGTCTCTTTTAAAGTCCAGACATAATCTTGGTCAGATCATGTGAAGACCATGTAGGTTGGTGTCTGAAATGGTCTTTTGAGGAAAGAACCACACAGATTGAGTGGACCTGTCCAGTCAGTGTAAGCATCTGTCAGTAATCGTACAGCTCAACATAAAAGTTAAGGAGCTCAACGATTATTTATTAACGTCTGAATGCGTACGTAATTTGGGTATATGGCCGTCGTAAAAGTTTTTATGACTAAAGTCGGTTGTATATTTTAAAATCAATTTTAATCTTCCCCTTTTACACTGACAGCACTGACATAGCGTCAAAGTTGTACAAAAATCACGATTATTTCATAATATTGTCATTAGGAATGTCTTAGCAAAAGTTGTATAGAGATAGCCATAGCCAAAAATGGAAGCATTTAGGTACCAAGCAATGTGATTTAATAGTAACGGACAGATAAGTCTGAACTTCTGACAAATTGTCAGACCAAGAATGATTTATGGAATTCGAATAGTCTAACTACTAGTCTGACCAGAGTAATTTGTAATTATGATAGTATTTAAAGGCTGTGTAAAAGTATGACAAATAGTCATACTCCTTAGGAAATGGTCAGAAGTCAATAGTATTTATATCATTTAGACTATTTATTAGAGTACTTTTGTATTGTCAAAGACAATTACTAACTCAATTTTATGAGGTCGGATGTAAATATATCAGATTTTTAGCAAAATCTGGCAAAAATTGCAGACACCGCCAAGAAAGACTTGAATGAATGAAAAATGGCAGCTAAAGTTGCCACTACAAAAAATATGAAAATGTTGCCATTACAAAAATATGAAAATCAGAGGGATTAAAAACTTATGTTTTATGGAAGACGTTCTAATGGAGAGTGTTAAGGGTGTAGTATAACCTAGTACAACCGGGGTTAGTTTAGGTAATGAACAGTTGTTAAGTAAGGATGAATAGATTCGCAATAATTCTGCATTTCGTTCTGACAGATTACTTGCCATTTTGAATGATGATTCATTAGAAGGAAAGTTTTAAGATATTTGTTTTTGTCATGTTGATATTATTATTAATACTCTCAAGGGCACTATACGGCTATAGCAGACTTAACAGTTTGCCGCGCGTGAATCTGTTAAGTTCTTGATCACAGAGAAGAGGCCTCTGTATGAGAAGAGGCCTCTGTATGAGAAGAGGCCTTTGCCCTGCAGTGGGATAATCATAGGCTGATATTATTATTGCCATTTGGACGTGATTAAATGTAATAACAGCGCTCTAATGTACTTGGTATGCTTATTCGTGGAGTTTCTTGCTGGCTCTTCTCCATAGGCATAATCAGCCTATAATGTTCCCACTGCTGGGACAGAGGCCTAGGTTTTTCGAGAGAGAGTGGGCCACCACGCGGGCCCAGTGCGGGTTGGTCGATGTCACATGCCTTCGAATTTTTGGTTCTAGGAAATGCCAGTTTCCTCACGATGTTTTCCTTCACCGTTTTGAGAGCAGTCGTGATGAAAATATTTACACAAAGTAAAGCGCCTGCCTGGGTTCGAACTCACGACCTACAACGCGTTGGTCGGGGCCGTTACCACTGGGCTACCCACTGCTCTCATCTCCATAGGAAACGACCAACTGGAACTGTGCACCTAGCTTCTAACGTTTCATAAGTGCCCATGTAGGCTTATGTGAAATAAAATATTCGTTCGCACGGACGCAAAAATATCACGGCGATTTTTTTTCGCGCACTGGATTTTCAACGCTGTGCTTAGCGCCGAGAGTTGAAAATCCAACAGTGTTTTTTCGACGCGTTGGAATACACTGTTGGATTCTCAATGCTCAGCTCAACACTGAGAGCTGAAAATTCAGTGAAACGTCGGCTAATGAAACTATTTTTCTGCACCTGGCACGTTTTTCTTTGAGACCAAACATTATGACTGTGATACTGACAGTTTGAGAAGTATCTGTGTCCTTTTCTCTTTTTTATACAACATGTCCCGGAATTAATGCACTATCTCTTAAGGAGTCGTTGTACTCATCATTATGAACAACTTTTACTATGGGACCAAACCTGAAGCGCGAAAAAAAACAGCGTTTCCTATATTTACTTTCGCTAACTCGTCAAAATGTAGGGAACAGCAGATTTTTTTTGCGCTTTCAGGTTTCGGTCCCATAGTAAAAGTTGTTCATAATTATGAGTACAACGACCCGATAAGAGGTTATGCGTTAATTCCGGGACAAGTTGTACAGATAAATGACACTTTTTATATCTTCCTAGTATCACTATTGCGAATCTGTTCAATCTGAGCAATATGTTAAAGTGTCATTGGTATTGGTTGTCACAGATATCAGTAAATTATTGGATAGCAACAGAAATTATGGGAATAGTTAACGCCCATATTATATTATTATATAGGCACATGCTTTATTTTCTGAACCACGAAAGCTAATGTTCATTGATGATAAATCATTCAGTAAATTCCTTTGGACAACAGTCATAGTTGGAAAGACGAATATTTCATAATTAAATATCGTATAAATCATAGATACATAAAAAATCCTAGATTTTTTAAAAATTACACTAGTGATGTACTTATCGATAAAAATAAATTAGTCGATTATATGTAAACGATTATTCGTCGATTCTTGACTGCTCATTACCTATCAGTTTAGTTACATTTATTATAATAGTTTACCCATAGCATAGTATGTATATATGTCACCTAATCTAACGTGGCGTAATCATATACGCTTATAAGACAATAAATATAGAATAATACTAATATAACTTGACGCTAACTGGATATTACTATTACATATTTTTATATTTTATTTAAAAACTGCTTGTTTTGAGTTTTACTTGAAGGGAAGAATTTTAAAATGACTTAAAATGTTAATACAAAATGTAACATGGCCGTGTTGATAACAAAGTGTACAATCTCTGGACCTCGATTTTTTCTTAGGTATTGTACAATAATTTTAATGTACTGTTATTTAATTTTTTGCTTCTAAAAGTAAAACTCAAAACAGTTACTTTTATACATGTTATACCTTATCACTACGTACATAATACGTATCCGAATAAATATTTTATTTAAGTATAAAATTAAAAAACACAACTGCTTTTATGCTTTCGATATTCGTGCGTTCATTACGAATCGATTCCAACTCGATTGATTCTTTACAACATTTTTAATCGATATCCAATCACGTTTTTAATAGTGACGTTATAGACCGATTTTGAACTGGCAACATTGAATATGGTGCTGCCATGTTTTATCGTTGTTTTTTTAACATGTCCACACAGACCCTTGGCGGGCAACCCTAAATTACGTAATACGTCATTTTGATCACAAAAATCCGCGCCTTAATTTATGAACATATATTTTATTTAAAAAATATTTCCCATAAATAGTTGTTTTAGTAAACAGAGAAGTAAACCACTTTATGTACCTTAAATTCATATAAAATGTTAATAATATACATTACGAAAGCATGATAGTGAGAAAAAAACTGTCGAAAATTCAGGCCTTTGGCAAAAAAAAATGTATTCTTAAATAATACGTCGTACCTATCTCATTTCAAAAATCGTTAGTCCTGATTAAAAACTTTAAGCCCGTATGTCACTTTTTTGCCATTGTTATGATTTTGTCATATCTACATGGTTATTTCGAATACTACTCTGAGAGCAATTTATTGATCATTTATTTTACTGAATGTATGATTTATCATATTTTTACCTACCTATTTTTTGTTAGTCAGTGCTTCCACAGTAGTACAAAATGGTTACTAACAGTAACGCAAGTATCTCTGAATAGGTCACTACAAAAAGAATATGTCACACAGCAGCGAGGCCATTTATCATCAAATCATTGACACAATATAGCAAATTCAAATCATTATTTTTCTTAGCAAAAAAACTGAGTCAAAAACACCTCTTACAAAATTTTCAATACTTAGTGTAAAAAAAATCTGCTTTTTTCATAATGCAGAAAAGCAGATTTTTTTTACACTATAAAAAAAATCTGCTTTTTTCATAATGTAGTGTAGTACTTAAATAATAAAATATGTGTTCATTCGGCAACGGGGACTAGCTTCACTCGGCGCGCCACGCAGCCTTACCTGCGTGCGAACTCCGCTTTCATTGCTGAAATGATACAAGATTCATGGGTTTAAAAAATGGCACAGGCAACAGAAGGAACAGGGGTGGGTTTTAGTCAGTAAAAGTCTGACATGCCCTCCCGCTCCGCCCAGAGCGGGAGAAGTCATTTGATGACTTCCCATCCACAAAAAAAAAAGAAAAAAAAATGGGTTTAAAAAATGTGTATTAAATCTGTTTTATGAAATAGCTTTGAGACAGTCATAAATGTTTAAAATGAGATATTCAAAATTCAAATTCAAATTATTTATTTCAGACATAAGTCCATAGTGTTAGTATATAACAAAATTACTTAAAGGCTAGTGTTAGTAATAAAATAAGGAGGGAAATAATATGCTCAACTAAACCACTAACTAATATTGTTAAACCATTATTCAGTTAGTATAACATTTTATATTGATCCACCAACTCCATATTTTTTCGATTATTACTAAATAACCTAAAAATAAGATTTCATAGCTAAAACATGACGAGGTGAATGGTGCTATTTTCAGCCTAATTTGAATGAAGTTTTATTTTTATTTCTCATTATTTTTACATAAGAGGATACCGTGCGCGCAGTGACGCCCTCGTCGTTTGTTTGTTTATTTCTTTTATTTTAGAATGAAAATGCAGAATATAAGCGGGATATGTTGCGCAAGTCCTAGCCCGAGGCTTTTTTCTCTCTATCCCCAAAATTGGAGACCTGTCTTTGGGGGAGTCCTCCCGGAGGAGGGGGAGAGAACCTTTAATGCACACCTAGTCGCTGAGGGGTTTAACTGCTCTCAGCGGTTCTGAAGTGTGTTACTAGGGATGTGACTGTAGGAGCGCCCGAAGTTCTTCACGACGTCCGCGCGACCAGGCGACCAGGCCCCTGCCAGGTGAGCTCCCTAGTTCCCTAGGGAAGGCCCGGCAAGAGCCGATCAACAACGACAAATAACCATTCACAGTAGAGAAGTAGTATTAAATACGTACCGTCTAGTATCTCCTTCTTGATCTGGTTAAGTTGCTGCCTCATCTCGCGCATCATGTCCTGCTTGAAGGCGTCCCACTCCGCGGCCGACACGCAGCCGCCGTCGTTACCGCCGTTCACTTGCTGGAAACATATATGTACTGTTATACAAAATGTCCCGGAATTATCGCACAACCTCTTAAGGGGTCATTGTACATGAGTACAATGACCCCTTAGTTGTTCGTAATGATGACATTACGAACAACTTTTACTATGGGACCAAACCTGAAATAGCGAAAAAAATCAGCTGTTCCCTACATTTTCACTAGTTATGCGAATATGCAGGGAACAGCAGTTTTTCTTCGCGATTTCTGGTTTGGTCCCATAATAAAGGTTGTTCATAATGGTGAGTACAATGACCCATTAAGAGATTGTGCGTTAATTCCAGAACACAGGCCTCCTCTCTTCAAGATGGAGTGGGCTGTAATCTACCACGCGGGCCCAGTGCGGGTTGGTAGATGTCACAAGTCTTCGAATTTTTGGTTCTAGGACATGCCGGTTTCCTCGCAATGTTTTCCTTCACCGTTTTGAAAGCAGTGGTGACGAAATTATTTACAAAAAGTAAAGCGCCCACCTGGTTTGGGACCCACAGCTTACAACACTTAAGTCGGAGCCATTACCACTGGGCCACTACTGCTCTAGTCGGGGCTATTACCACTGGGCCACCACTGCTCTAGTCGGGGCCATTACCACTGGGCCACCACTGCTCTAGTCGGGGCCATTACCACTGGGCCACCACTGCTCTAGTCGGGGCCATTACCACTGGGCCACCACTACTCTAGTCGGGGCCATTACCACTGGGCCACCACTGCTCTAGTCGGGGCCATTACCACTGGGCCACCACTGCTGTAGTCGGGGCCATTACCACTGGGCCACTACTGCTCTAGTTGGGGCCATTACCACTGGGCCACTACTGCTCTAGTCGGGGCCATTACCACTGGGCCACTACTGCTCTAGTCGGGGCCATTACCACTGGGCCACTACTGCTCTAGTTGGGGCCATTACCACTGGGCCACCACTGCTCTAGTCGGGGCCATTACCACTGGGCCACCACTGCTCTAGTTGGGGCCATTACCACTGGGCCACTACTGCTCTAGTTGGGGCCATTACCACTGGGCCACCACTGCTCTAGTCGGGGCCATTACCACTGGGCCACCACTGCTCTAGTCGGGGCCATTACCACTGGGCCACCACTGCTCTAGTCGGGGCCATTACCACTGGGCCACTACTGCTCTAGTTGGGGCCATTACCACTGGGCCACCACTGCTCTAGTCGGGGCCATTACCACTGGGCCACTACTGCTCTAGTTGGGGCCATTACCACTGGGCCACCACTGCTCTAGTCGGGGCCATTACCACTGGGCCACCACTGCTCTAGTCGGGGCCATTACCACTGGGCCACCACTGCTCTAGTCGGGGCCATTACCACTGGGCCACTACTGCTCTAGTTGGGGCCATTACCACTGGGCCACCACTGCTCTAGTCGGGGCCATTACCACTGGGCCACTACTGCTCTAGTTGGGGCCATTACCACTGGGCCACTACTGCTCTAGTTGGGGCCATTACCACTGGGCCACTACTGCTCTAGTCGGGGCCATTACCACTGGGCCACTACTGCTCTAGTTGGGGCCATTACCACTGGGCAACTACTGCTCTAGTCGGGGCCATTACCACTGGGCCACTACTGCTCTAGTTGGGGCCATTACCACTGGGCCACCACTGCTCTAGTCGGGGCCATTACCACTGGGCCACCACTGCTCTAGTCGGGGCCATTACCACTGGGCCACCACTGCTTTTTCTTCTTACGTTTACCCAACTATTATAAGTTTACAGTAATTTAGTTCGATAGACTGTTGATCCCCAGTTGGACTAAACGAAACCCGCTGTTTTATAATCAAACTAATGTCTGATCGCAACTGCACAAATGGTGACTGCGTTCAGTAAACTTATTGTCAAGTCAAAATATAGGTACTGAAGATCTGTTGAAGGCAGACTGGACAGTGAATACGGAGAAACGAAAATAAGAGACGCCTACGTCCAGCACTAGAATACATACTAAAGGGGGAAAATACACATGCTTATAGCTGGTACAAAACTATGCTAGCAGCTGGCATGCCATTATGACATTGAACAATCAGAAGTTTTTAGGGCACACGGCATGCCAGCTACTTACATAGTTTTGTACCAGCCACAGGCATGAGTATTTCCGCCCTTCGGCTAGACAGACGAAGATATTGAGACAACTAGAATCTGTCCCACCAGGTCCCGCGTTCAAATGACATCACGGCTGATTATCAGTTAGCTGCATCAGCGGGGTAATTACGTAACACACTTGCAGTAGGAATCGGTTTCATTTCGACAGTTCAACAACATTCATTGCGTTACAACCTTGGCCAAAAGTATTAGGCACCCCTGTAAAACACATGTAACTAATAAAGTTTAACAAAATAGAGCTATCTGTTGAACAATACCCCACGCAGTGTGTTCAAACGTTAATTTTAAAACGATAGATAAGGTATTTTGAGGTGCCATAAAACAACTGGACCACAATTGGTGGGAAATGGCATTCAATGAAAAATATTGCAATTTTTTCTCAGTCTTCTTTCACTGTTCATAGAGTGAAGAAGCTAGTGTGTGTTATTTATTTGTGAAGTAGAGACTGTCTATTTTACGAAATGCCCAAACAAAGTGAACTTTGTATAGAAAAACGGATAAAAATCCAGATTCTACACGAAGAGGGCACATCCCAGGTCGAGATTGCCAAGTTAGTAAAATGCTCTCGGTGTGTGGTGCAATCTGTTCTTAAAAGGTTCGAGGAGACTGGGTTCTCACACAAATAGGGTGAAAACGGGTAGAAAACGCGTGACTACTGAGCGCCAAGACAGAAAACTTATTCGGGAGTCTCTCAAGGACCGCAAAAAAACGTCTTCTGAACTCGCTGCAGCTCTATCGGAGGACATTGGAAAGCCGATCAGTTCTCGAACGGCAAGAGGAAGACTCACAGAAGCTGGCTTAAAAGGCTGTAAAGCCAGGAATAATCCTCTGCTTTCCGAGAACAACAAAAAGAAGCGCTTAGAATGGGCTCTACGATACCAACATTATACCGAAGAAGATTGGTCCAATGTTGTATGGTCCGACGAATCCAACTTCGAGGTAAGTTTTTATATCATCGGTATGAAACAAAAAAAAAAAGATAAATAATTATCTAATTAACTTTTATAAGAAATACAACCAATCTAACATTGAGTGTTTTTTTAAATCTCTTTAGGTATTCGGAACGCCGGGTGTAACGTTTGTGAGGCGGTGTATCGGCGAGGAATACCATGCAGATTGTGTGGTACCTACCGTTAAACACGGAGGCAGCAGCGTTATGATCTGGGGCTGCATGGCTGCCGATGGAGTCAGCGAAATGTTCGTTTGCGAAGGCCGCAAGAACAGCGAAAAGTACATCAATATGCTAGATACTGTCTTGATGCCTTCGTTGATGCTCATTTTTGGTGGCACCAACTTAGACGGCGTCAAATTTGAGCAAGATGTGTCCATGTTATAAATCGGTGATCACGATGGGTTAGCTAACAATATTGTCTTGCTGGACTGGCCGGCGCAGTCTCTAGATCTAAACCCTATCGGGCATCTTTGGGGTATACTGAAGCGCAAGATACGGGAGCATAGCATTACATCAAAAGCAGCGTAAAAAAATGCCTTAAAATATTGGTGGGATGGCATAAGTACTGATGAGTGCACAAAGCTTGTATGCAGTATACCCCAAAGGATTGCTGCGGTGAGCGAAGGGTGAACCCACTAAATTATATAATTTTTTTTTATCAATATACGAACATTCACCACAAAACTAGTTTTATTTTTCATCCCAAATGTGTGTAATGCAATCATTTGTAGGGTGCCTAATACTTTTGGCCAAGGCTGTATTTATGTTGTTGTGCAGACAAATTTTTCGAACATATGAAGCAATGTATTAGCAATCTGCTTCAAAATCATTCAGATTGTGATTGATAGTGTGTTAAGCAATTAGGGTGCCGGTTAAACTGGAAGCCGACCCCTAGATAGTTGGGGAAAGGCGAGGCAGGTGATAATGAAGTTACTCTCACCTTAAGTATAGTCTCCTCACTAGCCGAGCCGAATCTTTTGCGAACAGAGCGCGGTGACTGTGGCTGCTGCTGTGCATTCGATTCGGAGTTGGCTGCAATGGATTATGGCACTTATGTTTACGGGAATATAAACTTTATTTGCATGTAATGTTTTCTGCGTTAGCTAGATTAGCTTTAAAGAAAATAAAGATGTATATACAATAAGGTCGGTTACATTACTTAAACAATTGGTTACAAAAGAAAACTGCACCTTGGTCTGAAAGAAAAAATATATAAATAATACTGAGCATAGCCAGGGACTGCAATCATTTACTGGAATATTCACAGACCCAATATCATTACTATTAATAAACGCGTTTGTCACTTTTCAAAGTAGTCTTGAATGAAAAGCGACCAATCGGCAATAAGACAAAACTAATAGCGCCATCTTGCTTCAAGGAACTTTAATGGCAGCTGAATTAAAGCAATAGAGACAGTTTTCATCCCCAATGACATCAGTAAAATACAAAACAATGACCCCCCCCCCCCTCCCCCCGAACCCCCATGCACAGTATTTAATTTAGATATGAATGCAAATATTCGACCCCAACATAGTTGGGAAAAGGCTATGCAGATTGATTGATGTATGCAAATATTCATTACCTGAAACCTTTCGTCACAAACATACAACGTGTTCCTTTTTATATCCCATAACTCTAGGGAGTTATTGTAGGTACTCATCATTATGAACAACCGTTACTATGGGACCAAACCTGAAATCGCGAACAAAAATATCTGCTGTTCCCTACATTTATAACTCGTCAAAATAGGGAACGCCTGATTTTTTTTCGCGATTTCGGGTTTGATCCCGTAGTAAAAGTTGTTCATAATGATGGGTACAATGACCCCGTAGAGTTATGGGATATCAAAAGGAACACGTTGTATTTATTTTGTGATTTACTGTTCGTTCCTAAAATCCCTGGCTACACCTAAAGTTTCTCATAAATAATATCTACTGGCAAATCATAAAAGCGCTGCGACTCACAAGTGTTGCCATTACATGCGGCGGGCAGTCGGTGCGGCAACGTCGCGGAGCGCTCCCACGTCTTCATAGGGGTGTTGTTCACTGAGTTGTCCGTTGATGACTCCTGCACAACGACAAGAATATATAATTTATTTATTTTTTTAAGAAAATGAAAATGTCTTAAAAAATACTTGTGATCTGCGGGTAAATAATGCGTAACACACAACTGCAATGTTTTTCATTTTGACTATTCAACAATACTCATTGCGTTATTTACGTTGTCAAGCAGATGAAATATTCAAACATATTTTTATAAACTTGATTTTCTCGTTGCAGGATAAAGGCCTCTCTGAAGTTCCAGCAGAACACCCAACGGTGTTTCCATTCACATCTAAGAAAATGAAAAAAAGACAGAAAATACGACGTCAGCCGGTGCAGCATGCAATGAAATTTAGAAAGTAACAAAATAAACACACAATACTTAAATCTAAAATGTTTATATAAATACAATATTTAAAACATCTATCTTGTAGATTTATTAGCCGACTTCCATTCATTTGCTCTTTTGCTTGGGTTCTAGTAAAGAAAATGCGTTAAACCTTAGGCACCTCGGCTCGGTCCAAGTGCGCCCGGCGCCTGGCCAGGGTGCGCGCCATCTCGTTCATCATGCAGGACAGCGTGGCACCGGGCCGCGCGCCGCCCGAGCCGCCGGACGACGACGACGAGCCCGAGTGCTCCGCCCCGCCAGGGGGCGACGCCGCCTCGGCGCTTGCTTGACCGCTTGCTTGGCCGTTTGTTGCTTGCTGAAGAGGAAATAGAAATGGCATCTTTTAGAGTTGCGTAGACCAGAATGACCTAAGAAACTTATGGAATGTGAGATTAAGGAAGTAGAAGCTATTTGTTGTAGTGTAAAAGAATTGAAAATCCTTTTCACGTATGATTTAACACACAAACAAAATTTTCGCATCCGCATCTTGGATTTTAATTTTGACTTCACTATCGACTTTAGCACCCTCGAAAACCATGAAAACGATACTATGATGAAAAATTTTAAAATTTTCGAAGCTTCCATCTTGGATTTACATTTTAACGTCACTATCAGTTTTAACACCCGCGAACACCATGAAAACGACACCCATGACGAAATTTTTTTAAATTTTCGCAACCGCCACCTTGGATTTACATTATAACGTCGCTATCGGCTTTAACACTCGAAAACGATATCCCATGATGAAAATTTGATAATTTTCGCAGCCGCCATCTTGGATTTTCATTTTGACCACATTCACACTTTTAAAGAGAGAGAAAGTCGCATGGAGGGGGCATAACGCTTTTTCGTTACTTGACGATTTCTACCAGTCAACTTCTACCGCATCCCGCGAAGAACGAAAAGAACTTCGTTCCAAAAACAAAGTTTGATTTGGATTTCACGTTTGTTACTAGGGAGCTTTATGAAGTAGACAAGTTTTAATATTTAAATTAATTATTAAAAAGTTGTAAGTTTAACGTCATCAGCAAAGACTTCATAAGGAATGTTTAAATGACCTAAAAACTTTCAATGCGATCAGTAACGAGTTCTTACACCTACGTCAACAATATCAAAATCCTCGTAGTTCCTACCTTGGCTTGTCTCTTCAGCCTCGCCTGCTGCAACTGCGCAGCCAGCCCCGACACATCCTGAGGAGGCGCCGGCGCCGGGGGCGGCGGCGGGGGCGGCGGTGACGTCACGGGCGCCGGCGCCGGGGCCGGCGCGGCGGGCGCGGCGGGGGCCGCGGGGCCGCCGGGGCCGTACGCGGCGGGGCCCGCGGGGCCGCCGGCCGCGTACACGACGGCGGCCGGCGTGGCGCCGGAAGGCGGCGGAGGCGGGGGTGGAGGCCCGGATGAAGAAACCGCTTGCGCCACCACAGCTTGTGTCTGCTAAGGGTTTTACATTCTCCGTTCAGTCGCATAGTTTAACTAAGCGACTGAACGGAAAATATAAATCTATTCTACGTCTTTATTTAAACGAAAATACAAGTTACATTCACACTTACATGTTCACAAATCATGATTATGGATTTATTCTATTAGATTCATATGGTCTATCTCACTTATCGATTAATTACTATTATAAAATTATTCCTGCATCCAATTAAAAAAAACAATGATGCCGAAGCGTCATGTTGATCCTACAATGATGAACATACACCTTTCATGCAATTAACTTATTTGAAAATGTATTTACAATACAATACATACCATCGTCATCTGCCTAGCCCTTCCCAACTATATTGGGGTCGGCTTCCAGTCAAACCGGATGCAACTGAATACCAGTATTTTACATGGAGCAACTGCCTATCTGACCTCCACAACCCAGTTACTGGGTAATACGATACCCCTTGGTAAGACTGGTTGTCAGACTTTCGGGCTTCTGACGACCCGTTACGACTGTCAAAGATCCACGAATGACAGCCGGGACCAACGGCTTTACGTGCTTTCCGAGGCACGGAAGGGTCTTGATATGTAAAGATGGTCACCCATCCACGGACCAACCGCGGCAAGCGTAGCTTAACCTGATCGATCGACCCGTGCGGCTGTTATTACTTAGCTACAAGCCCATCCCATTGTATATATTACAATACAATACATACATAGTACAATAATTTAAATATACATATCAATATTATTTACAAAACAATAAAGAAGATCATTCAGTCATCCACATACACACGCCAGTCAGCACTTGCTAAAAATCGAAAGAGTAAATCTAATAAAGCTCTTTACGACTTCAAATGGCCATGGAGTCGCCTCGTCTTATCTCTCGAAGGTATAATCTTCAGCAGAATGTAGGATTTCGTGAAGAGTTGGCAACACTTCCAGTTCAATAGTCCACAGGTCTTCGGCTATTCATCAAACGAAGCTATATTATCAGCGAGACTGCTCACGCTTCTAACATCGTACCACATTTCAGGGTCTTCCTTTAGATCTTGTGGCATTTATAGACCAGCCACGGAAATAACACCTATGATGTTGTCTCTTTCACTCTTCCCACAAGATGTTCTATAGACTAGGCGAAGGATACCGTCATCTGTTCCTCCGATGTAGTTCAACAGTGACCGATCCCTCCCATGTAGGCCGCCAATGAAGTTTCAGTCGTCCGCAATCAAACTCCAATCACACAGGAACTTATTTTATATGTACCGGCATGGTCGCCTGCTAAGGATGAACACTTAGTTTTCTAGATGTTGATGAAGTGCCTTTCGCTCTCAGATACATTCCAAACTTAGATTTATTAACTTAAGTTACAGGACTGCTTAAAGCTAACTTAAAATAGACCCGACTACGAAATTCATGTTTAAACGAGGGCGCAAATTACTTGAAATTATATTTTATATATCAAAAGCTTTGGGACAGCATATATTACATATTTATTATACAAATATATAAACCGTCTTCTCCCTTCCACCCACCCTCCCCCTGGTTTTGAGCCAGGGTCAGACTTAATTGCCGAACATTCTAGAATTAAAGGGGTAATTCGTAGACAGGTGAAATTAAAACTAACCATTGGTGGAGGTTGTGGCGCTGCCGGCGGCGTTGGAGGCGCTAAAGGACCCTGATGAAGAAAAATGTTGCGTAAGTATTGTCCTACGCTGAGGCCATGAATGAGTTCTATGTTAGTAACCTAATCTTCTGTGAGTATGTCAGCCAATTCAGTCGTCCGAAATGAAAGAAACATTATTAGTTCTAAAATCTTTCCAACTATTACGTCCACGCGTCATGTTCGTGAACGGGCGCCGTCAGTGGAGACTGGTCATCTCTTAACTGCCAGGGCTTATTTTTAATCTTATATTTTGAATTGTTTTTAATTATCGATTTTTTACATTGTTCTCACATATAGAAGCAACAAGAACAATGTACCCAGGATTTTGTAACAATTTTGATTTATTCTTGACAATTATTTCAATTGTAATTCAGATTCGTCCTTTTTTTTGTGAATGATGTGCATGCCTATAAGTAACTTATTTACACAGAATCCCATCGCAAATGTCTGTACATGTCTTATTTATTTTTTTGACATGTAAAAGTGTTTGTATAAACCTACTTACAGAAATAAAATCATTTATCATTTATTTGTAAATAAGTTGTTGGTGTGCCTATATTAAAATAAATAAATAAAAAAGTGTCTATGTAGTTTCTTGCCCATTCTTCTCTATAGAGATCTACGTTTTGGAATGGGCGACTAGCTTCAATTTTCTGACTAACTGACTGACTCTTTAACAATTCAAAAGTGCCTGTAATTGGTTTAATTGAAATAAATGCTTTGAGTTTGAGTTTGATTAAACCCCTTGGAACTTAATGGTCAAATTCTGATTTTCAAGAAGACCATGCCCTTTCTCACTGAATGCTGAATTGTAAAGACATACCTAACAGATGCACAGTAGCTTCCACCGTTTCACTGACCTCCTCAAATATCATGACGATGTATGATAGCACATCTATGAGTCTATGTACTGAGATGCCTAACACTAACATCAAAACAATGAAAAGTGCAATTTATGGGGCTGACCAGTCAGCCGGTGGAGGTAGGTGGTACAAGTACTTACGTTAGCAGGTGGCGGCAGGTTTTGATGCGGCGGGACGGGGGGCGGCGCGGGCGCTCCGGTCGCGTCGGCCGACAGCGACATGTTCGGTGGAGGTAGGTGGTACAAGTACTTACGTTAGCAGGTGGCGGCAGGTTTTGATGCGGCGGGACGGGGGGCGGCGCGGGCGCTCCGGTCGCGGCGGCCGACAGCGACATGTTCGGTGGCATCGGCGCGCTACACAATATGAATCCAGTTGAGAAAAGTATACGGTTTAGAATAATATATAAAAATGGGTCTTAATTTTGTTTGAAATCGCAGATAACTATCAAGTGGAGTAAAGACAAGTCGATCAAATATAAGAAGTTGCCACCAGCTCAACCTTTCCTAAATTAATTTCAGATGAGCTATCAATCTACAAGAGGCTGAAGTCGGCTTCTTGGATAAAAAAGATCTCAACTTAGGTTGAAGAGCCCGATGTTCTGCTGAGTCCTGCAGTTTCCAATGACAAAGTCAATCATGATGATCGGGTCTCATCTCACTACATGAAAAAGTATCTTCTTCCATTCCTAAACACTCTTCTTTCTTCCCGCCCCAGTCCTGTGTTACTTGGCATTGGACCGGAAGTACTCGTAGTAAACTAATATTAATTGTAAAGAGGTAAAATTTGTGAGTTTATATGTAGGGGGATCTTCGGAACTTCTGATCCGATTCCGAAAATTCTTTCAATAATGGGAAGCTACAGTATTGCCGAGTGTATTTCACGTGGACGGAGTTGCGGGCAGAAGCTAGTTCCTCAATGAAGCCTGTTGATTGGTAAATCCTTACCTATTAGTGCGATGATGTCCAGGCGTGGGTTGGCTGGGCTGATGCGGCAGTGTGTGATGGACGCCGTGCGGGGGAGGCGCGGGAGGGGTCGGCTGTTGTGGCTGCTGCTGCAATATTCCCGTTGTTTTACAGAAAAGGTAACAAATGGCATGATTGAAAGAACTTGGGTACAAGAAAATGATTGGAGGAGAATGTTGAAGTGGATGGGAGCAAGGGAATAAATTGTGGAGGCATAGAACAAGTAAATGAGTGACAGAAGACAAGGCACAGAGATTGGTTGAAAAAAATGTATACAAGTGTATGAGCAGAAAAGGTTGTACGTGAATGAGTTAAAAGAGAATGGTTGAGAGTGAATGAGTAGGTACATTTGAATAAGTCAAAGAGAATAGTTGTAAATGAGTCTAAGACAATGGTCGTTAGTGAATGAGAGAAAGAGAAACTTTTGCTATCGCAGATGATGTCCTAAGAAATACATGAAGATGAAGACATTGACACGTCCTAGAGATTCTTCCATAAGCTGAAAATGCTTTCATAAAGAAAGAATAACGTTCATTTGGACACAGTTCGTGAAACACAAAATACAAATAACAGAATATAAAAGTGAAAATAATGTTTTAACAACAATAGTGTGTGCTCACGGCTGCGCCAAAAAGGTTCATTTCAGCATTAATGCCAGACAGATACTGTCTGACGCTAGTTTTCTAATGAACCTTTAGGGACAAGTGACGGGGAGTGCAAACAGTTAACATAAAAACAGTCCCTCTTCCAAACGTCGTCATTACAACTTTGTCGCAAGTCACAAACACCTAAATCCGGAACAACTGATAGTAGGATATTTTGGCGTTTAGCAGTAGACTACAGCACATTATTGTGCCTATAACGATCCTACTGCTGGGCCCCAGCACAAGCCTCCTCTATATGAGAGGAAGCAGACTATAGGGGCTGTTATGTTGAAATCTTACCTGATGATGATGATGTGGCGCATGGTACTGGCTTGGCGCCGCGTGGTACTGTGGGTGTTGCTGATTGTGGGGCGCGTGGTATTGGGGCTGTTGGAATATCGCCGCGTCTTCCCGGGTCATTGTTCTGTTCAGATAATGTGGGTGTTAGCGTGACTTTTCTTGGGGTACAAGTTAAAAGTTGATCTTAATATTAAGATGAGCGTTGGTGAAATATATAAATGGAGAATTTTACTGAAGATGACACAGTCTATTATAATAGTGATGAAAAGAAAAGATGAAAGGTAATTATCACGGTAGGATGGCTGGTAATGATAGCTTTAGAAGTCACTGCAAAAACGAGCTTTAGTACGACAGTGTTAATGTGTTACAGAAGATCAAAGTGATTTGATGATGACGTTAATAATAGAACATCGATACAAGTGTATGAAAAGTGTGTTATTATTGAACTTTCTGACAATGTTAATAACTGAAGCTAAAATCATTGTGTTAGAAAGAAGCATACCTATTTCTAACAATTTGACATCGGACCATACAGATTAAATGATGTTTATTTCTGTAACGATCTTTTAACACTTTTACACATCAATTTTTCGGTCAATATTTTAAAACAGCTTCGGCATTTTCTAGCTGACCCCTATAGTGCAGGTGACTTCGATGATTCTTATGACATATTACCTGTACCCCATATCTTCGTCGTAGGTGTGCGCGTTGTTGTGTCCGTTGTAGGGGACCGGAGGGTTGGGTGGCTGCGGCGGAGGGGGGGCTGAGTTTCCAGCGGGCTTGTTAGCCAGGATCTAGATAAAGATGAACATGTTGATACATAAAAATGCCACAGAAGACGACAACGTTGTTTGCCTTTATCGCGGATGTAACTCCACAAAACCAGAAGATAAAATTGAAGTAACTAAGCTTTCTTCTACTATCTTCAAGATGAAGAAAGAAAAATGTTTTGTTCCGGTTACATACTCAGAAACACTACCAGCTCATCCAAAATTCATACAATTATTCTTCATAGGAAATAATCACGAGCATACAAACGATCACGTTACCAGTAGTCAAGACTCTAAAACCAGCTTCCAAACATATTACTGCCGCTAAGAAGCGTTGCTGTGTTCCGGGTTGAAGGGAACGGATGCCGATGTAAAACAGGCACATAAAACATTTCACCTTTGTATCTGGGATTTCTTATAAACAGTATCCGCTTTTATAACAAGTTGCCAAAGTCGGTTACAGAACTTAGCGATGGAAAGTTCAAAACCCACATCAAACGTGTCCTTATTAAAAAAGCATATTATAAGTTTAAAGACTACGTTGAAGACAGGGAAGTTTGGCGCTAATTCCTTCTCCACATGTGGCTTCCCTGGTACCTCATTAATAGCATAATTATTTATGTAAATGTCTATTAACTGCTCCCAAATGACTTTAATTTAATTTATTTTTTTACACGCTTCCATGACATAACCTTTTCATTATTTTACATTATACAGTCTTGTCTTTTAAATAGACTCTTTTATATTTTGTGAATGTGAGAACGTTGTAGGCTTAATAGACTGTAGATTTGTAGACCAATTTCTATTTTGTTAAGTACCTGGTACTTGTTGACAGACCTACACTGCCCTCCTATGTTTAATAATAACAAGCCAATTATTTTTAAAAGAGTAACCGTGGAGTTTCTTGCCGGTTCTTATCCATAAGAAACGACCAATTGGAACCGTGCACCTAGCTTCTGACGTTTCATAAGTACCCATGTAGGCTTATGTGAAATAAAATATTTTGAATTTGAATATGATGGGAACGCGTCTGCAACGCCCTTGATATTGCAGATATCCATAGGTTTAGGCTACGGTGACTATTTAGGCCATCTGTTTATTAACCTTACATAAAGAAACCTTCTCAAAGGCACTTACCTCTAGGGTATGCATCATAGCCCTAGCGAAGCTGTCGGCATCTTCTCTGCATGAGAAGTTGAGGCCGTAGACGTGTCTCGCATCCCGCCATTGATGGAATGTGGCGGTGGCCTGGTTGTACTTCAGGCCTCGGACTATTCCACAGTTTATCACCACCTAAAGAAGAAGTATGTATTGAAGAATCGTGGTGCATTAAGGATTAAATAGCATACTTAGTAGATAGTGTCTCGGAAGTGTTTGAAAGAGATCCACTCATCACACGTCGAGATTCCAAAGTGGAAGAAATGGCAAATAGCTCACCAGGCAATTACCATTGTTATTAAATACAAGACCACCGCTGTTAATAAAACTGCGGGGCAATTGCGTAACACACTTACAGTAGGAATCAGTTTCATTTTGACAGTTCAACAAAATTCATTGCGTTATTTACTTTGTTGAGCAAATAAATTTTTCGAACATAATGAAGCAATGGTCATTCAGATTGTGATTGATAGTGTGGTACACAATTAGGGTGCTCTTTGCTCAAAACATCGAAAGCCTAGGATGATTCGACCCATCTCGAAAATATGGGTCATCATGATGCCTCAATGTTAACAGTGAACACTGTGTGTTTCCTTCGTTTGAAAGTTATTATTGTAACGGCCAAGTAGAGTCCTAAGACCTTAAAATGGTTGACTACAACAGGGATGATGACAAAACATTTTTTTCTCCGTCAGGTAGATTATTAAAAAATATTGGACACGTATTTTTTCTTTATTTACGTAATCAAAAGATTACGGCGATACATTCGAGTTAAAATGTGACATAACGTCACACCTTGCTAGATTTTATACCGAGTTGTGACATAGCCAGGACTCCCCAACTTTAATGCGTTTTATCTATATCATTTCATCGAAGTAAAAAATACGTGTCTAATATTTTTTTTATTATCTGACTGACGGACTAAATATAATTTCTTTTTTACCCAGGCATCATCCCTATTATAAGATAAACTAGTAAGTAGTAACTGTAGGAGACCAAGTCCAAGAATGTTTGACCTACAACTGCAAAAAAGATGAACTAGAAAATTGTACGTTGTTTACACCACGATCGGACCATTTGAAGGGTCTTTTCCCAAGGTCTAGTTACTAGATAGTTACTACTAACAAATCAGTAGCTGCAGGAGTCCAACTCCTGGGTCGCAGGATGTTCGATAGAGTTACCGTGGCCCCGGCACAGGCAACTGAAGGAACACGGGTGGGTTTTAGTCAGTATAAGTCTGACACGCTCTCCCGCTCCGCCCAGAGCGGGGGAAGTCATTTGATGATTTCCCATCCAAAAAAAAAAGGTAAACCAAATTTACTAACCTCATGATCGTTCAGCTTCCTTCCGACAACTCGGAAGGTATTGTGTTGCGTGTGGTGGTAAATGTGAACCTTCGACAGCCCCGAGCTGGACCCCGAGGGTACCCAGCGCTTTAGTCCGTCGTCGTAGACCATCACGGAAGCCCGGGCGCTGCTTATTGATTGTTCACTGTGGGGAGAAAAGAGAATGGTTTGTAGAGACACTTAAAAAAAACGACATGTAACCAACGAGACGCAAAAAGTGTTTACTCGGACAAACCGAAAATTAACGACTTCTCTTTATTATTCGACTAGCTTCTGCTCGCGACTTCGCCCGCGTGAAATTTCTTGTTTTAACCAAAAATATATCCTATGATGGCAATACTGCAGCTTCCCATTAGTGAAAGAATTTTCGGAATCGGATCAGTAGTTCCGAAGATTAGGTACCCCCCCTACATACAAAGAAATTTTACCTCTTCATAATATTCTATTACCCCCCTTAGCGTTAACGACATGTAGAACGATTTGAATACTTCCGCTTATCCGGCATTCTCATGCGGATCCATAATACATCCTGAAGACGACCACTAAAGTAGTTTTAATGTGCGAAAATCCTAAAAAGTTACAACGGTAACGAAGGACCAACAGAAAATGTTGTTATATTTCTGTTCAAAAGGGCCCTACATTATAATATTAGATAAAGATGAACCCAACAACAGTTTCACACATCCATGAAAAGGTATGAGTAGGTACTAACTAATGAAACCTCAGCCTTCCAACGTTAATTAAGTACAAATTAATATTTCCACACGAAAACATCTCCTTATCTAATATCCCCTTGTGTGTGGGAAACTCGAAGGCTGTTCTTGAAACGTCGCAATCTGTCAGACATTACGTAAAACTTCGTAGTTACATACATAAAACGCTGCTGCCTACGCAAGTCCTACGTATTTTCATACGCCTACATAAAGGGGAAATATGCGGTGTTTGGGAAGAGAAATGATTGCATTCCAAGAGTGGCAATAGAATCGCCTCTATTACATGGGACTTAACATAGGTAACTGGCGAAATGTGGGTTTTCCCAACCTCTGCGTAACCCACCACTTCGGGGACTACAGGCATAATGCAAAAGAAAGGCTGTATCAATTGATCGTTTACATAAGCTTTATTTCACACATTACATTACATTTATATGTAAATTTTGACGAGTTATGCGAATATAAATGTAGGGAGCAGCAAATTTTTTTTTGCGATTTCAGGTTTGGTCCCATAGTAAAAATTGTTCATAATGATGAGTACAATGATCCCTTAAGAGGTTGTGCGTTAATTATGTTACACCTTGTATAACTACCCAACTGATTCATCAACGCAGAGCCTAAACCGCTGGGGCTACAAACTTGAAATTTTGGCAGTTGATGCTTTTTTTTGATACAAGGATTCACTAAAAAAGGATTTTGGAAATTCGACCTTTAAGGGGGTGAAAAGGGGGGATTTTGTTTGTATGAAAAATCTTATTTCTTGAGTTAATAAACTTGAAACTTGGCACAAATACTTATCTTAGTATATTATGAAATTTATCATTTATGTTTTTCTAAACGACCCCGTAAAGGGGGATCGGGGGTGTCAGTTTGTATGGAAGAATTTTAACGCGCAGTCCGATTAACTCGAAACTCGGTATTTATACTGAAGACCAAACATAAAAAATGATGGGTTTTTTGAAAATCTACCCCCAACGGGGTACTAAAGTACGAAATCCATGCGGAAAAAGTCGCACGGGAAGTGCTAGTTATGTATAAGGATTCCTCTACTGACACACAGAAGGCTGCCTGTTACTAATATAAAAGACAAAACCGCAGGATAGCAATGCAATTATCCTGCTAGGTATAAATAAACACGCTCATCTATAGCTCGGATAATTATGGAGCCATACAATTGGCATTATCGACAGAGTTTTAATTATGAATCATTGGTTGTTTTCCTAATAAATCGATCCGCATCCTCTTTTAGATTTTACCCGACTGCAGCAGAGCCCAAAAGGAGGATAATATGCAACCGAAAATTTTGTTCAGCTGCCAAGGCCAAACAAGCAGAGAGAGAGAGAGTCAGACTGAATTAAGTTCCGTAGTAAACGCAAATAAAATGTCACAATTATCTCTTTATAATAAAGAAGACACTAAAACACAAGAAGCATTGAGCTTTTAATAACTAATGATTATTTTTATCGTCGCTTTCTATTGAAAATTTAAATACCATGAAATATCAGCCAGCCAGGCCAGAGATCGCACAAAACAGAGAGATTTTGAAGGAAAAAGGGGAGGCTTCTGCCCAGCAGAGGAACAGAATAGGCTTATAAAAAAAAATAGCCAATCAATGTAACGAATGCGTTTAGTTTCAAGAGGTCACTGCTACATTACTTATAACACCCATTTTTTGCACGATCAAAAGCAACAATTTTTGACCACAAAAAATAAAAGTCCATCACGATCTTTACCAAAACTAGGTACTCATACTCAGTTACGTAAGAGATTTTGCCGAGAACGGACGTGTGGGCCGGCTGATTACCACAGAAGGTCACTTCGGTAAAATGAAACGTCTTTTTGTTAATACATGACGGGTGTAAGTAGGAGGTACTTAACCTAAATAATGCGCTTGCATTCAAATTGGTATTATAAAGTATTATGCTAGTCTTGTTTATGTAATAGTTGTGAAAGACCGATAAAGGCCCGCATGTAAGACGTACCTACAAATTATTTTTAACGTTTGTACCTATTTAAGTAACAAGTAAGTTTTTAAAATTGTAGCCCAGCAAACGTAGAGAAACGACGAGTTTTAAGTTGATAATAACAACAGAGTTATGAAAGCATGATCAATAATGGTAAATCTACTTTTAGTCATCAAATCTCATGTTTTGATCGGACCATTAGCGGCAATAAATCAAATAACATTATTCAGAAACAACGCATCAAAGCATTTATATCAATTAAACCATTTACAGGCACTTTTGAACTGTCAAGGAGTCGGTCAGTCAGAAATATAAATCTATTTGCCCATTCCAAAGCGTAGTAGGTACCTATGGAGAAGAACGGGCAAGAAACTCCATGGACACTCTTGTAACTTTTATCTTTTCCAAAACCAACATGTGCATACTCCTTGTCCTCACAAACGGCGCGCAAACCAGGTCTTTGACGGTTCAGCAAAGGTTCAAGCTTGAGGTTTCCCAGCGAGCAATGGAGCGCAGCATTCTTGGAGTCAGATTACCGAACCGTGTTAGGAACACAGTGCTGCGCTCCAAAACACAAATCACCGACGTCACCCAAAAAGCAGCCAAGCTTAAGTGGGACTAGGCCGGCCACGTTTGCCGCATGTCGAACGAGTCAAGGGCCAAATCTACCACCATATGGGTCCCAAAAACGACCATCTACATCGAGGCAGACTCGGGAGAAGATGGCAAGAAGAGCTTGACCCCTACAAGCAGGATTGGTCTAAACTAGCTTAAGACAGAGAGGAGTGGAAAGGAGAAAGGGAGGCTGTTGCCTTGCAGTGGGACAACACAGGCTAAAATTAATAAAACCAACAGACAGTTTCAAAAAGCATCATTTTTTATGAAGTAACTAGCTGCTGACCAACGGACGTTGTCCTGTTCCAATAAATACAAAAATCCCATAGAAACAACCACTTTCAGTTTTTTCCAATTTGCTAAGCCACTTTTCCAATTTATCTTTCACTAAAAACCTTATTCGGATGATTACAATATTTTTTTTATCTCAAATCTGTGCAGCCGTTCTCAAGTGATGCGCTTGCCAACGAACAGCATTTAATTTGTATTTATATATTTCAATAACGGCCGAACCCAATAACCTATTTTCAGTAAAAGACAGATCGCTATTGATGGCAGACAGTATAATTCTATCTGCCCTTATGTCAGGCCGGTACGATTTCATAATCTCTTATAGATTATTGGGACGCGCGGACGTTAAAACCATAGTTATATAGGTTTTCTATTTCCAGTATGCCAAAACTGGTGTTAGATAGGTTATTGGGTTCGGCCGTAAAACAATAAGGTCGCGCTAAACTTCACATCTTCAAACAAAAAACACGACTTACATTACATTGTATAACCAATCACATCACAACGCATGCACTCCATCCAAAACACATCGATTTCCGCCGACCTATACAAGAGATACATGTATGTATCCATCCTATCACAGACGGTTCAATATTTCGACAGATACACAGGTACAGGTACTACAATATGGTTATGCGACCCCAGCATCCCCCTTCTGTCTGGCGGAACGCCAATCACGATACATAGGTGAAACATCAGACAATAGGACTAAATGAACAGAATAAACCATAGATAAACTCTGAAAGTGCTTTTATAGAAATTAATCCTTCTGGTTGTGTCCGAGTAAGTGGTTCGGTAAGCCTTTATGGGAGTTAGTAGGCTGTGTCAATTAAAAATAATGGAGTATTTGCTATGTACTGTAAGGTAGGTGGTATTTACTGGGTCCTGTTTTTTTATGTAAGTAAATAAAATATTCTTATTCTAGTTAAGAAAAAAAAAACAGCTGTTCCCTATATTTTGACGAGTTATGCGAACATAAATGTAGGTACCTATCAGCTGATTTTTTTCCGCGATTTCAGGTTTGGTCCCATAGTAAAAGTTGTTCATAATGATGAGTACAATGACTACTTAAGAGGTTGTGCGTTACTTCCGGGACATGTTGTATAGTTTTTTTTTAATATTTGTTTCGCCCAAAATTCAGCAACGCGAATGCCGTGCGCTGACGCAGCCACACTAGGTCACACTAGGAACAAACACAAATTTGTTGTACCTACAACAAGGCTCAAGAAAATAGGTGGCTCGTTCAGATGTCAATGTATACGTTTTTATAATAAACTTCCAAGACCCGTTCAAGATCTGAGCCTTAATAAATTCAAATCATTTATTAAACGTAAGTTGTGCCAGAAAGCCTTTTATACCGTTAAAGATTACATTGATGACAAAAAGGCGTGGGATTGAGCTGCTCCAACTAATTTTATTTTTTTTTAATATAATACTGATTTTTTTTTGTTCTTTTCTTTTTGCTATTTTTTTTCTTATATACGCATTGTCATTGATGAATTTTATATATACAATGACATGAATATTTACTTTGTAAAATGTAATATTATTTTAATAACTGTGAATGTGAAGACTATGTGGGTCCTTGTTTTTTTCTTTTTCTTTTCTCTCAGCTTTTAGTTTGCCAGTTTGAGTAAATTATGCGGCCTACCCAAATGTCCTTTCTTTGGTATTGTTCGTCGAATCGTTGAGCTCCTTAACTTTTATGTTGAGCTGTACGATTACTGACAGATGATTGCACTGACTGGACAGGTCCACTCAATCTGTGTGGTTCTTTCCTCAAAAGACCATTTCAGACACCAACCTACATGGTCTTCACATGATCTGACCAAGATTATGTCTGGACTTTAAAAGAGACTGTGACCTCTGAGTTTGTTTCGGCCTTTCTTCTCAGAGTAGTCAGATAGGAAACGCCGGCCTCATCTAGTTTAAAAAAAAATGTTTGACATGTAAAAGTGTTTGTATAAACCTACTTACAGAAATAAAATCATTTATCATTTAGGTCCTCACGTGTGCAGGTGACAGGGCATGCAGTGAAAGATGGGAGGTAAGCCATTGTCAGTGGCTAACTCTCTCTCATACTAAGTGCTTGTTCACGTTAACTCGCGGACGCGGTGGCGGGCGCGGTCACGAAATATCAAACACATTGCATACCTACTATGCGAGTGTTCACACACCGCACCTGCGTTTTGTACGTGAACACTTGCATAGAAAGCAGTGTGTTTGATATTTCGTGACCGCGCCCGCCACCGCGTCCGCGAGTTAACGTGTGGGTCGACACTAATCAAGATTCACTCTGCCTAACCCTACTGGGAATAACAGGTGTGATGTGTGTAATCAAGATTAAGTAGTGTACATACACTAGTGTGAAAAAATACTACGACTTCGTAGACATACACACTACATACATATGTAGTGTGTATGTCTACGAAGTCGTAGTATTTTTTTTTTAATATTCTTGAAATTAACCAAACATTTATTGAGCCAAACGTTTCATAATGACAGGTAATCATTATGAAACGCCAATTTTAGGTGCAGTATTAATTTGTAATTAAATTATCTCCACAATCAAACGCTTATTTGACAAAATAGTCTTTTAAACTATCCATAAAAGCTTTATATCCTAAATAAAGTCAAGTCTCCGCTAGTCAAAAACGAACTAAAAATAATATCAACATTTGCAAACTTGTCGTAAGTAGGTACTTTCGGTTCGATTTCCCAACATACCGATAATACCAGTTACAGTAACCGATTGAAATCTGATATTACGACACAGTCTCGACTAAAATGTAGATAATTTAATTACTGCAAAATTCAAGCGTTAATACTGACGCCATTTCAGTATAATGTGTCATTAAATATTAGTGGGACAACATTTTCGCAGTCACGTAAGATTTTCGCAGTCACGTATGATTTTCGCAAAAATGAAAACTTTTTTTTGTATGTTTTATAAGTGGTTTCTTTTCGCGAATCTCATTTTGTTACTGATTTAGATAGGCTGAATGAAAAATAATTGGGAGTTTTAATGAACAAATCTAACTTAATTATTGGATTTTAAAGTCAAGGGCCGGCCCATACCAGACTAACCGTGCTGTTTTACGCTTCGCCAGGTATGAGCAGGCCCTAGGAAAGATTCAGGTTAGATTGCATTTAAAAAATGTTTTATTCACATTTAAGAGTAAAAGTGACGACCATATTCAGCGATTTAGGTTCACTGCGATAGTTCCGGATTGAACACTCTAGAACGAACAAAGACTAGCCCGATTGCGATGCGCGCGCACATTCAACCCAAACCGTGCCTGGCGATTGCATTTCCGTCGCCATTTTGAAGCGTTGTGGAAATTAAACAGAAGCGCGCGCATAACAGCACCGAAGGTTCCGCCTGTTGCCGCGAAGCGCTGCACGGCCACCATTTTGAAATGATTATGTAACCTACGTCAAGTAAAAACAGTGTTCCGAAATAGCCGCAGTTTGTGTCACTTACGAACAAACTCGTGTCTACATATTTACTTCTCTGTAGCTTGCTAGCAGTGAATCGCCTTCGTTTTGAATTGATAACGCTCGCAGTTCGTAACTACTTGAACAAAGAGAATTTAATTTAAGCAGTCGCACTTCATGAATGCGGCCATTTTGAAGCTTTTTCAACTTTTGACACGAGGTTATCATTTCACAGGATCGAGTAATTATATTATTATTTTACTTCCGTGCATTCAAAAAACAATGCGATAGATATTGGTAACTACTTGTCACAAACATTCATATTTTCTACACTTATTTTTGACTTACCTTGTAAATACCAGCAAAAATATTGTCTTTTCAAAAATAAAACAATGTGAAACGTTTTCAAATAATTATAGTTTATTACATATTTTTGGCCAAAGAAAATCCGACATGAAAAGTCTATAAAAGAAGAGAATAGTTTAGAGTAGATAGACAGTTATTCGGAATAAAGCATAAGACCAAAACCGGCCAATACAGCACCAAGTTAGAAGTGAAAGTATAAGATAAAAAAATATAGAAACAAAGCTCATGGAACAATGACATGAGGTTACCGCAAGACTAACAGTCCGATAGAAAATTAGTTCTTAAATATTAAAGCGCAAATGCGATCATCGGCTTGTACGGCCTACACTGGAACAGCCAAGAACGAATAAAGGTCTAAGGTAAAGGAAAAATAAAAGGAAAAGAAATCGAACAATTGAAAGATTTTTTTTTAAAACATTACTGAACAGCCAGGCTTATTGGATTTAGTGGATCCACAAAATACACAAATTTAAAGACGAATATTAAAAAAGCTATGCCTTCTTTCACAATAAGCGGCAGCATTGCAACACTTTTTTTTTTTCAATTTACTATCTCAAACGAGCCCCAGCTCCCACGATCTGGGCCAGAATGGCAGTCGCCCGGGCCGAAACGCTCGACATTCTACATCGAACAAAGAACAGCACGATTTCGATGCGCGCGCACCTGAACCACGTAGCTAGCGAGGGCAATACCGCAACGCACGCAGTAGTGCATGGCCACCATTTTGAAACAGCTCAAGTAGGTACGTACGTTTGCCTGCATTAATTAGGTACTCCTCCCAAGCACTTTAATACCTTAGAAAATGGGGTTCATAGCACATCATGGAGATCTTCACTTCAGTTGCGCAGGTATGACTCTATAGGTGACGGCTGTCATTTCGAAGAACACGGCCGACATTTTAGAACTACTAAGGCAGTAGGAGAACAAAGAAACCTTCAGTTCGGTTGCGCGCGCATGACCCACCCATCTATTTCAGAGCAGTACGCTTACACCCGTTTCCATCGTTACCATTTCTCGGAATCTAGAGTAGGTGGTTCTCGCGATGCAGCAGCCAGTTAACTAATTATTAGATTAAATTAAAGTGATCTAAAGTGAATTATCAAGTGACGCGTGCTTCACGTGAATTACCGAAGTGTTAAACGAAATTCTAAACGTGTGTGATCCCGGACCATTTCGCATTTTTGAAAATCGACCGGAAAAATAAAATATTGCTTTGAAAAACGAACCGTTTTTTCGAAAATTACGGTAGGCAGATGCAATTCAAAATGGTGGTTACGTAGAATTTGCATTCATCGTTTTAAATTAGCCTTATTGGCGCCCAACATATTGAGGAAAAAATCTTCGGAGTCTTGAAGAATCTGCTAAGTAATTAAGTAATAAAAATTTATACTGACCGCCATATACACGTCCGGTGGAAGATTACAGGTTTTTTCCCATGAACCAAAATATAATAACTGCATCAAAGTCATTTTCATTATCACTATAATATTGTTCTTATGTTGTTTTTTACAAATAATTATACAAGTAATGCAACAAAGAATGTAGCACATTGTCTGTTTCTTATTTAATATTCACGATCACGACACTTAACTACAACTTATAAAATAGTATTCACTTTCACGAAACTTATGTTTAGGCCACTGCAGCCACCACGCGGTATTGCCTGCGCCTACCCCACCTGACATCGATCATTTTAATTTTCCGCGAGGTACACCAATGAGTTTTCAATTGCAGTTCGCTAGAAGCTTCGTTTTCTTGTTGCCCTGCACTCGCGACTGGTATTTTGAAATGCTCGTGCGAAATGTTGCATAAGCTTTGTTTTCCATTTACGTGTCTACCTCTATTTAAATCTGTCTTAGGTTGCGTTCGAATCGCGGATTTCATTTGTAACTGCCCCAAACGCTTCACAAGCGCGTTGAATTCACCTTTGTCTTTGTTCGCAGTTTTGAATCGTCGCATACTGCCTCGACGAATCGCCTTTATTTTAACTTTCTTCGCCCAAGCGACACCCATTTTGGACTGCTTCAAATTTCGACCCGCAATTCTATATCTCCTTGCATTGGCACAGACTGAATGGAATCGCATTTTTATCGCAGCAACTGAAATTCTATTAAAAAACACATCAAGTTAACAAATGTTCACTTCAATAAAGCTATTATTTCTTATATCACAATTGAATATAAAGCACAAGCATAATTTAATTGGTTTGACAATCACTGCTTAGCAGATCGCGAGATGTTGTTATGTAGAATATCGATCACTGCAAACGTGCACTGACTACTCTATAAGACATCCGAATACTACCCCTGCATTACCAATACCCCTAATTGGATCGAGCCCCGGCCAATCTTGGTCATGCGCAACACAGGTGCCCGCCATTTTTGAAGTTTGCAGGTCATATCCACCATTTTGAAATTCACCCCCTCGCCCTTCCTCATCGGGTTGCGTTATATAACAAAGAGATTTTTTTCATTGTTGGTTTTGTTGGATTTGTTGAGTTTAAACTGTACTCATGTTAATCACAAAAACAACCACAGTCAATTCATTTTAAAAAATTATCACTTCACTGTACACTGCACTCAATACAAAATATAATCACTAAAACGAACATATTGGCCCACTAATTAATATAATTCATCGTATAAGTCTTAGTTCTTTACGATATTCAACTTGGTTCTACGCAAGGTATCAAGGTATCTAATCACTTATAACTCACACACAGGAACAGTAAAAAAAAATCCTACCGTTCGCGGTCAGAGTCCAAGCTAGACTGTCTAGGGCTCGCAAGGCGCTTTCGATTGAGCCCAGATTTATAAGCACATGCGTAGAAGAACTGCTGGCTGTAGCAGGTCATACCGGTCATGGCGGCCATTTTGTGCCACCCACTTTCCAGTTCCCAGAATTGAGATCAATGCATAAACTGCGTTACATTTTACAGAACAAAGAACTACGGGTTGCCAAAATTCACAGCTTAGTAACACATTTTTACCCTAACAAAAAATGTCTTACATCACGTCACTGCATTTCTACTAAAACTAAAACTTTTTCACAAGCATATCACTAACAGAAAATCAGTATCAAGTTAAACTACCCACTAATACCATCTTATATTAACATGTCATCAAGATAGACTATATAAAATTAGGAACGGATCAAATCCCTTGAAATTAAGCACTGTTCAAAAAACAAGTCCAAAGTTGCTGATTAGTTGCATTACCTAACAAAGAAGCCTACGCTCAATCCTAAAATCCGGGATTCGCATTAACCACGCCTATCTGACAGAACCCAGTTCGAAAATCCAAAGCGCCGACCGACTCCTTTCGCGCCTACTTACAACCGCTTGTCAACTTAACGCCATTGCGAATTCCCCCTACTTAGTTTTCGACATCTTGAAAGAAAGGCCGACCGCGACTCCACCCTTTTATACAGTGCTAGCTGACGCGACAGACGTTATCCTGTCCAAATTTCAATAATTCATACAAAAACCCCGTAGAAAATGCAGTTACAGTTTTTCCGAATTTTCCATTTTTCGCGGCCACTTTTCAAATTTTTCGTTCCGTGAAAACCTGATTCGGACATTTTAAAAGAAAAAAATAGCCAAATCGATCGAGCCATTCTCAAATGATGCGCTTACCAACGAACAGCATTTCATTTTTATTATGCATATCCTGATAAGTAGTAGCGCAATTTCCGTCGAATTATTTAGATTCGTCTGAAAAAGTCTGCACTTTTTTCCAGAAAAAGATTCCGATCTGTTGCGACTTAGATACTTTTAGCTATATCGTGTGACTTTTTTAACTAGAGCTTGGCGTCAACCTCCAATGTTTTGTCTGCTAAGTTTTAGCTTGACGCCGACGCTGTTTACAGCAACAGGTTCGCTACATAAGTGCCAGTGATGAGTGAAGGACGCTAGCCATGTGTGGGCAGAAAAAAACAATGGAGGTTGAGCAAAGAAATGTTTTAACGAACACAGTATTTAATCATTGTCTCTAAATTAGAAAGCCAGATTTTGGTAGGCGTAACATCTGGTTCACCCAAGTTACTGTTTGATGATATAAAGTTACAATTTATTTTAAAAAAAAGCTACTGAAAAAGAATTTGTAAAAAAAATCTACATATAAAAAATATGGAAATATTTACAGAAATTCAGATGAAATCACCTCCAAAACTGCACTTAAACTGAGATAAGAAGCAAAATCGAAAACATGAATTACAAAAAAAAAAAACACTCAAAATGTCTTCCACTTAAAACCCGTATAAAAACAAAAAACGCGCAAAATCACAAAACAATCATTCAAAAATTATCACAGGTGAGGGTTTGTACTGTAATTCCGAAATTTTAGAATATTATAAGGCACAGCCGTTTATCACGAACGGCATCCGCGACACTGTTGCTAGGGCTTGCATCCTGGCGGAGGCTCGGCTAGATAGACGTAGCGCGCATGCATCGTATGATTGATTTAATGCAAGGGGAAAGGGACCTAGGTATTGCGTTTTGATTTATTTATAGTAACAAGACAGGCAGCTAGCCCGGATGGTTGGGACCGAACATGCGTATTAAGGGCTAGTTTCAAGTCTCGGAAGTTTCCGCCCGGCCCCGCTGCAGCGGCGAGGCCAGTTATTACAGGGGAGATCAATATTCAGTTTGTGATCTGTTTATTTTTGAGATATAGGGAGTGCCATTTCCTTTGTGTTAACGTTGATTTCAATTTGGGGTGGTGGGTTGATTTATGAGTGCTACTTGCATTCTAATTAGTACTAAATAACACCGAAAGACTCGCATCTATGATTTAGAGAACAAAGGAAAACAATGATCTGATAAAACAAAGAAAGTAAAACTTTTTTATTTAAGGCTATAAAGCAACGACTAACCACCTGTACCTTTTTTAAGATACTTTCCTTGAATCTTTTCCGCAACTGCAGCAGCGGATTGAAAGGGCATACTAGCATTGTTCCAAAAAACCTAAACTTCTTTTGCGTTAAAAACTCCTTTACAACTCCTAAGTATTTAATAGTCTTAAGAAAATTTTGTAAGTAACTTGATTAAAGATATGATGGGGCTGACATGACCTATTAATGGTTGCAAGTCCCTAATAAATAAAGAGAAAAAAAAAAAACTTCTAAGTTCTTTTATCTTGGAAACTTTTCCGATATGCATTTTCAAAGACCCTAAGAGGTAGGAGGGAAGAAAAGGATCATCTCATCTTCATAAGATGATCTGTATAGAAGGAAAAGGTTAGCTCATTCCCAAAATGCTTGTAACATGAATTGGCAACGTTCCACTAAATCTCAGGGGATTCGAAGTCCGCAAGCAAGTCACACGTGCTAGTTGTTTGAAAACAAGACGCTGAGAAGCATACATAATTCAAAGACTTGATCGTTACGGCTGTTCTCGTTTAGCATCCCCATTGGTTTCTGGATGGTCTTTTCAGAAAGCTAAATCTTCTCAGATACATGCATGAGTATTTTATATTGTTATTAAAATATCTCGACGTCGAGCTAATAACAGAAATGGTGTGAAATTTTTAAAAAGCACGTCATGGTATATGTCGAAAATTGCTCAAATTAGAACCTATTATTCAGTCACCACAGTGCAAAAACGCCATAGCAACACCAAACTTATTTGTTTTTTCAAATCAGCTTTTGCTGGTGTGGGACCAGCAAAAATTTTGTAAAAATTGGGCAAAAATCTCTCACCCAAATGATTCCGAAGTGGAATCAAGGGGGTGAGTAAGATTTTTCTTTTGTTTCGGCACCTTGAAAGCCCTGGCCCTGTCGAACACTAACATTTTGAATATTCAAGATAGTAGTCTAACACCTTATTAGCAACGTTCCACTAAACCACCAGAGACTGGGGAACGCCATGCACCTGTTTATTGGATAGCACCGAATGCAGCTCATAAATTATTCATAGACCTAAGTTCGCTAAGGATTTCGCGTCCCCATTTGGATGGTCTTCTCGCAACGCTAATCCGTTAAGAACCTTCTTCTTAGCCTAAGATTCATCGAAAGGTGTTTTCAGAGCACCAAATAGCATTAGTGCACTAACACCAAGTCTCCAGATTATTACCAAACTATTTAAAAGTTGATATATCCTTGTAAATAGGCATGTAACACGGGAGAATAAGGAAATGTCGTGAGGAACGTTTTGAGTATGAATGTGGATGGCTAAATGATTTTGGGAAGACCAAAGAAATGATGGATGGACTATGAGAAAGATGATATAGCTAGAAAGGAGTGACTACCGAGATGACGACTAATAAAGAAGTAGGTATGGAAGAAAAAGATAATTATATTGCTCCAATCCCAAATAAGTACGGATAAGGGCAAGAAATACGAAGATAATACTTGTAAATGCACAAGAATTTCAACCCATCTTTCGGTATTCTAACACCTTATTGGCAGTTATTGGCAAAGTTCCATTAACCACAAGAGACTGGAAGTCCAAGCCCGTGGTAAATATTTGTTTGATAGCCCGCCGCCTGCAGCTCATAAATTATTCATGGTTTACTGCTGGTACCCTAGTGAGCTATTGAACTAGTGTTCGTTTTGTTAAACTCAAACTTAAACATTTATTTCAAATAAACCATTTACAGGCACTTTTGAATTGTCAAGAGGTCGGTCAGTCAGAAATATGAGGCTAGTTGCCCATTCCAAAGCGTAGTAGCTACTCTATGGAGAAGAACGGGCAAGAAACTACATGGACATTCTTTTAAATTATATTGTTAGGAAAATATTAGTTACATTTAATTATAAATTGCCATGAACAGTGACCTGGATTTGATTGGCGAGTGGTCGCGGTCCTTTGGACTGCAAATCAACCCTAAGAAATCCCAGGCTATAATCATCGGCGGAAGGTATATGCGGAATAGGCTCGATGTCGCGTCGCTGTCTCCACTCTGTCTGAATGGAGTTCAGATAGAATACGCAAATACGGTTAAAAACCTGGGGGTGACCATGGACCCTTACCTATCGTGGACTGCCCAAGTTGCTCAAGTCAGTCGCAAAGTGCACTACACGTTCCATACGTTAAAATGCCTCCAGAGCTTCTTGCCCTTGAATACCAGAATCTCCCTTGCCCAAACTCTCATCCAGACCATTATTGACTACGCTGATGCCTGTTAGTTGGATGCCACAGAGGAGCTCTTAAATAAACTTGAGCGTTTGCAAAATATATGTATTCGTTTTATTTTTAATCTTAAAAAGTATGATCACGTTTCTAACTTTCGCAAGATACTCAAGTGGCTCCCTATTCGACTTCGCAGGAACTCTCGGATATTGTGTCTGCTATTTAACGTCCTTCACAATCCTAAAATGCCATCCTACCTGCGGGAACGCTTTTCCTACGCTCGTCCTTCTGATGCTCCTTGCAGGTCACATCTTAGAAATCTCCTTAAATCCCCTCCCCACTCAACCGACTTCTACTCCTACTCCTTCACTGTGCATGCGGTTCGGTTATGGAATTCACTTCCGCCTGATATTAGGGACTGCCAAACTGTTGCAGTGTTTAAAAGAAGAGTGAAAGAACACTATCTCTCCACTTCGTCATAGCTATTAGTATTTATTATGTTATGTTTCATTATTATCGTATATTTTTTTTTTTTTTTTGTGATATTTATTTTGGTAGTATAATGTATGTATTTGTATGTACTCATATTTTATGTTTATATATATATTTGTTTATATTCATATTAGTGTATCGTTTGTGATTTTATGTATTTTGTTTTCTCTTTTACTCTTACACACGTTGTCTACATCTCTTTATCTACTTTCCTATCGCAGGTATGCTGGAAGAGATTTCTTTAGAAATAAGCATCACCTTTGTACGTATTTTTCTGTTCCTTTCTTCTTGTTTGTTTATATGTGTGTACATAAACTGTTAAATAAATAAATAAATTCAATATACGTTGAATTTATAATTAAATGTGAGAATGAGAACGATGTAAAAAAAACGTACACGTTAAAAGCGTCCAGAGTAGCAAACAGAAACAAAATAAAACAATTTAAAAATAAAATAATTAAAATAAGCCGTGGCCAGTCCCAACTGACGGCGCCGGATTACTATTGTATAATTAATGTGGTTACTATTAAGTAGCTAACTTAAGCGACTACAATTATTATTAATTATAAACCAATTCGTGTTTATTCGACTACAATCATTGTAATCCTCACTGTCTTTAACTGGACATAAGTTTTCCATGTTTTATGTGCAGACAGTCTACAGACTAGAATCACTCTCAAGGAGCTCCCTAAACAAATGCCTTCCTGCCTACCTAAGTAGCTTCATAATAAAGTTAATTTAAAAGCAGTAATTCAAATAAGGCTGAAATTCATCATTTTTTATGGTCATATGTTACAAAAGACAGACCTGAAAACCCTTTACCATTTCCTAGTGTTTAAATTGGTAAGATTATTGCTCAGCATCAAGGTCTTACACAAAAAAAAAAAAAAACTTTTTTACAAAAACTAACATAATTCGTAAGTATACTAACAAAAATATGGATCACTGTATCTGAAGTAAATAAATAAAAAAACAACCGACTTAAAAAAAAACACAACTAAGTAAAGAATTACTTTAATTTCGGAAGTCGGTGTCTTTGGTTTTTTACTTTCTTTTTTTGCCACTGACTTCCGAAAGTAGCTATTTTTCTACCTTGTAGTGATTTTTTTTGGAAGTCGGTTGTTTTTTTTTTTTTTTTGTAAAAGGTTTTCATTTTTCACTTTTTAGTCGTAGTACCTAACCCCACACAAATTCGAGTCCACTACCTGCTATGTAAATTACAGTGACAGGAGGTTATTAGAACATCATCCATATAGACTACGTGGGACAAATACGTATTATTGAAGCTAACTCAAAAACTACCCAAGCAAAATTAATAAATATTATAATAGGTAATAGGTAACACGGGCTGGTGTCCGCAACTCCACGTCAATGCGCGTATTTTGCGTGATGGGTGGGAAAATCGATTATTCGATCCACCCCAGCTCCTCAAGGAAGGCCAGCAACGCCTTGGTGTTACCGACAATCTCACGTAGGGTACCTGGGTCACCGAAGTACTTTGCCCTGTATGTGGCGAGCACTGGGCAGTTTAGTAGCACATGAGCTGCTGTCTCGTCGTCCTCCATGCAGGCCCTGCACAGCGGACTGTCTGTGACTCCTATGACAAAGAGGTGTTTATTAAATGACCCGTGGCCAGTTATGGCTGCTGTAATTATACGCAGCTGCTGTTTATTTAGCCGGAGAAGCCGCTTCGTGAGGCGGCCATCAATTGCAGGGACTGCTTCCTTGGCCTGCCTACACTCACCCTGCTCTGACCATTGCTTGTGGTGTTGCTCGCTGGTGCGTTTCCTTACCAGAGTGCGTATGTACCCGAAGGGGAGTGGCACGATGGGTTCAGGTCCCACTGGTGCCATGCTCGACCCCCTCCTGGCAAGTTCGTCGGCTGCGTCGTTTCCTAACGAGCCGCTGTGTCCCTTGATCCATTGAATGGTTATGTTATTATGGCTACCCACCTGGTTAAGGCGCTGGTGGCACTCGTATATTAGCCCAGAATCAACTGTGTGGCTGTTTAGCGCTTGCAGGACAGCCATGGTGTCTGAGAGTATACGGATCGAGTGGTCCTTAACTTCCCTGGCCATGATGGCTGCAGCCGCCAAAGAAACACCCATGCATTCGGCCTGGAACACTGTGTTATGGACACCCAATGGTGTGGCTATGTGCATGTTGAAGTCCTCCGAGAAGATTCCAGCACCTGTACCACTACCTGTTTTGGATCCATCCGTAAAGATGCGCAGCTCCGCGGGGCACAAACCCTCACATCGGTGATCCTCGTGGAGTTGGATCCTGTATTTTTTATCAAAGATAAATTGTTTGGGTACCCGGTCATTTATGGCTTTCGTAATGGGGAACTCCTTGTTGAGTCCTTCAAGTAGCACAGTGTGTTGTGTGTCTCTCTAAATAATCCCGGAGATTTAGTGAATTTAAGCGTACCGCCACCATCGTCGCTTAAATATAATAAATATTATATGGGACCAACTTCGCAGTATATCCTCTCGAATAAAACAAGAACCTTTCAAATCGGACTACGCTGTAAAAAGTTATACGTGGGCATACAAATAAAATTTGTTTTTAAAATATACGCGTCGACTTGAGAACCACCTTTTTTTAGTCAGTTAAAAAATTCAGCACATTCACTGGCAAAGCTCGCATTAATTCATTAAAGTTACAAGTCATAAAGCACGTGCTTAACAAAGCACCTGTTAACTGAAGCAACCATTAATTAATTCGTGGGTCGCCTCTCGGTCCCTAATGAGCTATTAAACTGGGATCAGTGCTAATAAATGAGGTTAATTTGTATGCCTTGGAAAATAACTACAACAAACTTTCGTTTAGTTTTAGTGAGACTGTTTCGCTTTGGCAATTACCTATTTACTATTAGCAGCGCCCCGCAGTTTCACCCGCATACGTCTCGATCCCGTGGGGATATCGGGATAAAAGTATCCTATATGTATAAACTATCTGTGTGCCAAATTTCATCCAAATCCGTTCAGTAGTTTTTGCGTGAAAGAGTAACAAACAAACATCCATCCATCCATCCTCACAAAGTTTCGCATTTATAATATTAGTAGAAAAGATAGGATAGTAGGATTACAAACCGAATACTTTTCGAGTTTATCTTGAACATTACTAACATCGGTGAAGGAAAACGTCGTCAGGAAACCTGGACTTAAGTCTGAAACGGCCAACCCGTCTTGAGCAAGCATGGTGATCAATGCTCGTGCTTTCTCGTTCTGAGAAGAGGTCTTTGCCCTGCAGTGGGTGGGACAATAACAGGCTGATATTATTATTACAAACTACCAAATTATTTAATTATGGTATGTAAGTGAGATCGATTTTATCTTTAAGAACATTAACAAATTTTAACCATGATTGCAGACAACAGCAAAGTACATTAGCTATTGTTGATTCAATCATTGTTTGTCATTGATAATAACATTACTATTTAAAGCAGCCTTTCCCAAAGTAGGCGATAACGTCCCCTTGTAGGCGCTGCAGGCCTAAAGGGGGGCAGTAAGAGACCCAGAAAAAAAATGGGGGCGTTGTGTAGAGGCTTAGGGGGCGATTTGTAATTTCATCTAGCTAGTGGTTTTTAAGTAGGTGAAAAAGGGGGGCGCTAAAAATAATTTATTCTCAAAGTAGGCAGTAGACAAAACAAGTTTGGGAACCCCTGATTTAAAGCGAAGACAACAAATACATTAATAACTGTGTGCCATCATCAGTAATTTTTTTGTTTGATTGTGAAACAACACGAACTATTAGGTATATTTTGAAGCTTTCTTCTCAGAACATAAAATAATAAACTAAACATTACAGTTTCTGAAATCTACATCATCTGATCAACCCCACGTTAATTATCTAGCTTTTAGCACAAAGCAATCACAACGCCATCTAAGACTCATGGTGCCTGCCTACTCTGAAGCGTAAATCCGATGTATCGGCTGAATGTTTTCTTCTAGGTACACTTTTTTCTATTCCGTTCGGTCGGTTCGGATCCGACCAAACGTCAAAATGAAGTTTGGCCGGATCCGAACCGACCGAACGAAATAGAATGAAGTGTAGTAGAAAACTTCCGAACATTCGACCGATACTTCGGATTTACGCTTCAGAGTAGGCCCCTAGGCTGCGGGCACGAAACCAGCGACGTGGAGCAGCCTAACTATCACGGTAAAAAAGCAAAGCTGTCATAAACAGCCCAACATGGAACTAAATAAACGTAGATGGCGCAAGGAGGGGGTGCTGGTGAAGCACGATGTCAAAAACGGTCAAATCCAGACGTTAGTAGTTCTCTATTTCGCCACGGTCATGTAACAGTGGAATAAATCAACGCCTCCATCCTTCAAGTAACTTTAGTTCGGAACTACGATCACGAGAGGCGGATGCAACCTCAGAATACACGGTGCAACCCCTAGTCTGTTAACAGTTCATAAATCAAACGACAGGTGGCGTTGACTCAACGCCACCGCGCAGGAACTACAGAGATGTTTACATAGGATGAAGAAAATGCACTAAAAAGTGGGTTTATTTAGCTGTCGTTACTTATATAGGGACACAATTTTATTCTTGCTCAAAGATCCTGTACGTGAAAAAACATTAGGATGTGGGATGTTTCAGAGTTTTAACAAATTAATAGAAAGACACGAATGCAATTGAAGCGCCATCATTTGATGAGGGTGAACAATTCAAAAACTACATTGGAAGGGCGGAGCAGTTCCTGCGTACCTACTGCGTACAATGAAAACGTTTACAATAAGGATAATATAACATCAATTTTTCGCCAAATATGATTGCCAGTTTAAGCTGTAATAAGTTAGGATGACAATATAATAGTCTATGTAATCTTAAACCAATCTTTAGTACAGTCCACCTCGTAGATTCAGTTAAGTTTAGGGCAAACGCAAGCCATTCTACGTAAAAAGTATTGTATGAAATGAACACTAAGGCCAAAATTAGTGACATAAAATTATAGGGCGATTATTTCGTACAAGTATGCGGGCGGCGGGACCATTGTGCATCTGGAGATGGCGGGAGCGCCAGTCGATCGCCCGCGTGAACCAATGAAATTCGCCCATGTTGTTTCACGTCACTAATTTCGTAATGTAATTTTGGCTGCACTAGAAATCACTAAATGCGTTTAGCGTTAAAGGTATTTAAAACATCGTCCTGTTTCTATCAATCGTTTGAAGATGACAGAATGTTTTTTTTTTTAATGTTTAACGCAAAACGCATTTAGTGATTTGTGGTGCAAGTGGGCTTAAATAACGCATGGAACCTTCGAAAACAGTAAAAAAACTGACTCATCGTCAATGGTAATGAGTGTACCAGGTAATTCAATCAGGAAAAAAACAACACACCTAATGCACGCCTTCATGTTTTCGTGAGTGCCTTTTTTGATGATTTCCTCCTTGCATCCTTGCCTAGATCGTGTTTTAAACGACTGTATCCTCTTTGAAAAAGGATCTTGCATCACGGTGATGGAAAACAATGTTTTCTAAATACATAGATGCATTGCAACTGTTTGTATTGGAATTATTGGAAACTTGTAGCACTTAGGTGGAGTTACATCATTTTGGAATACTGATTTTGGAAACAATATATGATTTTTATCGTTGTTGTAATGTTGAGTTTTGCAAAGATTTTGAATTATTGTGCTACTGGTCACTCATTAATCGATATTCACCAAGAAAGATTATGAAGCCAAAATTGTTTTTGGACCATTGAGAGTGTCATCAAACGCACCAACAATTTGACGCAAGTTTGATAGTTAAAGATTTTAGAACCAAACTTTCTTAACTTCATAGGTTCCCGTAAAATAAAAATAAGTCCCTTCAAGTATTACAGAATCATTCCTCGCTTCGTCCCGTTTAAAATAACAAAACTACTCATTGTATTTACTACAGACGACACAGCCCCTAACCGAACCTGTTTCATTCGCACGTGTCGGCAATGACCTTTAAGGAACACCTGCACATCTTCCCACGGAAGCTGAAGGTCAGATGAGGGGGGCAGATAAACCAGGAAATACCAAGTCCAGTTGTCATGTAGACGGGATGATAAATGCCGATGGAGAAGATGCTGAGAAAATAAAAGCACCCAGGTCGCAGATGCAAATTGTGAAATTCGATGGCGAAAAATGCAATGGTGAGGAAATTAAAACGTTTTGGTGATATGAGGTCACTGGGAAAGACTAAGACAAGGCTAAGGGTGCGTTTCCACTGAAGCAGAGACGAGCGGAGCTGAGCGGAGACGTGCAGGAATCGTCCAATCACAAACGAGACGGGAGACGCGATGAGGATTTTCACTATTGTAATTGGTTGATTCACGCACGTCTCCGCTTTAACGCGGACGCGGAGCTGGGCGGAGCGGAGAAGAGCAGTGAAAAGTGGCAAGTGTTTACACTAAAGCGGAGCGGAGTGGAGCGGAGCTGAGTGGAGTGAAGCTGATAGGACCGGAGTTGCATTGAGCCGTGTTCCAATCAGTCAAATTCATGACGATAACGTGTGAAGCTTATGGTATACATAATATCGTAAACTAAAATGCAGCGCGCGAGTCCTGTCCTAACAAGTCTACCCTCCGCTTCGCTGCCCTCTGCTCGACACCACCGCCCTGCTCAACTCCGTTCTGTCCGGCTCGAGGCCGCGTGTTCATATATTTAGGGTGCGTTTCCACTGAAGCAGAGACGAGCGGAGCTGTGTGGAGACGTGCCGGAATCGTCCAATCGCAGACGAGACGAGAGACTCGATGAGGATTTCAACTATTGTGATTGGTCGATTCCCGCACGTCTCCGCTCAGCTCCGCTCGTCTCCGCTTCAGTGGAAACGCACCCTCAATTTGAAAGTCCGCTCAACTCCGCTCTGCATCGCTTACACTGTTTCCACTGACGCGGAGTGGAGGTTTCGAGCACTGTGATTGGTCAATTCACGGTCCGCTCCTCTTCACTCCGCCCAGCTCCGCGTCAGTGAAAACGCGCCCTTACACTTGAGGCGATGGAAGTCGTGATAGTGACATGATAAATGCCAACAAAATAGGTGTTAATAAAAGCGCACAGCAGCTGCATTAATGCTCGGTTTCCATAAAGAAAAAACCGGCCTAGTGTGTGTCGGAACACGCACAATGAAGGGTTACGTAGTTGGGATGAAGACAAAGAAAAGACAGAATTATCCCAAGAACAAACTTAACACTGCAGTTGAAACACATGTTTTCCCATACAGTCCAACTGCAAATGTAAGTTTTATACGCACAGTATTGAGAGATTTACAATGTTATTTTAAGAACGTAAACTTCTCATAGCTTTACCCGTAATCTATGTATAGAACTATTTTTGGTATTTTTTTTTTAATTTTAGGCTCGGTAGAATCGGAGATAAGGGTCATATTCAATTCTTGTCTATTTTCTTAAATAACTTAAAAAACTATTTAATTTAAAATGATAAAAAAATATATTTGAGACCCTGGCAGTAAGCCCTCTTATTTGTTATGTCACACGGTATAGTTTGCAAAACTTCTGTTTTTTTAATTTTCTTATTTGGCCACCAAAAGTGACCCCCATATTCAAAATTCGTTTATTTACGTCACATGTCCGTGTTTAGGTCACAGAAATTCATATGTGTACTAAATTTCCACTTAATCGATCCATTAGATTCGGAACAAATTGACTGTGACAGACGGGCAGACAGACAGACGAATGATCCTATAAGGGTTTCGTTTTTTCCTTTTGAGGTACGGAACCCCAAAAACGAATAATTTTGCTTACCAGTGGTAACTTTTTTTTATTGCCAAACTGGGTATATAAATAAATAGATTCGTAAGCTAATGTTACCTGTGATAGCTACTTCCATTTGGGAGGATCAACTATGCAAAGCTATGAAGGTATTTGCTTCATTATTGGTAAAGATACAAGTCTTAATTACAACCGTTAACGGTCCGTAAATTATAGGAATCGGTCATAACGGAATGATCGGTTTGCGAAAAAAAACCGTACAAACAAGAAGTGTCAGGCAACATTGTTTGCAAATTAAGACCAATCCACATTCCGTGTTTTTATTTAAAGTTACAATATTTGATGGCCTACAAAGGCACGTCTATGGGGTTTTTTTTTAGCTCGAATGTATTTAGTTCTGAATAATAAAAATGAATGCGGCTTCGAATGACAAACCTGAGAATATACGTATTCTGTAAATGACGTCGGAAGACCCGATAAAATACCACATGCCATCAGAATAGGTAGGCATTAGTGAATGATCGAGGTGTAATAACACAGAGCTATTAATTAAATTTTTTTTTAAATATAGGCTCGCCCTCTATAACATGGGATAAACATAAATGTGGAAATGTAGATGAACTACAGGTACACCTCTGCCATTTGGACATACAGGCGTGATGTTATTGTTATGTTATTATAAAATAATTTCAAATTAATAGGCAATAATCCTAACGTACTTTATATTATTATTCTACATATATTATTTTATAGTCCTCATAAACCGGTAGTTTTCGTAATTTGGGTAAGCTTTTCGTAACTCAATGCTACAGATCAAAAATTTTGAGTTGAAGTGACAGTAAGCAAAACAATTGAACAACTAATTGCCCTAAAATCTCCGAACCATAAAAAAGCAATCACATACAAAACCAGCCAGCGATAAGGTCATTCCCCTACCAACAAAAAAGTTTAGTTATAAGAAAAAAAATTTTTTTTTTTCTAATCCCCGTGTAAACATGACCAAGAGGAAAACAAAAATATACAAAAAAAAAACTAGAAACGGATTATTATAATACCTTTTACAGTAAAAATAGGGATGGACAATATTATAATAGTATTACTTCAAATGCTGTATTACATGTCTCTATAGAAATCGGTCGCATTTGATGAATACTAAACAGAAAGTGAAAGCATAATTACTGTGAATGCACATTAAAGCTCATAACGTTATGGGTCAAAAGAGCTATAATGGACTGTAGATCGTGAATGTTACAATTCCAAGCGGTTTAATGGATGCATTAGAAAGAGACTATAATTTGGACGTAAATTTAGAAGATGAGACAGTCGAGGTAATATTATAACAAACCATAATGATTATTGTAACTCAGGTAACGTACCGGTAAAGGCATACACTTCTGGTAAAGGCTATCCTACAAGCCGTGTGTGTGCCCCCGATGGGATTTCCAATCGCCAAAAATGACCAACTACCATTCCATACAATAATTTCAATACTCAATTCTTTATTGTAAAAAAGTAAAAGATCAATATGGACCCTGTCGGGCACAGCAAAATTAGGAGAGAGGAAGAGGGCTAAGCAGCAATTCAATATATTATAAATTATTAGATGTGTTTAATTGGGTGTATAATTATGTATATATATATTACTTCATACCTTATTTTACACCTTTAGGGCTCCTACACAAAACTGCGAATTCGCATCGCACGCAAAACTGTGCCTTTTGCCATACATTACATAACACACATGCGAGCTCGCAATTTTTGCGATGAATTTTAGGCCCTTTTCAAAAATAAGGAACTCTTGCTCAAAATTTCATGCTTCTAGAGCCAGCGGTTTAGGCTGTGCGTTGTCTGTCAGTAAACTAATGAATGCATTTATTACGTTGAGTTACAAAAAAAAAACATATATGAAGAGAGAAGAGCATAAAGGTAATGCTTATGATACTGCTGAACTTGTATTCTTACATGATGTATTGGCCAGAGAAGACAATGAAAGAGAGATATAGAAGTCTATAGGAGAGACCTTTGCCCTGCAGTAGGACAGTACAGCTTAATCGTGTTCACGCAGAAAATAAAACTAATCAACACAAAAAAGTCAAAATTATTTTAAACAAAGTGTTAATATAATATGTCAAGTTGCCATAAACAAGATAAACGTTATCTAAAGAGAGCAACAGATAATCCCATATCGATCTAAATCATCTTATCAGACTGGCAGTCAGATGATATTACGTTTCAATGAGGCTGCGCCTGGGCATACAAGCAACCGTGTGTTGTTACATCAACGATCACCATTTGTAAGCAAAGTCTAGGTACGTTAGTCTTGTCGTTTGCCCGTGCAATAATAATGAGAACTTTATCATCAAGTGAATTGAGATGGTGAATTTCGTCATGTAATTTTGAATCTGGATAATTATTATGAATGGATCGAAATATCCAAGGATTGAACTAAGAAGCTGGCAATTGGGGATGCCTATGTCCATCAGTAGACGCACTGTATCATTGCGATATATTCTTGAGGCCTATATGCGTAGCTTGAGGCTTATCAATAAGCTTGTCCTAAACATCATTAATTAAATGCGAAAGTACGTTTCGTTCGTTCTGCTTTCATGGCTCGACAAATACCATACACATAATAGTTGATGCACAGAAACCGAAACAGAGTTAACCCCAATTTCTAAAATCGTAATCAATAGATCACTCATCTACTGTCAAATGTCTAACTATAGCGATTGAATGAATAACAACAATCAATCAACATTAAAACTAACATGAGATAGAACACATAAAATAGCATATGCTTTTCAGAAACTGGGGTTATTGAAATAGAAATCAAAATACTTACAAAGCCCAATATTCTTCCCAGTTCTTCTCCTTCGTAGATCCATATCCCCTCGGCAGGGTTGCAGTCTTGGAATGCCTGCCATTCAAAGAAGCATATGAACCCCTCTTCTCTTGCAAACTCATCACTGACATCCTCGAAAAGGGTTCTGAACGAAAAGACTGTAAGGAGCTCTGAGAACTTTCATCAGATTTCAGACTTGTTTGAGAGCCTTTGAATTTGCCGTTTATTTCTGGCTGGGAGTACTGTTGCTCCTCTGATTTGTATTCCTCACTACCGTTTCGGTATTCTCCGAAGTTACCGTTTAGGGAGCGACTGCCCGAGTCAGTTCGGGCGGGTGGAGGTCTTGGGGCAGCGCGGCGATAGTCGTAAGTGTCTGACCTGCTGAAAGAGGAAGTTCTCTTCACCATTTTCGGTGACTCCTGGATGTTCATTAGCGACGGCATCTTGGATTCTTTTTCCAAGTCTATTTCGTGTTCTAGCTGGGTTTGGACGTGGGCTAGCATCTCTTCTAAGTCTCCTAGATCTGGGTCTACGTTCATTTTCTGTCGACGCATTTTGGAATGTTTAGTTTTCGTTTATATATCACAGTTGAAACACTCACTGTCACTGTGTAAAAGAACGTTTTTATTAATGGGTTCTTTATTTTTCTCATAATTTTATTTAAAAGCTCAGTTTTCAACCGTCACATGATTTTTTTTAACACAACTTAATTTAATAACCTATTTAAAATTCACAGTAACTTATAATACATGTAACACGTCACCTAATTGCTCAGAACGCAACACACAATTCTACAAATTATAAGTGACAAATTTTCGAATTTGGAATTAAATAACCGTCGATACCGAAACGTGCGCACGCGGCGAGGGTCGGCGCGCGAATACGCGACACAGTTATCAAAGTGAGTGACACGCACAGTGAACCTCATCCGTTATCTTCAACTGACATCCGATAATAGTGGGCAGATAAGTTAACAGATAAACAAAGCTATTTACAACCTTACGACTTAGAAAATAAGAGCTTATAAAAGCTTAGTAATCAATCGAAGGGACATTGATCGATCAAATGTTTTGCTGAGATGCATTTGCAGTTTTCTTAAAGCTTATTCCTGTGAAATAGGGTTGAGAATTGAATGGTTTAGAGATGAGATAATTTTGTTTAGTTTGTGGATTATTATAAAAGTACAGTATAACAGACTGGGAAAGTAGTAATTTTATACTTTTATGTCCGTATCAATGAGTACTCATTCATACACCATATACGGAAGAAGTAGAAAAAAAACTATAAAAACCGTAAACATTTACACATAGAATAGTTAAATTATTGTGTCGCCATCACCAAAGAACCGAAATAAAGAATATAATACGATTAAACTATCTAAATTAAATTTAAAATACCTAGGTATTGTGTAAGTTGTTTTTTCTATTATCGTAGTAATAATACTAACATCAACTAACATTAACAGTATGTATACTTTTTAGGTACTAGTAACTCAACAATGCGTGTTATGATTACATAATTTCACTGAGAAATAAGAGACTGCACAGGGCGAATATTGTAAACGGAAAAGTTAGATGTAAAATTGATGCAACTTTTAAAACGCTTCAAATAATAAGACTGGCAACACCTGTCAGGCCATTTAACATCATCTGTGGGGAAATTGCTTAACACACATAAAATGACAATTTATCGTAATGCCTTTGTTTGTGACAGTTCAGCCACGTTCATTGCGTTGCTAAGCAGACGAATCTTATAAGCCTATGTAGCAATGGATTAGGAATATATTTCAAAACCCTCGGATTGTGGTTGATTTAAAGTGTGTTAAGCAATTAGGGAGCTGGTATGGTTTTAGAAAAAAATTGACAGCTGATTTACCTACTGAAGATCAGAGAGAGCTAGATTCATAGACCGCACTTTAACTTTGCTAAGAGCTAATTTCACCAAACTGTTCATAATCGGACATTAGTAAATCAGCCATTGGCGTTATATATATCGGCCAGTTGTCAAAGCAACCAAATTAAAAAGTCGCAATGTCACATGTCAATGTTCACAGACAATGCATCATTTTAGCTAGCAGCATAGTATAGACTCGCGTTTTTTATTTCGATGATTTTGACAACTGACTAAATGTCGGTTAGTAAGTTAACGGACCTCTAGGGCACCAATTAAATTTAAGGCCTAATTAAGAAGATTAGCATATGGTGAAACACTCGCTACTCTTAATGTCCCGTTAACATTTTAACAATCCCGTACAAATCAATAAAGAACCAAAAAAAAAAAAAAAAAAAAACATTTTAACAGAAGATTAAACTAAGTAACATGGTATGGTGAAACTAGGTCTAAGTAAAGTAAGGTAAGGTAAAAGCCTGATTAAGTCTTTCAGTAAGTAACAGGAGATAACCTACGATCCAACAATTATAATTATAATTGTTGGATCGTAGATTATTATTAGATTATAATCTAACCCTAATATTAACGCAATAATATCTTATTAATATAAATGTGAATAAGACGAAGGTCATGGTGTTTGAAAGAGAAGAGGACGTATCGATGTGTGATGTGAAAATAAATGATAAAAGTGTGGAGCAAGTAAGTGAGTTTGTATATTTGGGGAGTCTGTTTACAAGGGATGGAAAGATAGATGAAGATGTGGAAAGGAGAGTAAATGCGGGAAATAAAGTGAATGGTGCTATACGTGCGGTTGTGACCAACCAGTTAATGTCCAAAAAGGCCCGACTGGCTGTTCACAATGGTGTGCTGGTGCCTACGCTTATGTATGGAAGTGAATGTTGGGAGTGGCAAAAGAAGCATGAAAGTAGAATAAATGCTGTGGAAATGCGTTCCTTGCGAGGCATGTGTGGTGTGACTATGAATGACAGACTGAGGAATGATGTGATAAGGCAACGGTGCGGTTTAAAAAAAGATGTAGTGACAAGAATTGAAAAGAGTATGCTTAGATGGTTTGGTCATGTTGAGAGGATGAATGAAAGTCGACTAACAAAAGGTATTTACACGGCAGATGTGAGTGGACACGCCGAGAGGGGACGCCCTAGGAAGACATATAGTGATCTTATTGGTGATGTTCTTCAGAAAGGTCAGGTGCAAAGTACTCGCAACCGGCGTGCGTGTATGACTAGATGTATGAATGTAAACGAGGCAAAAGGAGTATGTAAGGATCGTAGCAGGTGGCGTTTTGTAGTTTCTGCCTACCCCCATCGGAAGAAGGCGTGAGTTTATGTATGTATGTATGTAATATCTTATTCTATAGGTAATATTGACGCAGATTAAAGCTATTACAGACAATTTAATATAATTTTAGCTTTCTCTATGCAAAGTTCATCAAATGATTGAAACTCGTCTTAGTAGGTAATAGATACTGTAGTGTGTGTACAGTAGTTTGCGGGGTTTGTTCACCGGAACAACCTTGTTAGCTCGTTTCAGTCTGGATTCAGGCCTGGGCATAGTACAGCTTCCGCTCTCCTTAAAGTGACTGGTGACGTTAGAGAAGCGATGGAGGATACTAAGGTTACTGTTTTGGTTTTAATTGATTTCTCCAATGCCTTTAATGCTGTCAGCCACGATATTCTCCTTGCTATGCTCTCTCATCTCATGGTTTCGTCCGAGGTTCTGGAATGGTTCTCTTCTTATCTTCGGGGACGCCGGCAGTCGGTTCGCGTTGATGAGAGCTCTTCGAGTTGGCGTGACCTGGATGCTGGTGTTCCACAAGGTGGTATTCTTTCTCCATTGTTATTCTCCATCTTCATTAATTTTATAACTCACTGTCTTCGGTGTTCGTATCATCTTTATGCCGATGATCTTCAATTGTATACAGCTGCGCGGGTGGAAAGTTTATTGGATGCTGTAGCAGATGTAAACCGAGACTTAGATGCAATCAAAAAGTGGTCTGATAGTTTTGGGGTATCAGTGAACCCCTCAAAGTGTCAGGCCATTGTAATTGGAAGCTCGCGCATGATGGGTAGGGTGACGCTTAGCTCTCTTCCTCCTCTCATTTTCAATGGTACCGTCATACCCATTACCCCTACTGTGAAAGATCTCGGTTTGCATCTTGACTCGACGCTTAGCTGGCAGCGCCAGGTCTCTAATGTTAGTCAAAGGGTCAACGGTACTCTACGATCTCTGCATCGTCTGAGAAACTTTTTGCCCGCTAAGACGAAAACTATGCTTGTGCAGACTTTGATTTTCCCTATCATTGACTATGGTGACGTGTGCTACTTTGACTTGAATGCGGTGTTGCTGGATAAGCTTGACAGACTGCTTAACAATTGTATCCGGTTCATATTCAACCTCAGAAAATATGACCATGTGTCGAGCTACAGGTCTGAGCTCAAATGGATGCCCATTCGCCAGAGAAGAAATTTGCGTGCTTTGACCACGCTTTTCTCCCTTCTTAACTCTCCCACTCCTCCTTCTTATCTAGTGTCTCACTTCCAATATCTATGTTCTTCACACGCTAAGAATCTTCGTTCTTCTAACAATCTTCTCCTACTCTGTCCTTCTCATACTTCTGACTTTGTTCATTCTTCCTTTCATATTCAGTCCATTCTTCTTTGGAATGCGCTACCTCTTGACATCAGGATGGCCACCAGTCGGTATGCATTTAGGCGGAGATTGCGGAGTTATTTTCAAAATAAATAGCGTAGAGTCATCTCAAAGCCTCTCTCTCTTGAATTTGTATATAATATATATATATAATATAGGTATATATTATAGTAAATATGTATGTATGTGTATTATAAGTTTATGACTTATTTATGTACAAATTGTTCCATTTCTAACAGAGCACCTGCCATCTAATCTCTTCACCACCCTTGGTTGACTGGTAGAGAATGCCTAAGGCATTAAGTCCGCCTTTGTACTTTTTTAAGTGTGAAAAGTTTAAATAAATAAATAAATAAATAAATAAATACTGCCTTCACTTTTCTAGCATTAGTTATGGTCATTATTATTACATACATAACATATTGCATAGTTAAATCAATATACACGATTCAACCCGTTAACGTGTGATTAGTATATGAGTTTTAAACTTTCATTAGCGTTACTGCCTAGAAAATTATTTGGAGGATACTGGTCATGGCACGACCTTACCATCATCATCTGCCATGCTGTTTTTCCCAAGTTTGTTGGGGTTCCGGCTTCTAACTACCCATGACGACTGTCAAAGATCTACGAATGACAACCAGCACCAGCGGCTTTAACGTGCTCTCCGAGACAGGAGGGGTCTCGATATGTAATGGGTGGTTAGTGGTTACCCATCCACGAATCGCCCTCGGCAAGCGTAGCTTTACCTTGATCGATTTGTGCGGCCATTATTACTTAGCTCCTCCAAGAACCTACCCAATAAAAACAAAAATGGAACTTTGTAAATTAACCAGATTTAATTGATCATGATTAACTTTAGCGGCATTTCATGGATATTTTAATAGCACGTGTTGGTTTTTTCACCGAAAAGCCATGCGTACGTTCGTGCCTAAAGCCCTAAAGCCCCATTTACACGATGCAATTTTCTTGCCTGTGGCATACAATAACAATGAAGTAACAGATGTCTTGCATCATTTAAGCACTGTTTAGATTTAGACGGTGTAACCTTTATTGTTGCTTCATCAATCAAATCAAAAGTCATTTATTCTAACTAGGCTGAGAATCAGCACTTTTCGAACGTCAAACATGACATAAGACAGTCCCCCAAAACGCCCGTCCTTAACCACTTCCTAGTGCTTTAGCTGGCAAGAAGAAGTGGCGCAACAAACTCCCCAACATTAAAAAGTTGGGGAGTTTGTTGCGCCAACCTGTGGCATACCATAAGTGGTATGCCACAGGTTGTTAAATCGCACCGTGTAAACCAGCACCCTAATTGCGTAACACACTATCAATCAGAATCTGAATGATTTTGAAGCTCATAGCTAATCCATTGCTTCGTATGTTCGAAAAAAAAATCTGCTCTACAACGTAAATAACGCAATGAATGTTGTTGAACTGTCAAAATAAAGCCGATTCCTACTATAAGTATGTTACGCAATTACCCCTCAGGCTAACAACGGCCGTATCTGTCCCCATTTTTTTCGCCTCGCTAAGACTTAGATTGACAAACTCGGCAGTTGATTGGCTATAGACAAGGATCGGGATTGAGATATATTATAGAAAGCGGCTGTAAATAATCGCAAAATCGTAAAGTGTGCGCCATTTCTTACACCAGCAACAATTTTATCAAATTGTATCGTGCTCCTAATTGGCCAAGATTTGTTGCGCACTCAATCTCCGAGTTAATTGGTCTTTATTGAGACGTTTCATTTGTGACAGGCCCGTGACGAGAGTTTAGCATTGATACTAATTAATTATTAGGGGGCATTGTACTGCACCTAGCATGTTTACCAGATGATTTTCGTATTATTTTAAGCATTTTCTCTATGTTTTCTGTAGTTAACTATACTCAACTGTTTTAATAGATAATTCAAAACAAAATCTCTACTGTATATCTGAACCGATAAGTCGATGCAATGATGTCTTTCATGACAGAAATCACAACAAAAGGGCTAAAATCAAGATTTAGACAGCAGTTCGGCACATATACTCTAGTTGACATTCTGATTCACCTAGTTAAGAGAATTCCTCTGTAGAAGCTACCTGTGAGATAGCTTTGACTTAAACCTATTGTCGGTGATAACAAGATTAGTATTTTAAAAACCCCGTAAAGATAAACAATTATTTTGTATCCGTAATCTAAATTAACTTCTAAAGGCAAGACAAACAGGCGCGACACAAAGGCACCCCTTTTCGCGCGACACGCGGTGCCTTTGTGTCGCGTCGCGTGTCACGCCTGCTTGCAGGAGCCTTTATCAACAGTAGTATAATCGGAATATCCTTCCAAAAAGGAAGTGATTCATACCGATACAGAAATAATCGGCAAAATGTCGACACGTCATTTTATTCATGTTATTTTCATACATATCTGATCTATAAGGATAAGGGAACTCATTCTTAGAAACATTATTAATATTAATGATTTACTTCAATGCGTTTAAATGTGCCCTAAAAAATGTGGTGATGGCCTGATGGCCCAGTGGTTATAAGCCCTCGCCTCTAATCTCATGCACAAGGGTTCAAATTCGGGCAAGTACCAACGTGACTTTTTCAATTTATATGTACTTTCTGATTTGATCAATGCTCGTGCCTTCTCTATATGAGAAGAGGCCTTTGCCCTGCAGTGAGACATTGACAGGCTGGTATTATTTATGTGCCTTACATTAGATAAACTAAAAACTAGACCAGTGTACTACTTACATAAGGTAATGTTATGAAATAATTATGGAAGTATGTCGCCGGTGTTATTTTCCCTTATAAGCTTATTATTATTACTAGTGATAACACAAAGGGTTATTTATACATACATGGAGTTATCTACATAATACATTATATTGAAGTGCCATAATAACATGGATCAGTACGTAAACGTTTTGGATTAGGTACTTATTGCCATAAACACCACGCGGAAAACGTTTGTGATTGCACCATTTTATTATTACCAGAGATCGGAATAGGTAAAATATATTTACCTAAACTTCGAGGAGTAAGTAACATAGAGTGGATAATACCTCCTCTAAAAACCCGGAATTTAAAAATCACGAATTATTTATTGGACTTTTTGTATAGTTAAAAATGATTGATTTGAAGAATTATATTACATTTTTTTAGGGTTCCGTACTAAAATTGTGTCAAACTCAAATGTTTTGTTTTAAGAATGTAAAATAAAATTAAGTTGGCTGGTCCAATATATGTATAATTCGTGATTTTTAAATTCCGGGTTTTTATAGGTGGTATTATCCACTCTATGTTACTTACTCCTCGAAGTTAAGGTAAATAATATATTCTACCTAGTCCGATCTCTGATTATTATCTACTAAACCAGCCGCATTGTATGATGGCGGCTGTGACAGCTTACAATTTATTAAAAAAAAAAAAATGCGCTTATAGCTTTAAACTGCAAACTGGGGGGGCTCGTGGCTAAGTAATAAACAACAGGCGCACGGGTCGATCGATCAAGTTAAGTAAGCTACGCTTGCCGCGGTTGGTCCTTGGATGGGTGACCATCTTTACATACCGAGACCCCTCCGTGTTTCAGAAAGCACGTTAAGCCGTTGCTCCCGGCTGTCATTCGTGGATCTTTGACAGTCGTTACGGGTCGTCAGAAGCCCGAAAGTCTGACACCAGTCTTACCAAGGGGTATCGTATTATCCAGTTACTGGGTTGTGGAGGTCAAATAGGCAGTCGCTCCATGTACAAAAAAAATACTGGTAGTATTCCGCCGCATCCGTTTAGACTGGAAGCCGACTCCAACATAGCTGGGAAAAGTCTAGGCAGATGATGATTGATGATGATAGCTTTAAACTGCAATATGCACCTTACAAATTTGTCTCCTTATCAATTTGTACCAAAAAACCCGTAAACGAGGTAAATGAACCAACAAAATATCTTAAGAATCTTCATGAGGTTATTACGGATAGCGTTACAATACAAGTAGTCAAGCAATTAGCGTTAAAACAAATATGGTTAGATAACTAATTATTTGTTTACTGAAGATAAGGCATGTAGGCCGTCGTTTACCCGGTCAGGTGATAATAAATTGTTCAAATATTATGTTTGACATTCCTAGGTTAGGGAGACATGAGTTAAATAACAGCGGGAGCATGAAATTGAGACGAAAAAACCGGCCAAGTGCGTGCCGGGCCACGCAAAATAGAGAGTTCCTTAGTTGGGATGAATTTATCCTCAGAACAAACTTTTAAGATTGTAGTTGAAAAATATGAATACATTCCAAAGGTAAACGTAAGTTCGTACGCACAACATTGAGAGATTTACCATGTTATTAATACCATAGATTTCTTATAAGTTTTCCTGTAATCTATAAGTACAGAACATTTTTTTTTTACTCAGTAGGGATAAGGGGGAGGAGGGTATGGTCAATTTTCGTCTATTTTCTTAAATAACTATAAAACTATTTATTTTAAACTTAGACCCCCGTAGTAAGCTCTTTCATTTGATATATTTATTTACGTAACACGTCCGTGTTTGGGTTTTAATTTTTTTTGCGTGGAGCCCTATTTCTTTATCTAAAATAAAAGTACCCTAAGTTACTCCTTATAATATCAGCCATCTGCCAGTGAAAGTCCCGTCAAAATCGGTCCAGCCGTTTCGGAGATTAGCTGAAACAAACAGACAGGCAGACAATTTTTTTTTTAAATTGCTTTTTCGTTATAAGTATCGTATATACTTTCATATGCATTTAGTAAAAAGCCGTTATTTTGAAATTACAAACAGACTCTTCAATTTTATTTATTTGTAGGTATAGATGTAGATTTTAATCACGGTATGACCTACACATACAGATCATGCTGGGGGCCAACCACCACCTCTTAAAGCAGTATTATTTTAATGTTACTTCTGTGTGCGAAAGAGATGGAGCTATACAGGACGTCTAGCTCCATCTCTTTCCCACACTGAAGTAAGATTACAATAATACTGCTTTAAGAGGTGGTGGTCTATAATAGCTCCTGATTCGTGCGTGCGAGATTAGACGAAGATTCGGGCACATTAAATAGGACTTTCGATTTCGATCAACTGCAAGTACTGCAACTCTTGCAAAAGTAAGGTGTTACAAACTCAAATTACCAATGAGTAGCCAGAATGCCAATGGTGATTTAGTTTGGTAACCGTTACTTTTGAGGATCGTCGTGGACGACGGGCCTTACCAGTTGCAGCTGAAAAAAAAAGCTTGACTTAAAATTTACTAGCATCGTGTAAACAGCACTAGGTTGTGCCAAGCCAGGATAGAATACAGAGGCACTAGCTGGCTATGCTAGCTTTCCAAAACTAGCCTCGTGTATCCCGGGCATCTATACTAATAATTAAGTTGAAGAGTTTGTGTTTTTGTTTGTTGGTATGTTTGAACGCGCTAATCTCTAGAACTACCAGTCGGATTTGAAAAATTATTTTTTGCATTAATTAATAGCCCAATTCTTGAGGAAGACTATGGGCTATTTAACATCACGCTACGACCCTTAGGCGCCGAGCAAAAAGAAAAAAAGTCAGAAAGAACGCTAAGCGAAATCGGAGTACTAGCGCGGGCGGGCGATGCGATGCGACAGGGTGGGACGGTGGCTAATTACTGCAATAAAACATAATAATATTGTAAATAAATGCTTTATTGTTATCGTAACAGCCTACCAGGGACATTCGGAGCATGGATGGCGGAAGTCGATGTGGCGACGAGAGATAAGCGTAGAGGCGCAAAAGTTACAGATTACAATGTTTTGCGATTGTTTTTTTTTTTTTGTTATTTATATACTAGAGATTGGATCTTGGGACTTGGAGGTTGCAGCTTATCAGTTCAAAAGTCAGGTCAAGTCGAAAATCTAATAATTTAATTAGAATGTATGCACTCTGAACTCTAGGGGCTCGTGGCTAAGTAATAACCGCTCCTCCTCCAATGGCATCCTGAATGTGTTTACAGACCGGTGGGACTCTCCTCTCTTACGAAGGTGGGTAAGTCTTCATACTCACTTATCCAAATAGGCGGTGTACCATTGAACGAACAGTTCAATGATACACTACCTACTTGTTTATTATTGTAAAAATTTAATACGAACATTAGGCTAAGTTATACTAACAATATATGGAATTGTAATTCTGAAATAAAATATTTGAATTTGAATAACAGCCGCACGGGTCAATCGATCAGGTTAAGCTACGATTGCCGCGGTTGGCCCGCAGATGGGTGACCATTTTTACATACCGAGACCCCTCCGTACCTCGGGAAGCATGTTAAGCCGTTGCTCCCGGCTGTCATTCGTAGATCTTTGACAGTCGTTACGGGTCGTCAGACGCCCGAAAGTCTGACAACCAGTCTTACCAAAGGATATTTGTATTACTCAGTTACTGGGTTGTGAGACTGATTGTCAGACTTTTGGGCTTCGACTGTCAAAGATCGACGAATGGTAGCCGGGACCAACGGCTTAACGTGCTTTCCGGGGCACTGAGGAGTCTCGGTATGTAAAGATGTCACCCATCCACGGACCCACCCTGGCAAGCGTAGCTTAACCTAATGGATGGATGGACCAGTGCGGCTGTTATTACTTAACCACGAGCGCCTCCTTTAATTTATAGATGATTGTGATTTAATTCATTTAATAATTGACTTATGTACATAAGTACATTCGTTATTTTATTTTAGTTTTAGTAATAATATTGTAGTGTGTATTTGAATCATAGATTCAACACAACAATTTCAACAATTTAGAACAATTTAAAAAAAATAAAAACCAAAATATGGATCACTGTTTTTTTTTATAAACCTGAATATTCATACAACCAAAAACACGACCCATAGAACAGGTATGGTGGTAGCACTTTCGCGGCCGAACACCTTTACAAAGAACTACTTATTAAACTCCACATAATTCGCGCAAATTCCAAGAGTTTCTCATAAGGAGAAGTTTAAACACCACAGCATCTAACTTCGTCTTTCCACAATTTGGAGACGTCGACAGATTCCTGTAATGGCTACTGACGTCAGTGAACCTGATGCCGCGCTATTGTTTAAGTAGTAAACAAGTGAGGTATTCAATTGTCATCCGCTATGGGTAGGAGCTTGTTGGATACCTAGAAACATGTTAGAGATAACCTCAATTGATTTGTAGAAGATTTCCATAATAACGAAAGTTGTATTGAGAATCAAAATCAATCAATCTGCCTAGCCTTTTCCCAATTATATTAGGGTCGGGTTACAGTCTAAAAGGATGCAGCCGAATACCGGTATTTTACATGGAGCGACTGCCTATCTGACCTCCACAACCCAATAACTGCAGAATAGATACCAAACCCCTTGGTGAGACTGGTTGTCAGACTTTCGGGCTTCTGACGACCCGTAACGGCTGTCAAAGATCCACGAATGACAGCCGGGACCAACGGCTTAACGTGCTTTACGAGGCACGGAGGAGTCTCGGTTTGTAAAGATGGTCACCCATCCACGGATCAACCTAACGCAAGCGTAGCTTAACTAGATGGATCGACCCGTGCGGCTGTTATTACTTAGCCACGAGCTCCTCTATTGAGAATTAAAGTCATGGGAGCAAAAAAAAACCATGCCTTACTCCTAAGACACCAAATTCCAATTTAATGACTTTCGGTATAGATTTTGATACTTGAAGACATGGGTAGCTTTTGTGCCTGCACTTTTAGAACAAGACGAGTTATAACAGTAGATAAGTTAATAACAGCGAGAGCAGTGGTGGCCCAGTGGTTAAGGCCGCGACTTACGAGTTGTAAGTCGTAGGTTCGAACCCAGACAGACACTTAATGTAAATTATTTCATCACCACTGCTCTCATAACGGTGAAGGAAAACATCGTGAGGAAACCAGCATGTCCTTGAACCAAAAAATTCGAAGACATGTGACATCTACCAACCCGCACTGGGCCCGCGTGGTGGATTACGGCCCACTCCCTCTCACAGAGAGGAGGCCAGTGTCCCAGCAGTGGGAACATTATAGGCTGATTATTGTTATGTTTGTGTAAGTTAATAACTAACTACTACGACTTATATTATTATTAATGAGGAACTGTTCTTAACTGCTCAAAAAGGGGAATACTATTACTTGATAGGCCCCAACGTATTGGCGCGCCAGGTTTAGAATTGATTAAAGTAAATTGCTTATTGCAACAAAACGGCTGTAAAATGCACAAAAAATAACCACCTAAACACAAGCTTACGTAGCTAGAGTAAAAGAATCGTCATCACACCAAGCTACCTAATTATCCTCTTTATACTTCTGGCAGCCTAGTACTCCAAACTGTTTCGAGCTCATTAGGCACATCCTTAGCACAACGCCCCTTGAACCGTGTGACTTGCAAGCTCATTACACGTCAACGTTCTTTAATTGCCGGTCAATGGGAGCAGAGGATTGTCAGCTTCCTGCTTTTATACGCCAACGCAGGAGCGTAATGTTAGTTGTACTTGTTGAAGACTTATCTTCATGGATCAGTCAATCTTTGTTAGTTCTTAGAAGAAGTTAGTGTAATGGGCATCAAATTGGCTAGACCTAAATACCAGTTATAATTCGGTGGTAGGTAGCAGTATCACCAGAACCGTGGTGGTGCTGGCGATTCGTTTTTGAATCAAGTCCAAATACCGTTGATTTCATATGTAGATTGCAAACGTCGCCGTCGGCTGTGGCGTGAAAGAATTTGTTTATTCTGCACAAATTACGAACTAACATAATTTATGTACTTAACAATGTATACATAAACTATGATTACTTGTCCCGACTGATTCATCAACGCAGAGCCTAAACCGCTGGGGCTGCAAACTTGAAATTTTGGCACTTGATGCCTTTTATGTTGTAAGGATTTTTGGAAATTTAACCTGTAAGGGGGTAAAAAAAGGGAGAATCTGTTTGTAAGAAAAATCTTATTTCTTCAGTTAATAAACTTGAAACCTGGCACTAATACATATCTTAGTAAATTATGAAGTTTGTCATTTTTTGTTTTTCTAAACTACCCCCTAAAGGGGGATTGAGGGGTGTCAAAGTTTGTATCGAAGAATTGAAACGCGCGGTTCACTTAACTCGAAACTCAGTATTTATACTTAAGACCGAAAATAAAGAACAGCGTGTATCAGGGTTTTTTGAAATCTACCCAACGGAGTACTAAAGTAGGAAATCAACGCGGACGAAGTGGCGCGGGATGTGCTAGTATTACAATATAATGCAGCCACAAGGCCGTACGACGTGTCGAAACGTTTTTGGAATTTCTCATCTAGCTGTTCCCACTATCTCAATTAAATGAAATGAATTTGCTTATTCTATAAATAGGATATCGGAATCACTTTTACATGTCATATTAAAAAAAAAAAAATAAGCTAGATGGAGTCGATATTTCCTATCTGACTACCCCTGAGAAGAAATGGCGAAACAAACTCAGAGGTCAAAGTCTCTTTTAAAATCCAGACATAAACTTGGTCAAATCATGTGAGGACCATGTAGATCCGTGTCTGAAATGGTATTTTGAGGAAAGAACATTACAAATTTGAGTGGACATGTCTGTCAGTGCAAGCATTTGTCATTAATCGTGTAGCTCAACGACTCGACGAACAATACCGAAGAAAGGAAATTTGGGTAGGCCGCATAAAGTACTCAAAATCCCAGACCATCATTAAAACTAACTGAGAAAGAAAAAAATAAAATTGAAAATAAGAAAAAAAAATTGATGACCCACATAGTGCTCACATTCACAATAATTAAAGTAATTGTTACAATACTTTTCAAAGTAAATATTCATGTCATTTTGTATATGTATAATTATGATAATATTCAACAATGTCAATATGTATATAAAATGTTACATATATAATCATGATTTTGCATAATAATTAAAATATCAAGTTTTACGGTTTTATCACAAGATTTAGCAGAGCGAGCAGCTCAGTCCCAAAAACCTTGACAACTACAGCCCCCAAAATATATCTTCCTTCACCTATTCTAAGTTGCAAACTGGAGAAACAATATTACGTCTATTACTCGTCTAGGAATAGACTGCAAAATTATGAGCTAAGCTTTTGTCAAATTCGTCATTATGATGTCCCAAAAAATCGCCGCGATGTGTTGTGTTCGTATCACGCAAGCATAGTTCGACCAAAGCCCACAGACAGATGCAACAACACCGCAAATAAGCAGAATCTCTCGCTAACGGCCCTAATGTCACCATGTCAGTGCACGACTAATTGTCATCCAATGGGGGCGAGCGGCGATATTGCCGTCTTCCTGCGTGTACGCACATCCGGCGTATAATTGTGACGCTATTACTGCCACATCGAGGTATTATGCGGAGATAAAAAGACTGATCTGCTTCCTGTTCTGCCGACTAAAAGTTGGTCAGTTTTTGCGAGATCAGGTTATTAAACGCTGGAAGGTCTTAAGTGGATATGGTCAAGGAATTTTCCCGCAATTACTCTTGAACCTGTGCGAGTTTCCTTTGGTTACATAATCTGGCGTTTGACACCACCACAAGTCCCTCCGTCTCACAGAGAGGAGGCCTGTGTCCCAGGAGTTATAGGCTGATTATGAATTACGCAGCAGTGCTATAGGCGTTGCCTCGACATTTATAGAGGCTAATGATTCCAAATTCGCAAATAACTGGAGCACGAAACGTTGCCATTAAACTGGCAGCCATAAACAATGATTAAATCATAATCACTAATTAGTGCGTTAAATAGAGCATACGTATGAAAGTGAGATTTAATGAGCTGCGACCACTTTCGATTATGAGATGTACATGAATTATTGGTCATCATACCGATCAATGTATCGATAAGCGGTTTAGAGCTGTGTTGAGACGATCAGATAATATCGTTGATATATGAGAATAATGCCATTATTCTGTTGATTTTGACAAGAACGTCTAAGGAAAGTTAACCAATCTTCTACTTAATAAAATTCTTAGATTCAATCACTCACTCACTCTGATAGACAACGCACAGCTTAAACCGCTGTGTCTAGAAGCTTGGAATTTTGTTCAAGAGTTCTTTATATAACGAAGGAGAGCACTAAGGAAGGAAGGCGTTAAATGAGGATGAAATTTTGTATAGAACTCCGGCATCGAAATCGCGAAAAATAATCTGCTGTTCCCTACATTTATGTTCGCATAACTCGTCAAAATGTAGGGATCAGCTGATTTTTTTTTCGCGATTTCAGGTTTGGTCCCATAGTAAAAGTTGTTCATAATGATGAGTACAATGATCCCTTAAGAGGTTGTGCGTTATTTATGTTACATCTTTTATATTATCAAACATACTAGGCACAGGTAGTACCTACTTTAAGAAAGCATTTTTAGAAAAGATTGATCAATTGGTGGGGTGATGGTGTCATCAAAGTCAATGATCTCTGCCAGACAATTTTAATTAGTCTTAAAAATACTTAATCAGCAGTGAGCGAAAATGTTAATATCCTGTGGGTGGATGAATCAACGGTAAATAAATCTCGTATACCAAAGAATTAGCATAAAAATACTTATCGATAGCAAGAATATTGGCAATAATATTGAGTCATCAATTAATCTGCGTAGCCTTTTCCCACTTATGTTGGGGTCGGCTTCCAGTCTAACCGGATGCAGCTGAATACCAGTATTTTACATGGAGCGACTGCCTCTCTGACCTCCAGAACCCAGTAACTGGGTAATACGATACCCCTTGGTAAGACTGGTTGTCAGACTTTCGGGCTTCTGACGACCCGTAACGACTGTCACGGATCTACGAACGACAGCCGGGACTAACGGCTTAACGTGCTTTCCGAGGCACGGAGGAGTCTCGGTATGTAAAGGTGGTCACCCATCCACGGACAACCCTGGCAAGCGTAGCCTAACCTGAAGGATCGACCCGTGCGGCTGTCATTACTTAGCCACGAGCACCTCCTCCTAGTATACCAAAGAATTAGCATGAAAATACTTATCTATAGCAAGAATATTGGCAATAACAGTGAGTCATCAAGAATGTCCAAATTACCTTTCCCGAAATGTCAACTAAGTTTAGGAAACTCTTATGACGCATTTCATAAAGACGGGGTGAAACTACGTCATCGAATACAAATCCAATAAGATTAAAAGAAGTAATGATGTGTTCATTTCCATGTTTCAGATAATACAAGGGCTTCCGTTTAAAGGATTAGAAATAAATAAGGGGATAATAAATGAAATTAGGAAGGCGAATGGCCAGACACATCCTAAATCCCAATTCCCGTAATTAAAAATGTTCAAAATCTAGTCGCAATCTCATCTCGGCGACAATTAATCTCAAAAATGTAGGGAAATTAGAGGCATTTTTGACATATTGAGACTAAGATCAGGCTGTGAACGTTTTTAAAATTGCAGGAATTGCCCCTCTGATAGCAAGCTATGACAGCAATACTTAATCAAGTTTGGTTCAATAAAAAATGCTACTGGCTTCGTAACATTAAAGTTTTCACACGTCAAGATTCCTTATAAAGCCCTATCAGCAAGCAGATAATGGTCACACATTAATAATAAATTGTTAAGCTATTTGGCAATCAGATACAATTTTTGGAAGTCAACACCGAATCTTGTTGCCGTTACTTTTAAAAAGCAAGTAATCAAGCCTTAGAACAAGGAGAAAGTCTTCGTGTCAGGTTTTTTTTTCAATTCTACCGCAATCAGAGCATAAACATTCCAACTTATCAGTCCCTTCAGTACGGAACGAAAGTTCAATAGCAGTAGCTTTTTGCCCAACTTAATCCAACCAAACAAAGGTCTCTCCCGAGCACTGAAAACTAATTCACAAAGGAGTTCGGAAAACCACCTTCCTGGATTAACAATGGATGACACTGACAAACTTGGAACTGAAGATGTGGTAAACGAATATAGGCCTTAAAGTTTAGGAATAAGAGTGAAGCTAAATGCAGTGGTGTGGTTATTACTAAGACATCGACAAAGTTCGGCTTAGGAAATGGGTTGTTGGAATATAGGCGGTATTTCTTGATGTTAAGGGTGAGGGTGCTGGTAAAGTGCTTGGTTATTTCTTGCGCCATCTGTAGCGTAACAGAAGTGTGTTCTATCTGGTGCATTGGAGCGGAACTCGCGGTTGGTGCAAGTTTTAAAATGTGGACTTTGAAAGTTTTGATGGAAGAACAGAAACTAAAGTAAGGCACGCAAACTGTGATAAATTATGCAGGTATAGTTTTTGGACTACATTGACACAGTAGTAAAATGAATGATTTTAATTGCGGTATGGACTTCAGCTGTATAGAAAACTAGCACTTCCCGCGCGACTTCGTCCACGTGGATTTCGTACTTTAAGTACCCCGCCGTTAGGGATAGATTTTCAAAAAATCCTGATTCACGTTATTCTTTATTTTTGGTTTTAAGTATAAATACCGAGTTTCGAGTAAATCGGACCGCGCTTTAAAATTCTTCCATACAAATTTTGACACACCCCAATCGCACATTAGGGGGGAGTTTAGAAAAAAAAAAAATACAAAACTATAATTTACTCAAGGAATAAGATTTTTCATACAAACAAAATCCCCTCTTTTCACGGACGAACTTCCAAAAATCCTTCCTTAGTAGATGCTTACAACATAAAAGGCATCAACTGCCATTTCAAGTTTGTAGCCCCAGCGATTTAGGCTCTGCATTGATGAATCAGTCGGGACAAGTAGTTATATACATATGTATAGATTTGGGGAATGGGAATGAAGCGTGGTGTCTCCCAAAGACATGGAAAGATCCTCCATACTGATGGGTTGCATGGCAGAGTTGCTCAAAAAGAGTAAGTTTATAGTTTCAGAGAGCTCGTGCTTGCAGCAATGAGGATGGCGACACAATATCCATAGCTGAAGATAGTGTAGGTGTAAGTAGGCAGCTCAACAATAAACAGTTATTCTCCAATCATTGGACATCAGCATAGCTATATTTGGAGGTTAAGAATTTAATTGGAGAAAGAACACTGCTATGAAAGTTATTCCATCAGTAAATCCAAGGATTTTTACACAGACATATTAGAAAGACGATTATCTACATAACATAACATCACGGCTGTAATCTCCGAGGGGTTAGGCAGAGGTTTACCTATAGTACACACACAATTCCCAAATGACGAGTCTAAACTAATGGCAGAAAGAAAACTACTGCTAAAAATTGTCAAAAGTATATCATGGAACCTAACTGCAGGCCATGCAAGTGTTAACCCAATTGGAAAAAGGAGAACTTGGCTCAAAGCCAGTAACAGTGTTAACAATTAAACTGATTGTATTCAAATAGACACACTATTGACATCGGTGAAGGAAAACATTGTGAGGAAACCTGGACTTTTACTTAAATATAAGTCTGAAATCGCATCTATGGATAGAAGTAATAAAATAGGTGGCATAATTAGAATATTTAGTGGTACGTTTAGATGACAGGTACTCTCGCTAAGTGATGGCACATGCCATCATCATTTGGGACGAACATCAGTGTTTCACGTCGACTATTGAACATGAAAACATCGTCAGGAAACCTGGACTATAATTAATATAAGTCTGAAATCGCCAACCCGTCTGGAGCAAGCGTGGTGATCATAGCTTGTGCCTTCTCGGTGTGAGAAGAGGCCTTTGCCCTGCAGTATAGGACAGTAATAGGCTGGTATTAAATAGACACCAAAACAATATCAAGAGTCTAGTTAATGCGTGAATACGCATCCATAATAAATACGTCCTTTGACTATAAATAAACCACGCGACAGACAGACAAATCAATCAGTTAAGACATTTGTAACAATTGGTTCAATAGCCGTCACCTTGAAACAATGTTATTGTCATGAAGATTTCAAAATGACGTTAATGTGATCAGCTGTTTGTTTATTATTCAGTAGCACTTGCTGAGTAACGTCGGCTATACACAGTCGGAATCCCGTTTCTAATTAATATCGTTTCGGAATGTCCCAACGTTTCAACGTCCCAACTATTCATTTAAAATCAAGGATCAACACACACGTACGTTTCTCCGTTCGGAATTTTCGAACGGAAAAATACTTACGTGTGTGATGGATGATCCTCGATTTTTTTATGAATTTGCTGCGTTCGGACATTCCGAAACGATATTTCGATACGGGATTCCGAAACGGAATTTCGACTGTATGTGGCCGACCTAAGAAATATAGTTATGAAATCACTGAGATATTGACATGGGAAATAATTCACACGGATTTTAATGACTCCTTTCGTTTCTTCTGTTACTGTTATTTTCTCATTGTACATAACAAAACAGCAATGCTCAAATTTTCGTTTAGTTAGGACTAGGTGATGCACCAGAGATATTGATTATTTTCCATGTTCTGTCTATCCTCTGTAATCACGATTCTCTATCAAACCATATTATCACGCTTTCATCTCATGTCTTGCACCACACAAACAACGTTTTTTCTCATCCCGAGTCCCGGTCACGGTGTGTTCCCGATAAGACACGCGTGCTATCACGTTTTGTACAAGATCAGTTTACTGAGAACGATCAAATTCTTTAGATGCTTCGTAAAAAACTTATGTTTTTGTTAAGATGAGAAATTTTTCATTCAACACACCTTATGTGGTTTAATTTGTAATTAAGAATTGTTTTAAAAGTGACAGTAGTGTAGCTACAATTATCATTAGAGGGAAGCCGAAGAAAAAATTGTTCATTTCTCATAAACTCGGACAAAAAACTGTAGGTTTTTAATCTTATGGTGTATTAAACCGGTATTAAATATAATTATGTAATGTGATGTGATACACAATTACACACACAGGTGTACCATATAATTTGGCAATAGTAGACATTAACCAGTTTAACCCAGGGACACCTTTTGGCTTCAGCGAAATCAGCAGGTCAAGGGCTCCCACACAAAACTGCGAATTCGCGTTGCATCGCGGTTTTGTGGGAGAGCCCTAAGGGTTAACCCTTGGGGCTTCCACACAAAGCTGCGATGCAATGCGAATTCGCAGTTTTGTGTGGGAGCCCTTAACCTGCTTAATTTTGCTGACGCCTCGTGGAGTCACCGGGGATCAACAAGTAGAAGAGTGGTTGTTACGAAGGGAAGCCGATAGGAATCGGGTTGTATGAAGTCTACGCCCCTGAAAGGTGATGGAGTACTTGGAAGCTGTTACGAGTTTATAGCAGACACACTTTGTCGTACCACGATGTATGTAGGTTACGCTAGCAAGAACAATAAGGCAATTATTTAAAACGACTAGGTACTTGCTGGTTTGTGTGTTTTTAGTAGCTTCATTTTGAAATCTATGAACGAACTATCTTCTTCTCGTCGATTTATTTTAAGCTGTTGTTGCGAAGCTATTGATTTACAAAAATTATTATGTGATGGATTTGGAATACCTACGGTTGTCAAAATACACTGGTGAACGAACTCGCAACAAAATAAATCTTTCGAAACATCACCAAAAATCTCAAATAACGTTCTAACACAAATAACAGCGCTCCATTTACGAAAATCCGCTCAATAAAAGGCCATTAAAATTATTATCTTCTTCCATAAATACAATCGGCTCTCGACCATATAAAGAAGTCTGTGCGCGTTAAACGCCAACGCATGACTGACCTAATGTAACTTTCTGTTTAAACCTCACGTTCAAAATTCGAACTACCCACATAAAACAAATAATATAGCGCGTGGGTGCAGTTTAGCGCCAGACATATCCATTTCGGATTTGAATGTTCGCCTTAAGGGCCCCAACACACGTACCACAACCACAACCACAGCACATCGCAGCGACCAAAAGTGGGCAAGCAGTGGTTACGTGTGGAATAGTGTCGCTGCAGCTTCTTGTAGTTGCGTTGTGGTAACTACAAAATTTCGATGCTTTGTCGCTAGTAGTTGCGACGTTGTGTGTGGCTAGTAATGCAGATAGATCGTCGTCGTCGTCGCGTCGACGCAACGTTTCGATTGCGTTGTGACTGCGACGTCGCCTTGATGTGGTCGGTATCGCCCACACAGTTGATATTGACGGCGAAATGTGGTCCGTCTGAATAGACTATTTATTTTCATACAAATTAGCGCCCGTCCACGTGGTGTTGTTGTGGTACGTGTGTTCGGGCCCTTATTATTGACATATCAAAGATCTATTAACATATTGATGTAACATTCACTTTTAAAAGCTGAGCCTTTTGCGAGCTTCGCTTGTCCTTTGTACTTACTTAGGTAGTAAAGAACCAGTTTATCTTTTCTGTAGACATTGACAGGAAACGTGGTGCTTTTAATTACCTACGGAGAAATAAACTATTACCACCTGCTAAGCTAATGGATTCATTGCCCTATAAAGTACGCGTAAATTCTTTGAAAAATTATGACGTACACTGGGTAGAACAGAACTACTCTCTGATTTTTTATTTGCTAGACCATAATGACAGCTGCGATCGACCTTTTTTGTCATTTTGACAGTTTAGTCATGTTATGTTATGTCATTTTACTCTAGCAAATACAAAATCAGAGTTTAAGAAGATTTAGATAGCAGTGGCGATGCTTGAGATTTCGTAGGAGGGAAGCCGAAGAAGAAATTGTTCAGTTATAAATAGTCATACACACGATTATCACGTTGTGGCGCCGGCTTATTTAGAGCAATGTGTGTTGTTGTTGGAATATATATATATTATTTGGCAGTCGTAGACATTACTGAATGTGCTATTTTTCAATGGTGGTAGGTGAAGTTACTCTTTCGATCCTCCAAAGGGAAGCCGATAGGAATGGAGTTGTTAGCACGCTTCGCCTCTGTTAGATAGTAATTGAGTCAGATCAGAATGCATTCGTATTTTTAACTTATTTTCATATTTTTCAGCTTATATCAAATAGAAAATAACTTCTAATACTAGCCAGTTTACCTAATCCAGTACCTACATTATGTAAACAAGTAATTCATATCAGGTATAAGCAAAGCACTGAGCAATAAACCTAGTATTTCTGAGTAATTCGTGGCAGCGTTGTTGCCAAGCCAGCATGAAGCAACAGTGCACAACGGAGTACATTCAGTACATTAAGTTCAATACTTATTTGAAGCCAAGTTCTGTCTGCCAAGACATATTGGACAATATTGGGAATACGCGTAATAAAAAAATTAAAAAAATTGATTCCGAAGAACTGAGAACCTCCATTTTTTGAAGTCTATTGTATCTTCTTGTAATGTCAAAATAACAGCTTTTTACTAAATGTATACGAAAGTATATAATGGTATTTATAACAAAAAAAAAAAAAAAATTTGTCTGTCTGTTTGTTCCAGCTAATCCCCGAAACGGCTGGATCGATTTTGACTGGACTTTTACAGACAGACAGCTGATGTTATAAGGAGTACTTTAGGCTACTTTTATTGTAGAAAACTAATTAGCGTTCCCCGCAAAAAAAAAAAATTAAAACCCATGAAATTGTGAACAAAAATAATCACTCTGGAACTACCAGTCGGCTTTGAAAAATTCTTTTAGCATTTGGTAGCCCAATTCTCGAGGATGGTTATAAGCTATTTGATATCACGCTATGACTCTTAGGTGCGAAAACGAAGTAATATAGCGCAGGCGACATTTGATTGTCGCTGAGATGAGATCGCGACTAGATTTTGAACGTTTTTAATTACGGGAATTGGGATTCAGACTGTGAATGTTCTTAAAATTACGAGCATTGCCCCTGTGTTCATATTTCATTGCGAAAAGTTTGGAGTAGCTTCAAAAGGCTTTTTTTTACCTTTTTGTAACATCTTGTACGGCTTCGACCTTACAGGCAGAACTTTTCAGTTAAAAATAAAAACGTAGGTAATGGAACTTAGAAGTTAATCCTTGCAGATGTCAATCTAACTAAGTTGTTTAGAAACTTTTCAAGCTGGCTAAGTCGTCTAACTTACCAAGTTACTTAACTCCCAAGGTAGTGACTAGGTTTATATCAAAGTCAAACAAGACAAACTGATCTGTACTTAAAACTGAGTTTATTTAAATTTGAAAATTTTATATTTTCATGTTTGAAAAATTCGTCTACTCGACCACAAATAGGGATGATGCCTGGGTAAAAAAAAGAAATTCTATTTAGTCCGTCAGTCAGATAATAAAAAATATTAGGCACGTATTTTTTGGTTTATCATATTAATAAAAAAAAAATACTTAAGGCTCCTGCAAACAGGAGCGACACGAGACGCGGCACAAAGGCCCCGCGTGTCGCGCGATCAGTGACGTGTTTGTGTCGCGTCGCGTGTCGCGCCTGTTTGCAGGAGCCTTTCGATAAAACACATTAAAGTTGTTGAGTAGGGGCTCGCTACGTCACAACTCAGTATAAAACGACACGCGACGCGAATCGCGCCTGTTTGTAGGAGCCTTTATTCAACAAATATTGCCAAATCGAATGTACCAACATGTGTGTAGCACCCCTAACCTTTGCTAAAGTCAAAATTACCAACTTCTTTTCAAGTTCTCTATTCAGTCCCATCTTCCCAAGGTGCATTATCTAGGTTTATAACAAAATCAAACACTCAACGCGATGCAGCATGGAAGCAATCGGTGAAACCAACTGAACGCAGAGTCGCTGAAAAGTCGCTTCATCACATTGATGCAGTCGCAAAATCGCCGATGCTAAAAGCACCATGTCTGCTAAGGCCCTAAATACTTGCAATAAGTCATACTTTCAAGTCAATAGGTGACCTTTGCGAAAGTCAATCTTCTACTAAATTACACCAACTTCTAATTCAACTTCAGTCCCAACTTCCCTAGGTGCATTAGCAAGGTCTATATCAAAGTCAAACACTGCCGGATCGGTTTCGAGGTTCACTTGACGTTTGACCACAAGTCCGGACATCGGTCACGGTATTAAGGACAGAACTGTTTGTCTTGATGTTTGGACACTGTTGATAAGTTTATTGTTTTTGCGGAGTTTACATTTCAATAAATGATAGGGATGGTTGGTGGAAATATTAATTGTGACAAGAATTCGATAGAACAGGAGTGGCTTATCTCTGAAGAGACAGGAATCATATTACGACGATATTAGCCAGATCAACAGAGCTACTAATAAAAATAGTAATACTTTCGAAAGGATTTCTAAGCCTTTATGAATACAAAAACATTTGCTGCAAACACCAGGAAATAACATTTACGCTTTATTCCAAAAGGGGACTACAGGACAGGGGCGAAGCTTTCATGCAACCCGATTCCTATCGGCTTCCCTTCGGAACCACCACTCTTCTTAATGTCTATTATTGCCAAATAATATGGTACTCCTGTGCGTGTAACAGTGGTGCAGCTACAATTATCATTAGAGGGAAGCCGAAGAAAAAATTGTTCAGTTCTCATAAACTTAGACAACAAAAAAAGTAGGCATTTTTGTAATGTTTTTAATCTTATGATGACTGTATTAAACTGGTATTAAATATATACAATGTGATGTGATACACAGTTACACACACAGGTAATTAAGGGAGGGGAGGGAGGGGGAGGGGGATTCAGGGGACTATTTGGCAATAGTAGACATTTAGAAGAGTGGTGGTTCCGAAGGGAAGCCGATATGAATCGGATTGTATGAAAGCTTCGCCACTGGTGTGTAACTGTGTATCACATTACATTACATATACTTAATACCAGTTTAATACGGTCATCAGATTAAAAACATTACAAAAATGCCTGCAATTTTTTGTCTAAGTTTAAGAGAACTGAACAATTTTTTCATCGGCTTCCCTCTAATGATAATTGTAGCTGCGCCACAGCAGTACAGGATAACATCAAGACGATAAACAGCAGAGTACTTTGCTAACGTCAATTCATCTGTCAACAAGTGCAATAAAGACAATTTCTTGTTTTGTTTATTGTAGCTGTCATAATTTGACACAGTCGTTGTAATAAGTTTACAAATTAATATTTTGATGAATCCTAAGCAATTCGTGTCTTCGTTAAAAGTTATTATATACACTTCTGGACACATCTATTGGCCCACCTTGTATTTTCAGTTTCGTTTGGTCCTAGCTAAAATTTTATATTAGGTCGAGCAAAAAGTTTTTATGCAGTTTTGAACCTGGCACATTCACAATTTCATTCAATAGTCTTTTTTTGAATTTCGAACACAGAATTTAAAGAAACAAAAGACAATTTGGAGCCTGTTTGTTGATATCAAACAATCGAATACTAAGAAAACTTGGTTTTATTGGTTTACTTGGATTTAATTCTTGAAAAAGTGATTGATATCTTTGGTTTTGCAACAAACATTACTTATTCTTAACATTAAGGTGAGGTTCTATCAATAATCTATGGATACTTCACCTGAAGTCGCCGCCCAAGCTGTGGCACTTATTCAGGCCGGACACAGCCAAAGAAACGTGAGTGCTCAACTTAATTTAAGTCGATCTGCGGTCCGAAATGTTTATCGGAGGTACCTAGAGACTGGCGGCTTTGTTCGTCGCCAAGGAAGGCCACGATCTCGGGTCACAACTGAAAGGCAGGATCGATTCATCGTGACGACCAGCTTGAGAAATCGTCACCTTACCTCCATTGAGATACAAAACCAACTTCGCGACTTCCACGGAGTATCTGTGAGCGCTCGAACTGTTCGGAGAAGGTTAAAAGAACGCGATATGGTACCACACAAGCCAGCTAATGGGCCCAAACTAACGCGAGCCCACCGAACAGCGCGCCTTCATTTCGCACGCAGTCATTTAAATTGGACACAGCAAGATTGGAGCCGTGTACTCTTTTCTGATGAGTCTAAAATTGTGTTACATGGCAATGATGGAAGGAAGAAGGTCTACCGACGTAAGGGAGAGCGTTTCGCACAATGCTGCTTTGAAGAGAGGGTTGCTTATGGCGGTGGCTCATGGACTGTCTGGGGCGGTATATCCGCGAGCGGCAAAACTCAACTTGAGGTTGTTACAGGACCATGGCTGCCAACATTAAATGCTGAAAGGTACATTCGTGAGTGCTTAGAACCTCACGTGATACCATACGCGGACTATGTGGGCCCAAATTTCCTTTTTATGCATGATAATGCAAGAGCCCATGCGGCCGGCATCGTCAGGGAATATCTTCGGGATGTGAACATCACAGTTATGGACTGGCCAGCCAGAAGCCCAGACATGAACCCCATTGAGCACATGTGGGACGAGTTAAAAAGACGTGTTAGGGCTCGTCAGCCAGTTGCCCAGACGATGCAGGAGTTGAAAACTGCCATAGAAGAGGAATGGGAGATGATCCCTCAAAATTTCATAGAGCGGTTGATAAACTCTATGCCTAATCGTATGAGAGCTGTGGTAGATGCCCATGGAGGCAACACGCGTTATTAAATTAAACCTTTATTTGATAAAACATGTTTTTTATTCAAAAATCAATTGCCTTTAACAAGGCGCATATCCGACTTGTTAGGCGTAGCTCCATGTCGTATGGTATTCTGAATTCAAATTTAAAACAATACGATCGAAAAAGATGGTAAAATGTATCAGGTTTAAAACTGCATCAACAGTTTTTGTTCAATCTAGCAATCATATTTCGGTAGGGGCCATCGAAACCTAAACTCTAAGGTGGGCCAATAGATGTGTCCAGAAGTGTATTTCGTAACTTAGCTGCATACACACCAGATTTTTATAACAAACTCAAAAAACAACCAGACGACGGATACGCCGTAGCACGTAATTACTGAAGACGTTTCGTGGGAACCTTTAATTGTGGTCGAGTACCGTTGTGCGTATTGTACTGCCGGTACCCACGGCTGTAAGACTTAAGATACCGATACGTCCGGGTTATTTGTTAACTTGTGATTGAAAAACAAATGGTGGTGACCAGAGATTTGGATGAATGGAATGAGAAAGATGATATGGCGAAAAAGGAAGTGAATAATGAGTTGACGGCTAATGGAGATGTATGGAAGAGGGCATGCTACGACGACCCCGAATTATTTGGGATAAGGGCAGAACATAACATCACGCCTTGTTTCCCCGAAGGGTTAGGCAGAGGTGTGCCTATAGTACACCCACATTTCGCCAGTTATGATTAAGTCCCATGTAATAGGGGGCGAGCCTATTGCCATCTACTACCGGGCACAAATCCAGACTCCGGGCTGCTACTGAGAAATTCCAGATAGAAAAACCTAATAACACTTTGCCCGACCTGAGAATCGAACCCAGCACCTCATGCTCAGCAGTAGCGCTTGCGACCACTAGACCAACGAGGCAGTCAAAAAGGACAGAAGGATGGGAATAATGAGCTGAGAATGATATAATAAGAAAATGATGTACCAATTTAAGGCGAGTCGATCTAAATTAAAGTTAACAGAGCATTGACAGGAGTTGATACCTCCTGTGACGCAAACTGGGTGAAAGGGAAATATTAAATCATGGACCAATCAAACATCAAGTGATTGTAGGACCTCACGTAAAATATGACCCACAAACTATCCTTACCCTTTGTACCCCATGACCTATCAAAGGATGACTTATTAACGTCTACTAACATAATCAGCACATAGTGTTCCTACTGCTGGAACTCATGAGTTGACGGATGTCACATGTTTTTGAATGTTTGGCTCTAGGACATGGATATGCATGCCGGTTTCCACGCGATGTTTTCCTTCAGTTTCCGGACTTATTGAACGCATCGTATTAAGTAGTCACTGGTCATCGCCAACTCTAAACAAAATCACGTGCGTAATGTCATAAACCCAGATGTTTTAGTCGGTACAATCAACGAAACAAAGCTGGTATCAATTTGCGAATTGATTGCACGCCGTACGTTGGAGACAATTGACACAAATTGTTCAAAATGGGACGAGATACGCGTTCATGACGCACCATGGCAGGTTGACAACATAATGAGCGTGGTCAGCTGGTTGGAATTATTAGGATTGTATTTCTAACTGGATGAAGAGCTGATGAGAGAGATATATGGTCAGTTTTGCTTATTGATAGACAGATAGTTGACATCAAGTTTAAGAGGGGACGGGGCCTGCGAGGAATTCAAAAAATAGAATATTTGAAGAAACTTGCCGTAGCGCAACCGAACAACCGAGTTATCAGTGCGATAGGGACAGCTGCAGTTCAGACCGATTATATCACAAACATTTTAACGAGATCGACGTTACTTATCCCTCTTTGTTCCCCTCAAAAACGGAGCCGATTCAATTATTGTTTACATTAAAATTTGAAGAAAGAGTATGTCTAGGTCCCTATCATTTTCTTTTATGTTAAAAACTTTTCGAATTTGTCTGGTAGTCCTCTAATCACGGCGATAAAAATGGGGTATTTTTAGTTATTTTTGGGGTCATATTTTCTTTACTAATTGGTTGCTAAAAAAAAGGAAATGACAGGGACCTGTCTACAGCAGACCTTAATTTTATGAAAAATAAATTATTACTCTAGACTCTAGAGGCATTATTCAGGAGGAAAAAAGGGAAATACATTTGTATGGAGAATCGTAGGCCCTGTTCCCTCTTAAGAACAAGGACTACGAAGCTGGTCTTCGGTTAGGTGTTTAACTTTAAGCAGATGATATTGCTTACATTTTTGAAGATCTTTGTACATCCTTACAATATTGGCTTTTGTTTATAAGAGAATAATTAAGACAAAATGGTGACGGTGTCCTGATGATCAATCTGCAAGAACAGCGGTAGAAGAAGAATCACAGAAAGCAAATAATTCGACAATTACCAGACTATATAGCGGAAGCATATTTAGATCGTTGACAGTCGTTACGGGTAGTCAGAAGCCTAAAAGTCTGACAACCAGTCACAAGGGGTATCGTGTTACCCAGTAACTGGGTTGTGGAGGTCCGATAAGCAGCCGCTCCATGTGAAATACTGGTATTCAGCCGCATCCGGTTAAACTGGAAGCCGACCCCAACATAGTTGGGAAAAGGCTAGGCAGAACTTTGAACTTCATGTATAGCGGAGGCATTTCTATATATCTATAGAAAAGCTCAAGTCATGAATAATTATAACATCATTCATGCATATAATTATATCACTACAAATCAATTGGAACTAAACGTTTATCTAAAGTTCAATAAATTCCATATTTATGATACAAACAATAAATTTCAGTACATCACAATCGTTACTAATAGAACGTAAAGACACAACACAGATATACTTCAGAAGTTTCATTCTCACAAATACCACGAGTGGTGCTTGACAGGATACATCTACTCTCCAAGCACGAAGTTCGTAGTTTCGGCCGAAGTACGGGAGTTTCACTTATGGACATAAGATTAGTGAATGACAACACGATTTTACAGTTGTCCCTACGCCCGATGTGTTTTTGCCCGTCCGAAAATTTTAAATTTACTCTTGTTTTGACGGATTAACTACTTTCGGACGGGCTCTTCGTTGACGGGCTTAGGGAGTAGACATCCCCTGGTAAAGAACTAGCCATCTTCTTTCTTGCATTCCGTGGCTCTCGTTAAAATTCACGAAAGAGTTGTATCAAGATGAGCAATAACATGATGCATTCACTCGAACAAGTTACTACGTTTTATAAAAGAATGCTCTGTGATCCCGGTCATGGGTGAAGGGGTCGCCAACGCAAAATAACCGACTGTAATCTTTGTTAGTCTATCAAGCTATTCTAGTATATGTATGGGCATTACCGTACATAAACTAGAATTGTTTACCTAAGTTTGTCACATTTAACTACCAATACACTCAATAGTGTCTCCTCGCAGTTACTGTCTACATCAAATACCACCATAATTATGGATGTTTATGTAAGGGCATTTCCTAAGTTTATCACAGTTAACTACCAAGGCCCTCAATAGTGTTTCTTCGCAGATTAGTGTCATATCGATAAGTTTGTTTCCGTTCTGCGTGTTTGTGCGTATTGAACCTTCTTCCCCTCTACTTTTTGCTGTCAATCGCGTGTCTGCCCCCTATCTATCATTATTATGCTAACATGTTACGATTGATGGGTAATTTAATTTATTTACATTGAACGTACCTCAACATGCAAGCCATGAGTGAGCAGAGAATAACAAATTATGTATGCGATTATTATGCAATCGTTGGGCATTGAAAATCGATTAAGCGATCTGATAAGCGAGTCTTATGTACAAGCTTGTATATTGTATTAGATAACTAAGAACTTAAAACTTATATGTATACAAGGTGTAGCCTGATGGGATTTCCCATGGGCAAAAATTACGAACTGACATACAACGCTTCATCCTATTAAACCCCTTTAGGGGATAAATTTTTAAAAATCCTTTCTTAGTGCTCATCCTTCATCCTTTCATGCTAGACCCAGCTGTTTAGGCTGTGCGTTGTCTGTCAGTATGTGGGTGAATGAATGAACTCAATATTTTTATTTAATAGAAGATCATAGTAATGAAAGACTGAATGTGAACAAACAACCACTCACTATTCAAATGATTACCTACAGGGTTTATCAGAAAGGTGTGGTCAAATTTAAGAGTGTGGTACAGACCATCAAACTGAACAATTTTCTTCATGGGATCAACATCGTAATCGAGAAAAATTATCAACTGTTCCGTACAAAGCTTCAATACCTACTCGACCCAAATGTATGGGACAGCTGATAAATTTTTCTCGATTACGATGTTGGTCCCATGGAGAAAGTTGTTCAGTTCGATGGTCTGTACCACATCCTTAAATTTAACCACACCTTTCTGATACATCCTGCATAATCATCATTAGCAGTTTTGTTCCACACATTGCTGATTATGGACCTTCTCGGCTCCTCCCTTTTGAGTCATGCTTCCCTGGTACATGCGAGTCTCAACCAGGTAATCAAATGATTACAATGCAAGCTGTTAATTTTTACCAGTAGCACAAAACAAAATTTTGATAATTATTAAGTGGGTAGTATATTTTGCTCTAGGACACTTAATATCGTGTTCTGTCGTCTGCACGCTACAGGAGCTGATGGACTCTAAGGAAGGTGCCAAGGGGCTTATAGATTGACATCAACACGCTATGAAGATTTTGTTCTCCTGTATAAACTAAAAGACCTGTCTAGACATTGAACCCATTCGGTTCTTATCTCTATCGATTGATAAATAGTCAATCTACTGCATGGTTAATATTTTTAACACGACATGAACTATTATGTAGCTAATGTATTAAATTTTCATAGAAATTGTTCTAACGGTGTCGCGTCACGCCAGTCTGCACGAGCCTTTACACGAAAGATAATCAGCTATATCTATGACTTAATATTATGAATACGAAAGTAAGGGTAAGCGCACACGAGCTACCGGCCACAACCACCGGTGGCTGTCGCCTGTTGCTGCGGTGTTGAGTACTGCTGTAGCGAGTGTGCGACGAATCCATACAAAACATATGAAAAAGCATGTGAACTGCTTGTCGCTGGGCTACCGGTGACTGTGGCCGGTGGCTTGATTGCGTCGTACCTAACTCTGTGGGATCTGGAGTGTCACCGTACTCCAGACCCACAGAGTTAGGTTAGTTCTAGAGAACGCACTACCGGGATAATATGTCCTAACCCAGGTCATGATGTGTATTAAATTTCATCTAAATCCGTACGGCCGTTACGGAGTCAAAAGGTAACAGACAGACACAGTAACTTTCGCATTTATAATATTAGTAATTTAGTATAGTAAGTAGATGGATAGTGGGGCAAAGTGAAAACAATTCGAGCCAGAGAGTTGCAATACATTTCAAATAATACCACATAAAGAGTGAAACAAAAGTTGAAATGTTTGACCTACATTCTGAAACGCACAATCGATTCAATTTACACAGATATCGATTTGATTATTCGCAACTGCATTCACCGTAGTTTACGAGTGCTGTAAAGTTTTAAGAGGGTTGTCACATTTTGCACCTCTCTCGCTCACACGGGACCAAATTTTTAATAACGTTAAATGAAAAGATGCATTTTTGAAAAATGTAATCAATGGGCGGTCTATAAAATAATATTAGTTTAATAGGTAATTATTAAAAACACATTTTTATTGTGGCATTTATTTACATCATCTCAAAAACAGATCATAACACTTAATTACATAAGTTTATTATTTATTCACAATAGAAATGTGTTTTTGAATAACTACCTATTAAATTAATATTATTTTGTAGACCGCCCATTGATTACATTTTTCAAAAAAGCATTTTTACATTTAACATTCTTAAAAATTAGGTTTTGTGTGAGCGAGAGAGGTGCAAAATGTGACAACGCTCTTAAACCACGTACTAATAAGTTTCGCGAGACATTCTGAAATGCGGCCAGACTACTCGTGGTTTACTTCACACCTGAATGAATTGCTGCCAATCTGCCTAGAGTTTTTCCAACTACGTTGGGGTCGGCTTCAAGTCTAACCGGATGCAGACGAGCACCAGTATTTTACATGGAGCGACTGCGTATCTGACCTCCACAACCCAGTTCCTGGGTAACACGATACCCCTTAGTAAGACTGATTGTCAGACTTCTGGGCGTCTAACGCCTGTCAAAGATCTGCGAATGACAACCGGGACCAATGGCTTTACGTGCTTTCCGAGGCACGGAGGGGTCTCGAGATGTAATGGATTATCACCCGTCCACGAACCGTCAAGCGTAGCTCAACCTTCGACCGTGCCGTGAGGCATTTAGCCATGAGCCCTTCCTGAATAAATTGCTGTGTGGAACAAAAATATTCAATTTTTCAAAAGATAGAATAGAATACAATAGGTAATCTTAAAAGACACCTTAGTAATTTAAGTACTGTAATCAAAAGATAATTACAGTACCGCAAGAACTTGGGTGTCTTAATTATTAGAAACTATCTTCTGCCCGCGACTTCATCCGCGTGAAATTTCTTGTCACCCCGACCCATCCCGCCACATCGAATCGCCCGCCCGCGCTATTACTTCGTTTTCGCTTTCTTTCTGACTTTTTTTCATTTTGCTCAGCTCGTAAGGGTCATAGCGTGATTTAAATAGTCTATAACCTTCTTAAGAATTCTTCAAATCTGACTGGTAGTTCCAGAGATTACAAAAAAAATTTACCTGTTTATAATATTAGTATAGAAGTATAGACGGTTGTCAAGTCTCTATTTTCGGGGTTGCTAGGTTTAAATCTTGAGCTTGAATAATTACGACACGCACCGAGATAAATAAGGATATCTCTGACGATAGCGTTCCTAATCAAATTAAAGTTTCTATAAGTACTTCACTAGATAATCTTTTCAAAATGTCGATTAAGAGCTGATTTTTCCAACGCCAGGTATCTTTATCTGAAGAATAATTTTGAATTTTTGTCAGTTGTTCCATACAAAAATTGTCAATTTTAATCCACGTATAATCTGACGTTGGAAAAATCAGCTCTAAGTACGTATAAAAGCACTAATGCTACGGCTACATTGTCGCGATAACCCGAACTACACTTCATGCGCTCTCTGTGGCGAAAGAGTGCGCTCTCTGTTGCGAAAGAGTGCGCGCGAAGTGTAGTTCCCGTTATCGCGACAATGTAGCCGTAGCATTAGAAATCGTCTAAACCTTTAACACCACAGTCCTCCTGACACCAACATAACTCACAAACATTTCATGATTTAGATAGAAATCTATGTTGAAACTATGCACAAAACTCAAAACCACCCATAAAACAAGCAAACTTTTCAGTTTACACAAAAACACACTAATTGAGGCAAGAGAACTAATTAGCACTCGCGACAGTTTCCATACCCAGGCTTTTCCAAGCATTTCCAACCTTTTTGCTCCTCTCTTTTATGAGCCCAGAGTTATCTGACTTCTCAATATGAAACTGTGCACAGTAATTGGTCCTTTTCAGGATGCTTTTTTATGTGAACAGAGAAAGTATTTTTTAGTAGTTTTTTTTTTACAATTTTTGTTGGAACAAGTTTGTTGCTGTGCACGAAATGCACTTTGCATACGCATATATATATTTTTTTTTTTTTGGTTGGGAAATCATCAAATAACTTCTCCCGCTCTGGGCGGAGCGGAAGGGCGAGTTAGACTTTTACTGACTAAAACCCACCCGTGTTCCTTCACTTGCCTGCGCCAGGGGCCACGATAACTCTTTCGAACATACCCGCGACCTTGCATACGCATATTGGAAAACACATAGGTATCATGCATTACTAATTTTTCCAAAATGATTGATCTGAATTTTCTTCCTCAATGCCGTTTTGGTTGTTTTACAAGGAAGTCCCGTTATGACATGACCTTCAGTTCACGCCATTATAACATCTAGAGGTCAGCAGATCCCCAAGTCGTAATAGAATTCCTCTATCCTTGTATGAAGTATGTGCAGAATGTTAATGGACAACGTAATAACTTCGTCGTGACTCGCTGGTGTTATGCAATTACCTTTTTCTTGAGTTTCTATAATACGTTTTTTTATGTTTTCCTTCCTAGATATGCAAGTTCAGCTTTAAGATACGAGGCATGCTGATAAACATGGCATAATTTGGCCGGATTTTGGTTAATTGTTACGATATTTTGATTTACTCAAAAGGCAAACTGCATCCTTTTGCATTATGATTACAAAATGTATTTTGATTTGGATGCCGACTTAAGACTCCTGCAAATTGGCGCGACACGCGACGCGACACAAAGGCACCGCGTGTCGCGCCTGTTTGCAGGAGCCTTTATTTGGCACTTGCCACCGAACTTAGTAGATTTTCACAAAATGAGTGTCTTTGTCTCAAGTTTGTTAGAATCTGAAGAGAATTTTCAAACACCGTACCTGTACCTATCCTGTTTATTACTTTGTAATTCACTTCAGAGGGCCAAGTCTACTTATTTACAAACGTTCCAATGGTCTGCACTGTGAGTTCTTGATAGTTTTGTCATTCAAAATCTGTCCATAAATCACAATGGCGACACCATTGCAACTGTGTAAATTAATAGGTATATTCTGTAAAAATCTCAACGTGAAAAGTTCGTTGAAGTGAGCTGTCAATAGTGTCAAACACTTACATCAGGTGGAATGACAGCTCACTTCACCTGTTTTTACGGTGAGATTTTAAAAAAAAACGTTCGACAGGTACAGTACGCGTCAAACTTTATGGCGGCTGTGAAGTGCGCTACTCGCTGCGCAGTACCGCACCCCTCACCACCGCTGACACGTGAATTTGTTACTGCGCAGCGACTCGCCTCGTGTTCCGAGCCGCCATAAAGTCTACATCGGGCTGTATTTAACTTGTAAGTCCATGTACAGTACAACTATTTTCTTAATGTCTCTCGGTAAACTTCGTATTTCATCAATCGTTAGATTTCTATCAGTTGCCCTTTGCACTTGGTGCAGGCCGGACGCTCTCAATCGACATGGAAGTATAAGGAACAGCCCTCCGCAGACTGATGGGGTGAATTCAATACCTATATCATACTAAGATGACCGGTACAAGAAATGATTTCAGGAAGGTTATGGGAATCTAATAAACCTGATTTGTTTTATTACCTCACACGCAATGTATCGTTACCGTGGCAAAACGCGCTTAGCGAACGGCAGCGCAGTGAGCCTTCGGCCGACGAGTATTTCAACATCCATTGCTGATTTTTTGATTTTAGCTGTTTTATTTACATAAATGGAGTGGTGCGTACAGAGAATGTAATTTTACATTGAAATAAAAGAATAGTAACTGATAAAACGATAAAAAAATTAAAATTTTCCTGAGAATTTTCCGGTAGAATATGATTCAAAATAAGCAGCTGAATGTACCCTATTAGTTTACGGAGGGCTGTCCCTTACACCCTGTACAGAGTTGTTACTACTCCTTTTATTTATTATCTAAGTATCTAATTTATTTTAAAAATGGGAGGAAAGCTGCGAAGTCGCGGGCACGACAGTTGCCGAGAGACATTAAGAAAATAGTTGTATTGTACAAAGCTAGTTATTTCTACTAACACAAAGCAGATGCAGTAGGTACTCTTTTTACTGACAATATCTTACTAATGACATTCTAAACCTGTCCAACATTCCTATGACAGTATTATGGTGTCCTTAGCAGCTGTTATTATAACTTAAACAGCTATTGTTAGCTGAAGATAATAGGTATTTGTAATGGTATTAATTAACATGAACGTTAAGTAAATAAATCAGGACCAGCACCCTAATTGTGTAACACACTATCAATCAGAATCTGAATGATTTTGAAGTGTATTGCTATGGCTAATCCATTGCTTTATTAAGTTCGAAAAATTTGTCTGTGCAACAACGTAAATAACGCAATGAATGTTGTTGAACTGTCAACATGAAACCGATTCCTACTGTGTGTCAATTAGGGGGCTGGTGGATAATTTAACGAAGATGTGAATTAAGTAAAAAATACTGTTACTCACAGAGACTGGAAATACTGTAGGTATGTTTGTCTGCTTTAATTAGTTTCTTAAACAAACAGTTCCATTCATTCACTGACCGTTAAATAAATCAAAATGATTTGCTATCTGAATTTTAATGGTAATGTTCTTCCTTCATCATCTGCCTAGCCTTTTCTCAACTACGTTGGGGTCGGCTTCCAGTCTAACCGGATGCAGCTAAATACCAGTATTTTACATGGAGCGACTGCCTATCTGACCTCCACAACCCAGTTACTGGGTAATACGATACCCCTTAGTAAGATTGGTAATCAGACTATCGTGCTGCTGACTACCCGTGACGACTGTCAAAGATCTACAAATGATAGCCGGGACCAACAGCTTAACGTGCTTTCCGAGGCACGGAGGGATCCCACCCATCCACGAACTAGCCGCGGCACGCGTAGCTTAACCTTTGATCGAGTAAATAAATCAACATGATTGCTATCTGAATATTTTAATGGTAATGTTCTTCCTTCAATTACTTTCACTTTGTTAATATGAACACGATCTATTGTTCAAAGGCGAAAGGATTATCGTCATCGCTCAATTCGTTTCGGCGAACATACAATTTGAAAGTCTTGCCCATATTTTTATAACAAAAGGTCTAATTCAATGTTTGATTAGATTTATTATGTCGTGTGTGGTCTTCATTATGAATATAAATTCCTTATTAAATAATACTTTTCTGTGATTAAAAAATTTCTTCCTTTTTTATAAACTTTTTATTAAATTAAATAGGTATAGGTACTGTCTTTATTGCTTCTGCATTTTTTAAATTCTTCTTAATGCAAGAATATAAAGATAATTCAATACGGTATAATAACCTCCATTATAATTCCAACCAGTTTAAAACTAGCCGACTGGACAGATGTTATCTTTTCTTTCAATAGTTCAAACAAAAATCCCATAGAAGAAGGACGTTCCGTTTTTCCCGAATTTGAAAATTTTCCGGGATTTTTTTAAATTTTTTCTGTCCATAAAAATCTAATTCGGACTATTACAAACATTTTAAAACAAAGAAATAGCCATTTCAGTCCAGCCGTTCTGAAGTGATGCGCTTACCAAGGAACAGCATTTAATTTGTATTTAAATACTAGCTGTGCCCCGTGACTTCGTTCGCGTGGAAGTCGTACGATACACATCATCATCTGCCTAGCCTTTTCCCAACTATATTGGAGTCGGCTTCCAGTCAAACCGGATGCAGCTGAATACCAGTATTTTACATGGAGCGACTGCCTATCTGACCTCCACAACCCAGTTACTGGGTAATACGATACCCCTTGGTAAGACTGGTTGTCAGACTTTCGGGCTTCTGACGACCCGTAACGACTGTCAAAGACACGAATGACAGCCGGGACCAACAGTTTAACGTGCTTTCCTAGGCACGGAGGGGTCTTGATATGTAAAGATGGTCACCCATCCACGGACCAACCGCGGCAAGCGTAGCTTAACCTGATCGATCGACCCGTGCGGCTGTTATTTCTTAGCCACAAGCCCCTCAGTCGTACGATACACAATATACTAAAATAACAGACACGTTTTAATAAAACTTCCTCGTTCCCCGACCCGCCGCGTTGCATCGCCCGCCTGCGCTATACGTTCACAATTTCATGGGTTTTATTTTTTTTGTGCGGAACCCTAATTCTTTTTCTAAAATAAAAGTACCCTAAGTTACTCCATATAACATCGGCTATCTGTCAGTGAAAGTCCCGTCAAAATCGGTCGGGCCGTTTCGGAGATTAGCCGGAACAAACAGACAGCCTAAAATTTAAAAAATAAAATTGTATAAGTACCGTATTTACTTTCATATGCATTTAGTAAAAAGCTGTTATTTTGACATTACAAACAGACACTTCAATTTTATTTATTTGCATACATTGATATAGATAGATAGATAAATCATCTACAATAATCGCATTCAATGTACAGACACCAGCAGGTCAAGCTACCCGAAACTGTCAAATTTTCCCAATCAACCTTGAACCTAATGCTTTACCGATAAAGTTGAAAATCTATTAAAGAAATTTGACAGATTGTAGCAGCTTGATGTGCTGCCGTCCATACATTTAAACTACAAGGTCCGGTATATATTCAGCTTGAAATTGATATGTAACCACACCGACGAACACACACGGCTACATAGCTATACATTTCCAGTATAAGCTGACCTCTCATTGTACGGAAATCCTATACAATGCGAGATCAGTTTATACTGGAAATGTATAAGCTTGATATTGTATCCGAGTGTAGCTACAACAAATACTTCGATTACCGTGCTTCGATACAGTAACTGTTTCGCAAAAAAACCGTTTTTATCGAAATATCGCAAGAATTTTATTACCACTAAATGGTGCTACGTAAAAGTGGAGTTTATTTTAATGGCAAAACCAGTAAATACGGTAAAACATTGTGGTGTACGCGCGTAATACAAATTATGTATGATCTTTCTCGCTGTGAAATACGGTTAAAGGATTCACATAAATAATGAAAATGCGTACACTCGACTAATTAAAAAATGCCTATCAATCTTACACAGCCAAGTTTTACAATAAAAAAATACTCCCGCGTATAATCAGCCTATATTGCTCCCACTGTTAGGAACAGGCTTCCTCTCTTCGAGAGGGAGTGGGCTGTAATCTACCACGATCCACGCGGGCCCAATGCGGTTTGGTAGATGTCACATAATTGTTGTCTTTGAATTGTTGGTTCTAGGACATGCCGGTTTCCTCACGATATTTTCCTTCACCGTTTTTTGAGAGCAGTGGTGATGAAATAATTTACACAAATTAAAGCGCCTGTTTGGGTTCGAACCTACGACCTACAACTCGTAAGTCGCGGCCGTTACCACTGGGCCACCACTGCTGTGGTACATATTAAATCAGTTCCTACCCTTAAATTGCGAAAAAAAAACAGGTGAGCCCATTTCGTCGAGCGAATGCGAACATAAATATAAGGAGCAGCTGATTAGGATGCGAAAATATCGGTATTATAGTTTGACCGATACTGCCTTAGGTCATGTGCGCGGCGAGAGGGGGGGGGGCAGTGCCGGCCACTCATTCGTCAACGCTCACGGCGTCCCGCTGCTCATTCGTCAACGCTCACGACATCCGGCCCCCCACCTCGCCACGTATTCCTAAGGCGCAGTACAGCGGTATCGGTCGAACTATAACATACAGCTCCTGGGCGGATGATGAACCTCAGGATTGTACCGGGTATTGACTGACTTCGTTTCTTACGCTTTCAAAAATGCGTTCAAAAACGCGCTCTCTAGCTTTTTGAGGCGTTAGAAACGCCCGGTTTCCCTTCCATAGTATTCCTTCTAACCTACAGTCTACATAATAACACTATATGAACAGACAGAAACCAGAGTCAAACATATCAGTACAGGAAGTTGCACGTACTTATGTATACGTATTCATAATAACGGATAATACTGTGTGTCTGTGTCGCGGTTATCGTCACTAACCACAAATTGTAATAAATATCACAATAGTCTGTGTGTTGTTTGCTCTGGAAATCTAGCATTCATTTGTTAGCTCTGTAATACTATAAATATCTATCTATACACACAAATAAATAAAATTGAAGTGACTGTTTGTAATGTAAAAATAACAGCCTTTTACTAAATTCATATGAAAGTATATACGGTACTTACATAGAACAAAAAAATATTTTTTTAAATTTTTGTCTGTGTCTTCTTCAAGCCAAAAGTTCTTTAAAGCAATTTTTTGTTTAATCGGACGGTGATATATGGTAAACAATTTAAATAGGTATTTTATACGACACATTTGTTGTTATTTATAATTAAAACAATTAACCATCAGAAGAAAATAGCCGTTTAAAGCGTCAATAAAATTATATAAAAAAGCATCTGCTTTTTTATGAAGGCTTATACTGACTTTGGTTAAACAAATTTGTATTTTTTGCTTTGACAGAAACCTAGATACAGTGCACAACAGCACAAGATACCTATTAGTTCAAAATTTTAAAAGCCATAATCACGTACGAGCGTTTGTATGAAGAGTGTGGCGGGTAGGCCGCTCATAAATTCACGGGAAACCATAAAATCACATTTAAACGGGAAGTTATAATACTTACAATACATCGCTAACAATGCCCACATGGGGAAACTAATGTAATTATTACAATAATTATTATTGTAGGTATCGCAAAAGTTATTTAATTTAAATCTGAACCATCAGTGCGAAACCAATTAACAGAACTTTTAGATAGATTGTCGACATGAAATTCAATATCGTTGATTTACAAGCATAATTAAGCTGGTGCGAGCTTCAGTATAATTTCAAACAAGGAGTTCAAACAACAAAGATATATTATTACACTTTACATAACATCACGCCTGTAATCCCCGAAGAGTTAGGCAGAGGTGTACTTATAGATAGTACAGTCGCGAGCACTAATATGTATACACTTAGGTAAATTCAAAAGCGATTTTCTCGTGGAATAACGATAGCAACTTAGAGATGGCTACCTATTTCATAATTCTATGTGTTCCAAAACACTATGTTCGTAACAACATAAAATTACAATCAATACAGTAGAAGAAAATCAGTTTTTAAAAGTAGCTAAGTGTATACAAATTATAATGACTGTACACCCACATTTCGCCAGTTAAGTTAAGTCCCAAGTAATAAAGATATTATCTAGGAAATTAAATCGGTAAGTGTAAAACGTTATCGAAAAACTCACTAGGTTAATTGAATAAACATAAACCTGCAAACTTTTATGAAACCTGTAAAAGTTTCAGTGTCAATCAAGAAGTATTTTCTAACAATATTGTTGTGTTCAGGAAATAACCGTCTTAATTATAATTAACGCCTTGAAAACTGAGCTTTTAAATTATATTGTAGATGAAACTACAAAAAAAAAAGACTCCGTTACCAATAACTCAGACGAGCACAAAACGTTCACTTGTCACTTATCAAAGAACTCATCAATTAAAAAAAAACGTAATTAAAATACATCACACTCTGGAATGCATTTTATAACCGTTGCGAACACAATGGACCCTTGTCAACAGTTCACCACATTATACACACAGATTGCACTCAATCGAATAAGAGATCGATCTCCGAACGATCAATACGCGTATCTGCGCGCGCGTCTACCGCGCGACTGGAGTCGGTCAGGAGTTGTGACTTCTGACTTGTGAGCGGGAAAATTGTAAACATCGCGGGGAAGAGGGACGGAGATATTGCGAAAGAAAGAGATGGACAGTGATTTGTTTATACCCTCGGCGATGTAATGTTTGTAAGCTCGTGTGTAGATGAAGTTGGTGTGCAGAGTAGAGAATTGGTAGAAAGGTTGGAGGAGACAATGACGGAGCATCTGTGAGGCTTAGTACAAATATTTTACGTATGTCTTTGGGGTGATGATGGACGACATGGCCTCGCGGGCAGAACCTGTATGAGGCTGGCACAGGAAACTGGGGATTGGGACCAGAAAAGACAGGCCTATGCTCAGCAGTAAGTGATGTCGGGCTGTGGATGATGATGATGTCTATTATGAGGGTGATATGTTGATGAATGTAATGAATTCTGTAAATTATATTACTTGGTCAAAAATTTAATTGGTCTTATTTAAAATCATCTTATCATCCGGTTAGACTGGAAGCCGACCCCAATATAGGTGGAAAAAGGCAGGCAGATGTTGATTTAAAATCATCTTAAGAGGGCTGTCGCATTTTGTCATCCCTCGCTCACATCATCATCATCTGCCCAGCCTTTTCCCAAGTATATTGGGGTCGGCTTCCAGTCTAACCGGATGCAGCTGAATACCAGTATTTTACATGGAGCGTCATCCCTCGCTCACACGGGACCAAATTTAAAAAATGTTAAATGGAAAGTTGCTTGTTTGAAAAATGTAATCACTGATAAGAACTGATAAATAATATTAATTTAATAGGTAATTATTAAAAACACATTTCTATTGTGTAATCTAATAAACTCATATCATTAAGTATTATGATCTGTTTTTAAGATAAGTTAAATAAGTGCCACAATAAAAATGTGTTTTTAATAAATACCTATTAAATTAATATTATTTATTAGTTCGCCAATTGATTAGATGTTTCAACAAAGAATCTTTTCATTTAACATTCTAAAAAATTTGGTCCCGTGTGAGCGAGAGAAGTAACAAAAGCGACAGCCCTCTTAAAACACAAAACACGATGCGTCAGCAATTCGGTGTAGAACTACGTTTTGTCACGCATCTAAGAAAACATTCCACAGTCCATAATACCCGAAAGCTTTAATAAACGAGTGTCCCAGTATTCAGTGACCATTGTATAAAGACAAATGAACCGTCCATTATTCTTTCCACACCATAAAAGCGAAACTGCAAGCAAATTCTAAAAATAACATGTAGTAAAAACCTTTCAAACGGACGGACGGTGTTCAAACAACAGGAACACTATCCAAGCTGCAAGTGTGAACCTTTTAAAACTGTTGGCGCGTGGAACACCACTCGCCCAAGGGTTTACCGCTGGATATTCAAATGAAATGCCGGGAAAAAAGTTTTTAAAACTGCCACGAATATCAGTTTGTGCAGCGAGAGTTTAATGCCGTTTCGAATCCAATTTTCGTGTTCGGGAATGGAAAACGGTGAACGAGATACATGATATGAAAATCGTAAAAAAGTTATGAAAAGTGTTTTAGTTTTAAATACTTACCGCTTGACAAAAGTTCATACATAGATGAAATTCTAGAAAATTGTACAAGAAAAGAACGCTGATTTACACAAAATCAAAAAGTCTTTGCAGTCCAAAATATTGGCACACAGTTACACAATAAAAAAAACTTTTGTAAACCTGTATTATCCCACTGCTGGGCAAAGGTTTACCCGCAGAGCTTTCTTGGTTGTCTTTAAACGATCGCTCTTAGCGATAAGGCCGCCCCTTGTAAAATTTCTAATTTATATTTGTAATATTGATGGTGTGCATAATAAAGAGGATTCTATCTACCTATCTTTCCACACTTATGGAGATCCCATCCATTTCTCGCTTACCTATACAAATAAATAAAATTAAAGTGTCTGTTTGTAATGTCAAAATAACAACGGTACTTAAACAAAAAAAGCTATTTTTAAAATTTTTGTCTGTGTGTCGGTCTGTTTGTTCCGGCTAATATCTGAAACGTCTGGATCGATTTTCACGGGACTTTCACTGGCAGATAGCTGATGTTACAGGGAGTAACTTTGGCTAATTTTATTTTAGAAAAATAATTGGGGTTCCGCGCAAAACAATTAAAACCCATGAAATTGTGGACAAAAATTCTTTTTGCATTTGGTAGCCGAATTGTCGAGGATAATTATAGGCTATTTAACATCACGCTACGACCCTTACGAGCCGAGTAAAAAGAAAAAAGGCAGAAAGAACATTAAATTAAGCGAAAACGAGGTAATAGCGCGGGCAGGCGATGCAACGCGACGGGTCGGGGGACGAGGGAGTTTTATTAAAATGCAGCTGTTATTTTAGTATAGGTATTGCGTATCTCACGACTTCCACGCGAACGAAGTCGCGGGGCACAGCTAGTCAAATAAAAAGTGGATTTTAACTTGCACTACAACTTAGCAACTACATCCAAAGTGGGCAAAATACTATACATTTACCCGTCTCCTCTACATTAACCTAATCTATTCCCACGCATGTTTACACGGAGTGACATCTAGTTATATTGAGATGAATCTGCGATGGAAGGATGTTAGTGACAGGGGAATGTACTTATATTGTAGCATACTAGTGTTTGTTTAACGTCTAATTTATGCGTTGTATCCTTTAATTTAGGATAGCGATATGAGACTGGTAATCTCGGTGTTTAGGATAGGTACTTTGTCTAAGATTTGGCGATATTCAGCCTAGAAATTGTCCCAGCTAGCCTAGGTAGGTCAAAGAACGTTGTTGTCCTGCACCTTGAACATTTTTCATACGGTTAAAGGTTTTTAAACCGAAATCAGATCTTTTCTCTTGAAGCTGTTTAGAATATACTCAGAAATTGTTATCTCCTCAGCAGAAAGACGTCCACGGCTTAGGAGAAGCAATACAGGTGGCTTCTCCAAAGCAACCTGTCTTGCTCCTCCCGCATCTAGCGAATTCTCAAAACCTTCACCAACGGGGCAATTGCAACACACAGTAGGAATCCGTTTCATTTCGACAGTTCAACAACATTCATTGCGTTATTTACGTTGTTGTGCAGACAAATTTTTCGAACATATGAAGGAATGGATCAGCAATATGCTTCAAAATCGTTCAGATTGTGATTCGATAGTGTGTTACGCCATTAGGTCGCAGGTCTCCGGCTCTTTTACTGCACTCCTTAATTGAACTACCTCCTTCAAGCTAACGAACTTGCTCTTCAAGTATTTCACAGCAAGTAACCGAGTAGGTAACTAGGAATAGTTCGAACGACGCTACATCAATATTTACCGGTACCGGTCGGTACAACACTAGTGCATTGTTTAGCGATGTTACGCGATCGGTAGCGCATGTAAGTAATGTAGGAAACGGTCTTGAGATGTTGTAAGCAGGTGTGTTAGTCATCATAGTAACACGTTTACTGCATGGGACCTAGCGCAGCTGTATTGGTGCACCAAGAAAGGATTTTTCGAAACTCAACCCCAGAGATGCTCGAAGGCACAAAAGCATCGCATGTCACGCGAGGAGAGTGCCGAGTCGCGTGCGATTCGCGCCTGTTTGCAGGAGCCTTTAGTCTACCTCGTATTTGCTATCACTTGACAATAATTCCCGCTAAATTGAAACTTCACTTAGGTTGAAAATATTTAACGTTCAACCTTCGTTTTATGACATGCAAGCGGTACAAGTGACTTTCAACCTAAAGGTGCGCTTACACGGGCAATGAAAATTGCTCAATGATGAGCAATACTGATCGATTGTGACGCGACAAAATATCAAGCAACGGCAACAAGCGTCAATTTGGCAAAATATTTTGCAACGATAATATTGAGCGACTAAGAAACTATAGGCAAAACTTTCATAATTATACGAGCAATTTAATTGTAGAATTGCTTTAAATATCACTCCTTACGGACGACGTTTTTTCCTGCAGCGGCGGCATGTAGGGCAAAACTTGGGTAATCGGTGATAGTTTTGTTTTTTACTTGTAAAATTCGATTCATTGATCAGACTATTTTTTAAATTTACTGTGATATAGTAGACAAAATAAGTTTTGCTAACTTATATTTGAAAATGTGGCAAATACTATAATGATTGAAAAATGTACATTTATCAAGTCAGTAGTAACTTGGTAATAAAACACAATTATCTATCACCGAATAGCTGCATATCACGAATTAGCCAAGTTTTGCCCTACCGTTTTTATTATTCTGAGTCAAAAGCAAAAAAAAAAGGAACAGATGTATTTGGGTGCGAATGTTTTTAGCAAGGCGGAACCAACCTTCATTGTGTTGTGAATTAGATGATATTTTATTCAATATCTTTACTCGAATGTCCCGAAGTGATTTTGAATTACTTATGAATAAAGTTGACCCATTAATTACGAAAATTGCACGTAAAGAAGAAGCACTCCACGTGCAGTCACAATTCACCACAAGAGCACAATGCACTTGCAGCCGCCTGCTCGCTCTCCCCGCGGAAGCGAGACGTAGTTAATTAAACCGTAAAATAAATAAGTGCGAGATAGAATGCCTAAGGCATTAAGTCCGCCTTTGTACTTTTTAAGTGTGAAAAGTTTAAATAAATAAATAAATAATAGAAAAAAAAATCGATTTCAATTTCCATATCCACAGGATTCGGCAATTTGTGCCGGCGACATTGAGCAATATGGAATTTTTGGAGCAATTATAAACAATATTTCCAAAACAATTGCCGCATTTAATTGAAATTGCTGAAAATTGCTCCACTAATTGCTACAGATTGATCTATACGTGTTGCCGAGCAATAATTGCTCCGAAAATTGCCCGTGTAAGAGCACCTTTAGGGTAGTAAAGCATAATTGCTTTTACTACCCTATAGTCGACCTAATGGTCGACTATACAAAGATGAATCCCTGACACTGCGAGTCGTGATTGCAGATCACGAAGAAGATCGCGGGACGATTATGATGTCTTCTTCTTCAAGAAAGGCTTTTGGAGAGAGGCCTGGGGGCCTCGGGGGAGGCTGGGTCGCCCTAACGCAGATGTATACGTACATCTGTGGTGGGGCGACCCAGACTGCCAGGCACTTCTTCTCTTGCAACCGAGCGGGTGGGCAGGTTGCGGATAGCCCAACTCCGGCTGCAGGACCGACTGTCAAAGGTCGGTCCTGTATCCGGGGCATCTCAAGAGAGATCCCGGACAAGAGAAGTTCCCGAAGGCCAAATCCCAGGCTTAGGGTAACCTAAACACCACTTCCCATGCTCCTATCACCAAATCAAGTCGTCCCTCCCTATCCATACATCCTGTCCTAAACCCCTAGGCCAAATCCCAGACCTAGGGTGACCCACAAGAACCCACACCCTTTACCTACCTAATGCCTTCCCTCCTATCCACATATCCCGTCGGTCCCAGAGGAGGGGTAACGGAAGAGAAGCTCCCGAAGGCCAAATTCCAGGCTTAGGGTAACCTAAATACCGCTTCCCATGCTCCTATCACCCAATCAAGTCGTCCCTCCCTATCCATTCATCCCGTCCTAAATCCCTAGGCCAAATCCCAGACCTAGGGTGACCCACAAGAACCCACACCCTTTACCTACCTAATGCCTTCCCTCCTATCCACATATCCCGTCGGTCCCAGAGGAGGGGTAACCTCGTTTCCAAAAAAGCCCACCCCCACAACCATGAACATGCAGCGAGAGAAAAATACTACCCAGGTGGGTCCCGGCCAAGCCGGGGAATCCCACACCGCTTCGGCGGTCAGCCCCCAACGTAATCTGGGGGGGGCACCCCACTGCATTTTGGTGCCGTGCTCTTCAGCGCGGCCGGCTGCTGATTTAGCGCCCATATCCCAGGCTGCGACTCACACGCCGATAAACTCGACTTTGGCTGCGACCAACGCGCCTACTGACACGACTTCGGCTGCGACCCACGCGCCAATACCCAATACAGAGTGCATCCCTCCCATAAACCTCTGGCAACAGAGCATTGTGCGGAACAGCATCACCAACCCCAACCCAGACAATGACCATGACCGGCACAAACTGACAGGGATGGAGAAGGATGACGGACCTGGCAGCTCTTCCACTCTCCCGGTTGATGTAGATGGAGTACGCCCGCTGAAAAAGCGCGGAAAAATCGCGGCCCGGGAGAGAAAAGTAGGCGACCGAAAGCGCAACACTCGCGAAGGCAATAGCCAGCGCGAAGCGCGATTGGACGCTGAAAAGAGAGTACGCGATCGGCCGCAAGTTTGCGAGGGGGTGGCTCAGCGCGAGGGGCGGCCGGGCGTGGAACCACACGACCGGCCGCAAGTCCGCGAGGGGGTAACCCAGCGCGAAATGCCGCCGGACGCGGAACTCCGCGGGCTGGGGCAGGTACGCGAAGGGGCAACCCAGCGCGAAAAGCCCCCGCACGCGACAGAGTCCGCCGGAGCCGTCACCCGACCCCAGGACTCTGACATAACCCACGACCGACCTCGACCTAGGCATAACAGGGGTAAGCGAGCTGAGCCTCACGCCGGGCGGCGCCAGCAGATAACATCTTGTCGGGCACCTCCAAGCCGCAGCCTGGAACGAGTGGTGCAGGGCCGGCGAAGAGGGAGCGCCCTGACGATTCGGCTTCACCGAGCACGCTCCAGGGGGACGCCAAACGGGTGAGGGTCCACTCCGCTCAGGGGGAGCAGAAAACCTACGCGCGGGCCACGAAGGATATTCCTGCGCGGTTGGCCGTAGCAATCTGCTTCCCTCCTTCCTCTAGAGACCTGAGCAAAGCAGAGGCAGAACACATAAAGACGAGCCTAGAAGACTTCCTGATGGACGCAGACTCAAAGACACCACTCCCGGCCTTCCGCGGATACCCGCGGGTAGCGGAAGGCACTGTGCAGATGTGGTGTGAAGACGACTATGCACTGACCTGGCTGACCCAAAATGTACCCAAGATCAGACTCCCGAACAATGACCTCACACTGACGGTACTGAAACAATCCGACGTGCCCACCCGTGTCCGAGCCTCGCTCTTCGTCCCTCGTTACACAGGCGACATAGCCAGGCTCCAGAGCATTCTGATTCGTCAGAATACTTGGTTTGACATCGCTAGGTGGTCACTATACAGGGCAACTACCGTCGGTGGCGATAACTATGGGACTTACCTAACCCTGGGTGTGCCACCGGAGGAAGCTGTAAAGGTCCTGGACCGGGAGCGGCGCATATCGTACCTGCTCGGGTCGATATACGTACGCTTCTGGCCCACGACCGTACCCGCCGACACGCCGACCGACAACACGGACTCGACTGCGACGCAACCGACATCGACCATGTCGGTTGTATCGAACGTGACGAATGACACCGACATGGCCAAATTGGAAGAGGTCATGGCCCGAGCGGCTATGGCCGACGACGTTGAGACCATACCACCCTCATCGCCTGGCTGGAACGAGCAGCTGTTAGCCTCGTCGCCAGGCGACTGCCACGACGATCAACATAGAGTGGAGTTGGCGGGGAAACTGTCCGATGGATCCATCTCCGACTAGCTCCACTCCACCGCCGCCATCGTCCCTCAACATTATACAGACCAACCTCCAGCATAGCCAAACTGCCACGGCTAGCTTACGCAGGGCTCTGGAGGAAAAGCCCCTCACCATCGCACTGATCCAAGAGCCGTGGATCAGGAACAATAGAATATGCGGCCTCGGTAACATAGGAGGTAAGCTAATTCTTAACACACACAGTTCAGACAAACCAAGAACCTGCGCCTACATACCCAAAGGGGTTCCTATCACACCACTTACCCAATTCTGTTCCAGAGACTTGACAGCTTTCAGGCTCCAGACCGAAGGTGACGCTCCAGACATAATTCTGGCCTCGGCATACATGCCAGGCGAGGATGCAGACTGCCCGCCGAAAGAGTTTTCGGACCTGGTGCAGCACTGTGAGCGCACAAAACTAGGCCTGATCATCTGCACTGACTCAAACGCCCACCACCCGCTCTGGGGCAGCGACGCGCCGAACTCCAGAGGAGAGGTATTATCCACATATTTATTCTCTACTAACCTTAATATTGTAAACCGCGGTTCAGAACCCACTTGGGTCACAGTTCGAGGACAAACGATCATAGACTTAACACTCGCTACAGAAAATGTAACCAACTTTATCACAAACTGGCACGTATCGGACGAGCCTTCTTGCTCAGATCATAGAAGGATCCGCTTTATGTTAACTACTAATATAAGAAATCCCGCACCGAGGCGAAATCCGCGGCGAACTGATGTCCCAGGATATAAACGCCTCCTAGCCTCCCTACTAACCAGGCACTTATCACAAGTAACTCTAAGAGACCAAACACAGTTGGAATACACCGTGACAAAATTATCAGAATACATAATTGAGGCATACCATACTTGCTGCAAACTAAGAGCGCCGCAAACCAAGAGCGAGAGGAACCCCTGGTGGAACGCTGAACTTAGTAAACTCAGAGATAGCCTGCGCAAGCAATTCAACAGAGCCAAAAACACCAGACTCCCAGAGGACTGGGAATTATACAAGGAAACCAATACACATACAAAAAACAAATCAGAACTGCCAGAAGATCCGCGTGGCGGAGATTCTGTGAAGCCATCGAGACAAACAATGAAGCCGCAAGAGTAAGGAAAATCCTATCAACCGATCAGGACCGAACTCTTAGCGCGCTGAAAAAACCCGATAATTCATACACATCAACCGACCATGAAACCAGTAAGGTCCTTCTCGAAACTCACTTCCCAGACTGCAAACTCCTAGAGGACAGGTCATGGGAAGCTGAACCAGAATGGACCCCAACGGATCGTGACTGGTCTAGAGCCCGCAACATAATAACAGAGGAGCGGATAAAGTGGGCTATCAAGACCTTTCAGCCATACAAGTCCGCAGGGCTGGATGACATCTTCCCAGCCCTGCTGCAGTGGGGGGTAGATCATCTGACGCCATGGCTGGTGGAGATCTACCGAGCCTGCATAGTACTCAGATACATACCCCTCGCATGGCGCGAAGTGAAGGTAATCTTCATACCCAAGCCTGGCAAAACCGATTACACACAACCCAAGGCGTATAGACCCATAAGCCTTACATCCTTCTTACTGAAAACCCTCGAGAGGCTCTGTGATAGACACATCCGAGACGGACCTCTCAAGGTAAAACCGCTTCACAAACAGCAGCATGCGTACTCCACAGGCAGATCAACGGAATCTGCGCTGCACAGTGTGGTTTCCAAAATTGAGTGTGCAGTGGAATACAAATGCTCAGCACTGGCTGCCTTCATTGATATCGAGGGCGCCTTTGACAAAACTATGTTCAATAGTATTAGCTTGGCCCTCGACAGGCACGGCATAGACTCGACCCTGAGTGGCTGGATTACCAACATGCTCAAATTGAGAGCCGTGCAAGTCACAGTGAACGACACTACAAGGGCCATTGTGGCAAAGGGCTGTCCGCAAGGAGGAGTCCTTTCGCCACTTCTATGGAACCTGGTAATAGACAGCCTCATCGAAACACTCAATGCCAAAGGTTATGTCACCGTAGGCTACGCCGATGACATAACCATAATAATAAACGGCACCCACGAAAACACCATATGCAACCTCATGCGCCAGGCCTTGAAAATAGTAGAGGACTGGTGCAACAAACACCAATTAGCAGTGAACCCTGCAAAAACTGAACTGATTCTCTTCACGAAAAAGAGAAAACTGCCGACATTACAACTACCACGATTCTTCGGAACTACCCTCAGCCTATCAACTGAAACCAAATACCTGGGCATCTTTTTGGACAAACAGCTGAACTGGGCGAAACATACTAACTACATCACTACAAAAGCCAGCATTTCGCTGTGGCAGTGTAAGCGACTGCTCGGCAGGAACTGGGGAATTAGTCCCAAGATCACTTACTGGCTATACACCACAGTCATCCGACCAATCATCACGTATGGCTCGCTAGTCTGGTGGCCCAGGACAGACTTGAGCACAGCCCAAAGAGATCTCGAAAAACTGCAGCGGTTTGCATGTGTAGCATGCACTAGCTGTATGAGAACTACACCCACCGCCGCCCTACAGGTAATGCTTGGACTACCACCTCTACACATCATTGTGCGAGAGGAGGCGACCATGGCTGCCTTTAGGCTAAATATGACAGGAACCCTGAGCAATGACTCCAGGGTCAAGCACATACGCATAAAGGAGGATACAATCAAGCGACAACCGATGTTGGCATCACCCTGCGACAGAGCCCCGAAATTGCACTGCCTTCAAAAGCACTACAACATATCACTCACAGAAGAACAGTACGACTACTCAAACCCAAAGGAGGTGAGAGTATACACGGATGGATCGAAGACAGACTCCGGAACCGGGGTCGGAGTTTTCTCACACGACCTTAACATAAACATATCCAGCCCGCTGGGAAGGCTCAACACCGTCTACCAAGCAGAGTGTGGGCATTATACTAGCGGCTTACGCCATAGAGGCCTGGAGAGTTACGGACACCAACATACGCATACTCTCCGACAGCGCCTCAGTTATCCAATCACTAGGGAAAGGAATTTTTACCTCGAAGTTAATACTAGAATGTCACAACGCACTTGAGCGAGTTACGGTATCTAACCGTAACATAGTGACACTGCAGTGGATAAAAGGACACAGTGGTTCGCTAGGTAACGACGCAGCTGACGAACTTGCTAGGAGAGCATCCAGCACGTCAGTCTGTGGACCCGAACCAATGGTACACATCCCCTTCAACCAGCTACGCAGGTGGCTACAGGAGCTCACCCACACACAAGCAGAGAATTGGTGGACCTCGGCACCGGGCTGCAGGCAGTCCAGGGAGGCTATGCCATCATTCGATGGCAGGCTGACCAGGCGCCTATTACGCCTGGACAGAAACGGCCTGCGCCTGATGACGGGGACCATCACAGGACACTGCTCACTAAACAAACATTTCCACACAATAGGCATAACGGACAGTCCTCTGTGTAGGGCCTGCATGGAGACTGAGGAAACCGTTGCGCATGTACTCTTTGAATGTACAGGCGTCACCCAGATTAGAACAGAAACCCTTGGGGCACCCAGATCGTTTACAGATGTTCTACACAGACCAGGAGACGTAATAAACTTCTGGAGGGAGGTGGGCTGGCTGGAATAGCCACCGACGGCCGCCATGGCTCACGCACAATGGTCCACTTAGAGGACTAAGTGCGGAAACCAAACCCCTAACATAGAACATAGAGGCCTGGGGGCCAAGCATCACCTCTTAAAGCAGTATTATTTTAGTGTTACTTCAGTGTGAAAAAGAGATGGAGCTATACAGGGCGTCTAGCTCCATCTCTTTCCCACACTGAAGTAATATTACAATAATACTGCTTTAATAGGTGGTGGTCTAGCTCCTGAAACGTGAAACCCCGAGTGGGTCGAACTGCTTACATAAACGAAACCTTGATAACTGATCGAACGACCACTATGAAAATAAATGAATAAATAACGATATTTAAGGGAGTGAAAGGAGGGGGGGGTTTGTTTGTACGAAATATCTTATTTCTTGAGTTAATAATCTTGAAACTTGGCACGAATACTTATTTAAGTAAATTACGTATAAAGTTTGTCATTTTTTTTCTAAACTACCCCCTAAAGGGGGATTGGGGAGTGTCTAAGTTTTGTATGGAAGAATTTTAACCAGTATTTCAAACTCAAACTCAAAGCATTTATTTCAATTAAACCAATTACAGGCACTTTTGAATTGTTAGAGTCAGTCAGTTAGTCAGAAAATTTAAGCTAGTCGCCCATTCCAAAACGTAGATCTCTATGGAGAAGAATGGGCAAGAAACTCCATGGACACTCTTTTAAATCAAAATTATTACAAAATCCTGGGTAGTTCTTGTTGCTTCTATATGTGAGAACAATGTAAAAAATAAATTATTAAAATCAATTCAAAATATAAGATTAAAAATAAGCCCTGGCAGTTAAGAGATGACCAGTCTCCACTGACGGCGCCCGTTCACGAACATGACGCGTGGATCAGCACCATCCAGCTCAACCATTCTGTAGGGAACCGAATGATCCAACACATGCGCCACCATCAGCTTAAGACCGAAAATAAAGAATAACGTGTATCAGGGTTTTTAAAAGTCTACTTTTTTTTTTTTTTTTTCCTAACTGGCATCTCGTAGTTGGCCAAGAGTGGCCGTGACTACTTAACCGGTCAATCCTGTGGCTGCCTTAAGCTAACTCAAAGCCTCCAGCCAGGGGCGTGTTACTTACAATACTAAGTGACTGCGCGCTAAGGGCACCCCCTGTGGGGTACGAACCTCGGCTTAGGGCGTCACTGGGGGGACAGCAAGTTGGGACAGGCTGGATCAAACTTGGATAATTATTATTTATCTGGGGAATTTAACGCTACAGGCTCAGCTTCGGCGCGGGCTGGCGCTTCTTCGAGCAAGGGTCGGGGGGAAAAAAAGTCTACCCCTAACGGGGTACTTAAGTATGAAATCCACGAGGACGAAGTCGCGGGGGAAGTGCTGGTCACAGATATAGTCGTATTCCGTTTGAGATAAGTCATGTCACGATAGTCCTTGCCACTTGTTATGCCGCCAAGTGTCCGCATTCCTACTAAGATTCAGACTAGATTATAAAGCAGATTACTCATTAAAGCCAGGTGGTTGCTAATCTGACGTAGGTACCGTAAACTACGGTAAAAATCTGTTGGATAACTTTGGTAACAGAGAAAAGAAGGAACATCTACCGATATGAAAGAGACGAAAATATCATTATTTTTAACAATTAATTATTTTAATTACTGATATTAAATAAAATCATTCATTCATTTCCCAATCTACACTAGCGATTCTTAAAATAAACGCAAAAAAAAAAGAATTAAAAAAACTTGCAACTTTACGCCGCTCACCGCTAGATGGCGTTACAGGTAGCACAAATGAGGATAAAATATTGCGTTATTAAAGAACAATGGAATTCACCAACAACGTTGGCAGATGGTTAATTTGTAACAGATGGTCATACGATCATTGCCTTTCAATTAGAAGCCAGGTAAGATTGCACTGGAGATGCCAGATGGACTTGCGAGAAAAGCAGGTGAGACGGAATTGATAGCGGAAAACCGGGTTTTTGTGTCTGACTTTGAAGAGAGTCTTTGTCCGGCCAGATACAGTCGGAATTCCGACGATATTTAATTTAAAGCGTAGTCTGCGGGTTGTTTGTAATAATATATATAGCTTTTATGTATAATACCGCTTTATTTCTTATGTAAAGGAGTATTGCTTATTCCTGTGCGTAATAGTACAGCTTTAAGCCATTGTAAGCTTCATTTACACGGTGCAAGCTTCTGGAACGTTCAAGAGCAATAATCGCATGCCATAAAGCACGTTAATTTTTTTTCCCTTTCAATAAAATTGCTTGCGACTTACATTACAGCAAAGCAATAAAATTGCAAAGCGGTTATTGCATTACAAGCTTTACCTCGTCTAAACACATAGTTGCACGTCCTATTGATTCAAGTATTAACCGTATTTGCGCTGCCAAATATGTCATTAAAATTTTATTTTACGTGCTGTTTAGACTGACCTTTACCAGATTTGGAACGGCAACTAACTTGCACGTATCGTGCAACAATATTGTACATGTTGCTTAGACGAAGTCAGTTAATTGCCCTTCAATTTTATGGTATGTACCTACCAAAGGCAAAAAGCTTGCACCGTGTAAATGGAGCTTTAGATCTTGTTGAAATTATGGACTATCTGCAGTATACTCGCGGAAACATAGATATCACAAGCCACATGAAAGGAAAATAGATTTAATTTTTGCAATTCAATCAATGTGATTTCCTCAATGAATTTTCCGAATAGATATTTCCAATCTAGTTGGATTAAGTCCCTAATAAACAATGCACTTGCTACTAAATACGCACTAATCACAAACACTAACTAATCAATGCTAAAACTATTAAATCATTTTCCTATTAACTCAGGTGAAATAGAAATGTCTTGTCACTATCTTAGTGCAATTAAAACAACATTAAAAACCTATCCCAAGTAAACATTGTGTTATGTAATTACGGAAAAACTAATTTAAATAGTCTTCACCCTTATTTAAATTAACATAAGGTTGGTTTTAGCGTGTTTCGTAAAAATATGAGAGAAAACACAGATGCTATCCTTGCATTTCCTGTAGCTCTTATGAATGTGCGGATAAGGTTGTTTTTCGTGTGACTGAAAACCAGGTGTTTAGGTCAACGACATGATAATATTGGATGTGGTATGTGCACAAACTATTACATAATAAAAGGAAGCTCAATTTGTGCCCATAAGCGTGAAGATTAGTGTTTTTACCTAGTTATTTTTTTAATTTACTGCCTAGGATTTCCCTAGCGATAAAGGGACGTGCTTCCTGTCCAACCAAATGCATAAAATACAAGGTCAAATAAAATTAGCTAGCGTAACTCCGCAGACATGATGGTTGATATTTAAACATGTTTTTTTGGTGTCAACGACCGCATATTGTGTGAGTTTAGAAAATGATTTTTTTGGTATAAACTTCACACCGTAGGTACGTGATGGGTACCTATCAATATCAAAACATGATAAAACAAAAAAAAACTAATTTAATTTGGCCCCGTATTGGTATCCCAATCCAAGTGAGTTCCTATTAAGTTTTTCAGACAGCAGTAAAGAAAAGACAAACAGTAAAGAATTTTTTACCCGTGTATATCGTTTCGCACCTAAATTACGAAAGAGCGCGTAAATAATAAAACGCCAAAGATGTGTTCACGTACCACGGGAGAAACGAACATCTATACACCGTAAGGACTGCTTGCAGCGCTCAGCCGCTATAGTAACGCTTGCTAACAGATGTGGTTATCGTGTGCACGGGATTTTGTTTTCAAATTGGACAGATGTAAGTTTCCTCGCTAGTACCTACTGGGCTAAATTAAAACTTTCAACTACCGAGTAACAAGATCTATAGCATACCCCGCACCCTAATTGCGTAACACACTATCAATCACAGTCTGAATGATTTTGAAGCAAATTGCTGATCCATTGCTTCATATGTTCGAAGAATTTGTCTGCTCAACAAAGTAAATAACGCAATGAATGTTGTTGAACTGTCAAAATGAAACCGATTCCTACTGTGTATTACGCAATTGCCCTGCTGGTATAAAGGTGTTATTGAAATAACTAAAAAACCTCTTAATGGATAACTGTACTGCATTCGCGAAAAAATAAATCAGCTGCTCCATACATTTATATTCGCTTATCACGACAAAATGAAAAGAACAGCTGATTTATTTTTCGCGATTTCAGGGTTGGTGTCAAAGTTGTTCATAATGATGAGTACAATGACCCCTTATGAGGTGTTCAGTTATTTCAATTAAGTATACTTTGTATAGGTGTTAACATACAAAAAAAGCAGTTGGTTGTCTTCAGCACATAGATCTCTGAGATCTACGGAAGAACGCATTCCCTTTCCCCCTTCCCATATATTTTTGACACCCAAGCTCGCCTATTAGGAGACTGAATAATCTCCCTCAATCGCCAGGTTAAGTTCATTTAGAGATTGTATACCCTGATTCTGGATGACGAGATTCTGACGGACAGCAATAAATATCCTGTTCATCGTAGTTCAACCAAGTTCTAGATTTTCTACAAAGTATAGGTATAGGTACTCACGAATTCACGATCATGATGAAACAAGAAGATTATTACCTGAAACAGAACGAAATATTTAGTAAATATTGTTCTGCAAAATCGGCAGAACCAACATCACCAGGAGAAACTAAAATGAAACAAAAAGAAAACTAGCCAAAAGCCCAGTATTCAAATTGAGTAGGTTTGAGTACCTGGTTGAAGCCTTTCCATTCCGTATCATAGATGGCGCTAGTATCTATGAAACCGGGGGTTATTTATTAAAGTGTCTACAAGCGATAAGATATTAGCACTATTATTGTATGATGACATGATCACTTCCAGTTAATGATGAGTCAGTTGCACTCATATAGTTATTATTTAATCGATAAAACGAAGCATTTGTTTTAGCACCTTATTATGAGTAACTTCCGTCTAGGGCTAAGAATGCCGAGATGCTATTCGGAAAGAGGATTATTACGTTTTGCTACCTACAGACAGTTTTTCAAGAATAGGGGCATGGATGCATCATTAAGGCTTTTTTAATGCTATTGGGTGGTAGACAAGCAGGCAGGCCAGTTGATGGTAAATGGTCACCGCCTCCTCGGGATAAATGTCCATAGGTTGCAGGCACCACATTGCCTACTCTCATCAAAGAGGACTTCTCTTCAAATCATTCAAACTCTTGAAGCTGTCCATGTCGTATTATGACTTGATACGACTTATTTACTCGGCTACTATTTTTCACCCGTATTAACGGGATGCACGGGACGCTCTAGGACAGGCGTAAGCAAACTTTTTTCATCAGGGCCATAATAAAAAATGCATGTGGTTTTATGTTGCAATCTACCGTAAGACTCTTCAAAGGCTAAAAATGCTACACACGTTGCGATAACAAGCGTGGAGCGCACCAGCGCAATTTCCAAAAAAATATCTGTACAGCAATTCGAATTTGGTTACTTTTTAGTAAATAAAGTTCGCAATGGCCTTAAATGTAGGTACTACGAATGGCAAAACATATTTCTGCGAACAATACACTCTTACTGTCAAAATGACACTGGTGGGCCGGATTAAAACTCTTGGCGGGCCGTAGTTTGTCCATCCCTGGCCTAGGAGGACATACAGTGACCTCATTGGTGATGTTATTCAGAAAGGTCAGGTGCATAGTAGGTACTCGCCACCGGCGTGCGTGTATGACCAGATTACAGCAGGACAGAGTGGTGGCGCAGCCTGGGAGAGGCCTATGTCCAGCAGTGGACTGCGATAGGCTGAGTTGAAGGATCAGAAGCAGGTGGCGTTCTGTAGTTTCTGCCTACTCTCATGGGAAGAAGGCGTGAGTTTATGTATGTAAGTGTGTTTATATCACAGCCCACGCATTAGACGAAAACTTCAAACAAGCCACAAGCTTGACCGCGGTTCAAGCCGAGGTTTCGCTACTGCTTCAGGGGCAAACATCAGAGGTAAACCAAGATGGCCGTGGTATCTATTACTCGACAAGTAATAAGCTACTTTAGATCGGGTTAATCTTGTCAAGTTCTAGATTGTATTGTGGTTTTCTGATTGTGGTGAGTTCAAGGGCTGAGTTCAGTGGATAAGGCGCTAATTTTGTTGTTAATTGTGTGTAATAAAGCGTATTTTGTATTGTTTATTACTAAGCAGGTTCTTATTTTAAGATACACCCCTTTTGGCAAAAAAAGTCTTGTCTTTGCAGAAAATTACTTCTAGGTACTACAAATCAAAGAGCTTAGACTTCAAGGCAAAAGATGCACAGAGGGTGGAAGATTAGAAATAAAAATAATATTTATTTGTTATAAAACACGGTGTATAATGTTGTACCTATTGATTGTTGTGTTGTGTTGTGTTGTTGTATGGTTGTTGTGTTGATTCTAAACATTTTATTAAAAAATCCACCAGAGTGACAATTACATATTAACATCCAGAGCACCCTGGACAGTCGGCCCTGCTACCACCTCTCCTACTAACCTGCTAATATTTCTGCCACAGCAAGAAATATTTGCGTGCCGATGCGCGAGAAAAAAACGCTTATGAATGAAATCAACCCAAAGATAACTAAGTATAACAAAATCTCCAAATCCCAACTTTATCACTTGAAATCTCGTGAAATTCCAACATCCTGAATCCGGTGGTACACTATCTACTATACAAACCGCTACTTATTTCAAGCATTTTGAAACGGAGCCAGATCGCTTAGCCACCCATTCAGGGAAGTGGCGCGACTGTGGCGCAACTACATGTTGCTATTATGAACAATTCACTTGCTCTGGGCAATGTTCCCAATTACTGGTTGCAATCTTAAGGTTTTTACGATTGGAATCTGTCCAGATGAGTAGCGAAATTGAGTTTTTGTGTGCTTGTTTTTTTAGAAAGTATACAAAGTGTAATTTTAATAACTGTTTACCTCTTAAAGGGTACTCATACTCATCATTATGAACAACTTTTACTATGGGCCCAGACCCGAAATCGCAACAAAAAATCAGGTGTTCCTTACATTTTGACGAGATAAGCGAGCATAATTGTAGAGAATACTGACTTTTTTTTCGCGATTTCAGGTTTGGTTCCATAGTAAAAGTTATTCACAATGATGAGTACAATGACCCCTTAAGAGATTAACACTGAATAAAATTACACCTTGTATATCTTATAAAGAAAATTGGAACAGTATGGGAGAGAATTTTGCTCAGCAGCGGGACAAAATATTAAAAAAAAAAAGTTAAATTACTATATGACAATCGTAAACAGCACAAGCGAGTAACCTGGAGATAACATTTAGGTGAGCAAACTTAACAAATTCCTTGGTTACATGTTAGTGGTATGCTTTATGATTTTTCAGTAATATTTAAGCAAATTATAGCCGTCAATTCATAATTGATGAAGGTTATAAAGAATTCGTCAGCTTTTCGAGCACGGAACGACGTTGCAGCGATACGAATTAATGTTGAACTGCACTTCGTTCGTGTAGTCTTGAGGAGCCTCGTTATCATTTTAGTGTCAAGGGTAATTTAGATAGTTTCACAATTAGTGCAGGAGGACAGTTATCACTAATGGGTTGGATGTCTGTCTGTGCAACCCTTATTTAAAGGTACTTATATTATAAGGGTAAAAAAAAAAAAAATTTGCGAAAATCCTAGGATTTTTGCAAATAAGATGTTAAACCCGAATAAAGATGCTATGCATTGACTCTGAGATTAGCCAATCAGCAATCAAATTTCGAATCGTCCTAAACAGACTGGGCTGTTTGCAGAAATCCTGATGTTTAGCTAACTAGTATTTTTTAAAGAAAATATTCCAATAATAATCCGGTCCTTTGCAAAAATCCTAGGAAAAACGATTTTTCCAATTATCCTACGACATATATAGGATGACTGGTAATTAGTGACCGATACTTAAACACATGATTTTACACATGATAACAAGCAACTTTTACTATGGCACCAATCCTGAAATCGCGAAAAAAAAATCAGCTCTTCCTTACATTTATGTTCGCATAACTCGTCAAAATGGAGGGACCAGCTGATTTTTTTTTCGCGATTTCAGGATTGGTGCCATAGTAAAAGTTGCTTGTTATCATGTGTAAAATCATGTGTTTAAGTATCGGTCACTAATTACCAGTCATCCTATATATTATATCAATGACATTATCCTTTACCCTTGACAAAATGTGTTTTGCTGATGACACGTTACATGATTGATAACTGGATTCATTAAAAAAATTGCCCGACCCAGCCGCCGCCACAGACAACAGTGGCGCAACAATAGTTTTCGCCTATAAAGAATTCACTAGCGCTTCGGGCAACGTTCCCAATTACCGCTGGAGAATGCTTTGTGAGGTCTTGAGAACGGCTTGTGAAGCGCCACTCGTGTACGGCGCGGATTTAAAGTTTAAATATCTTCTTTTTTGGCGGGAATTATGAAAGCTGTTATGGGTTACTCTGTAATTAAGGGCGGGGTGTAATTTAAGGACTTGTTTGAGAATGGATATAGCCTCTGAGAGAGGCATAAATATCACGTGTCATCTAATTAAATAAACTAATCCTTTCTTATAGTGAAAACGGCACAGTTTCTGATACCTACTGATCCTCTTGGAATCCTGTGTGTTATCTTCAAGTTGCATGGACAGCAGTATTCTTCAGATGGATACAAAAATCTTGCTCTTTTCCTTTATAAAACATAGTATCAGCGACCCGAGGTTTCACCCGCATAATTCTCGATCCCGTAGGGACAGCGGGATAAAAAGTATCCTATATGTTAATCCAGGTTATAAACTATCAGTGTGTCAAATTTCATCCAAATCCGTTCAGTAGTTTTTGCGTGAAAGAGTAACAAACATCCGTCCATCCATCCATCCTCACAAAATTTCACGTTTATATTTATTAGTAGGACTATGATTATTTATTGATTAATCAACCGTTCCTTGACTAATAAATTAAGTGTAGGTAACAGAATACCTGCATAAAGTAACTTACATTTACAAGTACATACTACTGTTCAACCCAATATCCTTCCTAAATAAACAACAACAATATCAACTTGGTATCAACTTGGTTGACTGGTAGAGAATGCCTAAGGCATTAAGTCCGCCTTTGTACTTTTTTAAGTGTGAAAAGTTTAAATAAATAAATAAATCAACGAAAACACTTTAATCTCTCAACTCCGATATGAACTAAACGTTGCATTATACATTATACATCCAACGCACAGGGCGGAAATTAAACGCTGCATCGGAGGAGAATTGGAGCGACCCGGGCGATGCCCCAGATACGACGCGTCCTTAGGTTGGCTGCACACAGAGCGACAGGACGAAACAACAGAATGGGGAAAGACCTCCAAGAACTCTTGACTCTAGTTGGTTTGGAGCATAACGAGAAGTTACTTCAAACATAAAACTATGTTCCCAACTAAGGACAAGAGACAAACTCGTCATCAAAATCATGGAACTTGGACATGGTAGGGGTTGATGCCATTTTCACAACGATTCACAGCTGAAATCACGAATCACGAGAGATACTAACGGCCGATCCCAATAACCTGTCCAATAACCAATAATCTATCACCAGTTTTGGCATACTGGAGATAGAAAAACCTATATAAGGTGTATCTATTCATACACGAAATCTCAAGGGGTCATTTTACTCATCAATATGAACAACTTTTACTATGGGACCAACCCTGAAATCACGAAATAAATATCTGCTGGTCCCTACCTACATTTTGACGAGTTATGCGAACATAAATGTACGGAACAGGTTATTTTTTTTCGCGATTTCAGGTTTGGTCCCATAGTAAAAGTTGTTCATATTGATGAGTACAATGACCCCTTAACACATATAATGCCTCGTCAGCCACATATGGCTGACATTTTCCAAACCAATTGAGCCGTGTCAGCCATTTGTGGCTGACGGAATATGCTTGTTTTGAAAGCGAACTATTATATTATGTAAAATGTAACGAAAATAGTGAATTAAGACATTCCTCACATTCCATGGACGTATTATACAAAAAAAAAAAATACAGTTAGGTAGTTCATTTGTTAGTACGGCATTATATGTGTTAAGAGATTTCGTGTATGAATAGATACACCTTATATATATCTATGGTTTTAACGTCCCAATAATCTATATGAGATTATCCAATCTTACCGGCTTGACATAAGGACAGATAGAATTATACTGTCTATCATCAATTTACTGAAAATAGGTTATTGGGTTCGGCCATAAATGCTCGCCTACTGGTGTAATCTTGCGTTACCTATTGAAGTAGAGAGGATGGACATGTTGATAGTCAAAAGCGCACGTGAACCAACTCTGGAAAATAAAACACTGAGCATCACCAGGGATTTATCAACATCTTCAAGACGAAAACCAACATGAATATTTTCTATTATTCCAAAGTTTCCATTCAGCCCTTTGTCACAAAAAATCCTTCTTAAAAGCAAAATCTCCTCCGTTTTCGCGAATGCAATGTGGTTGCAAAACTGTTCGGTGTGCAAATAGTTTTATTTGTGGAGACGCTTGGCATTTAAGAATTTTACTTTATGGAATTGCATTTTGCTTCTACCTCGACTTGAGATTGAAGTAAGCTGGGATCTTAATTACTTGAAAAGAAAGAGGTTAATTTAAACTGTTTGGCGGAGGGTAGGAAATCTTTTCCAGTATGCCTATAACAAGCAGCTTTATTGACTTTGACAGATAAGTCAGATAACGCATAGCCTAAACCGATTGATCTAGAAGCATGAAATTTTGCATAAGAGTTCAACAACTTTTACTATGGGACCAAATCTGAAATCGCGAAAAAAAATCAGCCGTTCCTTACATTTTTGTTCGCAAAACTCGTCAAAATGTAGGGAACTGCTGATTTTTTTTCCGCGATTTCAGGTTTGGTTCCACTCTCATAGTAAAAGTTGTTCATAATGATGAGTACAGTAACCCCTTAAGAGGTTGTGCGTTAATTCCGGGACATGTTGTATACTTATGGCAAAAGTGAGCACTAAGGAAGGACTTTTGAAAAATTATCCCCTAAAGGGGTTAAGTAAATCGGGGATAAAAGTTTGTATGGAAGTTTGTCCTTTTTGCCGGTGAGATATCGCATCGGATACTCAGCTTGTTAAAGTATAAAAAGGACATAAATTACAACCGTGGACACCCTGCACTGTCACCCTGGACAGTCAGCTCCGCTTCCAACCCGCTAATTCATTCCCCGCAGCGTGAACTATTATTGTGTAGCTCATTCCGACAATAAAGATGAAGGTGACCACCGTTACAAATGGTCTTTTAAGAGACCCATGTTTGACATAACCTTGAAGCCTCCGTGCCTCGGAAAGTACGTAAAGCCGTTGGTACCGGCTGTCATTCGTAGATCTTTGACAGTCGTTACGGGTAGTCAGAACTCCAAAAGTCTGACAACCAGTCTTACCAAAAGATATCGTGTTACCCAGTAATCTGTATCTGGATATCAGTATCTGTATCTGGGTTGTGGAGATACTGGCTTAAAATACTGGTATTTCAGCTAAGACTGGAAGCCAACCCCAACATAGTTGGGAAAAGGCTAGCCAGATTTATGTTTAGCCCGAAAAAGGCTAGCCAGGACAAAGAATCCAAAAACGTCAACTATCGTACTTGCCAACCACTATGTAGCGTTGTATTGCTTCTACAATATCAATTAGTCGAGTGAGCTAACTATTTCACTAGTTAACCGTAAAGTGTGACAACTCTAAAAGCGGGGTACAACACTAGCTGTCCTAAGGAAGACTCGTTCATTTCGATCGCTGACCGTCTTGCTGCCAAGAGTAAATCCTTGAATCTTAAGATTCTTTGTGCCCCAAATCTAGGGTGAGTTCCTCATTAATTAGGATTTATAATGGACCCTATGCGCTGGATAATCTATGTTATTATCATCTCCAATGTGGCATCTGATTTTACAATGGTCCATCTCTGACCATGCGGTTGTCAATTATCCAGTGCGTAGGGGACTGAAATATGTGTGTATTGCTGTTGCATCGGGCTGTGCAAGCCCTTACTGTGTATTATAAGCGATATTGCAAGCCATCTGCTGAGATGCCTGTTGATTTACCTTGTGTTATGCTCGCGTGTCACATACTTAACCTCACATTGCATCTGTCATTGTGACACGCCATCTTTGCAAACTTTCTGCCTAACTGACTGCCTGTAAGCCGCTGCGATGTGTTAAGCTTCCTGCCTACCCTGCTTCCCATACCGTTCCTTGGTTGCTGAATGGGGAATGGAGCTGAGCACATCGCATGCGGCTAGCTGCTTACGCACCGCATCTAACATGCGCACCCTAACGCGCTTTCCAGGGTTCTACGTCCAGGCTGAGGGCCGGTCTTCTATCGCTACAAGCTACCCTAGACCAGACTGCGCGCTGCACGTGCTGACGCTGCAAGCCATCGTGCGGGACCTACAGCCCGCTAGCGAATCTGACGAGGGCCTCTAACTGAGCCTGTCTTACAGGCCCCTACACCTGCCAGCTACAGCCAAGGACGGTACCCTCTTACCTAACCTAGTGTGCGAGTGCTCAATTCAAACAGTTCAGTGACTACCTACCCACGACCTAGCCGTGTTACTCTATAGAAACAATATATGTATTAACCTACCTCCTTGTTTTCATTCTAAATATACAACCTAACGTGTTAACGGCCTCCGCAGCCTACCTGCGAAGTCCTAAGCCGTTACAACTAGTCAAATATAAATCAAAGATCCCTTTCTATCACAGCCAACGTTTTCACAGAACTACTATGACGTCAAAGCCATCTGACGTTTAACTTAATTCGCGCAGACACAGCCTAACACTATTATTGTCAAAATTCGAGGAAAGCCGTCTAAGCCGTCTATTCGGCGACTGAAGGCAAAAAGTTTCAGTAGGGAGTTATTTTTAGAACGGCCATTGATAAGCGGTCGGGGAACGAAGGCATGAATGGCGTGGGGGATTTACTAGCGTTTCAGTCGATATACTTGAGAGTTTCTACACCTGGAAATTTTTTGTAGCCTGAGTTCGCAGCCCTGCTTGCTAGTAAGTAAAAGCAGATGACTTGCGTCTTTTTGTGTATCTCTAAAAATTTACTATTTTGGGGTCCAAATAATATTAAATAGCCAAGTACTCGTAACTGCGACCAATGTGGACGTAGCGCTCGCCGGCCGCTGTCGCGAGGTAGTCACAGTTCTTACTTAACCTAACCCATTTGGTCGGGGTACCTTGGCTTAGTTCTTGCGACCAACTGTAAAAAAGGCAAACGTTAAGAGGACTGTCGCATTTTGTCATTGTTACCTCACTCGCTCACACGGGACCAACATTTTAAGAATGTTAAATAAAAAGATGCTTTTTAAAAAAATGTAATCAATTGGCGAGCTAATAAATCATATTAATTTAATAGGTAATTATTAAAAACATTTCTATTGTGGTATCTAATAAACTCAGCTCAATAAGTATTATGATATATTTTTGAGATAATTTAAATTTTAAATAAATGCCACAATAAAAATGTTTTTAATAATTACCTAATAAATTAAAATTATTTATTAGTTCGCCAATTGTTTACATTTTTCAAAAAAGCATTTTGTCATTAAACATTCTTAAAAATTTAGTCCCGTGTGAGCGAGAGAGGTGACAAAATATGATAACCCTCTTAAAAAGATTTCATTTATTTAAAAAAGTGTGCATTACAAGAAGCGCAAAATGCTTTTAGAGGTTCACTAATTTAAAAAAGCGTGCACCATTAGAAGGTCAATAACTATTTTAGAGGATCAGTTAAATAATATCCCCTTTACATTTTCAAGCAAAGACTAAATAAAAATAGGCCGACAGATTTGTAAACTTAAAACTAACAGTTACATGCGAATATGAGATCTATTTCAAAGACATTAGCGTGTTACATAGAGTAATTTGGTTACGGCGCCCTCTAGCGTTGAGTCGTTGAACTCGTTGGAGCATGTCGCGAGCCCGTAAAATTTTTCCCTACCAAAAAGTGCTAAACGCGCCTTAAGAAGTTTCCACTTCAAGAAAATGTTTTGTATGTTCCTTTTTATAGACTATAGTCTACCAGCTAAAGAAAAAGTACCTACCCATTCATTTCCTTCAGTCTGCTATTATTATATAATAAAACTAGCTGTGTTCCGCGACTTCCTTCGCGTGAAAGTCGTGAGATACACCATATACTAAAATAACAGTCATATTTTAATAAAACTCCCTCGTCCCCCGACCTGCCGCGTCGCATCGACCGCCCCACGCTATTATTTCGTTTTCGCGTAGCGTTCTTTCTGACTTTTTCTTTTTGCTCGGCTCCTAAGGGTCGTAGCGTGATGTTAAATAGCCTATAAATATTTTCAAATCCGACTTTTCGTTCACAATTTCATGGATGGGTTCAATTTTTTTGCGCGGAACCCTAATTATTTTTCTAAAATAAAAGTGGCTTAATGTTACTCCTAATAACATCAGCTATCTACCAGTGAAAGTCCCGTCAAAATCGGTCGAGCCATTTCGGAGATTAGCGGGAACAAACAAACAGACAGACAGACAGTCAAAATTTTAAAAAATTGCTTTATTGTTATAAATCTGCTGCTGTTTATTGTTGTTTGCTTTGTTGTTGTTGTTGTACCGTATATACTTTCATATGCATTTCATAAAAAGCTGTTATTTTGACAATAGAAACAGACACTTCAATTTTATTTTTTTGTATAGATAACAAGCAGCTGATAGGCTAAATACACATAATTACACATGCATGTTCCATTTTAACAGACGAACGTGGAAGTTGAATGTAAATAATAATTAATGAACGTCTCAAGACTTTCGTAAACATCGGATGCGAGAGTCCGGAACTGCTCCACAAATGTTCGTCAAAAATCATAATATCCGGACATGCTCAAACACCTGGTTCCATCTCCGAATAAGCAAACAGAGAAGTCAATGTAATCTATTCGCTTAGATATTCTATTGGGTATCGATTTTGTGCTGCATATCGATATTCGATCGCAGACGAGGACTTTTGAATGCACCAGCTCAACGATCTATGATTTATGAAGCACAGCAGATGAATCGTGCAGTCCATCTTCTTGATTAACTGCTGTAGGCGCTTTTAACGACAGGGTAAAAGGACGTCAAATCTTTACCAGGAATAACAATAATCTAAGCATTTAAGATCATAAGGCATAACCGAAAAATACTGTTTTACTATCGAGGAAATAATTGCGAGATCGCGACACTAAGCGAGAAAATCGTGTCGAATTAGCTTTCCTCGTAAGTGCAATAATGATTTCGACAACATGCTTAAAAGTATCGACATTTAATAAATAATAAAACAGCCAAGTGCGTGTCGGACCACGCACAATGAAGGGTTCCGTAGTTGGGAAGAAGAAAGCAGTAAACGAATAATCATCCCAAGAACAAACTTAACATTGTAGTTGAAAAACATAGTCTCCCATACATTCCAACTGCTAATGTAAGTTTGTACGCACAATGTTGAGAGATTTACCGTGTTATTTTAATATCATAGACTTCTTATAGGCGTTCCTGTCATCTATAAGTATAGAACTATTTTCTGTATATTTTTCAAAATTTTAGGCTCAGTAGTTTCGGAGATAAGGGTTATTTTTTGTTTTTTTATGGTCAATTTTCGTCTTTTCTTATAACTTCTCTGTATGTTGCCTTCTCGATTATGAAAGAAGAGTGGAAAGCTATAGGGGAGACCTTTGCCCAAGTGGAACAGTACAAGTGGGAAAAAAATACGATCTACAGATTTCGTTTCATATAACTTTAAACTATGACTCAACTTTTCGCACGTGAACAAAACCACATGGTAACAGCATTATAAAAAAAACCATAGCACATGGCGGTCTTCACTTTTACACACCATTTCACCCCAATATGGCGAGGTATTGGGTTCCCGAAACAGGTGTTGATTGGGAATAAGTGGGTGTTTCAAGTAAATTGAAGCACGTCATTTACGTTACTTAAGGTAATTATTGCGAAGACAAAATAATATTAGCTTTTTTAGGGAACCAAGAACTGGTTGAAAAAGAAAAGGCTACCCTACCATTCAGGGATGAGCTCCCATCCCGTCCCGAGAGCTTACGTCAAGAGGATAAGCCAGCAGCGTCCACATGTCAGTTTTATATTAATGGTCCACCAATGAGGAGTACCTCGTAAACAACGAATATAATTTAATAGCTTTGTTAAATGGAGAAAACAATAAAATTCTACTGCTTGATTACGAGACAATCTCTCCTCTCATTAAATTCGTAATCCCACAAACCCAAAGAAAACATATCCATGAATCGCCTAATCCAATTTTAAACCAATTAAATTATCATAAAACACAATAGCTCATTATAGCGAGAGAATTTTAACACGACTCCTTTAAGAAGTCCTCGATTTCGTATGAGCTGCGCACGCGCATAGTATACCGAATACGGTCGGTTAGCACCGGCGAATTGTGGCACAACAACGTCCGGACGGATGAGTCTATTAAATCGTACGTGGTCAGGGGCCTTAACTGTAAAAATGTGGTATAAATGATGGGGGGAAGCGATTTCTGATTTTGTAATATTTTTAATTAAGTATTTAGGTATTCAGGGGGATTAACAAATAGACAAAAGAAACAGAAAACTAGCAAGACAAGAAGGCAACATCATGCTGCTGTTGTACTTTTGCACAGCACGGGCAGAATTTTCAAAGGTTCCTTATTTTTACGATGGGGTTATTACTATAAAAGCAACGGCCAACGGTTGCAGCATCCATGGTTATAAAAATGAGGACGGCATGATAATGATACGAAACATAGCATATTATATAAATGAAAAAAAATATTAAAAATGTAAAAAAAAAGAAACGTATAAGTTTGTTATGTTAAATGTTTATTCACAGAAATAATTTTTTTTTACAAGATTGGGTGGTTTGTTTTGTAGATGTGACTGCCACGACTCTTTGAGTTTAGCTGTACTTTACCTATTGTGGGACATGTTAGCCTTTTTTTTTCTTTTCTGATGGGAAATCATCAAATGACTTCTCCCGCTCTGGGCGTAGCGGGAGGGCGTGTCAGACTTTTCCTGACTAAAACCCACCCGTGTTCCTTCAGTTACCTGTGCCGGGGCCCCGGTAACTCTTTCTAACATCACGCAACCCTAGCTGGAGGGACATGTTAACCTGGACTACGAATTTAACAACAATGGAGTTATAAGACATGTTATAAGAAAGGCTGAGAAACGTTGAAATTCTTGTCCCTATATGTTTATAACTATGTGAACCTTTGTGAAGAGAAAACATAAAGATAAAGAAAGATTACTTGCCTGTAAGCTGCTGTTAAGCTGATCAGCAAGTAAAGAACACGGTATGTGTTTGTGATTAAATAGATTCAATCAACATCATGCACGTCTTAAAATCGAGTGACGGAAGATTCTAGTATCAACAATGCACTACCCTTATAAATAAAACGGCAAATCCTTAACTCACGTTCGCACGGACGTAAAAATATCACGGCGGGATTTTATCGCGCACTGGATTTCCAACTCTCGGTGTCGAGCGGTGTGTTGAGAATCCAACAGAGTACATCCCAGCTCGTCGAAAAACACTCGGATGTTCAACTTTCGGCGCTAAGCAGAGCGTTGATGAATATCCAGTGCGCGAAAAAAAAATTGCCGCTGGAAAAATCGCCAGGGCTTAATTAAATGCCGCTAACAAAAACGCTCTTTAGCCACAACCTACATTCCCCGCTACCGCTAATCACAAGGCCCACACTTAATTGCCTCGACTCGAGCAGTGAAGGGTGGCAGCTAAAAAATTGGCCAAGCGTGATGTTAGCACGACGAGCCACGCTATTAACTGCATCATTATTTTGTGTATTATCTGTCGAATACTACTTTCATGTAGTTTTATGACCATTTCTAGTCCAATTGAATTTTTCAGGTTTAGTTGAGATGGCCCAATGATGCCTCCAACAAACCCACACTGAGCCCGCTTGGTACATTACAGGTCACTCGCTCTCACATAGAGGCGGCCTGAGTTACAGCAGTGGGAACATTATAAGCCGATTCATCCTTATGCATCCTGGACTGTATGTGAAAAAAGCATATTCAAGATAGGCAATTAATTCTGGAGAAGCCAAGTCCACCAGTTGATTGTGACAGGCTGATAATGATGTTTTAGTTTAAATCGGATGAACGGAGCAAGAGTGAACGCAACCGTTCTTAAAACTCAAAAGCCTTGTTAAACGGTAATTCTTCTATTATTAATCAACTAGCTATTTCATCGTCAACAGTTTTCTGGGCTTGCGTTGTAAATCTTTTAAAACTTAGTACTACTGGATTAACAAAGTTGGCCTACAAAACGATTAGCAAAAAGAAAAAAGGTTTCACTCCTTTCGCCACGAAACTGGTAACAAAACATTCATCACCCCGAATCCTACCAACCAGTTGACCAGTGAAAGTCTTTACTCCGTAACGAACCACAAAACCATTAAAACGTAATACACTAAAGGAACATTACATGTCCGAGCGCCATTTACATGGACATCAGAGACCAACAGACACCATGACGGATCGTCATGATGTATGACCGATGGCAACGATTACGAACGACGGACCGTTCCCACTCAATCTCGGGAGGAATTTCTTAACGCTAGTTCAGGAAGTGAATTTATATTTTACAGTTTTGATGCAGCTACGAGGAAGTGGTAAGGAATTCTTTGTGCCAATAAAATTATGATTAAAGTGCCACTGTTGCACTAAAACGGCCGTCGAGAGGAATATTCAATTCATCTGGATACCTTGGGCCACCAGGGCCACTACCAACACAGCAAGAACTAAGCATGTGTTAGATAATTCCCCCCCCCCCCTCCACCCCTTTGCCTCTTCTAACACACGCTTTGTTTTTCAGCAGGTTTACGTACTTCCCACGGATCTGGTGTGGCTAAAACATATTGAGTAATGTTTTGAATCAAAGGAGAAAAGATAAACATTTTGCTATGTGGTTTGATGAGGAAGTCCAACTTCGAGAAACCAGATTATGAATACTAGACTACAGCACCCTAATTGCGTAATACACTATCAATCACAATCTGAATGATTTTGAAGCTTATTGCTAATCCATTGCTTCATATGTTCGAAAAATTTGTCCGCTCAACAACGTAAATAACGCAATGTTGTTGAACTATCAAAATGAAACCGATTCCTACTGTGTTACGCGATTAGGGTGCAGATTAGAATTTGGAGCAGTAGATACTTATATCACTGCTCCAAATTCTGTAGTAACGTAACCTGTTGGTTCTGGATTGGATTTATTTAAAGAAACTTCCTAAGAATAGAAGTTATCAAAGCTTTCAGAATAAATAATATTGCAGGAAATTCAAAATTTTGGAGCTTCCTTTGAAGAAAAGTCCGGATATCCTGCCCTATTTACCTCGCTTTTGCGTAAAGTTTGCTTTGGGGTACTAAAAAGGACTGGAATTCTATATAAAATTTATTATTCACTTTCTGAAGATAGAAAGTCTTCTGTGATTTTTGGGGAAGAGAAATAATTTATTAATTTCTAAATATTACTTTTACTTAGGTACCTACTGAATGATAAATAAATGGTTGGACTGTTCCATCAGAACTTATCATCTACAAAGAACAGCGGGGCAATTGCGTAACACAATTACAGTAGCAATCGCTTGCTTTTTGACAGTTCAACAAAATTCATTGCTTTATTTACGTTGCGTTGTTGAGCAGACAAATTTTTCGAACATATGTAGCAATGGATTAGCAATTTGTATCAAAATCATTCAGATTGTGATTGATAGTGTGTTACGCAATTAGGGTGCAGGATGAATATAAAAAATCAACCTTGATCCTCTATTTTTTTCACGCATTTTAACTATAAACTCGTTACAAATAAGAGACCTTAATTTTGTCTTCACTTCATATTTCAATGTCCAATCTCAATGTTCAATCTAATTTCCAAACCACTGTTCGCAGTCAGAACGGTACTAAAATCTGACAGCAAAAAATCTCTTTGACTCAAGTAAAGCACTAAATAACACTTCGACTACAATTCGTTTTTTACTTCGTCTAAAAATACATCGCTGGATAGTTAGGTACTTCAGACCAGGTCATTACTCATTTCAATACAATATCTTGATGACGCCTCTTGCCCGACCGCGGTGAAAGAAAGAGGGTAATGTTTTTTTGACTTATTTGTATACTGACCCTTGATGTCAAAGCTTTCTTTCATGTCTCACAAAATGGTGAGAATTCTTTTGTTAAAGTGATTTATGTTGGGTTTCTCGTGCTTGAGTGAAAAGGTAAGCGTTTGCGATAGTTTGTGGATGAATGAGTTGCTATTTAAGGACGTTTAAAATTTGAATCATATCTGAAAGTGTCCATCTCTATATGCTGAATGAATCATCTCAAGGGGTAAACTATTCTATCTGGTTTTTCGACTTGCAATAGATGATAAGCAAATGAATTGTATATCTTGCAAGAGTCCCCTCATCAATTAATGAATCTGCTGTGAATATTTTGAATGATAGAACAAAATTACAACAATCGATTATCAGGATTAGAGTACCTACATGGGAAATCAATCAGTCTGGCTGGATCAAAAGTTTCTTATAAAGCAGACAGAACAAGGCAAATATAAAAGATGATATTTCTAAGAAGGAAGTAAATGAGATGCTAACTTATAGAGATGGACAAAAGTTAACGAAGTATGGATTAATGTTAAAAAAAGATAATCTAGGAGTGTCTGAGAAGGAAGCAAACGAGATAATGGCTGATACAGGTTTCACGAAAATGTAATAACATAACATCCCGCCTGTCTTCCACAAAAGGTTAGGCAGAGGTGTATCTATCCACGCGCGCCTCAAAGAGATGTCAGCACTATTGACGGGGTCCGCTAGGGCCGAGCCAGCTAGGGTTGCGGGATGTTCGAAAGAGTTACCGTGGCCCCGGCACAGGCATCTGAAGGAACACGGGTGGGTTTTAGTCAGTAAAAGTCTGACACGCCCTCCCGTTCCGTCCAGAGCGGGAGAAGTCATTTGATGATTTCCCAACCAAAAAAGAAAAGAGGTGTATCTATAGTACCTACCTACACCCATATTTCGCCAGATATGTTTAATTCCCATGTAATAGGGAGTGAACATATCACCATCGGACACAAATGCAGACTCCGGTCTGCTACTGAGATTTTCCAGATAGAAACACCCAATAATGCTTTGCCAGACCCTGGGTTATGCTCAGCTACTGCTGAGCTACTGCTCTTGCGACCACTAGACCAACGAGGCAGTCAATCGTAATATTAATCAATATAAGAAGATGATGAACGAAAAAGCCCATGTCAATAATAATATCTTTAAATACACAACCAATTAAGCCCTGTACAAAAATACCGTCATCAACCTTCGTTTAATCAAATCGATTCCACCAAGCCTATGCCTAAATCAGTCGGAACAATCGATGCTATACCGAGCACATTTCCTGTCTCATTGTCATATTAATATGTGAATGCACGTACCTATTGTTATCGATATTATAGCTGCATAGGCGCTTGTCCAAAAATAAACGTATTACTTGTATTGTCTCATTACGATGCGGTAGTATTCAAATTGAGTTTTTGTGGTGGATGCATTTCTTTGCGTTGGTGATTGAAAGACTTTACTTTGTTCATTAAGACGACGATACCCGACTTTTAATGATTTTAAACTGAAAATTACGTCTAAACGAGTAGTGTTAATGTTTTGGAAAAAATATATGTTAAATTAGAGCATTTTCTTAATAACTTAATATGTGAATATTTTATATTGTGTTTTTATTACATAGTGTAATTAATTTGTAAAGTTATGTCTGACGTGGATAAACAACCGAGAATTACGCAAAAACTATCAAGCGTATTTTTATGAAACCTTCACCATTTTAGAGGTAATTTAATTATTTATTATACGTATTTTAATAGAATACCTTTTGTTTTGTTTTATGTATAATAAATTAATAATGCGTCTATTTTCGCAGCGCTCATTGATGAGCGAGTCCTATTACTGGGTGGACGTAAGACGTGGTGCGTGAGCTCAGCACAGAACACGCAAGCTATGCGCTCAAGACCGTTGGCATGTATCTGAGTCTTAAAGAGCTTATCGTACCCTTGGAAACTGTAAATACTACAAGAGTCGAATTAACCAACTGGTTGCTTGACTGAAACCGTACGCGTCGATTTCTAAGTTTGATCATCAAGTCCATAATTCTGCTGATCCATAAATCTGCTAGCAAGTTTCACGTTAGCTGTGATTGGTTCAGAGAAACGAACACAACTAAATAAGTAACCAATTCAATAAACAATATTCTAGTGCGGAACTCGTCGGCAGATCCTACTACCAAAATCAATGAAACAGAGTAGGTAATCAAAAAAATTATTTATAGTGTTTAGCCAAATTAGATACAAATCAAATTCTAAGAAATGTCCTGATGAAGCAAATAATGAACATGCCACAGATTTATAACTACCACAGCAGTGGCGCAGCTACAATTATCATTAGAGGGAAGCCGAAGAAAAAATTGTTCAGTTCTCATAAACTCAGACAAAAAATTGTAGGTTTTTTTGTAATGTGATGTGATACACAGTTATACACACAGGTGTACCATATTATTTGGCAATAGTAGACATTAAGAAGAATGGTTGTCCCGAAGGGAAGCCGATAGGAATCGGGTTGTATGAACGCTTCGCCCCTGCACCACAGCTTGCGCACTCCACAGGAATGCAAAATAATGACCGAGGCACTCTGACGCATCGATGTTATAATAAAACGGACAAAAACGCAATCGAAAGCTTCGGCTCGACGGAAATAACCGACGGAGCGATTAATCGCAATGCCTGGACGTTTACTGTATAAGGCTCAAGGCTGCCCTTCCACCAACGATGTGCGAGGTAGCTAAGCGCCACTAAGCGGTGAAGCTAAGCTACAAGTTTTGTAGCTTGATTTGTAGAGTGTCGCCCGATCGCATCAAAACTTGGTCACGTTTCTTTTAATAAGAAGAAAAGAAAGAAAGAAAATAAGTTTATTTGCGGTAAGATTTATGTGACGCAAAGAAAAAACACAAACACAAAAAAAAAGTTGAGGAAAATTTGCGTCACTTCGACGAAAACGGCTATCGATCAGCATAATGCTGTGACCCTATACAAGACAGCCACATCTCTGGTTTTCACCGAAAGCCGGCGTTGACAACATTTGAACAATTGACAATGGCATTTGAATAGTATTGTCATGCTCGCTCATACTGAAAATCGTATCTTTCCATGCGGTATGCGTGAGCTCACTCTTCTCAGTATCCCCCACTTTTTCGCTCACCTAAGTACGTTGAAGGCTAATCTAAAGATTTAAATCTTTTAGCGTAGCGGAGCGGGTAAGATGTTCTATGACGATTCGCTTTGCGCGTACAAAACTTAGCTTCGTTGAGCCCTTTTCCGCCGCTTAGCCAAGCTACGAATCAAACGATCCTTCTCTAGCCGATTAGAGAATTCCTGACACCTGTCAGATAAATAGTCCTGTACAGTTATTTTATATCTGGACTGACAGCCAGGGGCGACGGCTTCATACAACACCCATTCCTATCGTCTTTCCTTCGGAACTACGACTGTAGGTACTCGAGTTTACTCTTACTAAATAACATAAGTACATACGGCAAATTACAGGTATTTAATACAATATCATAAGATAAAAAGCATTACAATAACGCGTAACTATAGGCGTACCTATACATAAAGGCGTTAAATTAAGAAAAGTAAAGGATTGACTTAGTTTTGAAGTAATAATTACCGATGTTATATTGAGTGAGAACGAGAACTGAACAATTTTCTCTTCGGCTTCCCTATAATGGAAGTTGTAGCTTCGCTACTGCTGACAGCATCCTTATAGCAACGTCAATAAAGATGACTGTGATACAAAATCCGAGGTAAAATAACCGTGAAAGGACTGCAAACGCTGAGTACAAAAGAATTCGTGTTACACGAATTTAAACCAATGATATTATATAAATAAAGACAGCAGTTGCAGACAAATTCAGACAATTGTTGTAATTTGATTTAGTCGGCTAATAGCAGCGAGCGAAACGTAGCGTATTAAGCGTAACACACTACAGATAGCTATCTCTTTCTGTATCATACGTTCCGTATTATCTATCGCAGTCGTAATTGAAAACTACTATACACACCTATATGTAAGTACATTTGTATTTGTAACAACAACGCAACGATATCTGAACGCCGCTCAGTATGAACGTAGCGTATTTTCCTTTGTAATATCACTGATTTAAACTATGTACATTAGTTCTTAATCGTGTCCAATTGACAGGTGTTAGGAACTCATTCTCTCGGCGGCCGAAATATAGTTGTTATCATACACATCTATCGCTACGCAGCTTAGCACATCCCTGGTGGAAAGGCAGCCTAAATGTTGTTCCACACTTTTTTAGAGCATCAGTTAAATGGGTTGAAGATGTTTTCGTCAAGAGGGTATGTCGCATATATTTGGAGTTTTGCTTACGTTACTTTGTAAGGAAAAAAAGTTCGTGAGCTTTAAAGTTAGTTAAGTTTTCGCTGAAGTATTGGAGAGTTTGGATGAGAAATACCGTGTAAAAACTAGGGTAAGGGGATTAGAAACTACTTGGGAGGTTAAGTTTAAATCTTGGCAAGTTAAGTTTAAATCTTGGCAAGTTCTAAATGCATTCTGTATCTAATAGAAAACTTAAAGAAATGCTAGTAACTATTACGTAATCCAAATCAATACTCAATTCTTTATTGGATTCTATAACGTAAATGCTGAGATATAGAATGGTTAGTGTCAATATAATAATCCGTAGAAGAAAATCAGAGCGTCTATTTATTAATTTAAACTACTCGCACACAATAAGTTACAAAGGCGAACTTAAGGGGGAAGCGCCAGGTAGCCCGCGAAATTCAAACTTTCTTATGTTTTTTGTAATTTGCAAGTCAGTATTAAGTTGTATGTTGATTAAAGTATCATTCGCGACCGTAACAAATATGGATTTACAGAATTATAATCATCAAAATCAATAATACAACTCCATAAGTTTGTATAATCCTAATTGTCAAGATTTCATGAAATAGTCATTCGATAAATTACCTGATCTTAAAGAGTTGTACTGATGACCTTAATTATTATAATTCTGTAAACACATACTTTTTACGGTCGCGAATCATATTTTGGTCAACATACAACCTAATACTATCTTGCAAATTGCAAAAAACGTAAGCAAATATGAATTTCCCGGGCTACCTGGCGCTTTTGCCTTACGGGGCAAGCGCTAAGGTAGCCCGCGAAATTCAAATATTCTTACGATTTTTGCAATTTACAGTTCTGTGTCTGGGTGTATGTTGATTAAAGTATGAGTCGCGACCGTAACAAATATATATTTATAGAGAATTATAATTTAATAGAATTATAATCATAAGAATCAGTAATACAACCCCTTAAGTTAGTATAATCCTCAAATGTCTAGATTTCATGTAATAGTATTCAATAAGATTGCTTGGTTTTAGAGAGTTGCATTGACGACTTAAATAATTATAATTTATAAATAGATATTTGTTACGGTTGCGAATCATATTTTAATCAACATCAACCTAATACTCATCTGCAAATGGCAAAAAACGTAAGAAAATTTGAATTTTGCGGGCTACCCTGGCGCTTTCGCCTTAATGCCTTAGGTATTCTCTACCAGTCAACGAAGGGGTTTATTCTTGTTTGAATTTAATTTAGCTATTTTTTACATAACATTACGCCTGTTTTTCCTGAGGGATTAGGCAGAGGTGTACCTATAGTACACCCACATTTCGCCAGTTATGTTTAAGTCCCATGTAATAGGGGGCGAGCCTATTGCCATCTACCGGGCACAAATCTAGACTCCAGGCTGCTACTGAGAAATTCCAGATAGAAGAACCCAATAACACTGCCTGACCTGGTACAAGCTATTCTGTTATAATTGTAATAATCCAGTTAGGTCCACTAAACTAGGGCTTGTAAGCAATTTTCGACAGAATACCCAATTTGTGTCCATTATTTGAAGTTCAATTGCGTAAACAGTCTGATCATTATTTCTGCCTTAATTAAAACAAGTGAAGTACCCTATAAATTGCGATACTTGGCGCCTAGCCAACTCTCTCTCGGTAAAATGTAGAATGTCTAGATATCCTTTACAACCTTAAGGCTGCCTGTCCAGTATGCAGAGCGGAGCGGAGTTGCGGACTGTGTTTGTCCATTGACGCTGAGCCAAGAAGCAGAACGGAGCGAGGGCGCATGCGGAACTAGGCTGAGAGCATGCGACGAGTCATTTGAAGCGGACACCGCGGCCGTTTTTTGTTCCTCTTCCCCGCTCCGCTTCTCCGCTCTGCGTAATGTATGAATTTTTAATCTAGTTCGCAAATCGATGTCTACTGAAGCGAAGCGGAGTGAAGCTTAGATTCTATTATTGGCACAGCTCCGCTTCTTTCCTCTCTTCTCCGCTCCAGCGTACAGGCAGCCTTACAGTTTGACTAGAAAAACGGTTTTCGAATTAATCCGGTCTAACTTCAAGTATAGGTAAAACCCAGACTAAGTTTCCGGCTGTGAAGGTCAGGGTCAGGTGGCAATCGATCCGTATAAAATATGCATTATAAGGCGCATCAAACTTGAAAATTACAGATTGTCCTTCGGTGAGTGACCTCAAGAACTCCATGACCTCATTCCGCCTGCCCCCTTCTACCATCGGATATCTAGACACACTGCAGGTTACCATCCCTACCTAGTTGCTATTCCACCAATTCGCACTAAGCGTTTCCAAATGTCTTTTGTGATGCGCACAGCAAAGGAGTGGAACTCTCTTCCTGCGTCTGTGCTTCCGAACGCATACAACCCCGATCTCTTCAATGTGAGAGTGAACAGGCTTCTTCTGGATAAGCTCGCTCCATCCTCGACTTTCGTCTCTGTCACCTCTGACTTAGACTAGAGTCAAGAGCAAACTTATCTCAAACAAAAAAAAAAAAACTTCAGTATTAGTATATAGTATGTCAGATTGTAGTCAATCTATGTTTTCATCTGGTTAGACTAGCCTGATTTATTCTCGATTTTCGAAAGCCATATTCATACTGTTCAGCATAACTTCGCATTTGCTTCCTGAGCACCGTGGTCTCCAGTCAAAATCATTGGTTCCTCTTATTATCTGGGCCATAAGCATACCTCGGATTTGGGATTGATTAAGTAGGCCTTAATTTTCACGTTGCTCACACCAGTTGTGACTCCAACACCCAACCATCCTTACAGAAAATACAACTCATCATCATCATCACCCACATCTCCACTTCACCAATTGGATAGGCCTCTGTCTTTGTAATGGTTCTACCCGTGATAGCAAAAATGTCACTCACCGTGAAAATACAACTCAATCCCCAATTTCACCCACTCCATTAATTCTACTTTCAAGCAACACCATAACAATTTCTAAACAAATAACAAGCCATCTGCCACAGTGTAGTTAAATAGTAAATCAATCTGTCTAACCTTTTTCCCAACTATATTGGGGTCGGCTTCCAGTCTAACCGGATGCAGCTAAATACCAGTGTTTCCCATGGAGCGACTGCTTATCTAACCTCCACAACCCAGTTACTGAGTAATATACTTTAGTAAGACTGGTTGTCAAGACTTGCGGGCTTTAGAAAATACAAGTCTAATGAAATCCTACTTCCTACTTAATGTTAAAATGCGAAAGTTTCTGAGGATGGACGGATGAATGTTTGTTACTCTTTCACGCAAAAACTACTGAACAGATTTGGATGAAATTTGGCACACAGATAGTTTATAACCTGGTTTAACACATAGGATACTTTTTATCCCGATATCTCCACGGGATCGAAACTTATGCTGACGAAATCGCGGGGCGCTCCTAGTTCAAAATAAAGCCCCAATTTTATCCACTCCATTCATTCTCCTTACCTTAAACAATTTCTAAACAAACCCGTCAAATGCTCGCGTACTAGAAGCCGATAGCAAGCCGCCTGCCACAGTGTAGTTACTTGTTACATAACATCCTCGTACGGTACAACATAATATATTAAACTAGGTTAGATCTGATGTGAACTGGCGTATTCAACTGCGTTTCGTTTCAACACGTTTATGTTGGAGAATTTACTTTTATCACATTAAAGGTAGAATGTAAAAACTAATTGTTATTGTGTCCTGATAGGAACCGACATGTGAAACGCTTTATTCGTAAAACCACGCATTATATACCAAATCCTTTTTAACAGTTAATAATTTTAAGAAGTTGCCAGACTTCTTGACGTTGTGTTAGAATTTTACTGACAACTAAATACTTCTTGAAGACAGCCTCTGATCCTGTTCCTTAGCATAAAGAAAAATTAGCCTATAATGTTCCCACTGCTGAGACACAGGCCTCCTCTCGATGAGAGGGAGTGGGCCGTAATCCACCACGTGAGCCCAGTGCGGGTTGGTATCTTGTTTCTTAACATGTGTTAAATACAGCTTCAGGACATGGTAAGGAACCTCCAGATCTGTTTAAGCTATACCTGCTCCTGTGGCCTATAGCGTCTTCAGCTAACCAAAAGCGTCTCGCGATATCGGTATAAACTTAACTGCACAAAAGGCCTACATAAATCTAGTCTCAAGTCATGACAAACCATGCAAAAGTAGTAAAAAAGTTATGAAATAAACATTTCCGGCGTACAAAAACCCCCGATTTGCTATGCAAAAACATGCACAACAAGACCAGAAGCAAACAGCAGTTTCCCTTACAAAACTAGAAGGATCGTAACTAACAAAACCCATTTCTCCGCGTCTGTACTCCGCACAATGAACCGACTATCCAACTGCGGATGTACTAGTTTATACCTCAGAGTATGGTCAGGCGCATTCCTACATTGGTGCAAAGGGCAATGTGATAATCGACAGCTGGGTACAGCAAGGTCGGCCAATGCATGGGTCAGTGATAAACACGTCGTATGTATTGATTGAACTTGTTTATTGATTGATACACAATGTATATTTTGATGGACGTGGTGAAGATGGGTGAATTGACTGGGCAAAAGTAACAAGCAATGATCCGAAGTACCTGGAGGTGGATTGCTTGTTACTTTACGGCCGAACCCAATAACCTATTTTCAGTAAAAGACAGAAACGCTATTGATGGTAGACAGTATAATTCTATCTGTCCTTATATCAGGCCGGTAAGATTCCATAATCTCTTATAGATTATTGGGACGTTAAAACCATAGATAGATAGGTTTTGCTATCTCCAGTATGCCAAAACTGGTGATATAACTATGGTTATTGGGTTCGGCCGTTAAAGAGGTATTTTCTCGACAGTGGCCGGCAGGCCGACCCCTTGTGACCCCTTATTTATACATTGTCCGGTAATTAATGGAATAACCTTGAAATAGCATATAATACACCTTATGGCCGTTCTAAAAGAAAAATTAAAAGATTTTTTTTAATACTGTGCAATTTCTAGGCACACTATTTACTGCCTCTCTGTCGGCATAGTCAGCGTACAATATTATAACGGCGGTGGTGAAGAATATTGTATAAAAGTTAGTATTAGTAGTTTTTCTAAAAAATCTTAGGTACTTTCACTTAGAGAGCAGTGGTGGCCCAGTGGTAACGACCGCGATTTACGAGTTGTAAGTCGTAGGTTCGAATCCTGACAGGCGCTTTACTTTGTGTAAATTATTTCATCACTACTGCTCTCAAAACGGTGAAGGAAAACATCGTGAGGAAACCGGCATGTCCTAGAACCAAAAATTGACATGTGACATCTACCAACCCGCACTGGGCCCACGTGGTGGATTACGGCCCACTCCCTCTCGAAGAGAGAAGGCCTGTATCCCAGCCATCCCAGCAGTGGGAACATTATAGAGGCTGAATATGCATATGCTTAGCTTAGGTACTTTCTAAAAAATCTTGTACTTGGGATATATATGTATACTTAGTCGGCCATAAATACTGTTACAATTAAAAATAAACAAAATATTACATTTGAATTTGGAATCTGTCATTTTTATATGATTGTTCATTGAGTTTTCTCATTTTGGCGCCAATACATTGTACAATATTTTGCGATATTAAAATGGCTGACGCTGAATGCTGGAGTGGGGTGATAAAGAGAACCGAATCGCTGTGATTGCATTACACAAAGTAGGTATGGAGCCAAATGCAATTTTTAAAACTACGCTTGGTATTAGTAAAATGTTTGTGTACCGGGCTATTAATAGGTACAATGAGACCTCCCCTGTTTGAGACAGAAAAAGATCTGGTCGTCCACGTTCGTACAAAAAAGGTGGTCAAAGCAGTAAGGGAAATAATTCGAAGAAACCCTGTCCTAAAGCCAAAGATTTTATCTCGGGATATGAAGATAGCACCTAGAACCATGTCGCATATTTTAAAAGATGACTTAGGACTTGCAGACTATAAGAGACGTACTGGTCATTTCTTAACTGATAATTTAAAAAAGAATAGGGTGGTAAAATCGAAACAACTACTGAAGCGGTACGCAAAGGGCGGTCACAGAAAAATTTTGTTTACGGATGAGAAAATTTTTACAATTGAGCAACATTTTAACAAACAAAATGACCGTATTTATGCTCAAAGCTCTAAGGAAGCTTCCCGATTAGTCGACAGAGTGCAACGTGGGCACTATCCGACTTCAGTGATGGTTTGGTGGGGTATTAGCTATGAAGGAGTGACTGAGCCATACTTTTGTGAAAAAGGTATCAAAACATCGGCACAAGTGTATCAAGATACCATTCTTGAGAAAGTAGTGAAGCCCCATAACAACACCATGTTCAATAACCAAGAATGCTCCTTCCAGCAAGACTCGGCGCCGGGTCATAAAGCTCGGTCTACGCAGTCTTGGTTGGAAACGAACGTTTCGGACTTCATCAGAGCTGAAGACTGGCCGTCGTCTAGTCCCGATCTTAATCCGCTGGATTATGATTTATGGTCAGTTTTAGAGAGTACGGCTTGCTCTAAACGCCATGATAATTTGGAGTCCCTAAAACAATCCGTACGATTGGCAGTGAAGAATTTTCCCATGGAAAGAGTGCGTGCTTCTATTGATAACTGGCCTCAACGTTTAAAGGACTGTATTGCAGCCAATGGAGACCACTTCGAGTAAGCTTTTTATATTTTAAATTGTTTTATATTTATGGCAAGACTAGGTATATTGTATTTTTTTTTAGGACGGCCATAAGGTCTATTATATGCTATTTCTAGGTTATCCATTCTTTACCAGACATCCTGTATACCCGGGATAAAGTTATGCCAAACTTAAACCTCGAAAAATGTGAGGTTAAACCAAAATTAATAATGGTTTAACTTTACTCCGTGTTTATTAACTGAAGGGTAACAGTTTACAAAATGAACATGCAGTTTAGTAAAAGAGCTGCACATCCAGCGGTCGACCTCAGTCTGCTTTAAAATAGCCTCGACAAGAGGCGGCCACCCTGGGGAGTCTGCCCTGCTGCTACCATTTGATTATCTGACTGGCGAATATTTCCAGCACGGCATGAGCAATTCTCATATACAGTATTTTTATCTCACGAAGCGACGCGCATTGTAACTTGTGGTACAAACAAGCTGTGAATGTGTACGTGAAGATGAGTAGCGTCAGCACAACACACACAGTCAAACGCCGGATGCAGCTGAATACCAGTATTTTACAAGGAGCGACTCCCTACCTGACCTCCACAGCCCAGTTACTGGGTAATACGATACCCCTTGGTAAGACTGGTTGTCAGAGTTTAAGGCTTCTGACGGCCCGTAACGACTGTCAAAGATACACGAATGACAGACGGGATCAACGGCTTAACGTGCTTTTCGAGGCACGGAGAGGTCTTGGTATGTAAAGATAGTCACCCATCCAGGGACCAACCGCGGCAAGCGTAGCTTAACCTGATCTATCGACCCATGCGGCTGTTATTACTTAGCCACAAGCCCCTCTCTGTTTACGAATGGGCGGGCGTCAGCACATCAAGCTACCCGAAACTGTGAAATTTTCCCAATCAACCTTGGACCTAATGCTTTAGCAATAAAGTCGAAAATCTATTAAAGAAATTTGACAGATAGTAGTAGCTTGATGTGCTAGCGACTGTACAATAACTACTTAAAGAACATAATCTACATAAGTACTGCTTGATACATTTTTATGATATCTCCTTGAAATTCATTGATTTTTTTCATGTCAATGACAAATCGATATGAGTACGTAAGTAAGTATTTACATCTATAGGTAGTTTTCATACTAAGCATCCAGCTAAAGAATAAGGAGTTACTCTAAATAATTCTGCTAGGAAACCCCACGAATCAGTCATGCCGAGTTTGGAAATTGCGGAGCGGCATTATTTTGACAACCTTCTTCGAGATAAATCGAAAATGCTGTACTGGTCGAATACATGCGAGCAGAGCGGCCGGCAATGTTAGTATGAAAATCCATATCTGTCGTGTTTAGCGGCCGAATATATTACATACTAGGAAAACTCATATCTGTCGTGTAATTTAAAAATGGAACGAACTTTTTACTTCGACACATGGCAACCAAGGAGGTAACTTTATCAAAGATTTTATTTAAATCTCGAACTGGCTTAGCAAATAGAAGTAAAACAGAAACAAATGCAAGCTTTTTGTATGCGAAGAGGTATGTGTGCCATGCAGTGGTGTCCCAACAGGTAGTTCTTGGTTGCTGTGTGTGGACTGCTGTGTTACTAGGCTCATAGTAGTAGGAGTGAATCCTTTAATAGCAATTAAGATCACAAACATCTCAACCCACTCTTCTGTAAATCACCGTGTGCAAAACTGCCTCGTTGGTCTAGTGCAGGGTTTCTTAAAGTGGGGTCCACGGACCCCCACCAGGGGTCCGCAGTAGGTCAGCTAACTCTTAACCTATTTACTAGGAAATAGTGTAATAATCTCGTCTAGGTTAAGCCAAGAACTCACCGCGACGATAACGTATCGTCAGTCACAAAACATGAGTTAATTGAACAATGACTAAACTTCTAGGGCAGGGTTTCTTAGCAGCACAGTTGTTTCATGTTTGTCTCTGATACTCTGATCTGTTCATTTACTCCTGTGGCGCCACGTCTCTCACTGTAGTAAGTAATGAAACTACCAACTAATAAAAGTGATTTTTCAATATAAATATGGCTCGTTTTCTTTACTTAAAATATTCTTTGACAGGGGTCCGTGGAATTATTTATATTGTGAAAGTGGTTCGCGACTGCAAAAAGTTAATGAAACCCTGGTCTAGTGGTTGCAAGTGCTACTGCAGAGCATGAGGTCCTGAGTTCAATTCCCGGGTCAGGCAAAGTTTTATTGGGTTTTCCATCTGGAATTTCTCAATGGCAGCCCGGAGTCCAGATTTGTGCTCGGTAGATGGCAATAGGCTCGCTCCCTATTACATGGGACTTACTGGCGAAATGTGGGTGTACTATAGGTACACCTCTGCCTAACCCTTCGGGGTATACAGGTGTGTGTATGCAAACCCTGTAAACCGCTGACAGCCAAGAACACAAAGTAAAACTGATCACTTACATTACATCACTGAGAACAATCGTAAGTTTTTATATTATCACATTATGCAAGAAACAAGTACTGGTACAAACAATAAGCAATCTGTACCGAGAACCACTTTGCTGTGCATTGCATAGCACGTGTGTATTGCAAGATCATCGATTTCAAAGTGCAGCAGTGTATTGCTAAATTGTGAAAGGAGGGTAGAACCGTGTTTTATTTTATGATCCATTTATGACCATCAAGAGCATAATGCATTGATGTGATCACAGAATAAGTAGGCTGAAGTGGCAATAAGCTGGCTATATAATTATCCACTTTTATACATCTTAATTCACTCATTAGCCCTCTTCAGTCTGGGTTCAGGCCCGGGCACAGCACCGTTTCCGCCCTCCTTAAAGTGACTGGCGATATAAGGGCAGGACTGGAAGACACCAAAGTTACTGCACTAGTGTTGGTCGATTTCTCGAATGCCTTTAATACCGTCAGTCACGACATCCTGCTAGCCATTCTGTCCTATGTTTTGGTCTCTCCCGAGACACTGGGATGGTTCTCCTCTTACCTTCAGGAACGTCAGCAGTCCGTCCAGGTTGGGGATTCTTCATCATGCTGGTGTGATTTGGTAACGGGCGTTCCTCAAGGCGGTATTCTTTCTCCTCTTCTGTTTTCTATATTTATTAATCTTATAACTTCTGAACTTCAGTGTGCGTATCATCTGTATGCTGATGACTTGCAGTTGTACTGTCAAGGGAAGGTTGATGAAATACCTGAAGCTATCGACAAATTAAATAGAGACTTGATAGCCATAAAAACCTGGTCTGATAGATTTGGTGTTGCAGTAAACCCTAATAAGTGTCAGGCAATCATCATCGGTAGTTCTCGGAGTATGAGTAAGGTGGATAGTACAACCTTGCCACCAGTTCTCTTCAATGGTACAATCGTTCCATTTAGCAATGACGTGAAGGACCTAGGCTTGCACATTGATAGTACCCTGAACTGGCGTATCCAAGTCGCTAGGGTCAGCCAGAAGGTTACTGGAACATTGCGGGCTCTGAACCGACTGAAAAATTTATTACCAACGAGAACGAAGACAATGCTTGTGCAGTCCTTAATTTTCCCTATCATCGATTATGGTGATGTGTGCTACTATGACCTGAATGCAGATCTCCTCGACAAACTTGACCGTCTTCTCAATTACTGCATTCGATTCGTTTTCAATCTGCGTAAATATGATCATGTCTCTGCGCATCGGTCGCTTCTTAAGTGGTTGCCTATACGCCAGCGCAGAGAGCAAAGGGCGCTGACCACCTTGTTTTTATTTCTTGACTCTCCCACTTCCCCGAGTTATCTTGCCCCCCACTTTCAGTACATTTGTGCCAACCACAATAAAAATCTACGTTCATCAAATAATCGCCTTCTTCAATGTCCCTCTCATCGCACAGACTTTATTCACTCTTCCTTCTTCGTTCAGTCTATCTCTCTGTGGAATGCGCTCCCCCTGGAAATCAGGATGGCTACCAACCGATTATCCTTTAAAATAAAAGTTCGCGAGCACATTCGTAAGAAGCTGGCAGTATCATCACAACGTTAACGTTTTCCCATTGTTTGTCTTATTTGTTTTAGTATATTCGTGTATTTATGTATATATTTATTTGCGCTTATTTATATATAATTAGGTATATATTATTATATTTATAGTTTGTAATAGGTATATGTGTATCTTTATATTTAAATAAATATGTATTCCACAATTTCTCATAACTGCACCTACCACTGTTTGTCTCTGCATCACCCAAAGGTTGACTGGTAGAAAATGCCTATGGCATTAAGTCCGCCTCTGTACTTTTCTGTGAATGAAGTATTAAATAAATAAATAATAATAATAAATTAGCCTTAGAATCAATGGCCGTTGGTGTAGACGGGTTTTAGAGTGGAGAATCGGCAAACGTAAGGTAGGACGCTCTCAGACTAGGGGGAACGACGATCTTCGCAAGTTCACAGGTTGGCAGGTAGCAAGTGAATGGAAATGCCGAGGATCGAGTTATGGAGAATCGGCAAACGTAAGGTAGGACGCTCTCAGGCTAGGGGGAACGACGATCTTCGCAGGTTCACCGGTTGGCTGGTAGCAAGTGAATGGAAATGTTGAGGATCGAGTTAAATGGCGTGTAATAAGAGAGCCTTATGTCCAGCATTCATTAGACTGCTATAGGCTGATGATGATGAGAGTTGTTCAACAGTCACCAATAGGGATGATAGCTAAAAATATTTTTTTGTCCGTCACGTAGATTATTAAGAAATATTGGACTCGGTATTTTTTCTTTTTTTACGTAATAAAAGACTACAGCGATACATTGAGTTAAAATGTGGCATGACGTCACGCCTTGCTTGATTTCATACTGAGTTGTGACGTAGCGAGCCCACACTCCCCAACATTAATACGTGTCTAATATTTTTTTATTATCTGACTGACAGACTAAATAGATTTTTTTTTTTTTACCCACGCATCATCTCTATTTAGAAGTTGACAATGACATCACAGAATTGAGAAATATAGTTCGTTATCGAAGACCAATTTTATTTATCAACATCCCCAAAACATTAACGTTATGCATGACTATAAAATTACTGTTGAAAGTACTTAATTAATATAATTTACACACCTTCGAATACATTAACGGCATGAGCAAATCTTGTTAATGATATTTCGTTAACGAGATATGCCTGTTTCGGTTATAAATTATTCCAATACAGTGCATGTCAGAAGTCTAAGTTATAATCGTTTGATTACATATGCCTTCTTCATAGCGTGTCGAAGGCAATTGTGTCAGCCCAGAACTTCTGCAGGTAGCATCCACGAGTTACCGTTCCAACATGACTTGATGACAGCCTATGGCAACCGCGTAGGACACTGCACCACATTATTTATTGCCGATGCATTGTCAGCTTAGACAAAGGGTCGAAAAACGCTCATACATTTTTAAGCTGAACATACTCGTAGCATCGCAATTTGATCGCAGAAATAGGTATGATGTTACCTACTATTTCCTCTAAAGAACACTTTCTAAGGCGAAAGCGCCAGCGTAGCCCGCGAGACGGCGAGCAATGGGTAGCTCGCCGTCCGGTAAGGACTAGGCTCGGGTCGACGGCGCGTTGTGTTCCACGCGCGCCTCAAAGAGATGTACTAGCTGACGGGGTCCGCTAGGGCCGACGCCAACCAGGCTCGCGGGATGTTCGAAAGAGTTACCGTGGCCCCGGCTCAGGCAACTGAAGGTTCACGGGTGGGTTTTAGTCAGTAAAAGTCTGACACGCCCTCCCGCTCCGCCCAGAGCGGGAGGCCATTTGATGATTTCTCACCCAAAAAATGGTAGCCCGCGAAATTCAAATTTTCATATCTAAATCACAAATTCTCAGCAAACGTCAGTTTTATGTTTGATATTTCGCGCCCGGCTGAGCACCTGCTCCTCACCTCTGGACGAAGCCTAAGGGTTCTGTTGTTTAGAAGCTTGTCTACAAAGGTTAGCTAAGTCATCAAAAGATCAAGACGTGCTAGAAATAGAACGTGAAATACCTAGTAGGTAATATGTTTACTCGTTAGGGAACATTCTTGTTTGGAATTGTATCTTTTTGCAGAACAATAAAAAACAACACGGCTTTGTTTTACTGTAATTATTTGTTATTTAATATCTGTAGTCACTGTGGTAAAGTTGCAATTTTATCATGATTTCATTTAGATTAGATCACAATCATGTAGAATAAAACCTATTAGCTCGCAAAAACAATATAATCAAATATTATGATTATGCTTACTGTGTTTACTGTAGGGAAGATTTAATTTAAATTTAACAGGCTAGCGGTTTGACCACCGTCTCACCTAATGGTAAGGGGTCCCCGAAACGATCAATTGCGATTGTTCAATTGCCATCAATTTCTATTGTAGTAATATTGACTATCGCTTCAATTGCATTTGGTAGACGAACAACTTGCGCATCAATGTGTATGTAATAATTGAGAATTGCAATTGATCGTTTCGAGGACCCTTTAACGATGACGCGTTCGAAGACAGTGCACGCTTGTCTAGAAGCAGTCTATTCACTCGAGACTCCCAGGTTATAGCTATCAGGACACACAGACACTGGCTAGAATTTACACTCGTAGAATGATACTAACGCAAAATCAGTAATTACTTAAGACGCAGATATACAAGGTCTAACAGGACGATTGACATTCCCTTAAACCACGTAAAGAGAATCATGTTCTTTACCCGTATACAAAAAATCAATCAAATCCAATGAATACTATAGCCACAGGAAATTATTTTTCATTTTCTTATTTTTCAACATGATGTAGATCTGAGTCCGTAATAATAGGTAAACATTGCTGCCGCCGCGCCCCGCACCCCGCACCGCACCGTTGGTCAGTGACTTTTCATAGATAAAGCGTGTTTAGTTTTTATGCAGTTGATTCTGCTATTTATTTTGTTTGAGAACTGCAATTTTTAAATTTTCCATTATCTACTAATCTACGTGTTATAAAATGTTTCGATGGACTAGTACTGTGCTCGTTTTCATTTAATGTCGTACGTTCAGATACACGTTGTATGCCAACGGCCTTGAGTGCATAGCTTGCACGTTCTGTGCTGAACTCACGCAACGCGTCGTACTTACATCCACCCAGTAATAGGACTCGCCCATCAAGGAACGCTGTCCCAAATTATTGGACGCATTATTAATTTATTATAATACATAAAGCAAAAAGTATTATATTAAAACACGTACCTATACTAAAAGATAAATAATTAAATTATCTTTAAAATGGTGAAGGTTTCATAAAAATACGTTTGATAAATTTTGCGTGATTCTCAGGTTTTTATCCGCGTTAGACATTTCTTTACAAATTAATAACACTATACAAACACAATCTATAATATTTACATATTAAGTTATTAAGAAAATGCTCTAATTTAACATATTTTTTTTTTCCCAATTCATTAACACTACTTGTTTAGACGTGATCTTCAGTTTAAAATAATTGAAAGTCGGTTATCCTCGCCTTAAGTAAACAATCAATTTTTTTCTTGAACTTCTACTCATTTTCTGTTTTGTGGTAGTCAGCTGACTGCCTTAAGTAATAAAGTTCTATAGAAAACGATCGCACATCTCACCTTGGCATATTTAAACAGTCAATTGGGCCCTTCTGTTCTTTATGCTCTAGGTACTTGAAAAGTATTGCATCGGTATGAATAAAATATTATTATCATCGATATAAAAATAGATTAAAAAGTAATTTATTTTAATTGTATTGTTTGATTTGATTTGTAGACGATTTTATACAGGCCCTTTGCTTGAAGGTAATAAGAAAAATTCTGAGGTCACATATTAGGAAATGGCTAAGGCTTTTTTTTGCCCTTAGGCTGGCTGTTATTTTCAGGTATAATTTAGACGGTCACCTTCCTAAAATGGATCAACGGTCACCAAATTCTGACTTAAGAAGAATTCTTATTAAGCAAAAATTACCAAATTAGAACTCATGGTATTACATAATCGGTAACATCTAAGTTGTGACAATATATAATATTTAGTCTAAAGTGTATTTTAAAGGCGTCCATATATTTTTATGGCAGTCAATAATACGAAAATATGGATTTATTTCATAATATTTCAGGAAACGTTATTTGGTGACCATTTATACATTTTGGTAACCGTTTAGAATTTTTTGGCAGTAAAATAGGTACTTTTTTGGGCGGTGTTTAAACACAAGCCGTTATTTTCTTCTTCGTCGTATCGATGATTCCATAGATAAGGAAGTTATATTTCATCACAAATAAATAACATTTAAGTGTCTGCTTCTAATGTCAAAATAACAACTTTTTACTAAATGCATATGAAAGTATATACAGTACTTAAAATAAAAGCAATTTTTAAAATTTTTGTCTGTGTCTGTTTGTTCGGAAACAGCTGGACCGATTATGACGGGACTTTCACTGGAAGATAGCTGATGTTACGGGGAGTAACTTAGGCTACTTTTATTTTCAAAAAATAATTAGGGTTCCGCGCAAAAATATTAAAACCCATGAAATTTTGAAAAAAAAAGTCGGATTTGAACTTTTTTTTTGCATTTGGTAGCCCAATTCTCGAGGATAGTTATAGGTTATTTAACATCACGCAACGACCCTTAGGAGCCGAGCAAAAAGAAAAAAGTCAGAAAGAACAATAAGCGAAAACGAAGTAATAGCGCGGGCGGGAGATTCAAAACGACGGGTCGGGGGAAGAGGGAATTTTATTAAAATGTAGCTGCCATTTTAGTACGTTTTAGTACGGCTGTACGTTTGGCAGCCAGCCCTAATATTATGTAAAATAACATTAATTGATGCTAATTGTCCCCTCCGTTTAGGAGGAAGTAGTGTCATTTGTGTAATTTTAGGATGTTGGCCATTATCATGATGTTTTTGATGCAGGTGATAACATTGTTTTGCGTTATTACATACCTAATAATGTAAATAGTGTCATCATTCTAGCATTTGACAAACAGCTGGATCAATCTATTGCCTTACTGACTGGTTTAATAGTTTATGTATTTTTAGCATGGCATGAACTATTCACCTTCTTTCGTATCCGCACAAACAATAAACTAGGTAGTAACTAGCTTTTGCCCGCGGCTTCGCCCGCATGGAAGTCGGAAATTATCCCATGGAAACGTAGGTTAAGTAGAATTAATGGTAAGTATAGTACAGATCACCCAGGAAAAGTATGCGCTTCGGCAAATACGAACGCACAATTATGAGATCTAATTGCTGCTACAACCATGGAAGTACTCGCCTATTTTGTGTTACCATGGTAAGAAAATTATAGATTTAACAACTCTATGCATTTCCAAATAACTTTTCAAAAACTTCTGAGTGACAGGTGACGAGTGCAATCGGAGTAGGTAACCCGACATAGGTAAAGAAAACTTCATACAAACCTACAAAGATAAACTCAAACTGTTTAGCATTTATTTCAATTAAACCATTTGCAGGCACTTTCAAGTCCACTTTATACAAAGCGCGGCAGTACAAAACTAAAGCGACTGCTACACGGTCAGAAGTGACCTTGGTGGTTTACAACCGTGTAAATGGTGGTTTACGACCAAACATTGAAACAGCTCTCAGTTGGCGACCGCAGGCGCTTTAGAAGCTTTGCCTCTTTAGTGGGTTACTCTGTGGCGCGACGTTCCTGCTAATTCGAAAACACGAAGATTGCCCAAGCGCATACCTTGTCTGGTTTAACTGTAACCTAATTGTAAAGTAACAAACTCACGGACATGATAGATCATAGGTACCTAGGTAATTCTTGACTAGGTAATTTTATACATTACATAGACTTAACACAAAGGAAAGTGACTAATTCCCTACATGTAACCTTGACTTTAAGAATACGTTAGTAATGTAATGTAACATGACCAAGTACTTAAGTATCTATGATACATATATGTATATAATTACTTGTCCCGACTGATTCATCAACGCAAAACCTAAGCCGCCGGGGCTACAAACTTGAAATTTTGGCACTTGATGCCTTTTATGTCGTAAACTAAGGAAGGATTTTTGGAAATTCGACCTTTAAGGGGTGAAAAGGGATTCCCCCCTTTTCACCCCCTTAAAGGTCGAAGGTTGTCTGTATGATAAACACTTATTTCTTGCGTTAGTAAACTTGAAACTTGACACGAATACATTATCTAAGTAAATTATGAAGTTTGTCATTTCGTCGCCGTGGAAGGCAATGGAGCTAAGCCACATTTTTTGCGAAATGGAGTTAAGTGTATTAACGTGTTGAGAAAGAGCCAACGTTTATATTAGTCAATAAATCTAACAGATATCATGACTGATACTAAAATATGACGTTGATTTATGTTAAAAAAGCTGTTCTTACGCGCATCATTTATTTTTTAAACGTCCATAACTCAGAAGTGTAGTTTTGTGGAATAGCTCCATTACCCTCCAAGGCGACGATTTTTTTGTTTTTCTAAACTACACCCCAAAGGGGGATTGAGGGGTGTCAAAGTTTATATGGAAGAATTTTAACACGTGGTCCGATTAAATCGAAACCAGTATTTATACTTAAGACTGAAAATAAAGAATAACGTGTATCAGGTTTTTTTTTGAAAATCTACATCTAACGGGGTACTAAAGTACGAAATCCACGCGGACGAAGTCGCGCGGGAAGTGCTTGTTTCTCTTAAAAGATGTTTAAAGCCACTAGGTAGGTAGTAGTTACCAGGTGAAAAGGAAAAAAATAAGCCTAGGTGCATAAAAAATGGTGTGTCATTCACAAACTCATTTTCTATTCAAGTTCAAATACGTATAATACTAAGGTCCGATTTTTCAATAGTCAGATAACTTTTACCTGAGGAATAAATATGGCGGTTTGACATATTTTCTATACAAAAACTTACTGTCAAAACGTCAAACATATTCCCCAGTTAAAAGTTATCGGACGATTGAAAAATCGGCCCTAAGTAATTTGTATATCCTTCCTATGACAAGAAACTTGTTTCATTATAAGTAATACAACCAGTGTGATTCATAACATTTTCATCACCCAAAATCAGGGCCATACTGTGTCGTACCAACCCTTGTCCTCCCCTTTTTAGCGACATCTGTAGCTTTACCGCAACGGCTCGCCACCGCCACTGCGCTGCCGTCTAAACGTGACGTTGCCGCGCTGGCAGAATAGTCGACATCGGCTCAATTGCCAAAAAAAAAAAATAACAATCTTTTCTCATATCAGAACAAAATGAGTAGAAAGATTTGTAAGAAAACAAAGGTAAGGTATCATCAATTCATCACTTGTAAAAGCTGTTTCAAAATGCAACCACCAGGGGTGATGCCAGACTAAAACTGTGAGTTGCAAGAAAGAAACACAGGTGTACCAATAATAATCAAGCCTCACAGCTATTGCATCAGACCATCTCAAAATGTCACCAGATGAATATTTCAACAATAACTTTTGACTGTAAACCGCCTTGAACAAACCAGTTCATTTGTGGCGGCATCGCCACAATGGAACGCGTCACACTGACGTCACGCAAAATCCTGCATCGCGCAAACAGAGTTTACCGTGCGACTAGCATATATACAACATCCCGACATCAACCGTCGGGCAGTAGCCCACCAGACACAACACCCGTCTGGTCGGAGGATCCTCCCTTTTCTATAGAGGATGAGTGAACTTTACACCGTTCCTCATACCTCTATACATTAATATAGGATGGCCAGTTGACAGGCGGCCAAATACTGAATTATTTTGCAATTTTATTATTAAAATGTGACTCTTGGGTCTAACTAGACAGTTTTTTGGGTAACAGCAATAGGGATGATGACTAGTTTTTTTGTCCGTCAAGTAAATTATTAAAAAATATTACGCACGTATTTTTTCTATTTTTACGTAATCAAAAAATTACGGCGTGTGACATGACGTCACGCCTTGCTAGATTTTATACTCAGTTGTGACGTCGTGAGCCGGGACTCCCCAACTTTAATGCGTTTTATCTAAATCATTTTTTATTAAATGATAAAGCAAAACACACATGTCTAGAATTTTTTTATTATCTGACTGACTGACTAAATAGAATTTCTTTTTTTTACCAGGCATCATCCCTATTTGGTAGCAAAAGGATTGTTTGATTATAGAAACATACACTGTATCATGTATAATCATGGTGGACATTTTTAAAATTTTTGGATGAGTTCTGTCTTCAGATATTAAGCTTTATCTAAAGCCATCATAGACTATCCATTAGTATACAGGCTTATTGGTAAAACGCAAAAAAAAAATCGGCTGTACCCTACATTTATGTTCGCTTAACTAGTCAAATGTAGGGAACAGCTGATTTTTTTTCGCGATTTCAGGTTAGGTCCCATAGTAAAAGTTGTTCATAATTATAAGTACAAACCTACCTAGTACCTTAAGAGGTTGTTAATGTTTTAAATTACACGTTGTCTAATATAGTTAAGAGAAGGGGAAGACCAAAGAAAGATTTTATGGCTAGAAATGGGGTGACTATTAAGATGATGGCTGATAGAAGTCGTGTCGAGCTGGTTCAAAATAAATTGGGATAAGGACAGGAGGGAGAGATGGAGCGTAAGGTATTGGGTATTAAGCTCAGCGACCGAATAATAATATGTAAAACCACTATATGCACCAAAACTGGAATTACCAATGTGGGCAACCAGTCTGCTAAGTTGAAGTGGGATTGGTCAAGCCATATATGTAGAATGCATCGAGACAGACGGGTTAGAGTCGTCACGCAGTCGTCGCCAAGGGAGGCCGAGGAAACGCGATGTAACTTACAGGCGTTCATGGGGCCGGAGACCTTTGCCCAGCAGTGGGACAATAAAGGCTGATAAACAAAAAAGGCAGGAGCATCATGATGATTGATGAGCCATGACAGTTACAGTAGTGCCTTAAGATTCATTTTTGAAAATTCATCCCCTCAAGGGGTTACTTCAATAGGGGATAAGTTTGTATGGAAGTTCATCAATTTTGCCAATGGAAAATCCCAGTTGCAATTATTTTGCACTTAAATAAAAATGTAAGAGCATTATTTAACTTACATGATAGGTACAGGTTGCCAGCTCGTTCCAAGTATTATACAAAAACAAAGTCTGAATTGGAACTTAATGATTTATAATTAAGATCATTCATTCACTGTTTTAAAGAAAAAAAACCGGGCTTTATTACTAATTAGATGCAATTCAAGGTAAAAACTTCAATTAATAGTACTTAGACTAATCATAAACACTGATGACTAAGTAATAACTTTTAACATAGTAAATTCCTGGTATATTATCCTCTGCGTCATTCATAGAAACTGCTTGGAATATTTTGACTTGAGTAATTGACTAGTTGACATTTAGTTTATTAATTAAAATTAAGTCAAAGCTGAGTATGGAAGTAATCTAGGTTGTGCATTATGGTATTATCTGAAAAAGGATTTAATATTTTTATGGGCAGAAGCAATCAAACTGGCCAGGTGAGAGACAGGATTAAAGTTTAATTAAAAATTAAAATAACTTAAAATCTCTTGTGTAATCATATGTCAATCTTTATTATTAGCAAACCAGTTGCATCAGCTGGACTCCTTCAACAAGAACTGGTCCTTAGCAGCTCTAAATAGAGAGAAGTGGAAAGAGAGTAGGGAGGCCTTTGCCCTGCAGTGGGACATCACAGGCTTTTAAGATTGTCGATGTTACCATTCCACATCGCATTGACGTGGACTTGCAGACAGCCCGTATTACCTATTACCTACCATTGACACACATGACAAGAACCTCGTGAAAGGGCAAGAAGCTCGTCGACTTAGCACACAAGATTGTTGACATGTAGAATGTGAGCTCGGCTGTCATTGTGCCGATTGTCGTAACGGCGAATGCCCTGATGACCGAAAGCCTTGACCAATATCTCTCGAGGCTCTCGTTAGGCGGTTGAATCAAGGGCCTGATTCAGAAGGCAGTACTCCTCGATATGGCTCGCATCGTAAGGAGGTTCTTGTCTCTGCAGCCCTAACCACCGGTAGCTTGGGTCCTGCTCCCGACACGGGCGGACGACAATTTTTTATATTTTTAAATGTTTTTTTTTATGAAATATTTAAAAATAGAAAAAAAAATGAATAAGTGAAATAATAATTACATCAGCTTGGATTCAGTTCAGCTAGGCAGCAGATTTACAGGTCAGACTTGCAACAACCGAGAATGAGATATTTATTTATGTATTTATTTAAATAGAACAGCCGAAACCAATTACACTGTTTAAACATATAATTTATTTAACACAGTCATGCATTCTTCTCACAAAAATTCAAACATTCTGAGAGCATCATTTTCCAATGATTCGCAAACATATTAAGATCTGTGTTTGAGTTCAGGAGAGTGTTAATAGCGGCTAATGTCCAAGGAATAGGTGACTTGGAGCATGCAACAGTATGGCAAGTTGGAACAGCCAGTAAGCGGTGTTTCTGCTACAACAGTAATTGTCTGGGACAAATAGATTGCAGATCTATATATGCAGATCAGGAACATCAATAACCCCCTAAGAATTTTAAATATTACAGTCATCTGATTGTGCTTACTTCAAGAGAATTGAAACCTAAGCAACCCAACAGGAATTTAGTGGGATACAAGAGAGGATAGTACCCAATAAGGATTATAAAAAATATTAAAAAAGGATAATATGTATGGCCAGATAAAAATTATTCATGCAAAAATATCACTTCCCACCACAGATTAATGTATTTTTTTATGACTATGTTAGATACATACTGATATTGTCCACGAACATCCTGTTAGGATGAGATTATGTGGGCACATTAGTACAGGACCAACCATCGTCTGCCTACCCTTATCCTAATTATTTTAGTTTTACATGGAGCAACTGCCTATCCTGTACCCTGCCAGACTGCTTTTGCTAAACGCCAGTATAGTGGCCTGAGCAGCAAACTGTATACCAACATAAATAAAAAGTTAAACACTGCTAAAAATGAGCCGACATGAAATAAAAAAGTTACAGAGTGGCTGCAAAGTCTGGATTACCAGGGGTCAGAGGAATTACTCACATTCATCACATAGGGTTTAATTATAATATCTGCCTACCATCCCCACCCTACATGCAAAAGGTGCAAACCTAACCACCTGCACAAACACATTCTTTTCAATGCCCACACACACAGAGGCACACAATTGCACACGCACACACATAGTCTCACACTCTACATGAGACACATTCACTCATCCTCCAAGCATACCGCCACAACATACCCTGAGACTATCCATTAGGTTATAAATTCTTTTAACCTTTTTCATTCTGTTATTTAAATATTTTAGTTACCGCATGACCTTATCGTACCAATCCATATGTCACTTACTGTCAAGCCTTTATACATACCGCGTCAATTATGTGGTGACACTCCTCTCTAAGAAATGCAGTTATTGTTTCAATAGGTCCCATGGCTGAATACTGACTCCCAAAATACAGGCCTTGGCCTAGTTTGGGAGTTAAGATAAATTCTTTGTAATTCATTTAAATCGCAAAATTGTGACTGAGTGCCTGCCATATTTTAATCTATGTTTTTAGTGACAATAAACGTTTTTTTAATTTTTTTATTATACAGCCTTCTCCTTTTATATTTCTGGGTCTTTATGGAAAGTATAGGACCAATATCAACACTTCCTTATTTTGTAATTGCTATGAATATAAACTTAGGATAACACACTATTCCTCCACACCACACACTCACTCCACATCACACACACTTGCCCCAAGCACCACTCACTCTTGCATGTTTCCTTATTAAGTAATTTTTATTTCACTGTTTTCAATTTTTGTTTTGTAAACCGAATTTTTATGAACAATGTTACAGATAGTGTATGAGACTTTCAATTGAATACTTTATGCAAATCTTTTCGTCTCCAGTACAAAAATTATAATGTGTAAAAGTTGTTAAGGGGACCTGACATACAGGTTTTCTAAAAAACTTTGTTTAGGCACCAGTCTTCCACAAATTAATTATGAAATTGTGTCTGAAGACTATGTGATAACGTTTCTTGTAATTTGTGGTAAGAAAATAAATAAATAAATAAAAATTCATTTATGAATACCATAAGCCTTCAACTTACCATAGTTGGATAATTTAGTCTCTAATCTAACTAATATTAATTAATTACCCATACTTACCAACAAGGAAATGCTTAATGATTTTAAGTAATTTAATTCAAATTGACTGATTAGTTCCTAAATTAATTAGAATACAGAATTAATCAACTTGTTTACATAGTGATGTCACACAGGAAATATTCAATGACAAAATGTTTTGTGAATAAAAATGATATCCGAATTTCTACTATCTCTAGTTTATGACTCAATTATGTAAACAAAATTATCACAGGTTCATTTACCTGGCTTATCTTACAGAAAAATAATTACTACACTATCTGAGATAAAAAGATGATAAATTAGAATTTTAAGTAATCAACTAACATTGAAATGCAACTGAGGAATTTATTTTTACGCAGAAATAGGGGTGGGGTGTTTATTATTAGTCATAGGCATTCGTTTTAACGAGACACCCTTCCTGGGGGTTCCATACACCCCCATTCGGCGAAACATTACGCATATGGTGCCAAGGGACATGTCTATTGGACAAACCATGCCCCAATTTAACAAATTACTTCTGAACCCTCACAAGGTCACTGCTAAATTCCTATTTACGATACTTTCTCAGAAAATAACATGAAAATACGTCGTGTGGGGGAACGCAACGCGAAGAAAAATCGATAAATTTATCCGAAACGCGTGTATCTTTTACAAATGCATGCAGGAATGATAAAGGCACACTTTTTTTCAGCTTATAATTACGATGTCATTCATAAACGTATGTAATTACGATCGTAATCAAGTAATCGATGAACCGTAACGACCGCACGCCCGTGCTATGTTTACGTTGTAATATCTATGAAAAAAACAGTCTGCCGATGAAACGGAAGACCGCCGGTGCAGTAAATACTATATGGACGTAAATAGATCGACGCATGCATGATCATCTTTGTAATTATTTATTTGTTTTGCTAACGAAAGCTCCGAGGAGCGATGAACTCGTTATATTGTACATACCTCATTTTGACGCTCTTATCCTTTGTCGTGACAAATCCGTATGCACTACTGCACAGCACGAAACAATTGTTCACTTAAAAACTGCATATTTCCATAAACACAAACGAGCATTTCCGTATTATCGACTGGTGTACACGTCTGGGACACTTTCGGTAGCCATTTTTGTCAAAAAACACTTTTTACGTCCCGATTCCCGATTTCGGAAAGCTGTGAGCGAGATGACGCTAGCGCCGCGCCGAGACAACGAATGAAAATAAATGGAACATTGAACCGGGCGGTCGCGAATCCTAGTATATTGCTGTCCGATTCACATTATCATGTGTTACTTAGCTTCCGCCAAAAGCTTCCACGTCGAACGTTATGCCTGTGTTCACCGCTTGACAAACTTGCAGCTTTGAACTTCAGTAAGCGAATCGGAACGCGAATTTACATTTCTCGTCCTTATTCGGTATTTCTACCATACTTGGGCGGATTATATCCTATTCCCGTGCACCCACCAATCACCATTTAGGATTTTATTTCGAAACGATACCGGTCCTGCCATCTTTTGACTAGTTGTAGAACGAACTAATTAGTGCTCATCTTTCCTGGCAACACTGGTTCAATAAGCTATTGGTTCAGTAAAACTAACAAACAAACCAAGAATAGATAATTTACGAAATTCATTGAACTGAATTTATCTTTCTTTGGTTTGAAAATTATTGCTTCAACTTGTAAGCTACAAATGGCAGGCAGTAAACAAACAAATCTAAATTTTGTAAGAAGCCGGCAACATTTTTTGCTCCTAGTGATGCTAAATAACTTACTAATCAATGACATTACATAAATTTACTAAAAAGAAATTATTTTCACGGGATTAATACCTATAGTTCACCTAAATTTCGCCAGTTATATTTAAGTCTCATGTATTAGGGGGCGAACCTATTGCCATCGACCGAGTGAAATTCCAATCTCCGGGCTGCAATTACTGAGAAATTCCTTATGGAAACCTCAATAACACTTTGCCCGACCTGGGAATCGAACCCAGGACCACATGCTCTGCAATAGCGCTTGCAACCGAGTAAAACTATTAAAAAAAAACTTTATTTCAGTTCAGACATTGGTAATAATAATCAGTCCAGTTCTTTGATTATGAAATAACTTCCATAAACTCATTGTGACTTCGCAATGTGCCCTGTGTCAAGTGTGTCGTGAGATTACTATGAAGTTCACAGACTTGACTTGGAATAAGAAGGTTTGTAATAAAAAATATAAATTATTTAGCAAGTTAATTTATTATTTAGTTAGTTTCTGTAACACGGCCTTAACAGAACGTGTGCGAACGTGCTCTTAGCGCAGCAATGAGGAGCGTACACCCCCGCCCGCGCCCCACGCTCCTGTGCTAGCCCGACAGTGGACGAAAGGAACGCGAGTCTGCTCGGATATTTTAGTATATAATATGTGGGCGTCCAAACAAAAAGGGTCCAGTAGTAGGGTATTGAGTTAAGACCAGATTCGGTATCTAGAACAGCCAATTGATAATATGGATCAAAAGGTGTTCAAAAACTGGCACATTTTTTTTATCAGACATTTGAAGTTGAAATTCTGAAAAAACTTGATTTGATTTAGTACATTTTCTGGTACTTAGAAACATCATTTATAGTCATTTACTATATAAACTTGTGGTTGTTGTTGTTCTTTACTGTATAAACTTGTTGTAAACTTGTGTAACACGCATTAATTAATAATCAATTAAAATCGAGAAATGCAATTTTTTCAAACAACTTTACAAAACTGCAATCTCGGAAACTAAATGCCGAGAACTGGACCCTTTTTGCTTGAACGGTCACATATGTTCTGTGAACTTCTGTGGTCTGCACGCCACGCTCGTGACGACACGCTTGTGAAAGTTTTAATGGTTTTCTGTTTCTGTGAGCCCCATTTACTGTGTTTTTACGCTTACAATGTACCTTTTACTGTTGCGTCGAACTTATAGCCCAACACACAACCCTGAGAGAAAACTTCTTACTAATATGTGCATGCAAGTTTACTAGATTTGACAATGATTTTTCGCATACCTACATTTTTAACTTGTTCATATATTTTTTTGAAGTAGAAATTAAGTAATCAAAATTAGTCTCTACATTGTATCTTGAAAAACCTTTGTTTTTGTTTAATTTTATAATCAACTATAAAAATCGACTAAAAAAAGAAATTAAAAATGCATGCAATGCCTTTACCTTAGTTACCTACAGCGACTGACGTAGTTTGACAAGTAAAGTGACAACAGTTTTCGGGGAAAAAGTCAGCCTGTTTTTCTTTTGATAAACAGTTCCTTTTTCGAAAACAAAAAAATAATGGTGGGCGCAATGCCTGTTAACTTAATACCAAAATTTTACAACGGTACCATGGATAGCCGTAATGGTATCGAGGAGAGTGAAATTCAAGTGCATATCGGTAGTCGTGTAAAGAGTAATGATGATTTTGGTACGGTGAAGTATATCGGCGAAGTGCACGGGTATAAAGGTGTTTGGTACGGCGTCGAGTGGGATGACCCAGTGAGGGGTAAGCACGACGGTTCTGTGGACGACGTACAGTATTTCAAGACGTCCAAACCGGGGGCAGGTTCTTTCATTCGTCCGAATAAAATCGCTCCGTTTAAAACTTGTGCTGAAGCTATCAGGAAATACTACGGAGATCGTGAGGTGAGTAAGAGCAACTGTGTAAACAAAAACAAACTTTTTAAAATATTTTTTTAATGTTCTTTGTAAGTGTACACGCATTAGGTCATTCCGCCTACATAAAGACTTGGCTAAATAAGTGTTTGCGTGGGTAGTATGCTTGTTTTGGATCTGTCACTGCATGTCAAGGCTGTATTTTTGTCTAGATTGCTTGTTGGTCTTATTAGAATGTTCATTTAAATGCTGCACTAACTCCACAAAATGCTTTTGTACTTGAAATGTACTTGAGCTATTAAATAAATATACATATGTTAATGCTTGAGTTTATGGACAAATAAAAATAACAGCTTATTCCCTTACTGTGAATAAGCTTCTGCTTTTAGCACATTAACTCGCATTCTGCTCACATTTCTCCAAGTGTTTTGTTACTATAGCCATAAAACATTTGTGAAGAATAATCAGTTATGATAAAAACCATAAACACTAAAAAATAAATGTCCCAATTATTGCCATAACCAGAGGCTGGAATAGGTAGAGCCTATTTACCTAAACTTCGAAGAAGTAAGTAACATAGAGTGGATAATACCTCCTCTATAATCCTGGAATCATAAACATGACGATTAAGTTCTGGGCTTTAAGAAATTGCGAATTATTTATTACACTTTGAATACATTTGTAACAAATTATTATTTCGAAGAATCTTAATACGTTTTTAAGATTCCATACTAAAACTGTTAAATTAAAGTGCTTTGTCTTTCATATAGGAAAATAAATTCTTGAAAAGTTGGCTGGTTATTGTATTTATTTGATTATATTGCAGTAAAAATGGTAATTTTATTTAAAAATAAAAAGGAAAATATCTGATCAAATCAATATACATAAATATTTACTTACAATTACAATACTTTCTTGTTAACACTACATAAAGAACCAGAGCAAAGTAGTTATTATATAACACACATCCTCTTAAGGGGTCATTGTACTCATCATTATGAAGAACTTTTACTATGGGATCAAACCTGAAATCGCGAAAAAAATCAGCTGTTCCGTACATTTTGACAATTTTAGTATGGAACCCTAAAAAATATAATAATATGATTCTTCAAATCAATCATTTGTAACTACAATACAGTGGAATAAGTAATACGTGATTTTTAAATCCCGGGATTAAAATGTCATTATCGTCATTCTGGGATTTTAGAGGAGGTATTATCCACTTTATGTTACTTACTTTCTCCAAGTTTAGGTAAATTAGTTCACCTTTTTCCGATCACTAGCCATAACATACTACTGACTGAGCTAGGCCTATCTGCCCAAAATTTTCTTGTAACGCTTGCCCTTTCTGTCGCTCAGAAACATCATTCCCTTCTTTGCAGTTCATTCAAATGACTCAATACGATGAAGTAACAAGAAGGACCATAGACATAGACGTTATGTAAGTTCCTTATTTATTATCCATAACTATTTATCTATTCCAGGATGAGACTGTGGCTGCTCACCGCAGAACCGTTATCAATGAGTGGAAGAGAGAGATGGGTGCTCCATTCATTGAGATGGTTGGCTTTGAGAAAATTCATCAGAAACAGTGAGTGGAATTGTTTGCTTTTTATTACAATGATGGTGAATAATACATAATTTAATGAGTCATGAGTCAGGGATCTTTTTAGTATGCTGTGTACCGAAGCACGGAATCGCCGCGCCGGCAGCGTCTAGAGAGGGCACTGTTAATAAAATTTGTGATGTCGAAAGTGCATTGACCACACAACTTCTGTCACGGGCCGTCTTCAAAGCCGTCAGTCTTGAAGCTTCAATTATGTCATAGAATAAGTAAACAGACGCTTGGTTTGCATAGAAAGTGTTGACAATGCTGCATCTAGAAGGCGGCTGCCGAGGAGTCTCCATGCTCTATGTGTCTGTACCTACCATTCAGCTGGTTTGCTGGCTACTGTTTCATAAGAATACTTGTCAGACTATACTTTAATAATCAATGTTTATAACTGCAATGCAGCTAATCTCTATTTAATGTGCACGTCAACAAACTGCCGAGTTGCCATGAATCAGCAGTTGTTGTTACAACACTTCTCTTGTTGATAATAGATTTTATATCAACTTTTATTCATCTTTTTAACCGACTTCAAGAAAGGAGGAGGTTCTCAATTCGTCGGATTTTTTTTTTTATGTGTGTTCCCCGATTACTTGTTGTTGGCTGGACCAATTTGGAAAATTCTATTATCAGTCATCTGCAGTATACCTACGGTAAACCTACTTAACACAAGTATAATATATTTATAAAATACTTTTTTTTCATAACTTTAATATTGAATTGGTATGGCATGAAAATGCGATTGAAATATGATCATCTTTGGAGTGAATACACAAGTTAGCTACCATAGGAAGTGAAGTGGCCAGTAGGTTCGCATAACAAGTATCAGTAACTTAATATATCATATTATGTTGCACTCGAAGATTTTCTTTCTGGTCAGATTTATTAATAAACTAACTTTGTTTAGAGAAATAATGCATTACTAGCTTTTGCCTGCGGCTTCGCCCGCGTGGAGATGTGAAATTATCCCACGGGAAGATACTACAGGGATAAATCCTGTGTCCTAACCTAACCAAGGTCATGGTCTATCCGTGCGCCAGTTTTCATCGAAATCAGTTCAGCCTTAAGCCGATATTCGCACGGACGTAAAAATAACGCGACGGGATTTTATCGCGCACTGGATTTTCCATTCTCGGTGTTGAGCCGAGCATTAAGAATCCAACAGAGTGTATTCCAGCGCGTCGAAAAAACACACTGTTGGATTTTTAACTCTCGGTGCTAAGCAAAGCGTTGAAAATCCACTGCGCGAAAAAAAATCGTCGCGATATTTTTACTTCCGTGCGAACGTCAGCTCACTCGATACGTGCTCCTTCGCTCCTAACCGCGTACCTGCTCACTCGCTCGGTGTTCGGCCTTTCTCGCTCGCACATTGTCACATATACGTGATACGTCCTCACTCCCATACCGCGCACAGCTTGATGTTAATAAAGTCCCGTTTACACGATGCTAGTTTCTTGCCAGTGGCATAACAACAAATGACTTGCATCGTCTAAACACTGGGAGCCTACATCGAAGCGTAAATCCGAAGTCTCGGCCGAATGTTCGGAAGTATTCTGCTTCATTTTTTTCTATTTCGTTCGGCCGACCGAACCGACCGAACGAAATAGAGTGAATTCTGATAGAAAACTTCCGAACATTCGGCCGAGACTTCGGATTTACGCTTCGGAGTAAGCCCCCGTTTAGGTGGCTATTTTTATTGTTGGTTCAACTTATGGTAGGTATGCCATAGGCAATTAAATCTTCCCCCTAACAATGTGTAATCCATGGACACCTAATCTCCATAGATCTCCTTTCTAGAAAATTCGACCGCCTCCTAGAAGTTTGCGTCCACGACCAGAACATAGCCAAACCAGGAGACGTAGCGTCCTTGTGCCCCGCCGTACGTAGTCTGGATGTGTCGCGCAACCTGTTCTGCGGCTGGCGCGAGGTGATCCAGCTGTCTGCGCAGCTGCCCGATCTGAAGGAGCTGGATGTTAAGTATGTAGAATATTCTCTCGTCTCTTCTAGAAAGTTCCTGGAGAGATTAAGCTGACGTTCGCACGGACGTAAAAATATCGCGGCGGGATTTTATTGCAACTTGGATTTTCAACTCTCGGTGTTGAGCTGAGCATTGAGAATCCAACAGAGTGCATACCAGGACGTCGAAAAAACAGTTGGATTGTCAACTCTTAGCGCTAAGCAGAGCGTTGAAAATCCACTGCGCGAAAAAAAATCGTCGCGATATTTTTACGTCCGTATGAAGGTCCGTGCTTAGAAACACTGAGTATTGTGTCATTCTGAGTCGTTGTAGTGGCCCAATCTTGATGGTAACGGCTTACGATTCTACACCCTAAAATGGTCTCTTAAAGTCCATTATTACCATTACGCCTAGCATAAAAATATGTATCATAACCTCATTTAGATGTGCTAAAGATTCTTGAAGACTTCACCACTTTTACAGTGTTAAACCAGTGTTAAAATATTCAATGTCTTTTAGAATCAGAATAGTTTCTCTCTGATAACATGTCAAATCCATTACTCCAATCAATCTGGTTCAATCTATGTTTGGCCATAATATGGCTATTTTTAAAACCATACTTAAATTAAGCCTTTTTCCTTCCATAGCAAAAACCGCATGGCCATCGACATGCCGGAAGAAACGTTGGCCCAACTGTCCATCAATTTCGCCAACCTTGAAAAACTAAATATCTCCGTGTGCGACTACGAATGGGCGGACATTCTTGCTCTGTCCCACTTATGGCCAAAACTGAACGAGATGATCGCTGCATACAACCGAATAAAAAAAATTATACCACCATCTGTCAATTTGAGAACTTTAACCGTTTTGAAACTAGATGGGAATCCCTTAGATCGATGGTCTGAAATTATGAATCTTGGTAGTTTGAAAAACTTAAAGGTTCTAAGTTTGAATGACTGTCAGTTTACTGAAATAAGGTTTAATGACATCCCAAATGAAAAGGTGGATATTTTTGAGCAGTTGGAAGTTCTGTTTTTGAATAGGAACCTAATTAACAATGTGAGTATGGTAACATTTTGTCATGTATTGCCATGTGTAAAAAATGTTGTTTGGATTTAGTCACGTCGACAAGCATTTATCTCTGCAGAAATAAAAAATCTGTTGTTTTATTTTTTATAATATGGCTTTTGTACAAATATTAAGTAAACTTATTGAAAAAAAAAAACCACTGGTGCCCATAGATTACCTCAAAATTACAGAGATTTTACTTTACTTCCAATAGTTTCTATTCTTATTCAGGTTTAATCATCTTATAAGATTTTTCTAAGAACTAGTCACGTCATACGGATAAATAGAAAAACTATCTTACTTAAATTTTCGATCATGTCTAAAACGGTAAAACCTCAATATTTCACATTACAGTGGCGATCACTAAGCGAACTGAATAAATTGAACGGCCTGAAGAAACTGTACTTCCTGAAGAACCCCATACAAGAAACTGAAGACTACGACACTGGATCACAACTCATTATTGCTAAAATTGAGACACTACAGGTAAAGTAACATTTTAGAGTATTTGAGAGCTTGAATATTTAAAAGAGCCTTCACGAGCAACTCAGCTGAATTTTAAGCTTCAATAAAGAAAAAATATTTATTGGGACTCGCACAGGAAGATCAAAAACTAAACTAAACACACTCTTATTTAAAAAAAAGTAAATAAACAAAAAAGAAAATTTAAAAAATATTGAAATTCATGTACGAAGCCAAAAAACTCCTATCTCTGCATGATGTTGCAACATTAAAAAAAAAACGTAAATTTAAAAATTCAATTACTATAATTACTTAAAATATAATAGGGACTTAAATTACATAATTCTATGAACTAATCTTGTTCACGACATAAACTACTGAAAATTTTAATTCATTTATTCAAATTAGGCTGAGAATCAACACTTTTTGAATGTCATAAACTTACAAAAGCCGCCAAAACATTCTTTCATTGAGATTTGGCTTGTACAAGAAAATAATGCTATTTTGTGTACTGTATGCTTTTAATTCTGGAAAGTACATATCATCACACCTGTATTCCCTGGCGGATTAAGCAGAGGTGTACCTATAGTACACCCACATTGCACCAGTTATGTTTAAGTCCCATTACAGTGTCGGACTAAGCCTGACGGGGGCCCGGGGCAGCAAAACTAAACGAGACTGAATGTCGAAATATTTTGCACGCTGCCTCGAAAAGGTTAGCTTTTCTTTTGACCATTGATACAGAAATAGGAGATATGTCTTTGTCGACAACTGAAAAGCTAGACGAACCAGAGGATGGTAGAACGAGCGAAGCGGCTCGGAAATTTTGGTACTCTATGTTTATATTTAGCATGCGTAGGGGGTTCGCAACTACATACTGCCTTTTACTTACTCAACATATTTTGGTCTTGTTTGGGATTTGATTATTCTCGGGATTTGGCTCACTGCAATGTCCGCCAGTGGTCCCATGTAATAGGGCACGAGCCTAAAATCCATATTTGGCAGTCAGTACCTACTACCTACCGCAAAAAAAACCGCGGGCAGTTTTCAATTGTTTTCGCCCATCTAAACTATACGATGTGACAAACAGCCCTGGTTTATCACCGAAATGGAAATCTAATCTTGCATTAGATTATAACTGACTATCGTTTGCAATTTTCAGGAAATAAACGGCTCTACCATAACTCGGGAACTGCGTCGCGGCGCTGAATATGACTACATGAAACGATACGGGGCGGAATGGAAGTTAGCACAGAAAGACCCGTCGGCACAGCGAGCCTTCAATATGGAACACTGTCGGTTCGCGGAGCTCGTCAGCAGTAAGTAGTACATAGTCATTGATATACCCATACCAAGACCCCTCCGTGCCTCGGAAAGCACGTTAAGCCGTTGCTCCCAGCTGTGATTCGTGGATCTTTGACAGTCGTTACGGGTCGTCAGAAACCCGCAAGTCTGACAATCAGTCTTACCAAGGGGCATCGCATTAACCAGTAAGTTGGGTTGTAGTCTTGGGGAGGTCAGATAGGCAGTCGCTCCATGTAAATATTCAGCTGCATCCTGCTAGACTGGAAGACCCAACATAGTTGGCAAAAGGCGAGGCAGATGATGAATCATTGGTACGCAGCGTGTGTCAGAAAGGTGTGGTCAAATTTAAGAGTGTCGTACAGACCATCAAACTGAACAACTTTCTCCAAGAGGCCAACATCAAAATCGAGATAAAGTAATCAGCCGTTCCATACATTTGGGTCGAGTCAGTACCACACTTTCTGATACATACTGTATTAAAAAAAACCCAAGATACACTTCTGATACATACTGTATTAAAAAAAACCCAAGATACACATTCAGCGATACAAAAACGTCAACGAAAGGGATTCCCATGACTTTAGTCTTGTCCAACTTGTTGTCTTGTCTCTGACCTTCTCGTTTCTGAATATCACAATAGTAGCCTTAAAGAAATATCAGTATAACGATACAATCGTTAAATTATCATCCAACTAGTAAAACGTTTTTACCCCCAATTAATGCTATTTTGTTTCTCAATTTCAGAATACGGCATCCCAGAAGACAGCTTGCTCGAAAACAAACCGAAAGACATGACGCTCACATCACAACTTCTAGAAATTATACTGAAAGACGAAAGCGGCAAACAATTCAAAAAGAAATTCCCATCTTCCATGTTTGTGCAAAAGCTGGTCACACTCGCACAAAGATTGTTCCCAAGGGTTGTACACACTGGCCCACCAACTTTATATTTACTCGACGATCAAATGCAAGGTGCAGAAATATGCCTCGACAACGTAATGAAAGACCTCGCCTATTTTTCAATTAAAAATGGGGAAACAATTCTCGTGAAATTCAGATAAATTAAGTTTTTCCCGACTGGCAACACAAATCAAGATGGCCGTTGATTTTAATTGGCGCGCATTTTAATGTATTTATTTATAAAACTTATTGAGCTTTGTAAATAACGTTATCTCGAAATTGTACCTGTATTTATGGTGAATATTATTTTTCTCAAAATAAATGTTCAATTATGTATTTTTTTTGCATGTTTTATTTACGATTAGTGCTCATTATCAAGCTTAATTAGTGTTAGATAGTATAAAAGAATCAACTTCATTTTCATTTTTATCTGAATTAATTAATTTCATAGACAAAAAAGTTATAACTCTATTGCTGAATCTTGGAAAGTATGATTCTTTTCGTTCGCAGCTATTTTGTATCCCAAGACGAGGAGTCTCAGCGATGTAAATGATGCCCTCTCGTTAGAAAATGCGTCATGTGCCGTAAGGGTTGCTATACACAAGCGCGCCGGCATCAATCGGCACAGCCGGGCGGTAAAATCTAATATATTATGTAGATGTGAACAAGTGCAGCAATTGCTTCGGGTCGGCTTTGTTCTGCCGCAAAAGTGGCCCGCTTATGTGTGTAGTAGGCGTGGGCAAAGTGTATCATTTTTGCGATTGGAACATTTGCATCTGGCTCACTGAAATGATCCGAAACACTGATATGTTTCATTTGGATCATTTGTATCATCCGCTTTGTAGTTGTTAGTGCAAACATTTTATGCAAAAAACGACCTTACAGTATTTAATATGTAAGCGCCTTAGTGGTCATTTTTATGTGCATGGATAACGACAACAAAAAAATGTGAGAGTATGAGTGATACACATCTCATTTGATATCTCTTTCCGACTTGTATAGATTGTAATATGTCGTCCGCTCACTCGCGACTCAAGAGTCAGTAGTAAAGTAACTCAGTGTGTCTCAGTTTCTCTCTTTCGCTCACTGCTCAGTCGCTTCGCAAGCGACGCGTCGCGCGGAAAGAGCACAGAGCAAAGTAATGTTTCAGATCCAAATGATGCGTTTGAAACGTTGCTACTGAACCAATCTTTTGAATCACTTCAATGATCCGGATCAGTGAGTCGGCTCCGTAAAGAGTTACACACGCCTAGTGTGTAGTAACCCTTACAGCATATTTTGTATAGTTTCAGCCATTATAGGCCAAAAGGTAATTTTATGTAAATGAACGCCCACATAAAAACAAGTTGTACTTACTTCTGTTATTGCTTAGTATAATGGCTAGTGTGTTGTGATTATGAGCAATAAGCCAATGACACACCCCGCACTCTGCTTACCCATAAGAAAACCATACAAATTGCAAGGACACCGTAATTATGACAGAACAGATGTGACCTTTAATTTTACAATCATTATTTGTGTTTTAATTGTTCAAATACAGCTGTCGCCTTGGGGTAGACAAGCGTGCCGATATAAAATTTATTAGTTTTTAAAGGACGGCGCTCGTTAGTCGTGGTCATTAAAAGAAAGAAAATTTATCACGAAAAAATAATGATTGCAAAATGTTAAAACTAATTTATCACCAAAAAATAATGATTGCAAAATGTCAAAACTACACAAATGGGAGAATCGCAACGGGTGCAATTTTCACCAAATTATTTTTAGTCAATTTTTTAAAATAATTAGTAAAAAATCAGAAAAGAAAACAATATTGTAATAAAAAAAGGGGTAAAGAGAACAAACCAATGCACAACACTGGCCACATCGAACTCGATCGCTATTGGTAACCGTTGTGTCAACAAAACTTTTTTGTTTACAAATGGCCACGGGTGACAAATTTAAATTTGAAACACGTATTTGTGATATGAATAGTGATTTTTTATCGTTAATCTAGTTGTATAAGTCGTGTTTATTATGGGTAATTGTCTGGGAAGTATTTTTCGGCGTCGAAAGCAGCGTCGCCAGATCGTATTGATACTAATAGGCTTGGATAACGCGGGAAAAACAAAAACTGTGAACAATTTGGCCGGCGAAAAGGATGACAAGGTTTTGCCGACTGTGGGTTTTAAAGCTGTGAATTTAGTGCATAAAGATACACCTGTGACGATATATGATTTAGGCGGAGGCCCTCATTTTCGTCAAATATGGTCCCAGTATTATAGCGAAGTGCATGGAGTGATATTTGTAATCGATTCAAGTGATTTTTCACGCTTGGACGAGTGCAGAGCCGTTCTTGAAGAGGTCTTATCGCATGACAAAATATCAGGTATGATTTTTATTAATATTTTGCAGCTATCGTCATGGTAACTCGGGGCTGAATCACGTTTATTTCGAAGTAATTTCGCTTCAGAAAATGTCAATTCGTATGAGCGAATTTTCCAGCAAAAATATACATGTAAAAAATCGGTTTCGGTTTTTCGGGGATCGGGGATTAATAATTTCGAGGAGAACTACGTAAGTGTTTACATTGACCAGAAAATCTTACTGAATGTAAAAATAAAAAAGAAATGTGGATCAGAGTGTTTTCCCCTAATCAGAACGTGCAAATATACCATCGTAATCTAAAGCCTTCGTTCTGCCTCATAGTCCACTTTTTTGGGCATGTCTAATGTTACAGTAGGTATTTCTGCGCTTATCAAAAGATCGCCATATAATGTAAATAAGTACCTTTATAGGTTCCTACTTATTTAATACCTACCCACCGACAATCCACACGCAACTAGGTAGTTCAAGTCAGTTATTTAGAATTTCTAAGTCATAGTTTGATGACCTCCGTAGCGTAGGTACAGCCCGATGCAAACTTAGGCTGCGGGCAATATTGTACCGTAGCCATCGCCCCGCTCGGCCATCGCTCCTCGTCGCTGGTTTCGTGCCCGCAGCCTTAATGGCGGCTCGGAACAGGAGGCGAGTTGCTGCGCAGTAACAAATTCTAGTGTCAGCGGGGGTGAGGGGTGCGGTACTGCGCAGCGAGTAGCGCACTTCAGAGCCGCCATAAAGTTTGACGCGTACTGTACTACGTTTCCTCCTACATTCCTCTACCTACTCGAACTAGGTAGGTGTTGTCATCATCACAAACGAAGGACGGCCACTATTGGACATACTGTGCTGCCCACCAGGGGCCAGGGGCCTTCATACAACCCGATTCCTATCGGCTTCCCTTTGGAACAACCACTCTTCTTAATGTCTACAATTGCTAAATAATACAGTAGGTACACTTGTGTGTGTAACTGTGTATCACAACACATTACACGAAAATATTTAATACCAGTTTAATACATCATAAGATTAAAAACCTACAGTTTTTTGTCTGACTTTATGAGAACTGAACAATTTTTTCTTCGGCTTCCCTCTAATAATGATTGTAGCGACGCCACTGCTGCTCACATCCAGGACATTTCCACGGTCTTCACTAACTAAGATTTCTGCTTATTAAGCGTCTGCTACGCGATCGCCAACCGCGTCCCGACAGAGGTGACCTTGGTGGTTTACAACCATGTAGATGGTGGTTTACGACCAAACATTGAAACAGCTCTGCCGGTCGCCAACCAAGGTCACCTCTGTCAGGGACGCGGTTGGCGACCATGTAGCAGACTCTTTAATCTTCAACACATTAGTGAGGAGCTCAATGGTTTTCATTCTGTCTAGTCCATTTTAGGTAGGTGCAGGAAACTACACGTGGGAAACATTGCCATGATTTCCCAATTTTATTATGATTCAAGCAATTTCCGTTGCATTCAGTTGATTTTTACGACTTGCATTGATATTATCGTGCGCGGCAAATCTCGTCTTTCCCTCGATAACATTTTTGGTGGTATTGGTAAACTTATTATGGCAGTAATAGAGAGGAAGGCATGTCAAAAAAATCAAAGCATTTATATAGACATCTTCTGTACCTAAAATAAAAAAATTAAAGTAAATAAAATTGAAGTGTCTGTTTGTAATGTCAAAATAATAATTTTTTACTACATGCATAAGAAAGTATATACGGTACTTATAACAAAAAAACAATTTAAAAAATTTTTGTACCCGACCCTTAGGAGCCGAGCAAAAAGAAAAAAGTCAGAAAGAACACTAAGCGAAAAGGAAGAAATAGCGCGGGCGGGCGATTCAACGCGACGGTTGGCGACGCGCGGGTCGGGGGACGAGGGAGTTTTATTAAAATATGGCTGTATTTTAGTACTTATATTGTGTATTTATTTATTTATTTAAACTTTTCACACTTAAAAAAGTACAAAGGCGGACTTAATGCCTTAGGCATTCTCTACCAGTCAACCAAGGGTGGTGAAGAGATTAGATGGCAGGTGCTCTGTTAGAAATGGAACAATTTGTACATAAATAAGTCATACACTTAATAATACACATACATACATATTTACTATAATATATACCTATATTATATATATATATATATATATATTATATACAAATTCAAGAGAGAGAGGTTTTGAGATGACTCTACGCTATTTATTTTGAAAATAACTCCGCAATCTCCGCTTAAATGCATACCGACTGGTGGCCATCCTGATGTCAAGAGGTAGCGCATTCCAAAGAAGAATAGACTGAATATGAAAGGAAGAATGAACAAAGTCAGAAGTATGAGAAGGACAGAGTAGGAGAAGATTGTTAGAAGAACGAAGATTCTTAGCGTGTGAAGAACATAGATATTGGAAGTGAGACACTAGATAAGAAGGAGGAGTGGGAGAGTTAAGAAGGGAGAAAAGCGTGGTCAAAGCACGCAAATTTCTTCTCTGGCGAATGGGCATCCATTTGAGCTCAGACCTGTAGCTCGACACATGGTCATATTTTCTGAGGTTGTATATGAACCGGATACAATTGTTAAGCAGTCTGTCAAGCTTATCCAGCAACACCGCATTCAAGTCAAAGTAGCACACGTCACCATAGTCAATGATAGGGAAAATCAAAGTCTGCACAAGCATAGTTTTCGTCTTAGCGGGCAAAAAGTTTCTCAGACGATACAGAGATCGTAGAGTACCGTTGACCCTTTGACTAACATTGGAGACCTGGCGCTGCCAGCTAAGCGTCGAGTCAAGATGCAAACCGAGATCTTTCACAGTAGGGGTAATGGGTATGACGGTACCATTGAAAATGAGAGGAGGAAGAGAGCTAAGCGTCACCCTACCCATCATGCGCGAGCTTCCAATTACAATGGCCTGACACTTTGAGGGGTTCACTGATACCCCAAAACTATCAGACCACTTTTTGATTGCATCTAAGTCTCGGTTTACATCTGCTACAGCATCCAATAAACTTTCCACCCGCGCAGCTGTATACAATTGAAGATCATCGGCATAAAGATGATACGAACACCGTAGACAGTGAGTTATAAAATTAATGAAGATGGAGAATAACAATGGAGAAAGAATACCGCCTTGTGGAACACCAGCATCCAGGTCACGCCAACTCGAAGAGCTCTCATCAACGCGAACCGACTGCCAGCGTCCCCGAAGATAAGAAGAGAACCATTCCAGAACCTCGGACGAAACCATGAGATGAGAGAGCATAGCAAGGAGAATATCGTGGCTGACAGCGTTAAAGGCATTGGAGAAATCAATTAAAACCAAAACAGTAACCTTAGTATCCTCCATCGCTTCTCTAACGTCACCAGTCACTTTAAGGAGAGCGGAAGCTGTACTATGCCCAGGCCTGAATCCAGACTGAAACGAGCTAACAAGGTTGTTCCGGTGAACAAACCCCGCAAACTGTTTGTGAACGCAGGCCTCAAGCACTTTAGACAGGAATGGGAGAATGGAAATGGGTCGAAAGTGAGTGGGCAGGGAGGGGTTTGAAACTTTAGGAAGCGGGCGGACATAGGCCATACGCCACAGGGATGGGAATTGTCCGGAATCAAGAGAAAAGTTTATGATGTGGGTAATCAGAGGAAGTAGGGTATCGAGGATCCAAACGACCATACTACGACTGATGCCATCATCCCCCACAGCCTTGTGTATCTTACGACTTCCACGCGAACGAAGTCGCGGGGCACAGCTAGTTTCAAATAATTCAATTACGGTCGGTCAGTCAGAAAGATGAAGCTTTCTGCCCATTCCAAAGCGTAATAGGTTCCTATGGAGAAGAACGGGCAAGAAACTCCACGGATAGTTTTTTTTAAATAAAAGGCTGTAGGTATCTCTGTAATGCGGCCCATTGACAAGCATTTATGTGCTTGTCAATTTTTGACTGTCTAGGGACCGCATAAGAGGTCTTGCTGCACCGACCCCATAAAATTGGGATTAGGGCAGGAGAGTCATAATGAGTTGTGTCATCGATCGATAGGTATATAAAATAACAAAATATCTACTTACCTAGTACCTACCCTAATAGTGTAGGTATGTAACGCTAATAATGATGATAAGAGCACTCTGCATTTTTAATTAAAATGCTTATCAGTTACAGTGAAAATAGCGGGTAGGTAGTAACTATTTATCGTGCTACTGAACCGTGTCCGTTGCCGTGGTTAGTATCGTAAATACACGGTACTTAAATTACTTACTAAAGTACCACTTATTCTACGTTCAGACGCCAGCGCATCAAGCTACTACAATCTGTCAAATATCTTTAATAGATTTTCGGCTTTATTGCTAAAGTATTAGGTTCAAGGTTGATTTGGAAAATTTGACAGTTTCGGGCAGCTTTATGTGCTGGCGTCCATACTTACCGATACAGTAACGGCTGCAATCATCCTCAGAAGTATTAGCACTTGAGATTCTTTTGAAGGGACTCTAAAGGCATAATCCGGGGCTGAACCGCAGTACCGCCACCATTGTACCGTTGTTGCCAGGCAGCAATCAATTCAGCTTATCGCAGTCCACTGCTCCAAAATCCGTAATTCGTTGCACGTCTGTCTCTTCAGCAACCATAACTCGGGGTCCAGACACAGTGTCCTCTCCCCTTAACACGATGACCTCTGCCTTAAGCAGGTTGCAGACCAAGAGCTAAGCTAAGGTAGTTTAGCTTAGCTCGGATAGCCGAGGTAATGTTTCATACTTGTGTCATAGTTTGCGATCTGCACACAAGTATGGAAAACTACGCAAGCTATGTGAGCTAAGCTAAACTAACTTAGCTTAGCTTTTGGTCTGCAACCCGCTTTACACTCTAAACAGGCACTAAACTTCAATTTGCTCTTAAGGGGGAAGTGCTAAGTTAGCCGCGAAATTCAAATTTTCTTACGATTTTTGCAATTTGGAGCTCAGTATCTAGGTGTATGTTGATTAAAGTATGATTCGCGACCGTAACAAACATGTATTTACATAATTATAATCATTAGAATTAGTAATCCTCAAATGTCAAGATTTCATGAAATAGTCATTTTTAGAATTACTTGATCTTAGAGAATTATATTGATGACTTTAATGATTACAATTCTATATATCTAAATACTGACTTCCGCCCGCGACTTCGTCCGCGTGAAAGATTACCATTAAAAAAGTTATAGTGAGCCAACCTTAAAAGATACACAATGCTATCGCGGACTTTTTTTAGAACTTTTTAAAATAAGAGGAACAATTCCGTCTGTGTCAATGTCTTTGTCAATGTTTTTGCAACAATTTTCAATGCTGCTCCGCTCCTAATGGTCGCAGCGTTATGTTATATAGCCTATAGCCTTCCTCGATAAAAGGGCTATCCGGAACTAAAAGATTTTTTTAATTCGAACCAGTAGTTCCTGAGATTAGCGGGTTATTCCCGCTCGGTAACACCCTTTCGTCAACACTGTTGACGATCGGGAAAAAAAAGTTTCGTTCGTTCACAGTGTTGACGAACGCTACTTATTATTTCGGGTAATTCCCGTTCGGTAACACCTTTCGTTCCTGTCGTCAACACTGTTAACGATCGGGAAAAAAAAGTTTCGTTCGTTCGCAGTGTCCATGAATGCTGGTTTTTATTTTTAAAATATGGAAATAAAAATAAAACATGTCATGGATTTTTAAAATGTTTTAATGGATTATGTTAGATCTTTCAAAACACAATTAACTAGAAAATAAAAAAATGGCCTTATCATGTGCATAATAACCATTTTACACTTTGATAAGTAATAAAATTGTGACACTGATTTAACATAATCAAATATAGTTGAGAAAGTGACTAATGAAAACTAAGTACACTATTATGTATCACAGATTCAGCTGTGAAAAAGTTTAAAGCTTATATGGAAAAACAATGGCTAAAGGATAAATTTATACCAATATGGAATGCATTCGGGACGAAACACAGAACTACAAATTCTTTGGAGTCTTGGCATCATAAGTTAAACTGTACTGTAGGTAAAAAAGGACCTAATTTGTTGCATTTACTGCACTGTTTGTATGAAGACGCTGCTTTTTATTCAGTACGAAATCGTCAAAGGCATACTGAGACGCCAGTGACGAAAAGAATTGAAAAATATAAGATCAAAGACGAATTTATACAGGACGCTCAAATAGAGTTAATACATGGTGATTTGAAAGTTGGACAAGTTGGCTGGCGCGCATGTTAATTATACCTACATGAGCGGCAATTCCGGTAAATAAAAGAATGTTCGCATTCTAATCTGTCAAAAATTCTCAAAGAATTCAATTCTCGTTCAAAATCTGTCAAAGATTTTGAACGAGAATTGGGTTTCTGATCTGTCACTGTGTACCTATTTAGTCGAGAACACGTCATGTTAATTCTAGGATTAACACGGCTTCAGAATTAAATCTAGTTGTTCTAGTAACATCGAACATAGATCGTGAACTTTAGAATCAGGTGTCACGGTCAGTTTAATACTATTATAGTTGTCAGTCGAATTTCAAGAATGCACGTCAATCAGTGCATTTTAATCCTTGTGTCGATGACACAACATCGTAAGACACTGTCGTGATTTGCAATGACTCTACATTCAGTGCTCAATTATGCCTGTTTGCATTAACAATCGATATAATATCTAGGTATGATATGTCACAATTCCAAAGAAAACATTTTTATAGTGGGTATCTAGGCGTATTTTTCAATATTTCTGAAATGTATTCAGGCTGCAAGTAGGTACATAACGTGAACGACTTGCCCACGTATTTAATACTGTTTATTGCACAGATCGAAGATACCTTTTAATTTTATAAGATGTTCAATGTTACCTTTGGACATTGACTCAGCACTCTGCCTGCCTCATGCGGTCCAGTTAAAATATTGACTTGGTTGCATATTACACGCATAGGACACATAGAATTAAGTATAATAGTGTGTGTTAAGAGAAACTAGTATATAAGCAGAACATTTTGTAAATAAATCAGATTTGAATTTTATATTCTTGTCTCATTACCCCTCACTGTGGCCAAGACACCTTTAGCCATCTCCGATCAGTCTCGTGAGTCTGCGTGACTGGCAGTGAGTGTACCCTTCCCGAACCTGGTATTCCTGTCTACTATCCGTCTGTTACCTTAGGTCGCATGGTGCAGACATCCTGTACTTATCTATATATTTATTTATCACACACTAAGTATATGGTAGGCTAGGGACTGTTAGGCTTGTAGGTCTTTGTAGGTTCCTTAACTTATCATATATTTCCATGTACCGTCACACCCTTGACAATATTGCGGCCTTACGTGACGTTTGTTAAGGGTGGATGTACAAAGAAGAAATAAAAATCGCACAGAACATACATGTCAACCCTTTATTTTATTTTTTAATCTAGTCCTGCACAGATAAAATATAAAATAAGGCGGTGGATACACTTACATTACTTAACATCTATGTTATTACGTCACGGAAGACCTTAAGGTAAGGTTAATAGCGTGGTATTAGCTGACAGCCTGTAATCGTTGTGTCTACCACCCTTTGATTTATTTATTTGATGGCCACTTTGTTCTATGAATCACTGTTAGAAGTCGATATCACTTTACACCTTGAACCAACGAAGTAGGTACCTACGTTTTCTTTCAAACTTAAAAACATTTATGTACAGACACTTTTGAATTGTTAAGGAGTCGGTCAGTCAGAAAGATGAAGCTAGTTGCCCATTCCAACGCGTCGTAGGTTTGAACGCTTTATCTTATGCCTCACAATTTTGCTGGACAAAGCCTTCTTCTTTGCCTTTCAGTCTACAACTTGAGTTACCTATCTGGGCGAGTGCGGCAACCTTATTTTGCCTAGTTAAGTAAGGACTGGATGGTATTCATTCCATTACAAGCCTAGTTGCCGGCAGACAAATAATTAAGTATGTAAGTTCTGTGAGAATAATTAATAAAATAACTCGTTCACTCGTTTTACGAACTAATATCGTTTATTTCGTATCAAAACCATATTTGAAACAAATTACTTGATTTAGTTCTAGCTAGGGAACTTGGCCTTATCATAACGCGTGACGAAGGCAATGCGTCACTCATTTATGAGTAATTATTTCGTTAGTTTACGCGATAGGCTCCTGTCGGTAGTGGATAAGATGTCAGTAAACTTCTTAAAATGTAGTTAACCAGGTACACAATCTACTGGGTTATTAACTTTCTACTAGAGTGGTATTTCATTTATTCGTACGACGACCTATGTAGAAGAACTATAGGTGACTTTAAGATGTAGCCTGTATCTGAATATTTCTACTACTTATAGTATCTTTATCTCACGAAGCGACATGCGCTCTACATGTGTTAAACAAGTGTACTAACACACGTCAGCACATAACACACACAGGCACACACATACTTCCAACTTCGCCATTGTCTCGGCCGGTACCGAGAGCTCCTACGCTAACACGCACATTCATAGCGCGTGTCGCTTCGTGATATAAAAATACTGTAATAGATACAGAATATCTTGAAGTATCTACGATGAGGCAGCAGAGTCCTGTCAGGTACTTATGCGTAATGTGGTACGTGCGGCGCACTCCGGACGGTCAGTCCCGTTACCGCCTTAGCATAATCAGCCTATAATGTTCCCACTGCTGGGACACAGACTTCCTCTTCGAGAGGGAGTAGGCTGTAATCTACCACGCGGGCCCACTGCGGGTTGGTAGATGTCACATGTCTTCGAATTTTTGATTGTAGGACATGCCGATTTCCTCACGATGTTTTCCTTCACAGTTTTGTGAGCAGTAGTGATGAAATTATTTAGACAAAGTAAAGCGCCTGCCTGGGTACGAACCCACGACATACAACTCGTAAGTCGGGGCCGTTACCACTGAGCCACCACTGCTCTCCGTTACCACATTGATGACTGGCCAATATTTTGACCACGGCAAGAGCAAAAGCTGTTCTGTTAAGTTCGTGCGTAAGCGGCTTTCTGCGTTGCTCCATGTTCAGCAGTGGTCTTATCTTATCCCCATAACGTGATCGAGTTTCACTAAAGCTAGCTGGTTTTACTTCACCAGGCAAACCTGTGCTGGTGCTAGCAAACAAACAGGACAAGCATGGAGCCTTAGATGACATTGATGTGGTCGACAAACTGAACATAGAGCCTTTGGTTAACAAGTAAGTAAATTAATACATACCTAAATATTTATGTTATTTCTAGCATTTGAATAAGGACACATAGGGTTAAAGATTAACTTAACGCGAAAGCGCCAGGTAGCCCTGGAAATTCAAATTTTGTTACGTTTTTGCAATTTGAAAGTCAGTATTAGGTTGTATGTTGATCAAAATATGATTCGCGACCGTAAAAAGTATATATTTACAGAATCATAATAATTAAAATCATCAATACAACTCTTTTAAGACCAAGCAATTCTATTGAATGCCTATTTCATGAAATCTTGACAATTAGGATTATACAAACTTATGGAGTTGCATTACTGATTTTTACGATTATAATTCTGTAAATGCATGTTTGTTACGGTCGTGAATGATACTTTAATCAACATACAACTTAATACTGACTTGCAAATTGCAAAAAACATAAAGTTTTAATTTCGCGGGCTACCTGACGCTTGCCTCTTAAGTGGAAGAAATGATCGTGGCAATGTCGAAGACACGCTTTTTCCGCCCAAATATGGCACTTTCGGGACATTTGAACTTGGTACGAGCAGCATGGAGACACATGCTCTTCAGAAGGTAGTAAAATAAAAACTTAGTCGGCAAAAGACAAGACTTTATTCCTCTGTAAAAATGAAAACCGTCTATATATGCACTTAAATAGCCACAAGATTGTGTTAAATCTTAATGTTACCGGATGCGTGAATAAGCATTTCCATCAGCATCCTATTGCTGAAATGCTTTCTAATCTTATGTCGCAGGTACCGATGCCCAACCCTAGTCGAATCCTACAGCGCTTACGGAGGAGAAAACCCAAAATCCAAGTCAAAACTTGACCCCGGGCTTCGCAAAGGCTACCAATGGCTTCTAAACTACATCGTCCGACGCTACGGAGATATCAACTTACGCGTCCAAACAGACATACACGCAGACCTGGAAAGACGCAAACGAATGCTCAACAAAGCATCGAATACTAACTCGCGAACGTTCACAGCAGTGAGCGACGATATAGCCACACAAACGGGATTCGAAAATCCGAATTACGATTTAGAAAAATCGACTAAACTTGACGAAGACGAAATCCACAAGGGACTGATAATTGTTAAACCGATTAAGCATAATCCGAATAGCATCGATTCGACTATAACAATCGAGAGCGTTGATGAATCGGATGTGACTAGTGTGGTGAAGCCGAAACTGTCTCCTCTTTTCGGTAGGGCCAGTAACTCGACGGTTGAAACTGTTAGGATAGAGCTGGAGCCAAGGAGTGAATATAGGAAATTGTCGCCGATTGTCAGAAACAGAATTGACAAGAACCAGCATATTGATTTTAAGAATAGACCGCAGTCGAGTCCTAGTGTGAAGAGGAAGATTAAGGTAAGGAATATTATAGTTTGCCTTGAGTATTTTGTATGTGTACATACATACATAAACTCACGCCTTCTTCCAAGCAGAAACTACAGAACGCCAACTGCTACAATCCTTACGTACTCATTTTGCCTCGTTTACGTTCATGCATCTGGTCATACACGCACGCCGGTTGCGAGTACTACGCACCTGACCTTTCTGAAGAACATCACAAATAAGATCACTATATGTCTTCCTAGGGCGTCCCCTCCCGGCGTTTTCACTCACATCAATTTTGCATGTGTAATGGTTTGCTAATCAAACAGGCGGCCTTCGTCATGGTAAGTATAGACTACCTAGGAAGGCCGCCTGTTTGATTTTACCCGCCTATACAGGGTAAAATTAAATTAGCTAGCGAAATTTCGCAGACATGATGGGTATCGATATTTTAACATGACAAAGCGAAAATAAATAAATCTCATGTTTTTTTTTTGGGTTTTTCACATTACACACCCTTCAAATTGGAACACAGCAAATAATGGTTTTAATATATCCCCGGACGAGCTCCTTCCTCCTTAAACATAACTGGCGAAATGTGGGTGTATTGTAGGTACACCTCTGCCTAACCCATCGCGGAAACAAGGCGTGATGTTATGTTATGTTATGTGAGCTCCTTCACAAAAAGCTCTTTTACCTAAAACTAATTAATTCCGCGACTTAAAAAGTATGATATTAAGTCAACCAAAGCAATTAATTAAAAACGTGTGCGGTCGGGGGACCCCCGTCAGGAATGAAGTTCCTTCTCACGTATGATTTAAAACAAAAACAAAATTTTCGCAGCCGCTATCTTGGATTTTCATTTTGGCCTCACGATCGACTTTAGCACCCTCGCAAACCATGAAAACGACACCCATGACGAATAATTTGAAAATTTTCTCAGCTGCCATCTTGGATTTTCATTTTGACTTAACTATCGGTTTTAGCACCCTCGAAAACCATGAAAACGATATTCATGACGAAAATTTTCAAAATTGTATACATTTAATAAAAAGAGACAGAGAGAGAGAGAGACTCGCATGGAGGGGGCCTAACGGTTTTTCGTTACGTGACGATTTCTAACAATTTAATCCTACCGCATGCCGCGCTAAAGAACTTCGTTCCAAAAACAGTACATGTAAGGAGTAATTGATCAATTGTAGCTGCAATTCAAGCTTCATTATCCTTTTGTATGCACGTGTATCTGTGGTAATAAACCCATTTTTCTTTATTTACCTGGGACTGGTATTGACTCGTTTCCGATTACCCCTAGCATTTTCTATCTTCAATCATCAATAGTTACTTTTTCCCGCGCAACCAGGTGGAACCACAAAGCAAGAACGCATCATTCCAAGAAGACTATTTGAAAGCGGATGGCGATCTGACCGTCATCATTGGCGACCGTCAGCGTTCCTGGTACGGCACTGAGAAGAAACACAAGGGGCAGGTCAATGATGCTGAGCTGTCGCCGATGCAACGAGGGATAGTGCTGAATGAAAGAGGTGGGTTCTTAGGCATAGACTTAACCTCAACATAAACTTACCCATATTTTTCTTGGGGGTAGGTAGAAAGAAGCGCTATAATGGTGCCCTGAGGCCATAAATTTGCTTGCGACTTCCGGTGCTGATTGACGCGGATAGCAAACATTATGGGTCGAATTTCCTTACTCGCACTCACGCGGTTTCAGAAAGCTTAAGTCTCTGATCAGAAAATCTGCTTTCATACAGGGTGTAAGGGACATCCCTCCGCAAAGTAACAGGGTCCATTCAGCTCCTTATATTTTTTTAAAATTGTTTTTTCAGTTACTATTCCTTTATGTCAATGTAAAATTACATTCTCTGTACGCAGCACTCCATTTATGTAGGTAAATAAAACAGCTAAAATAAAAAAAAATCAGCAATGGATGTTGAAATACTCGGCGGCCGAAGGCTCGCTGCGCTGCCGTTCGCTACGCGCGTTTTGCCACGGTAACGATACATTGCGTGTGAGGTAATAAAACAAATCAGGGTTATTGGATTCCCATAACTTTCCTGAAATAATTTCATGTACCGGTCATCTTAGTATGATATACTGAATTCAACCCATCAGTCTGCGGAGGGCTGTCCCTTACACCCTGTATAAGCTATTGTGATTAGTTGATCAAAACATGTCAACCAACTAATCACTTGACGTCATAATTGACAACATGCTGAAAACGATTAGGGTTCCTTCTTAATACTCTATCTATTCATGTTTTTACAAATAAATAATCTTTTATTTTGTTCTTTAACTCAAATAGTAGTTATTATGCACGAAATTGAGATAATGATAATTGAGGTGAAATCTCGTAAATTACAAAATTATTACAACTTATCTGTTAAGCATTTTATCTCTTATAGCCTTCCAGTGTGTTGCCTTTCCTAGCACTTTTTCCGCAAGAATTTCCAGACATAAAGCCGACGTACGCACGAACGCGAAGGGATTTTATCGCGCACTGGATTTTCAACGCTCTGCTTAGCGCGGAGAGTTGAAAATCCAACACGTGTGTTTTTTCCACGCGATGGAATGCACTCTGTTGGATTCTCAATGCTCGGCTCAACACCGAGAGTTGAAAATCTTGTGCGCGATAAAATCGAGGTTTTCTTTCGCAGACTACACAAGCAAGACAGCATATTCAGAGGTGACCCTGCAGCCGGCCACTCTGCCGCTGAGTCCTCGGCCCGCGTCCGCCTCGCAGTTAGTGAGGAGGCAGCTAGAGTTGTGCGGACAACACAAACGACGCCTCAGTCTGAGATGTAAGTTAACTCCGTCTTACGATGCATCGCTCTAAATGTGTGACTTTGGTGTCACACTGGTTTGTCGCTCGCTGGCACTTACCTACTCGACGAAGAATTTTGGCTAGCAGGAGTTAAGTTCCGACGATACACGACCGTCACCGACTATTCAAAAACCATGTTTAACATGTTCTTTAACGATAAAGGAGGCTAAGCTATTTAAAAAAAAAAAAAAATCCATGTAGGGGGGGCACATTGGCATGCAGCCATTTTTTGTGCTTCTGTCTACGGCTTAGCCTTTTCATTCGACAACTGTACATGACATATTAATCTGTAAAATCCCATAGCAAGGCAATAGTCTGCATCTAATTTGAGAAAATAACCACAGATTCAATAATTTTAATTTGTCGATTGTATAACGGATTTCCAGTCTTACTAAAACAGTATTTTCTTCCAGACATGCAACGTAACAAGACTAGTCCGGAACGCATGTCCATGTTGATCTATGAGCCGTCGAAGGCGCCACAGCGACATCTCGACAAGGGAGACTTTGAGCAATCCGCCACCATCAACTGAATGTGGTAAATATTGAATAATTATTTATTTATGTACAGGAGACCCGAGGTGCCCGGTTGATGGCAATAGGCTCGCCCCCTATTACATGGGACTTAAACATAACTGGTGAAATGTGGATGTACCTATAGAGTACACAATCAACCGCCATATTGCCATCAACCGGGCACAAATCCAGACTCCGGGCTGCTACTGAGAAATTCCAAATAGGAAAACCCAATAACACTTTGCCTGATCTGGGAATCGAACCCAGGACCTCATGCTCAGCAGTAGCGCTTGCGACGTTGTTAAGCACCTTAGGTTAATTTTTACTTCCACCATATTATTTTTCCGACTGTTATTGCCAACAATTTGAATGAAAATAACAGTTCGAAAAGATGGCATGCGCCCGCTTTATGGAAAGGATTTTTTGATTTTTTATTTGAGATAGGTTTGCTCTTGACTCTAGTCTAGGTCACAGATGACAGAGACAAAGTCGACGATGGAGCGAGCTTACCCAGAAGAAGCCTGTTCGCTCTCACTTTGAAGAGATCGGGGTTGTATGCATTCGGAAACACAGACGCAGGCAGAGTTCCACTCCTTTGCTGTGCGCATCACAAAAGACATTTGGAAACTCTTAATGCGAATTGGTGGAATAGCAACTAGGTAGGGATGGTAACCTGCAGTGCATCTAGATGTCCGATGGTAGAAGGGGGCAGGCGGAATGAGGTCGTGGAGTTCTCGAGCACACTCACCGAAGTACAATCTGTAGAAGACCGACAAGCAGGCAACCTTGCGGCGATGAGCCAAGTTGTGAAGCTTGGCATCCACCAGTCTTACGTCGCCAATGAGCCTCTTAGCTCTGCGTTCCACCGACTCAAGCGCGGCAAGTTATTATTTAGCTGAGCCATCCCAAAGGTGGCTGCAATACTCCATGCAGGGTCGGACTTGCGCTTAATTTGTTTAAGAAATTGTTTAACACTCTCACTCCTTGGCCGTACTTCAAGCCGGTCATGGGAGCCATTGACGAACAGTAGTAGATACCATAGTTTTGGAATCCCAAGACAAAAATTTCCACTGTCTCACTTATTTGAATATTTTTTCGTTAAGGGGGAAGCGATAAGGTAGCCCACGAAATTAAATTTTTCTTACGTTTGCAATTTGCAGCTCAATGTCTGGATAAATACATATTTGTTACCGTCGCGAATCACATTTGTAAAAAACGTAAGAACATTTGAATTTTGTAGGCTACCCTGGCGCTTTGGCCTTAAAATAATATAAATAAATAAAATAAAATAAGGTCTTCAGAAAGATATTTTGTATAAGTCACTTCCGACTAGGATTGTAAAAATGTAACGAATTTATAAACTTACCATGATATTATTTCTTTGTTACAGGTACATAAACACATAAACAAAATGTAAAATTGATACATTCACAGTACAATATATTTAGACTTCTATATGTACCTACTTAGTAGTTTTATAGTAAGCAAATAATAATAATATTTTAACACAGGGTATAGATAATAATATGCAAGGTGCTCCAGTTTGATAACTTTACTGAGCGACACACCCCATTAGTTAATAGACCCTTTAAATGTCCACTAATGTAAAAATATTTTACTGTTTAAATAATATAAATTATAAAAATAATTACAGGCCCGTTTTTGTATTTATATCTGGATCCCATTACGCTGCTAATTGACCTGTATTATTGAGATAAAAAAAATGTGCTGTATGGACGATTTTAAATTGACCTGTAGGTGTCACAGATTTCCTGTATTATATGATTTACTGAATTTATTAAAAAATATTTTATATTCAGTTTCAAATGTGTAAGTACATAGATTTTTTTAAGAGAAAAAAACTCGAAATTAGATTATTTATATAATAGGCTCTGGATTTACACAAGTATGATAGTGTTTATAGATTGTCATTTCAATTGGATTAAACGGAAGAAAAACGACAAATTTTAGAAAAATAAAAAATGTGCAGTTTGGATGATGATGACCTGATAGAAGAATTGATTGTTTGATCATTTTTTCTTTTTTCTTGAAGAATTATTCTTTTACAAAACTACGGGAAACACTGAAAATAAACTATTCTCAGACTATTATAAATGAAACTATTTAACCCATACGCTGCGCAATCGCTACGACGTTTTTTTGACGAAAAATATTATGTCGTAAAACACGACGCGGACATTTGAAAGGTTAGGCTTTTGTTTATACAAAATTTATAAATATAAAGAGTATTATAAGGATTTTTGGCGCCCGAATGACATTGACAAGGGGCGTCGTTGGTAAACATTTGTATAATTGTCCCAGAAATTGTACTGAAAAAACAAGATGGGATTCTGATTTGGCCACGAGCCAAGATCCATTCCCGTTGTTCTGTATAGATGAGCCGCATAGAGTATATAGTAATATATATTTAATTATAGATAAAAGCAAAAATATATCGAAATAGAATAATTTAGTTTTGTATTTTGTGTACTGCAAGATAATATTGATAATAAAAGTTATGTTATGTATTTTGGGTTTTTATTTAATCATATGCCGTGCGGCCGCCCGATCTGTTTTCCCATCAGCAACAATGACAAAATTCCATACAAATTTTCATCCCCTATTTAACCCCGTTAGGGGATGAAGTTTCAAAAATCCTTCTTGGGGTTCACTTTCGTTATACAACATGTTCCGGATTTAACGCACTACCTCTTAAGGGGTCATTGTACTCATCCATACGAACAACTTTTACTATGGGCCCAAAACTGAAATCGCGAAAAAAAATTTCAGCTGTTGCTATGCGAACATAAATGTAGAGAACAGCCGATTTTTTTTCACGATTCCAGGTTTGGTCCCATAGTAAAAGTTGTTCATAATGATGAGTACAATTACCCCTTAAGAGGTTGTGCTTTAATTCCGGGACATGTTGTATAATGAACACTTGTGCAAAAGGAGACAATTTTTTTTTTTTTGGGGAATAGGCCCACCACAAATTGTGGCGTATAGTAATGAAATGCATGTTGGTTTATTCCTTATAATCTCTAGATTACAGTAGTAATATTAGCAAAACTTTATGTAACCGGAATACTGTGAAATACGACAGTCAAAACATGACTCATAATCACCTAAAATCTCACAAGAGCGATTGTCTAATGAGTGGATAGGTCTCATTGGTATTTTAAGTTAAAATAGTGCACTGTTCAATAATAAATAGTATAAAACAAAGTCATGTCTGTACTAAAAAATAAAAAAGTAATAAAAATGGATTATTAATGTTTTATTGTAACTGGATTAGATGTATTCATTTCGAAATAGCGCGGCTTTTACCGGCCATTGACTGTAGAACTAAAATAACAAGATGATGTGTTATAAGCTGGTTGGGTAAAAAGCATACTAAATATCCTCCTTAAGGAGAGGAACTCTCATTTGAAACTATTCTACAGGGTTTTGCATCCTATACATTTCGAATATATATACCTCATTAAATTCTTCGCATTTTCAAAGGTAAAACCTCAGATCAGAGAGCATATATATCCTCATTGGCATAAACACTCACCTTGCGAGTAATCCACATACACACAAATTAGCGCACGTCTGCAGCTGTCTCGGACAACTGTCGTCCAAAATTCCGTTGGAATCTTACTGCACAATAATTGATACAACAGCTTTGTGGATTATGCATTGTACCTATGCCATTTTCATAAAATCATTCGAATAAAAATACGAAAATAACAGAAGAAACACTTTCATGCAACTAGAAATTGGAAACAATAATGTTGTCTGTCAGTGTCAAACTGATTGAAACTTATCAGTCTATGTTTATCAACAAAGGACCACAGAGCATCTACAACTGGCTTGTTACTCGTAATTATGTTTCGTTCCACGGTGATTTTTAAAGTACGTTACGCGATATTTGCGTTAACCATTAATAACAGCATTAAAAACGAGTTCACTGTACCAATGAATTATTATCTCTTTAAATGCATTTAAAGCCGATATTATTACCGCCGCGCACCGTATTAACATATTTTTTTTCACGTTAAAATAAACTTAAAAACGCTCCTTAACACGCATTTTTTGCCGTAACACTTTTTTACTATTATTTCTTTATTCCGGTTAGATTTCTATATAATTATTGGTCTGTTAATTATACAATGATGATCAATTTTTTCATGTGTAATATGATTAATAAACGTAACCGTTTAATAGTGGGCCCAAAAAAAATGGTCTCCTTTCATGCTTTTAGACCACGATTCTAGGTTCCAGCGATTTTAGCTGTGGGTTGCCTGTGAGTGAATTTAAGATTTTTATTACGTAGGTTGTCCCGAACGTGCTCAAACCGCGCTATTACGCTACATTTTTCAGGCGATACGCACAGTTCCGTAAAGCACAGGCAGGTGTGTGACATGATGGATAGTTCAGTAAAAAAAAAACATAAAAAGTGTACAATTGTTTATTTTCATAATAATGTTTATAATCATTATTTTTAATAAATATTCAGATGTTTATGGCAGTGTGTTGTGGTAACATTTTAGTTCTTATCAATAAAACTTACAATATTCGCTAGAACCCGCGACTTCGCTTGTGTTACAAACATTGCACAAAAAGGAAGACGAATTTATATAAAATAAGATAAATTTTTTATAAATACAAGAAGTATACTTGATTTCTTTAATTACAATTTAAATAAATATTAATAGACCAAAATTTACACACACTGATTTAATTATATACATTTATTTTATTTGAAATAAATTGATAATAGTAGATATCAACTTATTTAAATACCAAATATTATCTACCACTTTATGCTACATAAATAAGTATGAAAATTTAACTAAATAGCGACACATTCATGGTTACAACACAAAATTATTATAAAATCATATAATTGCCTAAGGAACTAAGCTACAGGAAATAAAATAGATTCTTTTAATTACAACATTTATGTTTTAATACAGTTTTAAGACACCAGTGATAGTCGTCCTTTTTTAACCGACTTCAAAAAAGGAGGAAGTTACCAAACTGTATTTTATTTATTAAATGCTTCTATGATGGTAGACTAGATAATTATTCACACATAATAAAAATATGTGTTTCATTGTATATAAAAAAAACACAAAAATAAAATTGTCTAAACATAGGAATATAAAGTTGTACTTAAATATAAAAGAATTAATGACGCATCTATGGGACAATCAATATCTAATAAATGCGAAATTATAAGCTTATTTAAACTATATTTCGCGATTAACGGGTCTTCCTACTAATCATACAATGATTCTATATTGAGATCACTAAAAAATCTATGTACTTATACTAATAAATGCTATTTATGTATGTACAGATTTACAAAAGAGAGCCTCATTTAAGAGTAGAATAAAATATTAATAAATAGATAAAAAGTTGTTATAATGAGCATTAAGTGACAAAAGACTCTAAAAATCATCTAAATAACATACGATAAGTCAGACTCAATTGAGCAAGACGTAGTTTTTTTTTTTAATAAGTAAATAAATAATTTTACAAAACAGTCTTTACTTTGACACAAGTTAAGGTATGCACATAACGTAAAAAAAACTTCGAATAATTATTATCGTAACATTTATACATAGTGTGCGCCTACCTTTAGTCATATTTAGCTAAAAAGTTCAAATATACATAATTATAAAATTTTCGTTTTAAATACTAAATAATTTCGTTTGTTATATTTTTGTGACAATTTTGAATTTTACAATAATTCGTCTTGCATGAGACAAGAAAATTAAGAAGACAGAAAAAGTCGTATTGCATGGTTCTTGATTATGATTTTCCTTGTTATATTTGGAAGAAAAAACGACAATATGAACCAACTCTTGCGATATTTAACTACCCACATTTAGTAAATTAGCTGAAGGTTTAGTACAGTCCGGCCGACAAGAGAATGCGTTCCTGACACCTGACAGTTGGATAATTTCTATTTGTACACAAAACATATTCGTTAGTATGAAACTGACAGGTGTGAAGAAGAACGCATTCTCTCGACGGCCGGACTGTAGTTTAACTTAATTCATTGGGTTTATTCTTTTAAATACTATTTAGCCGCATTTAAAAAACTGGAAGCCAGCGTCACTAGTTGAAAAGACTTGAATAATTCAGAATCTTAGACTTGGATCATTATCATGTTTTGGAACCACGAACTCTATGTCATAATCATAAAGTTAAAATTTCATTGCAAACCAAAACTTACTTAGGTCTTTTTTATTACAGTCCCTCTAAAATCAAATACATAACGCTACAGTAGATAGCCAAGTTAAGCTAGGGTTTCCTAAGGATAAGTAATTTACCGTCGAATGCCGTCACTGATAACAGTGTGTTTTTTGACATCGTAAAGTCAAACCCCGGTGCGATCATTTTCATGACGGCCGTTACGTGGCGGCAACCACAGGGAAATGTTCTAAGATCCTAAATTAAAGTATCTGATGTTTCAAGCTCTAAAATGGTACAAAAACTTTCCATGTTGTCTTATATTATTTACTTTTGTAGTTATTATTAGTTTTGTCAGTCTTAACTCTGGCATTCTACAAGATTGTTAGTAAAAAGTTAAAGGAATGTTGCTTTATAAAATGCAAAGAAAACTAACATAAACTTATTCTGAAAAAAAAAAAACTTTACTTGAAAGGCAGAATATTGTGCCTATGCTGCTTCAAGGATCTTTTTGCGCTCGAATGACGTTGAAAGGGGGCGCTGTTGGCATGAAATTTATTGAAAAAACAACACGGCGCTCCATAAGATCCATGTACTTTTTTTATATAAAGTTATGGCACAATATTATGGCGAATTTAAATGTCATTTGCTTCTGCCTAGTTTTAGTGAATTATTGTTATTACATGTTATATTGACACCTGTCAGTTTCATACTAACGAATATGTGTTTTGCGAATTTGAGCGATGTTATTACCAGAAATTATCCAACTGAAAGGTGTCAGGAACGCATTCTCTTAACGGCCGGATTGTAGATTTTTAATATAGATTCCCATTTCTTACTTTAAACCTGATTTACACGGTGCGATTTTATTGCTGCAATTTTATTGTATGCCACAGGTACGTAACTAGCATGGTGTAAATGGGACTTTAATATGAATTAGATATTAGAAAAAAATAATTCCGAAGAACTGTTTGAAGAGGGAAGCGCTAAGGTAAGCCCGCGAAATTCAAATTTTCTTAAGATTTTTGCAATTTGCAGCTCAGTGTCTGTGTGTTTGTTGATTAAAGTATGATTCGCGACCGTAACAAATATGTATTTATAGAATTATAATTATTAGAATTAGTAATACAACTCCTTAAGTTAGTATAATCCTCAAATGTCAAATTTCATGAAATAGTAACTATTTCAAGTAATTCTAAGAATAACTGTTACTTAGATCTTTTCTTAGAATTACTTGGTCTTAGAGAGTTGTATTGATGACTTTAATAATAATAATTCTGTAAATACATATTTGTTAGTCGCGAATCATATTTTAATCAACATACAACCTAATACTGACCTGTAATTTCCGGGCTACGCTGACGCTTTCGCCTTAAAAGAATTTAGCTGTTTATGTTAAAAATAATTAAGAAATCGCAATATAACCAGTACGTACACAGACCTATTTTTTTCAGCTGAAATTCACGACTTTGGAAATTATTTGAGCGTTACACTTAAGTTCTAAATAACATAGCACAGAAAATGACTATAACGTACATTGAGTAAAACAGTATTGTATTGCACCACTTATAAACACATTATTATTAAAAGCCTGTGATGTCCCTCATGTTCCTCAGTGGCAGAAGTAGGAGTGTTAGTGCTGTCTAGGTCACAATATTTTGCAAACACTATTACCAAAATAAAACTTCTAGTTCTCTATATTATTTATTATTAAAAGCCTGTGATGTCTCACTGCAGGGCAAAAGCCTCCCTACCCTCTTTCCACTTCTTTCTGTTTAAAGCTGCTAAGGAGCAGTTCTTGTTGAAGGAGTCCAGCTCATCCGGCCATCTCCATTTGGGCCTGCCGCGATGTCGCTTGCCATTAAGAGGGACTCATTGGGTCGTAAGTTTGGCCCATTGGTCGTCTGACATACGGCAGATGTGTCCAACCCAATTCCATTATAGCGTGGTAGCTTTCCAAGTGACATCAGTTATCTTTGTGATGGAACGGATGGTCGTATTCCTAACCCGGTTTGTTAGCTGGATGCCCAGAATAATCCGTTCCATAGACCTCTGGCAAACCCCGAGGGTGGATCTCAGCTGATTTGTCAAAGACCCATGTTTAAGAACCATATGTGAGGATGAGAAGAACGCACACGTCAAAGAGTGTTTTTTTCTTTATAAACACATACCATTACATAACATAACATTACGCTTGTATTCCTGGAAGGAGTAGAGAAACGTGTATAAGGTCAAATTAAATGGCATGAATTTAATCGAACCTGAAATAATTCGTTTTGCTTTTCTAAAAATATTATTGAACACTGTGTTATATTGAATGTGTCTCCTTTTGTGAACAAAAAGCCAAGGATTTGCGACCATTGCGATTTTGCGGAGCGCTCGCCGGTTAGTCACAGTTCTAACCTAACCGGTTTGGTCGGGATACTCTAGCTTAGTTACTGCGACCAACTGTCAGAAAAGACTAGAAAGTTAAAAAGAGGCTCACTTATTAAAAAAGTGTGCATCATCGGAAGTCCAAAAAGTTTCTAGAGTTAAAGTTTCGCTCGACATTTGGGATCTTGAACCAGTTTTTATGACAAGTCTTTTACAGTTCAAGCAGTGCGGTTATGGAATGCCTTGCCCGTGTCGATGAGGCGTGCTCAATCTTTGTCCTCATTTAAAATTTTGGTAAAAAACACTACATCTCTCCTTAAATCTCATCATAACATAAAGTTCCCTGCCCCTGTTACATGTTTATTATTGAATATATAACTGGCGCACCACTGACTACCTACAGTATTGTCTCTCCTCCCTTTAATCCATCCAAAGGTTGTCTGTAAAAGATCGCGTTTAGCGATAAAACCGCCCATTGTGTCACCCTATGTGTAAAATTTCTACATTTATATCTGTAATTTTTATGATGTACAATAAAGAGTATTCTATTCTATTCTTAAAGGTCGGTAACAAAAGAAATTTAATTGTGTCTCATAACATGACAGTTGAAGGTCTAATTTAAAAAAAGCGTCCTTCATTAAATAAGGTTTTAGACCAGAGGTTCCCGGACTTTTTTCTCATAGACCACTTTCAAAATTTAGCTGGTTCCGGTGGACCCCCTGCAGCTACATTTCTACCATATTCCCAAAACTCGACAAAAAATGTGAAAGTTAGATCTAACTATGGAAATTTGCGTTGGCTGCGTTGACCCCTGGGGGTCCACCTGGACCACTTTGGGAACTAAGGTTTTAGAGGATCAGTTAAATAATTCCCAAATTAAATTGTCTCATATCATTGATCTCGTAACCAGCTGTAGTTACTTGAAATTATGAAATAAAATAGAAAAAATAATATTATTTATACTATACCTGCTCGGAAACGATCTCATTACTTTTTTTAATGAGGCAGAATGTACGTCATTACTGTTGTATAAATGTACAGGTCGAAAAAGTGTATTAAAATCCATTGTTAACGTGCTGTGTTTTAACAACAATAACCTTTTTAATAACCTAATTAAATACAAGACAAAAAGTTTTTATCACCAAGCGCAAAATGATACTGGCCACATACTTTTGTTGAACATTGATTTAAAAAAATAAAAAAGAATGAACAATTGAAAATCGCGCGCGCGCGGATAGCTTTCTTTTGTTTTATTTATCTGAATTTTCAATTTGTGTTTACGATCTACTCGAAATGCCGTCTAGTAGTGATAGTGAAGATGTCTTTTATTTTCCTTGTAGGTATAGTATAAAGCAAGTGATACATATATCACTCGGAATAAAGTGCGATTCCCAACTCGTGTGTATTAAGGCTCTCGGGCCTCAAACTACACCCTCGTAATCGGTCACTTTCTCCCCTCGGTGAACAATGTTTGTTTTATCCTCAGTTGATAACGATAACCATCGTAAACTGTCCACCTATGATTCGTCAGTTATGTAATCAAGTCCCATGTAATAGGGGGCGAGTCTATTGCCACCGTCTACCAACCCGCACTAGGCCCGAGCGGTCGATTACAGCCCACTCCCTCTCACCGAGAGGAGGCCTGTGTTTCAGCAGTGTTAACATTACAGGCTGATGATGTATTTTTATATGCCATGTATGTAGGATGCATAGGAACAGATCGGCCAGAGGCGTCACGCAGTGGGACTCAGAAGACGGGCGTCGTCGCCTTTCATTACTGATTTTGATGATTATAATTATGTACATGCATATTTGTTACGGTCGCGAATAATACTTTAATCAATATACAACTTAATACTGACTTGCAATTTGCAAAAAACATAAGAAAGTTTGAATTTCGCGGGCTACCTGGCGCTTCCCCCTTAATTTATCAAATTTTATTCATGTACCAAAGAGACTTTATGCCTACTGTCATAAACAGGCATGAAGCCTCTTTGATGAGATTAAAAAAGCGCACATCTCCGATTAGTAAATAGTTATCTGTGGCGCACATTACCGCACTAGTGAGGTAATATAAAGTAAAAAGCACGCGTGATTGCCACTCATTGCCACCATCATTTTCATGCATACTTTAGCCAGGCCCCGAACATTGGACGATGACACCCCAGGCGCGTCATGGGCCTACATCAAGGATGACGCACCTAGAGCGTCATTGGCCCCCTGTGATGTTTTATGCGTATTTCGACGTTATCTTGCGTCTTTATCTCAATTTTTTTAAATCTGTTTTTAAGTAAGTTCGATGTGACGCGCCAGGTGCGTCAATGGCCTCCCGTGACCCGGGCTTATGACGCGCCTGGGGCGTCATTGGCCATGACTCGGTTAATACACGGCATTATGAACCTAAAATCGGTTCAATAAGAGCCACTTTACAAGCAACTGTGTTGAAAATGTATTTTTATAAATGGTGCAATAATTTTTATCAATGTAGTAAACTCATAGCTTTAAATACTAACTGGAAGAACAAATTATGGCAATCTCAAAGAAATGTTTAGTTACTTTACATTACTTTATAGTCACTTATAAAATTATTAGCTAATTAACTTTTATGTTTCATTCATACTATAGTTCAATTATCGGTTCGCTGTTGTTAATTGTGGCTCCGATAAAAACAGTTTTAGAGGAAGAAAATACGGTAGTAAAATGTTTTATCGGTACTGATATAAATATTATTTGATTTAAAAACTCAAGCTAAACATAATTTTCCCTTAGCTATGTTTTTAACGCAAGATTATTGATACTTTCGATTCGACAATAAAACATTTTTAAATGAGAATCATTTAACCAATGTACTTAAATGATTTTTTTTAAAGACAAACAATATATATTTCATCAGATTCGGGCATATACATTTGGTGTAAATGGTTTTTTATCTAAAACATCGTAGCTGCGTCGAGATGGAATTTCTACAAAATACGAGTTCTGACTAAGGATTATTCACTATCGAGAAACATACATCAAACTCAAAGCGGATATTATGTATACAGGGTGTATCAGAAAGGTATGGTACAGACCACCAAAGTGAACAACTTTCTCCATGGGACCATGGGGAAAATAATCAACCGTCCCATACATTTGGGTCGAGTAATTAGTTTTGTATGGGACAGTTGATAATTTTTTCGTGATTTCGATGTTGGTACCATGGAGAAAGTTGTTCAGTTTGATGGTCTGTACCACACCCTTGACCACACCTTTCGATACACCCTATATTATCATTTCACGTTTATATTATGTACCTGGAGGCCCTTTGCCCTGCAGTGGGTCAACATAGGCTAAAAATAAATAATAATAAATAAGTGCCTACGTTGCAAATTACCTAAACATTATCGTTTTTTGGACAATAGAAATCATCATCTGCCTGGCGTTTTCCCAACTATATTGGGGTCGGCTTCCAGTCACACCGGATGCAGCTGAATACCAGTATTTTACATGGAGCGATCTGACCTCCACAACCCAGTTACTGAGTATTACGATACCCCTTGGTAAGACTGGTTGTCAGACTTTCGGGCTTCTGACTACCCGTAACGACTGTCAAAGATCCACGAATGACAGCCGGGACCAACGGCTTAACGTGCTTTCCGAGGCACGGAGGGGTCTTGATATGTAAATATGATCACCCATCCACGGATCAACCAACCGCGGCAAGCGTAGCTTAACCCGATCAATCGACCCGTGCGGCTGTTATTACTTAGCCACAAGCCCCTTCTTGGAGAACAGAAATATGAGCTCAAAATATATAGAGCGATAATCGTACATTAGTATGAATCAAACATTTATAACTATCAGACCAAACTACCTTAAACATTAACCACAATATTTTACCTAGAACTCTGTCTAATCGAGTCGTCATCTGCAAAACTAGCCCTATTCCTCCTCTCACATCGTTTCTGATGCTGCCTTATAAATGCACTCAACCTATTTAGAAGAAACTGTTTATCATGTCCTTCTAAGACCAGCTGGTTCTTCAGAACCGTCACCATATGCCTATTTGCTGCAGCTACTGCCCAATAATAGTACAAAAAGAACAGTAAGACTGCAAATGCAGGCACAGCGAATGTTGAAGTTCCCATCCGGAATATAAATTCTCTTATAAGGAATGGAAATCCGTCGAACGTCTCTATAACAAATTCCCATACATTGTTATACCCTCGGTAAGGACCGCAGTTTATTGAAGGGAATATTTCGGCCACGGAATAGGCTACTGGGGTAATTGAGGCTATAAAACCTAGAAGCAGGACTGACATGAAAAGAGACTTCGACTTTGACGCTTTATACACAACGGGCGATGGCGTACAATTCGTCAGACATGTAAACTTTTTGATATAGAAAATGAGGAAGTAAAATATTGTACCAATTATGGGGAGGAATGGACAGAAAAATGAGCCCATCCAAATTATAGTTTGTGTGTAAACGATATCTAAAACATGCTTTGGTAAATAAAAATCCTGCTCCCCAATAATTTTGAAACAGCGGCTGTTTGTATGTCTCGCCAAAAACGCTCTAGGCAAGTTAATGAAAAATGTCGTCACGAATTGTACTGCGAAATCTGTTAGGATTAATTTGTATAGCTGTTGTCCCACATACGTCTCCCAGCAATCTAATTTTGAAGACGATTCATCGTTTGCGTTATCGTAAGCACAGACAAAACCGTTGTCCCTTACGTATGAATACATTTGACTTAACAAAACAGCCAAAGATGATAATCGAAGCAATACAGTCCTAAGCAAAGTGATGATTAATACATGCGCAGGAGTGTAGCTCTCAATTTGTATTAAATAACTAAATATCTCTGGAACTATTAAGTTTAATACTACTATACATATGAAGGGCAGAAATTCTAGTAACGTATTTTCTAGCTGTCCAAAGAACATTCCACCTTCTTTATATAACTTTAGAGTAAATTTTTCCGGATGAGTTACATTAATATTGGTATTTCCGAAGTTATTGTTATTTATTTCAACATTTTGTTCAGGAACTTGACTCAATTTATCCGTTGAATAGTTGAACGCGAAATAAATAAGAACGCCTGATGCTATAAGAATTATGAAAACGATTACATTTATGAGTAGCCTTTTGAAGTAAATTAAAATTTGAGATTCTCTAGTTCTTAACTGTCTTTCTTCATTATATTTTTCTTCTTCCAAATATCCTTTTATTTCGTTATACAACGCTTTGTGTTTAATTTTAGCTGATTTGTCATTATGGATGCAGAAATCCCATCCACCAAAGACTAGGTTACAATATTTATAGAACTGTCCTTCATTTTCAACTAGCCTTTCTTTAAAACCTTTGGCAGCAGTTTTCACAATAGCTATCAAGGATAACAGAACCCAAGAAATAGCCACAAGAATATAAGCCATAGGCATATTAAAATAAAGCTCACTTTGGAACAAATTTTTAACGTAGTACTTATAGATTTGATCGGAATATACTCCATAGAAGAGGATGGTTCGTTCCATCCACCCTGTGCCTTGAATAACGTCGAGAAAGAGATTGGAATCTGACAAATTCTTCGTTAGATAATAAATTGAGCAGCAATCTGTAGAATTTTGTTCATAATCATCGCAAGTAACCTCTGCTTCGGTTAACAAAGTTTTTGGTAATATCATGAACAGGATAATTAACATCGAAATAGCTATATTTAAGAAAAGCAACCATCTTAGAAAGAGGAAGTATGAGACTACGCCGGTTCCAAACTTGCCTTCGATTTCCCGCATGGGGGACTGCCAGAGTTCTAACTTGCCGACAATTTCGGAGAATCGTATTCGGAAGCGATGCCAGACTTTGCGTTGCCGCCATTGGAGTTGCTCGAAGCCTTGGAGACGGAGTTTTGTGGCGTTCTGTGGAGGAGATAATGGTTTATGAGTATGGTACGTTTATTATCATCCAACTAATCGTATTATCCTACTAATATTATAAACGCGAAACTGTGAGGATGGATGAATGGATGGATAGATTTAGTATTTATTTATTTTTCGTAAATAACACCCTTTTTTTTGGATGGGAAATCATCAAATGACTTCTCCCGTCTGGGCGGAGCGGGAGGGCGTGTCAGACTTTTACTGACTAAAACCCACCCGTGTTCCTTCAGTTGCCTGTGCCGGGGCCACGGTAACTCTTTCGAACATCCCGCGACCCTGGCTGGCATCGGCCCTAGCGGACCCCATCAATGGTAAATAACACCCTAACAGCTATATTGCGTCAATGCGATGTTACTACTACAAAGATATACATCTTACTTGACTGTTCTGTCTTCATAGATGGATGTTTTTACTCTGTCACGCAAAAACTACTGAACGGATTTGGATGAAATTTGGCACACAGATAGTTTATATAACCTGGATTAACATATAGGATACTTTTTACCGCGAGGCGCTTCTAGTTAATGCATAACGATCAATTGAAATAACAATAGCGTGAAAGAAGTAGATTTTCGATAGAAAAAAATTGAAATCCTACAAAAGACTAAAAATAAAAGAAAAAAATACGTTTCAGAGCTGCCAGTTTTCTTTGGTTACGTCATGCTATGCACATATTGACCGATACAGACATGGTAACAGTGGAAACACTATACTTTGTATTCAATTGTAAAAAAAAAAAACGTAAGAAAATTTGAATTTCGCGGGCTACCCTGGCCAAATCGCATGTCTTATAATTTCATCATGTCCGTCTGTCCGTCCATCCGGATGTTACAGAGCCACACTTGGCGACTATTAGCATTATGTCGATGAAAATTGGTAAGGCGTATTCTGCGCACTGCTAAACTATGGTGTAGTGTTTACGAGAGATGAAAAATAATTCAATGCACATGAACGTGTATTGTTGGATCCCATAATTGAAAAGATTGTTTTTTTTAAGTGACTGCTGTTTAATACTCGGTTCGTATAAACAAAACCGGATCGTTTTACTTATCAATGGAAGTGTTTTTATTGCTAAACTAGGCATACAAATATATTCGTAAGCTAATTTTACCTGCGATAGCTACTTCCATATGGGAGAGTCTACTATGCAAGGTCTTTACTTCATTATTGGTAAAGACAAGTCTTAATTTTAACCAACAACGGCTCGTAATAAAAATTATAGGAATCTGCCACAAGTCAATAGTTTTTGTGATACGGGATTTATTACTATCGGTTCAGTGGTTGAGGCGTGAAAAAAGTACCAGACAGACAGTTACTTTCACATTTATAATATAGGTATGGATTAACGGCCGAACCCAATAACCTATTTTCAGTAAAAGACAGATCGCTATTGATGGTAGACAGTATAATTCTATCTGTGCTTGTGTGTGTGTATTTTATGTCAAGCGGGTAAGATTACACAATCTCTTATAGATTATTGGGACATTAAAACCATAGATAAATAGGTTTTTCTATCTCCAGTATGCCAAAACTGGTGATAGATAGGTTTTTGGGTTCGGCCATTATACGGCAGTCCCACTATTGTGATCATCATTGTGTTTGTCCAGCAGTGAACCAGTCTTGCTGAAGTCTGGATTTAAATAAATCTACTTTACCTGTAGTCTAGCCTTCAGCTCTCGCTTCTGGTTCATGGGGACCGGCATAGCCTTGATCTGCATGATCTCTTCCCATGTTCGCTCCTCATTTGATAGGTTCTCTGAAATTATACAACAAATCAAATCTTTAATCTTCTTACTTAACATCACGCCTGTATTCCGCGAAAGGTTAGGCAGAGGTGTAGAGTACACTCACATTTCACCAGTTATGTATAATTTGTGTAACTCGGGGCGAAACTTTTGCCATGCAATTAAACGGCTTATAGGCGAGTTACCTTCCATAACAAGCCTGTAATGTTCCCATTGCTGGATACAGACCTCCTCTCTGTGAGAGGGAGTGGACCGTAATCCACCACGTGAGCCCAGTGCGGGTTGGTAGATGTCACATGTCTTCGAATTTTTGGTTTTAGGACATGTCGGTTTCTTCACGATGTTTTCCTTCACCGTTTTGAGAGCAGTCGTGATGAAATTATTTACACAAAGTAAAGCGCCTGCCTGGGTTCGAGCCTACCATCCATCGGGCACAAATACGGATTTGTTCTTTTCTCACACGAATTATATGAGAATAGTCTAGTATTCTAGGCCATAGTGTAGTAATAGCCAGTCATTTAAGCTGACTGCACAGGTGCTCCAGACGCAGGGTTTATCAGAAAGGTGTGGTCAAATTTAAGGGTGTGGTACAGACCATCAAACTGAACATCTTCCTCCATGGTTTCTGTCCTGTACCAAACTTCAATACCTACTCGACTCAAATGTATGGGACAGCTGATAATTTTTTCTCGATTACGATGTTAGTCCCATGAAGAAAGTTGTTCAGTTTGATGGTCTGTACCACACCCTTAAATTTGAACAGACCTTTCTGATACACCCATAAATGGAGGGCACTATTGCTATGCAATATCTACGAAGAGATCCAATTCCTCCCAACCGTGAGCCACTATGAAACTTACAAGTTTTTTGTAAAAGCACTTACCATACTTTTTCCTAGCTAATCGAACTTTCACGTGCATGCTTGCGCCTCGAACGAATTTTTTCTGGCTTATATTCCTCGCCATGTTATATCCAAGTTAGTTCTTCTTCAAGAAATCTCAATAAAATCGGCTTGGTTGTTTATTCACAAAAACATACTAAACATTCGGACTTAATGTCACTATTACAATTTTACATAACACAACATCACGCCTGTAATCCTCGAAGGGTTGGGCAGAGGTGTATCTAATAGTACACCCACCTTTCGCCAGTTATGTTTGAGTCCCATATAATTGGGGGCCAGCCTATTGCCATCAACCAGGCACAAATAACAACAATTACAATTATTACAATTTTAGTCCCGATATTAACGTCTTATTTTACCCAGTAACTAGGTTGCGGAGGTCAGATAGGCAGTCGCTCCATGTAAAATACTGGTATTCAGCTTCATCCGGTTAGGTTAGAAGCCGACCCCCACATAGTTAGGTAAAGGCTAGGCAAGATAATGACTAAACGATTCAAGAAACACTTTGACACCGATTTACTCGCAAATGCATAAAAAGCACGCAGTTATCATTTTCTAAAGACACACACAGTATGGCTCACGTTGCCTGAATAACAGTAAAAACGCAACTGATAATGATAATAGCACAACAACCCTGACCCGTTTGTTCATAGCACGTTAATTGAGCAAGTTCATTCCCATGAGTTTTCGTGACTATGACGGTAATTGGGTACTCTCGAAATTGTGGTGTTTTGGTGTCAGATGTATGAAAATCTAGTCGGTTTAATACTTGATTGGTTAGTCAGTTGTGAGTTCGTCGCACCTTATCTGTTGCAGACAGATAATTTTTTTTTTTTACAAAAAATAAAACCGACTTCAAAAAAAAAATTACTACAAAGTGAAAAATAACTTTGATTTCGGAAGTCGGTGTCTTTGGTTTCGAATTTTCGTTTTTTGCCACCGAATTCCAAAATCAGTTATTTTTCACTTTGTAGTGTTTTTTTATTTGGAAGTCGGTTTTATTTTTTGTAATTTATTTTTATTTTTTACTTTTTGGTTGTGGTACCTACCCCACACAAATTCGTATACCACCACTACCTGCTATGTAAATTACAGTGACAGGAAGTTTTATAACTTAGAACATCGTCCACATAAACTAAGTGGGGAAAAAATACGTCTTATTGAAGCTAACTCAAAAACTACCCAAGCAAAGTTTACACGGGACCAACTTTGAGGTATACCCTCCCGAATAAAACAAGAATTGTTCAAATCGGACTATACTGTGAAAAGTTATGCGTGGTCATACACATAAAATAAAATAAAATATACACGTCGACTTGAGAACCTCCTCCTTTTGTTTCTTCGGTTAAAAACATTACTGTACTCATGTCCCACGAAAATTATGAAAATAATCATTAAAAAAAAACTTGGAACCTACAGCCATCGGCCATCTGTTCTGCGAGCAATGTGCCCTGCCCACTGGCAATTCTTCGGGCTATGTCGGTTACCTTGGTACTCATACGAATCTCTTAATTTCTGATTCGATCACGTAGGAAAACTCCAAGCAAAGCTCTCTCCATTGCCCTTTGGGCGACTTTCAGCCTTCTAATGAGACCCATTGTGAGCAACCACGTTTCAGTACCATAGGTCATCACTAGCAACACTGGTCAATGACAGCCGAGTCGATTTGACGATTGACCTCTTATACTCGTAATTTTTCCCATGTGTGATACAGTGGCGAAAGCAGCGTATAACACGATTCCTACCGATTTCCCTTCGGAGGTTCGCGTCAGCAACTCTACCGCTATTGAAAAATGGCACAGTCAGTAGTGTCTACTATTGCCATAAAATGTAGTTACACTACAGGTATTTAATTTACCATAAAATTCAAACAACACAACAATAAAAACGCCTATTATTAGCTTTGAATTATAACATCAATAAAAAATGTTCTAAAATAACCCGGCGCCAAAACGTCAGAATCGGGAACTAAAAATTCATACAATAGCGATCCCGTCATGAGGTCACTTTAGGCCACGTGGCACCGCTTGATAATGGACGAGAGCAAGCCGCTGTACAACGGGCTACCATAGAGACAGATAAAAGTACTACTTAGTCTGTGCAGATAAAGAAAAAATGCGTCAACGAGAACGAGATGGAGGAATATTGCACATTATACTTAGTTTTCACTTGTTCAACTGTATTCGATTGTTTATATTCCTATTATAATTTTAGAATGAGTACCTAATTTAGTTGAGTTTATTTCTCTAAAACATTGAAAGTTTTATAGTGATAGTGTCTTTCTGGTAGGTACTGCTATTTGACGATAGATGGTGTTAAATTCAGTAAAGATTTTTATTTTTAAGTTAATTTAATAAATTAATTTTTGTTTTATTGATAAGTAAGTAAGTTAAAACCGGATTCGCTTCGGCTTCTCTGTTGCAAAAGTTCACACTTCGCCGTATGTTAAAAGAAACAAAGTTAAATAAAGAGTTTTGAACATGTTATGAATAAGAACGCAAGTGTTGTAGACAGCATAGCAAATGCTTGCGCACGCGGTACAACGCATGCGTCTGAATACACAATAAAATACGTCTGACGTAAGTTGCAAATCAGTGTAAAATAATACATCTATTATTATGGTTTTGTAAGTAATAAGTATAACAGGTGCCATTTTATACTTAGGTATTTTTGCCAAGTTTGTTTAGTTTACTTGAAGTTCGTTTAGTTTATGTTTTTTTTTTTAGTTTTAGTTTTCATGTATAAAATGCAACATCTTTCTGTATGTTAGTGTGCGCATAGCTAGAGAAGAACCTATTCTATTAGGTATTTGTTTTTGGCACGAAGTTGCATATCGCACGTTGTGTGCAAAAGTGAAAGAAACAACGTTCCAACCGGGTGATCCACAGCCACGACACCTCTCGACCGGTTTTTTTTTTGTATTCTTAGATATTAAGACGACACCGCGCGCGCAGTGGCGCCCTCATCGTTTGTTTGTTTATTTTAGAATGAAAATGCAGAAAATAAGCATGTTACGTTCTACTCCACAAGACTATACCTATGTTATTAATATTACAAACGGTACTTTTAAATTGTTAAGTTTTATTATAACGGAAAAACGGAAACGGGAAAACGGAAAATAGTGGCAACTAAGCTCTGTTTTATGGATTATAATAAAAATTAACAATGTAAAACTACTGTTTGTAATAATAATAACGTATAATTTTGTGGAGCACAACATATCCTGCTTATTTTCTGCATTTCCATTCTAAAATAAAAAGAAATAACCAAACAAACGATGAGGGCGCCACTGCGCGCGCGGTGTCGTCTTAATTCTCTGTTTAGATTCAATTCTAGCATTAAGATGCTTGCAAAAAGATACAGGATTTCCGGTCCCGACTGCTAGGAATTGACATTACTGACAGCTCACTTAACGTAACCTAAATTTTCACGGTGAGATTTTTACATAATACATCGGCTGTTCAGTTGGTACAGTACGCGTCAAAGTGTATGGCGGCTCTGTAGTGAGCGCTGCGCAGTACCGCACCCCTCACCCCCGCTGACACATGAATTCATTACTGTGCAGCGACTCGCCTCATGTTCTGAGCCGCCATAAAGTTTATATCGGGCTGTACTGATAGGTACAGATCAACCACGAGAACCCGGTATTTAAAAAAAAAAAAATATACGCTCCGACTTGAGAACCTCTTCCTTATTTTTCGTCGGTTAAAAAGTGTCGTCGGTACCGATACGTTTCAACCTGTTTATGTGCGAGCGCATACAGAAAGTATGGGATTATTTTACCCGCACCGATCGGTACCGATCCCTTCCGACTTGTCAGTACTGGGAAAACTATATCTTTATGCAAGCACCCGTAGTGAATTCAAGCAGAGCATAGCTTGCGGGATGTTCGAAAGAGTTACCGTGGCCCCGGCACAAGCAACAGAAGGAACAAGGGTGGGTTTTAGTCAGTAAAAGTCTAACACGCCCTCTCGCTCCGCCCAGAGCGGGAGAAGTCATTTGATGATTTCCCATCCACAAAAAAAAAAAGCAGAGCATAGCTAGTCAGCGAGAACTCATACCTATTTTATTTATTATATTTTTGGCAGAATAGATAATTGATGAATTTTATTTATTTATGTAGGTTTATAGACATGTCGCAGTAAGATGCTTGAAGCCGTGATATAGTTATATCCCTAGGGATATACTGGATGATTTTTTTACCGTCTCGAAATTTTTACAGGGCTGTTCTACCCATGAACATGAACAACTTTCACTACGGGGCCAACTCTGAAATCACGAAAAAAAAAATCGACTGTTTAATAGAAAAGTTCAAACCTACTTGACCAAAATGTATGAAACAGCAGATTTTTTTTTCGTGATCTCATAGTTGCAACATGTTCTAGACAATTTATACAAGAACATTGTAGATATTTTATGTGACTCTGCCGTACTAACGAGTGAGAAAGAAAGGTATAGGCCAAGAAGAGGTAAAGTGTATGGATGGAACAATCATGTACGAGACGCTCACCGAGAGGCCAGGCTTAAAATGAAAATGTGGGTGTTGCATAATAGACCGACTTCTGGAGTAATTTATGAAGAAATGTGTGAAGCTCGAAAAATTTTTAAGGGTCGCCTTAAATGGTGCCAAAAAAATAGGGAACAAATACAAATGGATTTCATAGCTAAGCAAAGAGCGACTAATAATTTCGGTAAATTTTGGAAAGCTACGGGTAAGCTGGATAGCAAGCCTGGGCTACCGGTGAGCGTTGGGGGAATAAATAAGCCAGAGGGAATCGCAAACATGTTCATGAAACACTTTAAAGCGCGGTCACCTCTTGGTCCCTCAGTTGCGATGCCCGGTACTGAGTCCAGCCGTGAAAAAGTAGAACCGGTAATGCATTTTTCGACTAAACAGGTCAGAGATGTAATTAATAACATGAGCAGAGGCAAATCTCCCGGACACGATGGGCTCAGCATCGAGCATTTTAAGCATGCAGGGGTTCATCTGCCAAGGGTCTTGTCCTTGTTTTATTCATTGTGCATTAGTCACTCATACCTACCAGATGAACTAATGAAAACTATAGTAATTCCAATAGTCAAAAACAGGACAGGGGATATCGCGGACAAGGGAAATTACCGACCAATCTCTCTTGCGACGACCATTGCTAAAGTATTGGACAGTATGCTTGATTCGTGCTTGAAAAATCATCTGTGTTTGCACGATGCACAATTTGGGTTTCGACCTAAACTTTCAACGGAAAGTGCAATCCTAAGTCTCAAGAATACTGTCCAATATTACACTGATCGTAAAACGCCGGTGTATGCCTGTTTCCTGGATCTTTCCAGGGCCTTCGACCTTGTGTCATACGATGTGCTCTGGAAGAAGTTGGAGGACAGGAATGTACCGGCGGAAGTTCGTAAAATCTTACAGTATTGGTACGTGAACCAAACTAATAATGTAAAGTGGTCCAACACATTATCTGAAACATATGGGTTGGAGTGCGGTGTGAGACAGGGGGGGTTGACGTCTCCCGGGCTCTTCAACCTATATATAAATGACCTCATAGTCGAGCTCAGCAGCATGCGTGTCGGTTGCCGGGTTGGTGGTGTTAATATTAACAGTATCAGCTATGCGGACGACATGGTGCTGCTGGGCCCGACTGCAGGATCGGTTGTAGACATGTTGAAGGTATGCGAGGACTATGCAGCTGCGCATGGGCTCGTGTACAATGTTAAAAAATGTGAGTACATGATCTTTAAGGCCGCCGGTAAATGCACAGACTATGTACCTAATCTTACCCTAAATGGCTTGAACATAAAAAGAGTGCATATATTTAAATATCTGGGGCACATACTTACCGACGACCTTAAAGATAATGTAGATATTGAGAGGGAGCGTAGGGCACTGGCGGTCCGAGGTAATATGTTGGCACGTAGATTCTCCCGCTGTACCGACCAGGTCAAGATAACACTGTTCAAGGCATATTGTCAGGGTCTGTACGCGGGGGGTCTATGGATCAGCTACACCAAAAGGTCGCTAGATGTCTTGCGCGTTCAATACAATAATATTTTTAGAATGCTCTTGCGACTGCCCCGTTTCTGTAGTGCGTCGGAAATGTTTACATTTAATCGAACCGACGGCTTTCATGCGGTCTTTCGAAAAAAAATCACATCATTAGTAACCAGAACACGGGCCAGTAGCAACAGCATTCTGAAAACAGTGTCAGAGAGCTTCTATTCTCCCATTTTGAGGCATTTTGTGGAGAGGATGGCCAAGTGAGAAACTTGTACCTTACTTGGTCATCTTCTGTGCAAAGTGCTTCAAACTTAAATAAAAATAATAATTTTAATAAATCACTTACTAACACTAGCTATAAGGTATTACTAACATTATGGATCTCTGTTGTCCTAATAAAGAAGTTTTGATTTGATTTGATATCTACGGATATAGCTATATACCGTAATATAGTTATATGAAAGTGGTTCATTCATAACTGACTTACTAGGAATTTATCTATGGTACGAGCACGATCTAGTAATATACCTAACTATTAGGGCACTCCGACCAAATAGTTTTGGTTAGAACTATGACCAACTACGCGCAAGTCAAGTGAGCGAAGCGAGCGGTGCCACGGCAGCAGCCGGCGAGCGCTACGTCGAAATTGGTCGCAGTAACAAAATTAGGGCACTCCGACAGTTATGAACCGCTTTCATATAATTATATCCCTAGGGAGATAATTATATCATGGCTTCAACCATCTTACTGCGACATAAACACTTTTGCTTCTACTTTGACTGCTTCGTTGGTCTAGTGGTCGCAAGCGCTACTGCTGAGCATGAGGTCCTGGGTTCGATTCTCGGGTCGGGCAAAGTGCAGTTCTCAGTAGCAGCCCGGAGTCTGGATTTGTGCCCGGGTGATGGCAATGGCCCGCCCCCTATTACATGGGACTTAAACATAACTGGCGAAATGTGGGTGTACTATAGGTATGTGTACACCTCTGACTATCCCTTCGGGGAAACAAGGCATAATGTTATGTTATGTATAAACACTTTTCCACATCAATAATATTTTAAAAACTAGATGGGACCGCTGCTGTATCCTATCTAACTATTCTGAGAAGAAACACTAAAACAAACTCAGGGGTCAAATTCTCATTTAAAGTCCAGCCATAAACTAGGTCAGATCATGTGAGGACCATGATACATGGACCATTATAGCGTCTGAAATGGTCTTTTGAGAAACACACAGATTTTAGTGAACCTGTCTAGTCAATCTCAATGCACGCATGACACGATTACTGACGTAATCGTGTAGCTCAACTCTTAACTTAAGGAGCTCAACGTAGGTCTAGATATAAACATAAAATCAGTTTAAGAGCGCTGTCACATTTTGCACCTCTCTCGCTCACACAGAACCAAATTTTTTTTAAGAAAGTTAAATGAAAAAATGCTTTTTTGAAAAATGTAATCATTGGGCGATCTACAAAATAATATTAATTTAATAGGTAGTTATCAAAAACAAATTTCTATTGTGTTATCTAATAAACTTAGGTAATTAAGTATTATGATCTGTTTTTGAGATGATGTAAATAAATGCCACAATAAAAATGTGTTTTTAATAATTACCTATTAAATTAATATTGTTTTGTAGACCGCCCATTGTGATTACATTTTTCAAAAATGCATCTTTTCATTTAACATTATTAAAAATTTGGTCCCGTGAGAGCGAGAAAGATGCAAAATGTGACAACCCTCTTAACATAAATAGGACACTTGAACTCACCAGATAAATCCGGCAACATAGATAGATGTATGTCCCTGCTCTGCGTGGTCCGTGCGTACGTTGACAGCCGCCGCTCATTCTGCGAACGAGCGCGCTTCACCGTCGTCGCTGCGAACAATATGATTCATTGTAACTTATTATAGTTATTAGAGGGAAAAAGTTAAGTCTGCAGCTAGCTGTAGCTCTAAAACTGTCTTGACAGTCGCGACTATATATAGCGTGACTGGTAATTAGTGACCGATACTTAAACACATGATTGTAATCATGATAACAAACAACTTTTACTATGGGACCAAACCTGAAATCGTGAAAAAAAATCTGTTGCTCCCTACATTTATGCTCGCATAATTCGTCAAAAGGATGTGGTCAAGGGACTGATACCTTATCAATTTCGTCAGGTACTTATACGTCATTTGTTTTTAATTCTTTATTTGAATGTTATAATATACTATCAGGAGCTAGACCACCACCTCTTAAAGCAGTATTATTGTAATCTTACTTCAGTATGAGAAAGGATGGAGCTAGACGTCCTGTATAGCTCCATCTCTTTCTCACACTGAAGTAACCTTAAAATAATACTAATTTAAGAGGTGGTGGTTGGCCCCCTGCAATGTATACTACTATATTATACTGTGCTATCGGTCAATGTGGCACAGTCATTTATTTATTGACCCAAAACTTCTTTTTTATCACATCTGTTCAAAAAGAGCTAGTTTATTCTTCGTAAACAGAGACTAAAACAGCTATTTAATCCCCGGGGACTAAAAGTGATTTGAATTTGGAATGTGTATATTGTTAGTAAAAGTTCCAATCACCAAAGAGATCAATCACGAACATTGTATGAACAAGTAACAGGCTGTTTAATAAACTGAGCGCGAGCCAAATTTTAAAAAAAAGTTTGTGAAAAAATAAAAGACGCGCGAAATGCATTCCGCCTTCGTTCGTAATTGTTTAGGTACTCAAATTTGGATTTTACTTAAGTTTTATAAAAAAAAAAAAAATATTTCTATGATATTGTTGATTGTTCCTAGTTGTACTCGTATGTAAATAGATAAACGTAAAAAGTTAAAGTTGCACTTACTTATTTTCTCATAGAGGGTGTGTCCACCTCGGGAGCAACAGTATTTTAAGCTCGAGTGATGTACTTTGAATCCCTCGCTGCGCTAAGGATTCTACTCTAGAATACTTAGCTCTGCTCTGGATTCAAAGAAACACTCTCGCCTTTAAAATAGTTGTTTGCTCCTTTGGCAAACAATTTACTATTGTTGAAACATAAGAGTAAATGAATGGAGTATTTAAGTATAGTTATGGAAAAGGATATTTTAAGTTCGGGCTTTTAAAAGCTCATGAATTCATCTGAGTAATTTTAGCTTACTACAATGGTCTTGAACGGGGGCTCGAGGCTACGTAATAACAGCCGCACGGGTCGACACTTGCCGAGTTCGGCCTGTGGATGGGTGATAATGATAATCCATTACATACCGAGACCCTTCTGTGCCTCGAAAAGCACGTTAGGCCCAATGGGGAAGGCAACTGTCAAAATGGCGCTATCGTAGCTAGTTCCCAACAATAATATAAGGCGTGAGACGGTTTTATTTTATTTTTGCGAAAATGATGCGTTGTTGTGTTACTAAATACTCCGAAATTGGAGTCCACCATTTCCCGCGAGACCCTAAAATTAAAAGATGGTGGCTTAAAGCTGTTCGCAGAAATGTTTTATAAATTAAAAGAGTAGAGACATTTTGAAGAAAGTGTCTTTGAGGATATATGTATGGTTTTAAATTCTGATACTTTCCATGTCAAATACTTGATTTAAAATATTAAAATCACCTAAAATAACGAAATAGCGAAATAAAAGCAAACTCACGAATGAACGCAATGTCAAATTTATTGTAGGCCGTGGGGACCTAGCTATGACCACGCCATTTACAATTTGCTTTGCCCGACCTTCCCCATTGTCAGATCTTTGTCAGTCTTTACGAGTAGTCAGAAGCCCGAAAGTCTGACAACCAGTCTTACCAAGGTGTATCGTGTTACCCAGTAACTAGGTTGAAAGGCAGTCGCTTCATGTAACATACAGCTGCATCCTGATGATGATGGTCATATGCAGAATGATAAGATGTTCTTCTATTGTTCTCATGGGTAGAACATAGGCGATCATCAAGGTTGATAGCGTTGTTTTCTGCCCATGGAACATCATTCAGGGCTGCTTTTTTAAAGCACTCCAAATAAGAGTTGAGCGTAGGCCCGGCCGTTGAGGCTATTCTTAGGGGTGGCCTATGCCTTTCGGCCGAGGTGACAATTAAATATAAGGTAGGTCACACATACACACACATGCACAACCTCACAGACATATATACACATTATGGAATGCAATAAGATGAAATGCAAACTAGCCATTGGCCAGTTTTATTATGCCCTCTTTGTCGTCAGTCTTTTGTTTTCATGAAGCGAATGATTATTATGAAGTGTCAAATATCAATAATAATTGAGTTACTAAAAATAGAACTATATTAAAATCATCAAGAAACCACGTCAGGTTGTTTATCCGTTTAATCGAAAACCCGCTATCAAGAACTAAGTAAGTACATAGTCATAAAGAGATGTGAACAGTAGATAAATGGAATCAAAAGACCAATTCTAATGATTAGATATAGTTATGCCATCAGACAATATACAGGAACTACTGGAGCCAAGGAACTGACGTCATTCGATTTGCGAGGTAGCCATCTCGGTTTTATACAACGTGTATCTGGATGTACGACATTAAATGAAAACGAGCACAGTGTGCTCGTTCGATGTACTCATCGAAACATTGAAAAACACGAAGATTAGTAGTTAATGGAAAATTTAAAAATGCAGTTTTCAAACCAAATAAATAGCAGAATCCACCGCATAAAAAGTAAACATGCTTTATCAACGAAAGTCACTGACTACCGGAGCGGTGCGGGGCGTGGCGGCAGCGGTGCGGGGCGCAGGTAGGTAGGCGCAGGCACTTTAGTCGGAGAACAATACAAAACGTAGAGAATAGAATCATATGTTTTGCACAGGTTCTTGACCTTACAATGTTTACCTATTATTATTACGGGCTTAGATCTACATCATGTTGAAAAATAAGAAAATTAAAAATAATTTCCTGTGGCAAAAATATTCATTGGATTTGATTGAATTTTTTGTATAGGGGTAAAGAACATGATTCTCTTTACGTGGTTTAAAGGAATGTCAAGCCGTCAGGTCAAGTAGCTTCGGAACCATTCTAGAGGTATACCCCTTATACCCGATGCCTCTAATTTCTTTAGAAGAAGCCCAGGTGAAACGGTGTTGAATGCTTTTGCCAAATCAAGAAAAACACCGACACAGCATTCTCCATTTTCTATATGGTGGGAGACTTGATTAGAGTGACACCGCGTCTTCAGTGGACCTTCCTCTGCGGAATCCAAATTGTCTGTCCGAGACAATGTTGTTTTTGTCTATAAAATTTACCAATCTCTTATTAACTATTTTCTCCAGAATTTTTGAGACTATACACAGCAGGGTAATAGGCCTGTAGTTTTCTGGCATGTCTTTGGGACCGCTTTTGTAGATAGGGGAGACTGCAGCAAGTTTCCAGAAGTCAGGAAAGACACCTGATTCTAGACTCAAATTAAATATGTGCGTAAGTGGTTTGATTAGGCTTTCTCGGCAGTTTATAAGTAGTGGAACTGTTAATTGATCTGGTCCCGGTGCGCTGTCTATTTTCATGTTGTTTATTATGTTAGAGACTGCTTCTTCATCAGTCGGGTGCAGTGATTGGTGAGTGGTTGCAAGTATGTCTAGGATCTTAGCAGCGTATTTTTCCCCTACAGAGACGAAGTGCTGATTGCAGTTATCAAGCGATGTTGTTGGAGATATACAGGATGCAATTAAATCAATCAATCTGCCTAGCCTTTTCCCAACTATGTTGGGGTCAGCTTCCAGTCTAACCGGATGCAGCTGAATACCAGTATTTGATGCAATTAAATGCGTTGATGTATTTTGAGAAGTATTAGTTTTGCATATGTCTTTTATTACTGTCCATAGTTTTTTAGGGTTTTTCTTGTTGGCTTCTATTTCCTGTCTGTTGTGCAATGTTCTCAGATTGCGAAGGAGTTTGTAAACGAAGTTCCTGTACCTAGTGTAGATTAATTGTTTTGTGTGATCATCAGGATTGGCTTTGCAGTCAAGATGAAGTTTGTCGCGTTGCCTCATGCACCTAATTAAACCAGGAGTTACCCCAAGGTTGAATGTTAGCCATTCTGCGACTTATTTTAATATTTTGTGTGTGGTTTTCAATGAAACGTGTGATAGCGTCGTTAAAGTAGTTTAATGCCGTATTAACACAAGATGAGCTAGTAACTGGATCCCAGTTGGTTTGATTAATGTCAGCAGCAACAGCGGCTCAGTCGGTCCTGATTCTCCAGCGTTTCATGTTTTTGGGCCTTTCCGGTTTAATGGGGTCACTGCATAGGGCTAGGTCGTGATCAGTAATAGATAAGCTACATACGAGACCAAAAGGTGTTGCAGGCGATTTTATAAATATATGGTCAATACAAGCTCCGCATCTTGTTGACAGAGTTACGGCGGGGGATAAACCGTGTGAGGCCATGAGGCACGCGTAGTTAGCTACTTGGCTATTACTTGGATCGTTTAAATTTAGGTTGATGTCGCCGGCCACAATGAGAGTTTTTTGGTTTTTGAGAGCAGAAAGGGTGGTGTCGAGGGAGTTAAGGAAGCGTTCTGCGTTTGTGAAAGAGGGCGATCGATAAATGGCTAACAAACTTAGGTCATTGTTCGATTTTATTAGAATACTATCAGCGTCAACAAGGTTAGTTTCAGCGGTAGTAATACTGCAACTCCATGCTGTTCTTGTGTAGACAACAATACCTCCATTTTTGTTTACTTGTTTTGTTGTTCTGCTTGCGCTATATCCCTGTAGCTCCTCTATAATAGAACCGTCAGACAGCCAGCACTCAGTAAGCACGATAACGTCGATATTGGAAGCTAACCGATTAAAAGCAATTATAAAGTCATTAAAGTTTTTTTGATAACTCCTGATATTGTATGTTAGCACCTTGATATTGTCTTTGGAAGCATTTAGGATACTCTTACAATTTTCAATAGACTCAACTGTGTGACATTCTATGTTAAAGGATTCGTCAAGGTCGTTGGAAACGCTAAGTAAAGCCATATTTATATATTGTAATAATGAGAAGATAAAAACCGAAACTCAATAAAGAGATCACAGGTAGAATGTATGTAACTACGAGTATAACAGAAGATGCTTCCATACGACAAGTTGTGTGGTGTGTAACTGTTTGTACTTTAATAGGTGTGTGAGCGTGGATGTAAGTAGTGTAATCGGAGAGTTAAGGTGTGTGTAATTAAGTGCAAGTCTTTGTAAGTGTTTGAGGAAATTTAGCATACAACAAAAACAATTAAAATCTATAAAAATTAAAGAAAAACATAACAGGGCCCTTGTAAGTATTTGAGAAAACTTTGCAAAATAAACAAACAATAGTATTTAGAATTATATAAATGTTTATATTTAGAAAAGAAACATAGCTTGAGTACCAGCACCAGACACGTAATGTATTTGGGTAGTTTTAGCATAATAAACAAACTATAAAAATATTTAAAAATTGTTTTCATAGGGCAACAAGACAGGTGCTTGATTACAAGCCATTCTAGGTATTTGAGAAAATTTAGCATAATAAACAAACAAAAAACATATTTTGAAAATGTAACATTAAAAGGAAAACTAAAAGAAAAACGTAACAGGTGCTTACGTAGGAAAAGGTTGTCTAAGTTTGTGGGTGGGATCTCGTTCTTGTTGATTCGTTCGTGATGATTTTGACACGGGAGTTATACGGAGGAAAGTACATGAATTTTATTCTGCTAAAAAAGAGGTCCCTACTGTTAAAACGCTTCTAGAAGTCTTAAAGACACAAATAAATTACACAGGACAGCGAGAGTCTGCGAAAGCTGCTTCACAAGGTAGGATTTCGTTTTAAAAAATCTCAATCCAATCGGAAGGTTCTTATGGAGCGTTATGAAATATCAGCTTGGAGAGCTAAGTACTTGCATGCAGTGGATAAAAATAATAAATCTCCCCAGCCCCGGCCAATAATTTATTTAGATGAGACTATATTCACTCTTCGCATACATCGGGTAAATGTTGGCAAGGAGAGGGTGAAGACGGAGTATTGGAGCCTGTATCGAAAGGGCAAAGATATATTATTGTTCATGCGGGAGGAGATACTGGATTTGTTACAAATGCACTACTTGTGTTTAAACCAAACACAAAAAGTGGTGATTATCATGACGAGATGAATAGTACCAACTTTAAAAAGTGGGTTATTGAAAAACTTGTGCCTAATTTACGAGAGCCATCCATAATAGTGATGGATAATGCTCCTTATCACCGTATTTGTGTGAATAAAGTCCCAAATGCGAATTCCTTAAAAAAAGATATGCAATTATGGTTGACCCAAAATAAAATTGACTACGGAGAGAATTTGACTAAACCTCAGCTTTTAGAAATAATTAAGAGAAACAAGCCTGAACCTGTATATGAGATTTTAAAAAAATTAGAAGACAATAGACACAAATGCTTATATTTACCACCTTGTCACTGTGATCTCAATCCTATTGAACTCATATGGAGCACAATGAAAAGAAAAGTTGCTGATGTAAATATTGAGCACAAAAATGCTGAAATTCCCCGCCTAGTTAGAGAAGCTTTTGACGCTATTACAGTTCATGAGTGGGCACAGCATTGTAAACACGTTCGCAGGTTACAAGGAGAATACTTAAAATATGATTTGTATTTAGATAAACCTTTTATTATAGAAGTGGTAAGTGACACTGAAACCGAAAGCGATAGTGATAATGATGATAGTGGTACGGAAATAAGCGGAGTATGAACTCACAACCAGGGTAAAGTTGTGTATGCAGGTTCATCTAAAGATCACAATTACTGTAAACCTGGTTTTCAATAAATCATTGTAAAGCAATTTGTTTTTTTTTTATTACACTACACTACCACTAGGTACCACTGCTAATTATAATTAGTCAAATCTGGTGTTAGGGGTTAGGTACGGTCATAACTAAATGCTAGACATCCAGGTACCTCTTGCAAGGTAGGTACCTACTTAACTTCGCATTAAATGAAAGTTGTATCCCTCCCGTGGAACATTTTATCTGCTGAATTTCCACTTCATTGGATTACTTTTTAGATAAAGCCATTGTTTATTGCTGAGAGACTAAACTGTTAGCGTACCTACGTAACTGTAAATTATCAAATTCTTTTTATTTATTTTATTATTTTTATATAGGTATAATTGTTTTTAATTTGTAAAAACTGTAATTCTTATTAAACGATTATGTCTAATGTGAAATTTCCTTCTTGAAAACTTACTCAATTTTGGGCACCTTATATTAATTAGCAACACTGAATCGACAGTGCCGTCCTCTTTCAGTTCACAGATAAGTTGGTAGGACTGTATATCGGACGGTGTCAAGAACCTAACTTTTGTGAATCATCATCTTCCTGGAATCGGCGCAACACGTTTTCTTCTTGCATTCTCCCCTGTCAAGTCAACCGTCACACTATCACTCACTCCCTTCTCTTTCATATCATTCCTTTCACAATCCATCCATCTTTTCTTTGGTCTTTTCCTCTCCATCATCATTAATATTCATTACGCTTTTAGCCACATGCGTTTCGTAGGTAATTAGGGTTCCGTATGTCCGAATGAAAAACGGAACCCATAAATGAAAAAAATCCGTTAAAATGTTTATCGGAGCACGCTCAATGGTGATGTACCATATAAGCACTCACTACTGATTAACAAGATGTAGGCATTTCAGAACGACAATTTTAGTTATTTTCTTTGTACACATGGCTTCATATCAAGCTATACATTTCCAGTATAAGCTGACCTCTCATTGTACGGATATCCTATACAATGCGAGATCAGCTTATACTGGAAATGTATAGCTTGATATGTAGCCGTGTGTATTGTGATCGATTTTTCTACTATGGATCCACAAGATTCGCTTAGTTGCGTGATGCGATCAAATTGCGCAATTCTCGGTCATTTCTATACAAACTTGGAATTGCCATGAATTGTTTGGTGTTGTTGAGACGTCATTTAATCACAGTACCTATTAAGCGCACCATTAAAATTAGACTAGCCTGTCTGGCAATTAAAAGTAAAAAAAAAATGGTAACTCACTATTCCTAGCCTGCTTCGAAGGCAGCAACGTAGCCAACTTAGCAGCATCAGCTCTCTGCAGGTTATCGAACAGCTCCTGTTCACCTCCAGGGTACAATTCCTGATAGAACTCCCCCCCAGCCTCCTCCCATCCTTCTTGCTTCTTGGACCGCGCCTTGTTCTTTGAATTACCGCCTGACATTTTTTCAGAGCATCTGCGGATTAAAGGGAATTTTATTTTAACAACAAGCCTTGCATCTTTAGGGATTTCCCATCGACAATGATGAACTTCCATATAAACTTTTATCCCCTATGTAATCCCTTTAGGGGGTGAATTTTATAAAATCCTTCCGACCCAGCGTTTTAGGCTGTACATTGTCTGTCAGTGAGTGAAGTGAAACAGGTTTCCGGTACAGGCGAGTCTATGCGGGTCGGTACCGATCGGTGCAGGTATAATATTCCTACATTATCTTATGTGCTCTCTTATAAAGAAACAGGTTTAAACTTGTCAGTGCCGACTGCCATAATAACCCTGTACCGATCGGTACTAACCTGCACGGGTTTGCCTGTACCTGAAACCTGTTTCTTTATGTAAGCACCCATAACATTGAGCCTGTATTCCCCACAGGGTTAGGAGGTGTACCTAGTACACCCACACTTCGCCAGTTGTGTTTGAGTCCCATGCATAACGTTTTTTTAACAATGAAAAATAATTACAGGTTTTTAATAAACATTTATTTTAACTGTGGAATGTGAGCTGAATAGGTATTAGGTTACTAAAATAAACCAGGATAATTATTAGTGCACCTTGTATCAAATATGAATTTGTTAAAATAGTTAATAAAAATAATAAAATAAAAATTACAAAAATAAATCACAATTCATGCTTTGTTTGCTCAAAATTAAAACAGTAAAGAACAATAATTTTAAATGTTTCTCTATTTCCTACTTGTATTGTAGAAAAGCCTAAAGACATTTCCTAGTAAAATATGACTGGTCCAGCTGCCATATTAAGTTTGCCTTTTGAATGAATGTGGTTGAGTATGAGAAATAATCAGGAATTTCCATATAATTTTGAGCTAAGACTGGTGGCACAATTAGGTCTTTGTAGTTGTTTTGTTTGTCAAATAACGTAAATATCTAAATTAAGAGCTCTTTCCCTTTTTTATACAAGGTTGAATTTAAATAATGCAAACCTCAGGGGTCATTGTACTTATAATTATTAATGAACAACTTTTACTATGGGACTAAACCTGAAATTGCGAGTTAGGCGAACGTAAATGTAGGGAACAGCTGAATTTTATTTAGCAGAAACAACCAATTGGAACTATGCACCTAGCTTCTGATGTTTCATAAGTGTCCTTAGTTAGAGGTTTATGTGAAATAAAATATTTATAATTTGAATTTTTAAACAAAGGCTTCTTCTCAAAATTAACTTTTTGGACCATCAGAGATCATGCAGTAATATAAAAATTAATTGTGTTGAATCACACCGTTGTATGTTAAATCAAGGTGAGACCATAACATTCAGACAACGTCTTTTGAACTTATTCTTCTTCTTAGGCCCGTATTACAGAAACTCACTCGAGACATAAGCATTAGTTAAAACTAGTTTCAACCAATCAAATGGCTATAGACTAGTTTTAAGTAATGCTAGAGTCTTGAGTGAGGTTCTGTAATAAGGGCCTTAGTGTGTTGATGGAAAAATAACATAATAAATACCTACAATATATTTTTTTTTTTTTGGCTCCATACCAACAAAGTTTATCCCATAGGTTTATCTTTAGACCCAGGTGTAAACCACCAAGCCATTTTTAAATTTCATACTTTATCCCAACAATTTTAACGCTCTAAATACAAAAACTGATTTTAAACCTGAATCTAAGTTGTCAATTTCATTTGAATAACTTTACTTCAGTAGGAAAAAGGTTCCAAAAATAAAAACTGGCTTGAAGGTTTAATCTTCGATGAATAATGAGATGGTACATGTTTCTGAAAAAAGTCTGACAAAAAATGGCTGTGAAGTCGCATGTTAGTTGTAAATAATTGGATAGCAAAAAAAACTACAGCCAATGAAATCACAAGATTTGACAACAGATTTTTACTTTTTAAGAGGTTAAAAACTGAAGTTGAATAATAATGAAACACATTTTAAACATTATTATTCACTTCAAAGGCAAGATAAATTAATTTTAATAAAAACTATAAATAACTCACATAGGTACAAACATTTAGTCCAAGGACCGCTGCGAGAAAAAAAAATAGTTTTTGTGATAGCTATTATAAATTCATTGTCACGGTATTTGAACTTATAATACCTAACTATTTTTAAATACAGTACATAGGAAATATGTATACCTGATCGAAACAAGGAAAGAGAATAAAATTATGAATAAATAAAAATTAGTACTATGGGATTACCTGTTAGATTGTGATGAGAAACAATTGAAATAAATGACAAGTAACAAAATCAATAATTTCTAATAGATCTTATCCTGTCATTACGGTGAAGCGAGATAAGATTAACAAGCAAAACAAATCATTTATTTCATGATTCATGCTGAACTAAATTGGTGATAGAAATCGGAATAAATGCATGAAAACGCAATGAACTTTTTGTTTTAGTGTACAATACAAGGATGCAAGAGCATTTTCATATTCAGAATACAAAGCATTGATAACCTTTTCTACTTTTTTCAAAATAAGGGCAAAGGTACTGTTAGGACACTCACCGTATAACATAAACAATAGATTTCTATCCCGCTGTTAGATTAACGATGTCACTTCACGGGCACCACACATTGTTAGATGTTAGTTACTCACAAATTCTGTAAGATAAATAAATTAGCGTTTAATTAGTTATAAAAAATGTAGGTATTTCAAACCAAAATAGTCTACATCCACAACGCAAGGAGTGGTACGTACTGCATGATTGTCTGTCTGCGTTCGTTCGGAAACTATGAACAGACGTGATATTTTTTGTCTGTCAAATTATTTATAGTTTTCCTAAATGTTATGATTAGGAACGCTTTAAAGATAGAGCGTTTATTTAAAGATGTTTATATGAACTCTCTGATTTCGTTAGCAACATTATATTGCAGTTACGTGATTCGGAATGTTCATTTTTAATTGCGGTAATCTGTCACTCACAACACTAATTTAAAATAATTTGTTTAAGTTATCAAATTAGCCACTCACATGCTGATTGTGTCATGTTATTGCCAAAAAAAGAAACTGTGAGCTACCTATTTCATGGGAACATTATTTTTTATTCAACAATAAACAATGGAAGTCCTTATCGATCACTTTTATAAATGGAACGCGTCGGCCGTGCTTGTCACAAATGAGATTTCAATCAAATTCCCACCGCACAGATCGTAATGACGTTTTTCTAGGGAAACGAACAGCCATGGATCCGATAAAAACACTAAATTGATATCCGCAGTCGGCAAAAACCCGACGACCACCCGCCGTTCGCGTAAACAAATTTCTGAGGAAATTTTCTTCATGCAATATCCGGTTCGGCTCAAGATTGGAGCATTTTCGCGGCATTTCCACCATCGACCTATCACGATGGGCCACCTGTAGGTATGGCCAATCGGAGGTGTTTTACGTGAACAGTGATCCTAATTGAGCCAATGCAATATCCGGTGTGCGATGCGACTACATCCTGCGCGAAAAGCCCGGGAACGGTCCGGGGCGGGACGACACCTGCGCAGCATCCCTACAGACGCCGCTCCAAGATCACATCTCGCGAAAAGTAATGATTATTTCTGTCCGCGGGCGTTTAGTTCCGCATACTCCCGCGGTGGCGCTGTGCACGGGAGTCCGACCGCGAATACGTACCTCGTTATATGGATTTTAAAACGTATTAACTGTATTGTAAATTGATAAATTACGTGTTAAAATATATTAAAGTGAAATATTAATAAACCGTGTTGCGTGGCTGTGTGAAAAACATAATAGTTGATGTGTCTGGGCGTATCACGATGCTAGCTTGTACGATCGGTGTCCTCCATTAGAAACGATTTTCCAGGGGCAGTGTAGGGTGTGCAAAATAAAACGGAAAATTCCCCAGTGCGTTACAATATAAGTGTATAGCCTAGATGAAGTGGAACCAATGAGTGTTTTCGCAACATGTATCTGTACGAGAGTGTATCGACCGCGCCGAGAGCACGGCTGGCTGTTTTCCAAAGCCGCGTCGTCCGCGCTCGCCCGAACCTACACGCTTAACGAGATAATCACGGACGATTTCGCACTGAACTTTGGTTTAAACTATTGTTATGAGTGTTAGCACGCATAATGCCCGCTGTACCGACCGCTCTGTGCGGCCATATCATCTAAAAACAAAACGAGATCACTAAATGGCGTTTGGGAAGCTTCTTTCTGTGCTGGTCGTGGTAGCCATCGTTCTTGGCGATCATGAGGTCGAAAAAGAGAATAAAGCAAAGAAAACCGTGGCGACGGAGACGCAACAGAAGTACAGGAGTGCCAGTCCAGGGAAGGAGAAGGGATCTTTTCACAAACTGACGACGTTGTTGAATCGGACTGAAGACCGACGTCAGAATCGTCGGGGAGACAAGTCTTCGGTGGACAAAGTGTTGCAGCTCAACCAGAGGTACAACCATATGATGAACGACAACGAAGGGGCGATCACGATCAACCAGAAGATTAATTCCAACAATGACACTTTCTCATTGACTGATAAAATGAAGATTTTACGGCCGTACGGTCCGATGTATGAGGCGGTAAACAAGAATCCTTTCATTTCTAAGGCGACGGGAGTATATTGCAGTTTCGAGAAAAATGGACCAGAGAATCCTGTGAATATGTGCATGTGGCAGTGGAACTCGACGGTGTCGAGCCACGGACTGGGTTTCAAGGTGGTGACCGCGGCGGACGTGGTCGCCATGAACCAGTCCACGAGAGGATTAAAGTTCTCCGGACCTTCGGCTGATGCGGACGGCAACGAAGGAGGTGGGTGGTTATACAGCCTTTTTGTGTGTGTTTTTGTTTCTATGAATGCTGGTTTGAAGGCGTGGCGAAAAACTGAACATTTTTAGGTGCTGGAAAACTGGGTCGCAAATGTAAGTCGTTTTTAATTGACCTTTTCCTAGCTGTGGGATTTCCAATTAATACAGAAATGGTGTTTTAGACGCACAATGTCACTCACACACAGCCCGCAATGCAAACGTTCATTTGTGTAGAAAGCTCAGCGAAAAATTCTATGATTTTGTGAATACTTTTATTGCACTTTGGTCATCCGGGGCTAATAAATGACCACAGGGATGTGATGTTATTGTTTTTCGTGTGTCATTTGGGGTTGTTATCAGTGCGCCGCAAGACGACTAAACTTTATGTATAGTACTTTAGCATAGATTGCGCAGATCATATACCCCAAAAAACAGAAGACACACAATAGTCTCGTGGACACATTAGCCCGTCGTGGATGACGTGACTTAAATATCATTAAGTGTCATCATCATCATCTGCCTAGCCATTTCCCAACTATGTTGGGGTCGGCTTCCAGTCTTACCGGGAAAAAATCATTCAGTGTATGATAGGTAGTCGTATTTTCATTGATCTGGCCGGAGTGGCCAGACTGACATATTTTCGGCCAGTTTGTTTTGAACATAGAAATGGAAATTGGATCTTGAAGCCCAATTATCGTAATTTAAAAACGTTCAAAATCTAGTCACAATCTCATCTCAGCGACAGTCAATGTCAAAAATGTAGGGAAATTAGAGGTATTTTTGACATATTCAGACTGAGATCAGACTGTGAACGTTCTTAAAATTACGAGAATTGCCCCTCAGGTCGTTGATTTTAAGCTATATCCAAGCACACCATCACTAGTTAAAATTCCTGTCAGAAGTACAGGACCTATGGTAAGATACTCTTTTTCGGTAGCATTAATTAAACTTTTTAGTACATACATATTAATTTCACCAAACTGTTTATAATCGGACATTAGTAAATGAGCCATTAAAGTAAACATCTATGTTAATGGTATTTACGTTCCATCAGAAAAAAATAACACCACATTAAGAAACCTGGCATTAGAATGTACTCTTATATCGGTCAGTTGTCAAAGTAAACAAAATAAAAAGTCGCAATGTCACATGTCAATGCATCATTTTGGCTAGCCGTAGTAGTATAGACTCGCGTTTGTCATTTCGATGATTTTGACAACTGACTAAATGTCGGTTAGTAAGTAAACGGACACCTTAGGCAGCAATTCAATTTAACGCATGTTAAGACATTTAATCATGGATTAGCGCATGGTGAAACACTAGCTACACTCAATGTCCCGTTAACATTTTAACCGAAGATTAAACTAACTAACATGTTATGGTGAAACTAGATCCTGTTTTATCGTCTTTTGTTGCTGGTACTTTGTTGACAATTGCAATCAAAGCATGTGGGTTCTACTTGATAACACTTTCCAGAATTATTCCAGCGCTTGGATTTCAGAAGTAACATTATGTATTATAACCGACATTTTTTGCTTGTGCAAGGCTAAGGGGCTTGTGGCTAAGTAATAACAGCTGCACGGGTCGATCGATTAGGTTAAGCTACGATGGTCGTGGTTGGTCCCTTGATAGATGACCATCTTTATAGCAAGACCCCTCCGTGCTTCAGAAAGCACGTTAAGCTGTTGGTCCCGGCTGTCATTCGTGGATCTTTAACAGTCATACGGGTTATCAGAAGCCCGAAAGTCTGACACCAGTCTTACCAAGGAGTATCGTATTACCCAGTGACTGCGTTGTGGCGGTCAGATAGGCAGACTCCATGTAAAATACTGGTATTCAGCTGCATCCGATTAGACTGGAAGCCGACCCCAACATAGTTGGAAAAGGCTAGGCAGATGATGAAAAGACAGTTTTTGCTGACCGTACCAATACTTGTTGACAACTCACTACATGGCATCAATTATAATTATCACATCTTATCTATATTATCGATATCTATTATTAGATAGCTCTAATCTAGATCAGCTTTATTTATGACACATAACCTTTGAGACCTTTAAAATTTAACCTTACGCTTATCGCAATAGGGATCATCTAAGTACTCGAAATCAAGTGATTATTATCCTCCTCCCTCGTATTTGATGATTGTCGAAAATATTTGCTACCAAAATGTATCAATTTAATGAGCATCCGTTTATAAAGGAACCACACTGGAGCTAGACCACCACCTCTTAAAGCAGTATTATAGTAATCTTACTTGAGTGTGGGAAAGAGATGGAGCTAGATGTCCTGTATAGCTTCATCTCTTTCTCACACTGAAGTAACATTAAAATAATACTGCTTTTAGAGGTGGTGGTTGGCCCCCTGGTCATAATCGCAACCGGCGTGCGTGTATGACCAGATGTAAGAACGTAAACGAGGCAAAATGAGTATGTAAGGATCGTAGCAGCTGGCGTTCTGTAGTTTCTGCCTACCCCCATGGGACCCCAAGCCTTTATACATACATAAACTCGGCATGAGTTTGGCCTCTGTTTCTTCCATTCCACTCCATCGAAGCAAGTCTAAATGTCCAAAATTGGATGCTAATAAAATCCTAAGGACTTGAGCGAAAAAAACGCACGAAATTAGCTCGCGTCATTCTACTGTTTAAATGTTCCGAAGGCGCATGCCATAGAGCTAAAAACGCGCATTATGCTCGTAGATCTTGAACTTTACCACGATCAGCGAACCAAAAAGATTTTGTCATGTTTTCCCGCTCATATTTTAGCTTTTCTTTTCAACCTGTTTGTCCCACTGTTCGGCAAAGATCTCCTCCATATCCATTTTAGCTTTCAGACATTTGCCAAAATTATGTGCAGTATGACTACTTGCCACGTGTCCCGCGTTTGTACGCGATGCAGGCCTATCTCCCGTCTTTCCATTTTTCTTGCAACCGAACTCAATAACCTATCTATCACCAGTTTTGACATACTGGAGATAGGAAAACCTATCTATCTATGGCTTTAACGTCCCAATAATCTTTAAGAGATTATGGAATCTTACCGGCCTGACAGGACAGATAAAATTATACTGTCTACCATCAATACCGTTCTGTCTTTTACTGAAAATAGGTTATTGGATTCGGCCGTTGGTCTATCTGTTGCTACCTGACGCTAATTCTCTATGTAGGAGTCTAATTCTTCTCGCAAAGCATTAGACCATATTTAGCCATATAGGCGTGAATTTTTGTAAGAGAGAAGCCGAAACAAAGCCGGTTTTGAATAACTTACTTATCAATAAAGTAAAAACTAATTTATTAACTTAAAAATAAAAGTCTTGTTGTAATTCAAAGCTAATAATAGATGTTTTTGTTGTTTGAATGTTATGGTGAATTAAATAGCCGTAGTGAAACTATATATTTTGGCAATGGTAGACACTATTGACTGTGCCATTTTTTAATATCGGTAGTGTTGCTGACGCGATGCTCTGAAGTGTTATATGGTGCTTTCGCCATTGATACCTACATCTCCTAATACCATTATATTATTTAATTATGATCATAACACCCACAACGCGAGTGGGGGTATCTTTTGGCAAAGATAACTCATGTTTATTTATAATTGGATTAATAGCCTGCTGGGTGTTGACTGCCAAAAGGTCACGAGTTCGAATCCCTGCCGGCGCACTATTGTTACTCCTACACGTATTAAGGCTTTACGAGAATAAAGGGAAATGGGCAGTGTACATGATTGTCAGCAACACCTTTATTTGGTGCGTTAAAATAATGAATGAGGTCGATAAAAAAAGTATAGATCATGGGACTGTTGATTTCTGGTCTCAAGTGCTGTGTAAAGGGGCTTGTGGCTAAGTAATAACAGCTGCACGGGTCGATCGATTAGGTTAAGCTACGATGGTCGTGGTTGGTCCCTTGATAGATGACCATCTTTACATAGCAAGACCCCCCTCCGTGCTTCAGAAAGCACGTTAAGCTGTTGGTCCCGGCTGTCATTCGTGGATCTTTAACAGTCATATGGGTTATCAGAAGCCCGAAAGTCTGACACCAGTCTTACCAAGGAGTATCGTATTACCCAGTGACTGCGTTGTGGCGGTCAGATAGGCAGACTCCATGTAAAATACTGGTATTCAGCTGCATCCGATTAGACTGGAAGCCGACCCCAACATAGTTGGAAAAGGCTAGGCAGATGATAGGAATATTCTATTGCCCATAATATCCATAATTGGGTGCTTAACGACTTTGGGCCTTGCTCCCATTATTGCCCGACTGCGGCGAAGCCAAAAAAGGAGGGTTGTTGTTGATTTCTATCTTAGCGACATCGACAGGTATCTTTAGTTTTTTCAGTGGACTATAAGTTATAGGAACTACGATTGTGGATGTGTCTTATCGGTTGACACAGAAATTTTTTGATGAAATTAATTTGGATCTGTTTTTGGACTTAGAAACATTAATAATTGGAACAAAATTGGGTCCTGACGAATTTCGCCATCGATATATATCTGCGTAACTCTATGAATTTCGCTAATTTCTTTATCGTCTTGTGTCCAACAGTGGCGCAGCTACAATTTATCATTCGAGGGAAGCCGAAGAAATAATTGTTTAGTTCTCATAAACTCAGACAAAAATTTGTTGGTTTTTAATCTTATGATATATTAAACTGGTATAATATAATTATGTAATGTGATGTGATACATAGTTACACACACAGGTGTACCATATTATTTGGCAATAGTAGACATTAAGAAGAGTGGTTGTTCCGAAGGGAAGCCGATAGGAATCGGGTTGTATGAAGGCTACGCCCCTGGTGTCCTAGCAATGTATAAGCAAGAAAGGTTGAATATATTGTTCAACTACGAGAATGTTTAAAGGTCACTAGAGCAGGAAAATACTAAAGGTCATGATTTTCGACAGTACCTAAACAATAATAACATTAAGGGCGTGGTAAACTTACGGCCGAACCCAATAAACATATATATATATATATATATATATATATATATATATATATATATATATATATATATATATATACAGGGTGTCCGGTAAAGAATGGATAACCTTGAAATCGCATATAACAGACCTTATGGCTGTTCTAAAAAAAATACAAAAATAAATATATCCCAAGTAATAACTAAGATTTTTTTGAAAAAGAATACTAACTTTTTTTACATTTTTCATCACCACAACCACAAATGAATGAATTCCATCGGTTATCTATTGTTATAATATTGTACGTTGACTATGCTGCCGACAGAGAGGCAATAAATCATGTGACTAGAAATTACACAGAATTTTTTTCTAAAAAAATTATATCTTAGGTACTTACTTACTTGGGATATACATTTTTTTTGTATTTTTTTTAGAACGGCCATAGGGTCTATTATATGCTATCGCAAGGTTATCCATTAATTACCGGACACCCTGTATATATAAATATGCCAATATATATATATTTATATTGGCATATTGGAGATAGAAAAACCTATATATCTATGGTTTTAATGTCCCAATAAACTTTAAGAGATTATGGAATCTTACCGGTCTGACATATGGACAGATAAAATTACTCTGTCTGCCATCAATAGCGATCAGTTTTTTTTTCCTGAAAATAGGTCATTGGGTTCGGCCGTTAATAGACGCGCCCCCTGTTACATAGGATTTAAAACATAACTAGCGAAATGTGGGTGTACTATAGGTACACCTCTGCCACAGATAATATTATACTACATACCTCTGCACTCTGCCTAACCCTTAGGAGAATACAGGCCTAATGATATGTTTTCTGATATTTCTTATCCAGGAACCTACATGCCTCGTCCTCCGATCCGTCGTGTTGAATCGCCCGCCCGCGCTATTACTTCGTTTTCGCTTAGTGTTCTTTCTGACTTTTTTTCTTTTTGCTCGGCTCCTAAGGGCCGTAGCGTAATGTTAAATGGCCCATAACTATCCTTGAGAATTGGGCTACCAAATGCATAAAGAATTTTTTCAAATTCGACATTTTGTTCACAATTTCATGGGTTTTAATTTTTTTGCGCGGAACCCTAATTATTTTTCTAAAATAAAAGTAGCCTAAGTTACCCGCCGTAGCATCAGCTATCTGTCAGAGAAGGTCCCGTCAAAATCGGTCCAGCTGTTTCGGAGATTCGCCGGAACAAACAGACAGACAGACAAAAATGTTAAAAATTGATTTTTGTTATACCTAAGTACCGTTTATACTTTCTTATGCATTTATTAAACGTTGTTATTTTGACATTGCAAACAGACACTTCAATTTTATTTATTTGTAGATTTGTATAGATGTATAGATAATAAACCCCTTTTTTCTTTTTTTTTGGATGGGAAATCATCAAATGACTTCTCCCGCTCTGGGCGGAGCGGGAGAGCGTGTCAGACTTTTACTGACTAAAACCCACCCGTGTTCCTTCAGTTGCCTGTGGCACTTTGATTGAAACACAATCTCAAACTCAAAGCATTTATTTCAAATAAACCAATTATGAACTGTCAGTCAGTCAGAAAGATGAAGCTAGTTGCCCATTCCAAGGTCTAGTAGGTTTTGGTACCTACGGAGAAGAACGGGCAAGAAACTCCACGGGCACTCTTTTAAATCAAAATATGGTTAAGTACAAAATATAGCATTCATGTTGAAATTATACATGTGCGAACGATACAGAACGTTAAAAGCGTCCGTAATAAAAAGATAAAAACAATTCAAAAATTAAATTAAAATAAGCCGTGACAGCTAAGAAATGACCAGTCCCTACTGACGGCGCCCGTTCACGAACCTGACAGATGGATAGCACCATTCAGCTCAACCATTTTGAAGGGAGCTAAATGGTTCAACACACGCGCCACCATTTTAGATTAGAGAGGAACACAAACCCATAGATGGAGACTACAGATTTTTATTAAGCCAATGGATGTATTGAAAGATACTACTTGTAATGGTCGAATGCTGATCGTAGGCCTTTTTAGTTCGCTACAGAACATCATAAAAGGTGACATTATAGACATTCAAAGTGTGGAGAAGGTTGACCTTAAAAACACAGAAATAATTTTGGTATCGCAGGCGGGGAGAAACAAAAGTTACGCCATATTTCTGGTTATTGGTTCGTCCCCGCCTGCAATACCATAATTCTACAGATTATAATGCTTGTTTTTCTCTTTTCAGTTATCGGTATGTGTTTTTGCAGTCGGATTTTATGTTTCTTTAATAAATTGCTTTATTTCAAGCTTTTTAAATTCATTAATTTATATTTGGAATTGATTCATTACTAGCTTTTATTTGATACCATTAATGTTGTATTTTTTTTTAAACATTCCACTCCCTTTTTTGTATTTCCAGATGCAATATATAAGTATTATGAAGCCTATGTCACTTCCACAATTCAGACGAATCTAACGACACCTCATATGTTAAAATCCATCAAGCCTTTTAGGCCACAGAGCGTCCGGCACAGGCAACAGAAGGAACACGGGTGGGTTTTAGTCAGTAAAAGTCTGACACGCCCTCCCGCTCCGCCCAGAGCGGGAGAAGTCATTTGATGATTTCCCATCCAAAAAAAAAGGCTACAGAGCCTGCCAAAGAAATAGACGTACATACTCTCGAAATACATTATCTTCTGGGGCATTCGGGTAAAAACACAGATTCATGATCTCGGTTGCTATGAAATCAGTGCCATGAATGATCATCCATCATCATAAATCATCATCTGCTTAGCCTAGGCTTCTTCCAACTATGTTGGGATCGGGTTCCAGTCTAACCAGAACCGGGGGTACCAGTAGGTATAACTAACTTCCACAACCCATGCAGTTACTGGGTAAAATGATACCCCTTTGAAATATAATGGCACAATTACACTTGGTCGTTCTCCCGAATTCAGTGCTGGCTCAGTGGTAACGGCCTCGACTTACTAGTAGTAGGTCATGAGTTCGAACCCAGGCAGGCGCTTTACTTTGTGTAAATAATCTCATCACCACTGCTCTCAAAACGGTGAAGGAAAACATCGTGAGGAAACCAGCATGTCCTAGAACCAAAAATTCGAAGACATGTACCATCTACCAACCCGTACTGGGCCCGCGTGGTGGATTACAGCCCACTCCCTGTTGAAGAGAGGAGGCTTGTGTCCCAGCAGTGGGAACATTATAGGCTGATTATGTATGTTCTCCCGAATTCGATTGTCTATGGTATTCGGGCAATCGACGAAGTGTACGGGGTCGATTACGCCCGTTTTTGGACATCTAGTCCAGCTTCATCGTCTCGGTTACCTGAATTCGGATACCCGACGCCAGTTTTCCTTTCACTTCTATCAGTGCTTTGCCAGTCGTCACAATGAGTAGTTCTGCTGGACTTCTATCAAACTACTCATAGTCGTTAGCCCGTATTCCAGTCCAATGGCCAGTGTAATTACCGCATCGGGTGCCCGAATTCGAGTAAAGTCTTTCTTTCAAGTACCCGAATGCGGGGTGCATTAAAATGTGGACTTGAAAGTTTTTTAGTGTTCTCTGCCAAAATGAGCAAAACTCATTATTTAGTGGATAATTTTAGTGTCCATCTGTCCAACGTCGACGTGATGTGCCATCAAAATATCCACCCATCTGTTTACTTCTTGCAACAAAAAGATCCCAAGTCTTAGTAGACTGCTAAACTACGAAACATACAAACGTCGGATATTCTTAGCTTCCCTTTGTTAAGTGTACTTAAACAGCGACAGGCACGGATTTGGAACTGATACTACAATCAATCTGCCTAGCCTTTTCCCAATTAAGTTGGAGTCGGCTGCCAGTCTAACCGGATAGAGCTGAATACCAGCATTTTACATGGAGGGACTGCCTATTTGACCTCCACAACCCAGTTACTGAGTAACACGATACCTACCCCTTGGTAAGACTAGTTGTCAGACTTTCGGGCTTGTGACGACCCGTAACGACTGTCAAAAATCCACGAATGACAGCCGGGACCAACGGCTTAACGCAAGTACTATCCGCGGCACGGAGGAGTCTCGGTTGGTAAAGATGGTCACCCATCCACGGACTGACCGCGGCAAGCGTAGCTTATCATGATCGATCCACCCGTGCGGCTGTTATTAATTAGCTACGCACAAGCCCCTATATTTGGAATAGATACTTACAATGTTATAAAATAAAAGTTACTTATAGGTTAGCTTGAATGCCTGTTAATAGTTATGGGTGTGTCCTATTTTCAGCCGATGTTTAGATCTACTCCCTAAGTCCGTCAACGAAGATATGGGCCCATCTGAAAGTAGTTGACCCATTCAAACAAGTGTTATACAATTTTACGCACGGGATAAAAACACATCGGGAGTAGGGACAACTGTCAAATCGTGTTGTCGTTCATTCTTAGTTCAGGCTCCGAAGTAATCTTATGTCCGTAAGTGATACAGAGTAGGAAACGCCCGTAACTTCGGCCGAAACTACGGACTTCATGCTTAGTGAGGTGCCCAGAAACGCTCGACGTACCTTTATTTTTTTTTTGTGGATGGGAAATCATCAAATGACTTCTCCCGCTCTGAGCGTCAGACTTTTACTGACTAAAACCCACCCGTGTTCCTTCAGTTGCCTGTGCCGGGGCCACGGTAACTCTTTCGAACATCCCGCAACCCTGGCGAACGATTTTGAATTTTTGAATATTTTGTGCGTAAGTAACGAGTATTTTTTACACATGTTATTTTTTGTACATGCTAAGACACCTCTGCTTTACCCTTCGGGGTATTACAAGCGTGATGTTATGTTATGTGTGTAATAAAATACTCTTAAAACAGTATAAGATTTTTATTTGCCAACTAGGTTTTACCCGCGGCATCGCCCGCGTGGATGTCGGAAATTATTCAACGAGAAAGTATCCTAGTATATTCTAACCCAGCGGGGCAATTGCGTAACACACTCATTAACTTCATACATATTTTTACTAACCGATACCTTTAGGGTTAAAAAAAAATAAGTGCTCGTCACTTATTTTTGTATTTTAATGGAGAAAAATAATAAAAAGCAGGTTTAAAAGTTAATAAAAACATGATATATGCTAAACAATAATTAACCTATATTTACATAATTTAAAAGCTAACAATTATAGCCCTAATTTTATTTAGGTATTTGTATAGATATGGAAAGTATGGATTTGTTCTCAGCCAGCCCATTTCATTAAGAGAATTAACAGCTAATTCTAAGTCGACAGACTAACGTTTGCATCTAAACGCGCGATATTTTTAGCGTCCCTTTGTTATGTGCATTTAATTGCATACACAGGCACGTACTTGAGGTCGACGATATTTATGTTCACCACGATCAAAATAATGGATTTAACACTACGGGCTAATTTTACCAATGACACTGAACGATCAGCACATAAACCACGTTTAAGGGCTGTTAGTGTCATTATTTTCTTTGGAATAATGACACTGACAGCTCTTGAACGTAGTTTCGATGTGCTGATCGCGTTCAGTTTCATTGGTGAAATCCGCCCTTAACAAATTTTAATAAAACATCGTTCTATTTCTGTCAATCGTTTGAAGATGACAGAGACGGAATGATGTTTTTTTAAATAAGTTTAGCGTTAAATGCATTTATTTATTTATTTATTTATTTAAACTTTTCACACTTAAAAAAGTACAAAGGCGGACTTAATGCCTTAGGCATTCTCTACCAGTCAACCAAGGGTGGTGAAGAGATTAGATGGCAGGTGCTCTGTTAGAAATGGAACAATTTGTACATAAATAAGTCATAAACTTATAATACACATACATACATATTTACTATAATATATACCTATATTATATACATATATTATATATAAATTCAAGAGAGAGAGGTTTTGAGATGACTCTACGCTATTTATTTTGAAAATAACTCCGCAATCTCCGCTTAAATGCATACCGACTGGTGGCCATCCTGATGTCAAGAGGTAGCGCATTCCAAAGAAGAATGGACTGAATATGAAAGGAAGAATGAACAAAGTCAGAAGTATGAGAAGGACAGAGTAGGAGAAGATTGTTAGAAGAACGAAGATTCTTAGCGTGTGAAGAACATAGATATTGGAAGTGAGACACTAGATAAGAAGGAGGAGTGGGAGAGTTAAGAAGGGAGAAAAGCGTGGTCAAAGCACGCAAATTTCTTCTCTGGCGAATGGGCATCCATTTGAGCTCAGACCTGTAGCTCGACACATGGTCATATTTTCTGAGGTTGAATATGAACCGGATACAATTGTTAAGCAGTCTGTCAAGCTTATCCAGCAACACCGCATTCAAGTCAAAGTAGCACACGTCACCATAGTCAATGATAGGGAAAATCAAAGTCTGCACAAGCATAGTTTTCGTCTTAGCGGGCAAAAAGTTTCTCAGACGATACAGAGATCGTAGAGTACCGTTGACCCTTTGACTAACATTAGAGACCTGGCGCTGCCAGCTAAGCGTCGAGTCAAGATGCAAACCGAGATCTTTCACAGTAGGGGTAATGGGTATGACGGTACCATTGAAAATGAGAGGAGGAAGAGAGCTAAGCGTCACCCTACCCATCATGCGCGAGCTTCCAATTACAATGGCCTGACACTTTGAGGGGTTCACTGATACCCCAAAACTATCAGACCACTTTTTGATTGCATCTAAGTCTCGGTTTACATCTGCTACAGCATCCAATAAACCTTCCACCCGCGCAGCTGTATACAATTGAAGATCATCGGCATAAAGATGATACGAACACCGAAGACAGTGAGTTATAAAATTAATGAAGATGGAGAATAACAATGGAGAAAGAATACCACCTTGTGGAACACCAGCATCCAGGTCACGCCAACTCGAAGAGCTCTCATCAACGCGAACCGACTGCCGGCGTCCCCGAAGATAAGAAGAGAACCATTCCAGAACCTCGGACGAAACCATGAGATGAGAGAGCATAGCAAGGAGAATATCGTGGCTGACAGCGTTAAAGGCATTGGAGAAATCAATTAAAACCAAAACAGTAACCTTAGTATCCTCCATCGCTTCTCTAACGTCACCGGTCACTTTAAGGAGAGCGGAAGCTGTACTATGCCCAGGCCTGAATCCAGACTGAAACGAGCTAACAAGGTTGTTCCGGTGAACAAACCCCGTAAACTGTCTGTGAACGCAGGCCTCAAGCACTTTAGACAGGAATGGGAGAATGGAAATGGGTCGAAAGTGAGTGGGCAGGGAGGGGTTTGAAACTTTAGGAAGCGGGCGGACATAGGCCATACGCCAAAGGGATGGGAATTGTCCGGAATCAAGAGAAAAGTTTATGATGTGGGTAATCGGAGGAAGTAGGGTATCGAGGATCCAAACGACCATACTACGACTGATGCCGTCATCCCCCACAGCCTTGGATTTTATGGACAGGATGGTCTTTTTAATTTCGTCCAAGGTGACCGGAGAGAAGTGAAATGGTTCTATGATGGGACTAGCTAAGCCAGTAATGAAATTGACCGTCTGGGACAACATTTGGGAATCCAAATGACCAGTGGTTGTGAAGTGACGGTTGATATCATCAAGGCCAATTGTATTAGGAAAATCCACATGACGTGGTTTGCCGATTTGCATTTCCCTACTGATTGGTGGTACTAGAAGTATTTGTTTGATACGCAGAGTCAGACACTAACCAGTGTCAACTGTTGGGATATTAGAAGTCATAAAATAATAAATATTACCTTAATATTATGTTCAACTTATCTTATACAAGGTCAAATTAAATTAGCTAGAGAAACTGCAGATGTGATGGGTATTGATATCTAAGCACCACAAAAGTAAAAACATGAAAATTGATGATTTTTTTGGGGTCAATGACCGCTGGTTGTGTTGTTGCTTGAAGAATAAGTTGAGAAAATCGATACTCATCACGTCTGTGAAGTTTACACAAAGAAAACGGATTTTTTAAACTGATATTTCAAGTGACTGCGGTTGATGAGCCCATAAAAAACTAATTTATAAAATTAATTTATTTTTTGTTTGATCATGTTCGGTACATGTTTTAACCCTGACGTACTAATACTGTGCTTATTTTATTGCCAGACTTTTTAACCGACTTCAAAAAAGGTGGAGGTTCTCAGTTCGTCGGAATCTTTTTATATGAATACAATTTAACCTCTAAATTGCACCGCCAATACAAATAGTTGTCTCATCCTGTTTTCGTATTTCTCTCAAGGCATTATGACGACACGTCTGGCGGTAATTATAGAATTATATTTTTGACACCTTTTCCTAACTTATGGAAAACTAGACAAGATAGTATGTCTGCACTAATCTAGGAGATATATTTTGCCAGTTTTGGTTTTAGTCCCATGTTTTAAGGGATGAGCCTAATGTCATTAAGCTGCAATGCAATAATAGGGATAATGCCTGGGTATAAAAAAAGAAATTCTATTTAGTCCGTCAGTCAGATAATAAAAAAATGTTAGACACGTATTTTTTGTTTTATCATGTTAATAAAAAATGACTTAGATAAAACGCATTGAAGTTGGGGAGTGGGGGCTCGCTACGTCGTACAACTAAGTATAAAATTTAGCAAGACGTCATGCCACATTTTAACTCAATGTATCGCCGTAATATTTTGATAACGTAAAAAAAGAAAAAATACGTGTCCAATATTTTTTAATGATCTACCTGACGGACAAAAAAAAAATTTTTTTAGTCATCATTCCTATTCCAGACTTCGAACTGATACTGAGAAATTCGCAAAAGCCAAATACAATTTGCCCGACCTACGTATCAAACCCCATACGCTCAGCAGTCGCCCTTGCGACCACTACACCAACGAGTCCAACGAACGGTAAAAATTCCAACATATACAAAAATTCGTGTTACACATCTGCTTTTATTTTAGTATACAACTGGCGAGCCGCGTCTGCTTTGCATGGGTGCAATGGCGACATATCAAAACATGAGATTTCTGTGTTTTATCAGAGTTAAATTATGTTTATAATTGTACACATAAACCTTCCGGAATAAATAAGACGCAGATATACGCCAACGGCCTTGAGTTGTTGGGGCGGCATAGCTTCGGTGTTCTGTGCTGAGCTTACGCAACGCATCCTACGACCACCCAGTAACTCGCCCATCAAAGAGCGCTGTTCCAAATTATACGCATTATTAATTTATTATACCTACATAAAAATATTAAAAACGTATTAGTAATAAAATATAAATAATTAAATTATCTTTAAAATGGTGAAGGTTTCATAAAAATACGGTTGATAGTTTCTGCGTGATTCTCAGTTTTTTATCCACGTTAGACATAACTTTACAAATTAATTATACTATGTAATATAAACATAATCCAAACCATTCACATATTAAGTTATTACAAAAATGCTCTAATTTAACATATATTTTTTCCAAATCATTAACACTAGGTACTCATTTAGACGTGACCTTCAGTTTAAAAACATTAAAAGTCGTTTATCAGCGCCTTAGAAAAGTGAAAAGCGCATTCAAATCCTTGCTTTGAAATCTCCACGTTTAAATGTGTAGTGTAAAAGATATAAGCAGACACACAGCCCGACACGAAAAGTGACTTTGTTTTATACTGCGTAGAATGTATACAGATATAGAAGACGCCTTGAAATTCGTAAATAAATAGGCACACAACAGACACGTCGCCATCGCCTGCGACTGTTTTAAAAGGAAATGGCCTATAAAGCTGCAATTTGGACAGCCGGACTGATCGTTGTTATTAGAGATCCGTGGTAAAAACACGTGCGGTGGAAGTTGGGTTGCTGATTAGTTGAGAAACTGCGAAGGGGCTTGGGTAGGTACAGGAGGCTGGCCATACATAGGTACACCCTTTATATCAGTACCCTGATTGCGTAACACACTTACAGTAGGAATCGGTCTCATTTTGCCAGTTCAACAACATTTATTGCGTTGTTTACGTTGTTGAGCAGACAAATGTTTCGAACACATGGAGCAATGGATTAGCAATATGCTTCAAAATCATTCAGATTGTGATTGATAGTGTGTTACGCAATTAGAGTGCTGGTCGATTATCATCTGCCTAGTCTTTTCCCAAGTATGATGGGGTCGGCTTCCAGTCTAGCCCACTGCAGCTGAATACCAGTGTTTTGGATGTCGGAGATCGATATTGGACGAAAAGTGTAGTGTCCTTCCGATTTTAAACGAAAATCAATATGATTATGGAATAGAATAGAATATCCTTATATTGCATTACATACAGGATGTAAGGGACAGCCTTCCGCATACTGATGGGGTGACTTCAATATATCATACTAAGATGACCGGTACATGAAATTATTTCAGGAAAGTTATGGGAATCCAATAAACCTGATTTGTTTTATAGCCTCACACGCAATGTATCGTGCCAAACGCGCTTAGCGAACGGCAGCGCAGCGATTTTTTTATTTTAGCTGTTTTATTTACATAAATGGAGTGCTGCGTACAGGGAATGTAATTTTACATTGAAATAAAAGAATAGTAACTGAAAATACGATTAAAAAAAATGAAAATTTTCCTGAGAATATTTCCGGTGAAATATGATTCAAAATAAGGAGCTGAATGCAACCTGTTAGTTTGCGGAGGGCTGTCCCTTACACCCTGTATATTATGGTACATAACTAGATAAAATATAATTGGTTCCACAAATTATGGAGCTGAAGGAAACATTTTTTTCCTGTCAGAATATCAGCGCTGCGGTATTTGTTTTTGTATTTTCAAATATCGCAGCATCATGCTGAGATAGGAGCCTTTTTGGCCTCGCACAGGTCTTCTTTGTTTTGTTTTGTTTTTTTTTTTCTTTTCTTTTATTTTATTTGTGTTTATGATATTGTTAGTTTTAATGTTCTTTTTATTGTTGTATTTCCTGTGCGTGTCCCAAATAAGATATTTTTCTTTCTTTTCTTTTTCTTTTTCCAGTTCTTTGCACATAGGGATGACGCCTGGGTAAAAAAAAAAACAAATTCTATTTTTTGCCTTAGCATATTAATAAAAAATTACTTTTGTTAAAACGCATTAAAGTTGGGGAGTGGGGGATCGCTACGTCACAACTAAGTATTTTAGCAAGGCGTGACGTCATGCCACATTTTAACTCAATGTATCCGCCATAATCCTTTGATCACTTACAAAAATAGGTGTCCAATATTTTTTTAATAATCTACTTGACGGACAAAAAACATTTTCTTAGTCATCATCCCCTAATCCAAGTAGTCATGTCAATGAGAACTCTTTTGTTTTCACGTTTCTATCATTCTTACCCCGAGTCTTAAAAAAGCGATCGTCGCACGAGTACAATATGTTTGTATGAATTATGATTTATGACGTACAGCCAACTGTGACTTGACTGATCGTGCGAGTATGTCAGCTTTATGGATGCGTTTATGTATGTACATATGTATGTGTGTGTGTGTATGTTACCTATAGACTTCAAAAGGGCTGGAATCATCAGATTAGCCCATCGGGTGATCCTGTGAAGTTTGGTAGCGATCGGATCAACAGATTTTTTTTTTTTGGATTTTTGGTAATTTTGTATCATATTTTTCTGAACCTAACAAAATGTACTAGGCTTGCATGAATTCAAGATAGTATTTCAATCAACCACCACAACTCCACAAGTCATCTGGCTATAGGTAGATAATTAGTGCTACCCGTGCGAAGCCGGGGCGAGTCGCTAGTATTTTCGATCGGTTATGGTTAGCCTTGGGATTTCACAAATCAGCAGCAGCTTCTCACATGTATTGGATTTTAATATCTTACGAGTTATGGTAGACTTGAAATAAAATTAAGTAGTCAAGACGTAAGTCCGTCCCTGCACACGACGTTACGGATTCCGCCATTTTCTAAGCAATTATTTCGGATGCAGCGTTGAGACGATCTAATAATAGTTTTAAACTCTCGCCACTTCAATTAGACGCACTGCATTATTCTAAGAGGGTAAGAGTGGGCGGTACTAAGTTTTAAGAGTCTTTTAGTTCAACGATGCAATGTTCCAGGCTACTTTTAAATGATAAATGATTTTATTTCTGTAAATAGGTTTATACAAACACTTTTACACGTCAAACATTTTTTTTTAAACTAGATGAGGCCGGCGTTTCCTATCTGACTACTCTGAGAAGAAAGGCCGAAACAAACTCAGAGGTCACAGTCTCTTTTAAAGTCCAGACATAATCTTGGTCCTGATCATGTGAAGACCATGTAGGTTGGTGTCTGAAATGGTCTTTTGAGGAAAGAACCACACAGATTGATTGGACTTATCCAGTCAGTGCAAGCATCTGTCAGTCATCGTACAGCTCAACATAAAAGTTAAGGAGCTCAACGATTCGACGAATAATACCAAAGAAAGGACATTTGGGTAGGCCGCATAACTATGGGACCAAACCTGAAATCGCGAATATAATCATCAATAATCAGCTTTTCCCTACATTTATGTTCGCATAACTCGTCAAAATGTAGGGAACACCTGATTTTATTTTCGCTATTATTCCCATAGTAAAAGTTGTTCATAATGATGAGTACAATGACCCCTTAAGAGGATTAAAATTACACCTTGTATAAACAGACAAGAAGAAAGGAACAGAAAAATACGTTCAAAGTGATGCTTATTTCTAAAGAAATCTCTTCCAGTATACCTGGAGCTAGACCACCACCTCTATTTTAATCTTACTTGAGTGTGAGAAAGAGATGGAGCTAGACGTCCTGTATAGCTTCATCTCTTTCTCACACTGAAGTAACATTAAAATAATACTGCTTTAAGAGGTGGTGGTTGGCCCCCTGCGATCGGGGAGTAGATAAAGAGATGTAGACAACGTGTGTAATCTGAGTAGAAGAGAAAATAATACTTGCATAAAATCAAAAACTATTCACTAATTTATATATTATATAAACATGCAATAGATTTTATAGTTCCCAATTTATTTATACAAGGTATTTATTAAGTTTATGCTCGTGGCAACATGTGGGCGTCCAATAGCAAACCTCTTTGTCTGAACTTTAGGGAATAGGTGGCTGTGTTTATTATAGCTTAGCCCGCAGCGAGTGGGCGGCTAAGCAATTTTATCTTACACTTATTTTCACAGTATCGGCACGAACTATATGAAAATAGCTCAAATACCGTGTTAAAATAGTAGTAGCCAGTCAGCCTCGTTATCACTTTGATAGCGAGGTCGCTCATCATCATCATCCACAGACCGTTTTCACCCACTGCTGAGTATAGGCCTCTCTCTTCATGTGCCAATCTCCACACTTCTGTGCCAACCTCATCCAGGTTCTACCCGCGATGGAAACAATGTCGTCTGCCCATCTCACCGCCGGGCGACCGACGCTTCGTCTTCCAGTCCTTGTACCCCACTCGGTCACGTCTGCGCCTTGCCAGATGTCCTGACAACTCCATTTAAGTTCCATAACTCGTTTTCCGATATCGAAAACTTTCGTACGTCTTCGGACCTCGACGTTTGAACGCTCCATGGCTCTATGTGCAACTCTCACCCTGTACACAGCCTCTTGCGTGAGCGTCCACGTCTCAGCAGCGTACGACATGGTGGGCAGAACACACTGGTTATAGAGGCGGGACTTCAGACATTGCGGAATTTTGGCTGATTTCAGTATGTCATCCAATTTGCTAAATGCGGCCCACCCAAGCTGTATTCTTTTCGAAATCTCGATTTGCTGATGCTCTTTGCCAAATGAAAACGACTAACCGACTTCAAAAAACGGAGGTTATGTACCATGGGAGAAACAAGCATCTATACACGCACCGTAAGGACTATTCTTGCTTGCAGCACTCGGCCGCTATAGTAACGCTTGCTAACAGATGTGGTCATCGTGTGCAAAGGATTTTGTTTTCGAATTGGTCAGATGTACCTAAATTTCCTCGACTATCGAATATCGCGCAATTTTACGTGGATTAAGTCCAGAAAACTGTTTAGAAGAAATGAAGCCTATACTTGGTGATGACTGTCCCTCTCGTGCAACCGTCTACAGATGGTACAAACGGTTTGAACGTGGCTGTTTTAACCTAGAAGACGACCCGCGTTCAGGACGACCGGCGGAAGCAGTTACTCCAGAGAATATTTCTGCAGTTAAAAATTTAATTGAAACTGACCGGCGAATAACCTACCGGCAAATAGTCCTTACTGCAGATTGGCTCAGCAGCGTTACATTCAATTATTCATCATCATTTAGGTTATGCAAAAGTTTGTACTCTTTGGATTCCACATAAACTTACCGATGAACAAAAGGAACAGCGAGTTAAATGGTGTAAAAAAATGGTTGCAAAGTTTGAAAACGGAAAATCTAAAGACATCATTTCAATCGTCATGGGCGATAAAACGTGGCTTTATTATTACGACGTACCCACAAAGCAGCAAAATAAAATATGGGTGATAGAAAGGCGAAGAAACTCCGACTGAAGTAAAAAAAATCTAAGTCGATAAAAAAGAAAATGATCGTGGTTTTTTTTGGTATTCGGGGAATTATTGAACAAGTAGTTCTCCGTGAGCAGAAGACTGTAAACGCTGCTTGGTACACCACTGTCTGCCTTCCTCAATTTATTCAGGAATTCACTAGTAATAATAGTTCTATGGGAATTCAAGAAGCTTCGTCCAAAGTCACAACTCTGCACCTGGTATCTTCATCATGATAATGCTCTGGCACATCGTGCTGACGTTATATGCCAATTTTTGCGAGATGGCCGGCTTGAAACTTCTTGAAAATCCGCCTTACAGCCCAGACTTGGCGCCATGTGACTTTGGACTGTTTCCTTTCGTGAAAAGTAAACTGCAAACGCAAAGATTTCGGGACGAAGAAGCTTTACTTTCGGCCTGGGACAATATATGTGCGGAAATTCCTGAACAGAAATGGAAAGACATTTTTAGTGATTGGTTTATAAGGATGCAGAAGTGTATTAACTGTGGTGGCAATTATTTTGAAAAACTGTGAATAATAAAGTTAAATCGCAAGACTTTCAGGACACCCTACCTATGTAATCCACTTTGCTGTACTTTGTGAATGATGATGTTGTAACTTCCTGTCACTGTCGTTTACGCAGCAAGTGACAAATGCATTTGTGTGGGAGTAGGAACCACAGCAAAAAAATTTTAAAAAAGATTGGCTTCCCGTCTTGCATAGACTTCAAGCTCACTAAAATGTAACAAGCGATGTGTGTAGCTGTGTGGGTGTTTTATTTTATTTTGTATTATGACGTGTAAAATTTGATTTGATTTATGTGCCACCGGCTTTCAAAGAATGCAACTAACGCTAAACATTTATCTAATACGTGACTCGTATTTTATCTACATTTTTTTTTAAACCGCAATTTCTACTTCCCACTTCGACTGAACTCCCTCCCCCCGTTGTCAAACACGATCATGTTTCAATTAGGCCAAATTCAGTCACTTTATGTTTTATTATCTAAATTGATCGCTTTCCCGCCCACCGGGCAGATTCTACTACTGTGCAGAACAATTGCAGAAGTTCTACTGCAAAGGTTGCGCACCGCCATCGCCGCATCAAATTAACGAATGCAATTTGAATGGAAAAGGCCGGTCAAAGCCATTTGTAGATGACGTGGCCATAGCTAGACCCTACGGTCTATACTAAAAACATTTCCTCCATTCAGTGCCATTCATTCCATCTCGTGTTCATTCATGAGTTTGGTTTTATTTTGATACTACTTTTTTTTAATTTTATGTCAATATTTCCCTATTAGAATCGGATTTTGTTCACAATTTCATGGGTTTTAATTTTTTTCCCGGAACCCTATTATTTTTCTAAAATAAAAGTAGCCTAAGTTACTCTTTCTAACATCAGTTATCTACCAGTGAAAGTCTGTCAAAATCGGTCCAGCCATTTCGAAGATTAGCAGGAACAAAAATAAAATTATAAGTATCACCTCTCTCATTGCATTATTAGCTTGTTTTGGGAACTAACTGTGACAGCGCCATTTTGAAAGTTACCTTCCTCATTACTGCATTCAAATTGCGTTCCTTGATTTGATGCGGCTGATAAACTAATTACAAAGTTTTCATTTATTATTTTTGGATATGTAAAAACTTCTCAGTCTTTCTATTTTTCCAACATTTATTTAATACTTGACTTGTCCAAAAAACATCATTGTTATACCTTCGACTATACGCCAAATCAGTAAGTCAAAGACATTGGCTGATTGGCTTACAATAATTAAAATATTACGCCATCATGTTGCAATAATTTCACTCTCTTATATTGCTTTATTTTAATATACCACGCTTACCACGGTTCGTCTGAGTTGCATCCGTTCCCTTTGCACGCCATTTAAATCGTTAACTGTACGAGTACAAAGCGATGTGATATGTGATCCGCTTGACCGTGCATGCTGGGCTGTGTGAGATGACCCTTATCAGCCCATGTGGTAACACTAAGAAGTCCACTTCGAACCTCACTCAATTAATTACTAACAATTCAAAAAGAACTTACTTTGTTTTAAAAATCATCGCGGTTTCACATCGACTTGTTGCAACTAGGGAAGTTTTAATAACGCTACATGATTTTGGCACCGTAATTAATATCCTGATAAGCTTTTCGGAAATGGGAAGAGTAGCCTCTGTTACTTACTTGGTACTTAAAACTAGCGACATGAGGATTTACTGTCTCCTCTCCATGTAACCGTACTTCGGGGGATAGATACAAGCCATTACTGGCGTGAAGTTTAAAACTTTTACTTTCTTCTGCACACCACTTCTATTCCATCAAATGTCTCTGGCAGCTTAACCGTCTACAACTAAACAGCATGTTAATTCCTACTCACAGTGACATTACCATTCAAATTCAAATATGTGTTGCTCTCATGTGGTAAATTAAGTTACTACAGTTTTAAGGGCCCAACACCTGACATGAACCCTGTAAGGGCACAGCAATTTAAAGAAGTGTAAATGAATTATACATCTATGTATACAAATAAATAAAATTGAAGTGTCTGTTTGTAATGTCAAAATAACAGCTTTTCACTAAATGCATATGAAAGTATATACTTACGGTACTTATAACAAAAAAATCAATTTTGAAAATTTTGTCTGTCTGTCTGTTTGTTCCGGCTTATCTCCGAAACGGCTGGACCGATTTTGACGGGCACTGGCAGTTAGCTGATTTTATAAGAAGTAACTTAGGCTACTTTTATTTTAGAAAAAGAATCAGGTGTCCGTGCAAAAAAATAAAAAGTTTTATTAAAATGTGGCTATTATTTTATTGTATTACGACTTCCAGGCGAACGAAGTCGCGGGGCAAAGCTAGTTTTAAATGAAACTATAAAAATCTATAATCTTATAATACATAAAATACCTATCACCTACCCACGACCTAAATCTCATAGATATCTATAATCTCTATGTAAGCCTTCTGCGCGTTTCAGTGCCCGATGTCTGTCCTACGCAAACATTGCCATTCCCGCCCACGTGCTGAATGTAAAATGTTAACACTCCATCGTTTAATACACAGAAATGATACGTTATGAAGCTAATTAAATTGTTCAAATAAACACAGTTTGAGGTAAGAATTATGGAGAGCTGAGAGGTCTATGGCCGTTGGAGTAGACGTGTTCTTTTGAAGAGGCAAACATAGCGTAGGACTCCTTCAGGCTTCAGGCAGCGACGGCTTTTGCAAGATGGCTGGCAGCAGCTGGATGAGAATAAACAATGATCGAGTTAAAGGGGCATGTGATATGAGAGACGGTATGTCTAGCAGTGGACTGAGGCTGACTGATGATGATGAGAGCTCGTATTCGTCGGTAGATTTTTTCCGCTTAGTATTCGCAGTTTGAACTCGAAAGCCGTTGGTCCCGGCTGTCATTCCTAGATCTTTGACAGTCGTTACGGGTCGTCGGAAGTCCGAAAGTCTATCAACCAGTCTTAGCAAGGGGTATCGTAGTAGCCAATAACTGAGTTATGGAGGTCAGATAGGCTGTCGCTGCATGTAAAATACTGGTATTCAGCTGCATCCAGTTAGACTGGAAGCTAACCCCAACATACATCTGGGAAAAGGCTAGGCAGATAGGCAGATGATGATGATTCGCAGTTTGAATCCTGAAACTAATAATTGTATGATGTATAGGTACATATAGCATGTATCTGAAAAGTGTGGCAATTAAACCAATTACAGGGACTTTTTAATTGTCAAAGAGTCGGTCAGTTAGAAAGTTGAAGCTAGTTGCCCATTGCAAAACGTAGATCTCTATGGAGAAGAACGGGCAAGAAACTCCATGGACACTCTTTTAAATCAAGATTATTACAAAATCCTGGGTACACTTTTCTTGTTACTTCTTTAAGTGAGAACAATGTAAAAAAAAAATGAAAAACCATCCAAAATATAATATAAGATTAAAAATAAGCCCTGGCAGTTAAGAGGTGAACAGTCTCAACTGACGGCGCCCGTTCACGAACACGATGTTGGTCCCATGGAGAAAGTTGTTCAGTTTGATATGACCACACCTTTTTGATACACACTGTATAGACAATTGAAACCGACTCAAGAAGTACCTACCGTGACTAATTTCAGTGTCTACAAGGAGTCCTAGCTGTATCCCAGCAGTGGGCCTATAAAGGCAGTTCCAGCCTACAAAGGCAGTCCCAGCCTACAAAGGCAGGCCCAGCCTTTAAAGGCAGATTAATGCTACTGTCTTTACTGGATGATCTTGACATGTTTGTATTTCTTGTTTCAGGTCACTTCCTCTACCTGGCTGTGGACCCGACTATGGAGAACATGGTCATCAAGTCACCGCCGTTCAGAGGACTATGGGAGTTTTGTCAGGTACAGTATTCTTCCGTATATCATGGAACTTCGATTTGGAACTATTAACTCAAAGATTTAAAAAAAAAGTGCTTAGTTATGCTAAACAGTTCGGGCACCTTACATTTTTAGCACTTTTGGGATAATATTATAATATGCTTCATGTTTTTGATTGAGCAGTGGTGGTAACGGCCCCGACTTACGAGCTGTAGGTCGTAGGTTCGAACCCAGGCAGGCGCTTTACTTTGTGTAAATAATTTCATCACCACTGCTCTCAAAACGGTGAAGGAAAACATCGTAAAGAAACCGGCATGTCCTAGAACCAAAAATTCGAAGACTTGTGATATCTACCAGCCCGCACTGGTCCCGCGTGGTAGATTACAGCCCACTCCCTCTTGAAGAGAGGAGGCCTATGTCCCAGAAGGAACATTATAGACTGATTACGCATTTTGACTGCTTTTTGTACTAAGGATCGTGCAGTGTTCCTGGATTAGATTACCAGTTACCAGGTCTGGCGGGATTTTGGGTTAATGCCTCGCCTCGTTTTACCTACATGAATATAACTGGCGAAATATGGGTGTATATACTTCTGCATCTATAGCTTTACCCATTCGAGGAATACAAGCTTGACGTTATGTATAGTGATTCAACGTGTCATGCGTTATGTTATTTTCCTTCAGCTGGAAGCCAATCTCCATCAAAGCAAGATGCAGAACGCAAGCATCAAACTGGTGTCGGAGGCCACGACGACTGAGGTGCAATGGATCGCCGGAGAGATCACTGGAAATAACTTTGATGTGTAAGTAAAAACTGTCATCAACCCCTTGCCCTAATCTTCGTTTGTCTTGTTTCTTATAACTCTTACGGCCGAATCCAATAACCTATCTATCACCAGTTTTGGGATACTGGAGATAGACAAATCTATCTATCTAGGGTTTTAACGTCCGCGTCCCAATAATCTATACGAGATTGTGGAATGTTACCGGCCTGACATAAGCACAGATAGAATTATACTGTCTACCATCAAAAGCGACCTGTCTTTTATTGAAAATAGGTTATTAGGTCCGGCCGTTAGTCGTCATCCCCTTTTTTAACTGACTTCAAAAAAGGAGAAGGTTATATGTTCGTCGTACTTTAATTGCGGAAGTCGGTGGCAAAAAACTAAAATACAGATCCAAAGATACCGATTTCCGAAATTACAGTTATTTTTCAGTTTGTAGTTTTTTTTTGGAAGTCGGTTGTTTTTTTTTTGAAAAAAAAGTTTTTAACTACAATATAATATATGTATATAAGTACTTACATAGTTACCGTGATAGTGTGACCTACTTGCAACAATTAAGCATCCCATAAAGCCTAGGTGGAAATCCTTAGGTTTCGAGAAAATTCAAGTTTTATGTTTTTTCTCTGAAATGGCTAATTGAAAGGTATACAGCATTTAATTTAATTTTAATTTAATTTGTAATACAATTACTAACATAATAATAATAATATGTACAAGTATATAAAAAAGGGAGGGGGTAAATAATCAGAGGGCATCAAAAAATTCATCCGCATCGCTGTCAACAGGAAAAGTGCCCAGAAGGCTGGCAGCATTGCCACGTTGTATAGCAATGCTGATTCTTTGGCCAAAAAATAGGCCAGCCCTCTGGTCACGTGTGGAGTCGACCAACCGCCTGGCGATGTCTCGAAAAATATTTGTAATACATATAAATTAATAATAATAATGTTTACTTATTTATGACATGTAGTCTCTATGGGTGAAATGTATTTGTATGTACTTATACAATGCCTGAATTAAAAATGATTTGATTTGATTTTGATTTGATTTGATTTGATTTGATTGCTATTTCATTGATTTTTAAAATTGAAAGGCAATCGTTTGTCTTGGTATGGTCATGTGAAGAGGAGGGATGAAACGCATGTTGCTAAAAGAGGTATGAGTTTACATGTGGATGGATGGAGAGGGAGAGGGAGGCCAAAGAAAAGATGGATGGATTGTGTGAGAAGTGATATGGAAGAAAAGGGAGTCAGTGATAGTTTGACGAGTGACAGGACAGAATGGAAGAAAAAAACGTGTTGCGCCGACCCCAAATAATACGGGATAAGGGCAGGAAGATGATGATGATGATGATGAGATGATGATGATGCTATTTCACATGGTAGCTGATGATAGCGTTAACAAAGAAAAAGAAAGAAAAATAGGTTTTTTGTCACAAAAACACGTGCATATAAATAGTCGGCAGCTGCACGTCGTCGTGACTGTGAACAACGCTTTCGATATTGGAAAATGTTCTAAAACATCAAACAGTTAAAAGGTTAATAATAACAATTTTAAAAATCATCTACAGGACGGCAGCACATCAAGCTACTACAATCTGTCAAAGTTCTTTAATAGATTTTCAACTTTATTGCTAAAGCATTAGGTTCAAGATTGATTGGGAAAATTTGACAGTTTCGGGTAGCTTGACCTGCTGGCGTCTGTAGGTGACATGAAATATGACACTATTTATCTCAAAACTTTACTATGGCATTAAGCGTACACATTACAAGGAAAACATCTTCACCAAAAATTCAAACATAATGTAACATCCACCAAACTCACAGAGCTCGCGTGCTGGATGACAGAGATTCGAGGCGTGATTCTCAGCAGTGGAAACATTATAGGCTAATTATGTAAATCAAACTAATTCTCCTCTACCTTTTCAGCTGGCAACCCTGGCGAGTCATGATCGGCAAGGTCCTACAGGAGGTCCGGATAATCATAGAGATCACACGACCGACTTACGTCAGCCTCTCGCAGACTCTGCCGCATATCGCCATAGACAATATAAGGATGATGGACTGCGGACCTGAACCTCCCGTGTATGGCGGTAAATGTGTGCCTGGGCAACTGAAGTGCAAGATCATGAATGTAAGTTTATTTTGTGTAAAAAAAATACTAAGGCCTCGTTTACGGAGACGCGGAGCGACGCGCGTCGCGTGCGGCGTGGCGTCTCACGGCGCGTCGGGCGTTTTGTTAGTTTATAGACAGGCGGCGCATGCAGCGGCGCGCGTCATCACACGCGCAAACACATACGGCAATTTACACGTGCCACGCCGCGGGCCCTGCCGCTCCGTGCGCCGCCGTGATAAACGTCGCATGCGACGCGGCGATGCCATCCGCTGGCGCCGCCTGCATTTCAACCAAACGCGTGTAAAATCTCTTCCCCGTAAACGCTCTCATACAATACCATATTATGTTTGAATTTAGTGCGGGCTGCGACGCCCAACGCAACGCGTGACGCCCCGTGTCTCTGTAAACGGGGCCTTACTATACCTCACCAGTTTTGGTATACTGGAGATAAAAAAACCTATCTATCTATGGTTTTAACGTCCCGATAATCTGTAAGAGAGTATGTAAATGGGTGATCCAATTCATGAAATGACTAAGTCCATTTTTAACGCTTTTGAGCTAGCAACACTGGCTTGTTAATTTTTTCATTCCCTTTCGAATGGTCTATTCAAGATTCTTGGGAAAAATCTCTAAGTGCCATTTTCGAAAGTATAAAAAAACAAAAAAAGACGGATCTTCCATTCATAAAATCCCTATGTCCAAGAAATCACTAAGTCGTAAGTTTTTTCGGAAGAAATCACTAAGTCCATTGATTTTTGTTTAAGTCCTAATGGCAACCCACGTCATTACGTCAAATTACATGACATAATTTTTTCATAACGGTTTTTATAACTTGTCACCGAGAAGGTTTTGTTGCGATTTTGTTTAAAATCTTATGTGTACGTGCGTAGTTAAGTTAAAATGAATCCTGATGACAAGCTGAAGAGGTGAGTGTTCTGTTTTACTAACTAGATGTATTTTTAAAAGGGTAATTTAGCTAAGACAGTTAGGTACCGATTGCGAAATTGTTTTTTTCATTAGGTTTATTACATTATTACAGAATAATGCAACAAAGCAGTCTCTTTGACTCTGGGGAAAGTACCACCAGTGATATTGGGGATTATTCTGCTTCATCTGAGGACGAATGGACACCCAAAAGAACTCGTGCTTTCAAAAATAATGTACCCGCTTTGAATAACGAACAGACACTGCCAATAAATTCACCTCAACTACCCTCATTTTCTGGCATTACACAAAAACACATAAAGCAGAATGAGACAGATTATGGCGATGGTATTGGCGATTATTCTGATTCATTTGTGGACAAATGGTCACCAGATGATTCAAGACGAAAATCGTCCATTACTATTTTGGCTGATGTACACCTACCCGTTTTCTCTAACAGGTACTTACCTTAAAGTTCCTTCTACCATAGGTAGGGCAAAACTTGGCTAATTGGTGATATGCAGCTATTCGGTGATAGATAATATGTGTTATATTACCAAGTTACTACTGACTTGATAAATGTATATTTTTCAATCATTATAGTATTTGCCACATTTTTAGATATAAGTTAGCAAAGCTTCTTTTGTCTACTATATTGCAGTAAATTTAAAAAATAATCTGATCAATGAATCGAATTTTACAAGTAAAAAACAAAACTATCACCGATTACCCAAGTTTTGCCCTACTCGTAGTGCATGAGACAAATAAAATTATATTTTTTCAAATGACAATCAACAGTAAATTTTACGATATCTACATATTTTGTTGCCGTAATGTAGGTCTTATTGTTTTTTTATAGTTTTCAGTTACGGCAAAGTGATCGTGCCTTCGAGAATAATGTACCCGCAAATTTGAACAACGAACAGCTATCTTCACCAGTTGATACTTTACCACCAATAAATTCTACACAACTACTCCCATTTCCTGGCATTACACCAAAGCGCAAGAAACTAAATGAGACAAGTGGTTTATTTGAGTCCGAATCAAATTCAGAACAAGATTATACCGAAAGTTTCATATTAAACCCTGAGTCTGGTTTGTTTGAACCTGTAGAAACTGAAACTGTAAAAAGTACAAGTTTAACTGAAATTGGCAAAAAGAGAATTTCTAGACGAGACCAATGGGAAAGGACCAAAAAAATCAAAGGAAATCTTAAAAAACATTCTTTGAAGAATCTTCCGGATTGCCGCTGCAAGTGTAAAGATAAATTGAGTAAAAAGCAGGTTGAAACAACATTTCATAAATTTATTAATCTTGCAAGTCACGCGGAACAAAATATTTATCTGCAAGGATGTTTACAGGAAGTAAATCCTAAAAGATTTCGTCCACGGAGTAAGGGAAGTGAAACGATGTCTAGGGCAAGAAGAGTGTTCGAATATGTTATTAATTTACCAAAGAAGTCCGTCAAAGTCTGTCAAAAAGCATTTCTGGCTATACACGGGATTAAACGAGAAAGGTTGGTATGTAAAGTCCAACATCAAGAAAAAGAAATTTCTGATGGTAGAGGGCACCAAAGCAATCCCAAGATTGATGTAGAATCTGTAAATAAAGTTCATAAATTCATTGAGAGTTTACCAGCCCATCAATCACATTACTCTCGTGCCTCTAGTAAGCATAGAAAGTTCTTAGATTCGCACTTAAGCATTGCTGAATTGCATCGAAAATTCAGTCTTGAACATCCTGAATGCATTGTGCTTTATGAAAAGTTTCGATGTATATTTAACCAAGATTTTAATATATCTTTTGGACAACCCAGAAAAGATTTATGTACGACATGCGAAAAATTTAAAGCTGACATTACCTCTGCTGAATTCGCGAAAGATACAAATAAAGCAAGACTACTTAAAAGTGCGCATGAATTGCACCTGAGAAAAGCTGAGGCATTCTTAAAGACACTGTCTAAAGTCGAAAAAGAGAAACCATCAAACAGTTTATCACTATGCTCTGATTTCCAGAAAAATCTGCCTCTCCCTGTAACTAATATCACTGACGAATACTATTTAAGACAGTTATGGCTGCATAATTTTGGAGTGCATAATTTGTGTCAGAATACTGCAGCAATGTTTCTGTTTACCGAGAATTATGCACATAAAGGACCCAATGAGGTAATAACTGTACTGGAATATTATGTTACCAAAGAAAAAACGCCGAGTCAACACCAGTTAGATCTTTACTGTGACAACTGCTATAGTCAAAACAAGAATAGATATATATTCACCTTTTTGGATCAACTGTGCGCAAAAGGAGTTTTTGAGAAAATAACAGTCTCATACCCGATACCAGGACATTCAATGATGCCCATCGATCGTGATTTTGCTCTTATCGAAAGAAAAAGGAAGAAGTATGACAAAATATATACACCAGAATATTATGTTCAGCTCATTAAAAATAGTAAAAATACAAACAAATTTGAAATAGTATTCTTAGAGAAAAGTTTGATGAAGGAAAGTAGCCCTCACGATGTTCTGAAAGTAAAAGATTATAAAAAGCTGTATGATGGACGAATAAAAGCGAGTCTGCCTGGAATATCCAAATGCCGAAGAGTTATTTTCAAAAGAAATGGTAAACCACAGTTTGCTGTGTCTATGAAAGGTGAAGATTTTAAGCCGTTTTCATTATATAAGGTCGGTTACAGCAGATTAATCAATGAAACGCCCGATGACTGCTACGACGCACCCTTAACTATAAAGGCAGCTAAATTGCAAGATGTAAAGCGGTTACTAGAATCTGTTCCTGAATCGGAAAGGTATTTTTATGAGGATTTATTTAATGGAACTCGGGATCCCATAACTGCAGAATTCGATTCTGAAGAAGAAGTGGAATGATAGGCTGATTTTGTTTGAATGTTGTACTGGGTACTGCAATAATATATCTAAGTCCACCATTTATCACTCTAATATTCCTAAGTCCAGGAATTAGAAATAAGTCCATTTTTTTTGTTATTTTATTAAGAGACTCCTGTTACATCTATCATTTTGATTACTTAAATAAATAAAACTACTTAGTTTGCGCTATAATATGTATTTAAATTGTTTTTTTTAACCAACGCATGTTATTTCAGCTGACATTTAAAACATAAAATTGTAAATATCTCAAATGTCACTTTTAGGACTTAGTGATTTCTTGAATTGGGCCACCCAAATGGAATCTATGGACCTATCTATCTATGGACTATGGAATCTTACCGGCCTGACATAAGGACAGATAGAATTATACTGTCTACCATCAATAGCAATCTGTCTATTACTGAAAACAGGTTATTGGGTTCGGCCGTTAATGACTATGTGTACTATGAACTCTAGTTATACGATAGATGAGAGAAAATTGATCTAAATGTTCCTATCAAGGGAGTGACCACAATTATAGCGATGATGAGTAAAAATTGTTATTGTCCGTCAGATAGATTACAAAAAATATCGGACACGTATTTTTTCTTTTTTTACGTAATCAAAAAGTTACGGCGATACATTGAGTTAAAATGTGGCATGACGTCACACCTTGCTAGATTTTGTACTGAGTTGTGACGTAGCAAGCCCCCACTCCCCAACTTTAATGCGTTTTATCTAAGTCATTTTTTATTAATATGTTAAAGCAAAAAATACGTGTCTAATATTTTTTTATTAAGTATCTGACTGACAGACGAAATAGAATTTATTTTTTTACTCAGGCATCATCGCTACTGGCTCGGTGTCTGTTGCACAGGATAGAACTGGCAACATTTGTCGTACACTCGTACTAAAACTCCTCTTTCTAACCGTTTGGGGAACTCAGACGTTATGTTATGCATCAATTTACATAATGTATTTTTAATTAACCTTATTCACTAACCATTTATTGAAATGATATAGTATTTACAGAGTTTTCTTAATTAACTGACTGATTGTCTGACTGTTATCTGATAAACTGTAAAGCAATTGGTCCGCAGTAGGATCTAGTTCTACTCTGTCCTCCATACCTATTAACACTGTAATTTGAAAACATTGTAAAAGCCAATTATTTTTAAAAAAGTAACCGTGTAGTTTCTTGCCGGCTCTGCTCCATAGGAAACGACCAATTGGAACCGTACGCCTAGCTTCTGACGTTTCATAAGTGCCCATGTACCATCGCAAATGATTCACCGCAAATGTCCGCAATAGTACATAGGTTTATGTGAAAAGAAAATATTTTGATTTTGATTTTCATGTTCGTTCATTCTTTGTTTCTAGCTAAATATATTTTATATCCTTTACAGAACGATTCGTGTATAAAACTGCAGCAAGTCTGTGACCTGGTGAAGGACTGTGATGATGGGAGCGACGAGACTCGGAACTGTGGTACGTACTATCGAGGATACTTACCTCTGACCAATTTGAAAACAAAATCCCGTGAACACGATGTCCACATCTGTTAGCAAGTGTTAATATAGCCGCCGAGCGCTGCAAGCAAGAATAGTCCTTACGGTGTATAGATGTGCGTTTCTCCAATGGTATTATAACGACGGCGACGCTTAGTAAATCCCCCTACGTTTTGAATTGAACCATCGCATATTACAAACGGACTCCACCGGGTTTTTGAGTTTTGCAATGGTTGCATTTTCTCGCTTAACTGTACTTAATTTTTAAATTTCGGGGGGAATCGAGATTGTAATTAACCGATATTTTTATTATAACTTTTGGGGGGAATAAAGTACTAACCATGCAATTCTGCCCGATGCTGCTGCACCTAATATGCGCTCGGTAAACACGACGACATAACTATCAAGCTATACACATCCAGTAAAAGCAGACCTTATACAGGCTTTCCGTACAATGAGAGGCCATAATCAGATTAATCAGAGTATAAAACCTTTTATAAATAACCTTTTTAACCGGCTTCAAAAAAAGGAGGAGGTTCTACATGGAGTTTTCTTTATTGTTGTATTTATTTACGTACGGACACCGACTTCTTCGTCTGCGTGTTTTCTAGCTAGATTCATGACGGGGTTGGTGGTTGAAACTTGCGAGGTAGCACCCCAATTTGTTAACTTATTTGGTTGGGTGGAAAAAAAGTGATTGAAAATAACTTTGTTTCAGACAAAATGCCGTATGGGTCATACTGCAACTTCGAGCAAGATGCGTGTGGTTTCGAGAATGTTCCTCAGTAAGTGAACTTTAGCTTTATGAAGCTACTAGCTGTACCCCGCAGTTTCATTCACATAAGTCTTGATCCCATGCGAATATTGGGATAAAAATTATCCCATGTCCTACCCAGGTCATGGTCTACCCGTGTGCCAAATTTCATTAAAATCCGTTCAGCCGTTTTAGCGTGAAAGCGTAACAAACAAACTAACTCACTTTCGCATTTATAATCCTACTATGCTACTTGCTACTAATATTATAAATGCAAAAGTTTGTGAGGATGGATGGATGGATGGATGTTTGTTACTCTTTTACGCAAAAACTACTGAACGGATTTGGATGAAATTTGACACACAGATGGTTTACAACCTGGATTACCTAACACACACAGAATATATAACACATATATCCCCACGGGATCGAGACTTCAGCGGGTGAAACCGCGAGGCGCGTATTATATAAGTTAGGATGTACTCGTAAAACTGCAAAAACGTGGTGACTGTACACTGCCTACCTCTTCGAAGAATACAAGCGTGATACCAGGTGTGAAACGACCCATCGCATAGCCCTTAGTATTCTAAACATCAAATTAAGTAACATTGAGCAAAAATAATTGCTGCAAAACGACTTTTATTTGGTGAAAAAATCGCTGTTTACGGTTGTGTGCTCAAAACATTGTGCAATCATGCAACATTACAGGAGTTGTGCCCGTATTTAAAGTTAAGTATAACATTTCAAACTTGTTTTCGGAAAAAAAGTTGGAACTTTGACCTTCAATATCTCCATAACCAAAAGGTTGCCAGGTTATCGTTCAGTACAAAAAAAATCACAATGGCGGGGAGTACAAGTGACTCCCAGCATTAAGCGACTTCTTACAGCCGTTATAATCTTAAATTTCCCACAGGCCAATCCTCCGCTGGTCTCGCCACAACGGACCAACCCCTACTGACAAGACCGGCCCCGACAACGACCACACATGCGGCGACCAGCAACCACACCCCACCATGATGGTCCCGCTGCTGTACCCGGCACACTTGAACCAGACCTGCGTGGGCTACTACTTCTTTGTCAACATGAACGTGACCGGTCCGAACCAGAAGAAGGCCGACTTTGCTTCCACAGCTGTCATGAGGACGGTCATCTTTAATCCGCCGCCGAAAGTCCACGGGAATATTACATCGAAATATTATAATTGTTGTATGGTGAGTTTGCTTTTTCTCTCTGTTACATAGTCCATTTATAAGTCTGTATACTTCGAATTACTGTACTGTCAACCATCGTCTACGGTCCATGATAACAATTTAACATTAAAATACAGAGCTTTTGAATGCCATAGCAGCCAAACCAGCACCCGTATGGTTTTCTTAGTTGAAGTGTTCTTATTGGTTTAGTGGTCGGGAGCCGTAGTACCTGCGTTTGATTTCCAGGTTTGGCAGTGTTATTGGATTTTTAAACTAGGAATTTCTCAGCAATAGCCCTCAATCTAGATGTGTGCCCAGTTGATGCCAATAGCCTTGCCCCCTATTACCTACATGGGACTTAAACTATAAATAGCGAAATGTTTTTGTATAGTTACCAAAACAGTTGCCTATACAGGTACAATATTTATCTTTCCACAACCCTGCTAATATTCGTATTGATAGTGTTTGTAATAATAATAACGTTTTAGGGTAAAAACATACTTAACAAAGATTGGACAGGTCCACTCTTTGTGTGGTTCTTTCCTCAAAAGACCATTTCAGACACGGATCTACATGGTCCTCACATGATTTGACCAAGTTTATGTCTGGACTTTAAAAGAGACTGACCCCTGAGTTTGTTTCGCCATTTCTTCTCAGGGGTAGTCAGATACGAAATGTCGACTCCATCTAGCTTTATTTTTTTTTTTAATATGACGTGTAAAAGTGATTCCGATATACTATTTACAGAATAAACAATTTCATTTCATTTCATGTAAAATACTTGACTACACTCCGGCCGACGTAACTTGGCGAGTCTGAATATAGGCTCTCCGAACGTTCGCGCATGTTCTCTCACTCACACTCGCCTCGTGTCACCATTTGGTTCATAAAAAATGTTACTGCGCAGTCTTCTGCGCGAAGTTCGAACTCGCCAAGATGTCGGCACATTCCCAACATTATTTAAAATTAAGTCGGTATACTTCTTTATTTATTTGACTTAGGGCCGATTTTTCAGATTTTTCAATCGTCAGATAACTTTTATCTGAGAAATAAACATGGCGGCTTGACATATTTTCTATATAAATGCTGTCAAAACGTCAAACATATTCCCCAGATAAAAGTTATCTGACGATTGAAAAATCGGCCCTTAAAATAAATTGTTTATTTCTGTAAGTATACGAACATTTTTACACGTCAATACAATTTTAAAACTAGATGGGGTCGCTGTTTCCTATCCGACTACTCTGAGAAGAAACACTGAAACAAACTCGGAGGTCACAGTTTCTTTTACAATCTAGACATTATCTTGGTCAGATTCAGACTGTTTGTAGATACACCTCTACCTAACCCTTCAGGGAGTAAAAGCATGATGTATATTACTTCCAGACTAACCAAGCTCTCCCATCATCCCACAGATACGTTTCTACTACACCCAATACGGCCGTAACTTCGGCTCTCTGAGCGTGAACGTGGTGGAACTGACCAAACGAGGCAACATCACCACGTCCGTCTGGTTCAGTACTAAGGACATGGGCCAGCCTTGGTACAGAGCGTCTATCTTCCTGCCTAATGTGACTAGAAGGTAAGCAGATCCACCATCATCTTCTTCTAACTGCCTTTGTCTCCTGTTACTTGGGGACAGTACATAATGTTTTCTTCTTCCATTTTCCCTTATAGCTGTCATGATATCATTCGCTCCTTTTTCATTTATATCATTGCTCACACAATACATCCATAATAGATCCATCATAATCATTCAGCTCTAAGACGGATATATTTAAACCTAAGCATCGCTACAATTTCTCGCATCCAGTGGATTCCCGTTAACTATGTATGTCCAAGTCTTGTTCATATTTTTATGAAAGCTCCTGGAAACGCATTTGTAGGCATAAAGGTACTGCCTACTTGTAACGGAATAGCTGTCAATTAAACTGCAATTGCGAGGTGTATGCCCCTCTTGTGTCCAATTCCAGGTCAAAAATTTTTTATTGGTCTTTTCATCAAGAATTCTCAGTAGCGGTTAGCAGTCTGCATGGTTTATTGCATTAGGCTCGCCTCCTATCACGCGGGACTGAAACATAACTGGTGAAATCTGAGTGTACAATACCTCTCTGCCTACACCTTATGAATACAGGCGTCCCATTATGTTATATGATAAATCTCTTTCTTCCAGATACTTCTTAGAGTTCAAGACTCGTATGGGCATGCGAATATACTCGGACTCCGCAATAGATGACTTCTCGATGGCTCCGGAGTGCTTCGGTCTCAACATGGATCCGAAGGAGCTCGGCGACTACAATTATTACGATCCGTCGTTTGAGGAGCAGACCACGCCGCATCCTGCGTTTGCTGAGAAGCCTTGTAAGTTTATTTTACGCTTTTATATTTGAAACAGCCTAGACAAACCAATCTGCCTAGCCTTTTCCCTATAAGGATGGCATTGGGAGATCGAAGTGAAACAATATAATGCTGATTAAATACTGAGTCTTTAATAAGTTCAATATCTTTAATTAAGGCAAGGTACACTTTTGTCGTATATGAGTTCGAACAGTGTGTATTTAGTAGACGAATGTACTGTCGTATTATAAGCAAAGCACCAATAGGGCAGCCAGTCACTCCACGGTTCTGGTCTGCCCTCTGTTTGTATTCTCAAATATGCTGATGGATTTAATGGGAGTTTTCTAGCGCTTCTATGCTTTGGTGATGATACGCAGTAGAGTTCAATTTATTAATGTTCAGTAAAACACATACCTACCTGTTTTAATGTCGCTGCCATAAACTCTGCACCTCTGTCCGTGGCTATCTTCTTGGGTATACCGTATTGATCAGAATTTGGCTTGGCCTCTGTAAAATGACCTTGTTGTTCCTCTCCAATGCTGCTGCCCTCTCTGTCCTCGCGGAGCACCATATCCCTGCGTACTAGTCTGTCGGTCCGGTTGTCGGGTTTGTTTTGCATCATTATATGTAAAGCACCTTCGGTTTATAAATCTCCTGCTTCGACCTCTAAAATTTGGATAATAGGTATTATTATCGTACTTATTTATTATCATAACATCACCTGAAGTTGAGGGTTGGGACACCTCTTCGTCGATTGCTGTTTGGATTGCATCCTGGCAAGGTCGCCATATAAGGATGGCATTGGGAGATCGAAGTGAAACAATGTAATGCTGATCCACCTCCCTTATAATATGATGTCACCCCTACATCCCAACTATGTTGGGGTCGGCTTCCTATCTAACTGGATGCAGCTGAATGCCAGTATTTTACATGGAGCAACTGCCTATCTGACCTCCACAATCCAGTACCTAACTGGGTAATACGTTAACCCCTTGGTAAAACTGGTTGTCAGACTTTCGGGCTTCTGACGACCCGTAACGACTGTCAAAGATCCACGATTGGCAGCCGGAACCAACGGCTTAACGTGCTTTCCGAGGCACGGAGGAGTCTCGGTATGTAAAGATGGTCACCCATCCACGGACCAACCCTAGCAAGCGTTGCTTAACCTGATGGATCGACCCGTGTGGCTGTTATTATTTAGCCACGCGCTCCTTGAGACAACCTAGACATGTGCCAATTTTCTCTCATGTTTTTGGAGTAATTTTATGATTTCTAACCCCCTTATATTACTGATTCTATTTTTTTTATTTTGTTTTCCCTTATTTTATTTATTCTATTTTTAATGATTTTTAACCCCCTTAAACGTGAAGTAAAGTTATCCCAAACTTAAACCCTGAACAATGTAGACTGTAAGATTATACTGGTTATAACTTCACTCAGTTTATTTATTTATCATTTATTCTCTCTCCACAAAGCTGACTTAAAGTTAATGTGTTCAAAAGATGCCTCAGCTGTATTCCACCTTTGTGAGAGACTGGTGCCTGATATAGGTTCTTGGGGAAAACCTGTTACAGGTCACCAGGTCACCTGTGTTACTTCACTCAGTGTTTATAAATAAGCTTTTTTAATTACACAAATATTTAGGCCAATTTGCTGTTTGACGCACATCAAAATGCGGAGCACCTTGCATCATTTTAGACATCCAACTTACTGATAATCACAGTAGTCATTGGGACTGTGGCACCACATAACAAGCTGTGTCTCCCCTCTTGTTCACAAACGATATCTCACTTCCTGTCCTGCTCTTTGTACAATATCACCTGCACTTTGAGGGAACTGTGCGAAGCCACTGTTAACTCTGTCGATGTGGCCGAGTTTTGATCGAAGCGTATTATTTGTTCTTATAAGAATCATTGGCACGACAAAGAAGAAGTTACCGTTTTAGGGACAAACTGACATTGACCGGTAATTTGTGCTGCTCCTGAACCCTAAAATCTTCTTTCATTAAAAGTAATGAATTTACGATATGAATAGTTTTGTACTTTATCCAATTTTTTATTCCCCAGTCTACCGTTTCACAACATGCAGTGCGACCGGGCGCTTCGGTCCGAACCAGACGATGTGCGACACTGCATACAACAACACGCCGGTCTCTGTCAGCGTCATACAGAGCCCTCCTTACCAGGGTATCCAGCTGTGGGAGGTGCCTGCCGAAGGATTATATACGTGAGTTTATTAATTCCACATTATACTCGACTATTTACAGTGCAGAAATTGGGTTATTGATGGAAAAAATATCCTCGACCACCATGATTGTTTAAAAATAGCGTCTACCTACTCTGCTTGATATCGATTTAATTCGTAGATTCCTAAAGGTGATTATATTGTATCGGTTTTTGCTAGGTAAGGAACAGAAGCCCTTTTAGTGTCAATCTCAACTAACACTGTTACCTCATGACAACAAAAATAAAAACTATGATCCTAAGTGTGATCCCTGGAGAACTCCAAGATAAAGATTGGGTTAACTGAAGAAAAATCAGCTGGTGTATGCCTCCACTTTAATCAGATGTTAAGAATATAGCGTGAAATACCGCACGAACTTGTAACTTATGAAAATCGTCATTCAAGTTAGAATTTTATGATCAATCGTGTAAAATGCTTCCGATAAGTCGAAAATTCTTTCTAGCTTTTTTGCAAAATTTTCGATATACTTAACTGCTCTTCTTCGTAAATTAATAAGGCAGTCTAACAAAGAAAGTATTTCTAAATGGAGGATGACAGTTTTTGCCTAGAATATAACTCAGTGGCGTGGAATTTTGAAGAGGCTTATTATGTCCAGCATTGCTATGGGCTATGATGATCATTCATTTTTCGTATGTTACAAATTTACCTTCCCATCCTCCAGGTTAATAGCAACAGGCGCGAGTGGCGGCCTAGGTTCGGCGTGGGCGGGCGTGTCCCATGCAGCATCAGTGAGAGCGCTGGTCGAGTTGCACAAGAGTGAACGAGTCTACATTCTCGTGGGGCAGCAGGGGATCAACGCTTGTAAGAAGGTAAGGACAATTGTAGAAAACTTTGTAAAAAGGACCTCATCTACCTAGCCTTCTCCCAACTATGTAGGGGTCGGCTTCCAGTCTAACCGGATGTAGCTGAATACCAGTATTTTACATGGAGAGACTGCCTATCTGACCTCTGACCTCTACAACCGAGTTACTGGGTAATACGATAACGATACACGGCTTAACGTATAGTAAGTAAAGGATGGTCACCTATCCACATAACGACCGTGGCAAGCGTAGCTTAACCTTCCAACGATCCATGCGGCTATTATTATTTAGCAGATACCAAACATCATTAAGTTGTTTTAGCGGTTTTTAAATCAATCAGAGAGACAGAGATACTTTCGCATTTCGTAGATATATTATGCAAAATGTAACGGTCCGGTCCGCAAAAGTGCGGTTAGACTGGAAGCCGACCCCAACATAATTGGGAAAAGGCCAGACAGATTGATTGATTATGCAAAATGTAATTTTTCCATCAACTTATTTTTATTTAAGTCTCTTTTATTAGCAGCCAGACTAGCGTTGGAGTAGAGTGGGTTTTCATGAGGGTGCTCAAAAGCAAGAGCAGTGTTGGCCCAATGGTATCTCCCCCGACTTACGAGTTTGTAGGTCTTGAGTTCGACCCCAAGCAGGCACTTTACTTTGTGCACGTAATTTCATCACCACTGCTGAAGGAAAACATCGTGTGGAAACCGGCATGTCCTAGAACCAAAAATTGGAAGACTTGTGACATCCACCAATCCGCCCTGGGCCCGCGTGGCGCGTGGTGGATTATGGCCTACTCCCTCTTACAGAGAGGCCTGTGTCCCAGCAGCGGGGACATTATAGGCTGATTATGTATTTAAAAGCCTTTCGATGACTTACAGACGATTGTCACCCATAGCCAATGATATAGTTACTTATATCGATAATGTAAATGTCTACAGCTGTCGTGGAGTTTCTTGCCCGTTCTTCTCCATAGAATCCTACTACTGTATGCTGCCTGGGTACTTTAGTTGTCTTTATCACTTCTGCAGTACGTTAACACGTCATTTTAGACGTCGCCATTTGCGCCGCACTATAAGACAAGGTTTCTAATGCCCGTTTTCTCCAAATCTAGGAAACACCCTTAATGACCGCCTTAATATTATTGCCATAGAAATATATTTCTTATATCTATGATTATTGGACTGTTGGATTTTTGACTCTAGGCGCTGAGACGAGCGTTGAAAATCCAGCTGTGAGCTTTCATTTAGACATTCATTTGGTGTTAGTGAAAACGGGCATAAGTACAGTCGCGCCTCGAGGTCTTCATTATATGCCTTACATTGATTCTCATCACTTCCCTTCTACCCACAGACGCTTTCAGCTCAAGAAGCTAATCACGAATGTTCCCGTCGTCAGTCCAACGACTCTTCAGGCCAAGTGTTCACCAGCAAGACGCATGAAGTGAGGAGTATGCAGGTCAATGATGGAGGGGGCGGCGGTGGCGGGGCTACTTATGTGTTCCTGGTAAGTTTAGACCACAACTAGGTTCCTGTAAGCTTTGATGATGAAGACAATAATCTTTTCTTCAGCTTTAAGTAGGTGGAAATAAACAAAAGGTGCGACACGCACAGGAAAGATATTATAGCATGAAGACGTAGACTTAAGGTGAAAGCGCCAGGATAGCCCGCGAAATTCAAATTTTCTTACGTTTTTTTGCAATTTGCAGGGGGTCAACCACCACCTCTATTATTATTTCAATCTTACTTCAGTGTGAGAAAGAGATGAAGCTATACAAGACGTCTAGCTCCATCTCTTTCCCACACTCAAGTAAGATTGAAATAATACTGCTTTAAGAGGTGGTGGTCTAGCTTCAGGTCAGTATTAGGTTGTATTTTGATTAAAATATGATTCGCGACCATAACAAATATGTATTTACAGAATTATAATCATTAAAGTCATCATTGATGACTTTAATGAAACTCTCTAAGATCAAGTAATCCTCTTCTGTGACTATTTCATGAAATCTTAACATTTGAGGAATATACCAACTTAAGGAGTTGCTGATTATAATTATGTAAATGCATCTTTGTTACGGTCGCGAATCATGCGTTAATCAACATACACCGAGACACTGAGCTATAAATTGCAGAAATCGTAAGAAAATTTGAATATCGCGGGCTACCTTAGCGCTTTCCCCTTAATCTAATAAAAACATACTTGAGCATTACACCCCGTCTGCATCCCTTTCGCCGCTGTATATTAAGCCTTAGGATGCAGCAATATTAGGTGCTGTCCTATAACCATTTAATCAGTTTCTAACCGTTCTAAACTCATACCTTTTCCACCAGCTCGACAAAGACGGCCAAGCCTTCCCCTTACTAGTAGCGGGGGGAGGTGGAGGTATTTCCGTGGGTAGCTTCCGAGATGACGGATCTCAGCACGCCAGACCTCTGACCAACGCAACACCGGAGTCAGGGTATATGTATGGACAGCCTGGCAAGACTTCAGGTAAGGATGGAGTTGGATTTTTGGTTTGTTTTAGTGTAGAAAGGCTTTGGTGGAGAATGTGGAGGGTAGTCATCAACTATGAGCAGTAGTACATCATCATTCTCCTGTCCTTATCCGTAGTACATGTGCAACAATTTTTTGTCTTTCCCTTTACGAACGTTAAAAACAAATAAATAAAATGACAGTTTGTTTCAAGGTTGGAGCCTTTTAGATCCTGCATTCTAGGAACGTTCCAAAGGATTGTTTAGGCTGTTTATCTATTCTACTGTAAAGACAACTAGGAGTTACCTCGGAATCTAATAATAAGCTATACGATTACTGACAAATGCGAGCACTGCCTGGACAGGTCCACTCAATCTGTGTGGTTCTTTTCTCAAAAGACCATTTCAGACACCAATCTACATGGTCTTCACATGATCTGACCAAGATTATGTCTGGACTTTAAAAGAGACTGTGACCTCTGAGTTTGTTTCGGCCTTTCTTCTCAGAGTAATCAGATAGGAAACGGCAGCCTCGTCTAGTTTAAAAAATATGATTGACATGTAATAGTGTTTGTACAAACCTACTTACAAAAAAAAATCATTTATCAATCCGAATGTGTGTCACTATCTATGTAATGTACCGAATGATTAACCATGAAGAATTACACATCCAATATAGACTTTTCCAAGATTTTATTGTACTACAGCAAGTCAAAGACCGTACATACCCAAAATCCTAGAAGCAAAAAGTCCAAGGGTCTTGGACTTTTTGGCTGAAAAATAACCCTTGGCAATGCTCTACTAGGGCCTACAGGATTGTCAAGAGTTGCTTTTCAGCTCAAAACTTTGACTCTTGTTTACGGAAAACGTTAATTGTAAAGTTACAATGTCCTTTTTGACCCAGGTGCCGGCGGCGGCTGGCTGGCCCGCGCCGGTCCCACAACGCCCGGCTTCGAGGTAGTGCGCGGCGCTGCCCTGCACGAGGGCGGCGCGGGGGGAGCCGCGTGCGCCGGTGTGGCGCACGGGGGCTTCGGGGGCGGCGGGGGCGGCTGTCTGCGGGGCGGCGGGGGCGGGGGCTGGCTTGGTGAGTAGCTTTAGAAATATAGTCGCAGAGGTGTCCAGCCAGCAAGACATGTCCTGCCCAGTTCCATTCTAGCAGGGCAGCATTTTGATGTTTCATTTTGCAAAGGTTTACGAAATAAAATATCAACCACGAGAACTTGCTAATGCCCAAAAATGTCAATTTACCGAATGCACCATCACATCGTTAAACCTTTCATCCGACTGACTATGCTGCTATTGCTCTTAACAGTGACATCAATAGCACAGCAACTGTTGAGCTATGGTTACATAAGACAAGGTTAGGTGCTGCTACATCAGGACAGTCATGTCGACACCGGTGTTGTAACTTAACAGTAACGAAAAACGTTGTCTAGGATCAGCCCCGGATCTACATTTTTATAAGGGAGGTGAAGAGTACAAAGCCGCCCTCTAGGCAAAATTTTTCAACAAATAATTTGTGTACTTACTATGAATTAAAAAAAATTGTTTGTTAAATTAATAATTCTAAATATTTATTCTGCTCGAATTATTATAATTCTGTCTGTACATACATATTTGTTACGGTCGCGAATAATCAACATACTGACCTGCAAATAGCAAAAAACGTAAGAAAATTTGAATTTCGCGGGCTACCCTTGAAGTTTCTCTTTTTGTCGAATGGTACATTGGCTAAGGAAATTACGGATACAGTGTGAAACGCCACGCGAGGCGGCGCCTATGGATTTTATATTTTTTCATTTTCTGAATTTATTGTTGAGGAAAAACTGGCTGGTGGCTGGTGGCCCCCAATCTTTGCCGGCCGGTGCAAGTGCATCCTCTGCACCCCCCTAGATCCGGGCCTGTCTAGCATACCTTTCGTGACGTTCTTTGATGCTAAATTGCAGTAGCTTTAAGTTGGCACTGCTGTCTGCAAAGCCTAACTTTATAGAAATAAAACCATTGTTATAAATAACCGAATTGATTCCATGCAGGTGGCAATACGAACGTAAATGGCGGCGCCCACGGCGGCGGTGGCTGGTCGTATGTAGCAGCTAGCAGAGCTGTAAGAGATTATAGCGATGCGGTCGTAGCACCCAGGACAGGTCCCGGAGAGCTACTTATATTTCCAGCCATACATGTGAGTATTGAACATATGGGGTTGATGATGGCCAGCTCTTTTCTGTATCCTACTGAAATGGGGGATAATGAAATGAATGAAAATACTCTTCATCTGCCTAGCCTTTTCCCAACTATGTTGGGGTCGGCTTCCAGTCTAACCGGATGCAGCTGAATACCAGTATTTTATATGGAGCGACTGCCTATGTGACCTCCACAGCCCAGTTACTGGGTAATACGATACTCCTTGGTAAGACTGGTTGTCAGACTTTCGGGCTTCTTACGACCCGTAACGACTGTCAAAGATCCACGAATGACAGCCGGGACCTATGGCTTAACGTGCTTTCCGAGGTACGGAAGGATCTTGGTATATAAAGATCATCATCCATCCACGGACCAACCGCGGCAAGCGGCAAGCGTAGCTTAACCTGATCAATCGACCCGTGCGGCTGTTATTACTTAGCCACAAGTCCCACAATGAATGAAAATACTACGGTATACTTAATTCCTGGTGTTTTATAAGATTAATTTCGTTGTTCAACTGTCTTGGGGGTTAATGTTTCTTCGGGACACGCCAAGATTTACTGTCTCGACGCTTTTCTTGTCTTCACTGCGATATGGGCAACATGAAAATCCTGATTATTAGTCTTCTAAAAGAATCCATCGACTTCGAACAGAATAGAACAGAATTCGTCGACTTTGTCATCTCTGACCTAGACTAGAGTCAATAGCAAACCTATCTCAAAAAAAAAAACTAACTTTGTGTTTAATTTTAGATAATAAATAGTCTTAATATCAATTTACTCTTCATTATATATTTATTGTTCATTGTTCTTACTAAAAATAAAAGTGACTCTGCCTATAATTCCAGAATAGGGTGATGACTAAAAATTTTTTTTGTCCGTCAAGTAGATTATTAAAAAATATTGGACACGTATTTTTTCATTTTTACCCAATCAAAAGATTACGGCGATACATTGAGTTAAAATGTGGCATGACGTCACGCCTTGCTAGATTTTATACCGAGTCGTGACGTGTAGCGAGCCCCCACTCCCCAATATTATGTGACTGACGTGACGGACTAAATAGAATTTCTTTTTTTTTTACCCAAGCATCATCCCTATTGTAAGATGTTACTTCTCTTTATTAAACTAACGTTTTATTGCCAGGATTGTGACTGTGACTATCGCTGCGTGGCTCTCAACGAGTACCGCAGTGAGGTGAAGTGCTACTGCCCCGCCACTTGGACCACAGATGCTCATGATCCTACCAAGTGTATACGTAAGTTGATTGTTTATTCCTTTTCTGTCTATATTCTATTCAGTTTCTCCGAAGGTTGATAAAATACTTTCATTGTGTCCATCCTTAGATTATACAACTATTAAAACATCTGACATAATAATTGGCAAATATAATATATATGGTGTGTTCTACAAAAAAATTAAGTCTATGCCAGATTCATCCTTTAGTTTTCTAGCTCTGTTTGGTCTACGTTTGGCTAGTGCTGCAGTTTTGGAAGTTAAATTAAATTGATAAATAATCACTCTCTAAAAAACTCAAAATTTCTTATTACACTTTTGAAATGGTGTAAGCACAAGAGCCTCCATGATTAAGGTACGAGTTCGTAGTCAACTGCAGACAGCAGCAGCAGACGACGTGTCGCTGCGACACGACTGGTTTCTATGTATTTCTATGAAATACCTTCCGCAGCTAGCGACACCGCCGACGCTGGAGCGACAACACGTTGAATTTTTCTTAAAAAATGAGTTTTTCCGATTCCGAGGAAGAAAAACTGATAAACCAGGTGGCCCAATACCCTGCACTGTACGATACATCTCACAAAAACTATATAAACGGTGTCGCAAAAGGTAATATTTGGAAAAATATACCATCTGCTGTTGGGTCCGGAATCATGACTGGAGCGACATGACGCTGCGACGTATAGCTGCGACATGTCGCAACGACACGTCATCTGCTGCTGCTATCTGCAGTCGGCTACGAACTCGATACCTTTATACGCATCTAATGACGTCACACACTGGACTGTTAGTTTCGCTAACGCTTGTGATCGTTTTAGCACGGCATGTGATATCCTCAAACAACCCGTGTCGACGCGAAAAGTGAAGGTTGAGCAGATTGATATACTTTCTACTGTCATGATTTGAGACACAACTAAATTTCTATTGTTACCATCACTAGCCGGTCGATCAACAGAAACTAAAAACCTTTTTTGTATGTCAATGGTCGAGGACCATTTCTTATGTTGTAATTGTTTTGTTTCAGTGGAAGACGCGTGGCCGCGAACTCCTTGGGTGGTGATCATCGTGCTGTCAGTAGCTGTGTTCGTGTGTGCGCTCGCTGTTCTCTGCGTTTGTCTATATCTCTGTAAGTATGTCTACAACACAGTTGTGATCACGTTCATCGACTCTGATATTAAATTCAGTATCACGACAAATATTACATTTTTGCCAAACATTTCATATAATGTCTTCAATAAAAGAATAACCGGTAGATTCAACATTACTATTAACAAAAGTTAAGTAGTACCTTATTTCTTCTTCCTTGCAAATAACCGAATCATCTCAAATAAGTATTTCAGTATCAACACAAATAATGTTGACTACTTCTTTGTTTTTTCCTTTGAAGTCTGGAAAGTTCAAGTTAATAATTCATACATACATACAACTCACGCCTTCTTCCCATGGGGGTAGGTAGAAACTACAGAACGCCACCTGCTACGATCCTTACATACTCCCTTTTCCTCGTTTACACGTTCATGCATCTGGTCATACACGCACGCCGGTTGCGAGTACTACGCACCTGACCTTTCTGAAGAACGTCACCAATAAGGTCACTATATGTCTTCCTAGGGCGTCCCCTTCCGGCGTTTCCACTCGCATCTGCCGTGTAAATTACCTTTTGTTAATCGCCTTTCATTCATCGTCTCAACATGACCAAACCATCTAAGCATACTCTTTCCATTTTAAAAATTGTTTTTTTGTTATAAGTACCGTATAAATATGCTTTTTTAAGCATTTAGTAAAAAGCTGTTATGTTGACATTACAAACAGACACTTCAATTTTATTTATTTCTATAGAAGATTTGACTTTACTTTGAGGACGACATTTTCTCCACCAGATAACACATACCAACGCAAGAAGGAAGCAGAGCAACAACAAAAGCGTCTTCTAGAACAAGACGTGCAGCTCCAACGACTGAGGAGTGCCCCGGGAGGGAACGACAACCTGACCATGGCCTTCAACCCTCACTACGGGAGTGAGAGCATACTGCCGCAGGGCATCGATGTGAGGGGCTTGCCGCAAGTGTCGAGAGAGAGTCTGAAGCTGGTCAAGTGAGTGTTGATACATTTCGCATGTCGTCATTACAGACACAATTAGTAAATAATTGACTTTGTACCTATGGGGTGGTACCGTATTTTGAAATATTCATGCCATCAAGATTCCGGTCCGAAAAAGGGATGGTGTTATCGGTCATGTATAGCTAGCTCTCTCTCGCACTGGAATCATGATGGCAATAGAACATCATAATAAGGCACCAGGGCTATTATGACTTATTTTAAGTTAGATTTGCATGATAAATAATTTGACTTTATCGAGCAGGTGGTGTGAACTTTCCTTTTAAACCCGGTAGATAAACTCAAATTCAAACCATTTATTTCAAATAAACCAATTACAGGCACTTTTGAATTGTCAAAGAGTCTGTCAGTTAGAAAGTTGAAGCTAGTTGCCCATTCCAAAGCGAGACCTCCATGGAGAAGAACGGGCAAGAAACTCCACGGACACTCTTTTAATTCAAAATATTGTTACAAAATATTGGTTACATCATTCATGTTGAAATTAAGTATGTGAGAACAATGTAGAAAGACGTGCACGTTAAAAGCGTCCGCAACAAAAAGATAAGAGTCAAAAATGATTCAAAACTTAAAATAAGTAAATAATAATTTAAATAAGAGTGTAGAGTGATATTAATAATAATATCTATGTAGCCCTATGTAGTTTTCAAGCATATTATGAAATGACTAGCAGCGCCCCGCGGGTTCACCCGTATAAGTCTCGACCCTGTAGGGGTATCGGGATTAAAGTATCATATGTGTTAATCCAAGTTATAAACTATCTGTGTGCCAAATTTCATCCATATCCGTTCAGTAGTTTTTGCGTGAAAGAGTAACAAACATCCATCCATCCATCGTCACAAACTTTCGCATTTGTAATATTAGTTTGAAATGATTCCCAGGGCGCTCGGCCAAGGCGCGTTCGGCGAGGTCTACCAAGGTCTCTACCGGCACCGCACCGGGGACACGGTAGAAATGCCGGTAGCTGTGAAGACACTACCTGAGCTGTCTACCGGACAGGCTGAGTCCGATTTCCTGATGGAAGCCGCCATCATGGCGAAGTTCAGTCACCCTAACATCGTGCATCTCATTGGGGTGTGCTTTGATAGGCATCCAAGGTTTGTGTTTAGAACTTATTAAATTTTTTAAAAACGAGTTTGTTATGGTACCTAATAGGAGATAGATTGATAAACAGGAAATCTATATAAATATTATAGAGAGATGAACTTTAGATAGTTCAAAGACCTGCTTAGTTTATAAGTAGTATGCCCTGACTGGAGGCCTTAATTTATTAAGGCATGATAAGATAGCCAGGTTTAGCAGCCGACAACCTTCTAGGTTGACCTGTGAGATTCCATAAACAAAAAAATATATACAGGGTGTCCCAGAAATCAACCGACATATTGTAGGTGATGATAGCTCTGACCAAGTCCTCCCAAAATAACAAATCATATGTCCGCAAAATCTTATTAAAAATTGTTTAAAATTTATTAACAAAAAATATTTCAGGAAAAAAATTAAATAATAGTGAATTTATGTTGAATTTGTAAGTTTTTACGGAGAATCAAAGGTAATTACGACGAATAGGGTAACTATTTAATAATATTTTGGTGGAAAAAGTTATTAATAAAAAGATTTTATTTACACATGAGAGTCAAAAGAATGACGCATGGCGGTTATTTTGATTTTTTTTCAAAATCTAGTATAACTCGAAAACTATAAGATTTTGCGGAACATAAATGTTGTGTTATTTTGGGAGGGTTTGACCAAAGCTATCACCACCTAGAGTATGTCGGTCGATTTCTGGGACACCTGTATATTAAGCTGAAGAATTTTCGATTTTGTTTGAAAATGAGTTAGACATAAAGATTCTGTTATCTATAAATAGAACAACTGTTGTATAAACTACGGGGTAATTGTGTAACACATTTACAGTAGGAATCGGTTTCATTTTGACAGTTCAACAACATTCATTGCGTTATTTACGTTGTTGAGCAGACACATTTTTCGAACATATGAAGCAATGAATTAGCAATATGCTTCAAAATGATTCAGATTGTTATTGATAGTGTGTTACGCAATTAGGGTGCTGAAACGCTGTGTAAGTTAGCCAAGACCATGTTTGTCTTCTCTAAATGATATTCTGTTGTGTTCAGCCAGATATTTGTATGAAATATCAGCGTACTACTCCTTCTCCATCTGAAATTATTCATTACTATCTGTGCCCCGCGACTTCGTTCGCGTGGAAGTCGTAAGGTAAACAATATACTAAAACAGCCACATTTTAGTAACACTCCCTCGTCCCCCGACCCGCCGCGTTGCATCCCAACCGTGCTTTATTTCGTTTTCACTTAGTGTTCTTTCCGACTGTTTTCTTTCTGTATGGCTCCTAAACGTCATAGGATGATGTTAAATAGCCTATAACCATCCTCGAGAATTGGGCTACCAAATGCAAAAAGAATTTTTAAAATCCAACTTTTTGTTTACAATTTCAGGGGTTTTAATTTTTTGCGCGAAACCCTATTTATTTTTCTAAAATAATAGTAGCCTAAGTTACTCCCTGTAACATCAGCTATCTGCCAGTGAAAGTCCCGTCAAAATCGGTCCAGCCGTTTCTCAGATTACCCGGAACAAACACATAGACAGTCAAACAAAAACACTACAAAACACAAAACACACAAAACTGTAAAAAAAATTTTTTTGTTATAAGTGCCGTATATACTTTCATATGCATTTAGTAAAAAGCTGTTATTTTGACATTACAAACAGACACTTCAATTTTATTTATTTATTTGCATAGTGTATAGAATAGATGTATAGATTCGACTTTATTTACCGACAAAAAAAGGAGAAGGTTCTCAAGTCGACGCGTATATATATATATATATATTTTTTTTTTATGTATGACCACGCATACATTTTTACAGAGTAGTCCGATTTGAACGATTCTTGTTTTACCATTAGAACAGACATGTCTAACTTGACTAATCAATTCTACGCAGTCAACGGACCTACATCCGGCAAAAACAATACACAAATCTAACCATAGTTAACCTACAGGTTTATAGTCCTCGAACTGCTAGCGGGTGGAGACCTGAAGAACTTCCTTCGAGAAAGTAGACCGAAGCCCGAGCGAGCGAGCGCGCTCACTATGAAGGATCTACTGCTGTGCTCCATCGATGTGTGCAAGGGATGTCGATATCTGGAGAGCAAGAGGTTTATACACAGGTAAGGTTTTTCTTAGTAGATTTTATTGCCCAATGTCCTCCAGACTGCCAGGAAATACCTTGAACTGCCAGTCTACTTACATAAACTAAGAAAGAAATAAAGGAAAATATACTTATTTAGCACATACTAAAAGGCACACAATACAAAACAACAGATAAAAAAAATAACAAAATCAAATAAAAAGTGTAAAATAAGAAATTAACAGGAATTTGTGCCTCACGGCTGCGCCAAAAAGGCCCAGTTCAGCAAAAATGCCAGACAACTAGTGCTTGACGCTGGTTTTCAACTGGACCTGAAGTGTGAGGTGACGGATGTGAATCAGTTTTACTATTGCGGTTTGTGGTCCAGCTGACCCAACAACATCAGCAGCTACCGACTGATAAAGCTATTATGCAGACCACACACGTTACGATATACTTGCGCAAAATTGGACTTGCTCAAGTATACATTGATGTGTGTAGGATGAATTAGCACAAGAATCCGGGGCATTTGGTGTCATGCAGACTTGTACAAGTCAAAACTTGCGCAAGTATATCGTAACGTGTATGGCTACCATTAGGATGTTTAAATGGTGTGATAAGTCATTTTACTTAGATATTATGAGAGACACATGGGTCGAGTTTAGTAGGTACTCTGAAATTCACTACGTAAGGACTTTAAAGGAGGAAGGGAAGCCACACTAAGCTTCTTTCAAAGATGCGATGCCATTAGTGATTGACGACAGAGAAATTGATTCTAGCTGTTTCTTACAAAATGGTGCCGATATGTAAGCTTATGTTTTGATAATAAGAATAGATGTAGATGTTGAAGATTACCTATAAACTAACCTAACTACTCGCGAAAGAATATTCAAACGAGTCTCGATAAGGTATCCTACATAATTGTCCAACATGATCCAGTAACTCTTTTCCACAGGTTAATTAACGAATTCAAGGACACTGAACGAGACACAATAGAAGTTTTATTGTTATAACGCGTTTAGTGTCCCTGAGTAGTGAAAGCGTTAAAAACCACATAACAGTCTTATTTCATAACCGAACTCTCTATCTTAAACCTCATCACCACCCCTCCAGTAACATTTCTCCACAAGCTAATTAAAAACAACAAATAACAGTTTCATTTCATATCCAACATGTCCATCTAAAACCTCATCTCCACCCCCAGGGACATCGCAGCCCGCAACTGCCTCCTAACCTCCCGCGGTCCGGGCCGCGTCGTCAAGATCGCAGACTTCGGCATGGCGCGCGACATCTACCGCTCCGACTACTACAAGAAAGGTGGCAAAGCCATGCTGCCCATCAAGTGGATGCCACCGGAGGCTTATATTGATGGCGTTTTTACTATTAAAACGGATGTTTGGTGAGTAGCTTAGAAATTAGTACTTTACCTAAATCCAGTGACAAATTAATAAAAAGTTAAAGCTTTTCGATCCAGGTCTAACCTTGGAAAAGCTTCGACGATCTTAGTCATTAGTTTTATAATTTTTCATACCAATTTTGTAATGTAGAAGAAATTCATCCAGAATCTGGAGTCTGTTAATTTAATATGTTGACAAATATCACGTCAAATTGGTGTTCAAAGTGAGTTGGTTAGATTTATTTTAGCCAATCAATAAGATACGTATAAAAAACTTTATTTAATCAATAACTCAATCAGGCATCAAACTGTGAAGCTTTTCCAATATACATATCATAGGCGGACAACGTATTGGATTAAATCTTTTCATGACACATCATAGAATCCTCGACTCGGAAAGCTTATCACCTTTTCCACTCGCAGGTCATTCGGAGTGCTGCTATGGGAAGTGTTCTCGTTAGGCGTGATGCCGTACACTGGCTGCGCCAACAGAGAGGTCATGGAGATGGTCTCCGGAGGAGGAAGACTGGAGAAACCTTACGGTAAGTCCAGAAGGTCGTTCAGAGTAAACATAATGCTTCCGTTGCGTAAAAGGGATGGTGGTAGTCGTTAGAGCTGCATCTTTCGCGCACACAGAATTAAGATTAAAATGATTCTGTTTTATGGGATAACTAGCAGTGCCCCGCGGTTTCACCCGCATAAGTCTCGATCTCGTGGGTATATCGGGATAAAAAGTAAATCATCAACATCCATCCTCACGAACTTTCGCGTTTATAATATTAGTAGGATAGGATAGTAGACCGATATTTTTATCAAAATTTAAGTATCGTTTTACAAATGACAGGAGTATTTACAATAATTATGTGTGGACTTTAGAGAAGACGAAGTCATTACTTGTGTATGCTCTTTACTTCTAAAGAAAAGTAGTGTTTTTGTGGTATGATCCTAACGGTAAACGGGTGGGTATAAAATGCTTGGCTATGAGTACTTACATCTCGTACTGGTATCTGCTAACGAGTAATTAATGCAACTAGTAACGAAAGGTAAATTATGGGAACTGTCAAAAATTTCAAGTCTTCATTTTGCAATACACTGACGAAAGAATCTGACTTCTGCATGTAATTTACTTCAGAGTACAAATCTTTAGTAATACGTCTCTTGTTTCAAATACAGGTTGTCCACAAGAGATATACAGGCTGATGTGCGAGTGTTGGAACCCAACGCCGAGCGAGAGGCCATCATTCGCGCACATGTACGAAAGGATGCAACGATTTGTGCAGGTATGTGCGTCATAGACATAAGCTTAAACTATTAAGATTCTTCTACCTTTTGAAAAGGACCTCGAAATGCGACAAGCTTAGGGAACGTGCAGCGAAGAGGATTTAAAGAAGGAGATAAATCCTGGTTGTGCCTATAGCGGTTAAATAGTTATACACATGCACCTCATGCCTATGAGTTTAAAGTTATTAGATAGGGCAGGGGATGTACGGGAAGTGTTTATCATTTTTAAAGATTTACAGTTATCTTAGAAGCCAAAGAAACTATTATTTTACTTGTTATTGAAATTGTAGGTACGTTTATTCATTTGTCTTTTCTTTTTGTTAATTTATGTCGATATAACTCTATTGTTTAGACTTAGTTCACCATACCATGTTTGTTAGTTTAATCTTCTGTTAAAATGTTAACGGGACATTAAGAGTAGCGAGTGTTTCACCATGCGCTATTCCATGATTAAATGGTTTAAATCAAGCGTTAAATTTAATTGCTGCCCTAGAGGTTTTATTCTATTCTATTTCTTATTATGGCAAGCAAAACCGATGTCGACCATTCTGCCAATGTCTAAAGTTAATTTGAAATCAAGTGTGCATTGTTGTAAAAAAAAGAATAATAATATTAAAAAGTCTACGACGATACAGTTAAACTTAATGTGGATTTACCCTAGACGTCCATTAACTTACTAACCGACATTTAGTCAGTTGTCAAAATCATCTGACATAAAAAACGCTCGTCTATAATAATTAAACGGCTAGCTAAAATGACGCATTATCAGTAAACATTGACATGTGACATTGCGACTTTTTATTTTGGTTGCTTTGACAACTGACCGCTATAAGAGTGAATGATTACAACAACCTAACGCCAGGTTTCATAATGTGGTGTAATTTATTTCTGGTGGAACGTAAATACCTTTAACATCGATGTTTATTTTAATGACTGATTTACTAATGTCCGATTATTAACAGTTTGTTGAAATCAGCTCTTAATATTTCATGTGTCATTTTCTCATTGATCCCATGGCGGGTTTGTCGCAGGACCCTGCAATAGTAAGCGCACCGCTACCGATAGTACGATCGCTCTTACCGCCGCACACAGAGATGCCAATTACCAATGCCAACGGACCGCAGGTGAGTAATCGAGTTGGTTCTATGATGATAATGGATTTAACAAGAGGCGTTGTTCCGGAAAAAATGACAATATAAAAAAAACGCAGAAAAGATTTTTAAAATTGAAACTTATATTTGAGAAAAATGTCCTAACAGATTTTGAAATATTGTAAGAAAAATAACAACTAAATTGAAGAAATGTGAAAAATTGTATGTGGGTAGTTTTAAATGTTAGCCGTAATGTTTTTATTTGTAAGTAAATATATTTATTTTTGTCACAGTAAAATTATTAGCGAAATGATTTAAGTAGTTTCACGGACACCTTGTACACAATTCTGTAGATTGACCCCGAATTAGTTAAATTGTTATTTTGTTACAATATTTCGAGTATTAAAATAATAATATTTTATTTTTAGGACCACATTAAGAAAATATTTCTATCGGAACAACGCTTCTAATAAAATCTCTAATAAACAGAAATTGTTAAAGGTCCCTCCACAAATGAGTGTATAGCCCCACGTAATTATAAAAACAAAAATAACTAATAAAATCAAAAATACTAATGCGTACTACATTTTTCTCTTTTTTCCAAATGTTTTCGCTCTGGCTACTAGAAGCAAGTAAATGGATTTTTTTTATTAATAAAACATATAATTATACATTTTATTTTCTACTTCGGTGTTAGCGATCCATAAAAGAGCCCGTGCTTACAAGTTCGCATGACTACCTCCATTTTTATTTTTATTTTCTAAAACTACCCGCCCTCTCCTTGAATGAAATTCGCGTAGAAAACTAGATCCCCAGTAGTTTAGCCAGAGATTCATTGGAATGTGAAAGAATATCATCAAAATAATCGCATGTTTTTTCCATAACATGGTCAGTTCATTTAATTATTTATTAATTTTCTTCTCCACCATCATCGCTTACATTTCAAAGAATCTCTAAGATCGATTATTTCAGAGACTTGGGTGTTTACTTGCCTAGTAGCTATAGCGGGAATCTGTTACCTATATATCTATTTTCTTTTATTACCTTTGTCCCTGCCTCTGGGTTTTGTAAAATTAATCTTAAGTTTTATGACATAAAGTTCAATGAAAATTATTTTTAGTTTCAAGTTTTACGAAACACAGTGGTATGCACGCGTAGATTTAAAAGTAAAACACAGGGAGATAATTCTAATCAATAAAATTGTTAAATACAAGAAAAGCTTCTCCGAGATTTTTTGGAAATAATTTCGGTCATCGATTTAGAGGCTTTAAAATCAAATATACCAGTCAGAGATTTGTGAATAACGATATTGATGTAAAAGTTCAACAAAAAAAAACAAACGACAACATATAAACGCAAGGATATTTTGTTTATAATTATTTTTTATAAGTACCTTAAATAAATGCGCAAATAACTATCACTAACCCTGACATGAATTTATAGGAATCACTAAAATGCACTAGCTATGGTACCGCTGGTATTGGCCTGCGTGCCAATTTGTGACGTAAAAGAAAATATGAAAAAGGTAGTCAAAATTGTATAACCAGAAATCAATGAAAATAGAAGGGTTATTTAACACTATGACCACCACACAGCAGGCACAAGGCAAAATCAATGAACACCGGTCTTTAGTGTCAATGAGTGCATAACGTAACCAAAAGATATCGGAAAGCTGTCATATCAAAATCTCCCTGTGGTCGTGTGTACTGAGCGTGGCATGTTGGCAGCGACCACCGGTGTGCGACTACCTCGTGCCGATGTCGCCGCAGGACAACCCGCCGACCAGCAATAGGTAACGCCTTTTTATATCTGAGGGTGCTGGCAGGAAGAGGAAAGACAAGGATTTAGGATAGAAAAAGTGGTTTGAAATAGTTTGGCTCCATTTCGAGCAAGATCGATTCTGAAGATGGGCTAAAGATGAAATTGACAATATGTTAATGTCGACTTTATAAATGTATTTTTTTCAAACATGCTTGGAAATTCGAGCATTTTTTTACAACCTACTTTGAGCCAAATCGAAAATGCTGTACTGGTCAAATACATGCGAGCAGCGGTCGGCAATTTAGTATGAAAATCCATATCTGTCGTGTTTAGCGGCCGGCAATGTTTGTATGAAAATCTGTATCTGTCGTGTTTAGCGGCCGAATAAACTACTATGAAAACTCATATCTGTCGTGTAATTTAAAAATGGAACGAACTTTTTATTTATTTATTTATTACTAAATCCACAGCTCTTAAAACATTTGTTTACATAAGTACTTATAACTACTCTTACAGCCAATTACGGATTTACAATTTAAAAACCTTACATAAAATTTGCAACAGAAAAAAAAAAAGACAATGTGTAAACAACTTTAAACAAAATTACATGCTAGTATTATCTATGCGTTGCTAATTATTCGTTTAATGAATGTTAAGGAGTGTACACGAGGAGTTTTAATTTCGACACAATCATGGCAACCAAGGACAACTTTTTATCGAAGATTATATACGTATTTAAATCTTGAACTGGCTTGGCAAACAGAGCTATTTAAAGTAAAAAAGAAATAAATGAACATATTGGGGCGTGAAAAATTGTTGTTCGTCATTAATCTGTGTTCGTCATTGATTCTGGAATTTATAATTAACTAACGCGGTTTCACCCGCATAAGCCTCGATCCCGTTCGGATATCGGGATAAAAAGTATTCTATATGTTAACCTAGATTATATAAACTATACAGGGTGTAAGGGACAGCCCTTCACAAACTAACAGGGTGCAGTCAGATCCTTATTCTGAATCATATTCCACCGAAAATATTCTCAGGAAAATTTTCATTTTTTTTATCGTATTTTCAGTTACTATTCCTTTATTTGGATGTAAAATTACATTTTCTATACGCAACACTCCAATTATGTAAATAAAACAGCTAAAATAACAAAAAATCAGCAATGGATATTGAAATATTCGGCGGCCAAAGGCTTGCTGCGCTGCCGTTCGCTATGCACGTTTTGCCACGGTAACGATACATTGCGCGTGAGGTAATAAAACAAATCAGATTTATTGAATACCCATAACGTTCCTGAAACAATTTCATGTACCGGTCATCTTACTGTGATATACTGAATTAACCTCATCAGTCTGCGGAGGGCTGTCCCTTACACCCTGTATGTGTGCCAATTTCATCCAAATCCGTTCAGTAGTTTTTGCGTGAAAGACAAACATCCATCCAACCTCATAAACTTTCACGTTTGTAATATTAGTAGGATTGTTGATTTCCGCGTATTATGTGAGAAAAGTACTATTCAAGCCTTGGCCGCAACCAGGCATTGTTGTACTCAAGTATGCGTGCCTTGGCTTCGCCTTGGCCCACATTTTCACGTTCGTCTGTCTTGACTCTTGTCGGCCGCTGCAGTAATGTACTATTGAAAATAATATACCTAATAACAGGAAAATAATATTCATTGCATCTTTGTAAGATGTCTCTCATACATAACGTAAATTAATATATCATCTAGATAAACTATTTTTATATTGTCATCAAGACAGCAATTTTTATCAAATTCTACTTTTAAATTATTCTATTAAAGCTCAAAACAGGCGTCTAAGATGTTTTATACACTAGAAAATATCGTCAAGTTTAATTTGGCCACAAAATAAAATTTATAACTACTTGGTGGTAGGCTGAAGTCGAATCAAGTATGTATCAATTATTTATGTAGACATAGAAATATTGTAAATGATACATTAAATACCTGCCAGTATCCTCAAGTACTAATTACTGAGCTACTTCTAAAATCTAACTTATATGTGGCACCTCCTTTCACAGTTCGATGTTGTATAGTAACCAACATACTTTACAACTGTCAGATTACTTATGTATATCAAAATTTTCTCAAATGATACGAATAATATCATTTTATTAACAATTTCACAGCACTGGCTAGAAAATATGCTAAATATGCAAGCTGTAAACTTTTTATTTGTACAAAGTATGTTTATATACTACGTGTGTTTGTCTATATGTACGATCATGATAAAAACTTTAAAGATAACTGTTTTTTTTGAGAAAATTTCGATATGAGAGCAAGCAGTAACAAAGTATCAAACTGCTTTAGAAAGACTGAGCAGTGGCAGCATGCGATAGACGCTGAACTTTCCTTACCAACCGATGTTTCTAATTTAAACAGCGATTACGATAAATAAGCAAATAATAAGCTACACTTAAAATCTATTGCCAGCAGGATTCTTGATGTTTCACTAGATTTTTTTATATTATGCCAGTTGCTTCGATGCCGAACTGAAACTGTTTATAAAAGTTAATCTTAAAAAGTTACGATTAGTGAACGACATTTTTCCGAATATGTTTCAAATAAAATAGTGTAATAATATCTAGATTGAAGGTATCAATTAAAATTATGATGCAGCACTTGTGAAATGAAATGAGATAGTTTACACCGTCTTTTGATAATCTTTCTACACCCAATTATATGTCCCTTAAAGTACCCAATCCAAGCAACTCGGCAAACCAAACCAATCACAATTTTACAAAGCTTGTCAATTGCACAATCAATGTACCTACAACCCAAGTCTATCTACAACCTATACCAATGCAAGAAACTTGTTATAGCCCAACGGAACCGCTGGTCCCTCATAGCAAATCGCAAACGGTGGTGCAGGATCAACCAGAAACGGAGGATTCACAATATCCACCTCTTCTGAAAGGTATTTTTATCATAGAATAAGAGATCTGTGTAGGAGCGAAACTCATTTATCACCATGACACCGAAATAGTCAACATCGTGACAGTCGCCAAGATGGGCGCTCTCAGAAACCAAATGGTTGACAATTTTTCCAATGATCGAGTGCTGCATTAGATGTCATACAATCATGAGTGTGTTGAACGTATCATACGTCCCAAAACTGTAGGCTTATTGCGCTATCTATATTGAGTTCAGGAGTCTCGCTTCTATTCATTCTTATTCTATGTACTCAACATAATTTTCTTTAATGCTATCTCTCAACTTGTCTAACAGTCGACCACGGTTCTTCAGGTAACATTTTACTGATAATTCAGGAACGAGAAACCCCCTGTTATGTGAACCGAATGAAACCTTGCTCGGGTCTATCAACCCATTTTAACCCCTTTCCTTCAACCATGAATGGAAACCAAAACGTCCTTTATTTCAATTGCATCGTGTAATATTTAAGAATTTTTTTCCAGTTAGTAACGTACGTTTTTAAATAATTATTTAATATTATAGCATCACAAGAATATGGCAACATTCCAACGGCGTCCCGGATCGGCGCAAGCGCACCAAGACGCGATGTTTGCGCTACCTCCGGCGCCGAGACAAGGACCACAACAAAGTTTCTGCCGTCTAACTCAACAGATAGGTAAGTTATTTAAATAGGCCTTATCATATTACAACTAACTAGATGAAAGAGTTTCCAGGTTTTACTACTAACTAATTATTAGCGAATGCTATGTAACCACAATGAAGCTAGTGGGAATATACCAAGACAGAAATAGTATATTATATAGACAATATCGACTATTTCTGTCTTGATAACCTGTGTTTGACATGTGTACCCGGAGTCTGGACCAAGCGAAAATTCTTGTCATAACTCAAAGTTATCATACATTGAATCTGAAGCCTGGTTGTTCACACCTGCAAGTGACGCTGCTACGCTCTGTTTAAATATGAAACTTGATATATTTTTTTAAGTTTTTAAATGATTTCCAGCAATAACTTTTAGGGACATGAGTTGTTCACTGACCACAACAACCCACTTTTCTTTTTAACTGTCAAAACATAAGTTTATCATTGCTTTACAAATATTTCCAGGTTGCTAAGCTCAGTAGAGGGTCCGTCACTGGACGAGATAACCTCGGAGTGTGAAGACAAGCCAGTCATTTGGGAGACGTCGTTCACCGAGCCACCACGCCTCGCCACACCGCGCCAGAGCATTGATAATGGACCTGCCGTGAGTTAACACTATACAGTCTCTGCTAGTTTTGTTTGCACCCGTTGTATTCACTTGTTTTTAAGATATCTTAATAGGAGCTAGTGTTCGGACACTTAAAATTATTTCCAATCAGCCTGAATCCTTAATTTGGCAGCCCTACTTGGATAACATGATAGGTTACAGTTTAGAGAGATGGATCATTGTTATATTATGATCTAAGAACGTCATTCTAATGTAATCTACCTTACAGGTCGAGAAACTAATAAGCATAACCCCAACCTCGCCCAAACCGCCTGAAAACGCTCTTACAAAAGCCATAGAGACAAATGTCATAGACAAAACTAATCACAAGAATACATTGATGCCAGAAAGGAAAACAGCGCCCATTGCTTCTCCAGATCCACCCCGAATCAACGCATGGGCCAAAGAATCAGTAAAATACACTCCCAAACCGAAACCCCTTTGCCTCGACGCGGCACAACTAGAACAAAACCTAAATGCGTTGAAAAAAAATAGCGGATCTGTCAACTTGACAACTATGAACATGAACATTTTGCCGCCATACATCAACGTTGTAACCCCAAACAAATTATCAGAATCAAAAACCATTCAAATAGACCCTAAAAAGGCGGTGATAGATGACTTGCCGAAAGAAACCGAGCCGAAAGAGGAAAAGGGGAAATTGAAGCAATCAAATTCTGCGGCAAGCTTGCTCAACGGACCGATGACTGACGTGCCCTACGCTGACAGTGACAACGCGTCTTCGAGTTCCAGCAGTAACCAGATGAGCAAGAAGTTCGATGATAGGAATATAGTGAACAAACAGGGTAGTAATGGCGAATATGTCGGCGACTCCGAGATTAGCTGTTAGACGATAGATGGCGCCAGTGACAGTGGTTGTGTTAAAACTGTGCCACCAAGACACTCAGTGAAATGTTACATATTACTAGTTGTAAATATTATTTTAAAAATAAATAGACTTTGTGATGATACAGATATTATTAAAAATATTTATTTTGAAATGTTTGTATTTTTATCGTACGTGTACAAAATGTTTTTTATTTCCGTTACGGATAGTAGTTTATTTGACAAAATGGCTTCCTCGATGCTTATAGTCATAGTTTATTGTTGCTCAATTAGCTCAATGTTTTGCGAACAAAATATTACCTAGAAGGAATAAAGGCAGTTAGTTTTTCTACTTAGACATTTTATCGGAAAATCAGTTGTGTAATTATAAATAAAACTTTTTGTAAATAAACTGGGCTTCGTAGCTGTTTATTTTATACAATTTTGTATAATTATTTCTGGCAAATTTAAATATAACGACTCCGGACGCACGTTTGGTCTCAAACATTTGTACAAATGTTTGTTAATTAGACCCAATTTTATACAGAATTTTAAACAAATTTACACCCGGTGATACATTTGTTTAAAGATTTGAGAGTGATAATGTGTTCTGAAAATGTGTTGAACTTTACATATTTTGAAAAACAAACGCACAGGCGAAAATTATATTGCTTCTTAAATAATTATCTAAAACTTAAGGCCACGGGAAATAATTATACGATTCTGTCTTTTCGTTAAACTTTCAGGACCTTTCGTATATTTTATAATTATAATATGAAACAAAGCATACAGTGTCAGTCTCATTGTTACCTACCTTTGTTCATTAAAAATAAGTGATTACTTTTTTCAATATACAAGAAAATAAAAACACGAAAGGCCCTTTTCTCATTCCTAGAATAAATAGACACCGTAGGCGCTTAAAATGTTTGTAAATAATAATAAAAATGTAGGTATCTATGTACATCCGCCCTTTAAATTAAAAATACGAAATATATAATAATGTTTCACGTAGATGTACAACTGTATTTCGTTTGTAAAAACTTTATGTGATGTTAACTAAGATATTCTGGAGTTTTCTTTTAGTGTTGTTAGATTTGCCATAATACATAAATATACACTTAGAAGATATAAAAAATAGATTTATTATATATAATATATATCTATATGAAATTAAAAATGTGAAAATTAAAATTCACATGAATGCTTTAATTACTGTAAGATAGTTTAAGATAAGGATTTTGTTATGTACACTCGTAGTAGTGCCATTTTGTTTAGTTACTGCCTACTTGGACGTGCATTTACTTTCGTTTTAGGCATGAAATTACAGGGTATCATGGTAATTTTCCTTTCTTTTCCGTTAAAAAATCCATCAAAACTTTTCTTCGGTTTAGGTACCGATTCTCTTGGGCACCAACTAGACTTAACTCTTCGTATTTAACTTAAGGGCCTATGCTACCTCAAATGGCTTAGCATGATCCTCCGTTATGTCGAAAATACTGCAGCATTAATTTTGCAATAAATATATGGTAAAGTTGAAGATTAATGATAAGCACTATGTTTGCCGAAAACAAGATTCCATAAAATTTTCTCGATATAAAAAATCCAAAGTTACCTCCAAACCAGACAATAAACCGCTGTTATTCAAAAAATACTTCAAATTAGATCATGAAATTTTGCATACTAACTGAACTAACTATAAAGCAGGTCTTATGTTTTTTTTATTATTTTTTTTTTATTGTTATTTTCACCGTAAAAAGCAATTACCTAAACTATCAGCGCTTCCTGCCGCCCAGCACCGCACTCAGTCCCGCTCTCACTCGGTCCGCGCGCAGTATCGTGCGAGCGAGATAAAGAGTGAATTTTAGGTGAGGTAGTATAGGCTTCTAACGGAGATCTACGCGAGACACAATATCCTTTTGTTTCTGTAATTACGAGAGATAATCTTTATAATATATAAAAGACAAAATAGGAAAGGCATAGTGACAGACCAAGAGCTGAGCTGTCAACTAGATCACACTGTCATCACTTGTTTCGAACTTTTCGCTCAACAAATACCTACTGGCTTCTCGTTCTTGTTGTATCTGCGAGCATAGGATAGCAACAGTTTAGTTCGTGCTATCAGAATCACGTTTCAAAATTAATTAAATGTTTCTCTTGTGCCAAATCTTGACTTCTTTGTGTGGTACTGAAATCATTGTGTAGACTTCGATTTTTATGGCTTAGTTTAGGGATGAGGTGACCATCAAACCTCCTTTTCGGACCACTAAAGAAGTTTTGGTGACTTCCCGGTATTATTTTTAGGCACACATGACCTACATCTAAACTAAACTAGAAATGTCTTTATTAAAGCTATGCTGAATTATATTCACATTAGACTTTCAGTTTGTTTTTCGATAAAATATTTGAGGAAGTAGGTACACTCAAAATTATTTGAATTATACCAGTTTAGTAAGGATATTTAAAATAGTTTTAACTATATTTAATATTGTAAAAAGGATGTACAGATACAGAATGTTGTTTTTTGTATTTTTCTGCGATGTATAATTGTATTCAGTAGGTAACAAAAAAAAATCTCGAAGGATTGTCGTTTTGAGTTAAGCCATTTTAGCATCTTTTAGTTGTCATTCTTTAGCATTAGTATATAAAATCCTGTTAATAATTTAAATAAACAATTCAGAATTACGAGAACGTCAATCGTAGTCGTAACAACGACTCTAAATTAAAGAAACAAAATATTTCTTGACGAATAACGTTTTAGTGTCACTTCTAACTTTGCTCAATTTAGAAATTACTTTTGAACTAGTAATGAATCTTTGTAAACCTTTTTTTAAATAAAAAAATATGTGGTTGTGAAGTAAGGTAGGTTACGGATGAAAAAGAGAAAGAGCGATGTAAAGAGTTCCTTTTTATTGAAAAAAATCGAGTGACTTTGAAATGTTATTCTTCATATGTTTTAGTTATAAAATTAAGTGTTGTGTACTGGTGTAAAACAACGAAAAAAATTGTTTAACATTAAAACAGGAGATTTAGTTTACGAGATGCAGTATTTATTTATGTTTTCTAATCCCTCTTGTATTAGGTAATGTAATGCTAAAATAATTAGTATTGAAACTTTATATATTATATGGTATATAAAATACGAAATGAATATGTAAAGTTTATAAAATAACAATAAAACAAAAAAGTGTAATTGATATTCAAAGATAAAATCAATATTATAATAAATGTATATCTTGTTTAATTTTTAACCCACATCATCTTGAAACCACAGCACCGCTCGACATGTCTTCCTTCAAATATTTCTTTGCAGCGTGCAATAAGCCCACGGACGACCTTTTTTCGCGCACTGGATTTTCACTGCAAGCGCTGAGTGTTGAAAATCCAACAGTGAGTTTTATTGACGCGCTAGGATGTACCTACTCTGTTGAGTTCTCAATGCTCGACTCAACACCGAAAGTTGAAAATCCAGTGCGCCATAAAAAATCGTCTCGTTAACAATCGCCCGTACCAGTTGGGCTAATACACGGTGTTTTTTTTTTTAAACAGATAAATATTTTTCAGCAAATTCTGGGGCCTTCCGTTCATAAGTCATCATCTGCCTAACCTTTTTTCAACTATGGAGTCGGCTTCCAGTCTAACCGCATGCAGATGAATACCAGTATTTTACATGAAGGGTTAGCTATCTGACCTCCACAACGTAGTTACTGGCCAATATGATACCACTTGGTAAGACTAGTTGTCAGACTTTCGGCCTATTGACTGTCCCCGTAACGACTGTCAAAGATCTACAAATATTCCGTCTTATGTGAATTCAATATATTGGTATTACAGAAATGTGTTACGTTTTCCGACTGATTTCGGATAAAGATTTTTCAAACTTGCGTCATAGGTTCGTCATCATCTGCCTAGCCTTTTCCCAACTATGTTGGGGTCGGATACCAGTCTAACCGGATGGCTCTGAATACCATTAATTAGCATGGAGCGACTGCGATTGCGACTTGCTTAAGTTACGTCGAAAAAATCGTACCAAAGAAATGTAAATAAAACAAGATCAGTAATTTTAAACGTTCTTTTTATTGTTTCCTATTTAAATAATATTTTTACAAAACTCTAAACATCAATTATGTTTTACAAATATTAACGCTTGCAGCGTTTATGGTACAGTTCGCGCCAATTGAAATAAAGCCAGGCTTACTACTAATTAATAGTAAAATCACTACTCAAAATTGAGTTAACGAACTTACGACTTTACCACAGAAACCCGCCATCTTGAATTATCTGTCAGAAATAAAACATAGACCTTGTCTATGCGGTAAAATTGTAAGTAACACCTTAGAATTTATTTAAAAAACATTTTAGCAGACTTTTTGAGTTATGATTTAGATTTGCTTCTCTTTACTTTAAAATAGTACGCAAGACAAAATACTAAGAAATTAAAGTCAAAATAAGTACTTTGTATTTGCATTTTATTGACAACATGAAAAACAACGTTATTGTACTCAAAATCAAACCATTTTAACACGACCAAAAACTAAGTGGGTAATAATTTTAAGTAAAGCGTTGTTTATTTTTATGTTTTATTTTATTTAGCAATAAAGTTAGGTATAGTTGCCGCACGAATCGTGAGCACAAATTCCACACGAACTGTTGTTGCTGTCGTCAGCGGGCTCTTGTATTCTGTTTTCTACCTGTACGTAAATAAACTTAATCTTATAATTAACCTCATTGCCCCTGCCCGTGTACGAATTGCCGTAATGGGAAATAAGGTTCGTAATGTTTAAAAATGGAGTTTATGCTGACGACTCGTTCCGGTAACTATAGGTACATATAATATATCGCGTAAAGCTTCATCAAGTGCGGACTGTATAGCCTGGCAGAACTAAACACAATGCAACGTTCTTTTTCTCGTATTTTTTCACAGCGCCTATTAAAAATTTGCAAAAAATGCTGTGCTCAGCTACTCATGTGCTGTGAAAAAAAAAACACGTAAAAATAACAATTTCTTCTAAACTTGAGTGTTCCGACCGATAATACATTTTTAATACTCAAAAAATACAAACATATCATAAACGAAAACTTTTGTCCGTATTTTAAGCTGGTAATACATGTGATGTGGTATTGCACTATAGAAAAAAAAATTAAAACTAAAAAGATTAAATAATATTTCTAAAATACATCGATGTATGAATGATATGAGCAATTTAAAGGGACATTCAATATGATATAAGTTCAGCAAATATTTATTTCTACATTTATTTAAATTGGACATTTAAAAAAAACATCTAATCTCATACACTTTTAGTGGTAAATAATAATAGCCAATTCTAAATATACTGTAGGCATTATTAATTAAATCACATTTAATTATTATTTAATATGTTTCCTTAATTAAACCTAACTTTACGAGAAAATAATATTTTACAAAAAAAGATATCAAGTATTTCAGTATAAAAAATAATAATAAAAATAAACGGCGATGCATGTTTTAGCGATTTAAAATCATTTCAATTTGTGCGGAATAATTTAAAAATAATAATAAAAAATTGCATCGCTCCCACACAATGAACATTTTCATTTTTATCGTCAGGTTATTAAAAATCATGACTTCTTTTTCATCGACCACATAGATTTGCAGAAAAAAAGAGGATCAATTCTGTATTTGGCGAGAAATCAGTATGATGTCAATTTGACGATTTTAACAATAAATTATTTTACCATTGATAAGTCAATTAAATAAATTAACAACTAGGTTATCTTTTTAATGTCTTCATAGACTCTTTTTTTAATAATCAAATCATCGTAGGAGCAGTGGTGGCCACTGAGCCACCACTGCTGGGGCCGTGACCACTGGGTTACGGTCCCGACTTACGAGTTGTAGGTCGTGGGTTAGAACACAGACAGGCGCTTTACTTTGTGTAAATAATTTCCACCACTGTTCTCAAAACGGTGAAAGAAAACATCGTGAACAAACCGGCGTGTCCCTCAGGAAGAGAGAAGGCCAGTGTCCCAGCAGTGGAATCGTTGACTACTTTTGGAATTATAATATTTCACTACTACAACGCTTAAATGCATTGAAACAAATTATGTTCTATTTCATTCCATTTTTTGTAACAATTTTTTTTTTTTTTTGGTATGTATTATTATTTCATTTTTTGTTAATTATTTCTAAGCAGCTATCTTTTTGATCCCCAAACACAGAAATGTCTCGAAGATGTTACAATATCGCTTTATAACAAAGCCGAAAATCGAAAATAATAATTTACTACCGATTACAAATAACATAAATTATGTACTTTTATTTTAGCCTTTTTATTTCAAGACTTATTGGCGGAATATAAAAGCATATCGAGAAAAAAAAGAAAAAAATTCTCGTATTTTACGCGTACTTACGATATTGTAACACATCCCTAAAATTTTACAACAAAATCAATAACAGAGGGACTTGTTCGAAACTGTTTTGCCGCGTGACTGTCAACAATTTAGGAGCCTCAGCAATATTATGCGTCACATTGCACATCACACTACTAACTGGTCTTATCCACAGTCTGTGTCGATACAGAAGATACACAAATGTACTTAATTTTGTTTCGACATCAAACTCTAATATAACACTAACAATTAGTATGAACACACTGCGCTGTACCCTTAATTTGTATACTGATACAAAAACTATTAACTGTCGAATAAACGAGAGATCATTTGACATTAATGTAAAATTATTTGACGGTATTAAGGCGCGTTTACACGAGAGAGTTAGTTGCGACTGTCGAGGCGAGAATGCAACACATGCTAGCGATTCTCACCTTCGAGTCTCGCCTCTCTACAGCCGAGAAACTGTTCTCAAGTAAACGAGGCTTACCTCAACGAGTTAATGACTTTTGTATCACAACAAAGACTAGTCTAACACAAATACAAACACGGTTATATCACATCTCGAAGTCGACAGTGTCGTTAAAAATCGTTGTCGCTAGAAGCGTCATACGTCTCGCAGATCTGGTCCGGGGGCAGGGGGCGAAGCCCTGGATATGCCATCACCGGGCCATGGAAGGATTGTGAGCGGAGCACGCTATTGGAATAAAAAAATCCGGTCATAACTTGATCTGTGTGCGTGGGATGTTTTTTGTGTGTTAGAACAGTGTATAAAGCTGCTTGTTCAGATTTCACCTGTTTTTTCGAACAGTATTCATGTTTTTTTCTGATTATTTGTATATTGTGGTTGTGCGTGAGTGACTTATAAATGATACTATTGCACTCCACTACAGACAAAAATAGTAAATCTCTACAAAACTCAAAAGGAACGTTTGACTATAATATTTTATCGAACATAAAAATTAAGAATTAATTCTCACCACACAATAACATTCATTTTTTTTAGCAGTTTGGAGATATATATTGAGATAAGGGGTTAGTTACTTAGCTTAAAAAAAACACCAATAAAGTAAAAAGGTAAATCCTTAAAATGTAGAAATAAAGGTACTAAGGTACACAACCCAGAACCACACTTAATAAGCGTTAAAAGAATTGCCAGTAAATTAAAACTATATTATATTTACACATTGCACCAAAGAGTTCCTGTATAATATAAGTCTAACCAGCCAATAGAAACTTTGAATTTTGTTTTTTTTTTTGTTACCAATTCAGAGTAGTCCAAGCATTAGAAAAGCAGACATCTTGATTCTTCATACAAAATACATAGAAAATATAGATAAAAAATCTTATTACTTATACATAAAACAAAAAGAAATGTAACATCAAAAATACTGACATGAAAAACCAAGAATTTTAGCGGCATAGTCATGTCAAGCTCTTGAAGCAAAAAAATACACCAAGTGCCAATAATTTTGACAGCTGTCATTTCGAAAATCCGCGGTCGCCACAGCTGTCAGTTTTGACATTTGACTAACCTTACACGTCAAGATGGCGGCCATCATGTCACTTACACGGAATTGCATGCATTTTGAGATTTGTCACGCTCTAAAATGTACAATAAATTATATTTTAATATTATTGTACCTTACTTAAATGTTAAAAGAAAAGAAATGTTAAAAAAAAATATTTACAACTAAAAGATAGATACTTTACAAAAACAAAACGTTATAATAGATACAACAAACAAAAAATATGTTAAAACCTATGTACTTCCTAAGTTAGGTCCCTTTTTATAAAACGAAAATAACTCCAAATATTTTTATGAATCGTTAGCTTATTCCAAATACCAGTTATGTACTTTAGTAACAACTGTTACCTGTAGATATATTAAATGTTTTTTTATGACTTCCGTTAGTCAACCATTTTGTTAATATCAAGGTTGGTTGGAACGATTTTGTATTCAAAAATACTACTTATTATTCAAAACTACCCTATTTTTTCTACTGCGCCAATAATAACGAAAGTAGTTATCCCAAATAGCCTACCACAGATTAGCAAAATTATATAAGCAAAAGAACCTTACCTAGCGGTCTTTGACGGCGTCTTGTTCGACTTTCCGAGTGCAGCCGCCTTCCTCGGGTCGTACGAAGCCCTTCGTTTCCACTTCTCTAATTCTTGTTTCTTTTGTTCTACAATATAAATAATTATTTTCATTAGAAATCAACATTATTAAAGCAAGATGAGGGTAATGTAACACATTATGGAGAGCAAGATGAGCGATGGTCCAAAAATAGTGCCTTGTCGCATCCCAAAACATACAAGCTCACTTTTTTTTTACTAGATTTATACATCTGTCATACGTGCTATTAGACACACAAGATTTTGTCTATTACGCAGGTTACTTCAATATTGTGTAATTTAAATAACGTCTCGAGTAAGCTATGTTTAACCGTCTCAAAGGCTTCATTCAGTTCTGAATTTCGCAATATGATTGTAATACAACCTTGCTGACTGAAAAAAATTAACACAGCAAGAGCCATTCATATGTAATGAGTACCCATAAAACAGAAATTCTGTTATATCAGCACAAGCTACATAAAAATAGCTCACAATAAAGATTTATATTCATAAATCTCACCCATTTCATAATGCTGAGCACTCCCCTTGCTGATTGCAACCTTGTCGGTATTCAGTACGCCCACGTAAGTCTTGCTCGGGTCCCGTCGAAGGAAGTTCTTCGGGGACTGTTCGTTCTTGTACTTGGAAATGTCCATGTACCGCGGCTGGATTGTCGGCTTGCGCTGGCTAATGGAGGTCGTTGACGATGACATTGAGTAGTCACCGCTGTACCTGGAAGAGTTGGAGATTTTGGAGATGAAGATTGGTATTTCTATTACCGTACTTAAAAATGATGCACGTGACGCTTTCATTCGTTTCTCGATTAATTTGGGATTTCAAACACTAACTTATTTATTTATTGCACAATGTACACGACCAAGCTTAACTAAAGATTACTTGACCCTGTTAGGAAACAGCAACTTCTTTATTAATAAACACAAAGTAAATTATGCTAATAAACCTCGAAAAATGTATGGTTAAACCGTAGTTAACCCTGGTATATCTATACTTCGCGTTTATTAATAAGGTAAGTGATGATTTTGAGGTTTTATATCAACGCTTAGTACGGATGTTTCTCAAAGAAAAACTTGGTTATTTATAAAGGGCGCAACGCTAATAATCATCAGTTAACTTACACAAGATAACTTTTAAGCGCAATAGTGGATGAGCAAAACAGGTCTAACCTATGGCCAAAGAAACCGCGATTAGTCAAACAGAGCACAATCTTTGAGCGCAGTAGAACCCAAATGGTTTATTCAAAAAATTTAAACCAACCTCTGTTTAGCCTGCACAGGCGCGCTCCTCTTCCCTCCCTGATGCCTCATCACAACGGGAGCACTCTCCGTACCACTCTCACCCTCCGTATCACTAGTCCCAGTAGTCAAAGAATTCTTCTCATGGCTAAATATCGACGAATTCCTAGGACTACTACCATTCGTTGTAGAATTAGTATCACTGTCGAGAATAAACGTCTTTCGCTTGTCTGTGACTGAGTCCTCTCTTGTCTTTGTTAAGAAGTCTATGTTCTCTTTGGTTGGGGTTATGTCGTCTATGATGAATGTTTTTCTTTTGTCCGCGTCTCTGGCTTCGCGGCGTTTCTTTTCGTGTGATGATTGGTTTACCTGTAATACATATTTGAAATTGTTAAATATTGTATGTCATAATTGACTAAGATATTGAGGGTTACAAGCACGCAGTTAACAAGACCTGTTATCACTTACGTTAGCTCAGGTTTAGGAATGAGGAAATTATCCTATAGTCAGCTGCGTTATTCAGCAATTATACTAACAACATACTGCACTAATTGATAACTAATCCGTCTGTTAGTGATCATTCAACCGACTGTTATCCATTGCAGCAATCAAATGCTTATCATATTTTAAGGATCTACTGCTTAATCCAGAGCTATGGTACCCATCATCATCCTTTCCTTTCCCAACTACATGTATGTTGGGGTTGACTTCCAGTCTATCCAGCAGCTGAATACTAGTACTTAACATGGAGTACTTAACATCATTTTAATTCATTAATTCTTACCTGAAAATTAGTGACGTAATCCCTGGATAGCACCACATCATTGGTCATGGCCTGTCTCCTCAAGTTGGTATAGTCCTTAGGCCTGAGATCCAGTATGTCTGAATGAGTCGACGTGATCATGGGGTCTACCGGTAACGTGACCAGGAGCTGGTCATCCTCTGTCTCCTCTGAGGAGTAGTCTAAGGTTTCCAGGTCTGCTATGTTGGTGGTGTGGAACGATTGGGAGCGGTGGACGGGTGACGAGTGGCTGAAATAGAGAAATTTTGCGTTAGAACTGGATTTAGTTGAGAAATGATGCGTTAAATCTTAGACACCGGTTACATGGAATACGGAATACCAATAGGCTTTTATTACCTACATAAGACATAAACTCACGCCTTCTACCCATGTGAGTAGGCAGAAATGACAGAATGTCGCATTTTACGATCCTTGCATACATTTATTACATTTCTAGAAATTGAGTTGTTAATTTATAGTTCTGTCACTTCTAGTAAAATGGATCAAATACACGGCTTGTTTACACGCTTGCATGATAACCCAGAGTAGCTGTAGATATCCGTACTAATATAATAAATGAGATAGTAACTCCGTCTATCTGTCTGTTACCTTTTTACGCCTTAATGGCTGAACGAATTTGAATGAAAGGCACACGGATAGACCATGACCTCGGTTAGGACATAGGATTATCCCGGAAGTACGTTCTCGTGGGATAATTTCCGACATCCACGCGGGCGAAGCCACGGGCAAAAGCTAGTGTTTAGTTTTGTACCTGGGAGAGCTCAGATCATCCTTGTTACAATCCTGTCTCTTAGCCATCTGCTTTCTTCTCTTATCTTCCTGAGCCGCTTTCATCGGGTCGTAGGACGCTCGCTTCTTCCAGTTGGAGAACTCGATCTCTTTGGTGGCTAACGCTGATGATGAGCGGTGTTGACTTGGTTTCTTTGGACCTGGAAAATTTTTTGTTAGCAAACTTTAATACAACCTAGTTATTTTATTTGATTTTGGTGCTTTAACATCGTGAATTTCATGAGTAAAAGATTTCTGCCATCTCTTTCATGTATCAAAGTTGCAGTAGATATCAAAAGTAATCAGGACAAATCCCTATCTATGAAAATCAAAGCATCGGAAATAAGGGACCTTGTTTTCAAAAACAATCAAAAAGTCATCAAGGTAAAATCCGTAAACCACTTTTTTCTCTTTTCCATGGATTCCAATCCCAAGGATATAATTCATTTTTCAGTGGCAAGCCTATTTCTAGGGCATCTAAAAAGAAACAATTGTAAAAAGCTTCATATTTTTAGTTCCTAGAATATAAACGAAGTCAGACGCTACTTCCTTTATATTTTATGCCACTGGAGCAGAGAAAGGGAACACCTATAATTGAATCTACGATTCCTCTTTGCGGAAACGTACAAGACACCGTCGAGCAACGATATTAGAATTTAGAATTTGATTTAAAAGAATTCAAAAATTCTAATGGAATATCAGTTTGGAACGAATCGAATAAACGACTTGTTCCGTGTATCATTCGAGTATTACATCGATAATACGATGTTGTAATTGTAATCGGAATCGATTAGGTACACCATGCATTCGTTCCGATAATCAGAACGGTTACATGTGGGCCTATAAATGCCCATGATACATGCTCCCATAACTTTTGTAAATGTTCTTATTCATTCTAAAAATCAATTTCTAAGAGATCAAAACCATATTTTGTATGAAGAATTTAAAATTAAATTCCTGAATGAAAGCATTTCAACCTTTCCTATAACATAAAATAAATTGAATCCATAATAATACCAGAAATCAAAAGAAACTGAAGCAAATCTCTCCAATCAAATCAAAACTCAGACCAAAACAATCTGTCAAAATCAAAGCGTAATTTGGCGCCAAATTGCATTCCAATTCATGATGGCCGCCGTGTTGCAAGCATGACGAATCGGTAACTACCACAGCCTAATAGACACGATTCAAGGATAACTCGATTCACTATTAGTAACGGTGTGTGTGTTAAATAGAAATTTTTATCAATTGTATTCTTACTTGAGAACTTAGTCAATGAAGGTTTTGTAACTAAACCTCCTTTGATTTCCTTTATCTGTTGTTTAAAGGGCAAAGGTTGTATTGTTATTGTGCTTCATTGTGTAAAGAACATTTGGTAGGATGTTAGCCAATGTTGAATTTAAATCTCTTGACATTCGTTGTTTGCATATTTAAAATGATTCGGCCTTTTGTAACTTACTAAAAAATGTAATGCTACGGCTACATTGTTGCGCAAAGAGTCAAGTCGCGTTGTCGCGATAAAATTTCCTGTTCGATATCTACGACGAACTACATAATATTGGCCACATACGCCATATAGTTAAAAAACTTTGCAGTTTCTCATTCGAGTTCGTGTCGCGACAACGCAAATCTTCGCATTATCGCGACAATGTGCCCGTAACATAAGGACTCAATTAGGTAAGTTCAAAATACTTAAGTATGTATTTGTTTAGGTATGCTATATATGTATATATATATATACATGGCGGGAAGGACATCGACGCGAATCCGGTTACCATGGATTCAGTACATAATTCTGGACCCCCTGCGATGAAATTTATCGTCGATTATTAAAAAAAATCTGCTGTTTCCTACAAAAGTGCGGTCAAAATCGGTCGGACCTACGCGGTCAAATGTAAGGAACAGCTATTTTTTTGCCTTGCTACCCTATATATGTATCTAGGTAGATTATACATAACAACTTACTGTTACGTATACACAATGAAATCGCCAGGCACTAGCCTATTTACTAAATAATGATACCCTGTCGTTGAATAGACGACATGGCGAACAACCTACGAATTACAGTCGCAACGGACGGCTATTTATTTGATGCAATAGGTTGACATGAGCCGCCAAACTTTTTAGCCCAAGGGCCAGACTAACTCCTACACTAAAGCCCCCAAGGGCCAGACTAACTCCTACACTAAAGCCCCCAAGGGCCAGACTAACTCCTACACTAAAGCCCCCAAGGGCCAGACTAACTCCTACACTAAAGCCCCCAAGGGCCAGACTAACTCCTACACTAAAGCCCCCAAGGGCCAGACTAACTCCTACACTAAAGCCCCCAAGGGCCAGACTAACTCCTACACTAAAGCCCCCAAGGGCCAGACTAACTCCTACACTAAAGCCCCCAAGGGCCTGGACCTAGCTATCTCATCATAGCAACATACTTTAGTTTTGAATTACGCGCAAATTTTCATTTTGGGACTAGTCGGCGAGTAAGATATCGATGGCGCGGGCCGGACCTGGCCCGCTAGCCGTAGTTTGGAGACTTCTAGGTTAAAAGACTTAAAGGAAGACACTACCGCACCCTTGACACGACCAACCCGTAGAAACCAGGACAAATAATATTACAAGACAATTAATTTGTTTATCGGGAGTTGGACACAAAAACTAAATACTTACCTAAACAATAAATTACTGTTGACAAAAACAAATATCAAAGGTGCCTTACACTACTACTATAAATAGTTAATGAATAGGTACTAATTATTTAGTGCTACACAAATTGCACTCTCGTTAAATTATTAATGAATGCAAAAAACAAAAGAAAAAACATTTCCATTAAGAGTGGCGTATGTTCATAGGTCATTGCAATAGGTCAGAAACAGTAAACAAAATCCGGCTCGAGGGACGTGCAATATTAGTGAAATGATGTTATGATATTGATGTACCGCCAACTACACAACCCACTACCCAGTACCCTTTTTTTTTTTTTTTTTGTGGATGGGAAATCATCAAATGACTTCTCCCGCTCTGGGCGGAGCGGGAGGGCGTGTCAGACTTTTACTGACTAAAACCCACCCGTGTTCCTTCTGTTGCCTGTGCCGGGGCCACGGTAACTCTTTCGAACATCCCGCAACCCTAGCTGGCATCGGCCCTAGCGGACCCCGTCAATAGTGCTGACATCTCTTTGAGGCGCGCGTGGAACACGACGCGCCGTCGACTCGGGCCTGGTCCTTACCGGACGGCGAGCTACCCATTGCTCGCCGTCCGCAAGCCCGCGCCTACGGTGGCCGGGAATCGGCTGCCGATTCCCGACGCCCAGGGCGTCTCCTGCGGCGACTAGGGGCGTGAGGGTGCAAAGCTTGCCTCTCCCTCACGCGTCCCGCCTCCTCCTTCACGAGCAACTACCCAGTACCCTAATTGCGTAACAAAGTTTCAATCACAAGCCGAGAGTTTTGAAGGATATTTCGAATCCATTGCTTCATATGTTTAATAAATTCGTCTGCTCAACAACGTTAATAACGCAATGAACGTGGCTGAACTGTCAAAATTAAAGAAAATGGAATCAATTGTCATTTTATGTGTATCCATAGGTATCCCGCACGTATGAAACTACTTATAAACAACAAAAGGGGTAAATAACCATTTAATGCAGCTGTGCCTATAGGCAAATTCCAGTTGGTTGGCACTTGGCAGTGCTCAGTCATCCGGGTTAGCAATTAATCTACACGGCGTCAGTCATCAATACTGGCTGTAACCACACTGGGAAGCGTCTGTGCTAGGAAGAGTATGGCCAGAGCACGGACACAGCACCCAAAAACGATCTAACTGTACTAATATAATAAATCAGAAGAGTTTGTTTGTTTGAACCGCGCTAATCTCTGGAATTGGCGGTCGGATTTAAAACCATATTTTTGCATTTGATAGCCCAATTCTTGAGGAAGGCTATAGGCTACTTAACATCACGCTAGGACCCTAAGGAGCTGAGCAAAAAGAATCAAAGTCAGAAAGAATGCTAAGCAAAAACGAAGTAACAGTGCGAGCAGGCAATTCGATGCGACGGGGTTGGTCGGGGGAACAAGAAATTTCACGCGGACGAAGTCGCGAGCAGAAGCTAGTATCGAGCTAGAAAGAGACGACGCTCTACAAAGTCGAACTTTTCTTAGAACTCTATGGGCCATATTGACGGCTGGGGAATGTAGTCTATTAAATCCATGCAGAAGAAGTAGGCAGAACCACTGCGAATTTTAAACTGAATGGTTTTCTACTTAGGTACTCTGCGGTCGACACGCTACTTTCAAATCGGTAATAATCTTGCCTAATCGATCATTGTCATCGAACCGTAACCTACTTACAAACAATAAATGTAGCACTAACCTTTATCCAGATGCTTCTGAGGCTGGATTTCCCGCGTTGAAGACCTAGATTTAGTCAGCCTATTCAACGTCGTCTGTCTTGGCTCAGCAGACCTCCTGCTCTGGTGATTGGTCTGTTTCACTCTCTCCTCTCTCACGATTGGCTGCTCAGACACCCTCGGACTCATCAAGCGCTCCTTATTGGTCACTCTAACAGAATTCCTGGTCAATCCCGGCCCGAATTTTCTATGCATTTCAGGAGTGTTTGGACATTTTCTTGGCGAATTGGCCGGGGCTATCGATTTCAAATCTGGAGAATCGATTCTTCCCCTATTTATTATCTGTCTCTTATACCTAGATTCTTGTGATTTCTCGTAAGACCCATTATCCGATTCATCTGAATAATCTTTATATTCTTCAGAATGACCACTCGATCTTCTCGATGTTATTCTAGGATCGATATAGTTATTGTTCTTATTAACAGTGTTGAAGGAACTCGATCTTTTAATCGACGATCCGAAACCGATGTTATTCGATTTGTATTTGAGTCCGTCGCTCAGTACTCTCTGGTGGCTTTTCTTGTCTCCTTGACAACGCGTTGGTTCGATACGAGGGTATTTCGACTCCAAGGCGTTGTTTTTCAAGACAGTCTTCAGACATACTGTTGGGTTAGCGTTGCACACGTCATTAGCTTGGCTTTCAAACGCTCGGTTTCGCGTGTGCGTCTTTCTATGAGGAGATAGTATTGCCTCCACATCATAAGGAGGCCTATTCGACAGTGTTTTGTCATCAGAACTGTTGCTTAACAACCCTTTATCAGAAGACGGACTGTTCATATTCATATCATGTCGTCTATCCGTATCTAAAGACCTTGATGCGGAATTCAAAAGAATCTTAGTGCCGGGGATTTTGGTAGACCCAGTGATGACGTAATGGCCAGGACTTCTTAAAGGACTGCTGTCATTTGAGTGGTCCTTTCTCCTGAGGCGGTAATTGAGTGAGTTGGAGCGACTTAGCTGTGAGATAGGAAGACGGGAGATCGCAGTTTTCTCACTAATGAGACTAGAAGTAAGTGCGCAGGGAATGACACTGAAGTTGTTCGTTCTTGAGGACTGGAGCTTCGCTTGGAGGTTAGTGATCGCGTTTTGCGTTTTTTGGAGATATGATTCCGTGTCTTGAGCGGGGATAAGGTCCTGTAACAAGAGAAAGATGGCGTTAAAATATTGTCTTTACGTTGTTATACAAAATGTTATGAATAGTTTTTACTTATTTAAATTTTAGATTTCTGCGAAGTGACCAATATTTGTTAGATCAATAGATATTTATTCGGAGGATGTTTGTCGTCCACGTAAGATTTATTCATGTAAGCCCACATAGCTTTCTTAAAAACTTTTGAAGGAATTATCTACATTAATTTGTTTTACTCTAGACGTATATCTTTCAAGCTCTAGAGAATTTTTCAAATAAATAGCCTGTCGTGCTTGTGTCATAAAGATGACAGGACAATATTATAAAGTGTCATTGTCAAAGCGACAAACTGAATACCACACGAAACTTTCGCTTGGAAAGCCATTAGTTTAATTAATGTATTATGAAGGTGACCCTGACAAACCCACAGCAGAAATTCCTAGCATGTGCAATGATTTGAAAACACCTGATGTTTCAACATAACTCAATTCTTTTTAGACTCCCTAAGGAGTAGTAGGCATACAAATAAAAAAATACAAATTTTATTTCAACTTAAACATTGTGTCATGCGTAGGCACCCCCGTAAGTTACAATAGTAATCATCTAAATAATAATCTTCTATATAATATGTCCCGGAATTAACGCACAACCTCTTAAGGGGTCTTTGTACTCATCATCAATCAACATAATTATATTATAAAAGAAAGTATAAAAGGTGCGTGCCGCTAAAACTCAGAAACAAGTCCCGGTACGATCAAGGGAGTTATATGTTATGGTAGCCCTCTATCTCTCATCCATGAAGAAGGTTCCCGTTTTTACCTGAAGGACGTGCTTTTTAAGATATAAGGGCTGGAATTTCGCCCTCTAGAAATTTCTAGACCAGTCCAGAACATTCGAGAGTATTCGAGAGCATTCCACAACATTCTCGAATGTTGTGGAATATTCTGGAACAACTCCCTGAGCGAAGCCGGGTACCCCAGCTAGTTATGAATAACTTTTACTATGGAACCAAACCTGATATCGCGAAAAGAAATCAGCTGTTCCGTACATTTGACGAGTGAAGCGAACTTCAGCGTACAACTGTACGGAAGTACGGAACAGCTGATTTTTTTCGCCATATCAGGTTAGGTTCTATAGTAAAAGTTGTTCATAATGATGAGTACAATGACCCCTTAAGAGGTTGTGCGTTAATTCCGAGACATGCTGTATAACTGACGACAACGCACAGCCTAAATAAACCACAGAAGATGAAACACAAGGTTTTCACTGTCCAGGGAGTGCCGGACATACTTAAGAATAATTTAAACAATATTTTGCTTAAAATCGCGACCAACTTTCTTCATCATCTGCCTGCCTTTTCCCAACTATATTGGGGTCGACTTCCAGTCTAACCAGATGCAGCTGAATTCCAGTATTTTGCATGGAGCGACTGCGTATCTGACCTTCACAATCTAGTTACTGGGTAAGACCCTTTGGTAAGACCACTTTTCTTACATAACATAACATCACGCCTTGTTTCCCCGAAGGGTTAGGCAGAGGTGGACCTATAGTATACACCCACATTTCGCCAGTTATGTTTAAGTCTCATTGTTGTCACCACTTTTCTTATTGTTTGGAAATCCTCAAGGAATGAAACCCTCCGCCTTAATCAGTTGGAGGGGTATGTCGGACTTCTATGGACTAAAACCACAAGAATTTCCGCACAATCAACACAAATGCAGATGACCTCATTGAAATACATCGTTATCCATCTTTTGCTTTGCCTATACATGCTCATTATGTATTTTCAAAATTTAAAAAAAATCAAAATCAAAAGTCTTTAAAGTAGTCAAATTAGGCTGAGAATCAGCACTTTTTGAACGTCAAAATTACTTATGGACAGTCCCCCAAAACGCCCGCCCTTCAACACCTCCTAGAGGTTTAGCGGGAAAGAACTGGCGCAAGTCCATTTAACCATAATAAATGATAATGATGTTAAAGATAGATGAAAGATACACATAATTATATAACATCACAATGAAAACATAAACTTAAAAACAATAACAAAAGGAGAAGCGTACAACAAACACACAAAGTGTGATTTTTCCGCATGTTTTACTTAGAACTCCCTGTCAAGATGGTAACAACAATCAGGTTTAGATTGCAGTAAGATATGGCAGCTAAACAATGGATCCGTTTGAGTTATTATCGCTAAAACACCCATTGTTTGAGTGCAATGTTAAGATATTGCTGGCAAAGAGTTTGCAGATGCGACTTTGTTGCGAGGCTACTGTTGTTTATGCCTTTGAGAGGATGTAACGTTTTCGGCATTAACTCTGGATTGTATCTATGAAAGTTTTCAGTAAAATCTGTACTGCAAACAATTGTATCTGGCAGTGGCGCAGCTGCAATTATCATTATAGGGAAGCCGAAGAAAAAATTGTTCAGTTCTCATAAACTCGGACTAAAAACTGTAGATTTTTTTAACCTTATAATGTATTAAACTGGTATTAAACATAATTGAAAAATATGGTTTGACACACAGGTGTACCATATTATTTGGCAATAGTAGATATTAAGAAGAGTGGTTGTTCCGAAGGAAAGCCGATAGGCATCGGGTTGTATGAAGGCTACGCCCCTGGTACCTGGGATCTACAATACAACAACAACGGGCGAACAGCAGGTGAACAGCAGGCGAATGCCCCTGAATGGACCCATTGGGAGTATTCATCTGTAATATAGGTAACCTTTACCCGCTTTTTATCTGCGACCTAGCCATGAAACTTCTACCTATTTAAGGCGACGATACCCGACTTCTAATGATTTTAAACTGAAGATCACATCATATGTTAAATTAGAGCATTTTCTTAATATGTGAATATTCTAGATTATGTTTATATTACATAGTGTAATTAATTTGAAAAAACACTGAGAATCACGCAAAAACTATCAAGCGTATTTTTATGAAACCGTCACCAGTTTAAAGATCATTTAATTTGTATCATTTAGTATACGCATTTTAATATAATACCTTTTGATTTGTGTGTAATAAATTTATAATGCGTTTAATTTGGAACAGCGCTCCTTGATGGGCGAGTCCTATTACTGGGTGGACGTACGACGCGTTGCGTGAGCTCAGAATAGAACACGCAAGCTATGCACTCAAGGCTGTTGGCATATATCTGCGTCTTAAGAATGTGTCAGATTTTGCTAGATTTGCTAAGACTAGAACATAATGAGGCCCTTGGTAACCTAAAATGAACTACTCTTTAGGGAAATAAATATCAGAAGTCCAATTCCCGTAACTAAAAACGTTCAAAATCTAGTCGCAATCTCATCTCAGCGACAATCAAATGTCAAAAATGTAGGAAAATTATAGGTATTTTTGACATATTGAGACTGAGATCAGGCTGTGAATGCTCTTAAAATTACGAGAATTGCCCCTCTGAACAAGGTTTATAAATATAGACTGACATTAGTCACTACACAATTTTATCTACTTTCAACAAACCAAATGTATGGCGAAAACACACGATAAGATACTGAAATTGACATAAAAATTAGTTTTCTACAATAAAATATTACTTATTATGTTTAGGATGTATTATTAACCGCAGTTCTATTAAACAGGTCAAGTTTTTATTTATCTGCTAAAACAAACAAAAAGACTGAGGAAAACGAGATAAGATTGTTACAAATATGCACAGGCTATGAAGAAATGTTATGAATGAATGAATGAAATGCACCGACCCTAACGTGGTTTGACCAGGCTCGATTAATCAAATGAATCCAAAGATTCACACTAGCCCCTGGAGCCTCATGTTTAATGGGGCTACAGAGACCATTGCATATCAAGGAATAGTCCGGGGGACGCAGTATTGATAGGGAAGACGTGGCTATGGAAAAATGTTAACCCATAAAAAAAGCCTAGCTTATCTATCGATTTGTTAAGCCTAAAAATGTAGAAACAGAACACCATAACTAAAATCTACACTTCTTTGTTATAATTGATGTCAGCACGAGTTAAAAAAGACGAAGATTTCTGATAGCATATTGAATTAATCTGTGGGGCAATTGCGTAACACACTTACAGTAGGAAATCAGTTTCATTTTGACAGTTCAACAACATTCATTGCGTTATTTACGTTGTTGTGTAGACACATTTTTCGAACATATGAAGCAATGGATTAGCAATATGCTTCAAAATAATTCAGATTGTGATTGATAGTGTGTTATCCAATTACGGCCGAACCCAATAACATATCTATCTCCAGTTTTGGCATACTGGAGATAGAAAAACCTATCTATCTATGGTTTTGGCCTGACATAAGGACAGATAGAAGTATACTGTCTACCATCAATAGCGATCTGTATTTTACTGAAAACAAGTTATTGGGTTCGGCCGTTAGGGTGCTGTTGCTAAATCTCATGACAATTTGATCGAATTTTTGTTATTTCTGTCAACCATTCCCTGTAGTGAACCTGAGTTTGACAGCTATACTAATTGCTGTGTAGCACGGTGCGGATGACAGATGACAGAGAGGATTCTAAAACCTCTGAAAAAGATCTTTATATTTTCAAGAAAAGAATCCTGCGACAAATAAACTCTTGAAATTCGACAGTACTGCAAATTCTGCATTGCGATTGTGACGTAACGCGTAGCAGCAAATAAAAGGCGATCTGGCGCGAATCACACGACCTACTTAAATAATGTGTTATTTTCGTGAGGTAGGTCAAATTGGGACCAGGTTTCTGAACGAATGGAAGTGCTGTGGCGACGCGGGAAACGGTTTAATAAAGAATACTGATTACCTACCTAAGAAATCTGTTTGATAGTAAAAAAAAAATATCGTGAATCTCTTGAGCAAACTCGGGAAATTTCTATAATCGTCAACATGCAGTATGAACAATCGTGATTATCAATGCTCGCTTTTCTTTGTTTGTTTGTGAAAAGAATAGATATTTCTCTGTTGTCTGTGAGACAATATACAGGGTGGCAGGGACAATGCACAACCTGTTACCATGGATTCAGTACATGATTCTGGACGCCCCCTTTTTTTTCTGGTGTATGGGAAATCATCAAATGACTTCCCCCGCTCTGAGTGGAGCGGGAGGGCGTGTCAGACTTTTACTGACTAAAACCCACCAGTGTTCTTTCAGTTGCCTGAGCCAGTGCCACGGTAACTCTTTCGAACATCCCGCGACCCTGGCTGGCATCAGCCCTAGCGGACCCCGTCAAACTGCCCAACGCCCCTGCGTTGTTCATCCGTTATTTTTTTTTAATCAGCTGTTTCCTACACAGGTGCAATACCTATGCGGTCAAAATGTATGGAACAGCGATTTTTTTTTTTTAATAACCGAGGAAAATTTTCAGGGGACTCCAGAATCATGTAGGTACTGAATCCGTGGTAACAAGTTGCGCGTCGATGTCCCTGCCACCCTGTATGTACTTACAGTAGAGGCGTAGCCTTCATAGAACCCGATTCCTATCGGCTTCCCTTCGGAACAACCACTCTTCATAATGTCTACTATTGCCAAATAATATGGTACATACACCTGTGTGTGTAACTGTGTATCTCATCACATTACATTCTAATCATAAGATTAAAAACCTACAGTTTTTTGTCTGAATCTATGAGGACTGAACAATTTTTACTTCGGCTTCCCCTAATGATAATTGTAGCTGCGCCACTGTATACAGGCCGGAATTATTAGACATACCATATATGTATATGCCACATACCTACTTTGTTTTTTTCCATTCTATCACTTCCATGAACAATTACCTAATCATTGCATCGCTTAGGAAGAAGCGCGTGTTAAACAGCAATTCAGTGTATATAACTTATGAAATGGCATTATGTATCACAACTACATAATATACAAAGTAACTAATAAATGCATGGAAACGACAGTGGTCCAACGTTATGGCAAATGAGAGATTGTGAGTTTAATCCCCACCCGTTAAACTAATCTACTCCTAGTAGCACTAGCTTATTTGGAAAGTTTATCAGAAACTACAGGAATACCAGTTATTGTGAAACCCACGTAATAATACTAAGTGTATTGGTAATGGAAACAACAGAAAACCTTGTCCGAAAGATAAATCAGCTGCTCCATACATTTATGTTCGCACAACTCGACAAAACGTAAGGAACTGCAGATTTTTGGAATGAGGTTTCTTTCGCTGTATATAACTTGTATTAATACAGAGACATCTAGTATGGTATGTTTTGCTGTATGGCCTTACAGTGGGATGATAAATAAATAAAAGGTCTCAAGTTTCAAGTTTCAAAAGTTTTTGATGTGTATATAACATCTTTCCTCTCACTTTCCTGCAATCTGTGGTAGTGATTTCGTGAAAAGGAACGGAAGTGTGTAACAGGAAGCCGGAGTACCAACCCATTCTTCGAGAGGTTGGTAATGTCAGCCAAGTTTTTATTTAATTTTATTTATTATTATATAAAACAAAAAACATATATATATATATATAGATATATGTTTTAATGATATGTTAATGTTGCTTATTACCAAGGTGAGATGTCAGATGTTACACATCATATGCGACTACTACGGCTCTCGTTCGTTTTTGTTTATAAATATAGGCTCTGTATTAATACATAATATACAGGAAAAGGAACTTCGTTCCAACCGGGTGTCCTACGACACCCGACTTTTTATTTTTTTTCGCGGTTTTCCCTTTGATCCCATCAGTTGGGGAGCGTGCGAACGACTACAGGTCCCCGGGCCCTCGGCTTATGATAGTGGAAGAAACCGTGCGGTTTTAGTTGTTCATAATTAAAAGTTCAATGACCCTTAAGAGGTCTTCCAGTTTTTTCAATTACTACACCTTGTATACACGCCTACAGGTGGTTATTTAATAGAGCAGCAACGTTGACTGTATATTACAAATACCATTATTTAACAATCAAAGTCAACTCTTTCAAGAGATATAATAACAAATCGCGTCATACTAAAATGTGACATAAGAGATAATGCAATGAATCAATGAACTAGCAATCTGCAGCCGCTTTATGCAAGACCCTGATCTTTTGACACAACATGTGCAGTTACTTTAATGGAAATACCTAATATGTAGTATTACTTCTACAGATAGTTTCTATGTATATGTCTTTTTACTATCATCAATATTAGGCTAGTTTAGAATAAGTTCGCCCTGTATTACATGGGACTTGGACATACGACGTCGTCATTGTTGGTAATTAAGAGCGTTGTCACATTTTGCACCTCTCTCGCTCACACAGAACCAAATTTTTAAGAATGTTAAATGAAAAAAAGCTTTTTTAAAAAATGTAATCAATGGGCGGTCTACAAAATAATATTAATTTAATAGGTAGTTATAAAAAACACTTTTCTATTGCGTTATCTAATAAACTTAGGTAATTAAGTATTATGATCTGTTTTTGAGATGATGTAAATAAATGCCACAATAAAAATGTGTTTTTAATAATTACCTATTAAATTAATATTATTTTGTAGACCGCCCATTGATTACATTTTTCAAAAATGCATCTTTTCTTTTAACATTAGGTATTAAAAATTTGGTCCCGTGTGAGCGAGAGAGGTGCAAAATATGACAACCCTCTTAATGTATTATTATTGTATTGTGTTATTGCCATCCCCTAAAAAGGGTAACTAAATTGTTGACAGATTCCATAAGGACAGAGGTTACTGCTACTCCACAAAATTGTTGTTTTAGCCAAAGACTTTAATCGCTATCATAGAAAAACTATTTAATTAAGCTGATGCTCAAATCAAGCACAAACGCTCTCACCAGTCAGAGAATTTAAAGACTATTCTACTACACTTGTAGCTTCCAACAACAATAAGGTTAAGATAAATCTATTTACCAACAGCGACGAGCAATTCAATCTATTTTTTGCACCCATTGAGCAAAGATATAGCTATAATCCGCCTCGCGAATAAAATGAAAACATATTTTAAAAGTGAAAGTCAGTTACGTGTTGGAATGCAACGCTCCTAAACGGACCTCATTCGTTTAGATCTATGTGATGTGTTGTGAAATTAAAAACTATATTTATTATACATAGACAAACATTTTGAGATAACCTTTTTGCAAATGCATTAAAGTGAAGCGGAAAATAGCAGTCGTCGTTTATGAGTTGAGCGAAGTTCAGCAGCGATTACCATGTCAAGTAACTTCGAGTTTGTTATAGGAAAATGTCTTACAGTTCTTATTTAATCAGCCTAATAATCTAGTCATTTGAAGTATTCCATATTAACATTAGCTAGTATAATACAAACTTATTCAATACAAAAATCTTTTAGAAATTCGTATCCAGTTTAATTTACGCCAACGTAACTAATTCTCGACTGAAATTAGCACGTCTCCAGTTACAAATAGCTGGACCACAGAAGATTGGAGAATATAATAAGTATTTCCTCTATTCATAAACTTATATTCGACCTAATTATATCAGCCTTGCAATAATTTTAAATATAGTACGCGCATTGCATACACAGGGTGAATTACTTATTAAGATTTTGATATGGGCATTAAGGGCGAAAACCGAAACTAAAATTAATCAAATTCAGAAAATGATTGTGCTTGGAGGTCACTGTCGCGCTGAAGTGGCTTCACTGTCACTCATGACTCTGCACAATAATTAAATTGTGTTCGCTAGCAAATCTTTTATCAGAAAGTGAGTTACCTACCATACATAACATACAATTACCGTTTTTAACATTTACAAAAGGACACCGTGATGATAAGAAACTGGAACATACAGGCATTGTTTAAAAACAAACAAACGTCAATCTGATTAAAAAACTGTAAAATCAATTAACAGAAAACTTACTAAAAGTCACGTACAACTCGACAACGGTCATTCAATGTAATTACTTAGTAATTTACAACAAATTATAAGAAATGAACGTGTTAAAACAAAATTTGTTAGGACCTTATAAATATTATTAGTAGAGTTTATATTTCCCCACCACAACGTCAACGTAGAGATACGGCGGTGGGGAAATATAAACTTTACTCTACTAATTATTAGTAGTTTATATTGTTATTAGAGTTTAAAAATATTTGAATGTGAAGGTTGTAATTACTTTTATACAAGGTGTAACATAAATAACGCACAACCTCTTAAGGGGTCATTGTACTCATCATTATGAACAACTTTTACTATGGGACCAAACCTGAAATCGCGAAAAAAATCAGCTGCTCGCTACATTTATGTTCGCATAACTCGTCAAAATGTAGGGAACAGCTGATTTTTTTTCGCGATTTCAGGTTTGGTCCCATAGTAAAAGTTGTTCATAATGATGAGTACCCCTTAACAGGTTTTGCGTTATTTATGTTACATGTTGCATTTAACCACTTGTAATTGGTAATTGACAAAGAAGGTAATAAGAAATAATCAAACTATAATTTTATGATGAATTGATATAATTTCATCATTGTGAAGTCAAGATTATGCTAAATTACTTATGTGTGCTATAGGGTTAATAAGTATGTAGGTACTCCATACCATTTGTAAGGTAGGCCGGTATCAGTAAATTGTTTACGTTGGGCGCCAGGAAGCCTATATTGGCGCCCAACTTGGGACCAAAGTTAAGTTCCTGGCGCCCAACGTGGGGCCAATGTGGGGTTCCTACCGCTCAATGTAAATAAACTAATAATACGTTGTTCAAGCAACCGAGTTGGTGTTCGCAAAGTTTACTTTATATAACTAACTGTATCTTCATTTGGCTACACATCTAATTATTATTATGCCAGTGAGTCACTGCGTTCAATAGATATAATAAAATTTGAATACCTAGTTTTAAAACCACGAACTCAAAACCAGCGTGATTAATACATTTTCATTAATTATAAACCGTTGCTCTCTTTGTTTACATCGTTCTGGTTTGGTTTCGGTCTGTTTTGTGTTAAGACGATTGAGTCATACTTAACAATGCTGAAAATAAATAAACCTTTTTGTATGCAGACGTTATGGTATGCTAAACTTTGCTGAAATAGCTAGGTACTACGGATTTTATAGGTAAGTTGTACTGTAGTAAACACAGGTTAGAGAGAGAGAACACAAATATTGACGATAGAAAAAAATGTTTTGTTTCTATTAGTCGAATCTAGAGACTGAAAGGTGAAGAAAATTTTAATCTTTATGATTCGTAAAAATAAAGACGAGTGTTGTTTGTACTAGTCTCAAACGCAGAAATGAGCATGGATTTTCGTTCAAGTCAGTTTAATTTTAAATATAACTAAATGTAAAGAAACCTCCACGACTGCCGATATTTAGCATGTGCGGCGCATTGTTATTCTTTCAAGAAGAAACATGATGTGAACAGTTACTTATAACTGTTTACATCATCATCATGTGTCAACACCCTTGAAAGTATGCGCAGGTACGTTACTAAAGCTACGTTAGATTTCGCAATTACTAGACATATACGAAAACCTAATATTTCAGTAATATCTGCTAATAGCCCCAAAAGAAACCGCAATGATTCACAATAAAATTATGCCATGTAAATTATAATACTACATACTACCTATTTAAAGTTTAGAGACAAAAAAGTTTACCTAAACAATGTCGCCAACGCCATTAATCCTCCAACGTGTCACATATGGCAACATTATGACTGTTTTATCTGTGTCATTTGTCAATATGACACGTGCCGTTTAGGCGCGTTTTGGTCACAGCCGTCAAGGTTGAGTGAAAGTTAGATCTAGCGGTCGTTGTCATACTAATCTAGATCTTACTCAAATTCCAGGCAAGACCGCTGAAAGTCATGTTCGATAAACGTTTAGAAACAATTGAATTAGAATTGGCAAAGTTAAGAAGTTTTAGTTGAGATCCCTGTTATGAGGGAAAATTGTTATAAGCCGTCTTGTCGATATAATCCAGACACAGTCGGTATTACAAATGCGAAAGTGACTTTCACAGTCTGTTCAAATGCCATTATAGAGCTTCTGCCAAATCGACTTTGCAATTTTTGTCAACAACCCTTTTTTAACCCGTAAAAAGACAAGGCTTTGTTCTAGATGTTTCAAAACCTTGTTTTCGGGTTAAATCGTTTAATTAATGCAATTAATAAGTAATCCCTCTTTAAGCACCATATAACACGATTCCTACCGGCTTCCCTTCGGAGGTTCGCATCAGCAACTGTATCGCTATTGGAAAATGGTACAGTCAATAAATAGTATCTACTATTGCCAATAAAGTTAAAACCGGCTTTGCTTCGGCTTCTCTCTTACAAAAATTGACACCTCGCCGCTGATAGTCTTGCAAAGTCAATCCCGGCTCGGTGATATTGAGGTCAAATTTCAATTAACTCGTCTTCACCTTAATCCGGCTTTTGCATCCTTGAAGTTAACTTCCATTTAATCTAAAACCAGAGTAGTTTTAAATTCAGTCATTATTTTGAACACCATTTTTTTCTGCTTAGACTGGTAGCCAAGCAAAAAAAAGGCTGGGAAAAGCTCATAAGTATGTAAACAATTGACAATGTCAAAAATGTTTCCCGTCTCTTAGATAACAATCACAAAGCAATTATCATTAAGAGAACAATATAATTAACACTACCATAAAGTTTTGTTTACTGCTTCAAGTAAGATTTACTGCTATTTTATACTCTACTATATCTAGAGTCAATATTTATTTAAATAGTCGATTTACTATAAAATTTATCACATCACTACCATGAACGGAGAACTTTATTACTATTCCACTTTTTATTTATAACCTCTACCAAATACAATAATTCGCAGCCAATTAATTATATCGGTTTATTGGAGACAAAATTAATCGATTCATCTAGAAAATCACTGCTATCTTCATCTTGTAATTTACAGTTTACAAATAAAGCAATGACCACAATATGATGTCATGTGCTACATCGAACATGACTCAGCATCTGAATCACACCTCTTGACCAAAAATGGCAAGTCAAGTCAAGATTCTTTTGTGCTTATTTGAACTTGGCCTTTGATGTTATGTCATCTGCTTTTGAGTTTAATTTTAAATAATGATACCTCCATGCCGATTTAATTGCTGGCCATAAAAACCAAGATATAAAACGTATCCGATTTTTTAGATGGTGGCTGTATTTTTGACGTTTAATTACGCGGGAAAATCTATCGCTGTCAAAAGATTTTTATTTAGTTTTGTGAGCCACTATTGGAAATATATTGCTAAAAATAAGTAGAGTTTACGTAAAACAGTAGTTATAGTAATATAAAAGTGTAAAACATATTGTTTTAAAAGGCACAAAGGGCCGGTAGCGACAATGACGGGATGTGACGTCAGCAGCAGGTGCAGGTAACATTAGCTCGCCCCCTGCACCGTGAGATGGTCTAAGCTAATAGAAAAAGGCGTTTTACCGAGAAATAATAAATAGCAAAATACATAAAAAAGGGCAAGCTAGTTTTAAAAATCTTAATGCAAACATTATTGACTATCAATCAATTAAGCTGCTAGGCCTATTGCAGTCCACTGCTGGACATAGGCCTCTCCCAGGCTGCGCCACAACACGCTGTCCTCCGACTTCAGCATCCAGTAGTCTGTCCCAGCCACCTTCTTAACGTCTTCATGGTTCATCTAGCTGGGGGGCGTCCCACACTAGACGTCACACTATGCTAGATGATAATTTGGATGCATGAAAAGTCTGGCTACTTGAGGGACTTTAATGAAACTGAGAAAAAAACGCAATTATGTACTGTAACTATACGTTTTAAATAACGCATCATATTATCATGTCTTGGTTGGACTCAAAAATACTTACGACTAGAAGACAACAGTAATACTGGTATATATTTGTAGATACTTAGGGAACAATAGTAGGCAGAGGAAAACTAAAGAAATTTAATTAAATTCACGGAAACCAAAACAGCTGAAAATAAAATCTAATATTTACAATGCGTGAATAATTGAATGCATTATTCATTTAATTAACAACAAAAGCACTCTTAAATGTTTTATAAAACTGTTGGTTACTCAAACAAAGGAGTTTATTTTAGTATTTATAATTTATGAATAAGTGTTAGACATCTGTTTCTGACTGACGGCTAAATAGGAGCGTCCGTCTGGCCTACATTTTGTATAAAAATGTGTTAGCCATATTTGTCTACTAATTACTACAATGTACCATAAACGAAAGTTTTATGGGTCAAACACGTAAATCGACTAGTGGGCTAAATTAATCATTTACTCGATTCCTAAATTGTCTTTTTTATTGACTTTTAAGTTCGAGGTGTGATTTTACTCCCGCGCAAAATAAATCATTATGTCATTTTCATAAATGGCAATGTTGTGTAACTTGAGTGTATTTGATGTTTATTTTTGGCTTAGTCTATAGCGATTGAATTTGGCTTTGTGATTATGAGTTTTACTTACTTATTAAATTAACTTCAATAGATGTAGGTCGAAAAGAGAAGTTGCTAGATCAGTGTCAGTTTATTCATTCTAGTTTTCGTTGCTCTGATACATTTTTGGAGTAGGTACCTATCTAGTTACTTTTCTTTTTAATTGAGCGACTAAGCACTATGTAGTCATTTTACTGCAGATGATTGCATGATTTATGTTCAGTTATTAATATGTCATTCGTTCAGCTGCCATTTGATCTGTCGTTCTGTCAAACTTCCAACAGTTTATTTATTTATTTAAACTTTTCACACTCGAAAAAAAGTATTAAGGCGGATAGCTCCAACCCCTTAAGCCCCCGTAACTTGCACCATACTTCACATGCTTGCAATCGTGAATTTGTGACGTGACCGCCTAAGCGTGATACCCGGATCGTTATTGTTATTATCTATTCGTGTCAAGTTACTTTTTTTAAGACATGGCCACACAGGCACACTTCCGTCACAATTACAGCCTCATGGTTCAGCTATTTTTGGAGTCTTGGCTTTGATATCCTTTTTAAGATTTTAGTACGGGTAATGTTGGATTGAGAGCAGTGGTGGCTCAGTGGTAACGACCCCGACTTACTTGTTGTAGGTCGTGGGTTCGAACCCAGGCAAGCACTTTGTCTAATTTATATCATCACCACTGCTCTCAAAACGGTAAAGGAAGACATTGTGAGGAAACTGGCATGTCCTAGAACCAAAAATTCGAGGATGTGACATCTACCAACCCGCACTAGGTCCGCGTGGTGGATTACGGCCCACTCCTTCTCATCGAGAGGAGGCCTGTGTCCCAGCAGTGGGAATATTATAGACTGATTATGTTGATGTTGTGACTTGACCTATACACTAATTGTGCAGACAATAGACCGATAAGTAGCTTATGTGATGGTACCATATATATATAGCTCTTTGATTACAACCTACAAACAGAAATATCTAAACAGAGTAACATTTAGCATAAATAGTGATAATTTCAGCAAAATCGCAGATTCTATAAAATTCGAAAACCATTTTTATCCTAGCTCTCGTGGTACAGGAACAGATGTTTGTGACTCTGCAATAAAGAAATTATTAATTAAAAATAAATGATTAATATGAGCTTTCTGAATAAAATTTGAGAGAACAATGGGCGCTAAGCCGTTCTCGGTAAGTAAAGATGGTCACCCATCCACGGAATAAACTCGGCCGGCGTAGCTTAACCTAATCGATCAACCCGTTCGGCTGTTTATTAGTTAGGCATACACAAACATTCGCTCCAAAATACACAGTGTAACTCGCCCTACAATCATTCCAACATTTCTAAATTATCTTCATAAAAAGTAACAACTTTCAACTGACCAAAGGAAGTACGTAAACAGCCTTGGATAAGCCATTAGCCAAAAATTAAATTAGCCTAATTTCACCATACCACCCACACGTACCTAGAGCATTCCCACACTCGCTCGAGGCCGTGTAGCCGAACCCTAATATTGCATGTAAATGGCAACACATGTTCCATATTGGATGTTTGAATTTTGAACGTTCGTGAGCGTTCGAATTTTGCGAATTAAAAAAGGAATGGGTTATTTATTTTATAATGTCATGTATTTTATTTTAAGCCAGCTCTCACCGTTAAATTTATGACATGACATTGCTTGCGACTGAAATCATCCTAAAAGAGACCAATACCGATTAGTAGTCTCTTTCCATCGAGTTTTTTGGTAATAGGCTAGTTCACAGTAAGAAAAATGCCTTATCAATTTTGCATTGCAGAATGGTTGTGAGCTAAAAATCAATATTCAGTAAATCTACAGAATATTATAATATTCCGACAGAAGCAATAAATAATTTGTGACCAACACTGTTAAAAAAAAAAACTTGCAGATTTGACAGAATGTACGAGTAAGTCTTGAAGTCACTTGAGCCGCCATGACAGAATACACCGTTTTTTGACAATCAGAATTAAAAATCGTTATAAAATGAAAAAATAGTTCTGTTAATGTTAATATTTCGCTGAAATATTCATATTTTGAGGTAAATAAAGCACAAGGAACAGTACTGGTTTTAAAAACCGTCAACTTGCCTATTGCCCTCTATTGCCACTTCATGTTTTCAAAACCGACCTTAAGAATTAGTTCTAAAGCCCAATTCTCGTACTAATGTTCCCTACATTTTTGTCAAGTTTTTGACATCGATGTCGCTGAGATGAGATTGCGACTTGAATTTGTTTGTGTTTATGATCGGTTTTTTTTTTTGACTGATCGAGGACTGAGTTTAGATTGCGACCGTTCGTTCTTAAAAATACGAGAATTGCCCTTCCCCCCCCCCCCTTTTGGATGGGATATCATCAAATGGCTTCTCCCGCTGTGGGCGGAGCGGGAGGGCGTGTCAGACTTTTACTGACTAAAACCCACCCGTGTTCCTTCTGTTGCCTGTGCCGGGGCCACGGTAACTCTATCGAACATCCCGCGACCCTGGGGACCCTGGAGAATTGCCCCTCTGAAGTCAGCTTACACTTCTGCTGCGTAAGCGTCGCATTTATTTAATTTTTACATACAAACATAATTATTACCTATTATAATAATATCTGATGAAATTCTTAGTCTTTCTATAAGACTACAGCTTTTACAGGTTTTAATTTGTTTGTGGCCATTAAAAGAACATTAAATAATTTGGTACTCCTTAATATCTGCTGAATCTGTTAAAGGCTCTTACAAGATTTCACGTAACTTTTGACCAGCGGCAAAATTACACTTCAATCTGTCCAGCCTTTTCCCAACTATGTTGGTTTCCAGTCTAACCGAATGCAGCTGAATACCTGTATTTACATGGAGCGACTGCCTGTCTGACCTCCACAACTCAGTTACTGAATAACACGATACCCCTTGGTAAGACTGGTTGTCAGAGTTTTGGGCTTCTGGCTAGCCGTAACGATAATTGTCAAAGATCTACGACTGACAGCCGGGACCAAGGGCTTAAAACGTGTTTCACGAGGCACGGTGTGGTTTCGATATGTAATGGACGGCTACCCATCAAAGAACCGACCGCGGCAAGCGTAGCTTAACCTTCAATTGACCCGTGCAGTTGTTATCATTTAGCCACGGGCCCCTCTTTACGTAAAAACACTTGTTGAAAGTTAATCAATTAGATATCATAAACAGCAAAAAACCCAACTGGCGCTTACAAAATCCTTTTCAAAAATCTCTTTTCAGTGGGTTATGTAAAAACTACACGATAATTGGACTGCTTCATTGGTCTAGTGGTCGCAAGCGCTACTGTTGAGCATGAGGTGCTGAGTTCGACTCCAAGGTCGGGCGAAGTCTGCCAGGGTCGCGGGTTGTTCGAAAGAGTTACCGTGGTCCCGGCACGGGCAACTGAAGGACCACGGGTGGGTATTAGTCAGTAAAAGTCTGACACGCTCTCCCGCTCCGGTCAGAGCGGGAGAAGTCATTTGATGATTTCCCACCCAAAAAAAAAGGTCGGACAAAATAATACTGGGTTTTTCTATCTGGAATTTCTTCTCAGTAGCAACCCGGAGTCTGGATTTGTGCCCGTTGATGGCAATAGGCGTGCCCCCTATTATATGGGACTTAAACATAACTGGCGAAATGTGGGTGTACTATAGGTACACCTCAGCCCAACCCTTCGGGGAAACAAGGCTTGATGTTATGTGTATATGAGATTATTAAAATGAATATAGGTAACTTCAGCGATTTTTAGTGCCATAATGAAAAGTATCTCATATTTTTTTAAATTATGTATGACCTCAGACAGCGACCAATGACTTACACTGCCAACACAAAAATAGTCGATTCGAATAGACACATGAAAAATCGACTAGACATTACAAACCAAATTATTCCATGTTTGAGCAAGATTTAGCAAGAATACGCTAATATGCTTTTTTATTTCTATTTTAGAGTATAATTGTTAATAGGCGTTACGGTTCGATTCGAACTTCTAGCGGCAACTATGAGTCAACCGTACTGGTGATGACAAAAGTTTTTTATTTTACGGTTTTTTTCCAAGTAGTTAACCGAAAGGAGGTTAATTTTATTCAACACAATTTACGATTTTTTATATTATTTGCAAGCATAAACTGTATAAATATGTTTTTGAATCGTATTCTTTGTCAAGAAATATTTTTTATCGCTTTAGATTTGCATGAATTTGAAATTTTATTAACACTAAACATCAAATTAAATTGACCTCTCTGATGCCTTGAACTTACAGATAAAACATTAAACAATGTGTTACTTCCGTGGATTGTTAGTTTTTATCACAATATTGATACATCTACCAATTCTTATACGAAGTATCTTTAAAGATACAATGTTTTATTATTGGCAGTCATCAGACTAAGGTTTTTCTTACCTTTGGCAGTTGGAATAAATAGTACAGTATGCGTACGCTTGTGGAGAGATATTTAAAGTTCAGAGCTATTTTTAAATGGGAATGTCCTCAAATTCACATTATTAAAAAAAAAATCACGTTTCCACTTGTTTGGGTCTATTTTTGTACATATCAGTGTCATTTGAAAATGCCAACATGCTGTCCTAGAAATATACAGCTAAAAATGTTGCAGCGTTCGTTTTCTAGCTTTAATTGGCCAAAACCAACGACTTAATGTCTTTCAGTCATTTCTCCCTCTTGTGAAATTGTGTTATTACATTTATGTCGACGAATGTACATTAAAAGATGATTATTTAGATAAAGCATTACAGAAATTGCGGAAGCGTAAAGCCGGGCGTGACGGCTGAGGATTTATACCACTTTCCTTTGCTCTTTTACACGCGTGTCATGTGCTTGTCTGTGGTTATTTGTATATTCTGTGGTTCACTTGTCATTTTAAACGTTTTATGCCAAATTGTGGCGGGAAATGTCGAGTTAAATCTCGTAAGATAGAAAATGTTTGTTAAATCTACTGTTAACTGGAAAATTATTCTGTTTGACCGAGTTAAATGTTGGCCGCTGTAGAAGACGTAGTAATTTGGGGAAATTTATTATTGTAGTCGCCTATTTATACGATGATAGCTCTACACTTTATTAAACCCGTCTTGATTCGTTTACGTTATAATTGTTTTGGCCTAATTTTGTCACCTTGCAAATTATACGTCGTTTGTAGGCGGGATACAATTTAACCGAGAAAATCTTGGCGGCACTAGTAATAAAATGTATGAATATGTATAAATATGATAAATAAGTACATCTATTATCTCTTAACCGCTTTCAAAATAACCATTTAATTAACACCTAGACACCTACTTGATATACCTTCTATTTAACGGTAATGTCAAACTTTATAAATATCGAAGATTCATTAGTGTGTAAAAAAAAACTGTAAAAAGAGGTTGCAATCACATAGCGGTTTCTAAACGGAACAAAAAATTACTCCCACGTCCCTGATCTATGTTAAAACAGAACGGCGATAAAAATATTAACTTCCTGATGTTTTGTAATATGAGTCTTATTTCTATGAGCATAAGGTTAAAATTTCGTATAGTTTCAAAGTTCGCGTGGAAAAATAATTTTTCTCATTTTTCTTTTGCTGTAGTGTTGTTCTCAATGACAGGTTATCATTTCTAAAATGGCGGTCAAGTTCAAGTTTCATTCGGGTCACAGTTATTTGTTTTGTTTTGTAATTCCGTGAGATATTTATTTTTGGGTGTGCAACGAAATGATTTGAATAAATTAAATAATTTAAGTGATAAAATTTTGGTTTTAACGATTCATTTATATAAAGTGTTTCAAACAACCGTAAAAGAATATAAACCCGCATTTTACCGATGACACCTTAACCCAATCAGAAAAAAAACAATAATCTTCGCGCGTTCCAAAATAAATAACGCGAAATGTCAAACGTTGAATTCCATTTTCAAATCGTAAATAGCGAGGCCGCGCCTAGACTATTAACATGCTTATTCCAAAATCGACCTTGTGAGGGCAAAGATAAAGTTTATTTTGCATGAATAAAATAGTGAATATGACATCAAAAGTTCAACAACAAGCCACTCCTTTGTGCTTTCAAGTTGTTTTATTTTAATTAGGTATTTATGAACGGAATATATCTTATGACTGTATTTTCGAGAATGTTGTATGAAAAGTCACAGTTACATGGTTCCTGTACGCCAACCGCCAAGTGGCGAGTTCAAAGGCCTGGCAGAAAGCTCTACGAAATAAATCAAACACAAATAGTTGGAAGATTAAAAAATAACCTAATACCTATTCCATTTTCGACGATAAAAATCAGTCAGATAAATAGCCTAGCTAATCTTTTGCTTGATCATAATTCTGCAGTCCTACCTAATTAGAAAGAAACTTGTGACTACATTGTTAAATTCCTTATATCATACGGAATCCTAAAAAAAACTGTTACCTCTTAGTCATAAGGAAAAGCTTTCAAATAACACAGAATATATTTTATTACAACAATGACCATTGACAGTAGTAACGAGCATGCTTACATTTTTAAACAGTCATAGACAATGGGTACGTAACTTTTTTAACAAGATGTTTAATCTGTCTTAGAGGACTACTATACATTGAGTCATTTCCGTCATTCTAAATAACGACTAAAGAAAACGTTTAACATAATTATAATGGCTACATACACCGAATTAATATGTATTTAATGTGTTACATTATATTTATTTTACTAGCAACGCTCGCGTTTCTAAGCGTGTGTAAAAAGATTTTTATTTTCTTGAATAAAAGTACTTTCTTCATGAACGAACACCAAAACTATAGGTATTTGGCTTGGTTGTTTAATGGAAAAATGTAGCAAACAGACAGACAGAGCCTCTTCCTAAACAAATAATCATTATATTAGTTTGGAGATGGCCGATACGAATGACATCATACAATGATCACTCGTCTGGAAAGTGTAATGCTTACAGTTTCCAGGTAAGATGACTCTTTAAATTAACTAAGGCGTACTACTTATATCAAATACTTATTAATAGCGTTGATCGAAGATGGAGCATATTCCTTATTTGATATTCAGTAGGGATCAAAACGACACCAGCAATTTATACTACGCTAACTCAAAAAAGCGTAACTTCGAGTTAGCGTAGTATAAATTGCTGGTGTCGAAAAGAGCTTCCATAAGTGACGGTACAATAAGCCGCACGTCACTGGTAAGAAAACCAAAATAAGCTGGCCTCGCATTCTATTGAAACTCCGTACTACGCGAGGCCAGCTCAATGTCAAAGAGTTACTATCGACGTACAGTCGAGAGTAATCAGCGTTCATCCGACGCACCGGTAAAATTTATCGAACCGTAACTTTATAAAATAATTGGCACATCACTATTTTTAAGGTATGTGTGTTGCCAGCTGCATATTGTAAAATAAATAACAACAAACTAGTTTTGAAATTATTTCAATAACCATGGTTATTGGGGTTACTTGGTCAATGTTAGGCATCTTAGTCGAGGATTATTTATGTCTAGGATTTTAAATAGAAACTCGCCGCTTAAAAATGAATGTAAGTAGTATCTTTTGAATGTTTGAGACAACAGGAAATTTTATTTTTATAATGGCATGAAGGTGTTCTCACCATAGGAATTAAAATATCATCCAAAAGAAACGTTTACGTATGTAGGTACAACTAAATTTCAATATAAAAGAAGTAATTTATTAATTCATATTTTTTTTATTATTAAGTGAGGTCATCCGGGGCTATTGTAGCCAGGGGGCAAACGTAACTGATTGAGATAACTCGTTATGCAACAATAACGAGTTACCTCCATTAGTTACATTTGCCCCCTGGCTACAATAGCCCCGTGTGACCCTAATTAATTTGTAAAAATATTTTTACGACTTTTCCATCAAAATAGGTATGACTGCGTCTGACTCTAGAATCATCATCATTATCATTTCAGTCGGAAGACGTCCACTGCCGGACATAGGCCTCCCCCAAGCATCACCATATCGACCGGTTCTGTGCTTCTCGCATCCAGCGGACTATACCTACTTTCATTACAGACTCAATGACTCATAGAAAGGCTTTTTGGCTGGTTGGTTGGTTTAGAATAAAGCACTCTAGAGTGAGTCATATTATAATCATAGATCATCGTTATTATAAGTTTGATTATAACGTTATGCTGTAACAAAAAAAGTTATTTACTGTTTTGTGTTGGTGCGTGAAAAAGTATGACTCACACAATCAAATTCTCTTTATGTAAAAACTAGCGCCCCGCCCCTGCTCCGCACGGTTTTACGACTTGACAAAACGCTGATATTTCTTTATTATTACATTTATTATACAATAAATCCCCCCACCGCGTCTGTCTGTCTGTCTGAACGCGGTGAACTCAAAAACTACCAAACGGATTTTCATACGGTTTTCGCCAATGGACGGAGTGATTCATGAGGAAGGTTTAGGTGTATAATTCTTTAAGGGGTTTGTGTAAATTGGCTGAAATATGACGACGAATGTTGAAGATGTCGGAAAAAATTTATTGATTGGTTTTTTGCGGCACACTTAATTTTAATATCAATATTGTAATCTAGGAATTAGATACCCTGCATTAAAAGTCTAGATTGAAAAACTTAAAAATAATATCACGGTGTAATTAGGATATTATCTTTAGTCATGCATGCCTGATAAGCTTTCTAATTTAAAAGTAAAATAATATTTAAGTACTTATGGAAAACTTAAGAATCGAACAGAAAAATAAATGCCAACCTGAAAACGGCCGCGAAGTTCATACAAGATGTAACATAAATAACGTACAACCTCTTAAGGGGTTATTGTACTCATCACTATGAACAACTTTTACTATGGGATCAAATGTGAAATCGTGAAAAAAATATCAGATGTTCCCTACATTTTGGCAAGTCATACGAACATAAATGTAGGGAACAGCTGAATTTTTTTCGCGATTTCAGGTTTGGTCCAATAGTAAAAGTTGTTCATAATGATGAGCATAATGACCCCTTAAGAGGTTGTGCGTTATTTATGTTACATCTTGTAGAACCATTTTTTCGTCGAATAATGGACATCGGTTTCTCTAGCATTGAAGAATGTTAAATGCAGCTTATACAAATAATTGAAAAATATGTACAAAAAAAAGCAAAAATAAATTTTAAAACCCGACTGTGTAAAAGTGAACTTTGAAAAAGATGGAAACAAAATTACCTATTTCTGTCTCCAAACAATCTCATGCAGTTGGAGGCAAAGGTCAAATTGTTAAAAAGAAGATGCCTCCGACGGCATGAGATCGTTATTGGAGACAGTCTTTTTGGCCGCAGTCAGGTACAAAGGGGAGGTTGACGGTTCTGAACCTATGATTACCTTACCACCAAAAAATTATTGACACTCATTCGCTTCCCCTTATTCCAATTAATTTGAAGACGGCGCAACATGTCTTTTTCTTCTATACTTCTCAGTTAGTCGTCGTCATCTCGGTAGTCACCCCTTTCTATCCATGTTGTGGCGGCATCGCCACAATGGAACGCGTCACACTGACGTCACGCAAAATCCTGTATCGCGCAAACAGAGTTTACCGTGCGACTAGCATATATACAACATCCCGACATCAACCGTCGGGCAGTAGCCCACCAGACACAACACCCGTCTGGTCGGAGGATCCTCCCTTTTCTATGGAGGATGAGTGAACTATCACACAGTCTATCCATCGTTTCTTTGATCTTTCTCTACTCTCAAAGCCAATTATATAAAAAAGTAATATCGATACTATTTAAGTAGATAGTACCTATTGTTAATATCGGTTGTTTCCACAAACTACGATTTACTTACCCCCCCTCTTCAAAATTATCTCTCGACCTATCCTCTCCATCGCCACGTTTCTTAATTCTTACATAGAAATCTCATGGGTTTTTGGCATAGCTTGTTAAAACAGTTTGCTGCCAAAAAGTAACATCAATACTATACTTTGGAAGTAATCCAAGGCTATTTACATAGTGCAACGGTAATAAAACTTATTGGATATTACTTCAGAGAACGGTTTGAAATAACTTCCAGTTGATATTATTAGTTTATTAGGTCTGGGACTGATTCTGACGCATCTGGTTGGCCATCTTCACATTGCATTCAAAGGAGACGTTAAATAAATGTATGGGGCTTGGTACTAAAATAATTGAAAATTTAAACAGCCTTCTGAGCTCTATATAGGCTGAAAGAGGGTAATTCTAATTATCAAATGTCTTTGGGCATTTAATTTTTTTTACAGCCGCCCGTTTTTCTTTTAAGCAAATGTTGAAAACTAAAATGCTTGTATCACTAACTACAAACTTTATTTATATTTTAGGGTTTGCCACCCTGTGGCAAATAACGTGACAATGACAGTGTCAGTGTCATTGTGTATCATATAATTTTCCTATATCTTGTGTTTGATGTTTTTTTTATTTTATTTTATTTTAACGTCATTCTGACATAATATACAGATTTGACTTTTCGTCGATACGTTTTTGATATTGCATTGTCATGATAATCAAAATTTTTTGCCTCAATTTCATGGAGCTGCAGTTAAAATTATAATAAAATCTCAAAGTATTTAACAGAAACGGGAACTTTAGCCACATTTAAAATAATTATATTGCATAGAAATGAATAAATAAAGGCTATGTGCGTTTTGTTTGTACTGAAACATTTTTCACTTTTTTTACAAAAACAGGCGCCTGAAAAATCATATTTAACTATAAATCGAGTAGCTTAATAAATAAGCTTTCTAATAAGGTATGTACATCACATTAGCGTTTAAAAATCTTCGAAATATTATACCACTTTTGACCTCTCCTTTCAAACATTACCCAGTAATTACATACAAAGTGCACCTTTTATTATCTATGCATAAAAATAATTTCTGTGACTGCCTGAGAACGCATAGCAAGTCACGGAAAATTAAAAAAAAAACCTTTGAAAACAATGGTTGGATTCAAGGATAACAACTCGTTTGAAGCATAGGTGGTTTTGACTATTAATATTTTATTTAAATTTCAATAGATACGGTCTATCTAAAAATATTAAACGTATGCCAAATAATTTCCAACTGACCCAACTAAAAATTCAATGTACAACGGAACATTTTTAAACTGGCAACCCTCTCCAATGCTACCAACCGCTTAAATATTAATCCCTTGTTCCCAGTACACTCGTTTGTTTCTGAATATGCATATGACCTCCTCTTTAACATCGAACTTTTAACTTTATATCTACGTATTTAGAGTTCTAAGTTGAAAGCTTTGGATGGAGTTGAGACTATTGTTAATTCAGCTTAGGTCAGTTGAGTGGAGTGGTATCTAAATTTTTATTTGCTTGATAATATCTTGAAAATGTGAAGTTGTGAAAAGTAAATGATAGATACGTATATGAGTGAGTCAATTAAGTTAAATTATTGTGATGTGGTATACAAAGTGTTTTTTTGATATGTCATAATCGTAATTCTAGGGTAGGAATGAGACCTTAGCAAAGAATCAACTGGCGTAAATTATTTTTCAATTAATTTTTTTTTTGTTTTAATTTTTTATACAAAATAATTCGACAAAGTTACGATTATTAATGTAAAACACCCTTCCGTGAAATATAACAACGTCGCTTTTTCTTAGCTTTAATTATGAATGATTGGTATTATAAATCAAAATGAATTACTCGTATTTATCAATGAAACTTAGATACCTACAAGTATAAATAAAATGGGTTCACATTGTACCTAATTGTTTGTTTTTTTACGAAAGCTAAATTATGTAAATTCAATACATTTGAATAACTTCCATACATCGATCTAAAAATATGTAGGAAGACGATTAAAAACTTATCCTCATAGAGCAAGAGCAATCGACGTCGATCATTAATAAAAACACGGTAACAAAATGCAGTACTTATACTTATTTAATATTGTTTCTATATTTCTATGAAGCATTTATCGTTCATCCATGCATGTCTTGTTAACAATGTATAGTTTTAATTACAAATAATCACATTGAGTCATTGGCCGATAAATAATCCTTTATTTATGTTTACGTAGAAAACTAGAAAGATAAATAACACATAAACATAACATCACGCCTTGTTTCCCCGAAGGGTTAGGCAGAGGTGTAGTACCTATAGTACACCCACATTCCGCCAGTTATGTTTAAGTCCCATGTAATAGGGGGCCAGCCTATTGCCATCAGCCGGGCACAAATCCAAACTCCAGGCTGCTACTGAGAAATTCCTGATAGAAAAACCCAAAAACACTTTGCCCGACTTGGGAATAGAACCCAGGACCTCATGCTCAGCAGTAGCGCTTGCGACCACTAGACCAACGAGGCAGTTCAAAGATAAATAAACAAAGAAGAAAATAGAAAACTCTTTAACATTGCGCTCTTGAGAACAAAACTAACAATCATTGTGCGCTTTATAATTTTTAACGTGACGATATTATCGTTGACGTCCACGTCCATAAAATGTAAGTAAATAAGGGTTTTTAGTATATCAATGGGAAATACGTGCACATTATACCTAACATTATTATCATGGACGGAAAAAAGCGTTTTCATAATATTTCCATACAATTTACTTCCCAGTGTTATTGACGTGGACGTGGACGCCCACGATAATAGCGTCACGTTAGAAATTATAAAACACATTACATTTACATTGAATTCAGACGCCGTAACAAAAGAAAAACAGCGTAGGTACTGCTTCCATATTTGAAAAAAAAAAAACGAATTAAGAACAGCGCTAGTATATTGTTTTTTTTTTTAACAATAATGGCAAAGGAAACCACACCACAATCGGACAAAGACAGCCACTTAAACAGAAAGCAGCTAACAAATCTTATTTCACAGACCTCTGTGATATCTGAAACGTGGCCGTCTGAAATAAATCCTTCGCCAGTAAACGGACTTTAATATTTGAAGCATTACGCCCAAACGTGGCTAGTTAGTTTAAATTGAAGTTCAGATGGAACATAAAAGCGTCTACATTGTGTTTCTAAATTAAAATTTGGGCAAAACACATCGTAGGGCCCATTTTCTACGCAACTTTGATGATTTATGAACATAATTATTAAAAAGTTAGTTATATTTTGTTGTTTTCTGCATGGCAACATTAAACAGATGTAAACTTTTACAAGGCTTTACATTAGTACTAGCTTTTCTGGTTGTTTTGTACCATCTAAGATATCCAGTTCTAATATCTTCAATAGTTTTAAATAAATATATACTTAAAAAGTCCCAATGCTGATCCGCAGTCTTTGACGGCTGCTTGTGATTCGCCCTCTCAGACTCAGATTGACAAACTCGGCCGTTGATTAGTTACAGACAAGGATCGGGATCAAGATTAGGATTGAGATATATCACAGAAAGCTGCCCATATAATCCTCATGCCCTTATCCGAATTCATACGTGGTCGGCGCAGCATATATTTTTCCATCCAACTCTATCAACTGTCATCTACACACAATCCAACCCTCGTTTCTTTGGTCATATTTTCCTCTTAACCACTCCATCCATGAGACTCATTCATACTATTCCCTAACTAATATAATAAATGCGAAAGTAGCTCTCTCTGTCTGTTATCTTTTCACACCTTAACGGCTGAACTGATTGCGATGTAATTTCAAACACAGATAAACCTGAACAATGACATGGGTTAGGTGTTTAGGACATAGGATACTATTTATCCCGATAACACGTTCCTGTGAGATAAGTAATTTCCGACCGCCACGCTGACGAAGCCGCCGGCAAAAGCTATTCGCCTTTAAGTTCTAATAAATTCATTTCACCACACAAAATTATTGTAAGCTCCTTACACATATTTTACTACAATTCCCATACCATAATGGAAATACATAATTATCTTGAATAATCTCGACAGTTCCAAGCAGCATGTAAATTTTTTAAGAAGGTTAAATGCTTGAGTCTCGTCATGTACTCTCCGTTCGTGTGCAGCTCACATTCCGTGCCGTGGCACCGGGCGATAATGGCGTCTATAAAATCGTGTTGTTGCAATTCTAATGTTTTATATCCCATCCATTGATTTCTGGTTACGAAATAGATATAATATTTTGTATTATGCAACTTTGTGCCCGGTTACGCTTTAGTTTTTTCCTTTGCGAGAATGTCTTTAAACAGTTACAGAGAAATATCTGTTGCAACTTCGGTTGTAATCTGGCATGGTTGCCAATTCAGGGGCTATTTATCAGAAACTTACATGGAGCTATGAAAACAGCCTCCCTGAACGACTATTAGGTACATCATAATGCAATTCTAAAAACGTCTGTCGCTCTCTGGATACCTAGCTAAGTCTAGCTAGCAATCCATTTTCAAATTCCTTCTAATATACTTTTTCAAGAACCTCAAGGAGGCTTGATAACTAACCTCCGCAGTAAATTAAAGTGATGAAAGTATTGGAAAAAGCCAATATGTATTTTAACAGTGACTACAAACTCGAAACTATTTTAGGCACTTTTGAATTTTCAAGGAGTTGGTCGGTCAGAAAAATTAAGCTAGTTACCCACTCCAAAGCGTAGTAAGTTCCTAAGGAGAAGAACGGGCAAGAAACTCCATGGACACTCTTTGAAATCAAAATATTGTTACAAAACAATGACATCATTAAACGTAAACTTTTCAAACGAGTTTCAAATCAAGAACGCGCGTAAATCCACATACACAATGCTGCCAACATATGTACTCATATGAGATATCTTTGACGTCACCTGTTACTGGTTGAAAGGCTTAGCGGCCTTGCGTTGCTTTCAAAAGAAAACGGAAGTGAACGAACGCATATAATCTAATACGTCACAGTTTTTATATGGATACTAAGATATTTCACGTATTCTACGGCAGATTAAGATTTGTAGACAATTTTGAGAGAGGAATTTAGTTACACTGTTAAAATCGGTGCCGGTTTTCTTACAATTTCGACTCAAGCCGAGATCACACGCTATTTAGCTCGTAAAGTACGAGCCGACATCATGTTGGATATAATATGCTTTATTGTACATCATCAATGCTATCTCTATCTTGTAAATGTAGTTTTGCAGTTGTGCGACAGTACCAGGACCAGGAATAACGATTAGCCTAAGTAGACAGATAGATACAATGATGTGGTAGATAGAACACTCTTTATTATGTACACCATAAATAAGTACGAACCAGGCAAGCAGCAAGCAGGCAGGCGAGGTGTCAATTCTTGTAAGAGAGAAGCCGAAGCGAAGCCGGTTTTAATTTTTTTGGTAATAGTAAATACTACAGACTATGCCATTTTTCAATAGCGGTAGAGTTGCTGATGCAAACCTCCGAAGGGAAGCCGGTAGGAATCGTGTTATATGGTGCTTTCGCATAGGTACATGCTAAGTAATGTTCATAGATTTCGCGCTCAGAGTCCGAAAAAACTCAAGACTTTATTTACCATTCAGACAACTTCCGAAATTAATTTTATTAAGAGCTAATTATCCTAATACTCCAGTTTAAAATAATATATATAATCTCCTTAATCGTTTTAAAACCGGTAACGACCCTAACCTTGGATTACCAGATCAATAAATCAAATTGTGAAGGTCATATCAAATCGGATGTCAGTTGCTCCGAATAAGATACTGATTGCAAGGCCCATAATATTCGAGATAGATTCTCAAGTGTGAATACAGATTGAAAGCTGACGGAATTCATATAAATCAAGTTTTACATCGAGATTCAAGTTTGAACACCCTTCTAGAACTATAATATGAATCCTAAGCGTTCGAAATAAGAACAGCCTGATAACGCAAACTTTGACATTCAGCTGTCAAACTAACGTCAGTTGCGTCATGTAGGTACTCGTGTCCCGTTTGAATTATGCACAGAAAGAAAAATTACAACAATATATTTTCACCTCAGCACCTCAAACAAGCAGGTTTTGCTGTTTAAAGACAGTGAGCAAAATTCGATTTTGCTGCGAGCGTGAGACAAAGTAACTTTTTAATTTTTTTTTTTCAATGCCGACAACAGTGCTGGGTCTACTCACAAAATTCGAATGATTTGATTTCACTTTGTTCTGTCACTTTCACTTCGATCCGAAACAAGCGAGAGATAGAAATAAGTCGATTCGAATTTCGATTTTCAAATTCCATATCTAGTCCAAAAAAGAAAGAAACAATAAAACGTTCAGATACACGGAAAACCGTAAAATTGCAAACCATTTGTTAAGGTTTTAAATGTAATTATTACATTTCTTTCTAAATAATCGCTTTATATTTTAATTTTTTGATATTGTTTGTTTCACAAATATACATGTGGTTTAATTTTTACCATGTTGTATTTTTTTACCTTTAAGTAATATCTTCTCGCTGCTGAGATGAAAAGTTGTAAGTATGTGTTACACGAGACCAAAGTTATTTGCATCTCGTGTCTTTGAATCCCTCGCTGCGCTCAGGATTCTAACCTAGAATCCTTCGCTTACTCGGGTTTCAAAATCAACACTCGCAGCAAAAACCAACTTCGCTCTCTTATTGCAAAAATAACTAATTTTGATAACGGCATGAGATGAATTTTATTCACGAATTTGAAATAGTTTTCATAGGGAAAATGTTTCAGTACCTAAGACGAATAGAATCACCTCCTAAAATATTTCGTGCATGAATGTTAGGATAGTTCGTGCCGATATGAAAGAAGAATTTAGTAAAGTCGTCAGTTCTCGTAAGAAAAGGCTTAGTAAAAGGCTGATACACAAGTGCTCTCACATCAAAGGAACGAGATAGTGGGTCAAAGATAAGGCTGTATTTTCACATGAGCCTAGCTTTATATTTAAAACTATTACGATTACAATCTAAGTAGTTATGGTCTGTTCCAAGATTATCCGATGAAAATGTAAACAACTGCATCATAAAACGTAAATTGGCATCCACAAATGCCAATTTGTAGTGCCACTTGCAAATTGAGTCCTTCAAGTTGATTATGTGAATACTGAAACCCGAAACTCTAATTTGAAATCACCTTTAAGGCGAAAGAGCCAGGTAGCCCGGGAAATTCAAATTTTCTTACGTTTTTAGCAATTTGCATGTCAGTATTAGGTTGTATGTTGATCAAACTATGATTCACGCCCATAAAAGGTATGTATTTACAGAATTATAATAATTAAAGTCATCAGTACAACTCTTTAAGACCAGGTAATTCTATCGAATGATTATGTCATGAATTATTGACAATTAGGATTATACAATCTCCTGGAGTTGTATTACTGATTTTGACGATTATAATTTTGTAAATGCATATTTGTTACGGTCGCGAATGATACTTTAATCAACATACTGATTTGCAAATTGCATAAAAAATAAGAAAGTTTGAATTTCGCGGGCTACCTGGAACTCTCCCTTAAAGTGTTTTTCATTTGATAATTAAGGTTAATTTTATAACCTCAATATTTTCGTCGATGATTTTTCAATTACAATTTACTGATGACAATTTATACAATAATTGCTGGAATAAAGTGGTGTGAGATAAAGTTGAAACTTTCTAAATACTACTGAATGTGTTACTAATTTTCTTTAGTGAGTGATTGTGTAAGAGTTTAACCCGAGCAGGGTTTGTGTACTTTCATCAGGTAGGTAGGTAGTTTTGGAACAGAGTATAGTCGTAGGTAGAACGATGTTAGTAACATCTTCCCATGCTAGTTGAGGAAAACATTAACTTGTCTATGACATAATGTAGTAATGATATCACTATGTTAATAACTTTATATTACTCATTGTGCCTTGTGTTACCTGTCTTGAGGTCTTTTGATTTAATTAATTTCCTTTTGTGTGGTCCTTTTCATACAAAATATTTGACTTGTACGAGTATCATTGTTGGATAATATTGACATTTTGGGAAGTTTGTATCTTGTGTTAAAGATGAAGATACTCGGCAGTGGGAGAAAGGGTTAAGGATTGACTTGAAACAATGAGAAATGCAAAAAGGAGGCTTTGATAAATCTTCTTTATTCTTTTTCGATTTGTGTAATGCAGACTAAGAAAGAAATCTATACAAATAAATAAAATTGAAGTGACTCTTTGTAATGTCAAAATAACAGCTTTTTACTAAATGCATATGAAAGTATATACGGTACTTATGACAAAAGAACAATTTAAACATTTTTTGTTGGTCTGTCTGTCTGTTTATTATTCCGGCTAATCTCCGGAACGGCTGGACCGATTTTGACGGGACGTTCACTGGCAAGATAGCTGATGTTATAAGGAGTAACTTAGGCTACTTTTATTTTAGAAAAAGAATTAGGGTGCCGCGCAAAAAAATTTAAACCCATGAAATTGCGAACAAAAATCGCATTATAAAAATTCTTTTTGCATTTGGTAGCCCAATTCTCGACCTATTAATATCACGCTACGACCCTAAGGAGCCGATCAAAAAGAAAAGTCAGAGAGAATGCTAAGCGAAAACGAAGTACCTACACTACCTACAACCCGGTCAAAATATCTGTGCACCTGGAGCTAGCCCACCACCTCTTAAAGCAGTATTATAGTAACAAACAACAACATTAAAATAAACAACAACAAAACATTAAAAACACACATACAAAAACATATGTAACATTAAAATAATACTGCTTTAAGAGGTGGTGGTTGGCCCCTTGGTGTCGATGACGTCATATCGGCGCTCTGGTACGGTATGTAAGGCGACGGGGCGAGCGTGGATAGGTGAAAGGGGAAGCGCGAGCGCGGGCATTGCATTCCAGCGAGGTGCACAGATATTTTGACCGTGTTATACCTAAAAGCGCGGGCTGGCGATGCAACGCAGCGGGTCGGTGGACGAGGGAGTTTTATTAAAATATGGCTGTTATTTTAGTATATTGTGTATCTTACGACTTCCACGCGAACGAAGTCGCGGAGCACAGCTAGTTCCAATTGATCGTTTCCGGGACCCTTAAATGTCCCTCAAAGTAAGACATATGATACATCACGAAAACAAAATTAAAGCTCCAATTCTTCAACCTTGCATTTAACCGTCAAGTCAACTCATCAAGTGTCAACTTAACTTTTTAATTTTTATTTTTTTACGCTCAAGACAATGCGGTGCTTGAGTCATAGAAGAGATCGTTGCCCCCGACTCCCGCGCAGTCAACACGGCGCGGGATAATTTCCGGTAAGCTCTACACAGTGTTTATTTATTTAACTATGTTATGATTTATGATTTATTGTCAAACCGTAAATTTTTACAATTCGATTTTTATGGTGGTGTTATTTTTTATTAGATTGGTAGTCGGTTTTAAGTTTAGTTAGATAAGTTGGGTGGTCTGTTTGCGTAAAAATGAGTAATATTTTGAGTATTTTATAAACAAAATTACCCATTAAACGGTAATGTAGATATGTTATTGTGTTGCCCTGAACTTAAGTGGGAAGCGCTAAGGTAGCCGCGAAATTCAAATTTTCTTACGTTTTTACAATTTGGAGCTCAGTGTCTGGGTGTCATGTTGATTGAAGTAAGATTTGCGACCGTAACAAATATGTATTTACAGAATTATAACCATTAGAATCAGTAATACAACTCCTTAAGTTAGTATAATCCTCAAATGTCAAGATTTCATGAAATAGTCATTCAATAGGATTACTTGGTCTTAGACAGTTGTATTGATGACTTAAATACATATTTGTTACGGTCGCGAATCATATTTTAATTAACATACAACCTAATACTGACTTGCAAATTGCAAAAAACGTAGGATTATTTGAATCTCGCGAGCTACCCTGGCGCTTTAGCCTTAACAAGATAATTAAACTTAACAGCCACAAATATACTGTAGGTATCGGAACTAAAATCATTCTAACTTGCGAAAATAGCCTCTTCAGTTGACCCATTGACATACATTGTCTAAAAAAAGGTGTTAATTCATACAGTTACAAGTAAATGTATGACACAACATACACAGGGGACAATGTGCTGCATGTTTTGAAGAACATACGAGTACATGAATTAAACATGAATTCTGTTTAAAAAAAAATACTTTTACGGCAAGTTTACAGCTCACCTAACTTTTTTTACATTCCAATACGTAGCAATGTTCACGGACATGCTTATAATATTAATTAAGTACTTTAGAATTTAGAAACATGTTTTTTTATATTGTTACAAAATATTTCATCATCATTATCATTATTATCCACAGACGAGTTCGTGGCTAAACAATAACAGCCGCACGGGTTGATCGCTTCGCTTGCCGCAGTTGGTCCGTAGATGGGTGACCATTTTTACATACCGAGATCCGTCCATGCCTCGGAAAGCACGTTAAGCCGTTGGTCCCGGCTGTCATTCCTGGATTTTTGACAGTCGTTACAGGTAGTCGCAAGCCCGAAAGTCTAACAACCAGTCTTGCTAAGGGGTATCGTGTTACCCAGTAACTGTATTGTGGAGGTCAGATTAGGCAGTCGCTCTAAGTAAAACACTGGTATTCAGCTGCATCCAGTTACACTGGAAGCCGACCCCAACATAGTTGGGAAAAGGCTAGGCAGCTGATGTTGATGATATCATCATCATTCACAGCCGACTTCACCCACTGCTGAGCATAGGTCTCTCTGTGCCAATCGCCACGCTCCTGTGCCAGCCTCATCAAGGTTTTACCCGCGATGGCCAAATATTACATAACAAAATATTTACCTACTAGCTGGATTGTTTAAACCCTTAGTTCCCAAAGTGGTCCAGGTGGACCCCCAGGGGTCCACGGGAGACTCGACGGGGGGTACGTTGCGGTCTACTCTTCACATTTTTTATCAAGTTTTGGAGATTATGGTAGAAATGTAGCTGCAGGGGGTACACCGGAACCAGCTAAATTTTGAAAGTGGTCTATGAGAAAAAATGTCTGGGAACCTCTGGTTTAAACCTTTCCGACAAATCAGTTTATAAATATTAGCAAAGAAATCGTGATGAAACCGGTAATACTATGAATTGACTTATGACATTTATTTTTATATTTTTATTTTTAATTATTCTGATTATAATGTAATTCGGATAATTGTAATGATTTAAATATTAATTGAAAGACTTCTGCCCGCGACTTTTGCTTGAAATACAGACACGATGTAAAAATTGTTATTGAATAAATGAATTGAATTGAATAGAAAGAAGAATGGCAGTCTAGCTTGACTTAAAGAACACAATACTCCAAATAAAAAAAAATAACACATCGATGCAATTCACCAAGAAAAGAACTATAAAAACATCTAAGACTTCATTAATAAAATCACTAACACCAGATTTAGTTTCGAGACCAATTAGAAATGTCAGCATTTCAATTTAATTCTGTTCTGTCATCACCCGAAAGTAATAACGTTTTAGTATCAACCGCAAATAATGTTTCGGAAGAGAGAAAGTTCCATCAAAATGGTTCAGTGATTCTTGAGCCTGTAATTTAAACGTGCAAAAATATTAGTGCCATGTAATAACATATTTTCTCCTGTTAACTATTAATAAAATGTCGTAAACGCAACGTCTGCCGTATGGTTAAGTAAGGCGCAGATAAATGCCAGCGGCCTTGAGCGCATAGCTTGCGTGTTCTGTGCTGAGCTCACGCAACGCGTACGTCCACCCAGTAATAGGACTCGCCCATCAAGGACCGCTGTCCCAAGTTAAACGCATTATTACACATAAAACAAAAGGTATTTTAATAAAACACGTATACCAAAAGATAAATAATTAAATTATCTTTAAAATGGTGAAGGTTTCATAAAAATACGATTGATAGTTTTTGCGTTATTCTCAGTTTTTTATCCGCGTTAGACAACTTTACAAATTAATTACACTATGTAATTTAAGCATAATTCTAAAATTTTCACATATTAAGTTATTAATAAAATGCTCTAATTTAACATATATGATTTCCAAATCATTAACATTACTCGTTTAGACGTAATTTTCAGTTTAAAATTATTAAAAGTCGGTTATCGTCGCCTTAAGTGGTTAGAAAAATACATAGTAGCTTTATTGTAACTTAACTTTAACTGAACGAATCTGAATATCAGGCCAGTTGCTGGTCATCCATGAAGGTTGCTTATTTAATATCTTAGTACTCATAACATACCATCACGCCTTGTTTCCCCGAAGGGTTGGTCAGAGGTGTACCTATAGTACACTCACATTTCGCCAGTTGTAATAGGAGGCAAGCCTATTGCCATCAACCGGTCACAAATCTAGACTTCGGACTACTACTGAGAAATTCTAGATAGAAAAACCCAATATCACTTTGCCCGACCTGAGAATCGAACCCAGGACCTCATGCTCAGCAGTAGTGCTTGCGACCACTAGACGAACGAGGCAGTCTTAAATAGTAATCTTAGTAATAATAACCTAAAACACAAGCAAACCTAGTGCTTAAAACTTGTATCAAGTTCATATCATAGTGCAAGCAACCAACCAATAGGAAAATTCCTTTCAGAAATTCTGCTTTTCCATGAATTTCATTTTCATAATATCAGCATTTTTCCAGTCGATATGAATATTCATGATAGTAAAGTTCCTTGAATGCAAGCGAATAAAAGTTAAAAGTGCAATATCTATTCTAAACAAATAAATAAAATTTAAGTGTCCGTTTGTCAAAATAACAGCTTTTTACTTAATACTTATGAAAGTATATACGGTACTTATAACAAAAAAAACCACTTTAAAAAAAAATTCTGTCTGTTTGTTCCGGCTAATTTCCGAAACGGCTGGACCGATTTTGACGGGAGTTTCACTGGCAGACAGCGGATGTTATAAGGAGTAACTTAGGCTACTTTTATTTAAGAAAAAGAATTAGGAATCCGCGCAAAAAAATTAAACCCATGTGAATAAATAGCGCGGGCAGGCGAAACAACACGGGCGGTGGTTCAGGGGACGAGGGAGTTTTATTAAAATGTGGCTGTTATTTTAGTATTATATTGTGTATCTTACGACTTCCACGCGAACGAAGTCGCGGGGCACAGCTAGTTATTAAATGCGAAATGTCAAAGAAGGCATGGTTTGTGATGCTGTTGTACGAAACTCGATAGTCAACGCAAATTTTGACAGTGTCGTTGTACAGCGGAAGGGCACTTCTGTAACGGAATGCAAAGCGAGGCGAAAGCGCCAGGATAGCCCGCGAAATTCAAATTTCCTTACGTTTTTTGTAATTTGCAGGTCAGTATTGGGTTGCATGTTGATTAAAATATGATTAGCGACCGTAACAAATATGTATTTACAGAATTATAATCTTTAAAGTCATCAATACAACTCTCTAAGACCAACTAACCCTATTGAATGAATATTTCATGAAATCATGACATTTGAGGATTATACTAACTTAATAAGGAGTTGTATTATTGATTCTAATGATTATAATTCTGTAAATACATATTTATAACGGTCACGAAACATACTTTAATCAACATACACCCAGACACTGAGCTGCAAATAGCAAAGATCGTAAGAAAATTTGAATTTACGCGCTACGTTAACGCTTCCCTCTTAAGAGAATTCATGAATCATACTGCAGCGCAATCTTTAACAATAGTCCCGACACCTAAATACTTTCGAAACCGGAATATTATGTTTATTCAAATTCCATAACGTTTCAAAATGTCATTGTGATAGTAAGCTTTGCATAACTTGGATTGCGAAATAGTTTTATCTGTATTTTCTTCACTCTTTGAAATTCGTTGGCCTGATTTTACTTTTTAAATGATCATCATCTAAATCATGTAAATGCATTATATCTACTGCTTTATCTACATCTCTATTAACCGACATTTCAGTATTTACCTTTCTAGCCATATCGTCTTTTAAAACAATACATCCATAATTTCCTTGGTCTTCGTCTATTCTTCAACCGAAATAATGAGGTGTAATAGTAGAAAAAGTCTCCTATTAGACGATTATTATCGCTTAACTAAACATAGATATAATAATGCATTCTGATCAGTTGTCGAATGTTAAAATAATCATTCTACATTCCAGTAGTGCTCTTTGGATTCCAAGATTCAAGTGTTGCAAGAAGTAATGAATATTCAGGATAGGTCTAGGAATCTGTGTTAATCAAATGTCAAACAAAGCAATTAGTATTCAACAACGGGCGGTATGGGAGCATACCGGGTGGAGACACGCTAGATTGGCCACCCAGTCCTTTCCCACACACAAGAATTAATTATTCCACTATAGTCGATTCGATCGATTATCTTCTGCCGATGATTTCAGGCGAACCAGATACAGAACTTTGTTTAGTAACAAAGCATGCAACTGTATATTCTGCGCAAACCCTGTTTTCATGTTTTATAAACTGACAAACTGTTTATGCTCAAGAAAATTACGAGTTCCTTTACTTACATAAATGCAGGAAGGCGTTGTATTAGTCAATCTGTCGATGTGCGTGCGATATATATCAATCAGCATACTAAGAATTGAGTGACGAAACCAGACTGCAAAATTATTTCGTGGAGTTCGTTGATTGACTGGCAAATCAGACAAGACTATTTTGGCGTTGATTCAGTCACTTCGAATTGAAGCGTTAGATTTAATAAAGTTGAAAGTTTCTATAGGAGACGATAGGAATGGACAAAGTCTATATACAGCCTTTCTATTTTCTTTTATGTCTTGACTTGCATTTCTTTTTAAATATTTTATGTTCTGCCTATACGCAATTGCAATTTCAGACTCTATAATACATATAATATCTTGACTTTAACTGTTTTGTAAATTAACATGTCGTATCTAAGAAAGCCGGGTGATCTGTAACTCAGGACTCTCCTACCTCAGACACCTTTCTCTATTTAAGATTGTGTATTTTATTAACCAGTGCCTGTAATATATTATGATGTTGAGATAAATAAAGATTTATGATTATGATGATTATGATTATCACAATCCGAAGGATTTTGAAGGAAATTCCTAAACCATTACTTTATAATTAAAAAATTCGTCTGCGCGACAACGTAAATAACGCAATGAATGTTGTTGAATAATCTAAATGAATGGTAGGTATTGCCATTGTAACTGTATCACGCAATTACCCCGCAGGGCTTTTCGTACTCACTTAGGTTAACTTTTTAATCTTCAATAACTCCTCCGGTGGCACCAATAACAAAAAATATTTTTATTAATATTACTTTCTCGTAAAAATTCGATTAGGCACAGACGCAGGTAATGGCGGTAAATCTTTAATTTTCACGAAACAGAAAAAATACAAATACATCAAAATTATCTCGGAATGCGGCGGTGAAATGAAATAATAAAAAAAAATATCGCCAAACCGCAATCTTCGTGATTCACTGGCCACCGTAACGTCGCCATTTTTTTTGTGTGCGCCATTTTTCCCGCGCGAAAGTTTGACAGGTGAGTCACGTTTGACATTTGTCAGGGTTACCACTTAATGTAATGCACAATGTTGCAAAGGGACGTCTGATTAATTTTATTACGTTTCTGTCACAATTAAGAAACGTATTCAAGGAATATAGTTACTGAAACTAGTGCGGCGTTGGTGGATTAATGCCTCTTCCACAAAGTGGAAACGTCGGTAACGCTATGTCTAACTGTATTAAGGCATTTCGACTAGAAAGTTAGATGCCTACAGCATTAACAAACACACCATTTAATAGCATGGCATAAGCAGCATGCATGACTATCAAGATTGCTTAAGGAAAGCTGGATGCTGTGTGCTTTCCGGCTGCAACACGGAATAGTATTTCAGTTTGTTTTGCAAAAATAATAGGTTATAGGTATGTTTTATAATTTATAACTAATGCACTTGTTATTTTTATCGCCTGAGGTAAATTAAGTTCTTTGAAGTGGAAAGGTAAGATTAGTCATATATTTCTTCAAGTATGCTTGGTGTGACAGATCAGCAAATCATCACAAATGTCACCTAATGTCGTAGGTACTCAAGTAGTCTAGTAAACGGTTTGTCCCAGTACTCCTAAAGTTAGTACCTACCTATCGTGTGATGTGCTTTGTGCCTAGTTGAAATTCTTTTCTAATAACCTACCCCTTTTTAAAGTCGGTAAAAAATTACAATGAATATAATAAATAAAACAGTGAAAGAACTTCAACGAATTTATTTGCATGCGCTCCAGTGCGCATTGTCGTTCGTAGAACCACGTGAGTTGCTATAATTACAATGACTTAAAGCAAGATTTACAGGTTGATAAGCGAGTGACACGGTGCTTCCTCACACGTGAGCAAACATTGATAATATACCTATCTAATGCGGCTCTTTTGAGTACATTTTGATAAGAGGGAAGCGCAGTGGCTAATGGCCAAACTAAACTGCGTTCGCGATCTAGTTTTCAAACATGTAAACAAATGTGTTTTTGACACTTAAAGTTCCATTTGCGCTAAAACTGAAAGCATTTTACGACTTTTTCAATAGTTATTTTGAAATTAACTTGATTTGCACTAACTTAAAGTTGATATTTGTTTACTTAACTGAAGATAACATCAATTGGAAACAAGGAATTTGCCTTCAGCGATAAACGCACTTTTAGAAAATTTTTACTTTCTTCTACGATTAAGCGGAATGTCGCGCGCGTAGTTCCGTACGGTTTTCCGCTCAGATTTGTCCCTCGTTTTTAAGGCTCTTTTGAATATATTTTGATAAGCATAAAGCACATAATTCGTTGCGCAACGCACTGGTGAATCTCACACGCTTTCTTGTCGCGTTAATAATAAGGTGCCTTTAATAAAAACACGAGAACAGCATAAATATTCACTATCATTTTCCAACATCTTTTATGACTCTTCAATCATTTTTAATTAAGTTACTTAAAGTATTTAATATAAGAATCAGAAAATCGAAAGAGGAAAACCATCATTCATAATGTATTTTTTTATTGTGAAAATAAACATGGTGCTGTTTTTCTCAGTTAGTTCTTTCACTCCTTTCAAATGCGTAATAAATTATTTTCATAAATATTCTCGCAAATTATAAGTTGGCAACCCTATCCCACATAACTTGAACTATTTTTTTACGCGATGAAGACGACGTAGCATCGTTTTGCAGCCAAGCCATTGTTTCCATCGATGCTCCATGTTCACTCGATTAAAATAACCGTAATTACGTTACTATGAAACTAATTCTTTTTTTGAGTAAGCTTGATATAATGTAGCATGTAATTAAAACCTTAACTGTTTTTGTATAACGCCATTTTTCATTTTTGTTACGGTTGTTTTTTATTTCGTTGATGACATTACTAATCTATTAATGAGGTTTTGTTGAAACCGTAAATTGAAATAAGCAGATGTTATCGTAAAATTAAGATTAGATTTATGTAAGTAATTTGAAAATCAAACGGGTAGTTTCATCAATGGATTTTTGTTTATTTTGGGACCGCTGGATCACTAAACTCTTATCTTTTGTCTGCGAAAGCGTTTAACCATCGTTATGTAAAAACTAAAACGAATTCAAGACAAGTAGTTCATTACGCTATTCCAAAATCTAGTTTGAAGTCGCATTAGATTCACTTAAAATATTTTTTTTTAATTTTTAAATAAAGAATTTGTTATTAAAAAAGTTTGTTTACACTCCTTTTCTTTCAATATTATTAGGCTGAGTAGTGGCGCCGTCTATTTTTGTTACTAAGTTACCGGAATCACCAAAAAGGTCCGATAAAAGTGACACTGGCTGGCGACAGTCACCCTAGCAGAGCGCGCGAGCGTCTCGTTTTCGGATGACCGAAGATGTACCACGTCCACGACGAACGGCTATATTCCGGCACAATCCTGATGACATTGAATCTGATGACATTGAATCTGCTGAACCACTAATACGATGACCACTTCTGGTAAAGGCTATCCTGCGCCGTTAAGTCTAATAATTTGCAGCCTATTTTTTGCTAAGTAAAGGCTTCTACAAACAGGCGCGACACGCGACTCGAATCGCGCGCGACACAAAGGCACCGCTCGTCGCGCGACACCCGGTGCCTATGTGCCGCGCCGCGTGTCGCGCCTGTTTGCAGGAGGTCCGCATTTTAAACGCATCATACCCATCTTTTCGCAACGTCGATGTTGCTTTCCGGCAGGTGAAATGGGTATCTCACCATCTTTTTTCGTCTCGTTGGTTAAAAGCATTGCCTTCAGATAAGCTTGATGTGGGAAAAGTAGATTTTGTATGTTCGTAAGGAAAATAATATATTCACTCAAAAAATCTATAACTTTTAAACCGGAAGACAGCTCCGAAGTCCAAATCTCTGCATTTATTTATTTACATTTATATTTTGGCAGCTCAAAACTTATAAGTACCTACGTACTTATCTATTTTCTAATCAGCCTGTTAAAAACAGACAACAATAAGTATTCAAATTCGGCCCCAACAACTTTTTATAGTTAGTTTAGTCATATTTCTGTTATTATTCACAACCCATTTTAATTCATCGTGTATCATACCCACAAAATTAGTAACATTCGCAATTTCGCATCACTACTCGCGATAATCGCCTAACGACAGCTGAAACTCGACTATTAATAACAGAAGACGCAAATACAATGCTTCCTTGTTTAGTCACGATTTAAAACAAAATGTATAAGTAGTGAGCGACGGCTTGTTACTAAATTTAACCGTAATCGGTTGAGAATAATTACGGTTGTCGCTGCGTTGACGTTGTTCGTATTGTATTTCTGTAAGAAGCTTACTAGCTTACTAAGGAGGACAGGAGCTTAAGGCAATATTATTGTAATCTTACTTGAGTGTGGGAAAGAAATGGAGCTAGACATCCTGTATAGCTTCATCTCTTTCTCACACTGAAGTAACATTAAAATAATACTGCTTTAAGAGGTGGTGGTTGGCCCTCTGATGTTGACAGTTTTGCACAATAATCAAAGTACTTACTTCGAAATGGATTTTGGGAAATGGTCATTGGTTATGTATCTATCCATAATTACTTTGCTACTCGACTAATCTATTATTTTTGAACATGAATAAATACATAAATGCTATAAAACCTATGTATGAACCCTGAAATCATGATAACACCTATATTTTTGGTAGTCGTGTAAAAAAATGGAATGTGAATGCAATAATATCGTCAATGGCATCACACGCATTATAATTTTTTCCTATTCCATCGCCCACTTGACAAACGTACTTTATAACAAGTCGGTCAGTTTCTTGCACTGTCTGCTTAAAAAGACGTCTTTCAAGACAAGACATACTCCACAGTATTATGAAGAAAATATCCAGAATCAAGGATTTCTATGAATGGTACTGCACGACGAACGCTTGAAATAATATTTACGGTCTTCAATCATAACAGCGACACTTCAGTTGTTACCGTCAACACGTGAAGTTTGTTTGACAGCACGTACCTTGGCAATACTCATGTGCCAAGTATGTAGGAGTTGGTTTTCAGACTAATCAGATACGGGGTAAGTAAATATCAGTAGTTTACTTCGTTTAGCTCGGAGTTTATTCACTTTTCTCAGCAGTCAAGTAATGTGTTAACATTCAATCTCCTATCAACTCTGATGTAACAACTAAGTAATATTTGATCCTTAAGTATTTCAGCTTATGCGCCACTACTTCAGAGCAAAAGCCTCTTCTAATACTTACAGAGTTATAGAATCGAGCATTAGTTACTTAAAGCCTTACACGGTGCGATTAAATTGCCTGTGGCATATCTCTAGTTGAAGCAACCATAGACAGACAGGCGCGACGCGACTCCGGTGGAACAATTTCTATGAAAACTTCATGGAAATTGTTCTACCGGAGTCACGTCGCGTCGCGTATGTCTGCGGAAGCCTTAAAAGTTGTATCGTCTGAACACCGTCGTCTAAACATTGTTCAGATGGGACTGTGGCATATTAATAAAATTGAAGCAACGAACGTTACTTCAATTTTATTGTATGCCACATGCAAGACACTTGCATCGTGTAAATGGGGCTAAGTACCTAATCTTTATTAGTTTGCTCAGTATTCTGGAACGAAGCTGAGACCTGAAGCCCAATTCCCGTAACTAAAAACGTTCAAAATCTAGTCGCAATCTCATCTCAGCGACAATCAAATGTCAGAAATGTAGCGAAATTATAGGTATTTTTGACATATTGAGACCGAGATCAGACTGTGAATGTTTTTAAAATTACGAGAATTGCCCCTCTGAATCTTGATTTAAAAATAGATTTAAGTAGATCCATTTGAAATCGAACACTTTTAAATCGAGAACGAAAGAATGCACGCCTGAGCCTACCACCCAAAATAACAAGGCTGTTCTTCGTGCAAAAAAAAAGATAACACTATTTAATTATGCAAGCAAGCCAGCATGTAGAGTGGAACAGACTGGAAAGCACATGATTTCACTTAACTCTGCACTGTAATTATGTCTAATCTGTACTTACTAAGCGAGACATATATGTCTGTTTGTTTTTGTGGTTTACTCCGAAACTGCTGGACAGATTTTTATAGATACGGTTCTGATGATTCTCGCAAGTATTTTCGAAGGGCTATGAATTAATATTTAATTTCTCTTACAGGTTTGCAAGAAACTGTATTAGATTCGCATTGCAAATAATATAGCCCACAAGACTTCTTTCTTCATTATAATTTCCTCTTTCTAGGAGTGACTGATATGAAAGTTTTTAAAAAAGAGCAGCATCCTTCTGAGAGATTTTACGAAAAATACATACTGTGATCAACAGTTGCTTATTTTTTATCTCTAACCCATAAACATAACGGACTATGTTTAAATGATAAAACCTTTTTATATCGTAGAAACGCCATTTATAAAATAAAAGAGGAAATGTTGCCCTCAATAAAACAATCACATTAAGTGATAGCTGTATTGAACATTGATACAAAACATTGTTTAGTGCCTGTGCTATTTATATTCTATTCATCCGAAAGTTAGCCTGTGAAATATTAGATAGAATCCCACAGGACATTCGTACCCTTCAGAATAGAACAAAGAGTGTACCTACTACTTTTCCTTGGCCTAATATTTTTCAGAAAACAATATCGCAAAGCGAATCATGTATTCGATACCTACATAATCGATAAACCAACAAATTTTTGTTTACTAAACACGTCACTATTCAAAGTTATAAATTCTGAACTCATCAAGTTCGACACACAATTTTATGACTGGCAACATTATAGCTAACGCATAAACTTACTTCATTTCCGTTCAGTAAAAACTTAATCGGTCGTAATCTATTACAAGGTAATTTCATCGGTTATTTTATAGTTATTTATTTTTTGAACATAACGCCTATTTGTTGACTTTATTTGTATTTTTACGGTCGCCTCATCCAATAATTCGTAAACCATTGATTGAAGACGTATCATTTTGACAGATCTCTTCAAAAATGGCGCGAACGACGCCGTAAAAAGCGCCAAAAGCTTTGTGTTAGCAGAAGCGATTAACTTCTAAACATATTCATATACCTACTATCGTTTTATGGTACGATTTTATATTGTTTATAGCCGTTATAGACTTTTTGGACGATAAAGTTACCCACATCTATTTCTAAGTCGGTATATTACTTTACGATCTTTTTCAAATATGGTCTAAAATCAATTAGTAATGAACCTTATATGAGTGTATTATGCTTATACCAGGAAAGCAATGATAATAAAAACAAATTTCATAATAATAATGTTCGAAAAAATTGTCTGCTCATTAACGTAAATAACGCAATGAATGTTGTTGAACTGTCAAAATGAAACCGATTCCTACTGTAAGTGTGTTACGCAATGAGGGTATTCATGAAAATTCACGGCACCAGTTGGCGCCACTTTGCCAAGAGGTCTTCCATTTCGACAATGAATATAAAATACATGATGACGTTCATCATTCAGTCACGACTAAAAAAAATATAGGCGCTTTGACACTTTCGACAGGTGCCTGGACCTGACATCTCAGTGCTGCCACCTAGTGAATGCCATTTCAGAAAACCCTTACTGCCCCAAAGATTCCGAGACTAGAGATGTATTGATGATTCATATGGTTATAGTTATAATTATGTTAATACATATTTGTTATAGTCGCGAATCATATTCTGATCAAGATACAACCTGACACTGACCTGCAAATTGCAAAAAACGCAAGAAAATTTGAGTTTCGCGGGCTACCATTGCGCATCCACCTTAAGTAATTCTAAAGTAGAGTTTGACAAGTTCTCAATTCAGAAACCGGATGTAAAGGTCGTATGGAAAAAGCCACATTCATAGTCATTGACATTCGTATATTTTAGCCATAACAAAATAAACGTAAAACATCAAAAATAAACATGTTTCTTGCAGACGTAACCTTGATTACAAAAATAGATGAAACTGCTTTGAAATCAAACAAGATTTTATTTGAAAGCAGTACAAGCGTAGCATTTGACTTGCCATGATTCATTCTTGACTAATCATGCGGGAATTATGGTAAACATCCTTAGGAGTTGGGATCTAGAATTAAAAGGGTGGTGGTTAGTAATTGATTAATCTAACTAGCTACAAAGGGAGAGCTAATCTAAATACAATAGGATACAATATGGTAACTATATTGCTAATCTAGGACAGCCTCCACTAGTGCTGATAATTCGCAATTCCGACCCCCAACACAGAGGAAAATGCCTAGTTCTGGGGTAACCGTCCCATATGTTCTTGTTCAACGTCACAATTTCTGCCAGTCTACTCCTACCACAAGCCGTGCTAAAGAACTTTGTTCCAATCATTTTGAAATTTGAATTAAGCACGTTCGACGCACCCTAAGCCAAAGGCCACACAGGCCTAGGGTGCGCCGAACGTGCATTTCAAATTTCGAAGCCAAGTCGTCCATGAATATTTCAAGAATTTCAAAGCAGACACTTCAACTCCTATTTATCTGTCTTTATTTGTTTAATCAAACGAAAGATGCTGTTGTCCATCATCTCTACAAGATCTTTTAGTTACTTTTTACGGCACAAGAAGCCAAGACTATTTTCTATGCGATAAACTACAAGCCCAATGAAATCCCTGAAAATCCTTTTGAACTTGAGTTCAAATTACCATAATAACGACAACGTAAAGATTCTCATTATAATAATTTCCCAGAATTACTTGCAGTATCAAATCGCATATTATTGCAATATATGAAAAAATCCAGTGGCGTTGTTGTTACAGAAATATACATAAATATTGCCACGCTTGGATTCCGTTAATTTTCTACATAAAATGTTTCAGCTCTAAAGAGGTCATAGCAGGGATGGCAAACTTTTTAGAACAGTGTGCCAAATTCATTAAAAATATTGCGTCAGCAAAATTTTTGACTCTTACTGCAAATTCATTTATCTGTTCCAAAAGTATCTGACGAAACTTTAAACACTATGGATCAGAAAAAGTACCTTTGGGTGTCAATTTGTAGAGCTACTAACAAGTTACGTGTTTTCCTTTGACTATATTCTGAATCCTTAAACCCTAAATTATAATTTTAAAATTGAGGCTAATTTCATAACATCAATTTTATCATATTATTCCAAACAATAACTTCTGGAAAAAGTGGTGGGGGTATAAAGATGAAACCTTTTAATAGAAATACAGACGATTGTGGTACTCACCCACAGAACAGATAATGTTACCGATTCCGTTTAGTGAGTGTGATTGCGAAAAAAAATTAACCTGAACAGGGCTTGTTTACACTTTCGTGACATGCTTTTGAAACAGACAAGTCTTTAATTAAACCAACATTATCAGACTTTCACTGTTTCACAGCACGGACAGTATTTTAATATTTCGAACCTTATTTCCACCCAGCTGACATCACTGTCGCATGCTAAGTGCCAACTATAGAACGTGTAAAAGGTTCACCAACCCTGACTGACGTTATCATGTCCAGACAAGCACGTGGCGCTAATAAAGTACTTAACTACTTTATGTCCACCATGACAGATGGCCTGCTCAATACTATAGCAGATACGACCACATAACTAGTTAATATGGACAATATTGATGTAATAGAGACGCAAATGTAGCGCTAAATATGCACCCTAATTGTGCTACACACTTTCAATTCAAACCCGAAGAATTTTGAAGGAAATTGCTAATCAATTGCTTCACATGTTTGAAAAATTCGGCTGCTCAACATCGTAAAGAACGCAATGAATGTTGTTGAACTGTCCAAATGAAAGGCATTGTCATTGTGTGTTACGCAATTACCCCGCTGATCTCCAAAGATCCCTTGGTTTGACGCCAATATTCGATCACCAAGGAATAACGTTCACAAAAACTACTTTCATAAAATCTGGAACGCTTTCCTCGGCCATCTATTGATTTTGGTTGTGGAGTCACAAATATTCGCAAACGCGACGTCCATTTAACATATTTAAATGGAGCCGGTACGTGTATTCCTAACGCTCTAATAACCCCATGAAATATAATCTACTCTTAAGGTGTCACTATATCTTCCAAGATTTTTGCTAAATCGAGCTCCCTACATTTGACGCTGTATCAAGGACTACGATCGTGTCGCGATAAGTAACAAGTCAACTATTGTTAAAAGCTGTGAAATTTAAAGAAAACAGTGTTAAATGTGAAATAATATATATGTAAAACTCACCGGTGTTCTCCTAGATAGCAGAGTGCCCACGGGGCTCGGTATCTTTGTGGGTGTCCCCGTATGCGGGCTGCGAGCTGTCAACAAATACATAACTGTTACTGATAACAGCAGAAACATTTTACTCTCTAGTCTTAAATGTTAGATTTATTTCAATGTGGTTACAGGAACCTACCACGCTTTGGAATGGCCGTTTCATCTTTCTGGCTGACCGACTCCGTGACAATTCAAAGCAACTCAGTCTTTATGCTGTTGAAGATTTATAACGAAATTCTTTTATATATGTTGTATTTATGCATTGTTGTAATATTTAGCGTGTTTTTTCCTTCTGTAATTTAATTTTCTTTTTTATACCATGCAATTTCAGATACAATTTATTGTTCGTGAATGAGTTACGACTACTTAATTCAAAAGTGCCTATAACTTGGTTTAATTGAAATAAATTTTGAGTTTGGAAATAGGAGTCATCATCATCTGCTTAGCCTTTTCCCAACTATGTTGAGATCGGCTTACAGTCTAACCGGATGCAGCTGAATACCAGTATTTTACATGGAGCGACTGCCTATCTGACCTCCACAGCTAAGTTACTGGGCAAAACGGTACCCTTTAGAAAAAAAAGGAGATAGGAGTTTTGAACAAAATAATTATAGGCTTAGCGATAAGGAAAAGCGTAATGGCGTTATAAGTTTCTTCTAATTAGTTCAAAAATCAAGCTCTTAATTACCATTATCATATATCGTTTTGTGAAACTCTGGCTGTAAAACATAAGGCTTCACTCCTCTGACGAATCAAAAGATGTAAAAATATGACAATGCCAAATATCTGTGAATATATTATCTATGAAAGATACAGGGTCAAATTAAATTAGCTAGCGAAACTCAGCTGACGTGATGGGTATCGATATATCTAAACACGACCAAATAAAAATAAAATATGATTTTTTTTGCGGTCAACGACCGCTTTTGGTGTAATTGTTACTTACTTGAAGTACGAGTTGAGAAAATCTGTTATTTCCCTGACTACTTGACCCTGTATATTATTGAAAGAAATAATTGCTAAGCATCTTTTTGAAAAAGGAAACAATTTTTGCATCCAAACCTAATTTTGCAAAGTGGTATTGACCAAAGAGCTTTGAACCACGAAACCCTTTTTCTTTTAACGAAAAGCTAGGAGCTCTTTCCAACTTATTGGCAGATTAAAGTTAGCTTTGAATCTTACTTTTATAAGGCACAAACTTCCCGAGTTTATTCCGTAAGACGTTTACTTCGTTCTTTGAAAACTTGAAAGCTTTGATAGTGGCTACTTCTGGCAATCTATTAAATGTTTGAGTTTTGTTCGAAGTTTTATTAAGCTGCTAGGCGTCTTGGATGGCGAGTAAAATAGTTTTTTTGCCGATACAAAAGCTTACTAGTTTAATTAGATTATTGTATAAAATCCGAAAGAACGGACTTTAGCGGGTATGATTTAACGAGGCAAAAGGCTAAACTTTTTTGCTTCTTTGTAGTAGACTCCCAGAATGACGATCTTAAGTAAGTGCTATTAAATCTTGACCATTTCTGAAGCCTTTTTGACTCCTAGATCAGCCCAGAAACAATGAACACATTGCATCATTAGAGTTAAACACACAATTTGACCTTAGCGTGCTATATTGCCATAACGGCCATGAAAATATACAATTTTCTACGACTTCTAGATTGTCTACTGCAAATTCAGACTATGCCATAGTTAATGTATGTTTTGCACCCTCGAGGCCATAAAATGATGTATGTTTTTCACCCTCAACAACTTTCGGACATGTAAAGTTTCAATTAGTAAAAAAAAATATTCGCATATTTTACAAACGGCGAGCAATTTAAAAAACCGATACCGATTGATAGATTTTGTCAAATTTTCGCTGTTTCGTCTATACTCAATTCAACGTCAATGAATTTAATTTATCTAGAGAACAAAAAATCTGTTTAGGGAATTAGGGCCGAAAGTAAGCAGAATTTTCATCAACTCAAAAGACCGTTCACGACAGCAAGCGCGGAGATTAAAAATCTAGCAAACATTCAGATTGTTCTATGTGTGATGCTATTGAATAATCTCTCTCGCAGCTCTGTACAAATTGACAATAGATCAAATTGCTTGAAATTGTTCCCTTACTTGTGTGTGGACGAGACGCTTAATATGGCTAAATTCGTCTTCACTCCTCTGTTAGGGGAACGTTAACAGCTGATGTTATATATGTGAGCATAAGGTTCTCTAAGCCCTTGCAATAACATGATTAATCCAAGCTTAGGAAAGCTCGATTAACTCTCCGATCAGTCACTTTGCTGTCAAATAAAAGCCTGCTTTGATTGGCCAAACAAAATAATAACAACCTATCAAAATTGACTTGTTTGCCAAGGGAGCAAACAACTGGTACCTGTTCCGGATAAGGCGGGAGGAAACGCCCGGGTGTCACCACTGTGTGGATCGCCCGGAGGACACGGTGGAGCATACGGTGGAGGTCTGCCCGGCTTGGGCGGAGCACCGCCGTGTCCTCGCGGAAGCGATCGGCGGCGGCGATCTCTCGCGTCCGGCCCTGGTCCAGGCCATGGTACGGAGCGAGAGTGCATGGGAAGCCATTACCTCCTTCTGCGAAGCAGTAATGCTCGTGAAGGAGGAGGCGGGACGCGTGAGGGAGAGGCAAGCTTTGCACCCTCACGCCCCTAGTCGCCGCAGGAGACGCCCTGGGCGTCGGGAATCGGCAGCCGATTCCCGGCCACCGTAGGCGCGGGCTTGCGGACGGCGAGCAATGGGTAGCTCGCCGTCCGGTAAGGACCAGGCCCGAGTCGACGGCGCGTCGTGTTCCACGCGCGCCTCAAAGAGATGTCAGCACTATTGACGGGGTCCGCTAGGGCCGATGCCAGCTAGGGTTGCGGGATGTTCGAAAGAGTTACCGTGGCCCCGGCACAGGCAACAGAAGGAACACGGGTGGGTTTTAGTCAGTAAAAGTCTGACACGCCCTCCCGCTCCGCCCAGAGCGGGAGAAGTCATTTGATGATTTCCCATCCACAAAAAAAAAAAAAAAAAGGGAGCAAACAACTACACATATTTTAAAGGCGAGTGTTTCTTTGAATCCAGAGCGGAGCGAAGGATTCTAGAAAGTAGAAACCCGAACGAGGGATTCAAAGTACGTCACTCGAGCTTAAAATAGTGTTGCTCCCGAGGTAGACACTCTACTTCTTATCACCCTCTATGAGAAATTAAGTAAATGTAATTTATGAATAAGAATAGTAGTAATCTGTGATAGTACGTTTATTTATTTACATACAATTAGGAACAATAAGACTTATCACAGAAATAATATTTTGTTTTATGAAACTAAATGAAAAAAATCCGAATTTGAGTAAACAATTACGAACGAAGGCGGAATGCATGTCGCGCGTTTTTTTATTTTTTCACAAACTTGATTTTTAATTTGGCTCGCCCGCGGGTTACTTTATCAAACAGCCTATTACTTGTTCATACAATGTTCGTGATTGATCTCTTTGGTGATTGGAGCTTTTCCTAATAATATCCACATTCCAAATTCAAATCACTTTAAGTCCCTAGAGATTAAAGAGCTGTTTACGAAGAATACACTAGTTCTTCTACTTAATAGTCTACTTTGTAATAATCTTAAATTCATTCATGCACTGACAGACAATGCACAGCCTTAACCGCTGGGTCTAGAAGCATAAAATTTTTCTTTTATAACGAACAGATTTTTGAAAATTCGTCTCTGAAAGAGGTTTAGTAGGAGAAGAAAGTTTGTATGCAAGTTGGTTATTTTTGAAGTTAAAAACGTGGTACTTACGACTTCTGTTTACAATTAAAAGTTAGCTGTACCATCGTTTTTTTTTCGAAACTTATCTCCTAAGGCTCCTGAGAAGTTGCTAATAGGAAATCCCATTGGACACAGGGCTTGTAACAGATAAATTGTATGGATTTTCAGAAGCCGAGAGTATGTCTTCTTCATTATCATCATCATCATCATTGACAGCCTTGTTCCAGCCACAGCTGGGTATGGGCCTCCTCCCTTTTGTGCCATGCTTCCCTGGTCTGTGCGAGTGTCTACGTCTGCTTATCTTCTACATAATATGTTCTAACTTCGCAAGCCACAACATGGCAACATATGACCGTAGCGGTTCCTATTAAATTACCATAATGACCATGAAGACTCAGGCCGTGTGGGCTGTATTATGCAAACCATTTGTTTGTTATTTCAATATTTTTTGTTCTAGACGTTCTATATCTTCTGGTGTGTCATGAATTCAGCCCACGGTGTGGACTGCTCTTTTGTTCGGTTTTTGTGGGTGATATAGATAAACAATAGTAAGATTTAAGATGTGGGTTAGATGTTCTTTATATTGCCAAAAATCATCATCATCATCTTCCTGCCCTTATCCCGTATTATTTGGGGTCGGCGCAACACGTTTTTTTCTTCCATTCTGTCCTGTCACTCGTCAAACTATCACTGACTCCCTTTTCTTTCATATCACTTCTCACACAATCCATCCATCTTTTCTTTGGCCTCCCTCTCCCTCTCCATCCATCCACATGTAAACTCATAACTCTTTTAGCAACATGCGTTTCATCCCTCCTCTTCACATGACCATACCAAGACAAACAAATTATATTGCCAAAAATAAATGGTTTAAATCAAAGTGGAGGGTTCCAATTTGTCGTTGTCCAATTTCTTTCGCCAATATAAATTGAGTAACGGTGTTGTCCAGGATGATATGTCAACTTAATTGAAAACATAATTATTGGAAACAGAGTCCGTCCGATTTTGTATTCGGTATCACTCGACTGCTTCCGTAGAAAGAGACAACGCTTAAATCGATTCGAGTGACTGCAGCAATTGCTCCTTCCACAATTTCCAGGAAAAGTGCACTTTGGAAACTGTTTCACGGCTTTGACAAGGAGCACAATATGGCGGGGTTTTAAGACGCTCATAACAACATGGCTCATTTAATGTTAGCTTTGCAGACGTAACAGGGATATAGTCCATTAAGTAATGGCCTAACGGGGCTGGCAGGCACTTTAATAACGTATTTCCTTAAGGCAACACTTATGAGTTCACTGGAAAGCGATTAATGTTTGTGTAACTGTTTTAAACGCCTTCTACTTTACAGTTGTAGAAAAGTGTTTAGCTTAGGTAGATTGTTGTCCTTTTCAATGACATTTGTGACATATTATGACATGCCCATTTATCAAAAGACTTACCTACTTCTAGGAGTTACTAAACAAAATGCTCTAAAAGCCTACATTATACATATGTATAATCCAAGTAACGCCCAAGTATTATAAATAATGATAGCTAGATAGGTACCGAATAAAAGGAGTATCAAAAACCATCAATGTTGAAAAGGGGCCTAGAGTTTACTGAGAGACAACATAATAAACCTCCTCTAAAAAATACAGTAACACTCTACACCCTTTCATCAACAGCATAGACTAGAATCGCCACATTCAAATGCAGTTTCCAATTTCAAAACGAAAACATTCCATTCCCGCGTATTTCAGATTACAAATGGCGGCGATACCGTTGAAATAAGAACCAAAGATGGCAGTGCAATAGCTCACGAAAGAAATACTCGTGCAATAACATTTCGGCCTTGCGGCGATCTTTAAGAAAGCATTTAGAATGCTGAAAAGCTTTTACTACCTATTGCATTATTTCCTTTATAATTTTGGGGTCAACCTCCTCTCTCCAGACTAACTATATTCGCCAGGATAAGCATTTACAAAGGCTTTGGCTAATTCTCGTGTGATACCTAACAAATGGGAATATCTTAAGGTTATTCTAGTCGTTAGAAAAGGGCCTAAAAGCTAGAATTTCTAACCACTAGTATCATGATCATTCTCTTGCTTATCCCAATATATTTGTGGTCGGCGCAACATGTCATCTTCTTCCATACATTTCTATCATGTAGTCATCTAGTTCTAGCCATATCATCTTCCACACAGTCCATTCATCGTTTCTTTGGTCTTCCCCTTCTCTTATAGCCATCCATATTCATACTCAGAACTTTCTTCACGACATTTTCTTTATTCCTCCGCATCACATGCCCACACCATGACAACCGATTTCCACACAACTTTTCAGTCACCGGTGCCACTTTCAGACATCCTCTTTTCTCATATCTTATTCTATCCATTCGCGTAACGCCGTTTGATCTCTACAAAATCGTAAGACTTCAGCTGTAACAACTTGGTTACGCTCTCTCCAAGGTTACTATCGTTTCCGATCAACAAAACTATAACAAGTTCAGCTGTTTCCGAGTTTATAGCAGACAAACAGGCTACCATCAAAAAGTTTCAAACACAGATGTTAGATGTGCGTCAGTGCGTAGATTATCATAAATATCACTATTACCTTTGAAGTCAGTAAGTATTTATTTGACTAGTTGGGTTGGGATCACTCTAAATATGTAGACAGATAGAATACTCTTTATTATTATACACCAAAAAAAGTTACAGATATAAATGTAGTAATTTTAAATAGTGACACTCTAGTTTTCAGTAGTAAGTGAATTAGTAATTGTTGTTTATTTACTTTCTTTATGATTCGCAAATCGACAGCGAAAATTAAATAATTAATTTTTACTTCAGTACAGGTTTAATTTGAAAAGGGGGCGACAATTTCTTCTTTTCGTGCCTCTCCAATTAATGAATGTGATGTTATCCACTCTGAATATTTCTCCTTGTCTTTTGCGAGGCTCAGCAGCACTGTAATAATAATAATACTTCTTCACCAGCAACTTGCTTTGAAATACAAACTTGTGGACTCTGAGGTACCGTATTACAAGTATGTGCCCGACCCAGTTCTCGAAAATGTCCATGCCACGTTGTACTGGGATCGGTCTATCATTACTGACAGGACTATTGTCGCCAATAAGCCTGATATAGTCGTGATAGATTGATTAGCGCGCCGCGCAATGATAATCGATGTTACCATTCCACATGACGAGAACCTCGTGAAAGCTGAGAAAGAGAAACAAATAAAATATCTCGACTTAGCACACGAGGTTGTTGACATGTGGAGTGTGAGCTCGGCTGTCATTGTGCCGATTGTCGTAATGGCCAATGGCCTGATGGCCGAAAGCCTCGACCAACATCTCTCGAGGCTCTCGTTAGGCGATTGGATCAAGAGCCAGATTCAGAAGGCAGTACTCCTTGATACGGCTCGTATTGTGAGGAGGTTCCTGTCTCTGCAGCCCTAACCACCGGTAGCTTGGACCCTGCTCCCGACACCGGTGGAACTCTTTTTTTAATATTTTTAAATGTTTTTCATATATTTTTATTTTAAGAAATATTTAGAAATGTAATTAATAAGAATGAAAATCAATATAATACTTCAAATACCCTTAATTTGAATAATTCTTGGCATTTGCCATTGCTAGAATCGCGGACATGCGATGCCAAGATGTTGCTCACCTAGCAGTATAATGGCACATTTACAAAAAAAAAGCGAAATTGAGTTTTTACGGCCTAAGTGTTTAAAAGTGTATAATTTATAAAGCGGTAAAACGTCACGGTGTTAGTTTTACCTATTAAGGTCTATACTAGTTGCTAAAACCATAAAATCCATGATAAAATGTAAAATGAACTCATAACTTCGTTTCAAACATTTGTAAAATCTTTGACCCTCATTTCTGTAAAATAAGAAAAAGTAGATGTGTCATTATACTGCTAGGTAAGCGATATTTAAAGCAGCTGTATGATACTAACCAAACGATCATGCATGACAGACAAGTAAATAGTGCCCGTGGAGTTTCTTGCCCGTTCTTCTCCATAGGAACCTACTCCGCTTTAGAATGGGCAACTAGCTTCATCTTTCTGACTGACCGACTTCTTCGATAATTCAAGTGCCAAAAGTAAATAATCAGCATAACCTTTTTCCCGACTATGTCGGGGCAGCTTCCAGTCAAACCGGATGCAGCTGGATACCAGTATTTTACATGGAGCGACTGCCTATCTGACCTCCATAACCCAGTTACTGGATATTAAGATACCCCTTGGTAAGACTGGTTGTCAGACTTTCGGGCTTCTGACGACCCGTAACGACTGTAAATGGTTTACTACCTTAAGAGTTTGAAGATGGCCTCTCATTCAATTCATTATTAATAAACAAACAAAAAGAAGATAACTTGTCCCAACCATAAATATTATTATAAAGGTCAATGAAACTAAATTGTGACACAAACGGACATTGATTGGTTCACGCCCCTAAAGCTGACGCCCTAGCTAGGTTCAATGGTCCAAGCTATTTATATTGTTTATTTACCAATTTTAAATCATGTTTATTTGATTGACTAGCTGTCAGATTTTTGAAGAGGTTCTGTTTATAATATTTGCTCTTAAATTCTGGACTTACTGTACTTGTTTTCAAGATTATTTTTGCTAGACTTTATTATCTGAAATGCTGACTTTCGAGTTTCTTCTTTTTAGGATTTGGGAGCTGACTTTTAAGTGTTTTTTCTAGATCTTGAAATATGGATGGTGGATAAAATGTATGGAAAGAATACCTGTTTGTGCAACTGCTATCCTTTCATTCGACATCCTTTTACCTCTCCACCTTCTTACTAACAGAAATTATAGTAACTTTTTTAGGGGAAGATAGCTAGACTCAATAATATAGCCAATAATATCCCAGTAACTGCGTCAAATTATACAATTTCAGTAAACCTGACATTCACAACAAACGCGGGAAATGAGCAGGTGTGCTCTTGTTTGCTCTTTTACGGATCAAGTGAACCTTTTGTCTTTAAAATAGAATTCAGTTATATTTCTTTGTTTACTAACAATCGATTACATTATTCTATCATATCAATCAACTCAGCCTATCGCAGTCCAGTGCTAGACATAGGCTTCTCCCAGTCTGCGGCACAACACCCTGTCCTCCGCCTTCCGCATCCAGTCTGTCCCAGCCACCTTCTTAAGGTCGTCGGTACATCTAGCTGGGGGGCGTCCCACACTACGCTTGCCGATACGTCGTCTCCACATCACCCACCCCCCCTCCCCCCACACACACACACACAACACATCACATCATTCTATCATATGCTTCATTACAATCTGAAGAAAAGGACTTGGAATACAATTTTGATGGAAACGCTTCGAAAGCTATCACCGAATGAGGAACTGCAGTGACCGATAGGTTAGATATAGAAAACCATAATACATCAACGCCCAAGCAACCACACTTAAATCTTTTGTTCCCCCGGTCCCTCACAGAACGCTCATAAATTCATCCGTATGGTGCACACATACTCATAAATATTTCACGAGCTCGTTTGAAAGGGAAACGAACTGAAAGGTATGTAGTGATTGTTGACGACAATACAACTTTTAGGAATGTATTGTAATAATAGAAAGGAGATAGTTGACTTATGGGAAAAATACGACTGTTGAAGTTATAAGATAGTTCTTTGAAAGCGACAGCCTTTTCCGATAATGCAATGCACTTTCATTTGAGTACTGATCTGTTTGGAACTGGTTAGCTTCTAGCCGCTTAGACACATGCAATGCCATATTACAGGGTTTGTTGATGCGTTGAAAAACAAAGAGATAACTAATTCGGAAATGCGCCTGTAATGGTATTTAAAGCGGTGAAAAGAATATAATCAAACATAATCGTGTTAGTACTTCCCCGGACCATCCATGGGTGACCATCCATTTAATACCAAGACCCCACCGTGCCTCGGAAAGCACTTTAAGCACTTGGTCCCGGCTGTCATTCATTAGACCTTTGATAGTCGTTACGGGTAGCCAGAAGCCCAAAAGTCTACCAACTAGTCTTAACAAGGGGTATCGTGTTACCCAGTATCTGGATTGTGGAGGTCAGATAGGTAGTCGCTCCATGTAAAATACTGGTACTCAGCTGCATCGGGTTAGACTGGAAGCCGATCTCAACATAGTTGGGAAGAGGCTAGGCGGATTGATAGTACTTCCCCGGACGAGCCTTTTCACAAACAGCACTATCTAACGCTACCAAGGTCGTGGGGATACCATTATCGCAAATATATGCCAGTTATCAGACAGATAGACAAAACAACTAACATGACACACTTTCGAACTAAGTTAGGATCAAAATATTTACAAACATGACAGTCATTTTCTAAGTCTCGCTCCGTTTATCTCAAATAGGGACGTTGTTGCATACTAGAAACCATGCTGGAATGCGTATTATAAGTGGTTCAATTTTGTCATTTAGTGCAATTTTACATGCGACTTTTAAGGGAAACTTTGTGGCGTATACTTGATAAAATTATACTTTCTATCGCGTATGGTTTCCAGTTTCATTTTCCGTGACAGCTTACGGGATGTTGTGGTTTTGAACCATGTAGGATTTATGGCTTACAAGGCAGTTGCTAACTTAGTGGTCTTCCTCAAAATAGGATTATCAATGTCTTTATACTCGCTAAGCTTGCGATTACCGATAGGAAGTGGTTTCTTTATCAACATGGTATCCTGGGCCATGAAATGATCATCATTACCTTGCCCTTATTCCAATTTATTTAGGGTCAGCACATCATGACTTCTTCCGTACTTCTTTATTAATCTTCATCTCAGTAGTGCCTCAGTCAAGCGCATGGAAAATATTAAGTAGATCGCCTATATATTAGGAATAAGGCAGTCATTAGAAGAATATTATACTAAAGTCAATATGGATAATGATTAGACACGTTTGAAGTTTGAATAGAACTAAGCATTATTCTAAACGTCCGTCCTTATCTACGACAACAACTTCATTTAATATCAGGCAGAACAAAAGACATTAAGATAACATTATCATTGCAAATTAGCGGCAAACGAGCAATATAGAACTATAAAATTATAAATAAATATGTTGGCTTGCAATCTCATACCAGAAAATCCCTTTCAGAATGTACTTTTTGAACGGAAAAATTCATCACAGTGATCTTTATTATCGACTACTGTGCCCGCGACTTCGTTCGCGTGGATGTCGTAAGATACACAATATACTAATAGGTATGGTGGTATTACTTCCCCAGACGAACTTCTTCACTAAGATTTCTGCTTCTACTGATTGTTGGCAATTCATTATTTCCGGATCTTCGATTTTTATTTCGGACTAGCTGTGCCCCGCGACTTCGTTCGCGTGGAAATCGTAAAATACACAACATACATAAAATAACAGCCACATTTTAATAAAACTCCCTCGTCCCCGACCCGTCGCGTTGCATCGTCCGCCCACGCTACGTAGTTTTCGCTTAGTGTTCTTTCTGACTTTTCTTTTTGCTCGGCTCCTAAGGGTCATAGCATGGTGTTAAATAGCCAATAGCTATCCTCGAGAATTGGGCTAACAAATGCAAAAATTTCAAATCCGACTTTTTGTTCACTATTTCAAGGTTTTATTTTTTTCCGCTAATTATTTGTCTAAAATAAAAGTAGCATAGGTTACTCCTTATAACATCAGCTATTTGCCAGTGAAAGTATCGTCAAAATAGATAAGATAAGATATATTTATTGCTTGACTGTGTACATTAAGTTATTATTAGTAAACATTACATTTTTAGTTTCAACAGGTCGGACATGCAATAGTAGGTATTTCAAGAAAATTAGGTACTTACAAATATTATTTTTTATCAAAAAACTCGTGCAGATTATAAAATACATTATCAATTAACATTTTTTTCAATTTATTTTCAAACATATTTCCATTTAATTGCTTAATTGCTGGCGGTAACTGATTGTACACACGAATAGCAGTAACATAGGTACTTTTATAATACATCATATTTTTAATATCTGGTAAATTAATGTCATATTTATATTATTTCCGAATGTTTCTGGTAGAATTAGCAATTGGAAGAATTAGATCCAGCCGTTTCGGAGATTAGCCGGAACAAACAGACACAGACAACATTTTTTTTTTATTGTTTTTTTGTTATAAGCACCGTATAACATCATTACACACAGACATTACAAACAGACACTTCAATTTTATTTATTTGTATATGTAGATGCTATAAGGTTGGTAATCATAATTCTGTCTTAGCTGTCAAAGGTAAAATAACTGTGAAAAGACTGTAGGAATTTGGCAGGGGGAGAAGTGGCGCAACCAAAGAGCGTTACTACCCAGCGTTTGTCACAGGCGAGGCGTCAATCCGCGTCATAGCTAATTAGTAATTACATGTAAAAACATATAAATTTCTTTCAGAACCTAAATTATTTTATCCCTAATTTATTATAACAGGAAAAATGCGGTCAACAATACTTATGAGTATTGTTGACCGCGTTTTTCCCGTTGTCATTTATATCAAACTAAATTGCTGGCTTAGCAATGAAACCTTTGCTCTTTCCTTAATTTTTAATTGAGGATGAATGAATGTTAATATCGTGCATTAAAAGAAAATAGGTAAGATTATTGGTGATACTTAAATGTAGGTACGTCTGGCGATGGCGGTCCGGCCCATCCTGGGGTAGGGCAGTCAGCCCTAATGCCACCTTGCGCACTGGCTAACCATTTTATCATAGCAGATGCTTTTAAATGCTTCTGGTATTCAGCTGCGTCCGGTTAGACTGGAAGCCGACCCCAACATAGTTGGGAAAAGGCTAGGCAGATGATGAGATGCTTTTAACCGATTCGTTGCGGATGGCACGTTTCAGTGCCATCACTTTCTTTTGCGTGAGGCGTTAGGCACGGATGTGTGTCATTTTAAAATCGGTGGTAACTCCTTCAATTAAGTTAAGACTAGGCTAGTTAAGACACAGATGAGTGTCATTTAATCGTATGGCGTTGGGCACTGATCAGTGTCACGTTATTTTTGTTCGACGCCACGGCTAGAAGTTAGTGAAATTAGGCATCGCAACGAATCGGTTAAACATTTCGTGTTAATACGAGAGAAGAAGTGTGTCAATAAATTAATTAAAAGGATAATTTTGTATGCAACTGCAAAGACCATTGGAGAAACGAACATCTATACACCGTAAGGACTATTTTTGCTTGCAGCACTCGGCCGCTATAGTAACGCTTGCTAACAGATGTGGTCATCGTGTGCACGGGATTTTGTTTTCAAATTGTCAAATCATTTATTTCAAATAGGCACATAAAAGGCACTTTTGAACGTCCTAGATAGTACATCGTCATTTCCACATAATACATGATTAGACCCTTATTTTTCTTTTAGTAAAATCATTCTTATTTTTATAGACATCCAATCCAACGGAGTAGCGACGTCACAGCTGCAATAATTATTGCTAAACCTTTGCTTTTCGTGGGTATTTTGATGAGCCGTGTCTTGAGGGGTACCTAATTATTGCAGCTATCAGCATTACGCGCGCAAAATTTCGCGCTATTTTTCCGCCTAGATTTTGATTGTTGCCTTAATATGAATCATTTTTATACATCTACGTCTACGTTATCAGCCACTATCGCGGGATAGAATTGCATCACTGATAACAGGGTTAGCAATAGCATAGAAGTGAGGGCATTCGGACCTCGCTTCAACTTTACCTACTTTAGTGTTTCGGTTTTATCAAGTTCGCCTCTTCCTAACAGACGAATTTGCTCTTTTAGCACAGCCGTGCAACGCTACTATAGAGGTATGAGGAACAGGGTGTAAAATTCACTCATCCTCCATAGAAAAGGGAGGATCCTCCGACCAGACGGGTGTTGTGTCTAGTGGGCTACGGCCCGACGGTTGATGTCGGGATGTTGTATATATGCTAGTCGCGCGGTAAACTCTGATTGCGCGATGCAGGATTTTGCGTGACGTCAGTGTGACGCGTTCCAATGTGACAATGTAGATGTCCCGCCACACTACTGTCGCGTTACATGTATATTCAAAGCTAAGAGATTACTCTAGCTGGAGTATCACGCATGCTATTCTATTAATCTCCGAGTTGGTTTCGCCCGCTTTATGAAAGCGATGCCTCTATGTTTTGTAAAGTGCAAAGTACCTGACTAATTCTCCACACGAACTTTACGGTGAAGGAAAACATCGTGAGAAAACCTCAAACCTTGACCAAATAGTCTGAATTCGCAGTGACGAAGCGTATGATCAATCCTCGTTCCTTTTAAGTAGGAGAAGAGGCTTTTACCTTCCAGTGGGATAGTTCTTAGTTTTTCTGCCCCTATCCCAATTAATTTGGAGTCGCGCAGCAGGGATTCTCCTCCCATAAATCTATATTAGGTACCTCTATCAGCCGTCATCCTTCACCCCTTTTCTAGCCATATCTTTTACACATCCATCGTTTCTTGGTCTTCCCTCGCTCTTATAACCATCCACATTCACACTCAAAACTTTCCTCACGACATGATCTTATTCTTCCGCAGCACATAGGTACAGACTGAACAGAAAAGTAGTGGACTAGTGAAAGAAGGAAAAGAAAGAAAGAAAATACGTTTATTTGCGTAGTGGTACTTCTAAAACCCATCTGTTTAGTGCCTGTATGCAATAGTGATTGATTACGACGCCGGTAGATTTGCTAAGGTTAATAGCGTATTGCAAATGATTGGTGAATGTCTACGCGACATGTTGTAAGCAGTAACTTGAATTGATGTGGTATGAGCGTCATTAAACCATTTGACAGTGGATTGATTAATTGAAACACACAATGTAGTTTTAGATGCATTTTGAACGTAAATTATGTTTTAAACTCGTGCTTCCCAGATCAGGGGTTCGCGGTCCGAGAGCATGACCCAAAGTTAGTCTTAAAATATAAAGATTAGCACCAACCTATCGTTTTTTTTTTTTATTGTCAAGGATTTGATATCCCTTTTCTGTTAAGGTTCCTGTCGTCAAAAAAGGTTGGAAAACGCTGTTTTTTATTGATGAGATATTTTGGTGGTAAAATTCTACTAAAATCAAGAGGATGGGAAGCAAAATAGCTAGGTCAATAATAACAAAATAGATACTAAACACTATTGGTCTGCTAAGCTTGTTGATGAGAACTATTCTGTAGCTAATAGTTTTCGTATGACTTGTTTTATGATAGCAGTCATGTTTTACGAGAAGTTCTAGTTAAATAAAAAACATTACGTTTGTCATTTGTATTGTATTGCATCTATAGCTCTTTTTTATCATGTTTTATTGGTAATTAGGAATATTTTAAATTACAAATTAGGGGTGGCAAGTAATTTCACATCATGTAAAATTTCATCAAACAGAAGAACACAGGCAGGTATTGCACTAAAAAAATTAGAAATTTAAAAAAAAAACTCACGTTTTACAGGTCTTGGACTTATCGGCGGCCTCTCGTCCAGCACTACATCCTCTTTAGGCAAAGTATTTGTATTATACTTCTTTACGCTCTCAGCCCAATCTTGAATCCAAGTCTTATCTCCTTTACATCTATTCAGGCTCAAATAAGACAGTTTTCCAACTATTTGCTCCGGAGTCATGTCCGAAGTAACCCCACATTCATCCCTCAACACTTTCTGAGCATTCTTCAATGCAGTACTTTCAAATTTAGTGTCCTCTAACCCTATCTTGTTACTCGGTAATGAAACTGGTACAGAAGTTTCTCGTGATAACCGATGGATGTAATCAGTCTGGTCTATCTCAGATTTAGTTAAACTACACCTACGTAGTACAGGTACTATTTTGGGAGGAATTCGAGAGGATAAAACTCCTGAAGTTGTGACGGAAGTAAAGCTGCCAACGTCACAGTCGGAATGCTTTGGAGGAGATTTTGCAAAGGTTTTTTCTGTGATAGTCCTCACTCTATTCTTTATTTTTTCTAGGTAGCTCCGAGTAGACTTGATCTGTTTTGATGTTTGAGCTGCCAAATCATTCTCAGTAGGTGATTCATAACAGCAAGAAATTTCCAACACATTTTTGTCTTTAGAAATTTTTGGTATTTCAAATGATTGATTTAGTAGAGGGCTACGGAGGCCTATGTCTCTCCTAGGCTCTTTAGTTATTACTCTTTGGGGATTAGGGAAGTCAAACACTAATTCTGGGTCTGTTTCATTACTTTTTTTCTTAAGAGTTTCTTCTATAGCTTTTGTGAGGGTATCTGTACCAAAAGTTCTATCAATACTCATTCTAGCCTTCTGCTCTTCAGTATAGTTATCCCCTTCTATGGTGTATGTACCAGTGGAAGAGTTATCAGACTGTCCATCAACATCATCCTCAATGTACAAAGGTTCTTTCGTAATACACTTCTTGAACAAATCAGGGGTTTCAGAAGAAGCTCTACTTTTGCGTATCATGAGACTTTTAGAGTTCTCTGGCGTGGACAATCCATTATCTGGTGTTAGAATATCTAATTCAGGGCTTGATATGTCAGTCAACATCACTCCTTCAGGGCTTTGGTCTATAATATCGGCCATAGCATGCCTATTTATATTACCATAGCTTGGAGTTCTATGTACTTCTCTCATGTACGAATTACCCTTCAAAGGCAAGTTCAGGCCCTGACGAGATATGAAGTTGTCACTCCTAGACATTATACTATCAACTATAGGACTTTTGGACGTGCGTTTTGGCAGGACAGTGTCAGTAACAGGGGATTTTATATGTCTATTTGTAATAGGAGATGTTATGTGCGTAACATTTTGTGCTAATGGACTGTTCCGGAGCTTCGCGGAACCGGATAGGCCGCTGTCTTCCTGGTCTGATGAGAAGTAGCCTTCAGAGTTGTACCCTTGAGCTTTGCGGGGGAGCTTGGCACTCATCGGAGGTCGTGCGAGCGCAGGACTGGGCCTGATGAGACTTGCCGACATTGACTGGACTCTCTGATGGCGAGCTTGCGATTTCTTCGCTAGCTCCTCCAGCTTCCGAGTGTCAACGGGCTTAGCAGCACCGAAATCGATGGTAAATGCCATCGGATGCGGTTTCGGGGTGCTAGGCTCCGATTTCTCATCCTGACAAGGGTCCTCATCTATCTTCAAGCTGTCCGACGATGATTTTGAGATTGTCGCGTCCTGCCCGTCCGACAGGGGGCTCGACGCGTCCCCCTCAACACTAACACTCATGTTTTCAAGGTATCACGCAGAATAAAAGTGACATCATATTCACAATCCGACTTTTGTACAGCCTTCACACATCACTTTAGAAACCAAACATCAAGGTAATCACACTACACAGCATTGAATTTTGAAATGATAAAAGATTACTTTCGAAAAGTGGAACGAGAGCGCAAAAACTAAAAAAAAAATTTGAACTCCACCTACAACATCGAGCGCAAACGAACTATGAAAACGCGAAAGGCTCCGAATTCTAAACAATAATGTCAGACGTGCATGACAGCTGCTAGTGACGTCCGACACGACACTGCGATTTTTAATTGAATGTTTTATTGATTTGGCAACACATAAATATTGTGCAAGATCAGTGACCTTATTTTGTCAAGAAAGTGTCAAAACTGCAAAATTACAATACTTCTGACAATGAAACAATTTTCTTAATCATCCTACAACAGTTTGAATATTTAAATGCCTCAGAATTTGCTTGCTTGAATTGTCTTTCAAAGTTTTTAATTTTATCCACATATCAAAATAACTGAATCGAGAAAAGTGAACACACCTTCACTATTTTTCAGTCTGCCAACATATAAATGTCAGTTTCTTGGACGTTACGTTACGTTCTGCGTGAATCTATTTACCATTTCATTTCTCTTTATTATAACATGCATATTTTATTGTAAATTTTCGGTACTCCAGAACTCTTTATAAAATTTATTAAAAACTATACATAGCTTCATTTTATCAAACAGAATACTGCAAAATATTACTCTTCAACAGATTTTCTGATGCATCTTCGAAAGCATCACGTGGTGATGATTTCTAGTACCGTCGGAACGGAACGTCAACTGACAGTTCTGAAATCGGAATGAACCATGGCAGAGGCGGCGTTTTCCGAAGATGGAAAATATTATTCTGCCATCACCCAGGATGGTAGACTGAGAATATGGGACACAGAAACTAATGTACTAAAACAGGAGTTTACACCAGACTTACATTTGACCTCGCCGCCTTCATGTTTGCAATGGATTTCAGCCTCACAGTCAGCGGTACGTACAACACGTGGTTTTTATCAATTATTACACATAATTGCTTTTCCCGCGACTTATGCTGCTTTTACAACCTATAATTTTCATCCAATTCCTGATTAAAATGATTTACGCCAGTTATTTATGAGTTTGGTTAAAAAATTATTTGTTTTGGTATACTCTTTGAACTCTGTTCTACTCGTATGTGACCCCTAGTACTTTGCTTACCAACCTGTTTAAAGTTTCCAAAAAGCTCAATTCCCAAATTAGAAGCTCTCTACAAACTGTCCTCAATAAAAAGCCAAGATGATATGTAAATATAACCTCAATACACAATTTGGGCACATTATAATTTGATTAACCTTGATAAACTACTTCGTTCAAATAACATTCATTAGATATGTTATTCTCGAATATGGAAACTGTCAAGCCAAATAGTAGTTTTGAGATAAGCATCTGATAATTATCTAAGCTCTTCAATATTGATAAAATATTTAAACACCACTTTTATTTTTCAGGGTTCCCCACAAAAAGGAGGAAAGCGGAAAAGCCTATCTGAAGAAACACATTGCATAGCCCTTGGTACAAATAGCGGAAAGATTTTAATATATTCAGTAGCACAAGCTAAAGTGGAAACCATTTTATCAAATGAAAACACGGGTAGCGCTATAAGTTCGCTAGATTGGCACCGAAAGTACGGCCTGTACAGTTGTAATAAGGAGAATAATGTGTGCGAGTGGGACTTGCACAGTTCTATAATTAGATATAAGTATAATGTTAACGTTGACAATAAGAATAAACATGGAAATAATGTCTGTGCCATCAAAATTGTACCGCATAAACAGGTTAGTGTATTATATTATAAGGCTTACCATAATAATTGATTGGTGTTTCTAACAACAAGTTTATGGGGAGATCATTGCCCAGAAGTAGGACCAAACAAATGGATGCCCATTCTTTCTTAAGTCTTGCTTTACCCCTAAAATAAATTCATATGCATCTGAATGCAAGAGCTCAGTTAAAATAGTTCCATGTGGAGCCACTAAGCAGCCGCTGTATTTTGTTTACATCTCACACTCATGTACTAGAAAGATGTACTTAAAAAAATCACCACTCTTTTTTGGCATTGGTAATCAGGAACAAAAAGATTTTTTTTTATCATAGACACAACATATACTGCAAAATTAAATAATAAAAAAAAACCTGTATAAAAAATTGATTGCATTATATTGTTGTTAGCAGACAGGAAGACTGCTTCCTGCTGCTATTACTTTTCACACTTACCCATAATTTAGAGAAGTTTGGGGATACTTAGCCAAACCTAAAAATAACTCTCACATAATCTTTTCTTCCAGAGCACAACCGCCCGATTCCTGGTGGCAGCATCATACCAAGTCCGTGTATGGCGACTGCACGACGGCGAGGCGACCGTCGTCAAGAACTTGGGACACAATGCAGCACCCACTGCGCTGTTGTCGATAGCCACGTTGAATGATGTATGCTGGCTTATTGAGGGTTCACAGTGAGTAAATTAAATACTTCTTAATTATGATATACGCCTTTTTGTCGAAGCGCGTCAGAGCTTATTCCAGCATTCTGTCAGGTTTTGAATGGCAAAGAGCAATAGAAAAGAATTTCATGGCACATAAATGTTTTATATTGCCATAGTGTCAGCATAGTTTTAATCGCCTTATGCAATAAAAATGTGACAAGTACAGAAATAGAGTTTATAAGATCATCATCATTTCAGCCAAGGAATGCTACTTCGGCCGGTTCTGTGCTTCTTGCACAGCGGATGTTTATAAGATGTTTTGATGCAATGTTTGGTCATTCTAAATGCTGCTATATAGTTGTTTTATTTAACTTAAATTTGGGCCAGAGACAGTTCCTTGGCAACTGCGCAAAATGACGCTACTGAATATTTACTTAAAGTACATCACTAGCAGACCAAAAAACATTATTAAAAAACCCACCTTCCACAGAAACGACCGCCTCCTCTCATTCTGGGACGTAACAATAACAGAAGACAACATACCCCAACTAAACGGAGATGAGACCCCACACAAGAAGCAACGCAGGAAATCAGTGTCCAAGCCTGTGACCACTGCCACACCTACATATAACTTTGTAATGGAAGATGCTCCAAGAATTGTTGATGTGGAGTTGAAAGAAGAGGATGGTGCTACAAGATTGAGTCTGGCAGCAGCTACCAGGAGTGGTGTGGTGCATTATTATGGGCATATGTTGAACGGGTGAGTTTTTCAGAGATTTCTGTAGTAGTATGTCTGTACGATATTCAAAGTTAGTAAAGACTCAAGTGTAGCAACACATCTGCCGACATTATACGACGGAAATATCGGCGCGTTTTTACCTGCAATGCTTTTAAATTAGGTTTGACACGTCAAGCCGAAATTATGTCGCGTTATTTTCAGCGCACACATTTCCGTTGGGTAATTTTTTTATGCAAAGAATATCTGATTTAATATTCTTTATGCAACAAGACAAATCAGATAAGATGTCTTTCTTTGAATTGCAAAGTACACAGCTTGGGTATTGATATCCACTTAATTAGCAAGCTTTAAGTGTCAGAATGGTTACTGATTATTAGGGAAAGGATTTTATGAAGAAAGCACAGATAAACAAGACCAGCCATTTATTACAATTGGGCTTGTCAATAATACAAGAGTAGTTGACTTGTTCGCAAAACTAGGTCTTCATAGAAAAGAAGGATGAGAAACTCCATGGAAATACAAAGTATTTTAACAAAACATTTCCATAAATTATCATTATCATAGTAATAGAAACATGCTAACAAATGACAATAGCAAGGAAAAAAAACATGAATATTCCAATAATAAATGATTTTATTTCTGTAAGTAGGTTTATACAAACACTTTTACACGTCAAACATTTCTTTTTAAACTAGATGAGGCCGGCGTTTCCTATCTGACTACTCTGAGAAGGCCGAAACAAACTCAGAGGTCACAGTCTCTTTTAAAGTCCAGACATAATTTTGGTCAGATCATGTGAAGACCATGTAGGTTGGTGTCTGAAATGGTCTTTTGAGGAAAGAACCACACAGATTGAGTGGACCTGTCCAGTCAGTGCAAGCATCTGTCAGTAATCATACAGCTCAACATAAAAGTTAAGGAGCTCAACGATTCGACAAACAATACCAAAGAAAGAACATTTGGGTAGGCCGCATAATTTACTCAAACTGGCAAACTATGATTAAAGCTGAGAGAAAAAAAAAAAAAAAAACAAGGACCCGCATAGTCTTCACATACACAGTAATTAAAATAATATAACATTTTACAAAGTAAATATTCATGTCATTGTATGTAAAATTCATCAATGACAATGTGTATATAGGAAAAAAAAATTAGCAAAAAGAAAAGAACAAAAAAAAAATCAGTACGTATATAAAAAAAAAAATTTGGAGCAGCTCAATCCCACGCCTTTTTGTCATCAATGTAATCCTTAACGGTATAAAAGGCTTTCTGGCACAACTTACGTTTAATAAATGATTTGAATTTATTAAGGCTCAGATTTTGAACGGGGCTTAGAAGTTTATTATAAAAACATATACATTGACATCTGAACGAGCCACCTATTTTCTTGAGCCTTGTTGTAGGTACAACAAATTTGTGTTTGTTCCTAGTGTTCGTATTATGGATATCACATATCCATTATTCAATTTAACATGTTAGTAATATCGCCGATCAGCAGCAACTTAACCACGTAATCTCTCAACCCCCCAGATCTTCAACAAAGCCAATCAAACCATCAGTAACCATACAAGTGTCGAGCGGCGAGGCGCGACCGCTTCCTCTGCAGTGTTGCAGACTGCCCCCCACCGGGGATCTACTGCTAGGGTACTGGAATGGACCCGTCTTGACCTTTGAGAAAGTGGTGAGTTTTAAAATATTGGTTATCATTGTACCTCTCGACTCCGGTCGTTAATTAACTTTTTTTTACCATTAATTCCGTTAAATACGCAGGAAAGTTAAACCATACACTAGCAATAATGAACCGTAAACAAGATACAAATAAAGTTTAAATTAGTTTCAGTGTACTGGTCCCACATGGTACCAGGTGGGCTTGACGGTTTTGCCTGACTTAACTGTATTAGTGGTACCAATTGGTACCAGCCGGAGCACAAAGGATAACACCTTGCCCGACCTGGGAATCGAACCCAGGACCTCATGGTCAGCAGTTGCGCTTGCGACCACTAGACCAACGAGGCAGTCAAGACAAGGACGTTTACAGTTTTATATTTCTCATGAGAAAGAATAATATTGATTTTTGAAAATGTCAAATTGTTGTAATAACAACACAGTCATGGTTTAAGTTTCTTGAAGACAATAGTGATGATGACAATTTTTTTTATTTTAAACTCTAAAAAATATTTCTTTGCTAATTAATAGTGCAAACAATAAAAACTGTAAAAGCTTACAAAATTGCCAAGTTATAAAAATTTTAAAATAACTACTAGACAAAGACGGCACAGTTACAGAAGGGACGTCACGACAATGTAACTTCATTCTAGCGCCATACATTGTCCGTACCGCGCGACAAGGGCAGAAATAATCTCTTCCAAAAACTTTTACAGCGTGTAGCTTCTCCATATTTCCAACGATTTTACTTACTAGGCCTTCTTTGAAATTACATTTGTTCGAACATTTCTAATATTAGTCATCATCCCTATTCGGTAGCGGAGTTCACGTAGCTGTATTTCAGGCCAAACATGTTTTAACTTTTTGCCATTGATATGCTAATAAGATCCCTATTAGATTTTATCTGTTGTCATTGAAATTATTGTTTGTTGTTATTTTAGCCTGTACCAATCAACATCTATGGTAGCAGTTCTACTGATTAGAAATTAAACACTTTCCTCCAAAGCTAGATTTAAAGTTAACAAGATTTGCATGATTCCTGATTACAAATTAAAAGATTATGACGAAGCTTATTAGGTTTTTTTATCTGGAATTTCTCAGTAGCATTGCTTTGCATTGCATAGCTCAGTAGATTTGTGCCCTGCTGATGGCAACAAGTCCGTTCGCGTTAAGAAAATAGTGAGTGACCTTTCTGGTCTGCCGTCAACTGGTCACTGTGAACTTAGCTTTCTAATTTGTTGCGACCTAATTGGTCGAGGGACGGGTCTAGGCCAGCAGACAACGATGACTCACTATTGTCTTAACGCGAACGGACTATAGATAGAGTCGACATTTCCTATATGACTATACCAGCCTATTATTGTCCCACTGCAGGACAAAGGCTTCTTCTCATACAGAGAAGGCACGAGCACTGATCACCACGCTTGCTCAAAACGGGTTGGCGATTTCAGACTTATATTAACTTTAAGTCCAGGTTTCTTCACCAATGTCAGTAATCTCCAAGATAAACTCAGAAAGTACATATGAATTGAAAAAGTCACATTGGTACTTCCCTGGATTTGAACCCATAACCGAGGCGAGGCCTTAACCACAGGGCGACCACAACCGTTTAAAAGAACCAACCGATAATAAAAAAGTAAAATAATACTTGCTATTTATTTCACAGTCTCCCGACCTAAAATCAAAAACCCAAATACTTATCCGGGGCGACAGTAAAGAATCGAAAAGGAAGACAAAACAGAATAATGAGGTGAACAAAGTGCGAAGTGAACATGACACATCACAAGTCACTTATGTGGAGCCTATGGGAGGAGTCGCGAGGAAGCGGGCCACGCCGGGTGATAAGGTTAGTAATGTCATCATCATATTCAATCTAAATAAAGTACGTGTATTGAGTACCTCTACCGCGTGATTTTTATAGCTTTTTATTTCCGTTATCCTGTTTTATTTTTGTTGTTAAGTTTGGTTATTGTTATCTATCATACTTATTCTGTTAAAATGAGTAAGAAAGTAATTAACAGCCGTGCTCGTGAAATGATTATTAAAGTGGACAATTATTTTGTAAAGGAGAAAGAGGACTCTCAGTTATTAATTCAAAAGATAAACCGTGCCCTAAAAAATGCTTCGGACACTATTGAGGACATGTCAATTTCAAAGCAACTTGTGACGGACATTTTAAATCTTTTACATAAATCTACCAAAGTGACCTATAAATACCTATAACCCTAGGTAATTAACTTTTTTCACCAGAGGTGGCAACACCTCACTCGAAAAGAAGATTAACTTTTTGCTGTCTGTACTTTTTAGCGGTGGATGACGTCACGCACTTATTATTGTGACAAGGTTCCATCGCAATATCAAAGATCCTAAATAAATTTTCGTTGCAATAGAATTTTAACTTTGTTATGTACGACATTGATTTTGTGTTTCCAAAACCTGATAATCATGTAACATACTAAATTCAAGTTTCGATGTTTTTCAAGCAATACTCGAGTATCGAGCTCTTTTCCACATAAATTCTACATACATCTGTTTTAATTGCTAACAGGTAGAAGTGCCGATGGAAGCTCGACTAGCTAACCTCGCGCTCGATGTGAAAGGTCGCGGCAAATCGGCCGTCAGCCAGAATTTGACCAAACTGTTGATGCAGGGACTACACTCTAAGGATAAAGGGTAAGAATGTTCTGCCTATTTTTATGATTTCACCAACATCCATAGATAGATTAGCATTTTAAAGCTACCGGATTGTTAGACTATGCCTATCGAGCTAGGCCATCACCATTTGTTTCAAACAAATCACCATCTCTTCATTATGGTAATTTCTACAATGTACTGCCTCGTTGGTCTAGTGGTCGCAAGCGCTACTGCTGAGCATGAGGTCCTGTCCTGGGTTCGATTCGAGTCGGGCAAAGTGTTATTAGGTTTATCCATCTGGAATTGGTCAGTAGCAGCTCGGAGTCTGGATTAGTGCCCGGTCGATCGCAATAGGCTCGCCCCCTATTACATGGGACTTAAACATAACTGATGAAATTTAATGTGAGTGTACTATAGGTACATCTCTGCCTAACCTTTCGGGGAATGCAGTCAGTCAGTCATGTCATAATGTATGTTCTACAATGGAAGGTCTATGAGAAAAGTGATAGTCACGGGACATAGATTTGTTTGGTAATCACTGTTAGTTTTTCATACGACGTGTCAAGCTATTTTGAACTATATGCAATCGAAATACTGGCAACTTCTATTATGCAAATGATTATGGTACAGGCCCTTTTTGTTAATGCCGGCTATATAAGCAGAGAAGAGGCGATGCCACCCACTCTCTTGGGGTAATTTCTCAATGTGATTTAGATTTCTTCTATATTAATGACTAGCTTCTGCCCGCGACTTCGTCCGCATGGAAGTCGTAAGACACCACAATAAATAACAACCACATTTCCCGCCCACACTATTACTTTGTTTTCGCTTAGCGTTCTTTCTGACTTTTTTTTCTTTTTTCTCGACTCCTAAGAGTCATAGCGTGATGTTAAATATGCCTATAGCCTTCCTCAAGAGTTGGACTATCAAATACAAAAAGATTTTTTCAAATCCGTCCGCTTGTCCCAGAGATTGGCGCGTTCAAACAAAGAAACTTTTTAGTTTTATTATATTAGTATAGATTTCCTATTTGTTTCCAGCATAATCCTCACAGTTGTACAGAAGGACGACCCGCTGGTCGCGCTGCGCACTGTGAGCAACTTACCAGCTGACTACGTACCGCAGTTGCTGGAACAACTCGCTGACATGGCCACGCGGAAGACGAGCCAGTAAGTAGATAAGAGAAAACATTTCTTTGCGAAGGAATTTGTCCAAGGAAGTATGACCACCATCCCTACCTATTTGACTGCCTCGTTGGTCTTGTGGTCGCAAGCGCTACTGCTGAGCATGAGGTCCTATGTTGATTCCCGAGTTGGGCAGGGTGTTATTGGGTTTTTCTGTCTGGAATTTCTCAGTAGCAGCCCAGTCTGAATTTGTGCCTGGTTGATGGCAATAGGCTCGCCCCCTTTTACATGGGACTTAAACATAGCTGGCGAAACGTGAGTGTACTATAGGTACAACTCTGCCCAACCCTTCGGGGAAACAAGGCGTAATGTTATGTTATGTTATTAACCTTTCGTATCGGCCGGACCCGCGCCGCGTCAAAAATGTCCCATCTGCCGCGTCATTTTAAGCGCGCGTGGCATTTTTCGAGTACAGTTAATATCGCGCAGATCTACGTTCGTATATGAAGCTTCAAAAAATTGAAGCGCAGACCTGCGTTCTGGCATTCGAAAGGTTAAAATATCTGGTTCTGTGTGAACAGACAGTTTGCCAGGTCAGTTCAATGTGACAGTGTTACCGGCGACTTGCTAACGACTGTACTCTCCCAAAACATAACTCTTGAACTGAACTATACTGGGCAATTTTTTTTATCACTACCCAAATTTTCACAGGCTGTTCTACCCATGAATACGAACAGCTTTCACTGTGAGACCAACTCTTAAATCACGAAAAAAAGAATCTGCTGTTTCATACAAAAGTTAAATATCTACTCGACTAAAATGTATGAAACGGCAGATTTTTTATCCCGAAGCTGTTGACTCGGAGCTCAGCGCTCGGATGCCAACGATTTCGTTGGATTGAGCTCGGTAATGGCAGGCCCGGACTTAGGACTTGGTAAGCGAGAACCAGCGAGAACCAAGAACGAGCTTTAGTAAAGGCTAAAGCGCCAGGTGGCCCGTGAAATTCAAATTTTCTTACGTTTTTTGCAATTTGTAGGTCAGTATTGGTACTCTCAAAAGTAATCTCTTCCATGTAATTCTAAGAATGATTATTTCCTGAAATCTTGACATTTGAGGATTATACTAACTTAAGGAGTTGTATTACTGATTAGAATGATTATAATTGTGTAATACATATTTGTTACGCTCGCGAATCATACTTTAACCGATTCGTTGCGGATGGCACGTTTCAGTGCCATCACTTTTTTTTGCGTGAGGCGTTAGGCACGGATGTGTGTCATTTTAAAATCGATGGTAACTCCTTCAATTAAGTTAACTTAATTGAAGGAGTTAAAATCGATGGTAACTCCTTCAATTAAGTTAACTTAATTGAAGGAGTTACCATCGATTTTAAAATGACACACATCCGTGCCTAACGCCTCACGCAAAAAAAAGTGATGGCACTGAAACGTGCCATCCGCAACGAATCGGTTAATCAACATACACCCAGACACTGAGCTGCAAATTGCAAAAATTGAAAGAAAAGTTGAGTTTCGCGGGCTACCTTAGCGCGTCCTCCTTAAACTAGGTTTCGCAGTGAAGAAGCATCTGTGATAATTGTCGTAAACCTTACAGACATATAATTTTCTTGCAACTATTCTAACAGTACCGTTTCCCCTTCAGATGCGCATCAGTCTGCACCTGGCTCTCCGCAGTAGTCAGGTGTCACTCGGCGCTGCTGCTCGCCACGATGGGCTCGCGGTCTTCCGACCATCTCACACAGCTGCTAGCTATATTTACACACAGGTTAGTTTAATATTATCATTTGTTTCTTAACTGACTTACAAAAAGGAAGAGGAACCTTTTTTTTTCATATACATACATCGATTTCTCCTTTTTTTAAGATTTGTAGAGGAAGCCCGCGCGGTGGTCTCTTATACAACATGTCCCGGATTTAACGCACAACCTCTTAAGGGGTCATTGTACTCATCATTATGAACAACTTTTACTATGGGACCAAACCTGAAATCGCGACAAAAAATCAACTCTCCCCTACATTTTGACGGGTTATGCGAACATAAATGTAGGGAACAGATGATTTTTTTTCTCTGTCTATTATATATTTTCTTCTCCATACGCAAAAAATGCAGCAGAAAGCAAAGGGCAGCATTGGTGGGCCAGAGGTAAAGGCCATGACTTACAAGTTGTAGGTTCGAACCCAGGCAGGTGCTTTACTTTGTGTAAATTATTTCATCACCACTGCTCTCAAAACAGTGAAGGAAAACATCGTGAGGAAACCGGCGTGTCCTGGAAACAAAAATTCAAAGACATGTGACATCTACCAACCCGCACTGTTCGCGTGGTAGATTACAGCCCGCTCTCAGTGGGAACGTTATAGGCTGATTATGCTACGCAAAAAACGGGCTTGGTCGTGGAGTTGCAAACAGACTATTACACCGTATATTTTCTTTTCTTTCAGACGGTCCCATCTCTGCCAGTTACTGAACCTCAAAGGGCGACTAGACCTCACGATATCGCAGAGAAGTGCCGCCGACATCGCGCTAGATGAACAGGAACCTGTGCTTAATTATAATGGTGAGTTTTATGTAGTATTGACAGCTAAATGCTGGATTTATGCCTCTTCGCGAGCAAGAGATAGATCATTTATATATGTTAGCAAAGTTCCTCGGCCTACCCGATCATAATAAAATGGTTTTCCATCTTCGAAATTCTATATTCGTGATCGAATTGCAACCGAAGACGCGAGACAGGTGATCACGGTTTTAGTTGTGTTGCATTTCTCCCGCGAGACGCTTTCCCGCTGTGTCTGGTGGAGCTTTACGGCATTGACATAAAGCGCGCTCGTGAAATGCAACAACTACAACATCACGATTATTTTCCCACTCTTAATTAACATGCTGAAAAGAAGTTCTTGCAAACCACATAACAAAACATACATTTTTAGCAGTTTTTCTTGACTAGCGTGTCAGTCTCTTTTGAATTGTATTTCGTAGAGGCTTTTTTACCCGACTGCGGCGAAGCCAAAAAAGGAGGGTTATATGTTTGACCTGTATGTATGTATGTCTATCCAGCCCTACTACGTTCCCTCGTAACTACTAAATGGCTGAACCGATTTTGATAAAGGATATGTCGTTAGATTCGTCTTTATTGCGCAAGTGTCACTGGGTGGGTATATTAAAATTTAAAAGAAAATCAAAATGGCGGATTTCATATCGGCGAAAATCACCACACTCTTTCTGCATAATTGTTTGGAGACCAAATAGGTCATTTTGTTTCCATCTTTTTTTAAGTTCACTTTTTACGCAGTCGGGTTTTATGATTTTTTTTATTCCTCTTCTGGTAGTTACTTATTAACCTATCTCTCCATTTCAGACTCATCATCAGACGAAGAAATGGAAGCTGAACCTTACCAGTCCGACAGCGGCGCGTCGTGGGGAGACGATAAGTTTGAGAGCGAGGCGAGCGCGGCAGAGGACGACACAGACGGAGATTGACGTTATCTAATAAATATATCGTTTTCATATGCCTGTGTTTTTGTTTACCCTGATGTACTACAATATGAGATGAATAGGGATAAAATTGGGTAAGGATGTGACTGCCTTAACGGTCGAACCCAATAACCTATTTTCAGTAAAGACAGATCGCTATTGATGGTAGACAGTATAATTCTATCTGTGCTTATGTCAGGCTTGTAAGATTCCATAATCTCTTATAGATTATTGGGACGTCAAAACCATAGATAGATAGGTTTTTCTATGTCCAGTATGCCAAAACTGGTGATAGATAGGTTATTGGGTTCGGCCGTAAGAGGGATGCGATAAGGTAGCCCGCGAAATTGCAAGTTTTCTTACGATTTTAGCAATTCGCAGAACAATGGTGCCGATACTCTTGTCACAAATGCGTCTAAACTAAAAATCACCATTTTTCGAACATATGAAGCAATGGACTAGCGATTTGCTTCAAAATCATTCAGATTGTGATTGATAGTGTGTTACGCAATTAGAGTGCTGTCGTCTGTCCAAGTCTAGGATAATAGTTATTTTAGGTTTTTGTCGGTGGGTGGGATGCACATTTTCTACTTATGCTAGTTGTTCAAGTCGCGAGCTAATCTGCAGAATACTGGCATGACCGTGCATCTCTCTACTCTCTACAAATTATTCTCCTTTTAATCATAATTATACTTATACCTCCTTACTAATAAACGTATTACATCAGGTGAATAGTTACACACGGATTCCTTCTTTTTCAGTCGTCAGTAATTTGACTTATGAAAGAAGAAGACAAAGCGTTGTGTAACTATACAGACGCTATACAACATCTTATACAGCCCTCGCCAAACTTTGTGACCGCCTTGAATATAGTCGCGAGTCCGAACTTGCGCATGGTACAGTCGAGTGGACAATACGTAATCAACCAAACAATTTTCGTTTTCTAACATTTTTAATACTTAATGTCAATTTATTTTTATTTGGTGATTATAAAGTTCGTGTTTATTTCATAGGTTATTTTATTTTATTTAATATATAATGTATGTGTTATTTGTAAAACATATAGGTTAGGTAATAATAGGATAAATGTAAATAAAAAATATTAATATAAATAAAAACTATATTCACAATGGGGCCACACCTTCCATAAAAACATCTCCCTTACTAGTGGATGGTTCCGCATCCGAATCACTCTCTTCACAAAAAATATCCGAATCATCTTCATCTGATTCATTATCGCTCACGTGAATTATTATTTTTTCAGTTAGGTCATCTATGATGACATCACTTTTCTTATATTCTTCTTCAATATTTATAACTTTGTCGCATAGTGCAGTCCACTCCTGTTCACCCATGCTATTTACTTTTTCTTCCACTAGTTTCATAATATCAGTTAGATTATTTGTGACATTTTTTTTCGCCACGTAACCTTTTATGGATGCCCAAGCCATTTCTATGGGGTTCAAGTCGGGATGGTAAGGTGGAAGCCGTAATATTGCGTGATTGTGTTCTTCTAAAATTTTATTAAAATTAAATTTTTAAATTTTTTCTTTGTGTATAGAAATTAATTTATACAGTTCTGGTTTCAGCATGTCAGAACTGCAAGGGATATTTTTTGCCGTAAGCCATGCCACCATTTCTGCCTTTTTGCTATTTGACGTCGGCGCTGCATCCTCTAATTTGTTATGATAGGGTGCATTATCTATCACCATAACCGATCTCGGTGGGAGATTCGGCAAAAGTTGTGTGCGTATCCATTTTTCATAATTATTATAATTCATATTATCATGGTAATCTCCGGTTTTCGTACCTGCCTTAAACATTAAAAGGCCGTTGGGTACAAATCCTGATTTGGATCCAGCATGTACAATGACGACACGTTGACCTTTTGATATCTTTTTTTTTTAAACGAAGTGGTATGCGATGAATCGACATACGATTCGTCAGTGTAAACTATCGGTCTTCCTTCTGCGCGATATTTCGTTATTGCACGCAAATATTCAATTCGCTTACAGCGAATATTTGTATTTTCAATTAATAATTTGCGATTGTCTTCAGTTTTTTTCCATTTAAATCCTATTTCATTTATAATTCTCCTCAAACTCGTTGCGGATCCTTCAAAATTTATATCTTCTTTTAATTTTTTTTAAAGTTGAGCAATTGTCGGCAACTCTTTCTGTGTTACATGAAAATTGTGGATACATCTTTTGATGACACCTTGGTCAAAATTGTCGATTCCGGTTACCTTTTTTACCCCTTGCCTCTTCTTTCCGGGTGTACGAAAAACTGCTAATAAATCGGAACTTGGTTCATTAGCAACCGATATAATACGTCGTACAGTTCTTTCTGATACTCCTGTAGCGGCTGCAGTCCGTTTATGTACTGCCTTCAAATCGTATTTAAGGCCTTCTTCAGCCTGGCGTCGTAAAACATTACAACGTCCAGTAGGCATGTTTATAAACAAATAACAACGAGTAACAATAACAACAAGTAACAATAACTAAAAACTATAACAACAAATTAACGAAACGATCGAACGAATTCTGAACGCGACAGTACTCTCGGAGCTCAACAAGTGCGTGATTTGTGTACGGACGTAGCACACCCTAAGGCGTGGGTGCCAGCGCGCGTCGCGGGTGAGCGGTGCGGGCGCGCGGGGTGTGGCCCTGCCCCCAAGCTCTTGTGCGTCCCGCTAATACCCTGATTTTGTGTTCTGCGCAATGCAATGAGCCTAGTTTCGGGGCGGTCACAAAGTTTGGCGCGGGCTGTACAAGGTGGAACAGGACGATTGACATTCCTTTAAACCACGTAAAGAAAATCATGTTCTTTATCCGTATACAAAAAATCAATCAAATCGAATGAACACTTTAGCCACAGGAAATAACTTTTCATTTTCTTATTTTTCAACATGATGTAGATCTGAGTCCGTAAAAATAAGTAAGCATTGCCGCCGCCGCGCCCCGCATCCCACGCCGCACCGTTTGTCAGTGACTTTTCGTATATATAGCGTGTTTACTTTTTATGCAGTTGATTTTGTTTGAAAACTGCAATTTTTTAATTTCCATTAACTACTAATCTTTGTATTTTAAAATGTTTCGATGGACTAGTACTGTGCTCGTTTTAATTTAATGTCGTACGTCCAGATCCACGTTGTATTATAAAAATCTCGTATCACGATGTATGATGATGTGATGTATTAACTTCGAAACTACTGAACCGATCTTGATGAAATTTGGTCCAACTTAAAAGATATGATAGTTTTCATCTCGATTATTGATCTCAATAACTTATATTGCAAATTAAACGTTTAATATACGACAATAGTGTGTATTTATTGGTGAGTTCACCTCTTTTTTTTTCTAAACTCCACCCGTGCGAAGCCGGGGCGGGTCGCTAGTTTATTAGTAAGGAGGATAAATTATAAATTTTTATATCAGAATTTAAAAACATAAAAATTGTAATCCACCGGTATAGAGAACAGGGTCCAAGCTATCGGCGGTCAGGGCTCCAGGGAGGAACCTAACAATGCGAGTCGTGTCCAGAAGTACAGCTTTCTGAATCCAGCTGCCCACGAGTTACTCATTATAACAGCACCGCTCCGACACAGCAAATAACTTGTCATTCAAGTTTAGATTTTAAATCAAATACGTTAAAGTCTATTTTACGATGACTATACAGAATAGTGGACAGCTCGCGGGCGGTGCGCTGCCCGCGAATCGTCCGTCACACTCGCGTCGACCGCGCGCTTCAAGCGAGTAGCGCGCTCCCCGGCGAAGAAACGCCTGCAAGCGGTATGCATGCGGCGCCACGCGTGACCCCTCGCCGTCCGTGCAGTGATCTTCGGACGGCTGCCCGGCAGTCTCCCCGCCACATTATATGCACCCAATATCTCCTTTTTCTTTAATTTAATCTCTTCTTCGTAGAGTGCTTCAGCTATGATTGCCAGTTCGCGTAAAGTAAACTGAGCCATAACGTAGAAACATATTTATGCTTCTCAACTTTTTTAACCCTTTAACCGCTTGGCTAAATATCAATTGTCGTGCCCCTAGCGCGAGGCTACAAATCGACAAAATAATACCTACAATAAATAAGGAGGGGCAATCGTTGTATCGATAAAAAAAAGTCAAAGAATTTTTTATGTTTTTATTTTAAATCAGCCTTATGGCTTCTACAAACAGGCGCGACACAAAGAAACCGCTCATGTTTTTGTGTCGCGTGTCGCGCCTGTTTGTAGGACCTTTAAATTAACCACCCTAATCACTTTCTTCGTATCACAATCGTTCATCTTTAAGCTAATAAGTAAATGTTTTTAACAGTTACTAATTGTTTAACCTTACTAAATTCGAATTGTTTACATCACAATAATCTCTTATTAATCGACTAGGTACTTTTTTTCTTTTCTTATAAATCTACCTACAACAGCAATGGCTAAATCTTTGTATCACAATTGTTTAATCTTACTATCTAAATTTTAATTACTTACATCAAAATAATCTCTTATTATTCGACTTTTTCCTTTTCAAATCAAACTAAGTATAATAAATCTTTGAATCACAATTGTTTTTTTTGTTTTTGCTTACCAGTTACTATACTCCATTTGTTTAGGTAATTAAATAAAGGTAAACAAAAAAACCACGTGACTTAGTTAGCCGACTAAACGTAATATCACTCACTTCACTTGTCATGCTATGTCACAGTTGTACTCTTCAATTTAGCAACATTATTAACGAATTATAACGTTGCTAAATTGAAGAGTACAACTGTGACGTCGATAGCTTCTATCTATGGTATTCCGCAGCACATGTGTCAACGCAAAGATAAACATTACACGTTTTACACATATACCGTGTGTGTGATCTTTTATTCTTAGTCGCGCATACTTTACAACGCTGACTTTTGCCACTGGGAATTCGTACAGGAAAATGTGCCAAAGCATCGATATGTAGACTGCGAGGAGGATTGGACTGAGTACCAGAAGTGAACGCTGGGCTAGTATTTGCAATTAATCTTTTATTTTTTTCTAAAAGTTGCCGTATCACATTTAATTGAAAATCTGCAAAACTATGTTTTTTGTTATTTTTTAAGACTGAACAAATAAAAAGCATTAAGCATAAACAAATCGATGATGTGGAAGCCTAATTTTTTATACCACTTCCTAGTTTTCCTTATACAACCTATGCTACTCATCATCATGTCGGTGATGTCCACCGAACCCATATTTTTATTGTAATCTATTACACATTGCGGCTTTAATTTAGGCAGACCAGAAAAATGATCCAAATTGTCTGACGGAACAATTTTGTCATCATGTATGGTAGACAGCATGGTAACAGCTTTTTTGTCTTGCCATTTTAACGCTAAAAGAGGAGGAGATGAAAATGCTTCTATTTCTCCACGCTTAAGTTTTTTGAATTTTGGCATATGTTTCCTATTACTTTTGACCGTACCGCATGCATAAATGCCTCTTTGTTTTAAATAAAGAAAAAGTCGCGGACTAGAATACCAATTGTCGACATATAGCTCTCGATTACTATGATAATAACCTTGTACCAGTTCAGTGACTACTGATCCTGTAATACCTAAATTTGGTACATGCTCTATTTGTGTTTGTGAACCACAGTAAACAATGAAATCAATTATAAACCCTGATTCGACATCACACAAAACAAAAAGTTTTATTCCAAATCTGTTTCGCTTTTTTGGCAAATATTGTTTGATTACCAGACGACCTTTGAAAGGCACAATGCTTTCATCAATGCATAGTTTGCCTCCGGGGACCAATGTGTGTCAAAATTTTTGTCGTGCGTGGTCAATCATCATTTCAATTTTATATAATCTTGATAAATTACTTACATCGTGTACTTCAGAAAATGAAAGCATTGCCAGTATTGCGCAATATCTATCTCTACACATAATACTATGAAATATGGGACTATTTAAAAGGGGGTCTACAGACCAATGTTCTTCAATAGTGAGCCTTTTATTCCTTGTAAAGAGCATCGTAAGGGCTAAAAAGATATAAATGTCATGAACAGTCACATCTTGCCACCTTTTTAAACGAGCGTACACCCTTAGATCCGTATGCCTGACATAGAATTGGTGATATTTGTTAGTAAAATAACATATTTTTTCTACTAAATCATTGCCACAAAAATGTTCAAAAATATCCAGTTCCGAGGAGTCGCTGCTCAAAGGTACTGAAGGTGATACCCCCGAAATAAATTCGTCAAAGTTTTCTTTATCAGGTACAGTTATGTCTAACGTCCAATTAATGCCTTCATTGTCGTCATGATCCTGAAATGACAAATTAAAATTTATTACGTAAGTATATTATTTTTATATTCATTAGGTAGGTATATAACTTTAACAAAAAGGAACCTAGTTAGCGTTCCTGCACACGATGCCGTCACCGCGCCGTCGCCGCGCCGACGCCCGCCGCACAGTTACACTGTAGAATACGAGTCGCGCGAAGCCCGCCACCGCGCCGCCACCGCGCGCGTTCCCGTCCCTGTCTCGTTTGATTCATTCCATTGATTCCATTACCGACCGCGTACGAACGTGCACGCCGCGAGATCGCACGCAGCCGGTACCTAATGGAATGAATCAAACAGACAGGGACGGGAACGCGCGCGGTGGCGGCGCGGTGGCGGGCTTCGCGCGACTCGTATTCTACAGTGTAACTGTGCGGCGGGCGTCGGCGCGGTGACGGCATCGTGTGCAGAACGCTTATTAAAGTTATCTTTTTTTTAAAGATAACTCATGCACTAGGAATAATTCCTGTGTAGCTTGGGACTTCACAAACACACAAGTCACGGACACAAAACAGCTACACCCAAACTCGAATAATGATTTATGAAAGAGAGAGAGAGAGAGAGAAAAAGAGACAAACGCGAGTGCGAGTGCCTGTCCGGCTTGGTAGGTACTGTCACAGTACCTTAATAATGGTAAGGACAACATACAACACGGTTCCAAATTTGAACAATCAATAGGATATGTAGGTAGTTAAGTAGGTAATATAGGTAATAACAGAATTACATCACAATATTTAAAATACTATTTCGATTCATCAAGGAGTTACCTAAACCCAACGAAAGTCTTATTTATACCTATACCTACTGAATAATGTGCAAATAACCTAAGAAGAAATTGAAATAGGTACTTACCTCTCCATCACTTCTAAATTCTATCGAATCGGATAATTCCAATTCGTCGTCACACTCGTCGTCGTCACCTTCTAATATTCTTAATAATTCCTCAGTAGTCGTCATTATTGAAAATTGAAATGTGACTATTTTATCGACAATGCACAAATACCAACGAACAACATTAATGGAACTTTCCATTCGTTTGATCCGCTTGTGACGTAGGCAGTGGTCGTATTAATGTGACAGCCGCGCTAGACTAACTAGAGAAATATGTTGCAAGCATAGGAGTCAAGGGATGGGAACTAACGTCAAATGTTGGCATTATACAAAGATCGTGAGGGATATTTTTCTTATGAATAATAAGGAAAAGAATTAATAACACAAGGCAATATGTTAAATTTAACTTTATTTGGTATGACACCGTTTATTTTATGCTGAATGATGCATTATACCTGATTATTTAACTGTTTGTTATTTCGTTTTTAAAATGCGCATTGCATTGTATCCCATCCCTATGGTCATATTTATGCGACGCGCGCGATAGACGCCGAAGAAAATTTCAAGCTGCCAATTACTTATTTTTGTTTAAGTTTTTTGAATGCTTAGAGTTATGACACATAATTTTAAGTAATTGTTGTAAATAATAGCTCTATTTAATAATAGTTTTAGTTGTACCACGCAATTAATAGGACGAAAATAGAACGAAAAAATCATGCATGTTCTCTGTCGCAGAAATACGACACGCGCGGTAGGGACACGGAAATATTTGTCGCATATATGCGACACGCGCGGTTAAAGGGTTAAGCGAGATCACTTATAATGTTCGCAAACCGGTCTGTAAGCTGAAAACTAGCCGTTGGCATGTAGACGGTGAGCTAACAATAGTGAGCGGCGCGTGAACAACAAGCTGTCACCTCACCGGTACTAGCAGCGAGCGGTCGTCTTGCTGGCGACAAGCGGGTGGATATTTTCTAGGCGGTGGTGCCGGGCCGTTACTGCGCTGGAGCGGTGCCGTTATAGTGAGTGATATGACCTTTACCCATTCGCTGCGTCGGACGCCTTTCGGCGTTTTTTGATTTAAAATTCAGGTACGAAATACGCCCATCGGAGTTTTTTTTTTAAATTGCTTATATCTTATCTTTATATTATCCTTATGAGGTGCGGAGGACGCCCATCGGCGTTCGCGACGAAAATCGTTCCGCACTTGGCTAATAAGCGTAATTTTTATCGCTGCAGCGAATGGGTTAAGGTACGCGTCCACTGGGTCGGAATCGGAGCGTACGGATTTGTTGCATTGTTATAGATTTCTATGATACTCCGTGCACTGGATCGGCAAATCTGCGCAGAGGTTTTGTAAATGCACACGCTTCGTAAGCTCAGATTCCCACCATACGCATACCTTTAGGGTGTTGGCCGAGGCTCTTGGCTGCTAAGACACAATGATCGACGAGTCCACGTCCCACGTCGACAACCTCGCGAGCCAAGATACTTGATTTGTTTAGCTTTCTCGGCTTTCACGAGGTTCGTCATGTCGACAATCAATTTTTTATCAGCCGTTTGTGCCCTACTGCGGAGCAAAGACCTTTTTTCCCTCCGTCCACTTATCCCTTTCTACTGCTGTATGTGGCCAAACTCGGCCTTATAAAGGGTATAGAAAATATTAAGTTTGTATAAATAAAACACTCAAAATATAGTCATTCGCACCATCATATATTTCATACATCACTTATCTAAATAACATACACATTTCGTATGTATAAACTTACAAACTAATACTTTGATAATCAGAACTTATCATACAAAAAATAACTCTTTAAAATTGTGTTTAGGGAATGAGGTACGTCGGCTTCTAGCAGCGATCTCTTACAAAATGTTTTAAATTGGCAATTGCAATTATTATTGTTGACTATATAATGTCCCTTTACATCTAGCGTTGACGTTCTATTATGGCAATATTACATGACTCAATCAAATAAATTATGTTGATTGAAAAGCACAATCTAATATGGTTTGATCGATTTTCACACGATGTTTTCACCTTCACCGTTTTGAAAGCACTGGTGTAGAAATTATTTACACGTAAAAGCGCCTGTTTGGGTTCGAACCTACGACTTTACAACTCGTAAGTCGCGGCCGTTACCACTGAGCCAATATGTTGTTTCATCCAAATAAAAAAAAAGCATAAGTGAATCGCGAAATTCCTACTCTAGATGCAAAAGGTACACAAAAGTTACAAAACAGACTGGTTACTATAAACCTTAGTAACAAAAATATCCCGACATAAAAAATTGCGTCAATTTATTTACTTATTCTATGCTTTTTTAGTAGGCGGCGCCCTAAAGATGCCTACTACGACCGCATGGTCTCTTTCATAGGGCTCCAAAGTCAACTGTTCTTGTGGTTTAAGTTTATCAGCTTGTAGTTTCTTTACTTCAGCTGCAAAGACGGCTTCGGGCTGCGCAGTCGAGTCTATGCAGGAGGCCTAGAAAAAAATGTATGTGGTTAGATCATGGAATAGTTGGAGAGGGTAAAATTGAAGTTGTGTTGGCATCAGTGAGAGAGTTCAATCTATCAACATGTATGATTTAGAATGTTTTTGTCATCATTAGAAATATCTAAAAATCGCCTGGAAATATTTTACATAAACTAAAACAGAATGAGGGCATCCTTCCGATTGGCACTATCTACTAGATAAATTAGAAATTATTTGCCAATTAACCTATTGACTGTCCTAGTCTGATTAACACGACAAATGTTTTCGTCCCGTGCCGACTGTATGTATATGACTGAGAACCTATGTTCGTTTTTTGTTTTTTTATTTAATTGCATGACCGGATATTATTATAAATCGTCGATTTTTGAGGGGCACGTTGGGGGCACGGCAATTGATGTAAAACCAAGCGCGGTCAACGGATTAAATTAGCTGTTCGGTATCTGTTAGTAAGTAGTGAAACACTGCCCTAGTTAGCCTATCCTATACGTTTAATCTTAAAAAAAAAATATTCCAACTTTTTAGTAAATTCTATCCTACTTTTACCTAAATTAAACAAAGAAAGAAACATCAAGAACTCACCTTTATAGAAATAACAAAATGTCCGCCATTCTTCAGGAAGTGTTGTGCATTCAAGCTGACTATCCTAGCCTGATCAGGTTGAGCTACATCTGCGAATATGCAGTCGACCATGCCAACCAGCATTCTGTGAGAGAAAGAGATAGATCATATAGCAGATTGTGTGGCAGTTAGAGCGAGCTTGGTACAGTTAAGTTAAGTCAGAGAGAGAGTTCAAATATATCAACATGAAAGATTTAGCTCGTCGAAATCATCATTGTGAATATGTATTAAAAGATAGGAGACTGAAAAAGACATACAGTACCCAGACGTAAATATAACACCTAGATTTAGAAATACTGACACATGTATGGTATGAGTAACAGAGACGATGCTGCACAAAGCCAAACTTTTTCTAAACCCAATGTGCCATATTAATTACCTGCTACTGCATGTTACTTTCAAGCTTTATCTTAGTAATGTCAGGGAAATTAATTGTATACCAAATTGACTACCAACTTAAATTGCCCGTATGCTATTCAGATCACAACCGTCATTCTCCGACAGTTATAAGATGACACAGTAAATTGAAGTAGTGGGTCAATTAATTTCCCTGATTGTATTTACAGCTACACTATTTCATGTAGTCATTACTACATTTAAAACATTGTGTTTACCTGTATTTAAGTGGATGTCTAGCATCTTCAATGATAGGAATAATATTTGTCCTCTTCTTTGCCACATTTATTAAGTCCCTGCCTGACCGATGTGAGAACTCCACAGCATATACCAGACCTTCCTGTGGGACAAACAATGAGGAAATGATATTAATATAATGAAGTTAATTAGGTGAATTTGTTAGTTTGTCTGTGGTTGATATCAGAAGTGGGTATGTGGACATAGTCTTCATGAATAGGTCAAGATTAGAGGGACCACGATCATCATTTAAGGTTTTAACACGTTCCAGGACACTATACGGTTATAGCAGTCATCTCTTAACAATAAAACTTCTATTGTCTTATTCTGTTCTACTTGATACGATTTTTGGCAGTCTATTAGTATGCAGTTTTTACTCTTGCATTTGGAGTTTGAATACAGATCTCACTTGTATACACTATTACCAAAGCCAATATGACAGTTAAAAAACTTTAGCTGTCACAAGATTTACATAGCTCTTCAATAATAGAATTCAATAAATCATACAGTTCCTATCAAACTAATAAAAATTCAACATACCGGTCCAACAACATCGGAGACATGACTGACAGTAGTACCGCTGGCAGCACCAAGATACAACACCCTGGACCCTGGAGGCATATGTATAGCATCAACACCCCCCATGATTGCAGCTGCTAACTTTGATCTGAACGGGTTCCATACTCTGTATTCAACCTTTTCTCCATCAGTCTGTGAAAAGAGTAACATTGGTAAGTAAGGTTTAGGGTAAAAAGGGGTAAGGGTAATAAGAGGCAGTGAATCAGAAGTGGGTATGTGGATATAGTCTTCATGAATAGGTCTAGATTAGAGGGACCACGATCATCATGTTAAAATGCTAATAACTTACTAATGAATGGTTTTTTTTAAAAGTTAATTTTAATCTGTAGGAAAGTTAATAAAAAAAAATACTTTAAATTACTTGCACCTATCCTACAAATATATATTTTAAGATAACAATAAGAAATTCATTACAAACCTCAACAGATATCCTCTTTTCTCCATATACTTCTGATCCAGGTACCAAATTCTTTGTCACCAATGCATCTTCTTTGCCTCTCGCGATAAATACTCCAGGGTGTCTATGATAGAAGACAACAATAGTTAGAAAGTGGTAAAAACCAGAAGATTGTTAGGGTAAGTAGGGTAAGATCAGAAATATATTTTGGCTTCAAGCATTCGCTTTCAGAAGAACGAAAGTTATATTAGGAAACATCATTTAAAAGTTATTCCTTTAATTAAATTCGTCACATAAGTAACACATCGTGTATAGTTACAATAATATGCTTGGTTACATTTTAACAAGACCACATAAGTAACAATCAGTTTGACCTAAAAAGTTCTGATAAGCAATTCATGTTTCATTTTTAATAGTTAATTTTGCAGATTACACTCAATGATTTAGTAAGCAGAATGTAATAAGACATACAGTACTGCTGTAGCTAGTGAGTACTTTATCTTGTTATCAGTGCAATATGTTCAAAAGAAGGTTTAATCAAAAAATTAAAAATATAATTGGTGAACTGATCTAAAACTGAAATTGGAAACTTGAGAGCTTGCATAGCTAAATCAGCATAAAATAATTTGAATTCTTAATCATTGCTATGGCAAAAATATACTAAAACCAAAGTTGACTGTTATAATTTTTGAAACCTACCCAGTATATTACATACCAGATGTAAAAAAAACATTACCTTAGAAAACACAAATAAGTGAAATACTTCCGCTAATAATAAATTGTCTCGTATTAGACTTGCAGTGAAAACTTGACTATAAAGCATAAAATTGTTAAAAACTTTGGACCCTCATCAACACTAACAAAAAATCAACTACTCCTATGGTGACTTTTAGACAAAAATTACCCTAAAATACACACATAACCATAACATACCTGTGAGGTTCAATAATAACTTGCTTGCCCCCCTTAAATCCACCGCCTCCTCCTCCCCTGCCTCTACCACCCCCAGGGCCACCGCGGCCGCGACCTACGACAACAAAAGGGGTTTTAGTACAAAATAATACAGCAAAATGTTTGTTAGATTGTATGTGGTTGATATCAGAAGTGGGTATGTGGATATAGTCTTCATGAATAGGTCAAGATTAGAGGGACCACGATCATCATTTAGGGATTTTTTTTTTGTAGTTGGTGTTTTGTATGTTGCTAACTAGGAAGTGACCTTCTATCTATTTTTATTTTATTTTGAAGTTGATTATTGAATCAATCAGCCTTGAAATCACCATACTTGCTCAATTTACCTTGACAAGATATTGTTTACCATAGCTCAGTGATGTCTCAACAGAAAATAACAATTCAACATGATAAGTGTTTGAACAGAAAATAAGACACTTTCAATTCAAAGTCAACTAACTATGTGTATTTAATAAACAATTTTTGGCAGTCAGCATGGACAGAGTTGAACATAATTATATCTGCACTTTTATTCAACAACAACTCCTTTTACACCTACAACCACAACATTAAATCACTGCTCTAAAAACAAGTATCTTACCGCCTCCACGTCCACCGAAGCCTCCGCCCCCCCTGGCGCCGCCACCACCGCGGCCTCCGAAGCCTCCCCGGCCTCCGCCCCCGCCGCGGCCGCCACCGAAGCCTCCACGACCACCTCCGCCGCCACGGCCTCCAAAACCGCCGCCTCCGCGACCGCCACCGCCGCCACGACCGCCATTAAATTCTGTTGGGAGAAGATGGACACATTAAAATTTGTAAAACGGCACCACATGTGAATGTTTATAAATAACCCTAGGCGGTCAGTGTCGTCTTGGGGGCACTATGAAAAAAATACTTAGAAAAATTTCGCAACCAATTTCGAGGTAGCGCTCGCCGGCCGCTCCCGCGGCACCGCTCGCTCGGCTCGCGCGTAGTTGGTCACAGTTCTAACCTAACCTATGGATCCCTTCCACATCGTTTTTACGACAAACGGTTAGTCGGAGACAAAAAACACCAAGACACTTTTAGCCTTATATTTAGGTGTTTCATACGATAGTATCGAGAAAATAAACGATTTGCAAAAATAACACTTTTGGCTAAATTTTTCTAAGTCCTCGCGCCGTAGCGCCCCCAAGGCTACACTCCAACCCCCTAGGCTGATAAAATTTTCGTTATTTCAAGGTCGGCTGCCTCTCTTTGAAAAAATCTAGAATAATTCTAAGATGTTGAATGAGTTGCAATGCTCAACACCGAGGCTAATAAACATTTCTTAGGATATACTTTAGTGTTTGTCTCTAACTTGCACATATAAATTAACACATTGTCACTAAGGCTGTGGCGTAGGCCAAAGCACATGTTACAATGTTTACTAACCTCAATCTTAGATTCTGAGACTAAAATCTTCCACATAGTAGAGAAAAACAGTACAACAATGCTGGCTTCAGTTAATACAAGTCTCTAGAAATGGGATTTGCAATCAACCTACTATCTGTGAAATAATGTAGCTAAACATGCTTCTCTGTAAAGAAACGGCAGACTGTAGGAAACCTAATTAGTGTTGTTTTGCATGGACAGTTTTTTTCCCAGTAATTATTACCAAAGGTAGGTAGTCAGTTGAGCAATATGTAACTTATAAACTGCAAAAATCTTGACATCAAGTTTTGCCTGGAATAGTGGAAGCTTACACAAGCAACTCGGAAAGTCTATCAGTTATTTCTTACAGATGTTAAACTTACTATAAAGCATGTGAATTTATACAACCTTACAAGGGCCAGTTGGGCTTGATGAGGCCTAACTGTATCAGTGGTTGGTCACTGTCTGAAGGGGAAATCATCCAGCTTGTACATAGGTACCCCTTTAACACTATGCTGCACAACACAACAATACTAAGTAATAAATAACCATAAAAACGGGGCCTATTTATGATCAATGTAATGGGCTTGTGCTGGGAAATTAGAACGAAGATACTTACAGGAATGAATGCTTCACAATCAAGATAAACCACGTGGTCGCAATGTTTGTCCATTGTCAACCAACTATTGAAAAATTCAAAGTCAGGAATTCTTGGGTAATTCATAAGTAGTTAGATTACTGTGGGCGATTTGATTGAAACATAGTATGCTTAGATGTCCGTTCAAGGCTAATTGTACCATGATTTTATGTAGGTACATTCACCAAACTGGGAAGTGTGATCGCATGGTTTCGGCGTGGTGTGCGTGATGGGAAATAAACAACATTTTGATAAAATAATTATGAAATGCATATTATTATATCTGCGGTAGCTTACGGATATCATGGTTATGGAATACTAGGATCAGTTTATCTAAATTAATGAAAAAAATCAAGGTTGGTCAAACAAACTAACCTAAAACTAAAACGTGAAATGTGGAGGCACATCGTGGATCTGGGATTTAACATTAATATAATAAGGTAAGCAATATTTGAGGCATTTAACCTTTCTAATAACAGCATTTTTTTTTTAAACAGTAAGTTTTTATAAAAATACCACATGCGGCGACCACGCATGTGCCAACACCGATTGAGAACAGAATAGGTAAATAAAAATCTTACCTGGCTTTCCCATTTCGATATCACTAGTTTCTTGAACAATATCCTACTGTTTAAGCAATTAACTTTTGTTATCTAAACACAAAAATAAACTGTAATTTCTTCATAAACCGCGCGGAGCCATCACACCGCGCAGCCGCTCCCGGAAATGACGCCATCTTAAATGAACGATGTTGCTGCTTCTTTTAAACTAATGATGAATAAAAAAGCGGTTATGAGTTGCTACTACGAAAAATTAGTTTGTTCTCAAAAAGATTATTATTATTTCAGATTTCAAAGTAGTTTGTTGTTAAAATATTAATTTATTAATGTTCGTTACAAAACTCTGCAATTATACGTTTAGTTAATTAAATTATTATCACGATTACGTAATCACTGAAGCTACTGTCAGCGATATCATCAATAAAATTACGAACAACAAACTTTTGCCACCCGGTGTAAACAACTTATAAATATAGTAAACTACAATAAATAATACGGACACTGCATTGAAGTGTTATAATCTGATCCTAAGATAAGATAAAATGACCACTTACATTTGAAAGCATATAATAGTGTTCCACAGTTTGTTTATTTCATGACTTATTCAAAGGAGTTTTGTGGGGTTAAAATAAACAATGGACTCAAGTAAGTTCAATAAAATCCGTCTCACTGACTTCAAATGGGTAAATGAGCCCAAAAAATGGAACAGCAGAGATACTGCCAACATCCTTGAAGTAACGACAGATGAACAAACAGATTATTGGGAGGACACTTGGTATAATTTTCACCATAACTCGGGCCATGTATATGGAGTAGAAATCAAAGAAGATTTTACGTTCACGGTGAGTTTTTTTTTAATAATTTATCCATTACTTTGGGTAGGCAAAGTTTTAAACACTACGAAATGATACCTTCTTTGAGTACATTTATCAAACCCCACGCCAATTTAGTCACTGTTTTATTGTTGCCGGACTGTGGTCGTGCTGCATACCGGTGCCAGCCAACGCTCATTGTCTGCAATATTTGATATTAGGACTTCATAAAACAACAGTCTTGGGCCAATTTTGTTACTTTCAGGTATGCGTAGAAGCAGAATTCACACATCTGTACGATCAAGCAGGACTTATGATTTATATGGACGATAAGCATTGGTTGAAAGCTGGCATTGAGTACAATGATGGGCAGCCAATGATTGGTAGCGTTCTCACTAACAAGGTCTCTGATTGGGCCACAGGTATGACGATTGATTGATGCTCATTGGTGGTTAAACTATTAACGATTGAAACTTTACAGAATCCAGCTTTTTTTGGGAGGAACGGTCAGCAACGAAAGTCAAATAACGCTATCAGTCTTATACACTATTCAAAATTGAAACAAAATGATTCGATGACCTCAGCATAATGTTCCCACTGCTGGGATACAGGCCTCCTCTCTGTGAGAGGGGGTGGGCTGTAATCTAACACGGCCACGCGAGCCCAGTGCTGATTGACAGATGTCACATGTCTTCGAATTTTTGCTCCTAGGATATACCAATTTCCTCAAGATGTTTTCCTTCACCGTTTTGTGAGCAGTGGTGATGTAATAAATTACACAAACAAAGTAGGTAAATCGCCTGCCTGGGTTCGAACTTACGACCTACAACTCGTAAGTCGGGGGCCGTTACTAGTGGGCCACCACTGCTCGATTCGATGACTTGCTTTACAGAATTTCTCTTTAAAAACAATTATTATTATTATTTTCAGGTGTTTACACCGGCAATCCGAGAAAATTCTACCTCCGGATGACCAGAAAAGGAGACGTGGCATGCGTGAAATATTCCACAGATAATAAAATCTGGACTTTGCTCCGATTATGTTCAATGCCATTTTCTACAAATCCCAATCCTTGTTTGGTGGGTCCAATGTGTTGTACTCCTTTGAGAGAGGGTTTGAACGTCAAATTCAGCGAAATATTTGTTACCGTCCCGGAAAATGATATATTGCATTCGAATTAAGTCACTAAGGCCACCAATGTCCTAATAGAACGCCAATTCGCGACCATGCACCGCAAGTTTGCACAGCCCCGCGGCCCCGTGATCAAACGTACAGGGGCCGTATTATGAAGAATTAATGCTATCATTTTCCCAGTGTCGGAGAGAGACGGAGCTATACTTGACCTATAGCACCATCCCTTTTTCGCAACGGAATCATGATGGCAAAATACTTCATAATAAGGACTCAGGTGTCGAATAGGTATCCTAATACATAATAGAATGTCACACGATTGTCGCGTATTCGCGCTCTATTAGGACAACGACTTGTAGTGAAGGGAACCATTTTGTATAAAAAATATTTTTTATCGTAATAAAATTACCTATGCCAAAATAATGTAGACAATCTTATTTTTATCCGACTGCCTGCCAAAGATGTCCTCCGAAGTTATGGAGGAACGAATGAAGACTTTCATCCATTATTTTTCAACGTAAACCACTTCTTATCATCAAATACGATTTTATAGAGCACTGATTTTGCCCGCGGCTTCGCCCGCATTTTGGTCTAAAATTATAATAAAATAACGCTCTTAAATTGTTTATTTTAAATATTGCTTGTCTAATGAATTATTGCTAGTAATTTTATCTATCAAAATAACCAAATAGTATCTAATAAATTAAATCAAACGTATATATATATTAAATTAAAATCCTTATTAATTTTAAATTCAAATATTAATTAAGTAATCCGTATATTTGTCAATCTAATTTATTTATCCAACTAGCTGTGCCCCGTGACTTCGTTCGCGTGAGAGTCGTAAGTCCTCCCCAACTAAACTCCCTCGTCCCCCGACCCGTCGCGTTGCATCGCCCGCCCACGCTATTACCACAGATTACCAGATAAATAACTCCTTGTGCTTACGCGCGCTAACTACCTACCGGCCGCCGGGTCGCACGCAACCAATCTCTCAGTGAGTTGCCGTCAGCCGCGAGCACAGAGTACATTTTTATATGCTGCGAGGCGCGTACGTACGCGTTTATTTCAGTCGACTTGACGTACTTAGTTTCAAATTCTTATAAGGCTGGTTGTGGTGTATTATGTGCAGTTGATGGATGTAGATCCGGCAAGAGTAGAGATAATACTTATCTTTTTTTCAGTTTACCTGCTGATACAGTTTACCTGCTGATACAGTTTTACTATCGTTTTTACAATTTTGTTACACTTTCACAATTTAACTGATAAGTTGTTCGAAATGAGACCCCTCGTTACGGATACACCGTTTTTTTTTTTGAAATTTACTTCGTGTAGCTTTTTGCAGTGTTGTGATCTATGCTCCTAATAACATTCTCTACCTCAACCCTTAGTTCTTCTACAGTTTCATAAGACTTTTTGTAAATAACATTTTTTACATGGCCCCATAAAAATTAGTCTGGACTTCTTGTAGGCCATCTAATCACAAACTAAGTTAAACGTTCTATTTTTAAACTTTTCGTCAGAGCGCCTCGTCTAAGAAAGAAATGTGCATAGAATAATTATTATTACCAATTAAACGATTTTTTTATCTAAGTCTTCAACAAGGTACATACTTAGATAAACTAGCATGCTTGTATTTCATAAATGTCTTTGGATGTTAAGAGTTATAAGAAAATTATAACGTGTCTTTCACTTATTGAAAGTGAACAGTTCTAGTCTAGGTAATGTTGATTAAAGCCCTTGTGTACTAAATATTAGATTTCATGGACATCTTGTACCATAGACGAGTGTAAGACCTAATGTTTCTTGGATAAATTATCTTTAAGAGCGTTTACGACGTAAGCACAGCATTTCATACAAACTTTTAAGTCCTTCTGTTTCGAAATGAATGAATCAATTTTAATTAAACTTCATACGCATATGCAGGATAAAGATTTAAAAAGTTAGTTAAGAACATTTTCGAAATGTCTTATTTAAAAAAAGATAATTGCAAATCTCTGTTTCTATGGAAAAAAAAAATGTCGAATTTAGCTGCTGTAACACTATTTTTCGAAAATATTCTCAATTAACTTTTAGACCCATGTATCCTTAATATGAGTACGAAGATTCATTAAAATCGGTTCATTCATTTCGAAAAACAAGGACTTGAATGTTTGTATGAAATGCCGTACGTCGTGAACGCTCTTAACATTGACTGTATCGACTAATGAAATAAAATAGCGAACGTTTATTTTTTGAATTTTTAGCTGGTTTAGATAAGCTTGTCGAGAAAACAGTGAATACAGTTTTTGTTTCTTTTTAAAAATAAAGGAATGTTTCCGAGTGGTTTCCCTTCAGGGCCCATTGATTTTTTCCACCCTGTATAAAAGAAGTGACAAGGTGCATAGGTACTTATTATCGTAACTAATACAAGTCAATTTAATTATTATATCATTTTTAGTGTGTGCTAAAGCGTTTTTTAGAATTTTTCAAACTACATATTATTATTTTTTCCTGTTTAGTGTAACTAATATGTTAAGTCTAAAGTTAACGAAGACTTCCACTATCCGCAACTCTTCAGTGGCATCTGGTTAGACTGGAAGCCGTCCTCAATATAGTTGGGGAAAGACTAGGTAGATGATGATGAAAAAAGAAAAAAAAAGTTTTAGTGTAGTGTCCCGTAAGTTGTGTGGAAATCGGTCGAGAGTAGCGAAGAAATAAAACCAATCATTCTGCCTAGCCTTTTCCCCAACTATGTTGGAGTCGGCTTCCAGTCTAACCGGATGCAGCTGAATACCAGTATTATGGAGCGACTGCCTATCCGACCTCCACAATCCAGTTACTGGGTGGGTGGTGGGTAACACGATACCCCTTGGTAAGACTGGTTGTCAGACTTTCGGGCTTCTGACGACCCGTAACGACTGAAACTGATGACTGACGAGGAAATAAAACCAATAAGTAATTATAAAATATTAATTTTTATTTCAGCGGTATACAATCCGTGATAATTTCTCGTAAATCTACAATATTCCTAACTAAAGGAATGTAAGGCATAACGCAATTAACACATAAATTATTTAATTTTAACATCGTATTGTGTTCGACACACAATATAATAATTTGGCTTGCATACAATGGCCCATGATGGCGAGTTTTCAACGACTTTGGATCTGATAAACAATATTTTTCTTACTTAATGACATTATTATTCCATCAATGACCATTTTTTTGGTCGACTTTTACTCAAAGAAAATGTAATTTTATATGCAGTACCTACGCCGTGGAAGAAGCGAAGTTTTAAGCAGACAAGATCGAAAATTCGACTCGAAGTAGGAAAAGAAGTATGTAATTTACCATAAGTCTGTCAAATATTGGCCAACATCCACCATTGCATGCAAGAATAATTAAGACAGACATGTCAAAATGTACTTACGCTTATCATAAATTAACAACTAGAAAATGCTCTTCAATTAAACTAAAGTGTGTTTATTGTTTTGCTTCATCACGCGTTTAGCGTAAAAAATATGTAAAGGCGTGATTTTAAAACGTGAACAACATTCATAGACTTTTCCCGCGCTATTAGTTTAATAAAAACAAAATGGCTACTTCGATTTTAAATTTATTCATCTAAAAAAAATGTTCACATTTTAGAACCACGCGTATCAAAATAGCGTCTTTTGAAATCGGAGTTTTTGATCGGTCTACGCCGCGTTAATGTGCGTGAAATTTTATTGTTTAATACAATGCTCGATTTCCTTTGTGAGACATGCAGAACCATAGTAAATGATTTAACCAGAAAATTGGCCTAAAACACACTGTCTGAGCAAACGCCTTCTGCATGTTACGGTTTTCTGCACAATAATGGGTTTCTCACAAGGAAATATAAATCTATTTAAACTTAAAAATAATAATTACATGGCAAAACTAAAACTATATCACATTTCATTCACCACACTCAACTTACATCATACAGATGTTGATTAATTTCGATTATAAAAAGGCCGTAATTGTATTTTCAAAACTTTTAACTTATAGACCACCGAGTAAAATATCCAACAGAGACAGAGGTTCACGCTCACACAACATCAATCATTACTTGTCACTTTGACAAAAGATACTTATGTCACGATTTTTCCCACAATAATCTGACATATTCCGCGACATACTCTTGTCACTAAACTTGAGGGATGGTTCATCGTTAAATAACCTTATTTAGGCATAAAGGTACTTCAGCCTATTGTCCCACTGTAGGGCAAAGGCCACAGTGGCTTCTTACAAAAATTAAATCAACACCCGTTTCTAACAAATATTTAATAACGCAATGCAACAGTTGCTCAACATACTAAAAGCGATTGTGTTACAATTGTAGAAGTTAGGATAAAAATCCACCAAAAACCAAAATCGTCCTGTTCTTAAGCCAATTTATTTGAAGTTAAATGCTATTTCTGCAGCTACAGATAAATTAGACCGTAAGCCGACGTTGACACGGACGTAAAAATATCACGGCAGGATTTTATCGCGCACTGGATTTTCAGCTCTCGGTGTTGAGCTGAGCATTTAGAATCCAACAGAGTGCATCCCAGCGCGTCGAAGTGCGCGAAAAAAGAATGCCGCGATATTTTTACGTCCGTACGAACGTCGGCTAAGACTTAGGTGTACATTTTTCTGTTTCCAGTATGTATTTTCAAAATAACACATTATTTTGTATGTTTAATTTTCACGGATCGTTTGAAAACTTTTCTTGGTCCATTTGAAGAACTTTGCTTTGTTCAACACCAAATTGTATACTTACTGAATATTATACACTTTTAACATACACATAATATAAAAACCAACTAACTTACAACATTTATATATTTATAGCTCACATTCTACTTGATAACCAATATTATAAACACCGAAATTTGTTATTGTCCACCATGTCCTATCCTCCTTTATGTCTTATTTGCACATTTTCTGATAAACTCACTTTTGGTTATAAACACCACAGAATAATGATAGAATGAAGTGCTAAGCAAACTTGCTTCGAGACCGAAACGCCAAAATCGAGAATTAACGACTGTCACTGGACAATAACCGTCACACGGAAAATTGCTGCCTTCTGATTAGCCGTTTCGACATACAGAAAATCCACCCCGCTAAAACCAAGCAACATCTATCATTGTACGAGAACTGGCATACAGAATAATGCTGCATTCTGATTGGCCGTCGACAGACGTCATCACGTTTTATCATGTTACTTCTACAATCGTCATAGATATAGTGTTAGCTTAGCTTGGTTGTGGTTCCGGGTCTATGGGTTCCGTTTTGATGGACACCTGCAAGCCTTGTGGGGGAGATGTTGGTAGCGCTGGGGCGATTTTGGACCTCTCCAAGTTGTATATCTGAAAGGAAAAAATAGTTTTTTTGATTTCATTTTTATTAGAGAAATCGCCATCAGATGCAGATGTTATGCAGTTAACCAACCCATATTGTACAATATACACTGGTTTACTGCATTTAAACAACTGCAGTAATGCAGTCCTTTTCTCTTGGTGGTATTGGCACAAATGATAAAAGAGCTCATGTTTTGGTGGACACAGCCAGATTTGACTCACCAAGGTCTTTTTAATTTGAAAGTGCTCTCTCTGGATGCAATTAAGTCAATAGCCCAAAAGCATCTGCAAAACCTAAGTATACGCAAACTTAGAACTCCATTCTAATGCTATTCTGTGCTCTTCGATCCCAGACCATACTATTAAAGAGTGTCTCCAACGTTCAGGACCTACCTTCATAAAAAGCGGTGTAGACAACTGTGCCACACTGGTGGCATGACCGAAGGAATCCTCATCGCACGGAGCTTCACACACCGTCAGTTTGGGAAGCCGCTTCTTGGAGATCTGTTCTTCGTCTGAATCTGAGGGGGGTGGTCGTACCTGGAAACGAAAAACGAATAGTTTTTAATTATTTACTAGTTTAATTTGTTGCTTCCATTACATTAAAATTGATTTTGCATCACTGACAAAATCAAAGTGATTGTTAGTCTCTTTATTTTCTTCTACTTAAGGCGAAAGCGCTAGGGTTGCCCGCGAAATTCAAATTTTCTTACGTTTTTTGCAATTTGAAGGTATAGGTTCAGTATTAGGTATATATAAATATGATTCGCGACTGAAACAAATATGTGTTTACAGAATTATCATTATTAAAGTCATCAATACAACTCTCTAAGACCAAGTAATCCTATTGTATGACTATTTCATGAAATCTTGACATTTGAGGATTCTATGATTATAATTCTGTAAATACATATTTGTTACGGTCGGGAATCATACTACACCCAGACACTGAGCCGCAAATTGCAAAATCGTTAAAAAGTTTGAATTTCGCGGGCTACCAGTGTATTTCACTGATAGACAACGCACCCCCTAAAGCCTAAACTGCTGGATCTAGAAGCATGAAATTTTACACAAGAGTTCCTTCTGTAACAAAAGTGAGCACTAGGAAGGATTTTTGAAACATCATCCCCTAAAGGAGTTACCTTAATAGGAGATGAAACTTTGTATAAGTAGGTAATATCGCTTCTGGTGGGTGAGTTGCTGTCAAAGGTAAAAAAACAATGAAAGGACTAAACCACAGTTCTTAACGCTTTCGCGGGCGCTTGACTTCTGTACAACACGTCCCAAAATTAACGCACAACCTCTTAAGGGGTCGTTGTACTCATCATTACGAACAACTTTTACAATGGGACCAAACCTGAAATCGCAAAAAAAAATCTGCTGTTCGCTACATTTTCACGAGCTATGCGAACATAAATGTACGGAACAGCAGTTTTTTTTTCGCAATTTCAGGTTTGGTTCCATAGTAAAAGTTGTTCATAATGGCGAATACAAGAGGTGCGTTAATTCCGGCGGGGCAATTGCGTAACACACTTACAGTAGGAATCGGTTTCATTTTGACAGTTCAACAACACTCATTGCGTTATTTACGTTGTTGAGCAGACAATTTTTTCGAACATATGAAGCAATGGATTAGCGATTCGCTTCAAAATCATTCAGATTGTGATTGATAGTGTGGTTGACGCGATTAGGAAGGGTGCTGGATATGTTGTAGACGTTATAACAATAGAACTGCTATTGTGTCTCGTTTACCGTCCGCGAACCGATTAATCAGACAGAGACGAGTTACTGGGGAGTTCGTTGCGCCACTTCTTCCCAGCTAAAACACTAGAAAGTAGTGAAGAGTGGGGTTTCGTGGAATGTTTTCTGTAACTTCAACTCAGGGTGATAAAGCAGAGCCGCTTAGGGATGAAGCTTCGATTAAGAATCCTCTATGAAACAGATTCATAACTGAGCGATATTTGTAGCCCACTCTTGGAGCTGTTTCAAAGTTCAAAATGAATAAAATTATGAATGAATTAAGCTCCATTTGTAATAAGATTAGAAATTTAACTAAACCTTTTTTACAGTCCGTTCAACCGATTTTAAATTCTATTGCGTTGGTGGCATGACAAATGGCACCTGCAGTAAATAGTTGGTAATGAAACTACGTTTTTGCTTTTAATGCCATCCTTAGGGCTACGGAATAGAAGTCAAAACGGTTGAACGGACTGTAAAAAAGGTTTGTTTAAATTTCTAATCTTAATTCAAATGGAGTATAGATAACACAGTATTATTTTTTAATACTATTTTAATTATTATTTTTTTGCTTATCGTAAAGTAAATTCAAACGATGTATTTGTATCTATAAAAATTGATATGTGAATGTATGATCCCTATGGACTCCAAAACGGCTGGAGCGATTTTGATGAAATTTTCAGGAAATCTTCAAATTAGCCCAGCGGGTGATCCTGTAAGTTTGGTAGCGATCGGGCTACGCGTGCGAAGCCGGGGCGAGTCGCTAGTATTGCATAAAATTCAGAACCAGGTTGGGAGAAGATTCTGTCTCCTGTAACACAGGTGTAAATACCTAGCGCAGGAGTCAGGGCTTCATTTTGTTTGTACAAATTTTATATGCCAATAAAGAATATGTAATTTATACCTTTCTAGGACGCCCTGGACCTCTCTTTTTCGGTGGCGCCGGCAGGGGAGATGGAGATCGTGCCTGAAAAAGAGATGAACACAAAATAAGTAGTGGTCATAGAAAGTCAAAGCAGAGACAAGATAGTAGCCGTTAACTCAGTAGAAAAACCGTCGCCGAGTAGTTGCTGTATTTCAGTTGAAAGGGTATTGGTGTCACAGGTAACAAGATTTATTGAACACAACCAGCCCTTTTACAGCAAAATATATAAATATACTAAAGAATGTGGATTCTGTGAAGCGGAATACCATAACAAGCAAAACAAGCGAATAAACGGCATTACAACTTTGTGCAACTTTGTGGTTTACAATACTGGTCTTGGTGCTGTTAAAACCATTCAAAAGAATAGTTTTGTTAGCTTTTAGAAGTTGTAGAACTCCTTGTGAAAGGGCTCGGCCGGCCGTACTGGTGCCGTACCATTATTAATTCTAGTTTGAAAGGTATGGGTGCCCGTGAAATTAGAAGCCAATGAGACATTGTAACTATGTCTCTAAGTCTGCGGGCACGAAAACAGCGGCGGCCGAGCGATGGCGACTGCGGAGCGGCGCGGGGCGGGGCGATCCGGCAGCGGGCTTGGGGGGGGCACGAAACTGGCGGACGATCCAGTAGGAAGTAGCGGCTGTCGAGCCGCGAAATCAACATTATGTTCCTATTTAGACTGAACGTAAATAGGAACATAATCTTGTACCTACACTATCAAGGCATCTTCCAGCCAGATTTGACCTGAACTGTTGAGAATATCCCAACCTTAAAACTTTTAATGATAGGTGGCCACCTCCACTTTACCCCATTTGTATTTGGAACACTCGGTCTGGGACAACCTGTATAGACGGCGGTAAGGTAATCACTTTTTATGTACAGGGGGCCAATCACTACCTCAAAAACAGTAGATATTATTATAATCTTACTTCAGTGTGAGAAAGATTAAAATAATACTGTTTAAGGGGGAAGCGCTAAGGTAGCCCGCGAAATTCAAATTTTCTTACGATTTTTGCGATTTGCAGCTCAGTGTCTGGGTGTATGTTGATCAAAGTATGATACGCGACCGTAACAAATATGTATTTATAGAATTATAATCTTAGAATTAGTAATACAATTCCTTAAGTTAGTATAATCCTGAAATGTTAAGATTTTATAAAAAAAGTCATTCAATAGACTTACTTGGTCTTAGAGAGTTGTATTGATGACTTTAATGATTATAATTCTGTAAACTCATATTTGTTACGGTCGCGAATCATATTTCAATCAACATACAACCTAATACTGATCTGCAAATTGCAAAAAACTTAAGAAAATTTGAATTTCGCGGGCAACCCTGGCGCTTTCACCTTAAGAGGTCGTGGTTGGCCCCCGAGCCTATTCCTTAACCTATAACATAAATAAATACAATACAACTTACCCTTCGTTTCCTAACCGGTCGACTACCATCAGCTGACCTCGTGGTCATAGCTAATCTCGACTCCTGACTCTTCTGCGTAGTGGTCGACACATTAGCCTCCTCCTTCGCCGAGATCCCATTCATTCTATCTTTATCAAACGAATCTTCAGCCACTTTCAACGCTTCGAAACACTTATGACCCTGTAACGCATATCTGATGATTTTCAGAACTTCAATTCGACATAACAGTCTCGTATCGTCATTCATTTTCTTGAACAACGGTATTAGAGAATTCATGAAAAGTTTGTCGTCATCGAAATGGTCTTCAGGTAAAATCGAGTTCGCATCAATTTTGATTTCGAGGGAGTTAGGTTTGTCCATGCACGTGGCTTGGTTGCCTTTGTCCTGTGTCTCTGGTTTGTCGTCGTGTTTAGTTTTGAGGTCTAATGGTTTGTCCATGATTTCGCTCTTTATTTTTGGTATGATGTCCTCTGGAGGCGGATGCTGTGGCGAATTCGAGATCTCTGAGAAAGACTCGTATTTGTCTTGGGAGTATCTGGGTTTCCTGAAATGAGAAGATTCGTGATTAGATGAGTATTTGAAAACTTTACCAACACGATATGTTGGTATAGTTTCTGGCCATTAGCAATTATCTGAAATTGCATCCAGATGGATATGACCCTTATTCCAAGGTTATCTATGTAGATAAGGGTCTATTTTGCCTGTAAGTATACATACATATTACAGTATTGATCATCAGGTTGAGGTTTTCCTGAACGATAGTTCACATTGGGGTTTCCAGCTGTTTGAATTATCTTTTCGATCGTGCTGTATTAATTACGGTCGAGTAAATCTACTATTTATACGAGAATGCCTAAATCATGCAGTGAACTCCTTTTGGAGTTTTAGCCAATATAGTATGATGAAGTTAGTTTCTCTACTCACTTGTTCTGCAAAGCCTTCAGCAAGAAGGACATCTGCTGGTGGTACTGATAACGCCTGCTGCCAGGGGGGCACTGTTCTGGTAGCACGCACTTGCCTTGCCTGTAAGTCTTTGTGTAAGAGTCGCGGATAGAGCGCCATCGCTTCTGCACCTCTTTACCTGGAGACAAAGAGAAAGGGAAGTTGTAATATGGATTTCTATCTCATTACACAATGGCCAACTTTAGAAGATTGGTATTGTAACATCACGCCTGTGAAGATACTATAGGTATTGCTTAGTTGTTGATGTCAAATGGCAGTAATTCCATATACAATACTGCCAGCCACTTCTTTCCAGCTCAAACACTCGAAAGTGGTGAAGGGTGATTCTTGGCGCTGTCTTGCATGTACTTACTTTATATTAACGTTCAAAAGTATTCTCAGCCTAATTTGGTTAATATTTAGGGAAACTGACAGTTAAAAATAAATAAAAATAAGTTTATTTCATACTACACTGCATATCGAGGAGTTCACAGTTCACACGAAAGTGGTAGGCAAGGTGTGTATTTTTACAAAGTCGTGTAACACGTGTTCCGTATAACATTTTCAGTAATTTCAAATTCCAATTTTATTGCCAAGTTTCTCTGGCATTGAAATGTTAATGAATCTATTTCTTAGACGCAGTCTGCCTGACGTCACGCACGAATAACTTATTACTGGAAATAGTATGAATGTGTTGCAGCAACCCCTTACGTAATCATATAACCAAAACTTTCATCGAATTGTGTCGTACGACAGTAGGTTATTTAGAAAAATTGTTCCCTCAATTATTTTCCTATACCAAAAAAAAAAAAAAACAAAATAGAATAAAGCAGCTTCAAGATACCTCACAATAACGATAATTCGATAAGGTAAAACATTTAAAAGTCAGAAAGCAAGCGAGGTCGCTTGTTGGCCGGACGAGTCAAGTTGAAGGCCGAGATAAACATATTGTGCGGCTACGATATTGTTTTGTATGAAGCGTTTGAGTCTGTAAGTACCTATGCGTTTTTTCTTTAAGTAGGCATGAATTTCTAAGCAAGGGATAGGGGTACCCGTGGGGAGTGTTCTCGGATCCGTAATAATTATGAAATGAAGCTAAAGTCTGACTCATAATTTAGAATTTAGCAAAATATTTCGTTTCAGTAAGAAATATACTTATCTATTGTTTTGGAAGTAGGGCTCATAGAATACTGGTTGAGGACAGCTAGTTTAAAAAAAAAACTATTTTTACAAAAAAAAAAAACAACTGACTTCCAAAAAACCACTACAAAGTGAAAAATAACTTTTAATTTCAAAAGTCGGTGTCTGGATCTGCATTTTAGTTTTTTGCCACCGACTTCCGAAATTAAAGTTGTTTTTTTGGAAGTCGTTTTTTCTTAAGTAAAAACTTTTTTATGTTTCACTTTTTATTGGGTCGGTTTGTAATTGATCTAAGTTACAATAGCCTAATGTCAACTGCTCATCACCTTTAACAAAAAAAATGCTTTTCCCGATGCAGGGACGTTAATGTTGAGGAGTTCTGCTGGTACTTCACCATCAGCTCCACTTCACCATATGCATTGTGACGAGCATAAATTGCTTAGCAACCATATTAAAATAATCGAATCACAACCCGTGAAATACTTATTATTGAGTAGTTTCGGTGGCCATCTGTGGTCTTCATCAACAATTCCACTTCACCAAATGGTGTTTTCCGAGAGCAAATGCACGAGTTACTATAAAAAATACCCAAATCGCTATAGGTGTGACTATAATATTTGAAGAGTTCCCTCGATTTCTCCAGGATCCCATCATCAGATCCTGACCTAATGACAATGGGACCACCTGGGAAGTAGACCCTTTCAAACAAAAACAGAATTTTTCAAATCGGTCCAGCCATCTTCGAGTAATCGGGGAACACACATAAAAAATCCGACAAACTGAGAACTTCCTCCTTTTTGAAGACCTTTTTTCCTTTTATTATAAGAGTTGTTTGTAAAGGTATATTTGGCTCAAAAAATAGGACAAAAATCCTTAAAAATGGTGTAGGTTGTTAGTTCGTCTGATTTTATAGTTTCATGTGTGTGGTATAATAAATGTTAGCCATAGGTAAACGTAGAGAATCAGGTTTTCTACACGATTAATATCGCTGGTTTTCTTTAGTAGAAAAATAAAGATTTATGTTTTTTTTTCTTTTTCACAACAAATCAACATCGACCTTTGTATTACGAAATTTTTCATTAACAAACGGCAAGTTTTGAAGGACTTTTGCTGCCAAAAGTAACGTGTGATAAACATATTATTTCTTAATAGCTCGACATTACTTAGACATTTATTTTATTTATGTTATTCTCATTCGTTTTGCTTCAAGATATTTTTATACAGTATAATAATAAAATAATAAATATTTCTTATTAACTCTAACATCGATAGAGGGTATTTCAATGAAAAGAAAATGGTAAATAGGGACTATCCAATTTCGAAAAAAAACGTAAATATTTCTTTATTAAAATTAAATCCCTATTTATTTTACGCAAGAAACGTAAGCAACGAATATTTAAATGCTTGGAAAAAAAATCACTACGCACTGACAAAACGTTTTCCTGCCGATAAAACCAGCCGCCATTTTGATCCTCAAACTCTAAATTCAAATACAAAACAGACAGTTGTCAGCACCGCGCGCAGTGGGTGCAACATTACATAACAAAAGCAGGTGTGTTCGCGGTATGTTGGTACTGCTATCGGTTACTATCGCACGATTGATATAGGTACCTACCTGGTACCTACTTATCTATTAACGAAATCATGTGATAAAATAAAATCGGTTATTCACTCGATTATATCGAAAATAGTTGGTTTTATGATGCTTTGTTTAAAAGAATGGCCGTTAAGTATGACCTTGGGTGATCGCTATTATAGCAAGCGCAAGATTTCACTTATATTAGGTAGTTGATAGCATGGTTTTCTTATAAATTAGGCCATTCGATTGTTTTGTAAGTAAATGCGTATCGTAGTATTAAAAATTATAGTGGAACGGTATTATGGTGAAACAATTGACTTGGTTTTGCATTTTACTTCGAGATATACTTTTACCTGACTGCGCGCGCAGCAGTAAAGACAGGGTTATGTTTTAAACTTTATTAAACTTCTTTTACACATTGATGTTGTTATTTCTTCTCTTAAAATTAAGTTCGATTATCAAAAGAGAAACCTGTCTTTTAGTTGTTTCCGAAAATGTTTAACCCTTAATTGGACTAAAGGAGAATGCTTCCCACATCATTTTAAGAGTCTGTAAGCCGTCAAAAGTTACATGAATCCCACAATATATCAATTATTATATGAACAAAGAATGTGTCTTTGCCCATATGCCACGCATTAGTAAATATAGAAGGTGTAAATTCTGTAGCACCCGAGCAAAAGAGCAGAGGACAAAATATTCTTGTTCCATATGTTTGGTATCCTTATGTGCTGATCCATGCTTTGAGAATTATCATTCTAGACCAGCACTCTCCAAAATGTAGATTATTTCCCACATAGAGCTCATTTCATTTAGCCCTACACTTGCAGTAGGAGTATATTTCCCACGTTGTTTTTTTATTAAAATAATAAAAAAAAAAATCTGATACCTAAATAAAAAATTCCCACTAGGTTTATAAAACCGAGTAGAACCCACACACGGCATGCCCAATTAAGGGTTAAATGATGTCAATTGATATTTCATACTTTCCTTTTTTAAAAGTGCAAAATTTTATCTCAAAAAAATAAATTAATTAATATTTCAGATATTGTTCCGTTTTTCTAACAGAATACCTCAGACTATAAGATTTTCTCACTCTATTTCTGCATCACAACTGTGATGATGACTCACATAGATGTAAGATTTGCATCTTACATAACTTATTTTTATACTAGATGCGCCCCACGGTTTCACCCGCATAAGTCTCGATCCCGTGGGCATATCGGGATAAAATATCCTGATATTTCCTAATCCAAGTCATGGTCTACCCATGTGCTAAATTTCATCCAAATCCGTTCAGCCGTTTTACCGTGAAAGCGTAACAATGAAACACTTTCGCATTTATAATATTAATTAGGATGAATGAATGTATTTAACAAAAAAACTATTTCTCAACTGGGTATGCGACATCGCAAAGGTTCATTGTGGCCGGTCTTGTGAAATGATGGTTTATAGTTATAATATACTTAGTTAAGTAGGTAATTTGTTTCTCATTATGAATAATTATAGCGACTGGCTCACTTTGAAGTCACTAGCATCCTTCCAGGGGTGGAAAATGATCTTGAATAGGATATTTTTTTTTTTACTAAGGGACCAACTACGAAAAAGAAAAAAAACCCGTCTGTTTCAAACATTTTGATTGGGGAATAGGCATTTTACTAAGAAACTGTAGTTTTTTTTTTCGATATTTCCATATTGGTCCCATAGTATAGCTGTTTTCAATGATGGGTAGGGCAAAACTTGGGTAATCGGTGATAGTTTTGTTTTTTACTTGTAAAATTCGATTCATTGATCAGACTATTTTTTAAATTTACTGTGATATAGTAGACAAAATAAGTTTTGCTAACTTATATCTAAAATGTGGCAAATACTATAATGATTGAAAAATGTACATTTATCAAGTCAGTAGTAACTTTGTAATAAAACACAATTATCTATCACCGAATAGCTGCATATCACGAATTAGCCAAGTTTTGCCCTACTTTCACCCCCTGAAAAGATGCCAATGAAAACAAAGTCATTTGGAATTCATAAGATGATATTTATGTAAGCGATAAACAAATTCAGTAAAATAATTAGAAAAGACATGCTGTTACTCAAAGGCGAGGCAGTGACATTCAAAAACCATGACTCGATGACTCGAAACAGAATCTATTATTAGGCGTTGCTTAAATTACAATAAAATAAATCATTATTTTTTTTACTTATTGTTGAAACGGATGAAATATTTTTCTAATATAGGTAACGAAAATAATTAAATAATATAATATTATTTTTTGTGGAAAAAAGGTATCGTTTTCTTTTCTACACTTAGGTAGGTACTGTACTTTTTTTGTTAAATTTTATTCTGACAATTAAAAAAAAAAACGTAAAAAATAACCCAAAAAATATGAAGAAAAACAAAAAATACCCATTCCAATTCTCCCCCAGCGGCCCCAGCCCACTGTATAATTTCATATTATTATCAAATCTCTTTACAAGTGAACTGAATCCGTTAGTATGAAGGCGAACGTCCGTGACCGATCGTACAACACTTGCGCGTTGAATCACCGACCTATTCATGTTGGCTTCATTACCATCAGTTTAACAACCAATTTATCTTTATAATAAGTACTATGTATTTATAATGTGTTCTTTTTCATTTTGACAATTATAAGAACACAATTTATGTTACAAATTATATTTTCTACGACTTTTTTGGGTTTGAATTAAAATCAAGTGTTAAATAGTAGAAAATAACTAAACGTTTACGTAAATATTATATTTTCTCACAAATAAAATAGTGTAGAAAAAAAGCCTTATTATTAGGTATAAAACCGCATCTTTAAAAAAAAAATCCGTTAGTAATTAATACACAAATATTATACCAGGAATCCAGTCATAATAATTAAATAAATAATTTTACTTTATATTCAAAGTCAACGTCGTATCGTTTTTTTTCAAATAAACACATAAAAGGCACTATTGAACGTCAAAAATTAACAAGAAAATATAATTGATTTTAGCTGCCCCTCCAAAGGGTAGTTGGTAGTTGGTTAGTTGTTCCAAAAGGTAGTTTTGTATGGAGAAGTATGGGCAGGAAAGTGCACCGTTACTCTTGTAATGTTTTACAGTACGACACAACTTAGATGTAGCATCGGCAAAATTCGTAAAACCGATCACCATCAAAACTGAGGGCGCCTTCAAAATCTCCAATCTTTATTACTGCTTTAGGCGAAAATGACCTTTACGCAAACGCAATAACTTGTAAAGTCATATAACCAGATACATTCGTAAACTGAAATGAATGAATGCAAATTTTCAAATTCATGCTACATCTAAGTTGTGTCGTACTATACAATATTTTGTATACCTTAATTATATCATTATATGTGAAGACGATGCACCTAAAAATAATGAAGCAATGACAAATAAATTAATTATGTGATACATGGTGCTCTCATATTTACAAATATTGGAAACGAATTTTGAGATTTTGCCATTGAGAAAACATTGTAAAACACACACTGACTTATTATTTGTTAATTTTTTAAGAAAATCGTCTAGATTTCCCGAAAACTTTGTAATCACATAATGTAAAATCACCAGTTTAATTTTCTGATTTTAAATACACTCTAGAATAGAGTCTAGATTGTCCTATGGAGCAGAACTAGCATGTTTCCAAGCATTCTTATCTTGGATATAATCCCGTAATTTCTAATATGCTTGTTTACAAAGTGTACTTATAATGTGAGTTTAAAATTTTCTTTCATTTAATTGCAATATATCACAAGGTATTTTGTTGTAACATTAAACCCCATAAAAGATGTATGTACTTTAGATAATCTGAAAAATGGTTGATCTATTTTATCTTTATTTCTAGTATCAAAATTATGTATATCACTTATTTTATTAAAAAGATGTAGATTTTTTCTTACATACATAATATTTTCATAAATGAATTGGCAAGGTACCGTCATAATATTAATCCTTTCAAATAGTTCCCTAAGAGATTCGCGGCGACGTAGATTATAAATGGCTCTGACGGCTCCCTTTTGCAAAATAAAGATAGATTCAATGTCAGCAGCCCGACCCCACTGTAAAATGCCATACGACATAATGCTGTGGAAGTAGCTGAAATAGACCAAACGCGCGGTTTCTACATCTGTTAACTGTTTTATCTTTCTAACAGCATAAGCGGCCGAGCTTAGCCGCCGCAAGAGATGTTATATGAGGTCCCCATTTTATAATTTTTCGTCTAGCGTGATTCCTAGGAAAACCGTTTGATTAATACCTTCCAGTTTTTTTTTTCCATTCAATATAATGTCACATTCGCTACTTGTAACATTAGGTAATTTTAATCTAATGCATTTGGTTTTTTTTTTATTCAGTACCAAATTATTTACCGCAAACCAATCTTGAAGTTGAATAGAGCTATTCACGTCCTCAAAATTTTGTGACCGTCGGTTTATTTTATTTAAAAATCAATTGTGTGTCATCTGCAAATAACACCATCTTGGGTTTATTTTGAAGTTATTGGGGGTAAATTATGAATGGAAACTAAAAAGAGGAAAGGACCCAATATCGAACCTTGAGGAACGCCCATTGTCATTTCGACCCCAATGAGTTTATGCCGTTTACTTGAACCTTAACCCATCTTTCAGGTATGGTCTTAGTCAATCAACAGCTGTATTCCAAAGGCGAACGGCGGGCTTGTATGGGAATTTCGTACAGCTAATAAAATTTCGTGTTTTGAGATATTTTTTGGGCCCATAAAAAAAAAGCCCTTTTTAAATTCTTAGATTTTTAGAACTTGGGACGTAAAAGTTATAACCAGTTTAATTTTTTAAGGTTATGTTCTAGTGTACCAATGTAGATCGTTACATAAAGGTACATACACATTGTTTTGGTGACAAAGTACATGTTCTAGATTGCTTGTCACTATCTTTGTAGTGTTTTACTTACCATTAAGTAGGTAGATTGAGATGAGGATTGTACATACCTACTCTTACTCAGTGGCCTGCATTAGGAGATACCTATTTCTAATTATATTAATGTTATTTCTATTTCTAAATAATTGGTTATCGTTTCGATATTTGTGTTATTTTACATATGGCAACTTCTAAAAGCATAACTGCGTTTACTCGTAGTTTACGATTTTATTACGTTTTTTTTTTTTTGATATTTCTCGGGGCCCCAGGGTCCCGGACCTTTAGAAGGCATATGAGGGGCCGAAGCCAACTCGCAGAGGCCCGTTAGACGCTTTCAATGGAAATGAGGCACTAACCGACGATTATCCCTGTGCGTACTATGCAAGTGCACCCAAGGACAACCCCCGGATGGTGTAGGACTATTGCAGAATATGGAGACAAAAAAAAATTGGGCTATGGGTTTGGATGGCTAAAGTGGACTGGTTATCTAAAACTATGGAAGGACTATGGCCCCTGCCTGACCAATGTGTGATAAATACAATACACGGATAAAATGGCAGGGGGTGACTTGCACACTCAACAATGGGCCCCCGGAAACGGTCGCTAGCACATAGTGTCGTTATTACGTTTATTAAACTCTTTTTATTGATATTATTAATTAATCCGAAGTTCTAAAAATAGTACACTTACATGAAAATAAATGGCTTAATAATTGGTACAAATTCTGTAACAAAACAACATAAAAAGTATGCTGTACTAAATCTGCCGTTCACCTTTCATATTGCTCTATTTTAGCAGAAGTGTCTCGTTTACGCAATCCCCTCGCCTCAGAGATCGCCTTAGAGAGGTCGCAAAAGATTCCAATAGGGTCTTGTACTTCCTCTCAAGCGTTAAAAATGCTCTTTAATAGGGTGACACTGGCGTCAGTGGTACAGCACCTTTTGGTGAAACCGTACTGTTGTTCATGAACGATGGATTTTTTATTAAAGTGACGTAACATTTGATTGAGCATCAACTTTTCAAACACCTTACTGAAAACTGGCAGAATTGGCACAGGCCTATAATTGTTGGGTTCTTTACTATCACCGGATTTTAACAATGGAACTACCTACTTTACTATGTCCATCCGGAAAGACTCCTTGGTCTACATTGGTGTTAAATATGAAAGCTAAAATAGGGCGTGAAATATTATACCTTAGTACTCTTTAACCTAACTAAACCATTCATTTTTGATTGGCCAACACCGGTTTTGTGAAATGTGAATCAGCCTCCACGTATATGTTTGTGTTGGCATCCAAATCTTTGTTCCATGATCCATTTAGTTTATGGTTATAAAAACTTTGATCGGTCTGATGTAGGTTACTTATTTGAATACTTAATGGAAAATTTTGGATTTGGGATTCTACGTACTTACCTATGGGATTTTAGTTTGGGATTTTACTCTTTGAGTTGAACAAGTTATAAATTACAATTATTAACAGATACACTGCAGAAAGACGCAGCTTAAAAAAGGGTATTTGAATGAGGACAAAAAAAAGGTTTGTGAAAAAAAAAACTACGTGGAAATACCGTTTTACGTAGTCTTAAACTTATAACATTTATACCTATCGAAATACTTGTACATTTAATACACCATTTTAATACAAATAAATTGTACATAAATGCAAAATGAGTAAAAAAAATAACTGGAACATTTACCACGAAACGGTAAAACCAGTCTCAACTGAAACATGTCGAATGTCCGACATCGTTGTCGGACATTCGGTTTGCATAAAAATCAGCTTAGCATACTCGTTGAATTATTTAATTAATAAAGAATTACTTACAATGTTTAAAAGTATTAAAGTTTTACTTGAAGAGCAACGTCAGATTATGTTTAAGGAAGATTTATCGGCAAACAAACTTATGTGGATAGAATAATGGTAGCTTAACAACAGTGCTAATTAAGTAATTGCAACATTTAAAAAGAATTAAGTACTATTTAATTAAAACTGTGTGCTTCCAGAAAAGAACTGAGTTGAAATGAAAACTTATATTAACTGAGTAATGTTGGTATATTTTCAACAAATAAAATCAAGTTATAAGATCCTATAAAAGGAAGAACTTGGGAAATTAGTTTTCTAGAAACGGCAAATTATTACACTGATATTTAATCATACACGTAGCAACCGCTTAAGGCTGTTATGAACATTAGCTACATGTAGGACACAGTATCTATGATTCCGTATAAAAGTTATCATAATCTTGCTCTCAGGATAGATAGAAATATAAACAGCGTAAAGGCTCCCGCAGAGAGGCGCCACGCGATTCTGGTAGAACAATTTTCATGAAGTGTTCATAGAAATTGTTTTACTACAGTGTTGCGTCGCGCTGTCACGTCGCACCTGTCTGCGGGAGCCTTAAAATCACACGGATATTTCCCGAGAGCCTAATCGTCTGGGGAATACCAGTGTGATGTTTAAACACAACTGTTGTAACGTAGCGTAGGTGTACTTACCTACATATCTCCAGTTGTTTTTAACTAGTATAAGCCGACGGCACAGACGCGAAAATATCGCGGCGGGATTTTATCGCGCACTGGATTTGTAACTCTCGGTGTTGAGCCGAGCATTGAGAATCCAACAGAGTGCATTCCAACGCGTGGAAAAAAACACACTGTTGGATTTTCAACTCTTAAGCAGAGCGTTGAAAATCCAGTGCGCGATAAAATCCCGCCGCTTTATTTTCGCGTTCGCGCGAACGTAGCCTTATCCAGCAAATTTATTTTTTGGCAGATTTTCCATACAAAAACTGTCAGACGTCAATTTTCTTCCGCGGATAAAAGATTTTGATAGAAGACTTTGGTTAAATCAGCCCTTAACCGTCAAATACATTGTGTAGGTTTTTGGTTTATCGTGTTTAGATATCGATACCCATCACGTCTGCGGAGTTTCACTAGCTAATTTAATTTGTACCTTGGATAAAGGGTGCTAAAGGTGTAAAGCTTAGACGTGGTGGTTACATATCCGATTCTAAGCCTGTTACAGAAATACGTCGATCGAACAACTTCACCTTGACCGACTTTATATTTTCGAGGGCTGCAGTCAAGCAAAAGGACCCGAACGTGGGTCTTCGTCAAAAATCATAACGTCCAGTCAGCGTAAGTTGGAAACGTGTGTTTAAGTTTATAAGTCAGTGGTTGGCCCAGATGTGAATTAAACAAATACAATGTTTAGTAGAAAACTGATTGCAAATATACCTATTATGTAGATAAAAACTTTACTATGTCAAGTACCTACTATGATTTCTAGAGGTGCAGTGAAGTAATTAAATAACACGAATTTCGAACAGGTAGGTATAAATAAAGACTAAAAAGTTAAAACAACCAGAGAAAAAAAAAACTGCCACAAAGCTACGTAACGGAAATCATTTTGAATTTAGAATAACCCAACCTTCGCGGAGCGCATTTAAAATATTAAAAACTTTTTATTTATTTTTCGTCGTGTTGAAATATCGTATTGTCATTTCCAAAGGTAATAACGACGAATTGGTAATTAGTTAATTAGATAACAAATTGTTTTACTAACGACTTGTGTAAATTAAGGACGTAAATAGATTTCTTTAGCACTGGAACGGTGATGTAATAAATTGTAATCTCTATTTCGATATGTTGTTTCGTCTAGCAATACCGTTCCAAAATATCATGAAGGATAGAAGGAGACTGGGACTAACAGCGTTATAACTGAAAACCTGAAAGTGGTCACTGAACTCGTATCAAAATATGAACAACTTTTACTAAGGGACTAACCACGAATTCAATAAAAAAAAATCTGCTGTTCCATACATTTTGTCGAGTTATTTGTTTTCGATTTCAGATCTTTCGTAGGATTACCTACGAAAGATCTGAAATCGAATCGATGAATTATCATAACCAAGGACTGTGTGTGTGTGTGTGTGTCTAAAATCAACAGCATCGGTAAGCTTTGCCTCAAAACTCTTACAAAATTAAGGCCCCCTTGCACCACAAATCACTAAATAGGTACTTTTGGCGTTAAAAATATTTAACACATAATTAATCACATAGTTAATTAATTATCATGGGACATGGGACTTAAACATGACTGGCGAAATGCGGGCGGAACTATAGGTACACCTCTGCCCCTTCGGGGAAACAAGGCGTGATGTCGTTATGTTATGTTAACTAATTATGTCTCTGTCATCTTCAAACGAGAAACACGTTTAGCACTTAACCGTATTTAGTGATTTGTTGTGCAAGCGAGCCTTAAGAACTATTTCACTCAACTGTCTCATATTTGAACAGGACAACGACTAAACGAGCTCGGCTGAAAGCGCTGAACTTACGTAGTAACTATTCAGTAATCTGCGGCTGAACATTTATTTCATTGCTATCGGCGCAGATAATGCCTGCAGCGCAGCGGCAAATGCGATGACGCGATGCTACAAAATGGCGCGAAGACGAACGACGACGTAAACGTCATTGTGAATTTAATGGCGGCGCTGCTTGTAAAGAGAACTGTCAAAAACCTGTCAAATTCAGTACAGTTTACATTTCATGTTAGTTCTCTATTTCGCCACGTTCATTGAACTCCATGTGGCACTAGATGCACAAGTTTTTCTATGATCTTCTGTTAATTTGCAATGTGGAATACTGAAAGATTTTTAATTGATTGATAGTGATATCATTGTATCAGCTTAAATGATTGGTTGTTGTTGTTATTATTTTGTCCAAACCACAACAGCTAACATACCTCAGTATGTGACAGTTATTTTACTCCATCTTGATTATATCTCACGCTTAGTGCGTTTTCACAGCTACTACTCGCGAGCTGTCGAACGTGGTCGAAACCAATTTTAATGGACATAGAAAAGTAGATTGGTGTTGAAAATAAGGTAGGTTTTTTATTTTTTTTATTTGAGATAGGTTTGTTCTTGACTCTAGTCTAGGTCAGAGGTGACCGAGACAAAGTCGACGATGGGAGTGAGCTTACCCAGAAGAAGTCTGTTCACTCTCACTTTGAAGAGATCGGGGCTGTATGGCACAAAAAATAAAAAAATAAAATGATGGTTTTTAAATTGTAAGTCTCCAAATGCATGGAATTTAAAAATGACGTTTACATTGTGACAGTTTCTTTTTACATTCTGCTGTCAAGCGCCATTTTGTTTCAACTTTATCCCAAGTCGGTACCTACCCACAGCCCACAGACTAGATTGGATTTGGACTGAATTTATAATTATTAATTATTTGAAGTTTATGTAACCTATCTACCTATTTATATTTGATATAATTTTATTGTAACATCTTGCATGCCATGTGTGTGTATACTCATGGACAAATAAATATCTTTATCTTACAGAATTCATAAACATTTTTTAAACGAGAATGGCGTTACGTATGGATGCCAGCACATCAAGCTACCCGAAACTGTCAAATTTTCCCAATCAACCTTAAACCTAATGCTTTAGCAATAAAGTCGAAAATCTATTAAAGAAATTTGACAGATTGTAGTAGCTTGATGTGCTGGCGTCTGTACAATACATTGCTCTTACACACCTATAACATTATGTAACCAACAAGGACAGGTAATATTTATGAAACGTATATAAAATTAAGCTTTATGTTGATTTTTCTATCAGGGGTTTCTCAGTAGCAGCCCGAGTCTGGATTTGTGCCCAGTTGATGGCAATAAGGCTCGCCCCCTATTACAAGGGACTTAAACATAACTGGCGAAATGTGGGTGTACTGCCAAACCTTTCGGGGAAAACAGGCGTGAATTTATGCTTTTATGTTACGTTTTCTAAAATCTATGTACCTAGTGTCTATGGTAAAGTGTCTTTTCGAGGAATCATCTCGGCGTACAAATGCACTCGTAACGATACGAGCCCTTCACGTCGAGTGCTTGAAGGACGTCTGCGAATCTCTTCCTATTTTATGATGGGAAATATTCTTGGAAAATTGTTTTAAGCTATGAGAAATATTGTAATTATAGAAAAAAGCATTCCGGTTTGTGTAGCTGATGTAAAAGGGAATATTTCTTACAAAACTTGGGTCCAAAGAATTTCTCGTGCATCGTGGGCGCGTTTATGTATGTACTGATAATCTCATAATATGTGTCCGGTTCATTTAGGTACTGCAGGCTATTTATAAGTATTTATTCCGCACAGGTATCGAAAAAGAAACCCACAGTACTTAAGCTAATCGGTCAGCAAGTAGCCACTGCGTCAACCATCAGTCAAGTACCAACTTAAATACTATGTTTCATTTTGTATACTTAACTAAAATTTTCATAATTTCATTCATTTGACCACTTCATGATGTTTACAAAAATATTATTATAAATAAGTATTATGCAATGCTGACAAAATTCACAAAATTCTGTGTGACTGGTGACATTCTAAAATTATGAAATAACAAGATGGCGCCCGAAGTCGCGTCACGCTATGTAATCAAGAAACGAACCGCACAACGTATACAAACAATACTTGTAAGTACCTACCGCTACAAAAATACTTTTATCACTGAATATACATACTTATTTGAATCTACACTAATAAAATAAATCTAGAGTTTGTTTGTTTGATCGCGCTAATCTCTGGAACTACCGGCTTTGAAAAATTCTTTTTGCATTTGATAACTCGATTCTTGAGGAAGCTTATAGGCGATTTAACATCACGCTACGACCCCCAAGAGCCAAGGAAAATAAAAATAAAAATCAGAAAGGACGCTAAGCAAAAACCACGTACTTAATAGCGCGGGCGAGCGATGCGATGCGATGCGACGCGGTGAGTCAAGTCGGGGGCCAAAATTTCACGTGAACGAAGTCGCGGGCAGAAGCTAGTACTAGTACATCAATATACATATTTGAATGAATAATATTATGTATTTTGTACCTTTGTATTATATCGATTGGATACAGTTCTGATAATGACTACAATGAATAAACAGTTGGGTTGTGAAAACAGCAGCTGCCTATAGTTAATAAAATAGGTTTTTTTTTTCGAAACGCGCAATATACTTCTGCAATTAGTGATGTTTTTTTTTTTTTTTGTTTAAAAGTTACGTAATTGGCGTTTTTGTTTAGTTTTTAATCATGGTGAAATAAATAAAAGTTAGTAGTGGTCGTGTCTGCTGTGGTGATTTTTCGATTCATAGAAACAAAAAAAAAAAAAACAATTACTTAAATGTAATTTTTAAAACTAATGGTTATAAAGTCATAATAATTTTAAAACGCTTTTTCCCTTTTATTTTTCCTCTCTTTTGTTACGAAGTGTTGATACTTAAATTATGGTTTTACCGTTATAGCATATCCAATCAACCAGTGCCATGATGAACTTAATATTTTGCAATCCCAACATCAGTTTAGCATCTCTATACATAATTTGTTGCGGTTAAAACGCAATTTAACTTTCTGAACAACAATATAAAGCTAATAAAATCCGCAATTTGTCTGGCACTTCGATAGAGAAAAAAAAACACTATTGATTGGTTTTTTAACAATTCTACATCTATACAAAAAAATAAAATTGAAGTGTCTGTTTGTTATGTCAAAATAACAACTTTTTACTAAATGCAAAGTATAAACGGTTCTTATAACAAAAAAGCAATTTTTAACATTTTTGTCCGTCTGTCTGTTTGTTCTGGCTAATCTCCGAAACGGCTGGACCGATTTTGACGAGGCTTTCACTGGAAGATAGCTGATGTTACGGCGGGTAACTTAGGATTTTTTTTATTTTAGAAAAATAATTAGGGTTCCGCGCAAAAAAATTAAAACCCATGAAATTATGAACAAAAAGTCGGATTTGAAAAATTATTTTTGCATTTGATGGCCCAATTCTCCAGGATAGTTTTAGGCTATTTAACACCACGCTGGGACCCTTAGGAGCCGAGCAAAAAGAAAAAAGTCAGAAAGAACACTAAGCGAAAACGAAGTAATAGCGGGGGCGGGCGATGCAACGCGACGGGTCGGGGGACGAGGGAGTTTTATTAAAATGTGGCTGTTATTTTAGTATATTGTGTATCTTACGATATCCACGCGAACGAAATCGCGGGGCATAGCTAGTTTGAAATAAACCAAGTCATCGAAAATATATCCAGAAGGTAGGTAATTAAAATAACAGTGCTAATCGTACGTCTACTGAGTAACCAGAAGCTAATGTTGTATGAATCATCATTAAAATGGCATACGATAAGCTAGAAACTGCTATCCATTTCATAAACAAGGATAGATATACTATTGCAAAATGCAGCCATTTTGTAGATCACTACGATGATAAAAACGACGAGGAACAGTTTGCTAAAGATCCGGAAGACGCGAGGAAATTCTATAAAGGAAAACAAGTATTGGACTTTAGAGACTTAAAGTCTATGGTTCTTCATACAGCCAACAACGTTTTTGGTCAAACTTTCCTCTCGCTTTTGTTTTAAATGCTAATTATACAATAAGTATTTCCGCAGACACTTGAGGCAAGCATGCTCTAGGGAGTCCAATAATTGTCAATACACCTTTTCAAGTTTCTAATCAGCAAAGATCTATTTATGAACAATAAAAAACTAAGTTTTATTCTCCCATTCGATGAAATTCCTAAGAAGGATTTAACAGCACCAGAATAGAAATAGGACATTCTAATTATCGAGACAGGACGCGAACTCGCTATAAATAAATCTGAACTTATTAAAAATCAATAGGCTAGTTACTAAACGGAAACATTCAAACCAATGTGGTTCTTATTCTCTATTCCCCGAAGAGAATTTTAATTGAAATTGCACAGAGATGGTTTTTATGAAACGTTTTCTTGTAATTTCTTTTGCCTGTCATAATTAAGTTTAGCCTTTGATAGAGTTGGTCCATTCTTGCGTAAAGATTTTATAATATAATAATGCAACGAGCAAACTTAAAGACATAAATATTTTGTTTTCTAGTGATTTTGTGCCAATTTTGAGGATATTTTTTCATTAAACGTTTAATACAGACTAAGTTATATTTAGCTTTTCTTGCAACCGAATGTTGTCCTCTACAATAGCGTCCTTTTCATAAACAGCCTTCCTTCTAAATGAATTTTTACTTCCCAATCAGCTTTGAATCTTAGATATAATTTAATTTCCAGTACTTAACCATCGTCAGATTTCAGATACAGAATTCTTCAGAACAGTAAAACCAAATCTGCCATCACGATTTCCATTTAACGGTCACTACTCGCAATAATGTTCGCTGAATTATATTAGAATCTTCATGTTTCCGTTTTGAAATTGATATTTTTGAAACTGTGCTTTTTCTTTGCTTAGAAAAACGCCGACTAGTTTCTCTGAATCACGATGTTAGGGATGTTTTTCTTAATTCCAAAATCATGTTTCCTAAACATGAATTGGTAATCGTAATACAATACAATAAGGCGATCTTGAATGTTACAATGCCTATTGAAATAAACGTGTTAGTTGTTTCTATTATATCCAGTAAACTAAATACTAGATAGGTAGGCTAGAATCCTAGATAATGTTACATTATTATCTACGTACTGCCTACCTACTAGCAATCTGTCATTGAAGCTATACTTAACTACCGTCACACACAGATATACAGGGAAATTACAGACTTCCTTAAGAGCGTTTACGACGTGCGACATTTCATACAAACTTTCCAAGTCCTTGTTTTTCGAAATGAATGAACCGATTTTAACGAAAGGAGATGGAAAATGGTGGGCCCAAATGTAATAAGTTGAGATATGATCTAAAAAATTTGTCATATTTTTTGATCTTAGAATATCAAAAATCAGCTCAATTCTCAATCTGGAAGCGGAGAATTAAGAGAAATATAATAGTAGTAATCGATTACAAAATTACAAAATGAAAACCTTTGCACTAGGTAATTAACTCGAGTAATTAAATGCACTAAATATACTTATAAACAATAAAGTGCATTTAATTATATGCCATATTAATAAATTAAATATCAATTAATTACTGAAAACCAATATAATGAATATCGATTTCATATCGATTAAAATCAGTCTTATATTTTTAGTCTGTCACTGGCATGACAGCTGTGAGTCAGCTCAACATTGACAGTAGATAGTTGCCGACTGCTCTTGCTTGTTCACTCGTTTCGTGTTTTCCGATGCGTTTTAAATGCTTTCCAGATTATTTATTTTTAAAGAAAAACAATGCAGTGGGTGTTGTTTTTCACGGATTCTGATCCTGCCTACCTTGTACGACCCTTGCTCCAATCAAATATACATAATTTTATAGGTGTATATAAGTATGTTTGTATATAAGTTCTTCTCGATATGCAGTGTAAGCCAAATGAGATGTATGAAATAAACTTATTTAAAAAAAAAAAAAAAGTTTGTCTAAGCATTTCTCCGAAACTATTAATCGGATTGTGAGCATTTGTTTTATTGGCTTACATTTGCATCAACCAACACACAACCACAACAGCAACAGTGCAAGTTTAATCAAAATTGAAGTTTTCAACATAATTATGGACTACGTGTAAGCGTGACGGCTTGGCTTATTGATACGAGCTAAAGGGAAAACATCTCAAAACCTTGGTCAAATTCTAGTGCAAATTTACAACAAATCTATTAACTACTTATTACAAACAAATAGGTATTTCAGTTTTTACTTAAAACTAAAAATTACGAAATGAAAAAGTAGGTAATTTAAAAAAAAATCGTCTTCAAAAAGAAATTAACTCAAAATTACGAAATAACTTTTAAGGTTTTTACGGTTCCCAAGACACCGACTTCCGAAATTAAAGTTATTTCATATGAAGTCGATGTAAAATTTTTAAATTACTTTTTTATCTTTACTTTTCTGAGGTCTCATACACCGTGTATTGTTTCATTGCTACAGCAAAGATAAAAAAAAAGTGGTCATTGAACCAGCAATGGACCTTGAAGTAAACAATTTGGAACACTGTGTGATAGATAAGAACTCAATTACACAAACTTGACAGCACATACCTACACAAGGTATTTTAGACAAAGTACAAATAACTGGTAGTGATTAGTTCGTAGTTATGAGTCTACTTAGGTTCGTAAGAAATTCTATACTACGTAATAAAGCTGAAGAGTTTGCTTTTTTGTTTGTTTGTTTGAACGCACTAATCTCTGGACCTACCAGTCGGATTGGGAAAATTCTTTTTGCATTTGATAGCCCAATTCTTGAGGAAGGTTACAGCTATTTAACATCACGCTACGACACTCACGAGCCGAGCAAAAGGAAAAAAAGTCAGAAAGAACGCTAAGCGAAAGCGAAGTAATAGCGCGGGCTGGGAAATGTGGTTGTTATTAGAGTATACAAGGTGTAATTTTAAACAGTGTTAATCTCTTAAGGGGTCATTGTACTCATCATTATGAACAACTTTTACTATGGGACGAAAGCAGAAATCGCGAAAAAAAATCAGCTTTTCCCTACATTTATGTTCACATAACTCGTCAAAATGAGAGAACACCAGATTTTTTTTCGCGATTTCGGGTTTGGTCCTATCGTAAAAGTTGTTCATAATGATGAGTACCCCTCAAGAGGTTGGCAGTTATTTAATTACACCTTATATTGTGGTGTCTTACGACATCCACGCGAACGAAGTCGCGGGTAGAAACTAGTAGGAGTTATAAATGTCAAATGCAGTCGTAGTTAGCCGAGGCCATTATTTTATAAGTCGTAAAAGTCTTATAAGACGTTGAAAATATTAGACTTCTACAGCTCTTCTATTAAAACGCAATCTAGATTTGCTAGCAACATAACGGTTTTATTTATTGAGTAAAAAGCGTGAGAATATAAAACTAACACTACATTTTCTTTGTATTCCTACTTTAAGAAATAACAATGGAAGTACTTCTGTACTTTAGATATTTTGTTAAAATATTTTAACAATTATCCAAACTTCTTCTTAAGAGCGTTGATGGCAAATATTGTTTGAAACGAGGCAAATTGAGGAGCTAACAGATATACTTAGTCTAGAAATCATTTCAGTGTTCTGCCAGAGCGAGGGAATGGCTGAAATTAGCACGAATGCCCTTTTGTAGGCGGTAGGAGGACGTGGGAGGAAGGGACGGCCCGCAGCGGCCGCAGCTCGAATTATCAAATAAATGCATTCAACGATATAAGTATAAAAATACACTCTCAATAACACAACTGGCACAAATAATGTTTGTATAATCTGTAAGCCTAAACATTGATGTCATTTAGTAAATATGTTAGGTAGGTAGTTATCTATTAAATATCAAACTATAAGTATGTTCTAGATTCATGGACGAGGAAAATTGTATATGTTAACTGCTTTCTTATTATTATTTTATTTAAATGTGTAATGTAAAACTTAACAATAAAATTCTCACAATAAAGAATTCACAGGATTAATTAAATATAAAACTTACTCATTTTCTTTTTCATCGCACGAAGCACAGTTACTAAAATGTTGTATAGAAATAATCAAATAAAACTTCATTTGCCACAGAGTCACTGCAATACGACTTTATGAAACCGTCACTAAAGGCAAAAATGAAAGGAAACTTGCAATCAAACCACGACGATCAAAACTGGTAAGTACATTCTTCTTTTAAATTACACCGTCTCTTATTTTTTGTTTCAGTTTCAACACTATTTATTGTCACTGGAACTTCAATTCGCCAAAATTATGAGAATAACACTAAAAATAAACGCGACGACACTGGCATAAACCACAACACAATTGCAAAATAAAAAAAAAAACTTGACAGCTAAAGAAATCGCGGGAATCAAAATCAAATATGGCGTAAATATTTCACTTTATAAATTCGCGCTAGCCATTTCAATGAAACACTATTACGGGCGTTCGATAAAGAATTTTACATTCGAATAATAAGCGCGCCGCGAGACTGCCGCAGCACTAGCCTGACGTTAGTATGAGGCTTTGGTCTGAGAAACGCTCGCCTCATACTACCATTTCAAAGTATATAAATAACCTCAGCCCGCTCTCTGTTCCGTCCGCATTTAAAGTAAATTAAATTGAACTATTTTGTGTCACTTTAATTCAAACTGAATAAGCAGCGAATAGGGAATACCTGCAATTTGTTAAAAAAAAACAATAATTAAGGAAACTGGGTTTCATTTAGTTTTCCTTTACTTAGCAAGCTAATAAATATTTTTTCACTGTTAATATTGATTTAAAATGACATTTAAAGTAAGTAGGCATGAAGCAAAATAATAAATATATGATACGCTACATAAAGCACTTCATTAATATAAAATGAAAAGCAATTTATACTCCATCATTTTTCCTGGAAAGATGCAATTTTACACACATGTCCGTAATATCGAGGCTCAGTTGAATATTGATCGAATTATGTTGCGAACGGATGGACAAAGAGTAGTTTAATAATGTTTCGTCTGCTCTGTACCTATCGGTAGCTCTCCTAAAAACAGTTGCATGATAGAAAATATTATGTGAACATGTTGGACAGAACGACGCCATATTGAATTTATATATTACCTGTTTAGGTTAATTATTTATTGCAGTAAATATAAATGCTTGGTTTATGTATTCGTGTTTGTTTTTCGGAGGTCGACAGGTTATATAATTTGGAGGGTAACAAATGGTGTTTTAGTCGCAATTTTGTCTGGTTACCGGTATTTAGGGATACGCTTATTTATTTCAATATTTTATGGGACAATTGACGGTTTCAGGGTCAGGAAAAATTAAAGTAGTTTTTGTTAGAAAATAATCGTTTGTTACAAAAATCGCTGTTGATAATAAATATAATAATTGTTTCTATAAATTATTCTGTCACGGCTGCAAGGATTTAAATGATAGTATTTTGTCGGAAGAAAAAGGAACGTCAAAACATTTAAAAAATCGTTATGGGCATAGGATAGTACCATGTGGGGCACTGTATTTGGGATGCAATTTGTCACTGATTAAAGTACCTAAGTTAAGCTTGATTTTCCTTTGTATGTAACAGGAAAGAGGATTAATTAAGTTCTAATTTATAGTCATTCGCTTCGAACCATATAACTTTCTGGTTGATTTATAAGTATTGTAATGATGATTCACGTAATCAAATGCTTCACAAAGAGATAACAAGTTAGTCTAAGAGTAATTGCAGCAAACAGAGAGTAGAAAGAGCCCTAAAAACTAAAACAGTCGAGAGCGAACTAACCAATTATGTATATTTATCAATCAAAAATACAAAACTCCCATAGAGAGGCCTGAGTCCCAGCAGTGGGAACATTACCTATAAGCTGATTTTTCTATGCTTATGGTAATCAAAAATATATTTGGTCGGGTTTAATATCAGGCGAGTCAATTAAACTCACTAGGCAACAAACCGCACCAAACTGGCTGGATTAATATAAGCGAAACGTGTTGTCTATCAAGTCCCCTTTTAGTGGCTTTTGCAATAGTCGGTTTTATGTCATTCCAGTTTGAGCATGATACAGTTTAAAGTCTTGCTAACAAATTGTACGGAATACATAAGTATCCCCCCCCCCGATTTCTTCAAAGTGAGAGTGAACAGGCTTCTGCTGGGTAAGCTCGCTCCATCGTCGACTTTGTCTCTGTCACCTCTGACCTAGACTAGAGTCAAGAGCAAACCTATCTCAAATTAAAAAAAAAGGTATAGGACCAACGATAGAAATCAAACCAATATTAACACTTTCGCTGTCCGCAAAGCAGACACTATAGTTAAACAATTGATGTGAACCTTATGTGGTTCATGGTACAACGAAAGTGTTAAGTGTTTTATTAATGGCCAGGATTTCAAAGATCTTTTAGGGTAAAAGACCTTTGAAATAGTAAACCATCACGTAAAAATATTTTGTTTTCTGTGTAAACATAAAATGTAAAATCGCACAATCTTCGCCACCCATGAATATAAAAAGCTCGTCTAGGATATTCGTTGGTATAGTCTCGTTTTCCTGTTTGCCAGTCATAACATTCTGGTATCTGCCAAACTGTGGTGATTATCACAATTCTCTTTTGACAGTTCCATTATAGCGGTAATCAATAGGACTATGATTGACAGTGAACGTTTGGGAGCTTACAGTCCTCCTTTCACAGTCATTGTACCTCTGATTTTGCATTACAGTGATCTTAATAAACGTTGCTGTAAGGTTCATAATAAAGGACTTGTTAAGTCCCTGCCCGTATCCTAATTTATTTGTGATCAGTGCAGTAATTTTTTTAATACATCTCTATCAGCTGTCATTTCATTGTTGTCCTTGGCAATCCTAGGTATCATCTTTCACACAATCTTTTCTTTAAACTGCCTCTTTGACTATAACCTCCCAGATCAACATTTAACACTTTTCTTGTCACCTTCTCTTTATTGAGGAATACAAACAACACGTCACGTGTTTTAATTCATTTGAATGAAATAAAAATACATAAAGACACTAATACATAGAATTCATTTTAATCTTCAATTCTACGTATAATTGCTTTTTTTCATTCTTTTACACAGATCTAGCGCTAATACGGAAACTGGTTTTGGCATGACTTCTATCATAATAATTAACGACGAAGTTTAAAATACTTGGGTTATGTTACTACATAAATATAATTGCATGTAGACACAGAAACGAACGAGATGATAATATCAAGATGAGAATATTGTTGAGAGAACCGAAATTCATTAGTCATGGGTAGCGAAAACTGATGAAGGCCAGAGGTTATTGACATGGGAAATTATTATGAGGCTCAAGTGGCATTCGACAGAGCACTTCGGTAAGTGTGGTGACGGTAGTATTAATAGAATAGAACCAGTGGTAGTACTGGTAGTATTTAAAGTACGCTGCACGTCACTGGTAACAAAACCAGTACAAGCTGGCCTCTTATTCTATTGAAACTCTTGACTACGGAAGGTCAGCTAAAGGTCGAATGTACAGACTACTCTGGTGAATTAGAAGCCGAAAAGGCGAATGCGAATCGTTTCACTCTTTTGGCTTGTAATTCGACCAAATTGCGTTACACTGAATATTGTTGAATTAAGATAACATAACATCAGCAGCCCAGAAAAAGGTAGCGGGAGGACCTGGATGCGTACCGTGAGGCCTGGTTCGAGGTGGCGCGGGAAATGAGTTCCTGGAAGGACTTGGGGGAGGCCTTTGCCCAGCAGTGGGACAGTATAGGCTAAGTAAAAAAAAAAACAACACCCGTAATTCCCGAAGGGTTAGGCAGAAGATTGGGGGATTGTTGAATTTTCAAAATTAATGTCATTTTCAAACCGAGTGTGTTACGCAATTTTATTAAAATAATAAATAAAAGCCCCTTTAAGTAAGAAAGAACCCTTTAAGTAGGACGTAATCGTAAATAGGTTTTCTTTACAGTTTTTTTTTCTACGTACACATCAGCGACATCTCTACGACGATCGCCACATTATCATGTACCTCCTTTAAACTTTGGTAACTAAATTAAGAGTGCTAGACTGTGGTCATTGAATATACTGTAAGAGTGAATAGATATTTCTGATTGAATGCTGGGCGGTATACTAAAACGTTTTATGTCACTTTTAAGGCAACATGCGACGCGACATAAAGGCACCGCGAGTCGCGCCTGTTTGCAGAAGCATTTACTGGACATACAGTGGAGAACTGCATAGGACATGCGTAATTAAGAAATTAAAATTCAAGTGGAGTTAAATAAAAGCTTTTAAATACAAAGTATTGCCGCCCGCCGCCCTATAGGCCTACAGCAAGTCATGGCATGCCTTTTTTTGGTGCAATACTGCCTCGTTGGTCTAGTGGTCGCAAGCGCTACTGCTGAGCATGAGGTCCTGGGTTCAATTCCCAGATAGGGCAGTGTTATAGGGTTTTTTCATCAGGAATTTCTCAGTAGCAGCCCAGTCTGGATTTGTGCATGGTTGATAGCAATAGGCTCGCCCCCTATTACATGGGACTTAAACATAACAGACGAGAATTAAATGTGGGTGTATTATATACACTTCTGCCTAACCCTTCGGGGATTACAGGCGTGATGTTAAATATTACTTACAATAGTCTATCTAACTTACGCAAAAAACCATTGGCTTGGGCCCGTATTATGAAGTATTATTGCCATGATGATTCCAATCCGACAAAGGGATGGTGTTATCGGTCGTGTATAGCTAGGTCTCTCTCGCGCACTGGAATCATGATGGCATTAGAACGTCATAATATGGCACCAATATTGTGCCATAGGGTAAATGGCCCAACTGTTGTCCATACGTAATGGCTTAAAAATTCAAAGAACGCGTGGGTACCGGTATCGATTAAATAAAATCCAATCTGAACAACTTGATTTTAATGTTGACTCATTGACCAATGGCATTTAACTCGAAAGTGATTAATACAGGACTGATTGTGGGAATACCACTTTGTATCTACTTTAAACTTCGTTTCCAATATCTTACTATTACTTTTTGTTCCTTGGAAGAAAGTCATGGAAGAAGGAACATAACATCACGCCTGTAATCCCCGAAGAGTTAAGTAGAGGTGTACCTGTAGTACACCTACATTTCGCTAATAGGAGGCGAGCCTACAGCCATCAAGCAGACCGTAAAGGCTCCTGCAAACAGGCGCGATTCGCATCGCGTGTCGCGCCTATTGGCAGGAGCCTTAACACACTTACAGTGACAAATTTTCATTTTGACAGTTCAACAACATTCATTGCGTTATTTACGTTGTTGAGCAGACACATTTTTCGAACATGAAGTAATAATGGATTAGCAATTTGCTTCAAAATTATTCAGACTGTGGTTGATAGTGTGTTACGCAATTACGGTGCTGGTTTTGTTATCGCTGACGTACGTCTATTGTACTAGGGAGGCTCAAAGCTATTGCAAGTAGTCAGAGACCACAAAATCCGGTACCTAAAAGGGTAAAACTTGGGATACTTATTTGGTTACGGAAGTCAGAAAAGCCTACAAGTTTCCGTTCAGGGTCACCTGGCTACACTGCAAGCCTACACTAAGGTCCGCTTGCACAACTAATCACTAAATGCGTTTAGCGCTAAACGAATATAAATCACCTTTCTATTTGACATTGACATAATGATATGCGTAAATGAATGCGTTTAGCGTTAAGCATATTTAAAACATCTCTCTGTCTCTGTCATCTTCAAATGATTGACAGAAACAGAGCGATGTTTTAAATACGTTTAGCGGTAAAAATATTTAGGGATTTGTAGTGCAAGAGGGCCTAACATTTTTAGTAAAGCAAAAGGTTCAATCACATAATACTCACGGACACGTGGAGTAATTTTGCGATGATGCAACTCAAACTTTCGATACGAAATCGGCAATCACTCTAATCGATAAGTTTTCAAGGTTAAGCAACGTGGCCACGGTCAAGGTTTTAGATGGATAAGCGATATTAACATATGGATAGATTTTTATTAGATTAGTCACCACTTGATATTACAAACGCAATGTGAGGTGAGATTGCAGAGTATATACATACAACGTGTATCTGGATGTACGACAATAAATGAAAATGAGCACAGTACTAATCCATTGAAACATTTTAAAACACGAATATTAGTAGTTAATGGAAAATTTGAAAATTGCAGTTTTCAAACAAAAAAAAATTGCAGAATCGACTGCATAAAAAGTAAACACGCATTATCTACGAAAATTCACTGACCAACGGCGCGGTGCGGGGTGCGGGGCGCGGCGCGCGGCGGCGGCAACGTTTACCTGTTATTACGGACTTCAGATCAACATCATGTTGAAAAATAAGAAAATGAAAAATAATTTCCTGTGGCTAAAGTATTTATTGGATTTGATTGATTTTTTGTATACAGGTAAAGAACATGATTCTCTTTTCGTGGTTTAAAGGAATGTCAATCGTCCTGTTCCACCTTGTATACATAAATGCAAAAAAAACACGAATTAGTATTTTTATTAAATGTTTTTACATTTTTAGGGTTCCGTACCTCAAAAGGAAAAAACGGAATCGTTATAGGATCACTTCGTTGTACGTCTGTCTGTCAGTCTGTCAAGACCCTTTTTCTCAGGAACGCATGGAGGTACGTAGGTCTACCGTCCCTTGGAGGTCTTAAAAAATTAAGCTTCTAAGTCGACGCAATAAAAAATACGGCTATTTATGCGACATATTTTGATACTCGCAAATAAATCAAAACCTATAGGGTACTTCCCGTTGATTTTCATCAATCATGTTTGGCAAGAAGCAAGGTCTCACAGCAGTAAAGGAAAAAGTCCGAAAATCGTTAATTTGTAATTTTATCACATAAAAAACATTTTTTGCGATTCCAAACTTAAAGAAGGCTCAAAAATGCCCCACGTCTGCCAGCAAAGAGAAGTATCTTAAAAAATCGCTAAAAAGTAGTAAAAAAAAATTACATAGTTCTGTGGTGCTATTCTGTAAAGATCCCACCGTGAGAATTTAGGTGAAGTGAGCGTGATGTGAACTGTCATCCCACCTTACTCTACTAAGGATTGACAGCTCACTTAAAACTCACTTCACCGTAAGTGTTCACGGGGTGTGATGTTTACAGAATAGATCGGCTGGTTTTAATCATTACTGGCTAACATACGCAAAAAATGCTCTGAATATTAATTCAGGGGTAGTATTTAATTTAGTAAAATCTGGAGATTTGAATTTTAGAACGACTAGAAATGCAATAAAAACATACTTCCGGTTTTAATACTTACTGGCTAACGTACAAATAAATTCAAGGGTAGTGTATAATTTACTAAAATCTGCATAGATCATACTAAATTATATACTACCCCTGAATTTATTTGTACGTTAGCCAGTAAGTATTAAAACCGGAAGTATGTTTTTATTGCATTTCTAGTCGTTCTCAAAAACAAATCTCCAGATTTTACTAAATTAAATACTACCCCTGAATTAATATTCAGAGCATTTTTTGCGTATGTTAGCCAGTAATGATTAAAACCAGCCGATCTATTCTGTAAACATCACACCCCGTGAACACTTACGGTGAAGTGAGTTTTAAGTGAGCTGTCAATCCTTAGTAGAGTAAGGTGGGATGACAGTTCACATCACGCTCACTTCACCTAAATTCTCACGGTGGGATCTTTACAGAATAGCACCACAGAACTATGTAATTTTTTTTTACTACTTTTTAGCGATTTTTTAAGATACTTCTCTTTGCTGGCAGACGTGGGGCATTTTTGAGCCTTCTTTAAGTTTGGAATCGCAAAAAATGTTTTTTATGTGATAAAATTACAAATTAACGATTTTCGGACTTTTTCCTTTACTGCTGTGAGACCTTGCTTCTTGCCAAACATGATTGATGAAAATCAACGGGAAGTACCCTATAGGTTTTGATTTATTTGCGAGTATCAAAATATGTCGCATAAATAGCCGTATTTTTTATTGCGTCGACTTAGAAGCTTAATTTTTTAAGACCTCCAAGGGACGGTAGACCTACGTACCTCCATGCGTTCCTGAGAAAAAGGGTCTTGACAGACTGACAGACAGACGTACAACGAAGTGATCCTATAACGATTCCGTTTTTTCCTTTTGAGGTACGGAACCCTAAAAATGTAAAAACATTTAATAAAAATACTAATTCGTGTTTTTTTTGCATTTATGTATACAAGGTGGAACAGGACGATTGACATTCCTTTAAACCACGAAAAGAGAATCATGTTCTTTACCTGTATACAAAAAATCAATCAAATCCAATAAATACTTTAGCCACAGGAAATTATTTTTCATTTTCTTATTTTTCAACATGATGTTGATCTGAAGTCCGTAATAACAGGTAAACGTTGCCGCCGCCGCGCGCCGCGCCCCGCACCCCGCACCGCGCCGTTGGTCAGTGAATTTTCGTAGATAATGCGTGTTTACTTTTTATGCAGTCGATTCTGCAATTTTTTTTTGTTTGAAAACTGCAATTTTCAAATTTTCCATTAACTACTAATATTCGTGTTTTAAAATGTTTCAATGGATTAGTACTGTGCTCATTTTCATTTATTGTCGTACATCCAGATACACGTTGTATGTATATACTCTGCAATCTCACCTCACATTGCGTTTGTAATATCAAGTGGTGACTAATCTAATAAAAATCTATCCATATGTTAATATCGCTTATCCATCTAAAACCTTGACCGTGGCCACGTTGCTTAACCTTGAAAACTTATCGATTAGAGTGATTGCCGATTTCGTATCGAAAGTTTGAGTTGCATCATCGCAAAATTACTCCACGTGTCCGTGAGTATTATGTGATTGAACCTTTTGCTTTACTAAAAATGTTAGGCCCTCTTGCACTACAAATCCCTAAATATTTTTACCGCTAAACGTATTTAAAACATCGCTCTGTTTCTGTCAATCATTTGAAGATGACAGAGACAGAGAGATGTTTTAAATATGCTTAACGCTAAACGCATTCATTTACGCATATCATTATGTCAATGTCAAATAGAAAGGTGATTTATATTCGTTTAGCGCTAAACGCATTTAGTGATTAGTTGTGCAAGCGGACCTTAGTGTAGGCTTGCAGTGTAGCCAGGTGACCCTGAACGGAAACTTGTAGGCTTTTCTGACTTCCGTAACCAAATAAGTATCCCAAGTTTTACCCTTTTAGGTACCGGATTTTGTGGTCTCTGACTACTTGCAATAGCTTTGAGCCTCCCTAGTACAATAGACGTACGTCAGCGATAACAAAACCAGCACCGTAATTGCGTAACACACTATCAACCACAGTCTGAATAATTTTGAAGCAAATTGCTAATCCATTATTACTTCATGTTCGAAAAATGTGTCTGCTCAACAACGTAAATAACGCAATGAATGTTGTTGAACTGTCAAAATGAAAATTTGTCACTGTAAGTGTGTTAAGGCTCCTGCCAATAGGCGCGACACGCGATGCGAATCGCGCCTGTTTGCAGGAGCCTTTACGGTCTGCTTGATGGCTGTAGGCTCGCCTCCTATTAGCGAAATGTAGGTGTACTACAGGTACACCTCTACTTAACTCTTCGGGGATTACAGGCGTGATGTTATGTTCCTTCTTCCATGACTTTCTTCCAAGGAACAAAAAGTAATAGTAAGATATTGGAAACGAAGTTTAAAGTAGATACAAAGTGGTATTCCCACAATCAGTCCTGTATTAATCACTTTCGAGTTAAATGCCATTGGTCAATGAGTCAACATTAAAATCAAGTTGTTCAGATTGGATTTTATTTAATCGATACCGGTACCCACGCGTTCTTTGAATTTTTAAGCCATTACGTATGGACAACAGTTGGGCCATTTACCCTATGGCACAATATTGGTGCCATATTATGACGTTCTAATGCCATCATGATTCCAGTGCGCGAGAGAGACCTAGCTATACACGACCGATAACACCATCCCTTTGTCGGATTGGAATCATCATGGCAATAATACTTCATAATACGGGCCCAAGCCAATGGTTTTTTGCGTAAGTTAGATAGACTATTGTAAGTAATATTTAACATCACGCCTGTAATCCCCGAAGGGTTAGGCAGAAGTGTATATAATACACCCACATTTAATTCTCGTCTGTTATGTTTAAGTCCCATGTAATAGGGGGCGAGCCTATTTATTAGACAGTAGTCGCGTGTTGCGCCTGTTTGCAGGACCTTTTATGGCTATTTCTTGTTGGTAAGTACTTCTCATGCCTATTATTAATTTATTTTAGTACTGTATGCATGTTGACCTTTTAAATAAATATTTAAGTTCATATAAATTTTATTGTGGTATTTATCTTAAGGATAACAATGTTGACGCACCGTTAGTATAGAGGCCTTTCATTTAATAAGATTTCATCATTTGTACCGTGGAAAACAAAGAATTAAATAATAGTAGTTTATGAAACTGTTGCATTATGAGGGGTATTAAAGCATGAGTGTATATTTAAAAACCGTGCCGTAAGCGAGATTTTGAATAGTATCACACAACACAAGTGTTTTAATACGTGTTTTTATGTGCAGTTTCATACACTATTTTATCTACTCTCATACATTATAAAATTAGGATTAACCTATTAAATAAAAGATTGTAGCCTTTTTTGCATTTTCCATGCCACAGACAAGTAAAAAATAAATAATTTAATAAAAATTATAAATTTAAATAAAAACTTTTTTGTAGTAGTATAAAAATGGCGCGCCCCGTAATATGCGTTCCATTAGAAAAAATAATTGATGGAAACTCCTTGGTGATATGTATTAACTTCTTGTATTTGCCCTGTATCGTATTGGTAAAAAAACGTTTTATAATATGATTCTATTTTTAATTTTCGGTAGTATAAATTTATAAAGCACCTATGTCAATATAAAGTAGTTTTGAAGTTTATAATTAGAATTTTACGTTATGATAGTAAATAAAAAGTATAACATAGTTTATTTTACGTTTATGGAATGTAAAGACGTTAATTTTGCTTTCGGTAGATTCTACTATTTTAAATTAAGTACACATTGTGGAATGAAATAAATGATTAACTATAGAAATTATTGGAAGAAACATTAGTTATTTTTAAAGTCTTACCCAGAATTCGCCATCAAACCAACTAAATACGAATGATATTTCACGTATAACTTAAGCTGTTTTGATAAGTACGAGTATTTTGTTATCTTGTCTCCTCATTAATATCTATTTTAAGAAACCGGTATTACTAACTTTGTACTGGTAGTAGCTTAACTAAATTAACGCCAACGTCATGTCGTGTGGTGCTGCCCACGGCCATAATACACTTGCACTCTCATACAATACTGTTTCTATGGCATATACAAGGGGACATGTGAATTACATTTGTTCTTGTATAACACTTCCCGTGCGACTTCGTCCGAGTGAATTTCGTACTTTAGTACCCCAGGGGTGATTTTCAAAAAAACCCTGATACACGTTGTTCTTTATTTTCGGTCTTAAGTATTAAATACTGAGTTTCCAGTTAATCGAACCGCGCGTTAAAATTCTTCCATGCAAACTTTGACACCCCCCAACCTCCATTTAGGGGGTCGTTTCGAAAAACAAAAAAAAAACAAACTACATAATTTACTTAGATAAGTATTTGTGACAAGTTTCAGGTTTATTAACCCAAGAAATAAGATTTTTCATACAAACAAAATCCCCCCTTTTCACCCCCTTAAAGGTCGAATTTCTAAAAATCCTTCCTTAATGGATGCTTATAACATAAGAGGCATCAACTGCCAATATTTCAAGTAATTATATACGAGTATGTATACGTATAGATTTGTGTCTGTAAATGAACCCATGTTACAGTGGATAGCCTAGTATGGGTAAAAGTTTTTTTTTAATTACAGCGAACTAGTATAAATAATATCGTGACTGTCCAGTGAATTTAAGGCTTTGCCTCTCATGCACAAGATTATGGGTTCTAAATCCGGGTAGTACCAATGTGACTTTTTCAATTCATATATGTACATCTGCACACTAATTGTGTAATACACTATCAATCACAATCTGAATGATTTTGAAGGATATTGCTAATCCATTGCTTCATGTGTTCGAAAAATTTGTCTGCTCAACAACGTAAATAACGCAATGAATGATGTTGAACTGTCAAAATGAAACCGATTCCAACTGTAGGTGTGTTACGCAATTGCCCTGCTGATCTGGACACAAACTCACGCCTTCTTCCCATGGGGGTAGGCAGAAAGTACAGAACGCCACCTGCCACGATCCTTACATAATCCTTTTGCCTCGTTTACGTTCATGCATCTGGTCATACACGCACGCCGGTTGCGAGTACTACGCACCTGACCTGATGCGGTCCGGCTGATCTGGACTTTTGTTAATAATAAATTATGTCTGAAATCGCCAACCCAGCTTGTACAAGCGTGATGGTGATCAATGCTCGTGCCTTCTCTGCATGATAAGAGGCCTTTGTCCAACGGGATCTTATTATTATTAAAACGAACTACCTAATTAATTTTTAAATAAATAAACTACTGTTGCTTTATAATTTTGTTTGTGATTTATTGGTCGCCAGTGCAGCTGTTGATATCGGTCTATACGACCAAGGAAAAGCGATTGGGTTTTCCTGTAGTGATATCTGGTTTTAAAGAGTTTCGGTAGCGTTTAATAGCAATTATATGCACACTGTCAATGGAAGTATTAAGCCCTTTAATGAGGGATCGATAAAGGACTTATTGACAGAGTCAAATACGATGGATGACGCAAAGTAACTTACTAAAAAACCTCTTAAGTACCTACGCCCTATTAGTTGTTCAACCCACAGATGTGTGAGCCATATTATGTACAGACGCCAGCAGGTCAAGCTACCCGAAACTGTCAAATTTTCCCAATCAATCTTGAACCTAATGCTATAGCCATAAAGTTGAAAATCTATTAAAGAAATTTGACAGATTGTAGTAGCTTGATGTGCTGCCGTCCATACTAATACACTTCCCATAAAAGTAGATATGTGACACATCCACCTTTATGGGACTTGTACATATTATAATGTTACTTATGAATCTCTGAACGTATACAATAACAAACAACGAATCTTTATTGTTTGATGTTTTAGAGAAATAAAATAATTAGAGAAAACAAAAAAATCTCTGATGTATGTACCATCGCGGACATTTGCGGAGAACCACTTTTCGACCTTATTATTAAGGTAATAAGATTGAAAAGTGGTTCTAGTGGTGGTGTGGTTAGTGGTATAATAATTATTATTTATGAAGTAAACGCCAAAGTCAGACTGCAGTTGTTACGCTTGCGCAAACATAGTTGTTATATTAAAGACGTAGACAGAATATAGTTAATGCACTAATTACATTAATAATTTATGTTAAATGAATCTGCGAGAAGCACGAGTTATACGTGTAAAGAAGTTAATGAAAACGATGCATTTTAAAATCGTTAAATCTCTCTAATTCTATTCTATTTTTTTATTGTAGATAGGTTTGCTCTTGACTCTAGTCTCGGTCAGAGATGACAGGGACAAAGTCGACGATGGAGCGAGCTTACCCAGAAGAAGCCTGTTCACTCTCACTCTGAAGAGATCAGCGTTGTATGCGTTCGGAAACACAGACGCAGGCAGAGAGTTCCACTCCTTTGCTGTGCGCATCACAAAAGACATTTGGAAACGCTTAGTGCGAATTGGTGGAGTAGCAACTGGGTAGAGATGGTAACCTGCCGTGCGTCTAGATGTCCGATGGTAGAAGGGGGCAGGCGGAATGAGGTCGTGGATTCTCGAGCACATTCACCGAAGTACAATCTGAAGAAGACCGACAAGCAGGCAACCTGGCGGCGATGAGCCAAGCTGTGAAGCTTGGCATCCACCAGCCTTACGTCGCCAATGAGCCTCTTAGCTATGCGTTCCACCGAGTCAAGCGCGGCAAGTTGGTATTTAGCTGAGCCATCCCAAAGGTGGCTGCAATACTCCATGCAGGATCGGATTTACACTTTTTAAAGGGTTAAAAGCTGTCCAGGCGTACAGTATCGCTTCGCCTTATTTAAGATGTCCAGTTTCATGGGCGCACTTTGGGCCTTGTGTTATTCGATGGTGGCACCTTGTATTCTCAGACAAACTGTGCAATCAAGATGAGAATAGGGGGCCGACCTTTTCATATATTCTGACAGCTGTCAAGCTATCTTTAGTTGCATCACGAATTCACGACCAATTCAGGGCTAGCCCTTTCCTTGCTTTGATAGCACGTGTAGCAGGTGTAGCATGTAATACAAGGTCTCACTAGAAGACATTATAAATATTGAAAGATTTAAACAAAACCCAAGGCTTGATTGGAGAGCATGGGATTGTATTTACGTGCCTCAGAAAGCACGTTAAGCCGTTGGTCCCGGCTGTCATTCGTAGATCTTTGACAGTCGTTACGGGTCGTCAGAAGCCCGAAAGTCTGACAACCAGTCTTGTAGGAGTATCGTGTTACCTTGTAACTAGGTTGTGGAGGTCACATAGGCAGTCGCTCCATGTAAAATACTGGTATTCAGCTGCATCCGGTTAGACTGGAGGCTGACCCCCACATAGTTGGGAAAAGGCTAGGCAGATGATGATGGGTTCATTGTAACTTGTGTTGTATGTAACGAACCAGCGAACCAACATAGATGCTTTATCCATGATGCAAGGTTAAGTCAGTGCGAATATAATTGATAAGTACGCCAAATATTTCTCTGATAACATCGCCCGTTGTTGTATTTTATAGTATGTACCTACCTACAAAATTTTTTATCAATCAAAACTGTAGTAATCTAAGTACAACAGTAATAAAAGTAGAATGATTTATTAAATCCTGGGCTATCGATTGGGTATTTCACCCTACGTAATAATGTGCATCTATACTAATATTATAAAGCTGAAGAGTTTGTTTGTTTGTTTGTATGGTTGAACGCGCTAATCTCAAGAACTGCTTGTTCGAATTGAATAATTATTTTAGTGTTGGATAGCCCATTTATCGAGGAAGGCTATAGGCTATATAACATTACGCTACGACCAATAGGAGCGGAGCATCAATGAAAAATGTTGCAAAAACGGGGAAAATTTATTCCTTTTGAGAGCTTCCGTTGCGTGCGCTGTGTAAACGGTTAAATTTACGCAAAAACCTTATATGACGAAATTGTACCTCTTAAAAAGTTCTAAAAAAGTCCGCTATAGCATATGTCTATGTTTTAAGGTTGGCTCACTATAACTTTTTTAAAGGTAATCAAATTTGTTACAAAATAATGCATTATTTGCGAAGGTGTTTTCATAAACATGGTATTAATCCTTATCCAAATAAATAGATTCATAATCAAGATTGATTAAGTACATGTAAATTCCTTTTCAAATTATTCGAATCGGACGTTCCGTTTAGAATTTAAGACGGGTATAAAAATGCTTAAAGTAAGAAAAATTCGGTTAGTCTATTAGTTACCTACACATTTTATTTTTTATTGACTGTTTGAACGTGCTAATCTCCGTCAATACTAGTCGGATTTGAATTTTTTTTTGCATTTTATAGCCCAATTTTTGAGGAAGGCTATAGGGTATGTAACATTACGCTAGGACGCTTAGAAGCCGAGCAAAAAGAAAAAAAAGTAAGAACGAGCGCTAAGCGAAAACAAAGTAATAGCGCGGGCAGGCGATGCGATGCGACGGGGTGGGTCGGGGGAACCAGAAATTTCACGCGGACGAAGTGGCGGGCGGAAGCTAGTAATTATATATTATTTTTTCATAATGGTTAATGGTTGCTCTTTTTGAAAGAAAATTAGTTCCTATTTTTTTAAGCATTTAAATTGTTTTATTACTATATATTATAAAGTTATTATTATAGTTTTATTTTAATTGTTTGATTCAGGAAATAACACTTCGGCTTCAAAAAAACCTATTTTAGGTAAACAAAAAATTAAACAGAAAATGGTTGTGATTTATTAAATCAGGTAGCCCCACCCTACGTAATGAAGTGCATAATTTTATAATTTAAAAAAATAATGGTAATTATAAATAGATGCGCTTTATTTTAACGCGTAATTACCTACTGGCAACATAAAATAAATGCATGGTAATATCGCTCTCCTAATAAATAACTAACATTTTCATGATTACCATACAGTAGAGATTGCAGAATAGATCAACTACAATAAGAATGAAGTAAATTTTTAATTAGTGTTCATAAAATGTTTTTTTCAACAGTAGGAGGAAGGAGTGCAATAAATTGTGGTGCTGTTCCGCAAACGTTAGACACAAACACCAAACACCTTCTAAATGGGCTCCGAACATGAGGCCAGTTTGGTCAGTTTAGTTGACAGACCCGTCACTGGCCTTTGACTGGCCTCATGCGGCCTCTGCACCGACAGTCGGGGCAGAATAAAATGGCGCAGCACAGAAAATATCTAATGTCGTCAGCATAAAAAAGTATTGCCAAATTAGCCGGGAATGTAATTTGTACTGTCTAATCCTAGCGCCAAAGTTACCCCAACATATCTTTTTTTTGTTAACCGACTTCAAAAAAGGAGGTTTTCAATGCGGTTGTATGTTTTTTTTTTTAATATTTGTTTCTTCAGAACTCCGCCATTTATAAATAAAAAAAAAACAATATTTCAAATCGGTTTTTAAACCGATTTGAAATATTGTTTTTTTATTTGAAAGGATCTACTTCCAGATTGGTCCCATATAAAGTTGGTCAAGGTCTGATGAGTGGTTTTTGAGTTAGCTTCATTAATTCCTATTTTTTCCACATAGTGTATGTGACGATATAATAATTTCCTGTCACTTGTTATTTTCATTGCAAGTAGTGGTATCCGACTTTGTGTGGGGTAGGCGGCACCACAACCAAAAAGTGAAAATTAAAAAAAAATTTGCAAAGAAAACAACGACTTCCAAAAAAAAAACTACAAAGTGAAAAATAACTTTAATTTCGGAAGTCGGTGGCAAAAAACGGAAATGCAAAACCAAAGACACCGACTTCCGAAATTAAAGTTATTTTTCACTTTGTTTTTTTTTTTTTTTTGGAAGTCGGTTATTATTATTTTTTTTGCAAAAAAGTTTTAACGTCGATAAGCCTTCACTTGGAAAGAGAGTAGGGAGGCCTTTGCCCAACAGTGGGACAATAATGGCTAGTAAAAAAAAGCCTTCACTTCATAACCATACACGCTAAAGGAACTTACGGAAGCTAGGCGCTGGGTATACTAGATACGATACGAAAGGCAAAATGTGGGCGTGAAGTGTGAACTTGATGTTATTATACTGGATGATTTTTTTTACCGTCTCGTAATTTTTACAGGATGTTCTACCCATGAATATGAACAACTTTCACTACGGGACCAACTCTGAAATCACGAAAAAAAAATCAGCTGATTCATACAAAAGTTCAATACCTACTCGACCAAAATGTATGAATCAGCTGATTTTTTTTTCGTCATTTCAGAGTTGGTCCCATAGTGAAAGTTGTTCATATTCATGGGTAGAACATCCTGTAAAAATTTCGAGACGGTAAAAAAAATCATCCGGTATTTTATTCTCCGCATGTCTCGTTAATAACTTCGATACAGCGTCGTCATCTTGCGTACGTTTGGTCTTGCACGTCGTCGGATAAATTCTACGTGGTGTATGACTCAAGCTGTTGTTGATAGTTTATCGACATGCTTGAGATTCTAGATTGGTTTTAATGGTGTAAATAAGTAGTTTAGATAGATTTTATGGGATTAAAAGAGTAACTTAAAAAAATTAAATCGACTTCAAAAAGAAAGCAACTCAAAATTATGAAATAATTTTAATTTCGGTATTTAGTTTTTTGCCACCGACTTCCGAAATTAAAGTTAAGTACTTATTTCATAATTTTGATTTAATTTCGTTTTGAAGTCGATTTAATATTTTTTTGTTACGTTTTTATTTAGTAATTTTTAGTTTTAAGTAAAAACTGAAATACTTTTTTGTAATACGTAGTTAATAGTTATTATTGTAAATATTGCACTAGAATTTGAGCAAGGTTTTGAGATGTTTTCCCTTTGACACCACACCCGTAGCTCGTATCAATAAGCCAGGCCGTCACACTTTCATGTATTAGTGACTAATACTTGGACTAATAATTAGTCGCATATCTTGAAAACTACTGAACCGATGAAAAATGGTCAGAATCCAATTAATAGTTTCGGAGAAATGCGTGGAAAAACATACATACACCTATAAAAATGTTTATATTTGATTGGAAGCAGTTCCAATAATATTACATTATTACATACAGATATAAGTGTCGAATTGATTACCTCACTTTTTTTAAGTCGGATAAAAATTGTTGGGGAGTTTGGTGTGCCACTCTTCTTCTCAGCTTCGAACACTAGGAGTAGGAAGGGTGGGGGCGACTTGGGCGCTGTCCTTTGTAACTTTTGACGTTCAATAAAGTACCTATTAATAAGCCAGTTTTATTTTTTACTCTTGTAAATATTAGGTACCATCGCGGACATTTGCGGTGCACCACTTTTCGACCTTATTACGTTGAAAAGTGGTTCGCATGTCCCCGATGGTACCTACTTACTACCTATGTATTTATATTTTATTTGTTCACCTGAGTTTAGACTATGGATTGATGCAAGAAACTGGTATGCTTACCTATAACAAAAAGAAAAAAATAATAATTAAATTATGTTATGAGATCAATTAAAAACATTACAGTAAAATTGTATTCACACTTAGCTAAAGTGTAATAGATCATTGAATTAATACATACAGCCAGCTTCATCAATATTAGACTTTTATTTATATAAAATAATAGTAGGTAGGTACTCGTTTTCGTAGATTACAAAAGAATAGGTGACTAGAGAAAACATCTACATTTAAAGAAAGTAGTTTATCTTTCTGGGAAACTTAAAATAAGAACTTACAATTAGATATAGCTTAATTAAAAATAAATATATTATCATATAATCCGGAATTCGAAAGAATTAGATGATTTTTTTTTTCTTGTTTTGACACTTTGTTCCTAATGGCCGCATGACACTTCAGACATATGCAATAATTTTATAAACAACAGCTGAGTTGGATTTTCCTTAAGGCGAATGCGCCAGGGTAGCCCGCGAAAATCAAATTTTTATTACTTTTTTGTAATTTGCAGGTCAGTATTAGGTTGTAAGTTGATTAAAGTATGATTCGCGACTGTAACAAATATATATTTACAGAATTATAATCATTAAAGTAATCAATACAACTCTCCCCGAGTTGTATTGATTACTTTAATGATTCTGTAAATACATATTTGTTACGGTCGCGAATTATATTTTAATCAACATAAGTACACCCAGACACTGAGCAGCATATTGCAAAAATCGTAAGAAAATTTGAATTTAGCGGGCTACCTTAGCGCTTCCCTCTTAAATGTTGCGTACTCTGTCCTAATTAACCTAATAATAGTAATAGTCTGGTATCAGGAATTTCTCAGTAGCAGCCCGGAGGTCGGGGGGCTTGTGGCTAAGTAATAACAGCCGCACCGTGGATGGGTGACCATCTTTTCATACCGAGACCCCGCCGTTGGTCCCGGCTGTCATTCGTGGATCTTTGACAGTCGTTACGGGTCATCAGAAGCCCAAATGTCTGACAACCAGTCTTACCAAGGAGTATCGTATTACCCAGTAATTGGAGGTCGGATAAGCAATCGCTGGAATTGATAGCCGATTCCCGGCCACCGTAGGCGCGGACTTGCGGACGGCGAGCAATGGGTAGCTCGCCGTCCGGTAAGGACCAGGCCCGGGTCGACGGCGCGTCGTGTTCCACGCGCGCCTCAAAGAGATGTCAGCACTATTGAAGGGGTCCGCTAGGGCCGATGCCAGCTAGGGTCGCGGGATGTTCGAAAGAGTTACCGTGGCCCCGGCACAGGCAACAGAAGGAACACGGGTGGGTTTTAGTCAGTAAAAGTCTGACACGCCCTCCCGCTCCGCCCAGAGCGGGAGAAGTCATTTGATGATTTCTCACCCAAAACAAAAAAAAAAAAAGATAGGCAGTCGCTCTATGTAAAACACTGGTATTCAGCTGCATCCGGTTAGACTGGAAGCCGACCCCAACATCGTTGGGAAAATGCTAGGCAGATGATGAGCCCGGAGGTCTGGGCTTGTGCCCGGTTGATGGCAATAGGCTCGCCCCCTATTACATGGGACTTAAACATAACGGGTGGGTGTACTATAGGTGCACCTCTGCGTAACCCTTCGAGGATTACAAGCGTTATGTTATATGATTTAAAACTAAAACATTACAAGTAACTAATTAAAACAATATTAAGCTCTTGTAATATTTCGTGTCGCAATTCAGAAATGTTATTGAAGTTATGAATGGTAACATAGTTTATTATACTATTGTTGTACTGAACTCCAGGAGCGTAGCCTTCATACAATCCGATTCTTATCGGCTTCCCTTCGGAACAACCACTCTTCTTAATGTACTTCTGTCCAAATAATATGGTACACCTGTGTGCGTAACTGTGTATCACATCACATTACATAATTATATTTAATACCAGTTTAATCTATACTAATATTAAAAAGCTGAAGAGTTTGTTTGTTTGGTTGAACACGCTAATCTCAGGGTCTCCTGGTTTGAATTGAAAAATTCTTTTAGTGTTGGATAGCCCATTTATTGAGGACGGCCATAGACTATAAAACATCACGCAACGACCAACAGGAGCGGAGCATCAATGAAAAATGTTGCAAAAACGGGGAAAATTTATTCCTTTCGTGAGCTTCCATTGCGTGCGCTGCATAAACGGTTAAAGTTACGCAAAACTCATGTATGACGGAATTGTTCCTCTTAAAAAGTTCTAAAAAAAAGTCCGCTATAGCAGATGTCTATCTTTTAAGGTTGGCTCACTATAATTTTTTTAATGTTAATAAAATTTGTTATAAAATAATGCATTATTTGCGAAGGTGTTTTCATAGACATGGTATTAATCCTAATCCAAATAAATAGTTTCATAATTAAGGTTGATTAAGTACATGTAAATTCCTTTTTAAATTATTCGAATCGGACCTATCGTTGAGAAATGACGACGGGTATATAAAATGCTTAAAGTAAGAAAAATGCGCTTAGTCTATTAGTTACCTACACATTTTATTTTTTATTGACTGTTTGAACGTGCTAATCTCCGTCAATACTAGTCGGATTTGAATTTTTTTTTGCATTTTATAGCCCAATTTTTGAGGAAGGCTATAGGGTATGTAACATTGCGCTAGGACCCTTAGAAGCCGAGCAAAAAGAAAAAAAGTAAGAACGAGCGCTAAGTGAAAACGAAATAACATCACGATCAGGCGATGCGATGCGACGGGGTGGGTCGGGGGAACAATTTTCACGCCAACGAAGTCGCGGGCGGAAGATAGTACATCATAAGATAAAAAAAACCTACAGTTTTTTGTCTGAGTAGTTGATGAGAATTAAACAATTTAAAAAAAACAATTTTTTCTTCGGCTTCCCTCTAATGATAATTGTAGCTGCGCCACTGCTGTAATCTCTATTATTTTCTCGCCAGTCTTAATAAATCTGATATTTATTATTGCTGGCATACACTCGTGCAACATAACTGGCGAAATGTGGGTGTACTATAGGTACACCTCTGCCTAACCTTTCGGGGAATACAGGCGTGATATTATGTGTACACTCGTGCTTATGAACCGTAAGAAGTGCCTGTCGACCTAATTCTATCAATTCAAATAAACTGGACTCATATCTATCAATTTATGCTCGGTTCCTATAAACAAAAACGAATCGTTTTACTTATCAATGGCAGCATTTTTTATTGTCAAAATGAGCATATAGATTCGTAGGCTAATTCTACCTGTGAGTGAGGCTTAATTCGTAAAATGCCCAACAGCTTGATAAAGGACTAATTCGCTAAATACCTAGTTCTGAAAATACCAATTTCTGGAAATACCTAATTCTTAAAAAGCTCGATTCTTAAAAAGACCAATTCTTAATTTTTTTTTTCTAATTAGACAGAATTCGAATAATAATATGTAAGTATATAAAAAGAAGAAATAGGTACCTAAAATAAAAGTGTTGAAAAGTGGTTCAATGGTGGTATATGTATATGTATGTCTGTATTTCCAGAATAAGTCCTTTTGCGAATTGGCCATTTTAAGAACTAGTCCTTTTGCGAATTGGTCATTTTAAGATCTAATCCTTTTGCGAATTGGCTATTTTAAGAACTAGTCCTTTTGCGAATTGGCCATTTTAAGAATTAATCCCTTTGCGAATTGGCCGTTTTAAGAATTAGTCCTTTTACGAATCAGCCATTTGTCAAGGCATTATACGAATTGGGCATTCATCGACTAAGCCGAGAGTGACGACGGCTAATTCCATATTATCGGAAGGAGGGTCTACTATGCAAAGCTATGAGGTCTTTCCTTCATTATTGGTAAACATACAAGAATCTTAATTTTAACCAATAACAGACCGTAAATTACAGGAATCAGCCAGTAGATGTTAGAAAGCAATATTACCTTCTAGCCGTAATTGCACGCGGTACCACTCGCATTGTGGAGAAACTACTCGATATACCCGGATAAAAAATATCTTATGTGTTAAAACAAGATATGGACTATCTGTGTTCCATGTTTCGTTCTTTTTTTTCCTATAGGGCATCTCGTAGTTGACCTTTAGAGGTCGTGACTATTTAACCGGTCAATCCTGTCGCTGCCTTAAGCCTCCAGCCAGGGTCGTATTTCTTGTTACTAAGGGACTGCTCGCTAAAGGCACCGCCTGTGGGGTACGAACCTCGGCTAGGGTGTCGCTGGGGGGACAGCAAGTTGGGACAGGCAGGGAAATTTGGATGATTATTATTAGCTGGGGAATTTAAAGCTACAGGCTCTCAGCTACGACGCGGGCTGGCAGTTCGTCGAGCAAGGGTCGGGGGAGAGGTTTCATTCAAATCCGTGCAAACGTTTATACGTGATTGAGGAGCAAATATCCTGAAATCTTCACAAACTTACGTAGGCCGACTGTGACGTCAAGTTAATACTCAATACTCAATACTCAATCATTTATTGCATTCCACAATGTATATGCTTAGGTGGTAAGTAAATATTTGCTGAAACAATCGTGGACCCTGTCGGGCACAGCAAAAGAAAAGTTTGAAGGAAGAGGACTTATTTAGGTATTCATACAACTAACTTATTCTAAGTATAATCTACTAAGGTATCATTTTATTACTTAATTATTATTTTAATCAATATTTTTTTTTTTATTAATTTATATAATCATGTCAGTTCTATACATTTCTCAATTAAATATTCATTTATGCTATAATAACATTTATTTAGTAATAACTTTTTTAATTTGTTCGTAAAAACGGCAATCTTTTTCTCATTTCTGAGTACCTCGGGTAGTTTGTTATATATTTTTATCGACATAACCAGTGGACTAGATGAGTGCATTTTTAAACGGGATATCGGTAGGTTTAATCGTGTTTTGTGTCGCAGTGTGTATCTTGCTTGTATGTCTTCACGTTTTGTGTAAAAGTCTTGGTGAATGTGTGCGAATTTACAGATTTCCAGTATGTATATACAAGGCAGAGTTAGAATGTTTAGTTTTTTGAAATGGGGTTTGCAGCTATCCGTTTGTTCTAAATTAACTAAAATACGAATTAACTTTTTTTGAGTTGTGAACAGTGCCGGTGCGTCTGTGCTGTTTCCCCACATTATTACGCCGTAGCTAAGCCATGCATGAGCGTAGGCATAGTAGGTGACCAGAGCAGTTTGCAAGTTTGTGGTCTTTTTTATTTCACGAAAAGCGTACAAAAATTTGGAAAGTTTGGATTTTATTTTCTGTACGTGTGGTTTCCAATACAGAGTTATACAGGGTTATTTCTAATTGGCTAGCTAAACTCCGCCGACGCGATAGATATCCATACCTAAACACGATAAAATACAAAAAAAAAGAACAAGCGAGCCTTACAGTTGTCGCATATGATGATTAACATCTGACATCTCACTTTGGTAATAAGCAACAATAACATTATATCATTAAAAAAAAATACACGCTGCTTTTTTATTTAATAAGGGACCAAACCTGAAATTGCGAAAAAAAAAAATCACAGCTGCTCCCTACATTAAATGTAGGGAGCAGCTGTGATTTTTTTTTTACGAGTTACTCGAACATAAATTTTATGTTCGAGTAACTCGTCAAAATGTAGGGAACAGCAGACTTTTTTTCGCGAATTCAGATTTGGTCCCATAGGAAAAGTTGTTCATAATGATGAGTACAATGACCCCATAAGAGGTTGTGCGTTAATTCCGGGACATTTTGTATAATATATTCTTCCCTTTCCCTTGCATGATTTTTATGACTTGCACATGGATGATAAATTGCTTAGTCTCGTTTTTTCCATTCAGGTGAATATGGACGTCTTGTTTTTGTGAACATCTAATGAAGATTATCTGCAAAATACAAGGTGTAATTTTAATCAGTGTTAACCTCTTAAGGGTTCATAGTAATCATCATTATGATCAACTTTTACTTTGGGACCAATCCCGAAATCGCGAAAAAAAATTAGGTATTCCCTACATTATGACGAGGTATGCAAACATAAATGTAAGGAAAAGCTGATTTTTTTTTCACGATTTCAGATTTGGTCCCATAGTAAAAGTTGTTCATAATGATGAGTACAATGACCCCTTAAGAGGTTATCACTGATTAAAATTACACCTTGTATATTATGTAACTTGATCAGTGAACCACTCGATCAGTGTTCTAGTTTACTTTTTAGTTTTTAACCAAGATGGATGATCCTTTTCTTAGCGATACCTACTCAGGTACTTTTAAAACTCAAATCACTCAATTTTAAATAAACCATTTACAGGTAAACGGTGGCTTTAGGTAAAACGGCGAAGGAAAACATCGTGAGGAAACTGGCATGCCTGAGAGATATTTCTCGACGGCATGTGAAGCCAAGTCAGAGGCCTAGGGACTGCATAAAAACTCTTATACCAGATTAGTTACTAACCACACGAAAAAGAAAGAAGACAGGTACTTTCGTAGTTACTGGTTTGTTATATTATAAGAGAAGATTTCTTTAGAAAGGAAAGGACGAGAATTTAAAAAGCAACTTAAAAAAAAATCTGTTCAGGGGGTCTACTTCCTAAGTCCGTCAACGAAGATACTAGCCCGTCCGAAAGTAGTTAATCCGTCAAAACAAGAGTAAAATGAAAATTTTCTGACGGACATAAACACATCGGACGTAGGGACAACTGTAAAATCGTATTGTCATTCATTCTTAGTTCGGAAACCGAACTAATCTTATGTCCGTAAGTGATACAGAGTAGGAAGCTCCCGTAACTTCGGCCGAAACTACGGACTTCGTGCTTAGGGAGAAGTCCTCCGATTTTAAAGTAAAAATTATGTCAGAAGCATGTAGGGCAACGATTCTTACTCACATAGAAAGATAAGCATTGTTATCTGCTTATCATTCTAACACTACAGTTTCTAAAGATAAAGAAGTTTTAGAAATGTCTTATGTCGATCTAAACAACATGAGAAAGCATGAGCACAAAGTTTTATTTTTGCGTTAAGGTGCATCCGCAGTTGTAGCCCGCGAAATTTAAATTTTCTTGCGTTTTGTTTTGCAATTTGCAGGTCATTATCAGGTTGTATCTTGATCAAAATGTGATTCGCGACTATAACTAATATGTATTTACATAATTATAAACATACAAATCTTCAAAACATCTCTCTAAGTTAGATTTGTTCTCTTTTTGGTATAAAATTTCATGATTTCCGAAACCAAAAAACTAAAATTGTAGTAGATTTTAGAGAATAATAAAGGAATGCGCTATGTTTTGACGAAACACGTCTTAAATACTAATTCTCAAGGCGCAAAATGAATATTAATAAACTAATTGCAACTTTTTTGGAAGACGCTAAGATATCCGCAGCTGAGCGTGCAAAGACGACTTGGAACCAGTTTCAAGATAAAATTAAAATGATATCAATAAACTCATTAAAACCAATTTTTATTTAACACAATTCACATGATTTTCTTATCTTACAGGATAACCTGTTATAAACCAATTGTGGTGAAGAAAAGGCTAAGTGCATCAGTCAGTAGATTCAGTAGGTGTTAGATTCCTTGTCAAATCAAGAAATCTACTCCCTACCTAAGCACGAAGTCCGTAGTTTCGGCTGAAGTTACGGGCGTTTCCTACTCCGTATCACTTACGGATGTAAGATTAGTTCGGTTTTCGAAATAAGAATGAATAACAACACGATTTTACAGTTGTCCCTAGGCCTGATGTGTTTTTGCCCGTCCGAAAATTTTAATTTTCACTTACTTTGACGGATTAACTACTTTCGGACGAGCCTGTATCTTCGTAGGTTCTATAAATATGAGATAAAAAATATTTATTAAAATAAAATCATCATTCTCCTACCCATAGGCCAATTTATTTGGGGTCGGCGCAACATAACATTTTCTTCCATTCTCTTTAAGTCGTCATCTCGGTAGTCTCCCCCTTTCTAGCCACTGATTTAAATAAAATATAAAAAAACAATTCTGTTGGATTGGATCTCACAAATAATTTTAAACCAAAATAAGTTGTTTGCATATTGTGTTAAGAATTTAATAATACGGAAATGTTAATCGGAGATTTCATTAATTCAAATATGTAGATACTTATCATTTAAAAAATGCGGGTGTTTGACAACAAAATAACAGTTAACAGAAGTTATAACTTCAAAACCCACTACAGGGTATATCAGAAAGGTGTGGTCAAAGGTAGATACAGACCATCAAACTGAACAACTTAGATTATCAGCAGTCCTGTACAAAACTTCAATACCTATTCGACCCAAATGTACGGAACAGCTGATAATTTTTTCTCGAATACGATGTTGGTCCCATAGAGAAAGTTCTTCAGTTTGATAATCTGTACCACATCCTTAAATTTGACCACACCTTTCTGATACAACCTGTATACTGACATATCTATAATACATATTATAAATCAGTCTCTTTTCGTGCCCGTCTGTGTGACCGCATTGATATTCTAAACTACGCAACGGATTTTGACGCAGTTTTTAGCATCATTCAGAGAATTTATTCCGGAATGTTTATGTGTATACATTAAACTTATATTAAAGAAATGTCGATGTTTTGTCAAGGCATAAAACCCGTGTGAAGCAGGGACAGGTCGCTAGGTAGTTATTTATTATAAGAATAATATGTACATACTTAGACGGTTTGAAAATGGAATCCAGTCATCAATGACGTGAGTCATTTGCAACGCGCTGTTTCGCTGAGCTAGGAGTCGGACGCCATTGAAGATAGCATAGTAGCTTTATACTGCTTTAATTGTGTTTTTGTTTTAATTGCTAAATTATAGCAAAACAAGTATGAACCAGAATAAAGATGGTGAAATTATTACAAAAAAATAATGTATTAAAATATTGGATCTAAGAATATTTTTTTCTTAAAGCACTGAGCAGAATAAGCAGTATAACATTTTTTTATTCGTAAAAAATAACTTTTTGAAATGTCGAATACAAGTAGGTACTTATCTAGTTATTTCTTTGACCTTTAGATTAGTATTTTTCGTTTTTAACTAGATTAATATTATAAAATTGTACAACGTCTATATGCATGCGGAGTTTACCTTTAAGTGATTGTTGCACTGTTGCATTCACATTTCTGCATGTTTACTTTCTAGCTTACAACCTGTGCAAACAATTGTTGGTGAACCAATAAAATAAATAAATAAATAAATTTCTAAAGCAAAAATAATTTTAAAAATATACACCCTAGCAGTGGTGCAGCTACAATTATCATTAGAGGGAGTCGATGAAAAAATTGTGACTATTAAACTGGTATTCATTGTAATTATGTAATGTGATGTGATACACAACTACACACAAAGGTGTACCATATTATTTGGCAATAGTTGAAACTAAGAAGAGTGGTTGTTCCGAAGGGAAGCCGATAGGGATCGGGTTATATGAAGGCTACGCCCCTGCACCCTGGAAAAGAATAGGCGGATGATGATCATGAATAGTTAAAAAAATATTGTTAGTAGATAATCTGATTTCAGTCGGAAAACCATTTCGGATAAAAACACCAGATTTTGAAGTAGGCCTGTATCTTCTCTACTACACAAAATGGACAGCTCTTTGCCAGCTCATAAAGCTTCATACTACGCCAAAAATACGGGAAACCAACACTTACTTATTTGTTACAATTAATTACCTAATGAAACTTCCAACGACCTCGAAAAGCGATTTTAAATAAGCAAAACATATCTGCATTCTTACATAACTCACCGTTGAAAGTTACGCAAAGAAAACCTACCCACCATGGCCACCATAGGCATAACAGATAGGTACCTTACCTTATTACTAAGGTAATAAGGTCGAAAAGTGGTTCACCGCAAATGGCCGCGACGGTACATAGATACAGGGAAAAACAAAGCAAAATAATTCTCAACATATTTTTTTATACGTTGCCTTATTTTATAAAAAGAAAATTGACAATAATTTTGTAATTTTTTCCTCCAACAATTAAATTTAAACTACGAACATGACATGTACATCCTAAGCGCTAGTTCCCAAGTAGAGCGATAGATGGCGTTAGTATCGTCCAGTTTCAGGTGCGCTAAAGGGCACCTCTACCTGTGAAAGACACAGCTGCAGATTGCGTATGTTTAATAAATTATGATTGACAATTTACAAACTATTCTTTCACATTGTTGTTTACATTAACAATGTTAGTCATTTTTCCATAGCAGTATTTTTTTCAAGAAAATTACAATCCGCGTAAGTTACTACGTGTTTCGATGTCGAACGTCTTTATTAAATGAATTAGTTTTTGGCCAAAACAGTAATTAAACAAATAGGAAATTAGTAAAATTGATATATTTTATTAGTTTCCTATTTTTTATTACTTTTTTATGGCGACAAGAACAATTACATTGTGCTCATATTTATGTTACAATCATCATATAAACAAATAAATAAAATTAAAGTGTCTACAACTTTTTTTTCTAAAAGCGCACTTAAAAAACGATTTTTAAATTTTTTGTCTGCCTGTTTGTTCCGGCTAATCTCCGAAACGGCTGGACCGATTTTGACGGGACTTTCACTGGCAGATAGCTGATGTTATGAGTGAGTAAGTTAGGCTTTAGGGTCCACGCGGGCGAAGCCGCGGGCAGCAGCTAGTTAAGAAATATAATAGTAATTAAAATAATGTAAAAATTGTAAGTACAGCTTGAGTAACAATTACGTTTTTAATCACAACTTTTTGAAGCTGACTATATTTTTTTTTTGTAATCCCTACAATTTATTTGCAGAATTTAAATACAAATGCCAGGACTTATCTTCAATTACTAATTAGACTACGAAAAATACCGCCGTTACAAAGAAAAAACCTACAATTCACTACAATATTATTTACAATAGCGCAGAACAAAAATACGTATTTATTTTTAACCACAGTTTGCAGATTATGCAAGTCTATTAAAACAAAATCAAAAGTCATTTATTCAAATTTGGATGAGAATCGGCACTGTTTGAAAGTCAAAATTACATAAGACAATCCTACAAAACGCCCGCGCCCTACACTACTTCCTAGTGCTTTATTTAGCTGGAAAGAAGAAGTGGCGCAACAAACTCCCCAGCTGTATAATTACGCGTATGAGATTTGTATGTAAGTAAACTAAAAAAACTGGGGTAAAGAAGCAATTCCACTATACATAAACATCATTCTTTCCGACAGGACATAGGAGGAAAATCACTTGGTGACGTCAATCAAAGGAGATCGCATACTGATTTTGTGATTTTGAATTTAGAACTATCTGCGTCTAATATCCGTATTTTCCAATTTATTGAAGGGTAACACCGCGTACGCGTTCGACGGTATTATCGATTTTATACAAATGTATTCATTCAGAATTAATTGTTCGACATTTATAATTGTTACTAACGCTATGGGTATGTTCATAGAAATTTATTCTATCTATGGGTGTGTTCCATGTTGAAAATATCTTTTCTAGATCATCAAAGTATATTTTAATGCAACTTTTACATTTAATATAATTATGTGTCGCCATACTTAAGGGGCTGCGCAAACGTAGACACTTTTTGTTACCGACACGACACACCATCACAGAAAACCCTAGGAACATTGTACGTCAAGGCATAAGATCAGAAGATCACGTGTCGTTGGGTAGGCAGATGCTGGCCAGAAATGACCAGAGATCGCTCAGAATACAAATTGCTCCCTATTCAAAAACCAAATCAATGTTTGGAAGGAAAAATGCTATGGTTCAGCGTTGAAATAAAATACTGATTGGCTCGTTGGTCTAGTGGTAGCAAGCGCTACTGTTGTGCATGAGGTCCTGGGTTCGATTCCCAGGTCGGGCAGAGTGTTATTGAGATTTTCGAACAGGAATTTCTCAATAGCAGACCGGAGTCTAGATTTGTGTCCGGTAGATGGCAATAGGCTCGCCCCCTATTACATGGGACTTAAACATAACTGGTGAAATGTGGGTATACTTACTAGGTATAGGTACACCTCTGCCTAACCGTTCGGGGAATACAGGCGTGATGTTATGTTATGAAATAAAATACCAGCCTATTATTGTCCCATTGCAGGGTTGCCTCTTCTCTCATAGAGAAGGCACGAGCATTGATCACCACGCTTGCTCAAAATGGGTTAGCAATTTCAGACTTATATTAATTACTAGCTGTGTCTCGCGACTTGGTTCGCGTGGAAGTCGTAAGATATACAACATACTAAAATAGCCACATTTTGATAAAACTCCCTCGTCCCCCTACCCGCCGCGGTACATCGTCCACCCGCGCTATTACTCCGTTTTCGGTTAGCGTTCATTCACTTTTTTTTCTTTTTGCTGGGCTCGTAAGGGTCGTAGCGTGATATAGATATGATAAATAGCCCATATCTATCCTCGAGAATTGGGCTACCAAAAGCAAATAGAATTTTTCAAAACCGACTTTTTGTTCACAATATCATGGGTTTTAATTTCTTTGCGCGGAACCCTAATTATTTTTCTAAAATAAAAGTAGCCTAAGTTACTCCCCGTAATATCAGCTATCTGCCAGTGAAAGTCCCGTTAAAATCGGTCCTGCCGTTTCGTAGATTAGCCGGAACAAACAGACAGACAGACAAAAATGAAAAAAAAATGCTTTTTTGTTATAAGTACCATATATACCTACTTACGAAAGTATGCATAAAAATGCATTTAGTAAAAAGTTGGTATTTTGACATTACAAACAGACACTTCAATTTTATTTATTTGTATGGATGTATAGATTACAATTCGAAGTTTCCTCATGATGATTTCCTTCACGGATGTTGATAATGTCCAAGATAATCTGAAAAAGTACCTACATATGAATTGAAAAAGTCACATTGGTAACTTGCCCGGATTTAAACCCACAACCTCGTGCATGAAAAGCGAGGCCTTTACCACTGGACCATCACGACAGCATTGAGAATACTCATTATAAAATAAAAAAATTGGTTTGAAATGTACGGGTAAGTCAGTGACAGTCAATACTAAGCCGAACTTCGCACACGTAAAAATATCGCGACGATTTTTTTTCGCGCACTGGATTTTCAACGCTCTGCTTAGCGTGGAGAGTTAAAAATCCAACAGTGTGTTTTTTCGACAAGCTGGAATGCACTCTGTTGGATTCTCAATGCTCGGCTCATCACCGTGAGTTGAGAATCCAATGCGCGATAAAATCCCGCCGCAATATTTTTCATCCGTGCGAAGTCTGAGAGGTTCAACTTGATATTTCATAGCTTAGAGAATGTATTTAAAAATTACATAAATCGGCTCCGAGGTCGTAAAATAATGAAGTAAATAACAAAACTATTAAGAACACGTTTTGAGTGTAATGTACTTTTTTAGGTGAAAATAAAATTAATAAAATATTTTTTGGTACGAGGTCAAGTTTTGTATGCAGGATGAGTAATTTAACAACCCTGAGATCCCTTTGAAAAAATCACCGTTTATGTTATCATTCCAATTTTAAAATAAATTTAATACCCATGCTTACAGTGGCGTAGCTACAATCATAATTAAAGGGAAGCCGAAGAAAAAATTGTTCAGTTCTCATAAAGTCAGACAAAAAACTGTAGGTTTTTAATCTTATGATGTATTAAACTGGTACTTATTAAATATAATTGTGAAATGTGTTGTGATACACAGTTACACACACAGGTGTACCATATTATTTGGCATTAGTAGACATTAAGAAGAGTGGCTGGTCCGAAAGGAAGCCGATAAGAATCGGGTTGTATGAAGGCTTCGCCCCTGCCATGCTAGATGTTTGTGATATGCTATATTATATATTAATATTTAGGAATTAATACAGTGTTCAATCTGCCTAGCCTTTTCCCAACTATGTTGTGGTCGGCTTCCAGTCTAACCGGATGCAGCTGAATACCAGTATTTTACATGGAGCGACTGCCTATCTGACCTCCACGACCCAGTAACTGGGTAATACGATACCCCTTGGTAAGACTGGATGTCAGACTTTCGGGCTTCTGACGACCCGTAACGACTGTCAAAGATCCACGAATAAATTCCGGGTTCCGACACACGGAGGAGTCTCGGTATGTAAAGATGGTCACCCATCCACGGACCAACCCCGGCAAGCGTAGCTTAACCTGATGGATCGACCCGCGTGGCTATTATTACTTAGCCACGAGCTCCTCCAATTTCCGAATTAATATTGTTTTATTCATAATTCTTTTTAAAGATCAGAAGCAAAAATTCGGGCTTTAAGAGGATTGTGAAGCTGTAAATTTTCATACAAAAAGCGATAACGTTTTTCCCCCTGTAAACATAGTCTAATTTTCATAATTTTTGGAAATGTTGTAGATATAATGAAAAACAAGGTCCCTAAGTTTTTATTAAAAATAAATATTGCGTACGATATAAGTTATTAGCATCTAAATACTCGTATCTATATTTCTGACTTAAAAACTTCCTCAAGCGTGTTTATTTTTTAAAATTTTATTTAAGATAGGTTTGCTCTTGACTCTGGTCTAGGTCAAAGATGACAGAGACAAAGTCGACGATGGAGCGAGTTTACCCAGAAGAAGCCTGTTCACTCTCACTTTGAAGAGATCGGGGTTGTATGCGTTCGGAAACACAGACGCAGGCAGAGAGTTCCACTCCTTTGCTGTGCGCATCACAAAAGACATTTGGAAACGCTTAGTGCGAATTGGTAGAACAGCAACTAGGTAGGGATGGTAACCTGCAGTGCGTCTAGATGTCCGATGGTAGAAGGGGGCAGGCGGAATGAGGTCGTGGAGTTCTCGAACACACACACCGAAGTATAATCTGTAGAAGACCGACAAGCAGGCAACCTTGCGGCGATGAGCCAAGCTGTGAAGCTTGGCACCCACCTTGGCTTGGCTTTTAATTTAACTGAACTGAACTACTAAAAAAGAAAAACGTATGTACCTAGATTAAGGTGTACTGAATCTAATGAGACCAAAATTGTCTCAAATCAAATCAAATCAAATCAGTTATTTTTGCAAACAGGGGTAATTATTTTTTTTAAATATAGTCCTCCATATTCTACCATCTCATGGGCATGCAAATAATATTCGATTCTAAAATTAAACAGACATTCTATTGATACCGAATAAATATTTGATGTCTCACTTCGTAAAGGTTTAGGGGGGTGAAAACGTTATCGCCCGAAACAATATTTCAAAAAGGAAATATAGAGACTTGCAACTCTCTCTATCGCACGATATGTTCACGCCCGGAGGGAGAGAGAGCAAGTGTGAAACAGATAGCATTTTTGAAAGTACCTACTCGCGCTGCGTATTGGCACTTCACAATCCTCTGAAGTACATAATATAAATACACGAGAGCTATAGTACAGCGACTGTCATTGAAACCTGTTTACAAAAAATAATCGGCAACAAATCCTTCCTTCATTTAAGGCGCTACCCCGAGCAAAACCTTGAGATAGTGCGTTATTCGGAGGCTAATAACTCATTATTTAAGAGAAATAAACTACATCTAAAAGCACATTATTAATGTTCGATATCCTATCATCACATTGCACGTTCTTATTTGTTTAATATTGTGTTTTATATACACTTAAAATATCCTTGTAAAAAAACGACTAAAATTATTGACTGCGTGCGTCTTTTGCTAAAGGTGACGTGTTATTAATTTGAGGATTACACTAATGCATAGACATAACATAACATCACGCCTTGTTTCCCCGAAGGGTTAGGCAGATGTGTACTTAAAGTACACCCACATTTCGCCAGTTATGTTTAAGTCCCATGTAATAGGGGCCGAGCCTATTGCCATCTACCGGGCACAAATCCAGACTCCGGGCTGCTACTGAGAAATTCCAGATAGAAAACCCAATACCACTAGACCAACGAGGGAGTCAATGGATAGATAATTTAAAAATCTAAATAATTTACGTTTTATTTTATTTCTAAAGATCGCTTTTCTTTTTTATTAAAATAATTCCAAAATTTTGTATACAATATGATAAATGGGCGTGCAGAGGATGCGAGACAGAGCGGGTCAGAGCGGCGGGACAGAGGAGTGAACGCTCAAGGTCGTTCGGTCGGGGAAGCGCCTTAAAATACGTAAGTCACTACAACATATCAACATATTATTATTCACTTCTATAATTGCGTAAAATAACTGCGTGATTCATGAGAAAAGTTTAGGTGTATTAATAGTGTATAGTTCATTAGGGTTTTGTGTAAATTGGCTGAAATATGACGATGATTGTTGAAACGTGTAGGAAAAAATCATGCTGACTGGGAGCTTTACTGGCGTGCGCGTTACGATAGTAGGTATGGACGGCCGCACATCAAGCTACTACAATCTGTCAAATTTCTTTAATAGATTTTCAACTTTATCGCTAAAGCATTAGGTTCAAGGTTGATTGGGAAAATTTGACAGTTTCGGGTGGCTTGACCTGGCAGCTGGCGTCTGTACATTTCCGTGGAATAAATTCCGACCTCCACGCGGCCGGGTGAAGCCGCGGGAAAAAGCTAGTACTACATAAATAAACTTTACTTTTGGGGTCAGTAGAACAGTTAATCAGAATTAATGACCTATTAATTCATTGTTCTGCGTCAGTGTTGATACAAAAATATGTTCAACACTGGGAAAAACGGAATGCTGAAGATAATAATTGTTGCCTACATTTTATTTGAAAATATTAAATAAAAGGTATTATAATGCAATGTGCAGGTGAACAACGGCGGGCGGGGTAATTGCGTAACACAGTTACAGTAGGAATCGGTTTCATTTTGACAGTTCAACAACATTCATTGCGTTACTTACGTTGTTGAGCAGACAAATTTTTCAAACATATGAAGCAATGGATTAGCAATATGCTTCAAAATCATTCAGATTGTGATTGATAGTGTGTTACGCAATTGAGGTGCAGGGAAGCTTCTCACAAAAAGGAGAAGGCCTCAGCAGTCAGTAGAACAAGACTGCCAAAGAATCTAATTTTACTTGTAGTGTTTACAAAGGGGTCCCCGAAACGATCAATTGCAACCAATTTCTATTGTAGTAATATTGACAATCGTTTCAATTGCAGTTGGTAGACGATCAATTTGCGCGTCAATGTGTATCAATCACGTAACAATTGACTATTGCGATTGATCGTCTCGGGGAACCCTTAACATTTTGCAGTTGTTGACTTGATCATGAGATTCATAATTAAATATCAGTGTGGATTTTCGAACATATTTTTAGAAGGAAAAATATTGACAGTAAATAATTCCAACTGACTACTAGACCAACGGGGCAGTTTTAATATTATTTTTTTTTTGTATTATGTAAAAGTGGAGCTCGCCTCTGTCCAAACCTATGTATTATAAATCGTGGAAAAAAAACTGTGTGTCAAACTATTTAGAAAAATAATCAAATTCAGAGAATATAAAATCGTTCAAAAATAGACTGCAATTTAGTATAGTTAACTGATAAACCCAGTTGATTAAGGTCGTGGGGAGCCGTTGAATGCAAGCAGCAAACGAATCTCTCACTGAGTGGCTGAATGCATTGCCCCGCAGTTGCCTTATTTATAATGACACGATAGTTTATTAAAATCGGGTTCCTGTTTTTTTTTTGTTGTTTAATTATAAAACCGACTAAACACACATAAGGTATTTTTTAAACATATTTTTTACAATACCTACACAAACACAATAGGGATATTTTTTAATATTTTTTTTTAAAATCGCGTGCTACCAACTTAATTTTTTTTCGTTAAAATATAAAACCGACTAAACGCACAGAATATATTTTTAATACATATTTTTTACAATACACAAACACAATAACGATACTCATTTTTTTTTTTAATTCACCTCCAACAATTTTTTTTTTTACCAACTTAAAATAAGTTTTTTTTTTAACTCATATTAACTATTAAACCATTTCCATTTATTTCAACCAAAATACCATACATCTAAGTTATATTTATTCTCTTTTGATCTGATTTCGGAAATCATGACATTATAGATCAAAAGAGAACAAATCTAACTTAGAGAGATATATTGATGATTTTTATGGTAATAATAATGTAAATACGTAGTTGTAAATACGCAAATTGCTAATACATTGCTTCAAATGTTCGAAAAATTTGTCTGCTCAACAAAGTAAATAACGCAATTAATGTTATTGAACTGTCAAAATGAAACGGACTCCTAATTTCCTATTACCTATAATAAGTGTGATAAGCAATTTCCTGAGTGACCTGCAAATTGCAAAAAACACAAGAAAATTTGAATTTCGCGGGCTTTGTACTGCGGATCCACCTTAAATCAAAATATGGACACTCTTTTGAACCAAATTTTGTGCTAGATATTACTTAAAATACCGTGCGAAAATGACTAGCGTTCGACAAACAGACACGGACTCGCTAGCCGGTCGGCAGTAGGTATTTTAATCGAAGGTTCACTGCGATCACTAAATTAGGTCGCAAGTCGCAATCGCAAGTGCAAGTAGGCGCGACGCGACAATGTTTCGGTAATGTTTTTGTTTCATTGTATTAATAGAGAGAGAGAGAATTAAAATAAAACGAGAAATAATATTTTTTTAATACGTAAGGTAGACATTTTTATATCGAATTTCTTGTTTTTTTTTTTAAGTAATAATAAAACTGCCAAAATAAACTAGAAAACTAAAAGGTTTTTTAAGTCACATTTTTGACATTTTATTACACTTTATTTTTAATTTATCTATAATTTTTTTTTTTAGTAATAACCGTGTGAAAATTACTAGCGTTCGACAAACAAGCTAGCCGGCGGCGCCCGGTCGGCCGCGTTATTTAATTAATCGAAGGGCAAGTCGCAATCACATGTGCAAGTACCCGCGAGACGCGACAATGTTTCGGTAATGTTTTTGTTTCATTTCGAATAGATAGAGAATTAAAAAAAAAACTAGATACTGGGTGTAAGAAGACACACATAGCCGCAACCTACACATTAATATTTTTTTAATATGGTAGGTACACTTTTATTATTTCGTTTAAAATTAATATTTATCTAATTATATCGACTGCGAAATGCCAATACTGACATTTTTCGAGAAATTCACTTTTTTATCGTTTTGAATTTAAAGGCGTTATTAGCATGTTATAAAATCAAAGGACATTGTTCGGCGTCCATACATCACTCACCTAAGAAGCAACAGAGACGTGAATTTACTTTCTGAGATCTAAATAATGCTTATATTCAATTGAAACTAAATTAAAAACACGAACACTTCTGAGAATTGTAAAAAATCCAAAACACTTTCGGATTTTGAGGTTATAATTAGGCCAATAGGAACATATTAACTTTAACTTTTATTAGTGAAAATACATTGTATTTTATCTTTAAACGTTTAATTACATACAAGGGTAGTCAGAACTATTCTTTCTTTATACTATTATATACTATTTCTTTATACTATTTGTAGTTATGACTAGATTAGGGCTATGGACCGTTTCGTTTCGTGTGACTTAGGAGTAAGTATTGCATTTTACTACGAATACAACATAAATAAAATCTCGCTTGTTTACCCAAAAGGGTTAGGCAGAGCACCAGAGGTATACTGTAATTAATGTCAAACTGTCATCAGGCAATTATTTTTAAAGACTAACCGTGGAGTTTCTTGCCAGCTCTTTTCCATAGGAAACGACCAATTGGAACCGTGCACCTAGCTTCTAACGTTTCAGTGCCCGTGTAGGTTTATGTGAATTAAAATATTTTGATTTTGAATTCAATGACGACACTGACATGTCGAGGTTAGGTACTCGTTTCACACAGCGCTGAGAGTGCTGAGTTTTGTAATTACGGCGCACAAGACTTGGCTGTATGAGCTACAATACCCTTTGCCTTTTCAAAATGTCAAATTGAAACAAAAAATAATGGCACCGGGGAATAAGACGGAAATGAACCGGAACGGAACGGACGGAACTTTTTTAAATGTTTTCGAAATTCTGAAGTGTCCGTTTTATTGTAATCATTGTAATGTTAAATCATTAAAAAACTAGTAATTATTGTAAAGGTTTCATACGTGTTGATTCGTAGGCCATTTTTAACAATGTCCTTTCTCGATTCCTCGAAAAATGTCAGTTAGGAGGTATTGGCACTTCGCCGTCGATATGAAGAAAATTTTGTTTACTTTTTGAACTTTAAATTATAGTTTTTGAGACGTAAACTACATTCAAATAATAACCGCACACAGTGTCACGCTATGTCAATTTTTAACCGACTTCAAAAAAGGAGGAGGTTCTCAGTTCGTCGGAATCTTTTTTTTTTTGTTCCCCGATTACTCGAAGACGGCTGGACCCATTTAGAAAATTCTTCTTTTGCTTGACTTCATAGGTGGTCCCATAAAAATTTTATTAACTTTGCTTGGGTAGTTTTCAATAATACGTACTTTTCCCATTTAGTCTATTTGGATGATGTTATAATAACTTCCTGTCACTATAATTTACATAGCAGGTTGTGGTATTCGAATTTGTGTGGGTGGGGTAGGTACCATAACTACAAAGTGGAAAAAAAAGTTTTTGTATAAAAGAAAACAACAGACTTCCAAAAAAAAAAACACAATAAAGTGAAAAATTTCTGAAAGACGGTGGCAAAAAACGCGACTTCCGAAATTAAACTTATTTTTCCCTTTGTAGTGTTTTTTGGAAGTCTGTTGTTATTGTACAGTCAACCGCAAATCAGCAGTCACACTTTCACAGTTCCACTAGGAAAATCGCCCTAACTGCTACGATATAAAGGCGCTGCCAATGCCAAATTGTTACCACGGTTGACTGTATCTATTTAATTAAGTAAGTACTTAACCATTTTCTTTTCTTTCGTGTTTTTTTTTTGCCTACCTTTTTTTTATGATGGGAAATCATCAAAAGACTTCTCCCGCTCTGGGCGGAGCGTGAGGGCGTGTCAGACTTTTACTGACTAAAACCCACCTGTGTTCCTACTGCTGCCTGTGCCGGGGCCACGGTAACTCTTTCGAACATCCCGCAACCCTAATAATATTTTGGTAATTTGTTTCTGCTTACGATAACTAAATTGATGCACATTATGAAAGTAGTTTGTTCAGAATCGTTTACTGAATCAATTTGTCATTTTTAATATTATATTATATATAATTTATAAACAATTTTTGTATCCCAGAAATATTATTATGATTATAACATAATATTCTAATTGGAGCGATTGATGGTGTTAATTCCGGGATCTAAACGTTGTATAATGGAAGTATTTTAATATTATACAACGTGTATCTGGATGTACGACATTAAATGAAAACGAGCACAGTACTAATCCATCGAAACATTAAAACACGAAGATTAGTAGTTAATGGAAAATTTAAAAATGCAGGTTTCAAACAAAATAAATAGCTGAATCAACTGCATAAAAAGTAAACACGCTTTATCTACGAAAAGTCACTGACCAACGGTGCGGTGCGTGGCGTGGCGACGGCGGTGCGGGGCGCAGATAGGTAGGCGCGGGCGCTTTAGTCGAAGAACAATACTAACGAAGAGAATATAATCATATGTTTTGCACAGGTTCTTGACCTTACAATGTTTACCTATTATTATTACGGACTCGGATCTACATCATGTTGCAAAATAAGAAAATGAAAAATAATTTCCTGTGGCTAAAGTATTCATTGGATTTCATTATTTTTTTGTATACGGGTAAAGAACATGCTTCTCTTTACGTGGTTTAAAGGAATGTCAATCGTCCTGTTCCACCTTGTATACAAGGTGTAATATAATTAACGCACAACCTCTTAAGGGGTCATTGTACATTATGAACAACTTTTACTGTGGGGCCAAACCTGAAATCGCGAAAAAAATCAACTGTTCCCTACATTTTGACGAGTTATGCGAACATAAATGTATGGAGCAGCTGATTTTTTTTTGCGATTTCAGGTTTGGACCCATAGTAAAAGTTGTTCATAATTATGAGTACAATGACCCCTTAAGAGGTTATGCGTTAATTATGTTACACCTTGTATATAACTTGTATGTGTGGTGCAAACTGTAAATATGAGTTGGTTATTAATAAATAAATATTTTTAATAAAATACAATTTTCATATTGTATTTTGTTTTACTACTCTGGACCGGCAAAAACATTGTAACAGAGGCAGAGTGCGGACGTAAGTTTAAATCGAAGGTTCTACCATTGCCACAAATTGGGTCACAACTCGCAATGATTCGCTATAAATTTTCTCAACAATGTAGAATGTAACGCCGATGGTGTCTCGGTGAAATGGAACGTTAATGTCTTTCAATAAATTATTAATTAGGAAAACAGGAAAATACTAAGGAAACTGAAGATCAGTAATAATATTAATTTAATAATATTGATCATTGTCGATCATTTTAAATTAAAACTATAACTACATTTTTGTTTTTTTTTTTCATAAAAAAGTTTTTTTTTTTCAATAATTATTTCTTTAAATATTTCGAATTGGTCATGAGCTCACTGTGGTGACTGTAAATATTTTTGTTAAAATATTTTTACTCTGCTTATCAACATAGCTCTATCAACTATCAAGTTCACTGATTAGAAAAACTACTTATTAGATAATAATTGGTTGGCTAAACCATGTCGCTAAGAGCTTACGGCGAGTAAGCGCCGTATCAGCACATCAAGTTAAGTACCCGAAACTGTAAAATTTTTCGAATCAACCTTGAACCTAATGCTCTAACGATAAAGTTGAAAATCTATTAAAGAAATTTGACAGATTGTAGTAGCTTGATGTGCTGGTCTGTACCAAGAACAGTTTACAACCTGCGGGGCAATTGCGTAACACATTATCAATCGCAATCGGTTTCATTTTGACAGTCCAACAACATTCATTACGTTATTTACGTTTGAGCAGACAAATTTTTCGAGCTTACTGCTGTGAGTGTTTGTGAGAATTTGTGAGCTTAGTGCTGCACCCTAATTGCGTAACACACTATCAATCTGAATCTGAATCATTTTGAAGCAAATTGCTAATCCATTGCTTCATAAGGTCGAAAAATGTGTCTGCTCAACACGTAAGTAACGCAATGAATGTTGTTGAACTGTCAAAATGAATACGATTCCGAAAGTTCATTGATAATGCGTTACGCAATTGCCCCGCTGACTCATACTGTGTGTACGTGTAGTCAAGAAGCAAATCCGCATTAAGGTGCGAAGTTTTTTTTTCTATGAATGATGGAAAAGTTAAAGAAGAACGAAAATTGTAGACGAATATTGTAGCGAACACGCGCTATACTGCAATAGGGATAAATGACTAAAAATTTATTTTTATCCGTCAGGTAGATTAATAAAAAATATCGGACACGTATTTTTATTTTTTTACGTAATCAAAAGACTACGGCTATACACTGAGTTGTTATAATGTGGCATGACGTCACGCCTTGCTAGATTTTATACTAAGTTGGGATTGGGACGTAGCGAGCCCCCACTCCCCAACTTTAATGCGTTTTTTAGTATATTTTTATTAATATGATAAAGCGAAAAATACGTGTCTAATATTTTTTTTTATTATCTGACTGACATGACGGACTAAATAGAATTTCTTTTTTTTTACACAGGCATCATCCCTATTTCAAAGCTACAATTGTTTCCCAAACTTGTACTCTTACTGTATTTATTATAACATTAAAAAAATAACGGTAATCACCCTTTCGTTATTTCGATATAAACGTATAATAAACACCGTTATTTCACGATAAATTTTATACAAAGAATGCAATCTATTTACCATTTACATTAAAAAATAAGTCTAAAGTGCAGTAATTTCAACTATATTACACAAAAGGTGTCGTTTTTTGCCGTTATTTTTCTAATCCCATAAATGGAGTATGGTTAAAAAAAAAATAACACGCTATTTCACGAAACATAATAGGATTTATTAAACATTTTACTTGAAAACATACCTATTTAAGAATTGATGTTAAAAAAAAAAAAACAATTGTCACTATAAGTTTCATTTCTGCACATGAATAAAACATCTCAATACCTGCCTCATACCACAAAAAAACCGCACTCATTGTTAAATCAATCTGCCTAGCCTTTTCCCAAATATGTTGGGGTCGGCTTCCAGTCTAACCGGATGCAGCTGAATACCAGTATTTTACATGGAGCGACTGCCTATCTGACCTCCACAACCCAGTAACTGGGTAATACGATACCCCTTGGTAAGACTGGTTGTCAGACTCGGGCTTCTGACAACCCGTAACGCCTGTTAAAGATCCACGAATGACAGCCGGGACCAACAGCTTAACGGGCTTTCCGAGGCACGGAGGAGTCTCGGTATGTAAAGATGGTCACCCATCCACAGACCAACCCCGGCAAGCGTAGCTTAACCTGATGGTTCGACCAGTGCGGCTGTTATTACTTAGCCACAAGCTCCTCATTGTTAAACAACAGGCGTTATTTTTTGTATATCAATTACATTAATAAAAGTCGTCAATCAAGTTCAATGTACAGGGACCTTATAATAGCTAAAAGTTGATAATAAAACAACGTGCGACTGCGTGCAGGTTGATTACGTCACAACACCTGCTTCCAACTACATTGTAAACTCAAGGGACCGAGCATTTGTCTTCGTTATAGAGAGGTTTCGTTATGTGGAGAGTAAAGAAAAAGAAAATCAAATAATACTAATCACAATAGTTTTTAATATTTTGATTTATTGGTTTGCGACTGATAATACGACAGGCGCCTAGTGTGTTTAGTAACTAGGACCAACATTCCTAAAAACAATGCAATCCAAGAGTATCACACGTGTTCTATTCTAAAAATCAGGCATCTTTCTTAGAAAGGAGATGTTTCAAAATGGGCCCAGAATATGTACAATAACCTCGAAAAATCGAGAAAAATCCATGGAATTCAGGAAAAATACTGATAAATTGCATAAATGCATATTTCTCTTGTAATAATTTGATATTTATCAATTATTTTATCGACTTTCAATATGGCGTCTCGCCTATTTAGATACTCTGTGGTTAAAAACCAATGACAGTAAACCATAGATCGACCATTGATCATAGATCGTGAATTGTCTACTGTCACTTCAGTCGCTTTCGTTGTCGATCGTGTTCTGATGTTCTGTTCTCTCGAGTTATTTTTAACAACCTGGCTTTCGTTTTTTGGATTTTGTGATTTTGTTTTTGATAGTTGAATCAAAAGATGGCTACATTGTTTTTGTCTGAGTTAATATTTCGATTATTGAATGTTTGTATTCTGTACGTTTATGCTATAAGTAAAAATCTTGGCATATCGCAGGTCAACCTATGAGGTTGTCGTCTGCTTAACTGGACTATACTTTATGTACAGACGCCAGTACATCAAGCTACTACAATCTGTCAGATTTCATTAATAGATTTTCGACTTTACAATTAGATCTAAAATAATATTGCAAAAGACTAAAAGTACGACAATGTTATGATTCTCTTTGACAATGTAATATGACAGAAGTAAACATGTCAAACGTCAATAATCAATCAACATGACAACTTACCGCCATGATGGGTTTTTGTTGTGTGTTGCAATTTCAATTGTAGGTACATTCTTGTACTTTACTACCAAACAAAGCCAATTAAAAGTAATTGGATGATTGGAAACTGTTTTAATTGTGTTTCCCCATTTTTTAGTAGGGTGTACCAATACATGGCCGGGGCTCCATACATTTTGAAAGATCTCCTTTCGGCACCTCAAAAAATCTTTGGTTTTTTTTTTGGAAGAAACTAACGAAATTGAACTAATTTCTACGTTATCGGAAGTTGTGCGTTATATCGCAAGGCGCTATAAAGAGTTTACACTGTATCTACTAATCGTGGACGCACTCACTTTTCTTTGCAATGGATAGCATTAAAAATGTTTAATCCAAAAAAAGGGAATGCATTTGATGTTTCATAAAAAAAGATGGTTCTTTATCCGGTTTAATTTTTTTTTAAATGTTTTGTTACTTTTTTAAATTAAGTACAAACATGTTTTAATCAAACAAAAAGCATTTATTTCAATTGAGGCACTTTTGAATTATTGTCAAAGAGTCGGTCATTTAGTCAGAAAGTTGAAGCTAGTTGCCCATTCCAAAACATAGATCTCTATGGAGAAGAAGAATACACGTTTATACACGTCACCCTGTATAAATTCCTGTTAAAATATTTTTTTTCTCGTTTCGTAAGTTACGACAGTTGTCTATACTCGTTATACAAAATTATTGATTAAAATCATAAATCGAACGCCATAAAATAATTTTAGTTAGAGGAAAATAATAATCCTAATTATCATTTTCCCTTTTGTCTCGGACATTACGGACGATATTTCCTTGTTCATGTTTTCTTCTAAACCGGAATTTCCGAAGCAGCCATCCGTATTATGAAATGACATAAACATCTAGGTATGTACTTTTCTCCGCGTCGATAAATTAGATAACGCTAACTTATTTATCTACTAATCGACGTAGGTCTAGGTAAGTATGTACCTAAATTAAAAATGCTTACTAATAAAAATAGACAGTTATTCGAAATAAAAACAATGAACCGGTTTGTAAATACAAAAATAACGTTATTGAACATTATTACCGAGTCGCCATTTTGTTTCAATGTCATACCAACCAACGCGTAATCTCGCTAAGACATTCGGTAATGTAATTCGATTTGTGAAAAATTATACATCTGTCAAACTTTTTTTTCTCAGGGAAATTATAGGAATATGTTATTTTTACGATATTTAATATAGCAATAATAGTTTATTTCATAACAATTTGATATGAGAACTCCTTTTAAAACAACGACGGAGTTCTCAACGATAACCGAAGCTTCTCTACAACAGTCATGCACATTTCCATATGTTCACGTTACATCGCCGGCTAGCATTACTTCTATATCTAACAAACGTCTTGTTTGCCCGGCAATGGACTTTATCAGCACTAGTCCGTGTGTTACTGGCTGGTTATGAATAAACGGGTGCGCGGGCCGCGGCCGGCCCCTTGCGTGGATTGAGTCACGTCACGAGCGAACACCGCACCGTTCTTACCACTGCATATTTCACGATAATTCTGTCCGTACCATGTTCATTGTTAACGATATACATTGCTTTGTCGTTACAGGTTTTTGTTTAGCCGCCGGCTCTAAAGATGTAATGTACTGTGAACATAATAGCGGTAACGTTTAAATAGAGGTGGATGTTAGCGGGTTGAGTTGACACGTCTTCGTAGACTCGCCCGTCGAGTTAGTTTTTTTTTAGCTTAATGAAAAATAGGTTTTATTATGAAGAAAGAGATAGCTTATATGACAGGTGGAATTATAGTTAAGAGCCTGGAAAGACAATGGAAATTTAAAATTAGAACAATGAAATTAATGCGTAAATGCATGGAACCAACAAACAAGGATTTAAATAAATCTTGCTAGTCAATAAACATGTTATTTATCTGCGAACCGTGTTTTGTTTTAATAAATTAATTGTGGTGTTCAATATAGAAACGTAGTATCAGCGAATTGATACGAACAGTTGAAACACTGCTATAATAATTGCAGTTGTGTAATGTGAATCGTTTTATTAGCTATTGAGGTTAGGAACAAATTGTGTTACAAAGAATAACAGTGGTGGCTGAGATTGAGCTGCACAATTAATAGAACGCACGTAATCGCTAGAACTTGGCGGATATTAGTAAAAGTACATACGTTTGTTAAAATATTGCGAGATTGCATGCAGTTTTTTACAGAAACAATTTTAAAACGAGAAAAACAACTATTTTTTTACACTAAACAATGTATTCTACAACCCTCTGCCCGCGACTTCGCCGGCGTGAAATTTCTTGTTATAACATAAAATATATCCTATGACACTCGGCAATACTGTAGCTTCTCATTAGTGAAAGAATTTTCGGAATCGGACCAGTGGTTCCGAAGATTACCCCTACATATAAACTCACAAATTTTATCTCATAAAATATTATTATAGTACCTAACTATAGAATTGCGTTTGAAAAGAGAAGGATTATAAGTACCTATAACCGGATTTCATTTAAACAATAATATTCAAGTGATAAATAGTATAGCATAAGCAAAATGAGTTACTTACCTAAAGCCTTAAGAAAAGGAAGTAGAGAATTGCACAATAAATAATCTATTTGCAGACTTTAAATTCAGTACAATTTTAAAATGTAACAGAGGAATTTCCCGTACGTACTAACAAAAGTCTGCAAACGCACTTAATTTATTATTAAGATACAGTATTTTTAAGGAAAATATTAAAATGGACCTGGACTGTTTTGAAAATGCGTCTGGCGAGAAAGGGAGAAAAATTATTGCTTCAGGTGAGTCAAAAGTTTTAAGAGCAAATAGTTTTGTTGTCTTTTTTCAAAACAGACTGGCCACTTTGTATCACATAAAAAAGACATAGACATGAATACATGAGGATAGATGTCGTGAGGAAAGTTTTTCACCACGCGGGTTCAGTGCGGGTTGGTGAATGTCACATGTGTTCGAATTTTTGGTTCTAGAACATGCCGGTTTCCTCACGATGTTTTCCTTCACTGGTTTGAGAGTCATTGGTGATGAAATTATTTACACAAAGGATAGTGCCTGCCTATGTTTGAATCCACGGCCAACAAACTCGTAAGTCGACTAATAATATGTATGGAAGAAGTAAAAGACATGTTGCCCCGACCAGCAATAAATTGGGATAGGAGGATAAGAAAATGATGATCTCATGACAATGACACTATGTCAAACTTTTTTAAACATAATTTTGTCAAAGGCATCCGCAGACACCCGCGGGACAATATTGCGTAACACACTTATAGTAGGAATCGGTTTCATTTTGACAGTTGAACAACATTCATTCTGTTATTTTTAAATTTTTTCTTAATAAAAACGACATAATAAATAGAAAATAAAAGGGTTTGCCAATAGAACAACAAACACGTGACATAAGTGCTCGGTAATGGTAAGATGGTGACCGACTCACGCAACACGACTGCGTGAGGCAAAATGTGCACAAAGGATGTGAAATTATTTATTTTCGATTCGAAAAATTAAATAAACCGGTTTTCAGCAGCACGTTTAAAAATTACTTACTTAACTGTTTTTACTTCGTATTACGTACTTACATTTAACTATAAATTTTGTTTTTTTTTCCCTGGAATCCTCAAAAAATAAAAACAACCGAATTGAGAACCTCCTCCTTTTTTTAAAGTCGGTTAATAAAATACGAAATATTTTTTTTTTCAATATAAAATTGAGTTTTGTAACTTGACACATATTTAATTAGTAATTTATTCAATTTTGGCAAGTGATTTTAGAATAAAAAAAATAAAAATATTTTGTCATTTTTAGGTATAATCCGTAGGTATTTCTTTTCATGTTCTTTTTAATAATTTTTATCCATTCATATTTTGATTTGATTTTATATATTAGATACGTGTACTAACATAGTTTAAAATACCTGCTAACAAAATATGGATTGTTATTGTCAGAAATAAACGTTTTGAATTGAATATACATAATATGTAGCTTGTACTTGATGTTTCAACTCAGTCTATACATAGCGGTACCACCATACAGCTTTGGTGCATTGCGTTTGTCGACAGTTTCATTAATATGTGTTTACTGTTTACTTACCTTAAGTGAACACTGAACATTCCCCTTTATTTCTTTTTTTTTTTGCTTTTTGTTTTTACCTTTTTTGATGTTACGTCGATACAATAAAATTAAATTGTCTTGTCTTGTGCAATATATAATGTGTAATTTAAATAACTGCTAACCTCTTGAGGGGTCATTGTACTCATCATTATGAACAACTTTTACTATGGGACCAAACCTGAAATCGCGAAAAAAAATCAGCTGCTCCCTACATTTATGTTCGCATAACTCGTCAAAATGTAGGGAACAGATGATTTTTTTTCGCGATTTCAGGTTTGGTCCCCTAGTAAAAGTTGTTCATAATGATGAGTACAATGACCCCTCAAGAGGTTGGCAGTTATTTAAATTACACCTTATATTTTGTAATTACATAGGTACGCAAAACAACAAAATAAAAAAAAAACATTCAGGATCGCCTATCAACGTGCCCGAAAAGAGTTGATATACAGGATGTTTTTTTTTTATTTATGGTAATTTTTAAGGACTCAAAAATATTTTAAAGTAAACTCAATGCAAATGTCATAATCAAAATACAATTAAGTCCGGCAACGTTTTGTTTTTCTTATTCTCATACGAGTGTACCTAATAAATTAATAATACTGAGTATTTTTACCTAAGAGACAATTGATAAAACCGTGACACCCAATCGTAGCGTCTAGCGATGGCCAAACAAAAATAGACGATTTTTGTTCTAACGCGCAACCTTGGACGGAGTCGATTTAAATGTTAAACGCTTTTCGCTAATTACAAGTATGTAACGATCTAATTTAATTTAGTACATAAAACTAAAAACAATGAGATTCATTGTTAAATAGTGATATTTTTCTCTTAAAATAGCGTTTTTTGTGTACTTATTTTCTATTTAGAAACATCGTTTTAAAATACTTAAGTATCAAAAAAATAAGTACGAGTATTTCACAAAAAAATATCAAAACATTATATTTTAAATCATCATCATACTCCTGTCCTTATCCCAATTAATATGCGGTCGGCGCAACATGTATTTTTCTTCCAAACTTCTCTATTAGTCGTCATCTCGGTAGTCACCTCCTTTCTAGCCATAATATTTTATTAAAAACATTATATTAGAATATAAAAATTAGAAAATACAAGGTTTGCACATTTGCGAAGTGTTGGTTAACACAAAACTGCACGTGATTTAGAATATTACCCGTTCATACCGATGACGCCATTTTACTAAAATATTTTCATCGAGCCACGATGTGCGGACTTTGATACTCTACTCAAAAATATTTTATTATTTAAATTGTCTATTCACTGTGGTTTTAATAGGAATAGTTCCGGTAGCGGCTGCACTCGGCTCCCCTTTAGGTTTCACCCCCACCCAGAAAGCGGAAAATTCAGCTTCAGAAATGTTTTAGGTGCTCCCGTAATTATTCATTGATGATTTTAGAATAAGTTTCAACTTATATTAGGTTCTTAGTTTTCCTGTAGTTTTATAGCCATGTATAAGTTTAGTATAATTATACCAATGGAATTATGTAAAAATAAAGTAGGTATGTCCGCATGATAAAATATTGTAAAATTATTTTATCACGCCAAGTATGATGTGGAGGCATTATCTGAAATGACGCATCGAATACTTCCTAAGCATACGTTTGAGTAAGCAATATCGAAAATGGTGAAGGTTGAAAACATTCAACACCATTCGTCATGTTTTTGGCAAAATCCAGTTCACCTATGAGCTGAAAAAAAGTAGCGTAAGAAAAAAATCCGCAACGAAATGACGTTCCTATAATTTTTTAATAAAAACATAAAATGTCAAAGACACCATGTGCCATTTTTATTGGAACGTTATTTCGATCTAGGTACATTTCGAAAGCATCCGAACGTTCGAACAAAGAGCACGCAACTTGAACGCGACAATTACAACGCGACCGGTTTCCGTGATCGTGAGCGCGGCCCGCGCGCCGACGGCGAGCCGACATCCGCGAATCGGACGGTTTATAAAAACGTCACTCAACATACCGGCCGCAAACTTCTCAGACGGCCCGAGCGCAGCCCAGCCGGGCACGACGCAGTCACAAACTTCCTCCCAGCATCGCGCCTTCTCTGCCCGGTCCCCGTAGTTGGGATCGTTGGTGTCGAACAAGCAAGGCCTCATCTTCACCTCGGATATGATCAAGCCACTCTTAATCCCGTCCGGGTCTTTGGTCCTGACCATGTCTAAAACTATAGAGCGAGTTATGCGCGGCGCGACGACGTTACGTTAGTTTGGATCGCGTGCGGATCTTCTGTGCGGCAAGTAATACGTGAGCGGTATGCGCCTCTCAATGCCCGCGTGAAACTGGCGGGTTTGTGCGGACGGCAGCGCGGCGCATCGGCCAACATGGCGGCCAGACGGCGGGGAAACAAAATAGGTGTGAGCGGAGCGCTATGAGGCCGTTTGCGATATCGCCTTCCTCGCGCTAATAAATAAATAAGATGCATGCAACGTATCCTTACCGTTTTATACACTACATTGAGCGAAAACGTGGAGTTTATACGCAGTTTATTCGTTGAATATTTGGGTACAGAATTACAACGCTATAAATTAAATAGATATCTTATAGTAGCTAGGTATCAAAGTTGGTAAATATGTAGATACGAGTATAATACAAAATGCCGGGTGTAGAATTGAGTTAGAAGTCAGCTCGCCTAGTTACGTAAGGTAAGCCGCGGTGCGTATCTTTAGTAGGTGGGTATCGCGCGTCCAGTTTTTTTTTTATTATCTTTATTATTCGTTTGAGGTGTTCTGACGTAGGCAAACTTAGTTTTTATGATATTTTCGGTTAATTCACCTACTTAACTAGTTTGACAGAATATCGCATTCGTCAATCAGATGAACTCTTGTTAGTCAAGTCTTACTTTTTTGTTTTAATAACAAATTACCTATTAAGTCTGATTCGGATATGATAAACCCAGGCCTGCGTAAATTGTTCACGGATACACAGAAATGGGGGGAACCCATATACGTACTTATAATAAAAAAGAAACAAGAATGCGTCTCCAATTATGCATCATTAAACGGTTATCAAAAACCTCCAATACCCTGACAAAAGTCAATCTGCCTAGCCTTATCCCTACTATGGTTAGAGTCGCCTTCCAGTCTAATCAGATGCAGCTGAATACCAGTCATTTACATGGAGTGACTGCCTACCTGACCTCCACAAGTGTCCACAACCCAGTTACTGCGTAATACGCTGACAAAATATAAGTGGTAAGTAGGTACTTACTTTATCATGATTAGTAAAAGAAATAAGTAGATATATTTAGCTCATTAGCGAGTACTTAAGTAATTAATGTAACGATGCAATAAACAATGGCAAAATGCGTCAAAACGGACGGACTACAATCTGAATATTATATCGTAACTGCGGAAACGAAACGAAGTTTTTACTGTTTATCTGTGATTTAATTTTATTTTTGGACAAAACGGAGTAAAACTAAAAGTTGATGTTCTTTAAATTGATATAATTAATTTAGAAAAAAACAAATTAAATTAATTAATTTTTTAAATAAAATTTTGATCAGGAATAATCAGCATTTGTTACCATGTTGTTTTAAAATAAGTATCTAAAAAAAATCGCGTTTAATTAATAACTCTAATTAAAACCAGAAAAAAGTACCACGCTGTACTTATAAAAAAACTATGTAACGAAATAACAAAGAAAGTAGAACTTGCGTCTGGAAATCGATACAAAATCGCATGGTCTCCAAAAATATTACAAAACCTAAGTATTCATTTGAAAACCGGCAAAAATATCTACCCGGTTGAAACTATTAAATTACCCCAAATTACCGGTTTTCAACTTTTCTCATCTATACAAATAAATAAAATTGAAGTGTCCGTTTGTAATGTCAAAATAACAACTTTTCACTAAATGCATAAGAAAGTAATGTTACTTAGAACAAAAAAAACAACTTAAAAAATTTTTGTCTCTGTTTATTCCGGTTAATCTCCGAAACGGCTGGACCGATTTTGACGGTACTTTCACTGACGTTACGGGGAGTAACTTAGGCTACTTTTATTCCGGTAAGGACCAAGCCCGAGTCGACGGCGCGTCGTGTTCCACGCGCGCCTCAAAGAGATGTCAGCACTATTGACGGGGTCCGCTAGGGCCGATGCCAGCTAGGGTTGCGGGATGTTCGAAAGAGTTACCGTGGCCCCGGCACAGGCAACAGAAGGAACACGGGTGGGTTTTAGTCAGTAAAAGTCTGATACGCCCTCCCGCTCCGCCCAGAGCGGGAGAAGTCATTTGATGATTTCCCATCCAAAAAAAAAAAAAGGCTACTTTTATTTTAGAAAAATAATTAGGGTTCCGCGCAAAAAAATTAAAACCCATGAAATTGTGATAAAAAATTCGGATTTGAAAAATTCTTTTTGCATTTGGTAGCCCAATTCGCGAGGATAGTTATAGGCTATTTAACATCACGCTACGAACCTTAGGCGCCGAGCAAAAAGAAAAAGTCAGAAAGAACACTAAGCGAAAAAAAAGTAATAGCGCAGGCGGAAGATGTAAAGCTGTAAAGGGGGGAGTTTTATTAAAATGTGGCTGTTATTTTAGTATATTGTGTATCTTACGACTTGTGTATCCACGCGAACGAAGTCGCGGGGCACGGCTAGTCATTAATAAAATCAACTGTGAGCAAAATTTAACAAACGCGTGTCAGCAGTTTGTAACACACTCGTAAAACGTCACGACCAGGCGGTCGTGACGTTGATTGTTGACAGTTGATTTTATATCCATTTGGATATCCAGGCGGATATCCGAACATAATACTCATTGTTCACCAATAATTCGCCAATAAAATCTTTGAAGTCCATTTTCGCCCTCGTGGATGCCAATACTTCCCTATTTGCATCGGATTTTGTTCACAATTTCATGGGTTTTAACTTTTTTGCACGGAATCTTAATTATTTTTCTAAAATAAAAGTACCCTAATTTATTTTTTAAGATATCAGCTATCTACCAATGAAAGTCCCGTCAAAATCGGTCCAGCCGTTTCGGAGATTAGCTGGAACAAACAGGCAGACAAAAATTTCAAAAATTGCTTTTTCGTTATAAATAACAGTCATATGCATTTAATAAAAAAAGTGATTTAAGAAAATTAAATCGACTTCAAAAAGAAATTAACTCAAAATTATGAAACAACTTTAATTTCAGAAGTCGGTGTCTTGCGGTCTGTATTTTAGTTGTTTGCCACCGACTTTTGAAAAAGTCGATTTAATTTTTTAAATTACTTTTAATTCGCCAGGCGGTTGGTCGACTCCACACGTGACCAGAGGGCGGTCTTATTTTATTTTTTGGCCAAAGAATCAGCATTGCCATACAACGTGGCAATGCTGCCAGCCTTTTGGGCACTTTTCCAGTTGACAGCGATGCGGATGAATTTTTTGATGCCCTCTGATTATTTCCCCTCCTTTTTTATATACTTGTACATATTATTATTATTATTTTAAGATTGTTAGGTTTTAAATTATGCCAATAGTAAAATATCTTTAAATTTACATTGAAATAAAGTAATTGAATTACTTTTTTATTTCGTAATTTTTAGTTTTAAGTTAAAACTGGAATATTTGTTTGTAATACTAATAAATAAGTAGTTAATAGATTTGTTGTAAATATTGCACTAGAATTTGACTAATGTTTTGAGATGTTTTTTTTCCCTTTGACACCACACCCGTAGCTCGTATCAATAAGCCAAGCCGTCACACTTCACGTATTAGTCCATATCTTGAAAACTACTGAACCGATTTTGATAAAACCTGAACTGTTCCCTAAGTTGAAGAAAATGTAAGCCAATAAAAAATAGTTTTACGATCTGATTAATAGTTTCAGAGAAATGGGACATACATACACCTATAAAATTTTGTATATTTGATTGGAAGCCCTAATACATTATCATAAGTCAATATAGTGCAGTTTCAATAATATAACCTAAATACGTGTCGAATTGATAACCAATTAAAAAAAAAAATGATAACCTCCTTCTTTTTTTGACGTCGGTTATAAAGCTGTTTTTTTGACGTTACAGACACTTCAATTTATTATTATATTATTTATATAGATGTAAATAGGCATTATGTAATTTTTATAGGCATGCATTTAATTGAGCCACAGAATAATTCCATTTAGCTTTTCTCAAAATATTTATATATAAGGTGTATCTATTCATACACGAAATCTCTTAAGGCGTCATTTTACTCATCAATATGAACAACTTTTACTATGGGACCAAACCTGAAACAGCACCGCTTGCTTCGCTCGGTTAATCGCGCGCGGTTATTCACAGTTTTTAACCGACTTCAAAAAAAGGAGGAGGTTCCGAGTTCGTCGGAATCTTTTTTTTATTTTATGCGTGTTCCCCGATTACTCGAAGACGGCTGGGCCGATTTGGAAAATTATTTTTTTTTGTTTTAAAGGGTATACTTTACAAGTGGTCCCATTGTCATCAGGTCAGGATCTGATGATGGGATCCTGGAGAAAACAAGGGAACTCTTTAAATATTATAGTCACACCTATAGCGATTTGGGTATTTTTTCTAGTAACTTGTGCATGTACTCTCGGAAAGCACCATTTGGTGAAGTGGAACTGATGATGAAGACCAAAGATGGCCACTGGAACAACTCAATAATAAGCATTTCACAGGTTGCGATTCGATTACTTTGAAATGATTGCTAAGCAATATAAGCTCGTCACAATGCACATGGTGAAGCGGAGCCGATGGTGAAGTACCAGGAGAACTACTCAACAATTAACGTCCCTGCATCTGGAAAAGCAATATTTTGTAAATGGTGATGAGCAATTATTATTAGGCTATTGTAACTTAGATAAATTACAAACCGACCCACTTTTACTGAAAAATAAAGGACTTTTTTGCAAAAAAAAAAAAAAAACAACAGACTTCCAAAAAAAAAACACTAAAAAGTGAAAAATAACTTTTAATTTTCCGAAGTCGGTGGCAAAAACCTAAAATACAGATCCAAACACACCAACTTCCGAAATTAAAGTTAATTTTCACTTTGTAGTGTTTTTTTTTGGAAGCCGGTTGTTTTTTTTTTTTTTGCAATAAAAAAAAAATTATGACGTATCCTAACCCATTTGGTCGGGGTGTCCTAGCTTAGTTACTGCGACCAACTACGAGGAAAGGGCAGAAAGTTAAAAAGAGGCTCAATTTTAAATAGCGTGCATCATGAGAAGCACATCCAAGTTTTTAGAGGTTCATTAATTTCAAAAGTGTCCATCATTAGACGCTGTTAGTGGATTAGTTAAATATTTCCCATTATTATAATCATCATAATCTACAACATAACATCGCGCCTGTATTCCGGAAAAGGTAAAGTTATTTGCCGGTAAATTCCGTGAAAGGGTTGTATAAGACTGGCGACTGAAAGCACGAACAATTAATTACAAACAAACATGTTTTTGTAAGTAACCCCAGTCCGGCAGGGGAACAGGATCATTCATTCTTTTACGAATAATATCTGTGCATATATTACCGCGTTCAAGAGCTGTCAGTGTCACAACTTTATGGAATATTGACACAGACGCTGACGGTTCTTGAACGCGGTTTAGATTTAATGATCGCGTTCAGTTTCATTGGTGAAATTCGTCCTTAAGGTGCATTCAAATAAGTCTCGATGAGTGACAATTCTGAAACGTCTGGCACACCCTGCAGCCTAATAAAATCACAATCAAAATCCTTTTTAACCAACTTCCAGAAAGGAGGAGGTTCTATGTTCGACTTTATGTTTTTTGTTATGTATGTTCACCAATTTCTCCGTCACTAGCAGTGATAGGAATAGGTAGTGCTAATTTGCCTAAACTTCGAGGAAGGAAGTAACATAGAGTGGATAATACCTCCTCTAAAATCCCGGAATAATTTTAATGACGTTTAAATCCCGGGATTAAAAACCACGAATTTTTTATCGGACTTTATTTGTAGTTACAAATTATTGATTTGAAAAATCATAACATTTTTTAGGGTTACACATACACACACATTTATATATGTAATTTTTATGGTGTACATAGTAAAGAGTATTCTATCTATCTATAAATAAAGTCCAATAAATAATTCGTGGTTCCCGGTGGTTAAATCCCGGGATTTAATTTATTTTTCATTAAAATTATTCCGGGATTTTAGAGGAGGTATTATCTACTCCATGTTACTTCCTTCCTCGAAGTTTAGGCAAATTAGCACTACCTATTCCTATCACTGGTCACTAGTTGCGATTCGATTACTTACTTTAATATCGTTGCTAAGCAATTTATGCTTGTCACAACACAATGCATATGGCAAAGTGGTGACTTCACCATCAGCTCCCGTTTTCCTGGTTTTTACCAGGAGAACTCGTCAACAGTTAATCCCGCATCGGGAAAATCAATATTTTGTAAAAGGTGATGATGATGTCAGTTACATAAAAAAAAATACACTACAAAGTGAAAAATAACTTTAGAGGCAAAAAATAAAATTATTAGAGTAGAATTGACAATGTAATAAAAACAACAATCTATAGGAATTATTGTTGGGCCCAGAAGGTATAACCGTTGCTTCATTTGAAAAATCCGTCCGCTAACCCCTTAATTTTGAAACGATTTATTATTGAATCCCCTTCAATCAAAGTGATAGTGAGTGCGTTACGCCATCGGACTGCAGCCGGCCTATAGGGAACCTTACTGACAATTTATCCCGCTAGAGGGCGCACCTGAAACGCTTGGTAAACAGAACAACATGGCGTCTGTCTATGGTAAGACTACCTAGCTAACAAAAAGTTTATAGTAAAAAGGTTAACGTTCTTAATAATTTTAAGTTGTACATAATTTTAATACTAAATTCATTTCATGAGACCGTACAATTGCATTAGGTAATGCAACCTGTAATTATAGTTAAAAGGGGAATAAATAATAAAATAAATAACGTAAACAAAAAAGAAACTTCATGTTTAGGCCTCCTTTTTCATCTATGTTATGAAAAGAAATTATCTATGGTTAGATGACTGTTAATTAGAAATCCGGTGTGTTTACAATCTACTGTACCTATATTATTTTAGTGATATCCGTTCGTCAGGAATATTCTGTAATAGATGATGGTAATAATGCATCAGTCAGTGAATCAGTGTTGTGCCATTAGGAAACGTTGCAGGAACGAAGGTGTTCATTAAATTCACTAAAAACGGATAACTTTGCAAGCAGTGGTAAATTGCTACGTTGCAAGCATTTTACAGTCACACAACATTAAAGGTTGTGTTCTGAACATTTTAGAGCTGAAAACTTTGAGAATGAAGGATATTTTAAAGGTTAGAGTATTAACCTAATGTAAAATCACAATATTTTTAGTGCTATTTACTTGAATGTAACGTTAAAAGTTAATTGGAAAGTAGTTCAATATCAAAAAACTAACTAACTATATTTGAAACTTTTTCTTTTTTAAGCAGGTTTTTTAAGCTTTTGGTTTTATTTTAACCTACAATTATAGTAACTAGGATGAGATAAAGCTGAAATTATATTGAAAAAACGCCGAAAAATATTGGCGCTCGCATTTGACAGTTTGCTTTGTTTACTCCGTGTTTATGTGGCACCATCTGCTGTCTCAGCTTTGCGTCATCTTCCCCATTGAAGTAAGCTGTCATTACACCTCATGTTAGGGATCGACACTATTGACAGCTCACTTCACGTAAGCTTTCGTGGTGAGATTTTTACAGAATAAGTAGTAGCTCGTCAGGTCATTTGAAACCGCTATTATCTTGCTGACCTGCCAGGGCTGTTTGACCGTACCTACTTGACAAAACAATTATATTCTACATAATATACAGCGTGTACCGGAATTAACGCACAACCTCTTAAGGGGTCATTGTACTCATCATTATGAACAACTTTTGCTATAAGACCGAACGTGAAATCGCGAAAAAACGAACAGCTGTTCCCTACATTTATATATATATATATGTATGTTCGCGTAACTCGTCAAAATGTAGGGAACAAATGATTTTCTTTCGCGATTTCAGGTAACGCTTGATAGTTTTTGCGAGATTCTCAGTATTTTATCCGCGTTAGACATAACATTGCATTGACACATATTTCTGAAGCCGATGCAGCATCCTTTATCTTGGCGTCGCTTATCTCGCCAGATAGTTTTGGTGTTCCTTCGTTGTCACATATTTGTGCTGCCACTTGTACGCCTTCCACAAATGATCACATATATAAACATAACATAACATCACGCCTTGTTTCCCCGAAGGGTTAGGCAGAGGTGTACCTATAGTACACCCACAGGTCGCCAGTTATGTTTAAGTCTCTACCGGGCACAAATCCAGACTCCGGGCTGCTACTGAGAAATTCCAGATAGAAAAACCGAATAAAACTTTGCCCGACCTGGGAATCGAACCCAGGACCTCATGCTCAGCAGTAGCGCTTGCGACCATTAGACCAACGAGGCAGTCACATATATTTGCCGTCATATAATAATGAATGAATCATGCAGTCAGGTATTATTGCCGACGGCTTGGACGGAGCACCGCCGTGTCCTCGCGGAAGCGATCGGCGGCGGCGATCTCTCGCGTCCGGCCCTGGTCCAGGCCATGGTACGGGGCGAGAGTACATGGGAAGCCATTACCTCCTTCTGCGAAGCAGTAATGCTCGCGAAGGAGGAGGCGGAACGCGTGAGGGAGAGGCAAGCTTTGCGCCCTCACGCCCCTAGTCGCCGCAGGAGACGCCCTGGGCGTCGGGAATTGGCAGCCGATTCCCGGCCACCGTAGGCGCGGGCTTGCGGACGGCGAGCAATGGGTAGCTCGCCGTCCGGTAAGGACCAAGCCCGAGTCGACGGCGCGTCGTGTTCCACGCGCGCCTCAAAGAGATGTCAGCACTATTGACGGGGTCCGCTAGGGCCGATGCCAGCTAGGGTTGCGGGATGTTCGAAAGAGTTACCGTGGCCCCGGCACAGGCAACAGAAGGAACACGGGTGGGTTTTAGTCAGTAAAAGTCTGACACGCCCTCCCGCTCCGCCCAGAGCGGGAGAAGTCATTTGATGATTTCCCATCCACAAAAAAAAAAAAAAGGTATTATTGCCGAGCTGTTCATAGTAATATATTTATGCTCGTGACTGTACATAATGAAAAAAAAAAAAACCCGCCGAATGCCTTCTTCGTCCTCCTTTTTTGAAGTCGACTAAAAATATTGGTAACATCATTGATTATTGCGAAGGTAGTCCATGATAAAACCTATAAAGTATTCCGGAAATCGATGCGCCATTAATGCACCATCTTCCTACCGCGCCTGACGAAGTGTTACCATGGCAACGTTAGTGCGATTCTGCTTGCTTCCCAGTGAGTTCCACTTATAAAGACCTGCTTGCTTCCCCATAAAAATGGACGCAACTGACGCAATCCAATGTGATAAATCGTGCCTTTGAGCTGACATAAGGAGCTATGATTTTGTGCTTTGAGTCCTGAGAGATAATTTAATATCACACTTGTATTCCTTAAAGGGGTAAGTAGGTGTGTAAGGAACACGCACATTTCGCCAGTTATGTAAGTCCCATCTGTGTGACTATTGCTATTAATCTAGGGTTACGATTTCGTTAAACGTCCGGACATCTTACTTTTTTTTAGTACTTTATATTACAATTTTCAAAAAAAAAAAAAAACTTATGTTAAAAAGTCCGAACAAATAAGAAGGCTGGACAAACCCGGACGGATGGCAACCCTATAAAAATCCTAACTAATATTATAAATGCGACAGTAAGTTTGTTTGTTACGCTTTCACTCTAAAACGGCTGCACGGATTTGGATGAAATTTGGCACATGGGTTTGGCATGACCTGGGTTAGGACATAGGATACTTTTTATCCCGATATTCCCGCGTGATCGAGACTTATGCGGGTGAAACCGCGTGGCGTAGCTAGTCCGGCAAAAATCTAGACTCAAGGCTGACGTAGAAATTCTTGAAGGAAAAACCCAATAACACTGCCCGACCGGGTAATAGAACCCAGAACGCGCTCAGCAGTCACGCTTGTGACCACTTTACCAACACCTAGTTTAAGCCCCAGCGCTAATAGGGATGGTGCCAGGGTAAAAAAAAGAAATTCTATTTAGTCCGTCAGTCAGATAATAAAAAATATTAACCACGTGTTTTTTGCTTTATCATATTAATAAAAAATTACGTAGAAAAAACGCATTAAAGTTGGGGAGTGAGGGGCTCGCTACGTCACAACTCAGTATAAAATCTAGCAAGGCGTGACGTCATGCCACATTTTAACTCAATGTACCGCCGTAATCTTTTGAAAGAAGAAAAAAAAGGAAAATACGTGTCCAATATTTTTTTACCTGACGGACACGGATTGTACAATTATAAAAGAAAAAAGAAAAATAATAATGTTTAATGCATGCTAATTTGGGATGATAAGGGCAGACGAATGATAATTGCAATGCTTGTAAAAGGCTGCTAAGTCATAAGTACTGACATAATATTACACCAACATTGTACACTTAGTTCGCAATAAACGTTTTGACTTTGACAAAAAAAAATATTGTCATTATCCCTATTAATTAGAGTTTAAACTTAGTGTGCTGTCTGCACAGCCCACGTTTGGACAGACGTAAAAATATCGCGGCGGGATTTTATCCCGCAATGGATTTTCAACTCTCGGTGTCGAGCCGAGCGTTGAGAATCCAACAGAGTGCATCCCAGCGCGTCGAACAAACTTTGTTGGATTTTCAACTCTCGGCGTTAAACAGGGGGACGCGGTTGTTGAAAATCCAGTGCGTAAAACCAAAATTGCCGCCTGCGAACCTGGGTTAATAAACCATATATTTTCACCAAAGCATGAGGTTTTGAGAGGGCAGTGGTGGCCCAGTGGTACTGGCCCCGACTTACCGAGTTGTAGGTCGTTGGTTCGAACCCAGGCAGGCGCTTTACTTTGTGTAAATTATTTCATCACCACTGCTCTCGAAAACGATGGGAAAAATCGTGAGGAAACCGGCATGTCCTAGAAACAAAAATTCGAAGACATGTGACATCCACCAACCCGCACTAGGCCCGCGTGGTGGATTAGTTAGGTATTATCCCACTAATAGGATTTGGATGAAATTTGGTACACAGATAGTTTATAACCTGGATTAACACATAGGATACCTACTTTTTATCCCAGTAGTACGTTCCAATGGGATAATTTTCGACATCCACCCGGGTGAAACCGCTGGTAATTATAGTACCTATGTTATGTATAGATTTATTAATCTTTGTGCATAATAAAGGTACAAAGGGGACTTAATGCGCTAAATATTCGCAACCTAAGGTTCTATGACTTACCTTTTACGTTTCTTCAGGTGTAGGGATCTTTTTTCTATGGGTCATCATGTGTAGAGTCCATTGTTTCCGAGATGAGAACCTACGACAAACGAAATCAATAATTATTATTATGAGTGGCAGAAATCTCTTGAGTGTCTGTGATATCCATTTAAGGGTTCTGTACCCTGTATATACATATAAGCATGTAAGCGGGCGCCCTTTATGCCTGGAGGCTTTTTTATTTAGGTATAAAGTTCTTTTTTATAAAGTCCTTAGTTTAAAATTTTTATTTCTGCTTGAGTACAGTTTCGATGTTTTTTTTTAATTAAAAAAAACCAGCGTATCATAAATAATATGCCGTCGGAAGATGTGTTCGATAGCCTGCCGAAATTTGTGTCAGGAGCACAAAGGTGCATTGAAGGAGGCATACAAATTTGAAAATATTGGGATTTTTATAATTTTAGATTTATTTTTATTGTGAATTTTTATGTTTAGGTATATTTTATAAGATGAAGAGGGTATAACATCGTCTTGGAATGCTGTAAGATGTTGTACTTATTGGTGTGTGTAAATTTTTTTTTTTTTTTTGGTATAGGTATTGGCGTGTGCTAGCTGACACATGGCAAATAATTTTATTTCATGTTTTGTGTTGCGTAATGTAAATAATTTTGGATACTATTGTATAGAATCAAGTTTTACTAACTAAACAGATAGCTGTGCTGCTGGACAGTTTGTTGCGCCACTTCTTCTTCCCAGCTAAAGCACTAGGAAGTGGTGAAGAGCGGGCGTGCCGGGGCACTGCCTTATGTAATTTTTGACGTTCGAAAAGTGCTGATTCTCAGCCTAGTTTGAATACATGACTTTTGATTTTGATTATGAGTGTTTGTGGGTACGTGAGTGTCTGTGGGTACCTGAGTGTCCGAGGTTATGTGAGTGTCTGCCAACAGTCTACACTGTTAAACTAGTTAACATTGAAAATTAAGAAGTACAAAAAGTACCTTTTATCACACTCATCACACACCAACAGTCCCTCTCTGTGCAAAACTTGACGTGTGTCGCCAGTGTGTCGTGACGTGTGTGCGATGTGTGCTCGAGGCTCTGGCCAATTTCTTCTTGCAGACAAGGCACTCGTGAGGTCGTTGGTTGGAGTGAGAAGGTGGGTGGATAGAGAGCATGTGACTGTCTACCTGAGATTACGTGAGTGTATACCTAAGATCTAGTGAATGTCTTTGATCGTGCGAGTGTTCAAAATCACGTGAGTGTCTGATATCACCTCGGTGCCTGTGATCACGTGAGTGTCAGTTATCTCGTGAGTGTCTGTGGGACGTGAGTGTTTCGCAGGTACGTGAGTATCTGTAGGTAGGTACGTGAGTGTCTGTGGGTAGGTAGTTAGGTACGTGAGTGTCTATGATCACTCGAGTGTCTGTGGGGACGTGGGTGTCTATAGGTACGTGAGTGTCTATGATCACGTGAGTGTCTGTGGGGACGTGGGTGTCTGTAGGTACGTGAGTGTCTATGATCACGTGAGTGTCTGTGGGGACGTGGGTGTCTGTAGGTACGTGAGTGTCTATGATCACGTGAGTGTCTGTGGGGACGTGGGTGTCTATAGGTACGTGAGTGTCTATGATCACGTGAGTGTCTGTGGGGACGTGGGTGTCTGTAGGTACGTGAGTGTCTATGATCACGTGAGTGTCTATGATCACGTGAGTGTCTGTGGGGACGTGGGTGTCTGTAGGTACGTGAGTGTCTATGATCACGTGAGTGTCTGTAGGTAGGTACGTGAGTGTCTATGATCACGTGAGTGTCTGTAGGTACGTACGTGAGTGTCTATGATCACGTGAGTGTCTGTGGGGACGTGGGTGTCTATAGGTACGTGAGTGTCTATGATCACGTGAGTGTCTGTGGGGACGTGGGTGTCTGTAGGTACGTGAGTGTCTATGATCACGTGAGTGTCTGTGGGGACGTGGGTGTCTGTAGGTACGTGAGTGTCTATGATCACGTGAGTGTCTGTAGGTAGGTACGTGAGTGTCTATGATCACGTGAGTGTCTGTAGGTACGTACGTGAGTGTCTATGATCACGTGAGTGTCTGTGGGGACGTGGGTGTCTATAGGTACGTGAGTGTCTATGATCACGTGAGTGTCTGTGGGGACGTGGGTGTCTGTAGGTACGTGAGTGTCTGTAGGTAGGTACGTGAGTGTCTATGATCACGTGAGTGTCTGTGGGGACGTGGGTGTCTGTAGATAGGTAGTTAGGTACGTGAGTGTCTATGATCACGTGAGTGTCTGTGGGGACGTGGGTGTTTACAGGTACGTGAGTGTCTATGATCACGTGAGTGTCTGTGGGGACGTGGGTGTCTGTAGGTACGTGAGTGTCTGTAGGTAGGTACGTGAGTGTCTATGATCACGTGAGTGTCTGTGGGGACGTAGGTGTTTACAGGTACGTGAGTGTCTATGATCACGTGAGTGTCTGTGGGGACGTGGGTGTCTTTAGGTACGTGAGTGTCTGTAGGTAGGTACGTGAGTGTCTATGATCACGTGAGTGTCTGTGGGGACGTGGGTGTCTGTAGGTACGTGAGTGTCTGTAGGTAGGTACGTGAGTGTCTGTGGGGACGTGGGTGTCTGTGGGGACGTGGGTGTCTGTAGGTACGTGAGCGTCTGTAGGTACGTGAGTGTCTATGATCACGTGAGTGTCTGTGGGGACGTGGGTGTCTGTAGGTACGTGAGTGTCTGTAGGTAGGTACGTGAGTGTCTATGATCACGTGAGTGTCTGTGGGGACGTGGGTGTCTGTAGGTACGTGAGTGTCTGTAGGTAGGTACGTGAGTGTTTATGATCACGTGAGTGTCTGTGGGTACGTGAGTGTCTGAGGTTATGTGACTGTATATCGTCACTGTTACTACACTACTTAACACTAAAAATAAAGGAGTGCACATACCTTTTATCGCACTCATCACACTCCAGCAGACCCTCTCTGTGCACAAACTTGACGTGTGTCGCCATGCTTGAGGCTCTGGCGAATTTCTTCTTGCAGACTTCACACTCGTGAGGTCGTTGGTTGGAGTGAGAACGCAGGTGAGAGGACAGGCTGCGGACAAAGAGATATAACAGATGTAAAAAGACGCTTAACGAAGCCGAGAATCACTTATACTCTACGTCATTTTGATCATTTGTGAGCGTCCAAGCAAAAAGGTTCCAGTTCTCGGCATTTAGTTTCTGAGATATAGGCAGTTTTGTAAAGTTGGGTGAAAAAATTGCATATCTCGATTTTAATTGATTATTAATTAATGCTCAATTATCTACAAGGTCATATAGTAAATGACTTTATATGATGTTTCTCAGTACCAGAAAATGTACTAAGTTGTACAAATTTTCATTACATTAATTGAACCAAAAATCAATCTTTGAAAATGCTTTTTCTCAAATCAAGTTTTTTCAGTTTCAACTTCAAATGTCTGATAAAAAAAATGTGCCAGTTTTTGAATATTTTTTTAATCCTTATTATCAATTGACTATTCTAGATACCGAATCTGGTCTTAACTCAACACCCCACCACTGGACCCTTTTTTCTTGGACGCCCAAATTTTTTTGTTATGAACTACATATTCCTGGTAACCGTCTGGTTACGGAGACATTGAAGGTCAAAGTTCCAACTTTTTTTACGAAAACAAATTTAAAAAAAATTTAACTTTAAATACCCCAGAACTCTTGTACTGTTGCATGCGCCCATAAGTACAATGTCGTAAACAGCGATATTTCACACCATAAACAAAAGTCGTTGTCCAGCAATCATTTTTGCTCAATGTTACTTAGTTTGATGTAGGCGTGGACAAAGTGTATCAGTTTTGCGATTGGAACATTTGCATCTGGCTCACTGAAATGATCCTAAACACTGATATGTTTCATTTGGATCATTTGTATCATCGGCTCAAAGGATATAAAATACAGAATGATACTTGTTAGTACTAACATTTTATGCAAAAAACGACCTTATAGTATTTGATATGTAAGCGCCTTAGTGGTCATTTATACGTGCATGGATAACGACAACGCAAAACTATGAGTATGAGTGATACACATCTCATTTGGTATCTCTTTCCGACTTGTATATATTGTAATATGTCACCCGCTCACTCGCTACTCGCGAGTCAGTCGTAAAGTAACTCAGTATGTCTCAGTCTCCCTCTCTCGCTCGCTGCTCAGTCGCCTCGCAAGCGACGCGTCGCGCGGAAAGAGCACAGAGCAAAGTACTTAATGTTTCAGATACAAATGATGCGTTTGAAACGTTGCTACTGAACCAATCTTTTGAATCACTGCAATGATTCGGATCAGTGGTGAGTCGGTTCCGTAAAGAGTTACACACGCCTTTTGATGCACAGAATGCGTAGATAACGGTTTTGTGATGGATCTTTTTGTACCCCGTACCAAAAAAGGCGATCTTCGGTAGCAATGTAATATGAAAACAATGTAAAAGCCAATCATTTTTAAAATAATAACCGTGGAGTTTCTTGCCAGCTCTTCTCCATAGGAAACGACCAATTGGACCCGTACGCCTAGCTTCTGTCGTTTCATAAGTGCCCATGTAGGTTTATGTGAAATAAAATATTATGATTTGATTTGAATCTTCGTGTATTTTTTTATTTTTTTTATTTGAGATAGGTTTGCTCTTGACTCTAGTCTCGATTAGAGATGACAGAGACAAAGTCGACGATGGAGCGAGCTTACCCAGAAGAAGCCTGTTCACTCTCACTTTGAAGAGATCGGGGTTGTATGCGTTAGGAAACACAGACGCAGGCAGAGAGTTCCACTCCTTTGCTGTGCGCATCACAAAAGACATTTGGAAACGCTTAGTGCGAATTGGTGGAATAGCAACTAGGTAGGGATGGTAACCTGCAGGGCGTCTAGATGTCCGATGGTAGAAGGGGGCCGGCGGAATGAGGTCGTGGAGTTCTCGAGCACACTCACTGAAGTACAATCTGTAGAAGACCGACAAGCCGGCAACCTTGCGGCGATGAGCCAAGCTGTGAAGCTTGGCATCCACCAGTCTTAAGTCGCCAATGAGCCTCTTAGCTCTGCGTTCCACCGAGTCAAGCGCGGCAAGTTGGTATTTAGTTGAGCCATCCCAAAGGTGGCTGCAATACTCCATGCAGGATCGGACTTGCGCTTTGTAGAGAGTTAAAAGCTGTCCAGGCGTAAAGTATCGCTTCACCCTATTTAGGATGCCCAGTTTCTTGGCCGCAGTTTGGGCTTTGTACTCGATGGTAGCACCGAAGTTGAGAAATGATGTCAACTCCATGCCTAGGAGCTCGAGATGTGTGTGTTTTCGAATAAGTACTGACATCGCGCCACAGAGTAACCCCCCACAGAGGCAAAGTTTAGTACCGCCTCACTTTGAAGTAGTGCACCTATATTGCGTGTTTGTATGAAGCTTTCTCTCTGTACGGTTATCTACTCCGGTCGAACCTCGTCATCTGTCACCGTAAAGTTTTGAAAAGTTATTAATTTTTAAGTGAAAACTTCTTTAAGCGCGTTAAGCACTTTTTGTTAAGGGAAAATCTTACGGGCTCGCGACATGCTCCAACGAGTTCAACGATTCCACGCTAGAGGGCGCTGTAACCAAATTACTCTATTTAACACGCTAATGTCTTTGAAATACAAAGAATAAAGAGCATTAATATCACATTCATCTGTATGTAGAAGATTTCAACTTTATATCTCATAGCTTTTGCCCGCGGCTTCTCCCGCGTGGAGGTCGGAAAATATCCCACGGGAACGTGTTACCGGGATAAAAAGTACCTATCCTATGTCCTAATCTGGGTCATGGTCTAACCATGTGCCAAATTTCATCCAAATCTGTACAAGCGTTTTAGCGTGAAAGCGTAACTAACAAACTCACTTTCGCATTTATAATATTAAATAAAAATAAATATTTAATAAAATATTAATAGTTAGGATTACTTTTTTCATCAATTATTGTTTGAATAGGTAAAATTATAGTAGTCACAAAAATTGAAAAGAGTATGCTTAGATGGTTTGGTAATGTTAAGAGGATGAATGAAAGGCGACTAACAAAAGGTATTTGCAAGGCTGTGACTGACATTGGCATGGCCACCATCAGGGATTTTAATTTGGATAACACAAAAAATTGTCGCTAATTAGTCGAAATTTGTCGCCAAATATCAGAATTTGTCGTCACTGGTTCAAAAGTTATAAGGGTTTATGGGTGGCCGATCTGGAAAGCATCTCCCCAGCTTGGCCCAATTTGAATCTCAAAAGCTCAGCAGCACCTAGCGAAGATCTGTTTTTTCCCAAATTTAGTCGCTAATTAGTTGGAATCAGTCGCCAAATATCAGAATCTGTCGGTCACTCGTTCAAAAGTTATAAGCGTTTCTAGGTGGCCGACCTGGGAAGAATCTCCCCAGCTTGGCCACATTTATATCTCAAAAACTAGGGCACCTGCCGAAGATCTGTTTACTCACAAAGTCGCTAATTAGTCGCAAGTTTTCGCCAAGTCACATAATTAGTCGGTGTGTAAATAAAAAGATATTAAAGAATTAATTTTCTCCATACATTGGTACAGGCAAGTACAAAATATTTTAAGTAGTTTCAAACAGTATCTATGATGTCTTAAGGTGGAATGTTTGTTTCGAAATATAATAAATATAAAGTTATTCTATAATTTGAACCTACCAAAGGAAAACTGTAATGCAGGTGGCGTTCTGTACTTTCTGCCTACCCCCATAGGAAGAAGGCGTGAGTTTATGTAAGTATGTAGGTAAAATTCTTAAATTGTAATTGAAAAATCCGCTTGTAAAAAAATCTTTATGGTGATTTAAACATAGGATTTTGGGTTTAAGTATTCAAATAATCAAATCAAAGTACTCAATATGTAAGTGGCACCACAAATTAGCATCCACAGGTACCTACGTTTTCTGATCCATTTGTTTACATTTTCATCAGATAATTTTGGAACAGACTATAGCTGTGCACGTCAAACTTTATGGCTGCTCTGAAGTGCGCTAAACGCTGCGCAGTACCCCACCCCTCACCCCCGCTGACACAACTACTTGTTACTGCGCAGCGACTCGCCTCATGTGCCGAGCCGCCATGAAGTTTGAATCGGACTGTACGAGTCGCTTGGCTTATCAAGATTTCCAGTAACATCTAATACTCTACTACCTGGTTCTCATCCTCAACTTGACAGTACAAACAGGACACTCCACAGTCTTCTCGCTATGCGTATCAGCATGTCGTCTCAATATGTAAGGTTCGGGGAAGCCGCGGCCGCACTGATCACAGATGTACCTTTTGCGGTCCGCACAGTGCACTCTTCGTATGTGGGCTGTGAGGCGCTTTTTGGTTGAGAATGTACGAAGGCAGTTGAGCTGAAACAAATGTTTTGTTAATAAGGTGGTTTTTTTTTGTTCATATTAATGAATTTTTACTTTCTATAAAGAATTATTTTTTTAATTACAAAAATCATTTGTTCACATTATGTTCATTTCATTTCATTTCATTTATTTGCATACCATAATGTGAATAAAGGTGTTACAAATTGGCTTAAAGCTAAGATACAGTTATGGACCCTGTAAGGGCACAGCAACATAAGTAACAGGGAAAAACTAATTAATTAAAATTAAACATTAAATTAAATAATAAAATTAAATAATAGAATTCAGAACATGGATAATAAATTATATAATTATACAATAGTTATTGTTTATTTTATATGCGTGAATGTAATAGGTAAATGTAATAATCATGCAATTCATGTAATCTCAATTAAATATAAAAATCTACTGCAATTCCAGTCATAGTTTATCATTCATGTATTCATTTACATTATAGTAGCTTTTGTTTATTAGAAATAGCTTTAATTTATTACTAAACATATTATATTTATTTATATTCTTAAGATGTTCCGGTAGTTTATTATATATTTTTATTGACATTACATATGTACTTGATGAATGCATTTTAAGTCGTGATGTTGGAATGTTTAGTCTGTTTTTGTGTCTAAGAGTAAATCTGTCCTGTACGTCTTCTCTTTTGGTGTATAATTCGGGATATTTTCGTACAAATTTACAAATTTCAAATATGTAAAGGCAAGGCAAGGTCAAAATCTTCAGTTCCCCAAAGTGAGGCTTACAACTGTCAGTTTCATCTATGTTAACTATGGTTCTAATAAGCTTTTTCTGTATGGTAAATAATGTGGGCGCGTCAGTACTATTACCCCATAAGATGACACCATATTTGAGCCATGCATAAGCATACGCGTAATACATGACCAGTGCAGTTTTAAGGTCTGTAGTTTTTTTGATCTCGCGGAGTGCATAAGAAAATTTAGATAACTTCGCCCTTAATTTTTGGATATGGGACTTCCAATCAACGTGCGAGTCTATGTCCAGGCCTAATAAAGTGAACTTACCAACAGCGTCTAGTTTCGAGCCTTTAAAACTAAAATTTATGTCTAACGGTGTTTTTTGCCGGGGGCAGAACGTCATTATTTTGGTTTTATTAAAGTTTATTTCCAGATTATGTTCCGTCATCCAATGTTGACAGATAACACTTTTTAACCGACTTAAAAAAGGTGGTTATCAATTCTATGTATGTAATATTATTTGAACAGCAATATATTCACATATGATAATTTATTAGGGCTTTCGAACAAGTATACCTACAAATTTTTATAGGTGCAAGTATGTATGTTTGGCCACGCATTTCTCCGAAACTATAAATCTGATTGTGACCATTTTTTTATTTGCTTACATTTACTTCAACATAAGGAACGGTGAAAGTGTCATCAAAATCGGTTCAGTAGTTTTCAAGATATGAACTAAGACGTGAAGTGTGCCGGCCTGGCTTATTGAAACGAGCTATTGGTGTGGTGTCAAAGGGAAAATATCTCAAAACCTTGGACAAATAGTAAAAACAAATAATACACAAATAATAGTGCAAAGTTGACAATAAAACTATCAACTACTTATTATAAACAAATATTCCAGGTTTTACTTAAAACTAAAAATTACGAAATAAAAAGTAATTTAAATAAATTCAATCGACTGCAAAAAGAAATTATCTCAAAATTATGAAATAATTTACAATTTCGGAAGTTGGTGGAAAAGAACAAATTGAAAGTTTCTTTTTTTTTGAAGTCGATTTAATTTTTTTTAAATCACATTTCTTAAAATTGTTTGTTTAGTGCAGGGGTCCCCAACCTTTTAACATACTCGCCCCAGCTATCTTTTTTGTAAATCACTAAGCCCCGGAGTTACTTTGTCGACTTATGTAGAAAAGCTTAAGAATGTAATAGCAAGTGATAATTTATGCACCCCCTCACTTATATACTATTCTTTTGATGTCAAAAGAAACTCTAACGACAAAGTAACTACTTTGTCGAGTTATGCAAAAAACTCAAGAATCATGAGCATGCATAATATAAGAGCGAGCGAAGGGAGCTCGATTAATTTTGCACAATTTCAGAGACGTTACATTTTTCTTTTAACCATTCATTCAGAAAAAGAAGTTACTTTGTCTACTTATGCAGAAAAGCTGTAGAATTAAGAGAGTGTAGAAAGCAAGAGCGAAGAAGCGAGATCGAAAATCTAAGCACCCCGCCTCGAATATGTTCGGTTTTCTTCGAAACATTCGTACAAAAAGCAAGAAAACTAATTTTGTCGACTCATTGCAGAATAGCTGAAGCTCATCAGTATAATGAAACGTTTGGGTTTTGAAATCTAGCCTTAACCTTTTCTAATACCAAGAAAATAAATATAACACACGCCTTGTTCCCCGAAGGGTTAGGCAGAGGTGTACCTATAGTACAACCACATTTCGGCTGTTATGTTTAAGCTCCATTTAATAGGGGCAAGCCTATTGCCATCAACCGGGGACAACAAACCCAGACTCCGGGCTGCTACTGAGAAATTCCGGATGCCGCTGTGCCCCCATCAGTCACTGTCAATCTCCCAAGGAAGGCGCACCCCACCAGTTGGGAACCTGTGGTCTAGGCCTCTAGAGGTTGCATGCTTGTCCACTGAGCAAGGGGTCCTGGATTTATTTGATGCCTAAGTTAGATAAATTTTAAACAGAGCTTTGCAGGAACAGCCTAGAGTCTGGACTTGTACCCAGTTTATGGCAATAACTCACTCTCAGCAGATTTTTTTTTCACAATTTCATGTTTGTTCCCATGGTAAAAGTTGTTTTTTATCATGAGTACAATCATGTGTTTAAGTATCGGTTACTAATTACCAGTCACCCTTTATTATGATGATTTATTTTATTACCTGAGGGCATTTTGTTGGGGAACCATCTTCTATATTGAACTGATATTTTTTATATTTCTTGCCAGTCTCCTTACGTATTGTTACACTGTCTAAGATTGTTATTTCATCTTGTCTCTTGTCTGTAACAAAAAAGAAATTTTAGAGCATCATGTATTTACCAGACTTATTTTGGAGACTCCCTAGACTTTTAACTACCGGTGTTCTTTTTTACTAAATTTATGTGTACTATCTATCGGACACTTACATCTGATCAATTTGAAAACAAAATCGCGTGCACATGATGACCAAATTTTAATCTGTTGGCAAGCGTTACTATAGCGACCGAGCGCTGCAAGCCAGAATAGTCTTTATGGTGTATAGATATTTGTTTCTCCCATAGTTCTTATTCTTATTCCTATATTATATTTCTATTTTTCCTTATATTACTTAGAACAGTTCTTGGACATAGTTTATTTATCTTTCATGTGTCATATAGGTATGTGGTAAAGACACTTTTTTATTTTGATCAACTTTATCTATTGACCGCCTCGTTGGTCTAGTGGTCGCAAGCGCTACTGCTGAGCATGAGGTCTTGGGTTCGATTCCCAGGTTGGGCAGTATTATTGGGTTTTTCTATCTGGAATTTCTCAGTAGCAGCCCAGAGTCTGGATTTGTGCCCGGTAGATGGCAATAGGCTCCCTACCTATTACATGGGACTTAAACATAACTGGCGAAATGTGGGTTTACTATAGGTACACCTCTGCCTAACCCTTCGGGGAAACAAGGCATGATGTTATGGTTATTAGTTTGACCACCTGCAGCAATAATACATAATATGTGGGCGTATAAGCAAAAAGGGTCCAGTAGTGGGGTATTGAATTAAGACCAGATTCGGTATCTAGAATAGTCAATTGATAATAAGCATTACAAAAATATTCAAAAACTGGCACATTTTTTTTTAACAGACATTTGAAGTTGAAACTGAAAAAACTTGATTTGAGAAAATGCATTTTCAAAGTTTGGTTTTTTTTGGTACAACTTAGTACATTTTCTGATGTTTCTAAGTACATTTTCTGGTACTTAGAAACATCATATAAAGTCATTTACTATATGAACTTGTAGATAATTGTGCATTAGTTAATAATCAATTAAAATAATGTACTGCAATTTTTTAACTGCATATATTTCAGAAACTAAATGCAGAGACCCTTTTTGCTTGGACGCTCACATATTATAATCTAGCTTACTTATAGGAATTCATGAGACAATATTTACCATTTGATGAGTCTTCTGTATTTGTATAGTTTTTCAAAGGTTCAGCAAACACAATACTGTTCATTCTATAGAATCTTGGTTTAGTAGCTAAAGCGCCTTCAGCTCCAAATTCTTCCAAAGGCTAGAAATAAAAATGTTTGTTTGGTTCAAGCTCATACATGGTAAAAACGTCTTCGATTAAAGCTTACATTGTACCATTACATACAAAGACTAGTATACAAGACTGGAGATTAAATATGCCATACTTTTTTTTAACAAATATAAGGTAAGACGACCCTGTGACTGTAAATTTACTAGATCCTAGTAAGAAGGTAGAAATTTAAGCGAATAAAGAAAATTCAAACTGACTTACATCGGTTTCCGAATTAAAATGAGCACCGTTGCTTTGTTCATCGCTGCTATCACATAGTATATTAATAGAATGTTCCATTTTCAGTAAAGTTTCGCCAGATTACAGTTAACTGTACGGATTTATATTAATTTTTTTATTTCATTGATGATATCCATTTACGATTTTGATATTTATATTTTATTGACATGGTAGAATTTTGACATTATTTTTCGATATTACCATATCACACAACAAAAAAAGTACATTTTTGTCACGCAAGATAAAAGAGCAACTGAATACTGAAAAACACATGATTAAAAAATGTAGCTGATAAACTGCTTTAAAATAATTTTTCGTAATTTGTAGTTAGTAGCTGATTTGGTTTCCTAAAATTACTGCTACCTCACTGTAGGTTATATCGCAAGGCAACATTATTGTAATGATTACGTTTAATTATACCACTACGGCTTCCCTGTTATTATTAATTGTATCATTTCATGCAAATTACAGTAAATCAAGCGTCAGCTTATTTAATTCTATCAAGTATGTAAAACGGTAAGAAAATAAGCTTAATTTGAAACGATTTTTTGACTGAAATCACAACAAAAACCTTTTCAGTTTATTGAGTTTATTTTTCACCCTAATGGCCAATAACAAAACGCATTTATTCTTTGATCCTTTGGCGAAGCGTGTTTCGTTTCGTGTGAATTTATTTTGTTATTAATTTTGCCGCAGCTCATGTACTAAAATACTTATAAGACGCGTCAAATTCACGTATAGCGTGGTTATTGTGTAATTAAGTATTTTATTTGTTTAATTTGCCAAAATGGTTGTTGTATCATCAACATTTTCAGTACCGGCCGAGGGAATTTTAATGCAGTTGCCTTCGGTGCAGCTAATAGTTAATAACGACGTGGATTTGGGGACAGCTACTTTGTATATCACCGAGCAGTAAGTTAAAAATATATTTTATGTACCCAATGGCTGAATTTCAATGTTTTTGTTTTGTGACATTTTGCGCAAGGGCGCACGTTTTCATGAAGGTTCACGCACATTTTTCTGGTCAGAATAACAAAGGGAATATTAGAAAACGTGGTTTTTCTGTTAACAATGAAATCTAACTGAAACAAGTTCTCTATAAAACTTAATTTTCTAAATCATAAGCTGGTTTAGAATAAAAATACTTTTGAAGCTGAATTGTTTACTATTTTCTTCGTGATCAGCTGAATGTAACGAAAACAGATGTCATCAACTCATCATACAAGCATCAAGTCGTTGTACAGTGTACATACTCAAAATTATTATAGGTACCTTAGGGCTAAGTTATTAATACCCGGTTTCTGAATTGAGAATTTGAAGTTGAGAACATCCTAGTCTGTACACAAATCATTTTTTCGTTTCTGATTTTTTTAGTTTCTGAGTTTTTTTAACCATAATCAAAATTTGAGTATAATAATATCATTTACTCAAAGACAGAAAGCATGCTTAACTCATGCTTAAGGTTGTCAGTTGCGTTTCTAAACTAAGAAAAATGTGTTTGACAATACTCAAAGCATTATTAACGTCAAGTTAAGCATTTGAAAGTTGACACCAATTTCGGCTACTCAAACCGTAGTCAGCTAGAGTACCTAGTGATTTTGATCCTAATGAGTGATGATGATACTTCTCTGTCGTCTTTGGAGATGCCTCAACATAGACAACCACACAGAAGAATAGCAGGACAACAGCCTAACTTGTCCATCACGCTCAGCGATGAACAATTTAAGAGACGGTTCCGCTTTACGAAGGAGCCGGTTAGGTTTATTATTAACAAAATAAAGCCTAGACTGACCTGTCGTCTTCAACGGCGGGACTGTATTTCTCCCATGTTGCAGCTACTAATAGCTAAAGAAAAAAGATGAAAAAATCTTAAACATCATGCAATGGCCATCTCGATCACCTGATCTTTCTCCCATTGAGCTTGTCTGGGATGAACTGGATAGAAGGGTGAAAAATCATTCTCCTACGAGCTCAGAACATTTGTGGAAGCTATTAGAGAGCGAATGGAACAAATTAGGTGAAGATTATTTTAATAAATAAATTAATAGAATGTCTAGAATATGCAAGAAGCTAATAGGAGGACACTTTGGTGAAGCTAAAATTTAATTTAATTTTATATTGTATGTAAAATTTATGTTCTGCTTAAATTAGTGTTTGTTTATATTTTAATTTTTTTACCATACATTTAAATTGAAATGACTGTTTTGTTTTATTTGATTTTACCGTGCTGCTTCCAAACTCTTGGATGGTCGTGTATGTATTCGAGATTTGCTACTTTTCTCAAATCAGAAACCGGCTGTAAGTAGGATAAAATGGTCTGATATTGAAATTAGGAGTGAGCTTCATTCAATCAGAAACTTATGCTTTTTTTTTTCTAACTGGACCTGACTGCTGAATTTAATTTGACGAAACTGAAATATTAGCAGATTGAGGCTACTCTAGTCCCGACACACGTCTACACCATTTTTGCATGTATACAACCTCATCTGTTTACCACCTTTTTATGGGCATTTATAAAGCTTTGTCTGCACTATTGTAATTTTGCAGGTTTTATGTACTTATAGTTGCCGGCACGAGTCGTGAGCACAAACTCCACTTTTAAACCTTACGAATCTTATTTCCTATTATGGTAATTCGTACACGGGCAGGGGCAATGAGGTTTGGGCACGCCACAATTGCGGCGATAAGTCCCCTCTTTGAGGAGTGGCTGGAGAGGCGCCACGGCGTCCTCACCTTCCGCCTAACGCAGGTCCTCACCGGACACGGGTGCTTCGGGAGGTACCTGTTCCGGATAAGGCGGGAGGAAACGCCCGGGTGTTACCACTGTGTGGATCGCCCGGAGGACACGGTGGAGCATACGGTGGAGGTCTGCCCGGCTTAGGCGGAGCACCGCCGTGTCCTCGCGGAAGCGATCGGCGGCGGCGATCTCTCGCGTCCGGCCCTGGTCCAGGCCATGGTACGGGGCGAGAGTACATGGGAAGCCATTACCTCCTTCTGCGAAGCAGTAATGCTCGCGAAGGAGGAGGCGGAACGCGTGAGGGAGAGGCAAGCTTTGCGCCCTCACGCCCCTAGTCGCCGCAGGAGACGCCCTGGGCGTCGGGAATTGACAGCCGATTCCCGGCCACCGTAGGCGCGGGCTTGCGGACGGCGAGCAATGGGTAGCTCGCCGTCCGGTAAGGACCAAGCCCGAGTCGACGGCGCGTTGTGTTCCACGCGCGCCTCAAAGAGATGTCAGCACTATTGACGGGGTCCGCTAGGGCCGATGCTAGCTAGGGTTGCGGGATGTTCGAAAGAGTTACCGTGGCCCTGGCACAGGCAACAGAAGGAACACGGGTGGGTTTTAGTCAGTAAAAGTCTGACACGCCCTCCCGCTCCGCCCAGAGCGGGAGAAGTCATTTGATGATTTCCCATCCACAAAAAAAAAAAAAAAAAAGGGGCAATGAGGTTAATATAAGATCAAGCTTATATAAGTACTGGTAGAAAACAGAATACAAGAGCCCGCTGACGACGGCAACAACAGTTCATGTGGAATTTGTGCTCAAGATTCATGCCGGCAACTATACTTGGCGTCCAACTTCAGTTGTCAGTCGCTTTAAACTATACTCTGGGGTACCTCACTTGCAATCAACCTACAGTCAACTGTCAACTATCTGTCAAACACCACAGCAGGCAGTTAAAAAAAATTGTTAAATCTTTCTTCCAGTAACGTAGTATGGGGAGGTGGCATTGGCAGACAGGGAGGTCCTTCGCCCACAGTGACCCTGCTGTACCAGAACATCTCCCTGCATGCTGTACAGAGGGACCCGGGGCCTGGACTCATCCTGGTCATCAATCATGAACTTGGGTAAGACTGATACGAGAGAAAATATTCTTGGATTGCTTCGTTGGTCTAGTGATCGCAAGCGCTACTGCTGAGCATGAGGTCCTGGGTTCGATTCCCAGGTCGGGTAAAGTGTTATTGGGTTTTTCTATCAGGAATTTCTCAGTAGCAGCCTGGAGTTTGGATTTGTGATCAGTTGATGACAATAGGCTCGCCCTCTATTAGGTACATGGAACTTAAATATAAACATAACTGGCAAAATGTGGGTATACTCTAAGCACACCTCTGCCTAACTTGTCAGGGATTACAGGAGTGATGTTATGCTATGACTAGTTAAGCTGGCTTGCCTCAGGTTTATTGAGCCGGAGGCAAGCCAGCTAACTTCCTGAGTGACTGCATGGTTTGATTACACCATGTAAGTCACTCAGGATAAAAGGTTGCAGGCCATATCAACAAAATAAGCCTGTAGGTACAGACGCCAGCAGGTCAAGCTACCCGAAACTGTCAAATGTTCCTAATCAACCGTGAACCTAATGCTTTAGCGATAAAGTTGAAAATCTATTAAAGAAATTTGACAGATTGTAGAAGCTTGATGTGCTGCCGTCCATACAAATTTCCCTGCAACTTTCTCATTTAGATTTAACAAGTATTGATTACCATTGCATGTTTGTTTGTAATTGGAATAAAAATGACAAAATGAGTTTACAGGTCTTTTCCGTAGCAATTTACACCTAGCACTTGGTTTAATTGAAGATAGTCTAAAAAAATATTGTATCTACTGAATATTTCTGATTTGCCTGGATAAGAGTAAGCCCACGTTTGCACAGGCCGTAAAAATATCGCGGCGGGATTTTATCGAGCACTGGATTTTATACTCTCGGTGTTGAGCCGAGCATTGAGAATCTAACAGAGTGAATCTCAGTGCGTCGAATAAACACACCGTTGGATTTTTCAACTCTCAGCGCTAAGCAGAGCGTTGAAAATCCAGTGCGCGAAAAAAATCGCCGCGGGAAAAAATCGCTGCTTAAAGGCTATATATAACCGGAGATCGAGTTAAATGGCGTGTGACTTGGAGAGGCATATCGTCTTGTCCAGAAATTGATTGTTATGGGCTGATTGTGATGTCTGGTTTCAAACTCAAAACATTTTCCCAATAAACTATTTACAAGTAATCAGTCAGTCAGGATAATGTAGCTAGTTGCCCATTCCAAAGCGTAGTAGGTTCCCATGAGCAAGAAACTCCATGGACACTCTTTTAAATCAAAACATGTTTCATCTCAGTTTACCCGAGATGACACAGCAAGGCGCCGGTGACGCGATAGCAGACGACGATGATGATGAGTACGACGCTGATGAGGAGCCCATGACTAAGCTACGGTAAGACAATCTACTACACCTTTATACCAGGGACCGACACCGGTACGATCAATACGGGTATTTTTTCGGTTACAACATTTATTTTTTTACAAATATTTTTAAAGGTTACTTTAATTCTTAAATTGAATTCAATCGGTATTAATACCGGTAACCGAAATGAAAATTACCAAAGAAAGAAAAATTGTTTATTCTGCACAAACAAAACGCACATTACAAAAAAAAAACAATGAAATAAAGTAAACACATAAAGTATCCAAAAGCCTCATACCTCTATCTTACATGTGCCTGTGGGCATTACCGACAGGGGAAACTACCGGCCAATCTCTCTCGCAACTACCATTGCTAAAATATTGGACAGTATGCTTGATTGGTGCTTGGAAAAACATCTAGACCTGCACGACTCACAGTTTGGGTTTCAACCTGGCCTGTCCACTGAAAGTGCAATCCTAAGTCTCAAGAATACTGTCCAATATTATACAGATCGTAAAACGCCGGTGTATGCCTGTTTCCTGGATTTTTCCAGGGCTTTTGACTTAGTGTCATATGATGTGCTCTGGAGGAAGTTGGGGGACAGGAATGTACCGGCGGAAGTTCTTAAGGTTCTGCAATTTTGGTATGCTAACCAAACGAATCAGGTGAAGTGGTCCAACATTCTGAGGCTTATGGGTTAGAGTGCGGGGTGAGGCAGGGGGGTTGACCTTTTTTTTTTTTTTTTTGTTTCGGGGTGGAAAATCCTCATGGATGTCCTCCGCCCTGGGGTGGGCGGAGGGGTCTGTCAGACTCTTACTGACTAAAAACCACCCCGGTGTTCCATCTCACACCTACGCCGAGGGTCGCGGGAACTTACGATCCTTCCGCAACCTCCGGCTGGTGCCGGCCCGCCACGGCAGGCCTCTCCTAGTGTCGAGGGGGGGAGTGAGGTGTTTGACTCCCCCCGCGACGTCTAAGAGGGGCGCGCGTGGAACACTACGCGCCGCCACCTCGGGTCCGATGTATGGGGGGCGACGGACGTAGGGGGGTTGACCTCACCCAGGCTCTTCAACCTTTATGTGAATGACCTCATAGTCGAGCTCAGCAGTATGCGTGTGGGCTGTCGGGTGGGTGGTGTTAATATTAATAGCATCAGCTATGCAGACGACATGGTGCTGCTGGGCCCGACTGCAGGTTCTATTGGAGAGATGTTGAAAGTTTGTGAAGACTACGCGGCTAGACATGGGCTCGTGTATAACGTGAAGAAATGTGAGTACATGGTCTTTGGGGTCGCTGGTAAGTGTGCAGATTATTCACCTAACTTTACCCTAAATAGCTTGAGCATAAGAAGAGTAAAACAATTCAAATATCTGGGACATATGCTTACCGACGACCTGAAAGACAATGTGGATATTGAGAGGGAGCGCAGGGCTTTGGCGGTCCGCGGTAATATGTTGGCTCGTAGATTCGCCCGCTGCACGGACCAGGTAAAAATAACGCTTTTCAAAGCGTATTGTCAGGGTCTGTACACGGGTGGTCTGTGGATCAACTACACCAAAAGGTCGCTAGATGTCCTGCGCGTCCAGTAGAACAATGTGTTTAGAATGCTCTTGAGACTGCCCCGGTTCTGTAGTGCATCGGAGATGTTTACGCAGAACCGTACCGTACCGTACCGTAGGCTTCCACGCAATTGTGCGGAAGAAAATAGCGTCTGTGGCAGCTAAAACCTGGGCCGGGGGCAACAGCATTCTAAGAACAGTGACTGAGAATGTGTTTTCCCCTTTTATGAGGCATTTTGTGGAGAAGATGACCGGTTGAAAAACTGGTTTCGTCTTCTTTACAAAGTGACTCATACCCAAATAATACCCAAATTGTTTTATCTTAATTTATGTATGTACTAACACTAGGTTTAAGGTACTTTACTAACACTACGGAAAAATAAATAAAATAAAATTAGTCAAAGGGCGCGCATCGCTGTGTGTGTGTCAGAGTCGAGTCGACCCGCGCGCCGGCGGACACCAATCGTGGCTCTCCGCATTCCCTGGCTGGCGATATTCTGTTTATTTCTCGTAATGAAGGTCATTTTTAGTTAACCGATATTAAAATGGTAACCTAAATAGAGGTAACATGTTTCTTCTTGGTTACCCAGAGAGCGGTAACCGTAGTTGTAGATGTAACCAAAATTCTTCGATACCTGTACAGTAATTGGACGTAGTTACACGAAAAGAATCCAATCCTCACATGACTTTGTGTGGATTGGATCCTTTTCGTGTAACTACGTCCAATTTATTAAGGTTTTCGGTCCCTGCCTTATCTTTACTCTATACAAATAAATAAAACTGAAGCGTCTGTTTGTAATGTCAAAATAACAACTTTTTACTAAATGCATGAGAAAGTATATGTATATGGTACTTACTGTCTGTTTGTTCCGGCTAATCTCCAAAACGGCTGGACTGATTTTGACCCGTCAAAGCCAGTGAAAGTCGGGACTTTCACTTTATTTACTAGCTGTGGATGTCGTAAGATACACAATATACTAAAATAACAGCCACATTTTAATAAAATTTCCTCGACCCCGACCCGTCGCGTTGCATCGCCCGCCCGCGCTATTACTTCGTTTTCGCTTAGTGTTCTTTCCGACTTTTTTCTTTTTGCTCGGCTCTTAAGGGTCGTAGCGTGATGTTAAATAGCCTATATCTATCCTCGAGAATTTGGCTACCAAATGCAAAAAGAATTTTTCAAATCCTACTTTTTGATTATAATGTCATGGGTTTTATTTTTTTTTTGTGCGGAACCCTAATTATTTTTCAAAAATAAAAGTAGCCCAAGTTACCCGCCGTAACACCAGCTATCTGCCAGTGAAAGTCCCGTCAAAATCGGTCCACCCGTTTCGGAGATTAGCCGGAACCAACAGACAGACAGACAAAAATGTTAAAAATTGCTTTTTTGTTATAAGAACCGTTTATACTTTCCTATGCATTTAGTAAAAAGTTGTTATTTTGACATTACAAAGACACTTCAATTTTATTTATTTGTATAGATTTTAAAACTGTTGTGTGTGTTATATTTTTGTAATCTTCTCTTTTTTTTTCAAGGCCTTACTACGTCTAAAATCTGCCATTTTGATTTTATAAAAATAAAACCTAGCCTGTAACCACCGCGCGTGATCTAGACGACTCGCTAGATACCTCATGTATTAAAATCCATCAAGCTATTAGGATGCTTCGAAGGTATAAATAATCCCACATACATACAAAGATACATAGATACGCGTGAAAAACATAACCCTGTCTTTGCTGCCGCGTAGTCGGGTAAATACAATAGAAAACTTAATGATTTGGCAAGGTTGGCGTAGTGTCCGAGTAGCGGCCTGGGGGCCAACCGCCACCTCAGTACTTCATAGTGACAAAGAGATGGAGGTATACGTCCTACGTAGCTCCATCTCTTTCTCACACTGAAGTAAGATTAATATAACACAGCTCAAAAGATAGTGCTTGGCCCCCTGGTTTTGATACCTGTAATACTTATTTGTTAAGCCCTGTAATCATTGGAAACATTGTTGAGCAACAACCGTGCAACATTGTTTCCCACTAAATCAAATGTTGCGTGGCAAGAACGTTGCGCTTCTTTTGTTTACCATGAATACGGATTATAATCATGATGTTGCTAACACATTGCAACATTCTGTGTAGCTAGCAACATGATTTCCGTGACGCAAAAATAATGTACCGCAACTATATTGTGCATTTATGATCCATAAGAAATCGTAGCAAGGGTATATGTTTTATTTCAATCTACATTTCCAAGAAAAAATTGTGTGGGAAAGGGAGAGGGAAGCCTGTGCATGATGGATAATACAGACTAATTAAAATCAAAATCAAAAGTCATTCATTTATATTAGAGTGAGAATCAGCACTTTTTGAACGTCAAAATTACATAAGACTGTCTCTGAAAACGCCTGATCTTCACCGCTTCCCAGTGCTTGAGCTGGGAAGAAGTGGCGTTAGAGTGGTGTTAGATTAGACATTCCCAACTTCCCCTAACAAAACTATCTCTCCACCACTCAGATTCGTCCCACCAAATGACAACGATTTGGAAGGGATGTTCCTGGCGATGAACCAGGGCCAATCGCTGCACCCGGACCCCGCGGACGAGATAGATGAGGACGAGGAGCCCTTTATGGACGGCGAGGAGTTAGATGAAGGTAACGTTTTAAGAGAATCAAGACGAAAGTATTTTGCAATACTGTGTCTGTAATTTATTTCAATCAATCTGCCTAGCCTTTTCCAACTATGCTTGGGTCGGCTTCCAGTCTAATCGGATGCAGCTGAATACCAGTATTTTTCATGGAACGACTGCCTATCTGACCTCCACAACCTAGTTACTGGGTAATACAGTACTCCTTGGTAAGACTGGTTGTCAGACTTTCGGGCTTCTGACGACTCGTAACGACTGTCAAAGATCCAAGAATAACAGCCGGGACCAACGGCTTAACAACCCATCCACGGAGCGACCGCGGCAAGCGTAGCTTAACCTGATCGATCGACCCGTGTGGGTGCTGTTACTTAGCCACGGGCCCCTTCGAAAACAGCCACATTAATCTTAATTTTTTTTGCCTCCAACAACTTAATTATAATACTACAAGATGTCCCGGAAATAACGCAAAGGGGTCTGAAGGGGTCATTGTACTCATAATTATGAACAACTTTTACTATGGGACCAAACCTGAAATCGCGAAAAAAAAACTTCTGTTCCCTACATTTATGTTCGCATATCTTGTCAAAATGTTGGGAACAGCAGTTTTTTTTTAATTTTAGGATTGGTTCCATAGTAAAAGTTGTTCATAATGTTGAGTACAATGACCCCTAAAGAGGTTGTGCCTTAATGGGACATGTTGTATATCGATGTCTATTTTTCCCAGGAGAGGACGAGTTTGAAGATGCAGAGGAAAGCAACAATTCTCCTGAGGACGCGGCCGCTCGGCTGCGTCAGATGAGGTTGGACAACGTGAACGGACAACATGATCGCTTAAATGGTGAGTTTGGAACTGTGGTCTGTGGGTCTATTTCTAGTTCTTCAACTCAGCCTATCGCAGTCCACTGCTGGGGGCCAAAAGTGTGAGAAAGAGATGGAGGTATACGTGCTGCATAGCTCCATCTCATTCTCACACTGAAGTAAGGTTAAAACAATACGGCTTAAGAGGTGGTGGTTGGCCCTCTAGACATAGGCCTCTCCCAGGCCGCGCCACAACACTGTCCTCCGCCTGGACCTCAGCCTCACTAAAGTTGGAACCAGGTTGTTTACTAGTCAATCGATAACATCCATCGTTGTGGTGCAACGAAGAAAGAAAAAAAAGAAGGAAAAATATTTTATTTGGGACTCGCACAAGAAATACAAACAGTAAAAAAAGTTTCATTTAAGGCGAAAGCGTCAGGGTAGCCCGCGACATTTAAATTTTCTTACGTTTTTTGCAATTTACGGGTCAGTTTTGGATTGTATGTTTATTAAAATATGATTCGCGACCGTAACAAACAAATACATATTTGTTACGGTCGCGAATCATACTTTAATCAACATATACCCAGACACTGAGCTGCAAATTGCAAAAATCGTAAGAAAATTTGAAATTCGCGGGCTACCTTGGCGCTTTCACCTTAAATGTAATATTTATTATTATTTGTTTCAGACGAAGCCGAGGACGCCGAGATCGCCGAGTGATCCCCTGTACACATAACATCTATGTAAATTAACTATTATTGCTTCTTCAATGTGTACACTCATATGCGGCACACATACTCGAACATTTAGCTTTTAGAATCTACGCACATAAGGCGATGTTAGTATACTTGAAAATTTGACTATACCCGAATCGCTTTAGCGTGGCAATAGCGGTCATTGACCCACCAACATTTTCTGACATTCTTTATTTCAAAAACGGAAATAAAGTCCGTTAATGTCCTGAATCAATATCTGTCGTGATCTTCAACATGTTCCAATAACGAAAAACCATACATAGTTTATTGTTTAGGTTCCGACGGAGAGATATTAGGGAAAGGGTAATGACCGCTATTGCCACGGTAAAGCGATTCGGGTATAGCTAGAAATCTGCTATATTTGAATTTATAATCTCAGATAATTAGCATTCCATTGCCACTTACTCAGTTATCTACTTTAGCATTCATTACATTACATTTAAAGTTGATTTTAGAGTAACCTTTTTATATTATAAAGATCAATAAAAATTGGATGCAATGGAATTTGAACATTGTCTAGAGTGACATTGAGTTTTTTGTTCCAAACTTGATAATAACATCTCAAATAAATAATAGTCTTCTGCCAAACGAAGTACCATACTGCTATTTTTTCGGTAAGTACTAGAAGATTGTTGAAATTGTTGTGGTTTCTCCACAAAAGCCACTGATGATGTGTTGAAGTTTTAAAATTGATTATTCTATATGATTGAATACATTTTATTCCAATTTCACAAAAAGAGCAGCCTTTTCACTATGATTAGGACGAAAAGAAATAGCAAAATAGAGATGAAATGGCATGAATTGTATTGAATATTAAACCTGCATTTAATTAACAATTCTCGAATGTCGCGTCCCGAGTCGCAGTATGGCAACTCGGGATGTTAGTATTTTTCTATTTTCATAGAAACTAGTATGAAAGCTGAGTGTTTAAGTATGTGTGTATGTATAGATGTTTAATTTTAACACGATATAGCTGTTTGTGTGCCATCAATATATGCCCAACCATTCCTAAATGTAGGCCTCTCAAACGGATAGAGTATTAATTGGATTTTTTACTGACAATTACTTCTTTATGTGTAAATACATTGCTTTGAGCCCACAGTCAGACAATAGATTTCAGATGTATTCAGTTCTCCAACTAAAATGTAAATTGCATATGCATGATACGTCATTTTCAACAATATCATCGATAAACATCTTTGTCATCTCTGACCTAGACTAGAGTCAAGAGCAAACCTATCTCAAATAAAAAAAAAAAACGATGGAGAAATAGCTTTGACATTACCTGTTTGATGGTTAGGCGTAGCATGGGAGGTCGCACGTCGCTGGTAACAAAGCCAGTATAAGCTGACCTCTTATTCTTTTGAAACTCCGTACTATGCCAATCCAGCTCATGATCAAAGTGTTACTAAGAACGTGCGGCCTACTGTACGTGATATTATCAATTTTGGTGACGCTAATGAAGACAGTGGAATAGGGATGATGACTAAAAATGTTGTTTGTCCATCAGGTAGATTATTAAAAAATATTGAACACGTATTTTTATTTTTTTTACATTGAGTTAAAATGTGGCATGACGTCACGCCTTGCTAGATTTGATACTGAGTTGTGACGTAGCGAGCCCCACTCCTCCAACTTTAAAGCGTTTTATCTAAGTCATTTGTTATTAATAAGAAAAAAATACGTGTCTAATATTTCTTTGTCATCTGACTGACGGACTAAATAGAATTTCTTTTTTTTACCCAGCCATCATCCTAATTGAAATGAGCCAATGATGTGACTGTTAGAACTCGACATTTCATAAATACTTTGCTGTTACAAAAACGATGCACAACTGGCATCTTACATAAGACAGAGTTTGCCTAGGTAATAAATGACTTAAATTCATTACCCTTCTTTACTGCGCAATAGTCGGAGTAAAAAAACTTATAATATTGCAATATCTATCAGTTTTTGAGGCTATCATTATTAATATCGGGCAAAATGAGTATCGAAACAGCTTTCGAACACTTGAAGCGGTATTCTCTGCCAAACACCGGTTTTCTGCCAATTAAAATCTCAATTACGAGTTATTATTATTTTAGAGGCGTGTGAACTCCAAATAATATATTGTTTTCTAAGACATTTTTGTAACAATAGATGTTAAAGTTAGGCTAGGCATGCAATTTTGTGCATTGTGTCATTCATTAGGTAAACTTATGGACCGCCGTCGGGCCATCGGACATGGTACGCTTTTATAATTTATATCGCGACGATATTATATCGTGGACGTCTACGACAGGGAAGCAAAATGTATAGAAATTTTGTTAAAAATCGTGCACGTTATAACGTTATCGTGGACGGAAATTTATGGAAATATATGAAGACGTCGTCGTTCCATATATTTTACTTCCCTGTGATATCGTGATGCCGTAGATGTCTGCGATAATATTTTTACGTTAGAAACTATAGAAACGCCCATTCGATGGGTGTGGGGATGATCGGATAATGTAGCAGTAAGTACTGATAAAATCTGTTATGCATGTTTATACATATTGAAATAGTTATCTTAGGGCCTGTTTCTGTTACCTGGTAGACACTATCTATAAGTTTACCTGAATTTATCCAAAGGTAGTGAAACAGGCATTAAGTCAGCAAACCTACGACCTTATGAAATTCTAGAATACCAATAAAATGTTGAAATTGATACAAATTGTATTTTAGTTCCTAAATGGTGGTGGTCAGTTTCGTATAATTTTTAGTCTGTAATACAGAACCTCACTCAAAACTCGAGCATTCCTTAAAAATCGTTTAAAGCCTTTTGATTGGTTGAAATTATTTTTATGTAATGCTTGAGTCTTGAGTGAGGTTCTGTAATACGGGCCTTAGAATCTGAATATATAGAAAATTTACGATGAGAATTTTATAGAATATAAAAATCTACAAGTTTTCTTCGAATAAATAATAGGCTAATGCACAAACTTGCATTCGTAGTTTGAAATCTTCAGATATGTATTTTTATGATATTTTTGTATCAAGTGGCTTTTGCACCTAGCTGCTAAAGCATAGAAGCTGTAGGTACCTTACTTGCGACTCGACCGTCAAATGCAGCCAAAATTGGTACAAAATTAATTTTCACATTTTTTATTACGGGCGTTTCCAACATTTCTGAATTAACATTTTCCTGACGATGTAAATTACTCAGAAGTTCCTATTTTTATGTGGAAAGTTGTTTTTGACGGTTTTAGGTCGTAATATTAAAAAACGTTGATTTTAATGCTTATTCTCGGCAATATTGAATAAGTACCTAGGTGTAAAAATTATAGAAAACGTTTTGTATGTAACATTCTCTCGGTGTATTTGTGTATTAAAACTATGGCGATTACCCAGTTTTGTGCGCAATGCGATTGATTTACAAAGGCGCTAAAAGACGAAAATGAACCTATATGTATTTTGTGTTGTAACTAGTTTTTGACCTAAACCCACGAATACACTAGGGAACAAAATGTCCCTCAACATGACGCGCAACGCTCAATCTACGTGACGCTGCAACCTTGCAGTGTCCCGCAATATGCACGCAAGATTCAGTCACACCATCTTGAGACGCATTTATCTGGTGCGGATCATGTTGCTAGTTCTCACTCCGAGAGTGAGCGCACGTGTAGCGCGGCACTGACGTGACGCGCTACACGTGCGCTGACTAATAAGTAACATTCTTTTTGTAATTCCGCATCCACCACCTCCTTTTTCGATTACGTTTCGCTGAACTACTCGAAATAAGTAAATACGCAGCACTAATCACCACAACCTCCTCGGGCGCCATTTCTATAAATGCTGACTTGTGTGGCCTGCAAAATGTTCCGCTACATTTTCTCGGGACATTCACGTCGTTGTCGAGCGCCATTTGTCCCTAGTGTATTTGAGGCACAAGAGTTACAATAAACTTACGGAATTGTCTTAAAAATTAACGTCAGTTTTTCATTCTATTTTTAATATGGAAACTCCTTAGATTAGATACTTACATATTTTTGTAGATTATGACATGTATTTTTATGATAAAGTAAATCATTATCCGATATCCTTAAATTATATCCTATAATAATAATCATAGTGGCAAGAAAGGCGTTAAATCGCTTTTCTTTAATATAATAGATTGATAGTCATTATATTGGATAAGCAGATGGAATGAACTCGAATATTCATAAGAATTTATGATACTTAGCTACAGTAGGTACCCGGCTTTTGGGCAAATGGAGTTATAGAAAAAAGATGCATCTGTGTCAAAAACTCTTTGATGATCATAGTAACTACGTGATATTGGTAAAATTGTCTGGTGTCTCTTCCACAAATGAAGAGTAGTAATTGAATATGTCTACAAGGGCAATTAGAAACGCACGGAATTGTTCTTCTATACTATTTTACCTAGTTAAGTTTTATGGAACTATTTACGACTGCACGAGTCGTAGTCAAAGCAGAAACTAGAATTATATAATATTTTCTGAAATGCACACATGTAATGTTAAAAGACGCAGCAAAAGAAGTATGTAAGGATCCGTAGCAGGTGACGTTCTGTAGTTTCAGCCTACCCCCATGGGAAAAGGCGTGAGTTTATATAGATCTATGTATGTAATGTCAAAACGGTTTGAAATCAATCGTCGTGCGCGCATTTTTTCATTGTTATAATTTATAACAAAACATTCGACTGTCAATGATTATAATGTACGCTCAAAAGCATGTAGCGTAGTATTTGTATTCCAAATGTGTAGTTACTGCAACTTGAATAAATAAACCATATCAAAAAATATGTCACGTATTTTTCTTTTTACGAAAAACTAAGAATTTTCGACAACACAACAAATAAAACACAAATCTTACACTACTATTTTATTAGGAAAACACAATACATTATAGTAATTAATCTTTTATTCATCTTACAATTAAGAAATATAGCGTCGCGTAAAAGAACCAGTACATTTTGTACTTTTATAATCATGCGCGAAAAACGTTACTATAAAATAATGAAAAAAAAAAACTGTCAACATAACGTTTACTTAATGATTTCAATGTTTTTGCTACAATACTTATCTATTTTCCGAAATATTGTTTTTGTACCAGTGTAAGGACACGCATACAACAATCGACAATTCGCTTATAATTAATTATTATTATTTATATTTCTTTATTCTCTAGCAACTTCTGCACTATACGCGACATAAATCGCTAAAAGATACTATTTTACACGTCGCGTTCGAGAATGCACACTTCATGATGATAACAACACTGTATTTAGTTCGTACTCAAGCATTATAATTTCTTCCATCTTGTTAGCAACTTTTTCTAGTTCTGCCAACTTATTTAATAATATAAAAACTAAAAAGCTATAATTACCAACTCCATATCAATTCGATTTGTGATAAATAAAATTATGCTTCAAATCAATTTTTAATACGATTATTATATTCGCTACGTTCTGGTGTCAAACACTCCTTGTAAATTCCATAGCGACTATCCGACTGTTTAATTTAAACTTAAGTATTTACCTTTGCTTAGAATTATTCATCATTTGAGGAATTATCTAAGCCTCTTACTACAAAACGAAACAATTCCAATTGCATTATTTTTAAATAACTTCCAGACCCTTCTAGAAATACTTGAGACGAATAAAACACCAGCATATCAAAAACTCTATAACAAAATATCCACGCATGACAATCTCGGAACGCAACTTTTGTGATATTCGAAGTTGAAAACGTTTTTACTAATTCTATGTGTGCCTTGCTAACAATTTGAAACGTCACGATAAAATGTGAAAAGTGGAAGAACACGGAACATTTATCTGTACAATTCGCTCTTATCATGTACTCATCTGTTATTGGCTGAACGCACGCGCACGTTATACAGCAACGCTCTGATTGGCTGCTAAGTGTTTGCATCCTAGTTCTTCCCTTTCATTCCAGGTTCCAGCCTATGACCTAACTATTACCTACTTGACATCGATATAATTTATCTAAAGTGAACATTGAAAATATTAAACTGTAATCTTAACTATTATGAAAATGCAGTGAAACTCTAATCGAGCTATCGCGCCGTTTCAAATCGCGAAGACTTAAAAGTTTTAATTGTACAACAAACGGATCTGTAACTATTAAACTAACACATTGACAACTATTGGAGAAGTGTGAAATTGTTGCTAAATGTAATGTATTTAACGATTAGTTTTAATTAAATAAATATAATAAAACTAGTATTTCTGCTTATACTAGAGCTGCTACCATTATATGGAATTTAAAACCTTTAAAAGGTCGAATCAGAGTAACATGATAATTAAATATTTATACTCATGTGATAACATTATTTATATTATAATTATTATATGGGGATATGCGGCAGTCATTATAAATAATGGTTGCATAAGCAAAAGGAAACCTTAGGAGAGTGAAGAAAAGAAAATTTACTTTAAGTTTTAGCTTTATTAAAGGTCAAACATAATATTAAATTATTAATAACACAACCTTCACACCAGAATCAGCCGCGGATAGGCAGACGTATGTACTTATTGTACACGGAAAGACGTATTTGACCTAACCGTTAAAAACATTACATTCGCTCCGCTTACCTATTAAATCAACTTCGAATATACTTTTGTAAAAATACACTGTATTGTACAACAATACAATTCAGCACATTAAGACTCGGTACCGTCTGTACTCAAGTGTCCAAAAGTACCACTCTGGTACTTTAGTCAATTTATACGTAGGGGTTTAGCGACAGACGAAAGGCTATTGATGAGTTTTATGAAGATTTTTTTGAAACGAGACATTTAAAACTGCGGCTAGGTATGAATCGCAGTTCTAGGCGAATTTTTGTTCTCAAAAGCGGCATTCAGAGGTGTTTTACGCCCCATGCAATAAGGGGAGGGCCTATTGGCTTCCCCATAACTGGACACAAATCCAGAACCCGAACCCAGAAAACCACTTCTCAGCAGGTTCAACCACGGACTTTGCAGTTCATTGACAATTCAAAAGTAAATAACAAATTGTTAATTTCAAATAAATGCTTTCAGTAAATGTGAAAACGGCGGAATTTCACAATTATATTCTCCGTGAAGTCGATTACACGAGGGCGTAAATACGGGGTAATTTTAAATTGGGTAGCTTAGCACTTTCAAAATAACCTTGTATGACACATCTAGGTTTAGAAAGGGACGTCAGACAGGTACGAGTGACAGAGACGACGTGAGACAAAGCCTAGCGTTCTCTGAAACTCGTTATGTGCCATATTAGCCCCTTTCCTATAAAATATACCTCACCACAGTTCTAAACACAAGACACTGACTTACAATTCCTTTAAAAAGCGTTTTTACTAATAGCCTATCCGTGATGAGATCCTCAATAGAGAAAAAGGCACGAATTTAATGAAGGCGCTAATATCAAATCTAATATAAATTTTAGACTAAAAAATGCGACAACCAGGCGGTTTGTTTAGAATAAGTTTCATTTATAAACTAATGTTTATAGTATAATGTGTTAAATAAATTCATGCTAGCTAAAGAAATGTGTACAGGGAGGTACAGCAAAGGGCTCAAATTTATTAAGAAAATTACCAATAAACAGATATTTCATTTCAACATCCCAGCTATGGAACCTTATCGTAAAGATATGTATAACTCAACTGCCAGAACGCAAACCCAAACGTTTAAACCAACTATGTACTGTCCAATCACAAACACATTTACCATCACGCCGTAGTAGTCAGGGGGTTGGCTGTCTGTATAACATCAACGGTTTTAGTTTCAATAGTTTCAGGTGTCCCGTTCACTTCTGTGCGTTCTTCACTCATTTCTACATCAGCTTTGTCCGTTTCCTGAGACTTGGTATCACTGTCTGTGGTTTCTTGGCTGGAGGTGTCTGTTGTCTCTGGTTTGGAGTCCTCTGGCTGTATGTTTTCAGGTTCGGTCTGATCAGTGTCTGTGTGTTCGTCTGCTGATTTTGTCTCTGTCTCGTCTTTCTGTTCTTTTGGGTTGTCTGTGGAAGGAAGCAGGGCGTTTTATTATTATTTATTTTATTGAGATAATTTTTGGTGACAGCAAATGCATGCAGACATCACCTGAGGTTCGTCGTGATCCTCTCCAGTGAGGGATACGACTGAGGAGAGTAAACAATGTGTTGTTTGTAAATTTGGAATGTTAATAAGTACATTTATAAAATAAAAAGGGAGGTCTATGCTATATAAGATTTATAAAAAACAAGTATAACAGGGTAAGGTAAGTACTAGAATTGACTTATTTCGACTACCCCGTCTGGGAATGCAGGCGTAATGTTATACTATGTTAATTTGAGCGACTGTCACTTAATGCAAAAAGTGTGGTCTATTACAACTTCAATGTTACTATTTTGTATATAAATGAAAGGCCTGGTTTTTTATTACTGTTAATTAACCCCTCCAACTAAACTAAATATTCTGTGTCTACTGTTATTAGTAAAATGCTAAAACTCACCAGTTTCATCAACTTCCATAGGAGTTTCTTTCTTTTCATCACCATTCACCTTCTGAAAGTTAAATTACATTGTTATAATAATGCTATATAATATAATTATTTCATGCTGATCTTCCAAAAAACCCTGTAGGGTCACCCACCTGGGGCTCAATAGCCAGCGTAACTGCTTGAGATAACTCATTATTGTTTCATACGTTTCATAACAAGTTACCTCAATCAGTTACGTTTGCCCCCTGGCTACAATAGCCCCTGATGACTTACGTTTTTTTTAATGGTTATAATTTGAGCCAGCATTTTGATTTATAAGTGAATATTTTTCGATAGTGGATTGACTTTATCACAATATTTAGGACATAAAAACATGTTGGCCGAATATTAACCATGGTAAAATAATAATTAATTGCCAACTGTTGATTAGTCAATCCAAAAACAACTTAGATTGATCAATCAGTAATTGTTTACCAGAGTAACTGCAGGCATATTATTATCTACATAAATAATGACATCTACATACAATATTGACATCCTTTACTTGACTACACTGACTTTAAAAAAACTAAAATAACACAAAAACTAACTAAACATAAATAGGACAAAACAAACTAAAAAAATATATGAAAATAAATCTAAAATAAAGTGAATATTTTGCCATCACCTTCTTTTTGATGTTATCTACTTCCTGCCCTCACCATTATAATTTCTCTACATAATATTTAGATTGTGTTGCACTTGTTAAAATAACTATAGCTCGCGATTGGAGGAGTGCCGCCACCGAGAGGGTCATCATTTAGATGACGTAATTTAAAAAATAAAAGCTGCAATTAATAACAAATTGCTCAATAGTTTTACTTCACATATCCATGTATATTTTATTTAGTTATTACGTATTTTAAATATGCACGTTCTATTGCGCCGTATTTAAAAACTGTGTGATAATCGAATTAACTAACTGGCTTATGTTATCTCTTTACCTTCTCACCACTCAGCATTTCTTCCTACGTTATGTAGCCAGATCGTCGCGACCAGGTCGCAAGTTGAGACGCCACTTTCGAGTAGTTAGTATTACTCGCAATAGATGAGCTAATCACTGATCACTTGGCGCTTAGTTTGCGTGTCAAATCTGCGGCGCACGTACCTACAAACTCTTAATTTTGAACATACTTCGTTTTTTTTAGGATTTTGACAAATAATGATTTATTTATATCATTAGCCTGCGATGTAGACTCTTCACATCATAGTTTTGTAGTTTAAGAGAAAGATCAAGGAAAAGCATTGCCTTAATCTTTGACGACGGATTGGTGATTCTTGTTGTAGTAGAAAAGAGTTCGCTGAAGGAAACTTTTTACGATATCCAGTAGTAATGGTCTAACCCACCAATCAATTTAACTCAGTCTATCGCAATTCACAGCTGGACCTTCCCGAGCTACTTGCACAGCATGACATAAAATGATGTGCTGCACAAGCCCTTTAAGAAAGTATGAACGTGGTTGCTGTTGGTAAGCATCTACTCGTCTGGTACTGCCAGTGCACGTTTTAATAAAAAGTTATTTCTTTTTACAAAAACCTCAAAATATAAATGTTATTAAGGAATTTGTAGTTACGAGCACAGTACCTAGTTTAAAGACACGCGAACTAAGCGACAAGTGATCAGTGATTAGCACGTCGACTGCGAGTAAATACTAAGGACTCAAAAGCGGCGTCTCAACTTGCAACCTGGACGCAACGACCTGGCTACCTAACGCAGGAAGGATTGCAGGGTGGTGAGAAGGTAGTGGGATGACATAAACCAGTTAATTAATTTGAAAATAACAAAATTTTTCAATATTTAAAAAATTTGCAAATTCTACCTCTGTCAGAATTATCGACTGCTTCATGAGCACCTCAATTATTTTTTTTTTAAATATTTATACCTCGTTAGATAGCTGATTAAATGAAGATGTCTTCTCCGTAATTTGTACTCTTAATGCTATAGTAAAATGTTGAAATACCTGGTGTCAAATTTCAGGTAGGTATGATTATTGAAAATGGCTAGTAAACTACTTCCTACGAAGACCATTCAATTTGAGAGTTTAGAAAGAATAGTGATATTTTGTGATGAATTCTGGGAAATTTTCAAAAACACAAAAATTGTGTTTTCTCGAATCCCACGAATTTTTGCCAAGGTTTTATGGGGTGCTTAATTGTAGCAAATGGGTCACACTTTCACGTCCTGGAAGGAATACGTCAAATTACAAGTCAACCTGTATAGTAGTCATCATCTGCCTAGCCTTTTCCCAACTATGTTAGGGTCGGCTTCCAGTCTAACCGGATGCAGCTGAATACCTGTATTTTACATGGAGCGACTGCCTATCTGACCTCCACAACCCAGTACCTGGGCAATACGATACCCTTTGGTAAGACTGGTTGTCAGACTTTCGGGCTTCTGACGACCCGTAACGACTGTCAAAGATCCACGAATGACAGCCGGGACCAACGGCTTAACGTGCTTTCCGAGGCACGGAGGAGTCTCGGTATGTAAAGATGGTCACCCATCCACGAACCAACCCCGGCAAGCGTAGCTTAACCTGATGGATCGACCCGTGCGGCTGTTATTACTTAGCCACGAGCACCTGTATAGTAGTAGCCACGAAAAAAAAAAAAAAAACGTCTGGCAAGCTCAAGAGTTTCACCAGTCAGTGAAAAAATCGGATTGAGGATAAACCTGCCCTTAAAGTTGTCAAAATACGGCAGAGCTTTTTGCACGTTTTTAGTAACATTAAATTTTTTTTTTTAACGATAATCTACAAGGTTTATCCTCAATCCGATTTTTTCGGATGCGGTCGGCCGCACACCACTGATTCGGACGGCTATATTCTACATTTGGTAGGAGCCCTAAATGTGCGAAGTACGACACGCACTTGGCCCGTTTTTTTCGTGGTTGCTACTTAAAGTTTTCTGTATAAACTTATCCAAAACCCATAACACGATTTCCTGGTACCGACCCATAACAGGCTTCAATTACCAATTCGTCTACCAAGTTGCAGATTACAATAATAATTATAGTCTCACCAAAGGCCTTATTTGTTTATGTTAACACCTCAACTCGTGAGCACATGACATAACGATTAAGTTTGGTAACGGCCTTGACGACCCCGCCCCTTTTCGGACCACTTGCGTTTAAACCCCGATTTCACGCTATTTCACTATGGCTAACTCAGTCTTGACATTGTATTCCTGTTGTCCGCGTCACGATATTATTAGTATTTTTTATTTGAGATAGGTTGGCTCGACTCTAGGTCAAAGATGACAGAGACAAAGTCGACGATGGAGCGAGCTTACCCAGAAGAAGCCTGTTCACTCTCACTTTGAAGAAAATAAATACTGGCAGGCATAGCTCAGATACATATTTGTAATATTAATATAGAAAAAAATCTTCAATTCTCTTTTTTTTCTGAATGTAGCATCGATCACTAATAAAAAACTAGATACACAATCAGCGGCGAAAAATGTCCTCACCGAATGTCCACTCATTTCAAGATTTGGGCGCTCATTTAATCTAGTGGCGTTCGAACGCTCCGACTGTAAACATGCCTAAGTGCTCGTTTAAAAACTGCAAAAATCACACATCCAGGACGCTAAAAAAGGACGGAGTTTCATATTTTCGGTGAGTATTAATATTATCATTATATAATTGTTATCACTGTATTGTAAATACTGATATTTTGTCAAGAAATCATCGTAAAAACATTTTTTAAATTAAGTCGTAATAAACATCAGGAGTTAAAAAGCATCTCAATTGTAAAGACTCTGACTTAACGTAATAATCATAATATCGCATGCCCACTTGAATTGTTCGGGTTATGTGCGTTGATTCTGTTCCAATAGTGGAGACGCTATTGTTTTTTTTTTTTTATTATGATTATTATAATGAGACTTTTTTATTGTTTCTATAAATAGCATAGTAACATTTTATAGATTTAATTTTGACTGATTAAGTACATGTTAATATAATTAAAGATGCGAAATTTTGTTTTTGTTTTTTTAGCTTTCCTCGAAATCCAGTGAGGTGTGGAGAATGGATATCAGTTACAGCACGTCAAAGATCCGAAGAATTCTTCAAGCCTACCCAAACGAGCGTTGTGTGTTCAAAGCATTTTAAAAATACTTTATTATGTACACCAATTTTTTTAATACATTAAGCTTAACAAAATTGAAAAAAAGTACCATTTATAATCACAGAATAAACCAAAAAAATATTGGACAATTCGACTCCACTCTTACCTTGTCCTAGCGGCGAGCCTCGGTCGTAAAATTTTATGTTTATTTTGGCACTTTGTAATTCTGACTTTAACACATTGAAGTTAAGGTTGGATTTGTTTTGATGTATGTTGAGCTTTGTGAATACAACTTTAAGTATTGTGTTTAAGGTTGAATTTACATTAACGCTTATTTATTTCAACTAGAATAGGTAAACACAATTGGCGACCGTTTTAGGAGAACTTTTGCATGGCATTGTGTATCTAGTTTTTTATTAGTGATCGATGGAATGTAGTCATTTGTTTGCTTCGTGTCGGAACGTGTTCTCGAAAATGGAGAAAAACTAAGTGCGAGCCGTTAATAAATACTTGTGTTTAAAAAAGTTATTGACGCAAGAGGTTCATTGCGATTTGGAGGCAACATTAGGAGAGTCTGCTCCGCCGTATTCCACTGTCGCAAGGTGGGCTTCTCAATTTCGAGTAGGGAGAACGAGCACGGAAGACGAACATCGTTGCGGCCGTCCATCGACGTCAGTCACCCAAGAAAATGTTGCGAAAGTCGAGAAAATTGTATTGAGCGATCGAAGAGTTACCATCTGATACTTAATTCAAGAAACGGGCATTTCATATGGAAGTATTCAATCCATATTGAAACAATCTTTGAATATGAGAAAAGTCTCCGCAAGATGGGTGCCGAGAATGTTAACCGACAGTCGGAAACTAAATCGACTTGACATTTCGAAGATATTGTTGGACAAGTTTCAAGAAGATTCTGAAAACTTTTTGTCTCGTTTCGTAACAATGGAAGAAACATGGGTCCATCATTTTGATCCCGAGACAAAACAGCAATCTTCGCAATGGAAACGGCCATCATCACCGACCCCGAAGAAGTTTCGTTCCGTGGCATCGGCTGGCAAGGTTATGGCCTCAATATTTTGGGACTCCGAAGGGATATTGTTGATTGATTACCTGGAGCGTGGAACCACTATTACTGGCCAATATTATGCAGCTTTAATTCCCAAGTTGAGGAATGCCATCAAAGAGAAAAGGAGAGGGAAACTTCGAAGGGGCGTGCTGTTTCATCACGACGAACGCACCCGCGCACAGGTCGGCAGTTGCGATGGCTGCCATTCAGCAAGCTGTCTTCGAATTGGTTGACCACCCCCCTTATTCACCAGATCTAGCGCCTAGCGATTTTTATCTGTTCCCCAAATTGAAAGAATACCTACTTAAAGGGCAACAGGTACGAAGACGATAACGAGGTGATGGATGCCGTGGAGAGCTTTTTGCAGGACCAAGACAAAACTTTTTTTTTGAAAGGGATTGAAGACTTGGAAAAGCGCTAGACTCGGTGTGTAGAGAGACTCGGAGACTATGTAGAAAAATAAATTATTATGTTATCAATAGTCATTATATTCTATCTCATTCTCACTACTTTTTGATCCCTCCTCGTAGGATGCCCAGTTTCTTGGCCGCAGTTTGGGCTTTGTACTCGCGATGGTGGCTCCGAAGTTGAGACATGATGTCAACTCCATGCCTAGGAGCTTGAGCCGATCAGTTACAGGAACAGATGTACCCCGAAAAGTAGGAGTTCGGTCGAAACGACTCCTTTTAGCGGTAAAAAGACACGCCTGTGTTTTGGTGGCATTAAAAGAGACCAGATTATCATTTTATAAAATTATTATTGAATGAATAACAAGTAAAAAGTATAAGTATTATTAGTAGGCCCGAGTAGGCCGTGTCCGTTTAACAGGGACAACGGGAATACACTGTCTTGACTACAATAATATTTAAATGAAGTCTTTCTTTTGGTATGTTTTCAGTGCTAAATAAATAATCCAATATTGATGGATATAATTTGACCATTTAGTCTGAGAGAGAAGAAAGAGCTATTTTCATCAGAGCAAATATTAAAACTTTATTTTTTCAAGTGCAACACAAAAATGCAATGGGATACCATACAATGTAACAAAACAACTATTCAGAAGAACCTAATTCCGTCGTGCCTTTTTCCTGGGTTTCTTTGCAGCGTTCGAAGACGATACCGATGGCGTGCGCTTTTTCTTTTTAGCCTATAGTGGATGGATGATACATTTTTATGCAAGTTAATAAAAAAAAAAATATATATATCTTGACCTGCATTATCTGTTCAATGCTTTTGGACAACAAAGTTTTAACCCCCCTCTATTATATTCGGGGTTTAAAACAGCAAATTACAAAATGTACAAACAAACCAAAATATAAAATTATGGCTTGTAATCCATATTGTATTTGGTAAAAATCTATTCTAATCGTCAAATCCTACAGGTACGCAAGTGTATCAATGTCGATATGATAATGGCAATAAGCCCTTTAAGATAGCAGTTCGTACTTCCATTATAATAATATGGTTCATGGAGTAAATTAAAATAACCTCAACGAGCGGCGTTACCACCTTGCTATCTGGGTAATATTTACACAGCCGTATGATCTCTAGTTATACGATAGACGAGAGAAAATGGATCTTAAAAGTTCCTACCAAGGGAGTGACCACAATATAGAGATGATAAGTAAAAATCTTGTTATTGTCCGTCAGATAGATTACAAAAAATATCGGACACGTATTTTTTTCTTTTTTTACGTAATCAAAAAGTTACGGCGATATATTGAGTTAAAATGTGGCATGACGTCACGCCTTGCTAGATTTTATACTGAGTTTTGACGTAGCAAGCCCCCACTCCCCAACTTTAATGCGTTTTATCCAAGTCATTTTTTATTAATATGATAAAGCAAAAAATACGTGTCTATTTGTTTTTTTATCTGACTTGCGGAGTAAATAGAATTTCTTTTCTTTTACCCAGGCATCATTCCTATTATCGAAGCGTCGTTACGGTTCGGTCGACGCGACTCGATACCGCGTCGAAATATACGCTTTTATTGCAAGACATAAAGCTCTTTCTGTGTACAGTACAGTTGATGGACATAATATAACTATCTCACCTGTGGTTTAGCATCCTCCCCAACATCACTGGGCTGCGCGCTAGAAGTCGAAGAGATCTCCCCTTCCTGTTCACTCTTTTGCTTCTTAGCGGGCACGACCTCTTCTTCTTCTGACTCGTTGGACTGCGAATCTCCCTTCTGTTCTGATGTCTCGCTTTCTGGAGGCGGGGAGGATTCTTTTTGGGATGATGGGTCCTCCTGTTGAATGTGGAGATGTTTTATAGAACAGTGATATTAAGAAAATATTGAACTCTCGTGGTTGTAGTTGCATCTTTTTGTACGCCAGTCACAATATTGTGAGGTCATTGATTCGTTTCACAAGGCAAAAGAGAGTTAAGGAATGTTTTATTTTGACAATTATTGTGTCGTGCTAGTCGCCTTTTAAAGCGGAATTTTTGGGATACTAATGTTGATAAGTTGTTGTATGTCTAGTAAATAGCGGCCGCGTAATTGTAAGCAGTTTTTGTATGAATATGGCTACAGCTCTATAGATGATTATTTTGAGTTTCATCAACAAAATTCGAAAGGAAGATGTCAAAAACGTCTTCGAGTAATAAGCAGAACATTAAATTTAAGAAAATCCAGCTAGGGCTTTTGACTGCAATAGTGCCTGGTGGAAAGCAATAGATGAGATCTACGATGAATTGAGCGTACCCAGACAGACAATGCCTTTTCACTCTCACTTTGAAGGTCTATTTACAGGAAATAGAGAACACAGACGATTTACAGCTCCAGAGATAGATTATTCCACTTATTTATTGAACAAATACGTACAACAAGCAGCACAGTGTGCTGCCCCCCAGCGGACACGCGCACCGGCGTGCGGCCGGCCAGCGGCGGCGTGGCGGCCGGCGTGGGCTCGCGCGCGTCGCTGCTGGCGCCCGTGCCCAGCTGGCCTTCCGAGCCCATGCCCCACGATACTACTTCACCTGGGGGAGAGATACTGATGAATGAGTTGCGAGTTACTAAAGAAAATCGAGAATAAATGGAACATTTAACAGTGCTACCTAACTTTAAAAAAATTCTGATAAATAAACCATGGTTATGCGACAGTGCAACGTAGGACACATTACGCGCTTGACATAATATAAAAGTATAGCGCGTCGCATGTCAGTCAGCAGTTACGTCACATTTATAAAAAAAAAAAAATCGGATATTGTTGTAATATAAATGACAACTTTCCATCAATACTTAACTCATAACTATAGTTCTAGTAATTTTTTAACATCTTACAATATTCTTGATTCTTATGGCTTACAACACTAAGTCCCGATTAACTCATATACTATACAGAGACATATAATTTCATACAAATTCAAATCCTGCCTTCTATCCAGAAAATGTGTAACTAGCCTTAGACTAGGATTCGCTTGCACTGAACGCATTTAAAACATCATTCTGTTTCTGTCAACCATTTGAACATGACAGAGACAAAATCATTTTTTAAATATGTTTAGCATAAAACGCATTCAATGATTTCTGGTGCAAGTGAGCCTAAATGATAATTATCTATGAATATATCTTACCTGAATCAGTAACAGCAAAAGAATTGCTGGTGCCTGCTGCTATGCTGATAACCTTCTTGTTCTGTAGCTTGGGCACCGGTTCTAAGACCTCTGCATCGCCTGCGCGGTCACCCAGACCCAATCTGTTCATAACACATAATGGTTAGCAACATTTTGACTAACATCATCACCATCTGCCTAGCCTTTTCCCAACTATATTGGAGTCAGCTTCCCGTCTAACCGGATGTAGCTGAATACCAGTGTTTTACATGGAGTGACTGCCTATCTGAGCTCCACAACCCAGTTAATGGGTAACATGACACTTCTTAGTAAGACTGGTTGTCAGACTTTCGAGCATCTGACTGCCCTGGCCGTAGACTGTCAGAGGTTTATGAATAACAACCGGGACCAACGGCTTAAGGTGCTTTTTGAGGCAGAGGGGTCTCGGTATAAAATGGATGGTCACCCATCCACGGACAGTCTACGTCAAGCGTAGCTTAACCTTGATCCTTGGTCGTCTGTGTTATGTCTGGGACATGTTTGGATTCTGTTAAAGATGTGTTTTTAATAACCTATGTCCCTTGTGGGCAGTTTGAGTAAATTATGCGGCCTACCCAAATGTTCTTTCTTTGGTATTGTGCATTGAATCGTTGAGCTCCTTAAGTTTTAAGTTGAGCTGTACGATTACTGACATGCGTGCACTGACTGGACAGGTTCACTCAATCTGTATGGTTCTTTCCTCAAAAGACCATTTCACACACCAATCAACATGGTCTACACATGATCTGACTAAGATTATGTCTGGACTTTAAAAGAGACTGTGACCTCTGAGTTTGTTTCGGCCTTTCTTCTCAGAGTAGTCAGATAGGAAACGCCGGCCTCATCTAGTTTAAAAAAAAAATGTTTGACGTGTAAAAGTGTTTGTATAAACCTACTTAAAGAAATAAAATCATTTATCAAAAATAAAAGTTTGATGTACAGAATGCGTAGATCACGGCTTCGTGATGGATCTTTACACCCTGTATTGTGGTCGGTTTGTGTTAACGTTGGGTTATTATCCGATTGCGGCGTGTTGTTGCATAGTTTTGTTTATATCTTACCTGCCATACTCGCAGCGGCCGATAGCGTACACTTGTCCGTTGTTGTCCAGCGCGAGAGAGTGATGCTGTCCGCACGCCACGCTCTTCCACGTCGTGTTCTGACTCGTGAAGGCATCGCATTCTGTTGGCATGTATAACGCTGTCTTGCGTTTTTCGCCTGTTATGCCTGTTGGGAAATTAAAGGATGTGAGTATTGCAGTAGAGAATTCCATTCAATTTATACTATAAACGAGCTGTTACCCCCGGCTTCGCCCGCGTGGATGTCAATACTTCACTATTTGAATTGGATTTTGTTCACAATTTCATGGGTTTTAATTTTTATTGCGCAGAACACTCGTCATTTTTTCTAAAACAAAAGTACCTTAAGTTACTCCTTATAACATCAGCTATCTACCAGTGAAAGTCCCGTCAAAATCGCTCCAGCCGTTTCGGAGATTAGCCGAAACAAACAGATAGACAGACAAAAATTCTAAAAATTGCTTTTTCGTATAAGTATCGAATATAACTGTCAGTGACATTACAAAAACGGACATTTCAATTTTATTTACTTGTATAGATAAGTTCCGCAGTTGACAGACAATTTCATACCTGGGTAGGTTCTAAAGATAAATAACTTACTATATTGATGATATTATGTTCAATAAGAGTGTACAGACTATGAATAATGATATAAGTTTTATTAGCAACTAAATAAGTAACAACACAAAGGAGTGAGTCCTGTGTCTGAGGAAACACAGTTCATAAAACGTTTTTGTATTGTCACGTTTTGAGGTAGCTGACTGGTACAGTCAACTCCGGACACAACCGCAACAATTTGAATTTCGTAGTTCAAGAGTACGTGTCAATGTTACTAACGAGCGGTTGACCGTGTACTAGACAGGCAAGCTTTTCCCGGTCCCTGACATGCGTGAATACTTTTATTTTTATGTAGTACTGACCGAGCTGTCCATAGTTGTTGAGTCCCCACGCGAACATCTTGTCGTTGTTGTCTTGCACGAACGTGGCGTGGTAACCGGCCCAGATGCGAGCGCCACCTGCCTTCAGAGTCACCTTCGATGGTACTAGCAGAGCACCTAGAGAATGCAAGGATAATTTAGTAAAGGTTTTTGAGAAACAAAGTAATATTACTCTTTTGGTACGAGCATACCTAAGTATACTTACATACTCCTAATCCTCAGAAAATAGTACAAAATTATGCACTAAAACATGTTTTGACGTAGTCATACAGTCTAAAAAGCTTTTCTTCTCTTTAATACACAAATATTTTGATATGAAATGACTTGTAAGCTACAACATAATAAATTTCAATCATGATTATGATTTTCCCTGTTATCCAATATTTTGCTAAAATTGTTTAGACCTGTTTTAAGCATTGTCAGACACTCTTTGTATTACATACATACATGCATAATATCACGCCTTCTTCCCATGGGGGTAGGCAGAAGCTACAGAACGACAACTCTTTAATAGAGTGAGTATTTTATAATGTGCATCTTACTTGTGCATAATAAACAAATTTTCTTTGTTTCATGTCAAACAATATTACAGCTTATTTCTTCAAACTCAAAACATTTATTTCAATTAAACCAATTACAGGCACTTTTGAATTGTTAAAGAGTCAGTCAGTTAGTCAGAAAATTGAAGCTAGTCGCCCATTCCAAAACGTAGATCTCTATGGAGAAGAATGGGCAAGAAACTCCATGGACACTCTTTTAAATCAAAATTATTACAAAATCCTGGGTACATTGTTCTTGTTGCTTCTATATGTGAGAACAATGTAAAAAATAAATAATTAAAACAATTCAAAATATAAGATAAAAAATAAGCCCTGGCAGTTAAGAGATGACCAGTCTCCACTGACGGCGCCCGTTCACGAACATGACGCGTGGATCAGCACCATCCAGCTCAACCATCTTGCTACCAATAAATGTATTGTGTACTTACTGAATCCTTGCCTGGCGTCTCTGGTAGCAGATCGCTGCGGCAACCTGCCGAGCTGACCCTGTTCGCCACAGCCCATTGTGTACACGCCTCCTGACGCCTGAATATAATGGTTTATTAACTTTGGACATTGAAAACCATATACAGATTAAATGTACTAAAAATATGTTATAGAAACTGGGCTGGGATATTTTTACATTAATAAAAACACTGATATTATGTAAATTATTTGTATCCTAACCATAATTACAAATACCATCACGCCTGAATCCCCAATGGGTTAGGCAGAGCTGCACCTACAGCACAACCATATTTGGCTAGTTATGTTTATGTCCCATGTAACAGGGGGCGAGCTTATTGCCATCAACATCGGCCACAAATCCAGAATCCGGGGTGCTACTGAGAAATTCCAGATGGAAAAACCTAATAACACTTTACCCGACCCGGGAATCGAACCCAGGACGTCATGCTCAGCAGTAGCGCTTGCGACCACTAGACCGACGAGCCAGTGAAATAAAATGTGTTTATTTATGGTTTTATAGCTATTGATAGGATCCACTGTACTCAATGAAGGGATCACATTGCACAAATAATTAAAAGACAAGATAAAAGTATTTCCTTTTTGCATACGGTGGGATATTCGGCAAATAGGAAGCAAAAACAATTGACACTTTATCAAACTGTGTCTATGCAACACATTTCTTTCTTTCTGCATTTTTTTGTTACTTTGGTAACTGTACTCAGGCCAACGATACGAACATGTACATAATATACACAAATATCAACTATGAACTCAAGTAATCTAAGTTGATTTTTGAATGATAAAAAACTATCGATAAACGTCCTAAAGTAATTTTAGTTGCAATCGAACCTTAACCATACGCAATTAAGTTAAAATTTTTAATCCCAAAGCATGAAATTTATCTTCTCTCATTAGCTTTAGTTTACATATATTGTTTCTTTGTAGTGGTCTTTATCCTATACTGGAATTCAGCTGCATTCTGTTAGACTGGAAACCAACTCCAACATAGTTGTGAAAAGGCTAAGCAGATGATGATAAAGTGGCGTTTATGCAGCAGTAGTTATATATAATGTTACAGATACATACCGACAATATAACAAGATGGTCGCCGCCTGACGCAACTGCTACAGCAGTCTCTCCGATGTCCACCTTCACGGGGTCGCGACACGACTTGCCTTCGCGCCCGCGGACCACCAGGCCCATGCTGCCGTGAGAGTCCTGGAAGTAAGGATTTCATGAGACAGTGGTAAATGGTAAAAAAAAAACCCTGAAATCGCGACAAAAAATCAGCTGTTCCCTACATTTCGACGAGTTATGCGAACATAAATGTAGGGAACAGCTAATTTTTTTTCGGTCTGGTCCCATAGTAAAAGTTGTTCATAATGATGAGTACAAAGACCCCTTAAGAAGTTGTGCTTTAACTCCGGGACATGTTGTAAATTGAAGTAAAACATCATGTGGAAAACGAAATGTTGTGGATGCAAAATAATTAGAAGACATGTACTTGTACATTACCCACACTAGGCTCACGTCGTGGATTACGGCCCCCGAGTCTTAGAGCTGGGAACATTATGGGTCGATTATGCTGTTATAGTCAAGATTTACAACTACCTACTGATTATTTCAAATGTTTAGTTTGCAGACAGTTAAGAGTATTGTTATGTATAATTGTGTACAATACAGTCTACACTCATTCGAATTTTCATTGGTGGTTTTATCTAACTCAATCAATCTGCCTAGCCTTTTCCCAATTATGTTGGGGTCGGCTTCCAGTCTAACCGGATGCAGTTGAATACCAGTATTTTACATGGAGCGACTGCCTATCTGACCTCCACAACCCAGTAACTGGATAATACGAAACCCCTTGGTAAGACTAGTGGTTTTATTTGTCTCATCATCTGCCTAGCCTTTTCCCAATTATGTTGGGGTCGGCTTCCAGTCTAACCGGATGCAGCTGAATACCAGTATTTTACATGGAGCGACTGCCTATCTGACCTCCACAACCCAGTAACTGGATAATACGATACCCCTTGGTAAGACTAGTGGTTTTATCTGTCTCATCATCTGCCTAGCCTTTTCCCAATTATGTTGGGGTCGGCTTCCAGTCTAACCAGATGCAGCTGAATACCAGTATTTTACATGGAGCGACTGCCTATCTGACCTCCACAACCCAGTTACTGAGTAATACGATACCCCTTGGTAAGACTGGTTGTCAGACTTTCGGGCTTCTGACGACCCGTAACGACTGTCAAAGATCCATGAATGACAGCCGGGACCAACGGCTTAACGTGCTTTCCGAGGCACGGAGGAGTCTCGGTATGTAAGGATGGTCACCCATCCACAGACCAACCCCGGCAAGCGTAACTTAACCTGATGGATCGACCCATGCGGCTGTTATTACTTAGCCACGAGCTCTCTCTGGTTTTATCTGTCTACGACCAATTAAATGACAAAACAAAATGTTTAAGTTCTATGAACATACCCTAAAAGCTCCCCAAGCATAAACATCTCCGTTATTAAGCAGCGCAGCAGAGTGCGAGTCCCCGGCCGCCACGCACACAGCGGGCGCGGGCAGAGCCACGCTTTTGGGAGTGCCCTCCTCGCTGTCGCCTGCTGTGGCGCGGCCGAGGGCGCCTTCGTCATTGCAGCCGAATGTCCATACCTGGGGTGAAAACGGGTTATTACTGTGATTAAAACAACTTGATAACAATTAAAATAATGAATAGGGATGATGCCTGGGTAAAGAAAGAAAACAAAAAATTCTATTTAGTCCATCAGTCAGATAATAAAAAATATTAGAAACGTATTTTTTTCCTTATCAAATTATTAAAGAATGAGTTACATAAAACACATTAAAGTAGGGGAGTAGGGGCTCGTTACGTCGCAACTCAGTATAAAATCTAACAAGGCGTGACGTCATGCCACATTTTAACTCAATGTATCGCCATAATCTTTTGATTACGCAAAAAATGAAAAAAGCCGTGTCCAATATTTTTTAATAATCTACTTAGCAGACAATAAGAAATTGTCATCATCCCTATTAAGAAAGTAATTTTGCAGTGAAATCTTTTGTTCTATAGCATGGGTGCAAATGAAAGTATTTTTGCAGTGAAATCTTTTGTCCTTTATCATGGGTACAATTGCTGCGATCACTGTTTTAACAATTTGTTTGCATGTAGTGATAGTTATGTGCCATAAAGACTTTCTCTTAACACATTATTTCAACCGACATGCAGATGCTGCTAGATGCATGGATGCGAATCTCTTTTCTTTTGCTAAGTAAACTGTATTAGGATTTCACATGATCTTTCTAAAAGTTATACTGTTCCATCTATTTCATCGTATCTTCTTATACAGGGTGTAAGGGACAGCCCTCCGCAGACTGATGGGGTGAATTCAGTATATCATACTAAGATGACCGGTACATGAAATTATTTCAGGAACGTTATAGGAATCCAATAAACCTGATTTGTTTTATTACCTCACACGCAATGTATCGTTACCGTGGCAAAACGCGCGTAGCGAACGGCAGCGCAGCGAGCCTTCAGCCGCCGAGTATTTCAACATCCATTGCTGATTTTTTGATTTTAGCTGTTTTATTTACATAAATAGAGTGCTACATATAGATAATGTAAATTTACATAATAAAGAAATAGTAACTGAAAATACGATTAAAAAAATGAAAAATTTCCTGAGAATATGAATCAAAATAAGGAGCTGAATGCACCCTGTTAGTTTGCGGAGGGCTGTCCCTTACACCCTGTATATATAAAAATCTCGTGTCACGATGTATGTCCTGAATGAACTTCGAAACTACTGACCCGATCTTGATGAAATTTGGTCACTATGTGTAATTTGGTCCAACTTAAAAGATAGGATAGTTTTCATCTCGATTATTGACCTCAAGTAACAGCGCGGGCAGGCGATGCTATGCGATGGGGTGGGTCGGGGAAACAAGAGATTTCAAGCGGACGAAGTCGCGGGCGGAAGCTAGTGTAATTATATAAAATAACATGGTTTCCAGCAAAAAGAGATAGAGTATGAGTTACCTTCCCACTGCTGTCAAGAGCTATCGTGTGCATGCCCCCTGCATACACATCTACTATTTTGTCACCCAATGCTGTCACATACTTAAATCTGAAACAAAAGAAAATTGAGTTAAAATGTGTGGAAGAGAATAAAAAAGTCACAACATTTAACCAAATTAAAACAGAGGAGGCTATGGATTCGGTGGTTTCTTTTTTATTTGAGATGGGTTTGTTCTTGACTCTAGTCCAGGTCAGAACCTTTATTAGGAATACTAATTAACTTACTTGGTAGTCTCTACGACATCCTCGCCGAGTCCGAGCTGTCCCACGTCGCCTTGTCCACATGCTAACACACGCCCCCTCTTCTTTGGAGCCGTCGGGATCTCCCATTGGATTGCTGCACAAACATCACATTATATTAAAGACAGATTATTGCAATTATTTGATTATGTTGATCACTGATGGCAAAGAGTTGTGCTGCTGGAGAGTTTGTTGCACCACTTCAACCCAGATAAAGCACTAGGAAGTGGTGAAGGGCGGGTGTTTTGGGGGACTATCTTATGTAATTTTGACACTTAAAAGTGCTGATCCTCGACCTACTTTGAATAAATGACTTTTTATTTTGATATGATGTGTGTATGATTTTCAGTTGAAAAATATTTTTGTGATCATATTAAAGATTTACATACTGTTTAATGCCTTGGTAAGTGCCAAGATTTGGAAGTTTAACTTAATTACGAGAACCTTTAGCTCCATTACTTTTTTGTGTCATTTGGGCCAGTGTTCAAGGCTGTCAAATGAAACTCATGTTCTTGAATTTTAAAAATTGCTGATTTCAAGAAAGTTTAACAGTGATACAGAATTTTTGAGCTGAACAAAATGCTACAGAATTGAATTTAGAAATTGAAACAAATGTTATTACCTATGCATTCAGCATTGAGTTTGAAGTTCAACTGTCTGTTAACATTTGTAATTTGCACATCATTTTAGTCACTTCTGTAGGTGGAGGACATTTCTAGGAGCCATTTTTGGCAAATATAGGTTTATAAATTAGTATTTTATGACTTTTTGGTGTAATTTTAAACATAATTTATTTATTACTGTCTCTATTTTATAGGATGCAACAATTTTGTAGCAAATTTATTTATTTATTTTATTTCATCAAATTGTTGATGTCATAAAATCTATACAAATAAAGTGAAATGTCTGTTTGTAATGTTAAAATAACAGATTTTTACTAAATGCATAAGAAAGTATATAAAGTACTTATAACAAAAAAAAACATTTTTTATTTTTATTTTTTGTGTCTGTTCCGGCTAATCTCCGAAACGCCTGGGACGATTTTGACGGGACTTTCACTGGCAGATAGCTGCTGTTATAATGAGTAACTTAAGCTACTTTTATTTTAGAAAAAGAATTAGAGTTCCGCGCAAAAAAAATAAAACCCATGAAATTGTGAACAAAATCCGATTCAAATAGGAAAATATGGACATCCACGCGGGCGAAGCCGCGGGCAACAGCTAGAATGATTTCATAAAATCTGTTTTATATTATTTCTTCTTATATATTCAAAGTGTAAGAATAATTTTACCTACAAATCGCGTCTTCTTTTCGAGTTGATGGCAAAGGTAAAAATTAATATTGTAGGTATTATGTTAGACGAGTTGGGCATAGTACGTTGCCACACCAAACGCGGCATTAGTGGCGTTTTTTAGGCCCTCAGAAGTGCAGGTGTATGGGCACTTAGTACACTCCAACATATGGGACTTGGATTGGTCAGGAGCACCGTATTCGCACAGGGTGTTGGCTGGGTCAATAATCCCCCATTTCGCTAGATAGTGCTTGCACTAGCCTGCTTGGTTACAAATCGCTTATATCATGTTAACAATTATTGGAAATCCTCTATTCAGTTCTCTTAGTAAGTCTACAGTTACTCATACTTTAAATACTGAACTGAAACTCATACAAAATACATAAATAAATTCAGATACAAAGTCAGAAAACAAAACTATTTTTACATTTACTACCTTAGCCAAATCTTCAGGAAATGTACTAAGGATTCTCTAGTGCAAATTGGTTTGAAGCAACAAATCTAGGCAATAACACATTTTGAGGTCATTCTTATCAAATAACGATGACATAAATAATATTATAAAAAGATGTAGGTATGACATAATCCATTTGTTTACTTTAGTCATTTTTAGTTGGTCAGTGTGTTAGGTAAGTTTATGCTATTGAAGATTATGCATCATTTGTAAATATGGATATATGAAACTGGAAGATCTAATTTACATTCTGTTTATTGCAAGACTGACTGCCTGTGTGCCTCTATACTTACATACTAGTCTACAACATTGAAATTTGACATACATACAGGGTGTTCGGCGCATAGTTGAACAAACGAAAACAGCGAAGTGGTGTGATCATGTGCTATGTACTCACGCCAAAAAATTTGAACTTTTCTCCACGTTTGTTTTTTAATCAATTTTATTAAAAAATTACTAAAATCCACCGCTTAAACCCATAGATATCCACAAAATGCCAAGAAAACTGTTCCAAAGCTGCTTAGTTCTGTTGTTAAATGTTGTAATGTTCTGATAAAATTCCTACTTTCAGCAGATTTTTGAATAAAATTGATTAAAACAAAAAAAACGTGGAGAAAAGTCAGTTTTTGGCGTGAGTACATAGCACATGACCGCACCACTTCGCTATTTTCGTTTGTTCAACCATGCGCCGAACACCCTGTATATGTATAGATTAGATAAGTATTAACAAAATACATAATTTACTGCTGTGTCATCCACCAGTGTGAACCCCCTAACCTACTACTTTATCAGTAACAAACTAAAGTCATTCTGTATTTTTGAGACCCAAAATGTTTGTTAAATTTTCTGAGATTAAACAATTAGGCTAGTTTTTATTCTAGAATTCAAGGGCAGTGGCTAAGTACTGCTACTTTTCAATTAAAAGTTTTATGACTACACAAGTAATCCAGCTAAAAAGTCGCAAGAGCTTCTTACGCTCCACGCAAGCATTCCAAGACAGACCACCTAAAGAGCGAATTAAATTGAGGGAAGAGAGTCATCCACCACCCCAAGACTTCGTAAATCCCCAAGAACACCTGCCTTCCGGTCGCGAACTGCGATGGCCTATTTGGAAAGCACTGAATCGATTACGTACTCAAGTAGGCCGCTGCAAACATAATTTGGCGAAATGGGGCATTATAGATTCATCCAACATCCAGTGCGAGTGTGGTCTGGTCCTGGACAGAGTATGCCCCATCTGCTAGTGTCCCAAATGTCTGTTAACCTGCCCTTTTGACGATCGTAATAACGCCCCCGACGCCGCAATAAATGTGGCCACCTACTGAGCCCAAACAATATAAGAAACATGTATGTACTGTCGAAACGAAAAAAAAAAGAATTTTTACTTTGCAGTTCTAATCACAGTGAGCCTCGTCAATCAATCTGCCAAGCCTTTTCCCAACTATGTTGCAGCTGAATAACAACAATAATTAATAATAATAATCTAAAGCCTCATATTCATTGGAAAACAAAGTTAATGAATGTTGCTTCAGCAACTTGTTTTTGTGTTCCAAATGAAATTGTTTATTCTGTAAATAGGATATCGGAGCCACTTTTACACGTCATATTAAAAATAAGCTAGATGGAGTCAACATTTCCTATCTGACTACCCCTGAGAAGAAATGACGAAAAAAAAACTAAGGGATCAAAGTCTCCTAGCTAGGGTTGCAGGATGTTCGAAAGAGTTACCGTGGCCCCGGCACAGGCAACTGAAGGAACACGGGTGGGTTTTAGTCAGTAAAAGTCTGACACTCCCTCCCGATCCGGCCAGAACGGGAGAAGTCTTTTGATGATTTCCCATCCAAAAAAAAAAAAGCCAGTCTCTGCGAAAGTCCAAATAACTTGGTTAAATCTTGTGAAGACCATGTAGATTGTAGATCCGTGTCTGAACTGGTCTTTTGAGGAAAGATCCACACAATTCTGAGGAAACATGTTCCTGGCAACTTGCTAGTGTTCCATATAATTAGAAACAAAGTTCTGCACTTCAAAAGCAAAGCACACAATTGCACAACTTTATACAAGGTGTAACGGGACCTTTAAACCACATAAAGAGAATCATGTTCTTTACCCATATACAAAAAATCAATCAAATCCAATTAATACTTTAGCCACAGGAAATTACATATTTTTCATTTTCTTATTTTTCAACATGATGTAGATCTGAGTCCGTAATAATAGGTAAACATTGCCGCCGCCGCGCCCCGCACCGCATCGTTGGTCAGTGTCTTTTCGTGGATAAAGCGTGTTTACTTTTTATGCAGTTGATTCTGCTATTTATTTTGTTTGAAAACTGCAATTTTTTAATTTTCCATTATCTACTAATCTTCATGTTTTAAAATGTTTCGATGGACTAGTACTGTGCTTGTTTTCATTTAATGTTGTAAGTCCAGATACACATTGTATATGTACAAGGTTTAAAACATGGAGATGTTTTAATTTTCAATTCAGTTATAAAAAGGCATCTAAACATCACATAGATGAGATGTCACATCATTTTTATTTGACCAACATGTAAACCCAAAGCAAACAGATCATTATGTAGTATAAACAAGAAGTGTTATTCTTGTGTATGAATGGAATACTTTTAAAGATAATAACATTACAAGGTAATCTTTACTCTTTCTAGGCAAGAAAGGGTCAGGGTCGTGTAGTGTTGCCATACAAATAAATTAAGATTTACTAAAGATGAGATGTGTAATGTTTTTTTAATTAAGTATATAATAAAATTATAAGTTTGATTTTACAAGTTTTTAAATATGTTTTTTTTTTTACTTTGATTTTTTAGGGAATGACATTAGTTGCTTTCCTGAATAAATAGCATAAAATATAATGTGAAAATAGTGTAAGACAGTAAATTTTAAAAGACTGTACCTATATTTTCAGCTTTCTGTGTATGAATTGCATGTTAATTAATTAATTTTAAACAATCATCTCTTAACAAGCTATTATAATAATTATAGGTACAAATAATTGTAACAATAATTACATAATAATAAGAAAAGTAAACTAATTAACAAAGTCATTACATAAGAAGTTACAGACAAAGATAATCTTAAAAAACTATGCCATTCTGCAGGCTTAATTTTATGGTATACTAAATTACTGGCACAATAATGACTTGAGTCTATCCTCATTAGCTATTTATAATAAACTACAATGATAAATACATTCATATTTACGTTCGTGACTGTAATTTAAACATAGTTGGTCAGAGTTATTTATGGAATACTCAAATTTATGTGAAAACACATTTGCAAATTGTAAATACGGTGGAGCGTCGACCAGACCAACTAACCTAAAAAAGTCCATTCTTACGCGACGCTTACATAACCCACGCGATATTTACGCATAAACACGCGTTTATATGACCAAACTTAAGTACTCAGGTCTCATTTCAAGTAGAGTTAACTTGTAAACACAAAAAAGAAATTCTGAGGCGAGAGTTCGCGCCTTTCGTTTCCCGCCATCGCATTTGACAGGTCATTGACATAGGCAAAAATGTAAAGAAAACAATTGCAAAATGCCTCTATAGGAACTCACCTCCACGTTTTTTCTTGTTTTTGGCCGCCGTTGACGCCGCAGCGGCGGACGATTTAGATGCAGCACGTTTAACGCCTCGCGCCGCCGGCATTATGTCTGCAATATTGCAACCAACGCGTCAATAAACACGGCACACAGCGCGGCAAAACACCCCGACTTGATGGCTTCGCTCCGATGACGTTTTAACTACTTTTGTAATCGCATTATCGCCTTATTTCCACATCGGCTGCAACTGCATCAATTACAAGGCTGCGGCCTCATAGATTTATGCAAAGCGCAGATAGGTTATATTATGCATTTGTATAGGCACTGCACAGGGAACCAAACAACGCGTCCGTACCATACGGCGACGCGTGGAGCGACGCCAGAATTATTTACTTACAGTTTTATTATCAATTTCTAAGCGGCGCCACGAATTAATTTACAGATATCACTTTAGAATAAGAGATGACGTATTAATTTTAACACTGTACGAATCTCGTACATCTCCCTCCGCTCGCTTCGCTTGGCCCGAGTGACGTAATCACGTGAATCGGATTCAGTCACACAATCGGAATGTCATATTTCGAATATCAAAATACCTATAACAGTAAATGATAAAATCATTATTTTAAAGCATAAAAATATGAATCATTGCCTAAAATTAACCAAAATATTAAATTTCCCATTGATTAACAAAATTTTGAAGTAAAATACACTACAAAGTAACTTACTACAACAATCGATTTATGTCAAAGATAATCGATTTAAAATATTTACTCGCAGTCACTTTCCTATGCACCATAGACACAATAATCTAGAAGGTTTTTAAGAAATATGTTGCCATATAATAATCTTTACTCACCCATATTTAGAACTTAAATTGAACCGCAGTAAAATAGGAATGCAATGAAATTACTTTCGATAAACGAAGTTCATTCTTATAGCTTGACATCAGTGGTTTCAAGCTATAGACAAACTGACTTACGCTATATTTTTTTCTTTATCAATTCTGTGTTCATACTTTATCGATCTCTTCCACTTTTCTATTTCAATCTTTTATAAATAAAAATATTTGTTTTCGTTTATATGAGCCGGCTAACTCTAGTTTCTTAACTCCGAGGTAATTAATTCTTATCACAAAAAATCAGTCACCGTCAAGGTTTATTTAGGCTGGGCAGTCTGTATTCCAATAAAATTTCGTACTCCATTTTCTTTTTCATAATAAATAAGTACTGAATTACAATGCGTTTCAAATAAGAATAGGATCGACTTAGAGCCGTGTTGTGACGTCATAGCTGTCAAATCGAATAAATTGGGTAGGGTGAGCAAAATAAGATATTTTTAAATAACAATTATTCACGAATCATGAAAGAAGAATTTAGTTATTCAATTCCGCTCATGTCTGCATCACTGTTCGAGTGGTCATCGACTCATCGTCATCGTCATCACCATCATCATTACTGCTGCTTTCCCCTATAAAATAAAACATGGATTAATGTAGATATTTAATATTTTATTTTATCAACTGCTATTTAAAATAAAAATAGGCATTCTGTTACCTGTATATTAACGAAAGAAACGGTAACACTCCACAAGCACTCAGTCGCACGAAGAAGCGCACCGCCAACAACGACAAGATGGCGGCTCCGCGGCTGGCATCTTCTTTACTTTCTGGTGAATTGTTGCCAACAATGAAAATAAGAAAGAAAGTAGTATAATTTTTTATAGCTAATTATGACTAATTTTTTGAAATTTTTTTCACTTTGATTTAACTATGATTCGGTTAAACAAAAAAAAAACGTTATTGATATGCAAATAAGTTTTCTTTGCAAACCGTACTTTTCAATCAATATTTGACAGCAAATTTTTTTTTTTTTAATTTGAGGTAGGTTTGCTATTGACTCTAGTCTAGGTCAGAGATGACAGAGACAACGTCGACGATGGAGCGAGCTTACCCAGAAGAAGCCTGTTCACTCTCACTTTGAAGAGATCGGGGTTGTATGCGTTCGGAAACACAGACGCAGGCACAAGTATTAATGTTCTTTGCGCAGGCAGAGAGTTCCACTCCTTTGCTTTGGTAGAGGTCATTGACGTTCCTATTCTTATTTGAATCGCATTGTAAAACAATTTCTCATTATGACATCAACACCGGAGTGTGACTTGTTTGCCAGGCCAGGAGATGAATAGATCTATGTCGTGAATGTTTAACTGTGAGATGATAGATGAAAGATAGATAAGTAAAAAGTTGTACTTGTTCTATCTTGTTCTATTGATTGCATTTTTATCTTTACATTATTTCTTATTTTGTAAATTTTGTTAAATCCTCGTGTTCCATTTTTTAAATTACGTTTTGTAAGAAATTGCTGTACATCGCCTTAGATTTATATAAATCTGTTATATTGTATATCATAAATAAACAAATAAAAATAAAATAATTTAGATGGTTTGTAGTTGATCAAAACTGCAAATGCAGACACAGTAATTTGCTAGATATTATATTATTAGATCGACTGCCTCGTTGGCAAGCGCTACTGTTGAGCATGAAGTCCTGAGTTCGATTTCCAGGTCAGGTAAAGTGATATTGGATTTTCTATTTTTATTTCTCAGTAGCAGCCCGGAGTCTTGATTTGTGCCCGGTTGATGGCAAAAGGCTCACCCCCTATTACTCGGGACTTAAACATAACTGGCGAAATGTGGGTGTACTTTAAGTACACCTGTACTGTACCCAACCCTTTGGGGAAACAAGGTGTGATGTTATGTGTATTATTAGATGTCAGTTCGTTACCAATTCTGAGCGTGAGTCTATTTTTTATTTTATAATTTAAAATGGTAGTACTATACCACTATGTTGTGTCGAGACTTCGTGAATCGGGAGTCAGGATAATTAAATATTATAGACGGCAATTTGTGGGCGTCCAAGCAAAACGGGTCCAGTAGTGGGGTATAGAGATAAGGCTAGATTAATAATTAATTGATAAACAGGATTTAAAAAATATTCAAAAGCTGGCACTTTTTTTTTAATCAGACATTTGAAGTTGAAACTGAAAAAACTTATTTTGAGAAAAAGAATTTTCAAAGATTGGTTTTTACATACATTTTCTGATGTTTCTAAGTGCATTTTCTGGTACTAAGAAACATCATATAAAGTCATTTACTATGTGAACTTGTTGATAAATGAGCATTAATTAATCAATTAAATTCGAGAAATGCAATTTTTCCACCCAACTTAACAAAACTGCGTATATCTCGGAAACTAAATGCCGAGAACTGGACCCTTTTTGCTTGGACGCTCACATTTAGTTAGGTGACCATAACTGACAACAACGTAATTTATTTTTCCTCTTGGGAAAAAAAACTTCATTTTTCTGGAACAGAATAAAATATAATCATAACTTTTAGGGCGATTACAAAGATTTTTGTAAGTATGCTGCTAACACATTTTTGAAAGGCTTTCAATAAATTTATTTTGATTGTGATATCTTTGAAAATATTAAGGGGGAAGCGCTAAGGTAGCCCGCGAAACTCAAGTTTTCTTACGATTTTTGTAATTTGCAGTTCAGTGTTTGGGTGTATGTTGATTAAAATATAATTCGCGACCGTAACAAATATATATTTACAGAATTATAATCATTAGAATAAGTAATACAATTTTTTAAGTTAGTTTAATCTTGAAATGTTAAGATTTCATGAAATAGTCATTCAATAGACTTACTTGGTCTTAGAGAGTTGTATTGATGACTTTAATGATTATAATTCTGTAAATACATATTTGTTATGGTCGCGAATCATATTTTAATCCACATACAAGCTAATGCTGACCTGCAAATTGCAAAAAACGTAAGAAAATTTGAATTTCGCGGGCTACCCTGGCGCTTTCACCTTAAAGAGGAAGCGCTAATGTAAGGTAGCCCGCTAAATTCAAATTTTCTTACGATTTTAGCAATTTGCAGCTCAGTGTCTGGGTTTATGATGATTAATGTATGATTCGCGACCGTAACAAATATGTATTTACATAATTATAATAATTAGATTCAGTAATACAACTCCTTAAGTCAGTATAATCCTCAATTGTTAAGATTTCACGAAATTGTCATTAAATAGGATAATATGGAATTAAAGAGTTGTGTTGATGATTTTAATGATTATAATTCTATAAATACAGATTTGTTACGGTCGCGAACCATATTTGGGGGCCCTACCACCACCTCTTAAAGCAGTATTATTTTAATGTTACTTCAGTGTGAGAAAGATATGGTGCTATACAGGACGTCTAGCTCCATCTCTTTCTCACGCTGAAGTAAGATTACAATAATACTGCTTTAAGAGGTGGTGGTCTAGCTCCAGATCAACATACAACCTGATACTGACTTGCAAATTGCAAAAACGAATTTCGCAGGCTATCCTGGTGCTTTCGCCTTAATTTGCTTAGTTTTTTATGGACACAAACTATGGCAACATTGTAAATTACAATCAACTTCTATAAGTCTATGGTACTAATGACGCGCTGCTCGCCGAGCGCTAGCCCGCTATCTATAGAATACGGCGACGTAGAGTATGGATTATTACGGTTCGAATGCACTTGCGTAAATAATACACAATACTGTAATTGAAAATCCTACATTCTCAAGTTTTCAAAGATAATTTAAATTGCTAAGCAACACGATAAGATAAGATAAAGTTGATAGCCATACACTTGGAACCGTGGAAACACAATAGGGTTTCTAAAGTTACCAATAAAATCTTCAGGGGGGTAACAGAGCGATTGGATTGTTGTATATTTATTTGGAGCTAAAGAACTCCCTCGATGTTTCTTTGTTGCCCTGTTCGTCCTAAAAGTTTTCATTTTCTATTTTGGTTTTTATGTACTTACATACTCGTTTGACGTCACGTACGCACGGAAGTACTAAATTTTTTACTCTCCGGTAAAATAGATGGCGCGGCTATCGCAAAATAAATGGTCGTGTTTTTGTGTGAGTCATCACGTGTCATTCTCAACAAATCGATCGATATTTGTTTTATGGTTTAATTTACGTTTAATTTAGATAGATAGATGCTTGTGTGTTTTCGTGTTATCAACTAGTTAAAATATTGCGTAGAAAGCGATAGATACTGGACAGAGGCGGCAAAAGTGCGCTCAGTATATTTTTGTAAAGGCAATCGGAATCGACTCATTAATATTCTTCTATATTATTAATTACCTATTTACTTAGATAATATACTTGTTATATAAAACCTTTTAATTGACTGCCTATATTTACTGATCGTAATGTACTTTATGCTCCCTTAGTGATTGAAGTATGGTTTACGTATGTCTAAAGCTGGCCTAGCGTAGTAGGGAGTTTCAATAGAATGCGAGGCCAGCTATTACTGGTTTGTTACTACTGACCTGCTGCCTACTGTACGTACGTATTTCCTATTTTGAACCCCCAATGGAAACAGAGGGTTGTTATAAGTTTAACCGTATCTGTGTAGTCTGTGGAGCGGAATAGGTAGTGCTAATTTGCCTAAAGTTCCAGGAACATAGACGAACGTCGGAGACTTCCTTATGACTATATTTTTTTACGGGACAAGGGTCTCGGAATTCGGGACATTGCCTTAGAACATAAAAAAATGTTATGTTATTAATGCAGTTATTGATTATATTACTTATTTTGTATCCTAGAAAAATAAGCAGACATGTTTTTTATGATTTTCAAAAATAAAAGACAATCTTGCTATCTTAGATGGAGTGTATACTTTTTATTATCTTAGTTTGTAAGAAAACTCGAAAGCTAATATAATCTGTTTTATAAAGTTAAAATACCAGCGTCAATAAAATAATTAATATATTAATTATAGCAATGCCAAGGATTAGAAATACAAGTTCATCATGTATATGTCTTAAAACACCATTTATTCCTTTCGTATAATTATTTTAAAAGTAAGACTCAACGTGAACAGAAATTAAGCTCAATAAGAAACAAACTTGTCACTCGTACTTAAATTCATTCAGAACAAATGCATCGATATTGAAAATTTGAATCTTACTCTGAATCTTCACATGCTTTATCTTTATAGATTAGAAATAGAATAGAATAGAATACTCTTTATTGTACACCATAAAAATTAAAAATATAAATGTACAAATTTTACACATAGGGTGACACAATGGGCGGTCTTATCGCTAAAAGCGATCTTAAAGTACGATGATTTTTTAAATAATCGTTTTCTTTTTACACTTAAAATCCATTTATATGTAGAGAAAGACCTTTCGACATCAACAGAAGTTAGAGGTACATATTTGTAGTATGACAATTGATTTTCATTTAATCCTTTTTCAATATCTTTGCCTATGTCTCTTAATACATCTAAATCGGGGTTTCACGCTATCACGTTTTCTAATTTTATTTTGACTGTCTCAGATGAACACCAGCTTAGAACAGTTCTTGCTTCATCAAATATATGGAAAAGAAAAATTTAGTCCAAGTTAAATTAGATTTTTATAAAGCCTTTAATGAAATTTGAATTATTTTATAGTATTCGTCAATATAATCTAAATCAGTTTTTAATTTGTCTGATAGATAAAGCATCAGAGCTTCGAAAAATTCTAATAATTAACTTAATTTCTTGATAATATTTGGCATAATAAGAAGCTGCTTCTAGCCATATACCCCACCTTGTGATGACTGGTTCCAGTGGCATTGGGATGTTGGGAAACTTTACCCTTAACAGTTTTACTCTGTTAGGAGCTTTAAGAAATATTTTATTTTACGTTTGATATCAACATATTAACATCCGAATACTCTGCACGTATTTGTTTTGCAACGCGGTTAAGAGCGTGTGCTAAACATGTGACATGTTTCATATTTGGTAAATAATTCTTTAAAATACGTCCTGCTTTTAACATATATGCTGCGCTATCAGAACACAAAACTAAAATATCTCCTACTTTGGATTCATAAGAATCTCCCCACATATTTTCTAAGCAACCAATCACAAATTGAGCAATTGTATCACCATTTACAACTTCTAACATTTTGCAAGCTATCGTAAATGGTTTATTTGTTACCTCATTTAAAGGTTTGACAAGAAAATGCACAACATATCGACTTATAGTTGTTTCATATAAAGATATCCACAGTTTTTGATTTGGAATATTGTCATGGATTGAAGCAATTTTTTTAAAAAACAATGTCCAAATAAACTTTCCTCAGTAATGATTCGTCAGGAATTATTTTATGATTTGTAGTACAATAATTGTAAGCAGCTTTTAAAAACTTTTCAAAAGCTGGTTGGTTTATTCGTGACCAAGGTATGTTGCACAATATAAGAAACTGTATTAAATCAAAATAAAATTCTTCATTCACTTTCTTATGCTCTTGGTGTTTCGGTCCCTCAATGTGCCTCTTGACACTGCTTTTCTTGCTTGTAATGCTGCTCTCACATTTCGAACAGGATATTGTGGTGCTAGCGGAATCGTGGTATAATTCAGGATGATCTTTGATCCACGACTGCACAACCCCTTCGGACGGTTTAGTCGCCATTTGATTGCCAGCTGCAAAATAACTGCAAACAATGAGACAAAGCTACCTTTAGTATGCTATATATTATAAAAAACAGCTTTTGCCCGCAAATTTGTCTACGGTGAGTCGATTCCTAATTTTTTGCTTACCTAAGCATTTTCTGTGGCTTTTAAATAAAATAAATGTAGACACAATAAAAAACATTAATAAATTATTATGTTGATTAACATCAGCTGAGCATTTTTTTATCAAATAAAAAAGTTAGTGAAAGTATACCACATGTATCAGGAGGATTGACATTCCTAAACAACGTAAAGAAAATCATGTTTTTTGCCCGTATACAAAAATCAATCAAATCCAATGAATACTTTAGCCACAGGGCCCACAGGAAATTATTTTTCATTTTCTTATTTTTCAACATGATGTAGATCTGAGTCCGTAATAATAGGTAACCATTGCCGCCGCCGCGCCCCGCACCCTGCACAACACCGTTGGTCAGTGACTTTGCGTAGATAAAGCGTGTTTACTTTATAAGCAGTTGATTCTACTATTTATTTTGTTTGAAAACTGCAAATTTTTAATTTTCCATTAACTACTAATCTTCGTGTTTTAAAATGTTTCAATCGATTAGTACTGTGCTCGTTTTCATTTAATGTCGTACATCCAGAAACACGTTGTATAAAGTATTAGAATAAAATTTTTATTTACCTTGCGCTCAAAGTCCAAGAGAATAAATCCGTATATCACAGGTGATATCAGAGTCTATAAAGTGTAGCTAAAAGTCGTCGTTCCAAGTAAAAACACCGTTCCAATCACAATGCAAATCAAAATCCATAAAACAAAATCCCAGTCGTCAAAGATATCACTCGAAAACAACGAAACACCCGTGCACATAACCGAAAGATTAGGCGATGAATGCGTATTCTAGGAAGAAAAATACAAAAGCCATATGAACGTAAGCATAATGAAGAGGTATTAGACAAAAGTTTATTCATCTCTCTCAAACTTACACAGCAAGTCGCAGCGCAGTGTCTAAATCTATTCTTGTATCGCTCTTGTTTTTCTTAACTTTTGCTTTGCTATATATACAACGTGTTAATATGAATGCGCAAAACCTGAAAATAGTTTATTTAGAATCAGTAGTAGAATCCATTCATAGTAGGTCACATTTTATATATAAAATAAAACATTTTTAGTTATGCCGCTTTTAAAATTACTTACGACGCTAGCGTCACGGAAGCACGTGTTAGTTTTTTTGGCGAAATCTGCATGCGCGTACGGCAACATCGGAGGGTATTTACGTAAAGTTACTAATTTGCTAGAAATGCCAGAAACTAAAAAAAAACAACTATCTAAATAAATACTTCGCAAAAATTAAATCTAATAATTTATATCCATATATTTTTTTAAATTAAAATAAGCTGGGGTGTCTGAGGTTTTGTGCATTCAAATTGACAATTTCTATAATGTGCAGTATTACTATACATATTAGTTATTTTATTATTGCTGGTATTTTACCTATTACAAACATATGATATTAGCTTTCGAGTTTTCTTACACACTAAGATAATAAAAAAAGAATACATTCAATCTAAGATAGCAAGATTCTTTTATTTTTGAAAATCATAAAAAACATGTCTGCTGATTTTTATGGGATACAAAATAAGTAATACAATCAATAACTTTATTAATAACATTATTTTTTTATGTTCCTAGGCGATGTACCAAATTCCGGAACCGTTGTCGCTTAAAAAAAAAATAGTCATAAGGAAGTCTCCGACTTTCGTCTATGTTCCTCGAACTTTAAGCAAATTAGCACTACCTATTCCGATCACTGGTTCTTAGCTATGATTTAAAAAAATCTATTCAGCCGTTTGAAGATTATCAACTCTTTTCTAGTTGATAAATGGATGTCAGCATCTTCCACAGGTCTTATCGAGTCGGGTATTCTATTACTTCAATTATATTAGAATAATAAATAACTCTTACGTCATCCACGCGAACGAAGTTGCGGGGCACAACTTACATAAGTTTTATTATCAAAGTTTAGGTAAGCTTTAGTGATCGCAAGCGCTTTGCTGACCGTGAAGTTCTGGGTTCGATCCCTAAGTCGGGCAGAGGTTTTTTATTGAGTTTCTTTCATCAGAAATTTTGCAGTAGTGGCCTGGAGTCTGGATTTATGCCCGGTAGATGGCAGTAGGCTTGCCTCTCATTAGATATACATGTGCCTGAAAATATAACTAGCGATACGCCTCTGCCTAACCTGTCGGGGAATAGAGGCGTGATGTTATTCCCTCTCTACGTCGATCGTAAAAAACTTCTTGTTTTACTTGGTAATGCCTTTGTTATTTCTGTTGGTTGCAGCAGTTAAGTTGAAAAGTAATATAAATGCAAATGTATCAAAATGGTATAGTTTTTACATAATTATTCTAGTGCAATTTCTGTACCTTCTGGTACCAGGAGCGATGTTTGAATCGTTCCTGGTAAATTGTATAGTAATTCGTTACATTATTTGTCCAATATATCATCACGCCTACGCGCCTGTTTCCCCAGAAGGGGCAAGCAGAAGTGTAGGTATAGTAAATACACGTGCTTTCGCCTGTAATGTTAGAAGTCCCAGATTCTAAGGCCGCTATACTGGCGTTTTACGAGCGTTGGCGCTTCTCCAACGTCTGCGCAACGTTGGCGTTGCGCAGACGTTGGAGAAGCGCCAACGCTCGTAAAACGCCAGTGGGATAGCGGCCTAAGAGGACAGCCTAAGGCAAGCCTAATGTCATAAAACGAGCACAAATCCAGACTGGACGGCTTCTATGCTGAGAATTTTCTAATGGAAAAACCTATAACACCCAAGATCTGGGAATCGAACCCACAATCTGCAGCCGCGCTTGCGATCACTACTCTAACGTGGAATTATTCCATGTGGTACTTATGTTGAACGTGAATGAAGAGAATCACAATGAGTACAGGATACTAATAATAATGGTATTATGATCATCTGCAGAATGATTTGAGATTAATGGATTAGTTAAAAACTTGGGGATATTCATTGACAAGAACTTCTCTTGGACTGCCCAGCTACAGGAAGTTAGCCGCAAGCTATTTGCTTCCGCTGCGTCTTTGAAGAGACTGCGTAATTTTCTGTCGACTGCCACCAAGATTGCGCTTGCACAATCGCTTCTTCTACCCATCCTTGATTATGCTGATACCAGCTATTTAGACCTTACTCAAGACCAACTCGATAAACTTGAGCGGCTTCAAAATTTTTGTATAAGGTTCAAACGGTTTGCGCAAATATGACCATGTTTCCGAATTTCGTGTGAAGCTCAAGTGGTTCAATCCGCCTCCGCCGGAATGCTCATATTCTTTCCCTTTTGTATAATGTGCTCTTTCCCCTTTCACCCCTCTCTATTTCAAGAAACGCTTCCAGTTTCTTTGCGACTCCCACACGAAATCTTTAAGGTCATCAGATAACTTGAAGCTTAAAATGCCTATGCATTCCACAACTTTCCTATCTAGGCCTTAAATCCTTTACTGTCCAGGCCGCTCGTTTGTGGAATGCATTACCAGTTCCAATAAAGCGCGCGCAATCGCTGCCTGTGTTTAAACGACTCGTGAAGGAACATTGTCGTTGTGATTTTGTTCTCGTTGCTGGCTGACAGTCGTCTTTTGTTTTCGTTGCTTACATATTTAGTATGTATGTATTATGTATATATTATATGGCATGTTTATATACTATATAGCATATGTATGTATATGTATGTATGTGTGTATCTCTATTATAGTATATTGTACTTATATAATTTTCATTTGCGGAGAGGAGCTCGTGGCTAAGTAATAACAGCCGCACGGGTCGCTCTATCAGGTTAAGCTACGCTTTCCGGGGTTGGTTCGTGGATGGGTGACCATCTATACATACCGAGACTCCTCCGTGCCTCGGACAGCACGTTAAGCCATTGGTCCCGGCTGTCATTCGTGGATCTTTGACAGTCGTTACGGGTCGTCAGAAGCCCGAAAGTCTGACAACCAGTCTTACCAAGGGGTATCGTATTGCCCAGGTACTGGGTTGTGGAGGTCAGATAGACAGTCGCTCCATGTAAAATACTGGTATTCAGCTGCATCCGGTTAGACTGGAAGCCGACCCCAACATAGTTGGGAAAAGGCTAGGCAGATGATGATACTTTTTATTTGCACCTAGAACAACCCCATTTAATGTCCATAAAATCACTGTCCATTCCAAGGTTGCCTGGAAGAGATCGCAGTATGCGATAAGGCCGCCAATTGTAAATTTTGTAGTTTAAGATGTAGGTATCTATATGTAATGTGTAATCTGGTGTACAATAAAGTATATATAAATAAATAAATAGTTACTTACAAACGTTGACTTCCTGTTTGTGGAAGTGGCGAATTGCTCTCAAAACTTTCATCAAGATATCTTCATGGATTAATTCTCAAGGGGGGGTGGAGGGGGGTAGAGGTATATAGTCCATCGACATTTCTGTAGAAACGGTTTTGTTTGTTCTTTGTATATTGCCAAATTGCCACCGACTTCCAAAACAATTTTTTTTTACATACATACATACATAAACTCACGCCTTCTTCCCATGGGGATAGGCAGAAGCTACAGAACGCCACCTGCTACGATCCTTACATGCTCCTTTTGCCTCGTTTAGGTTCATACATCTGGTCATACACGCACGCCGGTTGCGAGTACTACGCACCTGACCTTTCTGAAGAACATCACCAATAAGATCACTATATGTCTTCCTAGGGCGTCCCCTCCCGGCATTTTCACTCACATCTGCCGTGTCACCTTTTATTAGTCGACTTTCATTCATTCCTTTTTTTTTATATAATTTTAAAATAAATTGTTTTAAAGTTATTGTCGAAAATTCACCATACCTCTGAAACTACTGAGCTTAAAATTTTGAAAAAAATACAGAAAATATTTTTCTAGTTATAGACACACTTAATTACAGGAAAACCTATAAGTAAGATTTCTTAAAATAACACGGTTAATCTCTCAACATTGTGCGTGAAAACTTATACATGGTGTAAGGGACAGCCCTCCGCAGACTGATGGGGTAAGTTCAGTATATCATACTAAGATGACTGGTACATGAAATTGTTTCAGGAACGTTATGGGTATCCAATAAATCTGATTTGTTTTATTACCTCACACGCAATATATCGTTACCGTGGCAAAACGCGCGTAGTGAACGGCAGCGCAGCGAGCCTTCGGCGGCGAAGTATTTCAACATCCATTGTTGGTTTTTGATTTTAGCTGTTTTATTTACATAAATGGATTGCTGCGTACAGAGAATGTAGTTTTACATTCAAATAAAGGAATAGTAACTGAAAATACGATAAAAAAATGAAAATTTTCCTGAGAATATTTTCGGTGGAATATGATTCATAATAAGGAGCTGAATGCACCCTGTTAGTTTGCGGAGGGTTGTCCCTTACACCCTGTATTTGCAGTTGGAATGTATGGGAGAACAGGTTTTTCAACTACAAAGAAGAGAAAGAATTATCCCAAGATCAAACCTATCTTGGGATAATTCTTTTTCTTCTTTAACTTACCTTACTATATGCAGCCCCGGATCTACGTTTTTAAAAGGGGGGTGCAGAGTACAAATTTGCCGCCCTCTGGGCAAAATTTTTCAACTATTTGTTGTAAATTTTAATACATACAGATTTTGTATTTTTTCATTTTCTGAATTTATTTTGAGGAAAAACTGGCTGGTGACTGGCCGCCCCTCAATCTTTGCCGCTCAGTGCAAGTGCACCCTCTGCACCCCCTAGATCCGGGCCTGACTATGTGGTGATAACAACATTATCAACACAGACCTTGTACTTCATCATCATCGTTCTCCTGCCATCATCATTATCCCAATTTATTTGGGGTTGTCGCAACACCTAACTCAAACTCAAAGAATTTATTTCAATTAAACCAATGGGGAAGGCAACTGTCAAAATGGCGCTGTCGTAGCTAGTTCCCAACACAAGCTAGTAATACAAGGCGTGAGGTGGTTTTATTTTATTTTTGCGAAAATGACGCGTTGTTGTGTTACTAAATACTCCGAAATTGGAGTCCACTATTTCCCGAGAGACTATTATTAGAGATTTTGAACAAATTAAACAGAGGGTAGAAACATTTTGAAGAAAGTGATTAAGAGGAAATATTTAAGGTTTTAAATTCTGACACTTTCTATGTCAAATACTTGATAAAAATCATTTGAAATCACCGAAATTATAGAAATAGTGAAACAAAACCAAACTCATGAATGAACAAGAAATGGAATGAATGAACGAAATGTCAAATTTATTGTAGGCCGTAGGGACCTAGCTATGATCGCGCCATCTACAATTAGCTTTGCCCGACCTTCCTCATTACAATACAGGCACTTTTGAATTGTCAAACCGTCTGTCAGTTAGTCAGAAAATTGAAGCTAGTCGCCCATTCCAAAACGTAGATCTCTATGGAGAAGAATGGGCAAGAAACTCCATGGACACTCTTTTAAATCAAAATTATTACAAAATTCTGGGTACATTGTTCTTGTTGCTTCTATGTGTGAGAACAATGTAAGAAACAAATAATTAAAAACAATTCAAAAATTCAAAATATAAGATTAAAAATAAGCCCTGGCAGTTAAGAGATGACCAGTCTCCACTGACGGCGCCCGTTCACGAACATGACGCGTGGATCAGCACCATCCAGCTCAACCATTTTATAGGGAACCGAATGATCCAACACGTTACCTTTGAATTACAACACTACAACCTATTGAATTAATTAATATCTCAATAATTTGATTTAGCATCATACGTATTCACGACGCTAGCCCCTCGACTCCTCGAGGTGAGGTCTGACGGTGCCTGATGTACGCAACTATCAAGTCACATGTGGCATGGTGGGCCTGTTCGTTGGTGGAAGAAGGTCGTAAGTGACGGCTTTGGTAACAAAGAATTGTGGTTGAAAAGATATATGTAAATGTTACTAGCGTTTTATTGTCATTTCAAAGATGACGGGGACACGGTATTTTTCGTTATTTTAGGGCAGATTTAACCTGTTTTTATGATCTGTCTGTTAAGATGCAGGTATATCCTAGTTTAAGGGGGAAGCGCTAAGGTAGCGGCGAAATTCAAATTTTCTTACGATTTTTGCAATTTGCAGCTCAGTGTCTGGGTGTATGTTGGTTAAAGTATGATACGCGACCGTAACAAGTGTCTATTTACAGAATTATAATATTAGAATCAGTAATAAAATTCCTTAAGTTAGTACAATCCTGAAATGTTAAGATTTTATGAAATAGTCATTCAATAGAATTACTTGGTCTTAGAGAGTTCTATTTATGACTTTAATGATTATAATTCTGTAAATACGTATTTGTTACGGTCGCGAATCATATTTTAATCAATATACAGCCTATTACTGACCTGCAAATTGCAAAAAACGTAAGAAAATTTGAATTTCGCGGGCTACCCTGGCGCTTTCACCTTAAGAGACAGTGTAACGTAAATTGTCCAGAGATGTACCATGTACTTATATAAACATGTTCTACCATATCTTGTAGTTACATAACTTTGTAAATATATCTTGCTTGTAACTGGTTTAAGTTTGTTTTCTCACCATCTGTACCTTCTCGATCAATAAACAATTTATTTATTTATTAATCTTTTATCCGCGGAATAAAATTGACGTCTGACAGTTTTTGTATGGAAACTCTGTCAAAAATTAAAATTTTATTCGCTGTATTAGATATACATTACGTATAAAAGTTTGATCGAATTCAACCTTTTTAAATTATCACTGTCCCGTCAAACGGGGTCGGCCTACTAATAATGTTTTTACTTTTTACTTGTTATTAATTCAATGCCTTTGACTGCCTCGTTGGTCTAGTGGTCGCAAGCGCTACTGCTGAGCATGAGGTCCTGGGTTCGGTTCCCGGTTAGGGCAAAGTAAACTGTTATTGAGTTTTTCTATCTAGAATTTCTTAGTAGCAGCCCGGAGCCTGGATTTGTGCCCGGTTTGATGGCAATAGGCTCGCCCCCTATTACATGGGACTTAAACATAACTGGCGAAATGTGGGTGTACTTTAGGTACATTTCTGCCCAGCCCTTCGGGGAAACAGGGTGTGATGTTATGTGTGTGTGATTAATTCAATAATAATTTAATAAAAAATAACTAAAAACACCGTGACGGGGACAACAGGAATAATGTTTTGAACGTGTAGGCAACTGACAAGACATTTATTAGAGGCAGAATGCAGATCTTTAGTTCGATCCTCTGCTGTAGATACTATTGACGTAAACCCATTTATTTCTAGCTAAAGTATTGTAAGTACATGCCTACTGTTGTACAACTTCATGATTATAAAGTTGCTAGAGTGAAGTTGTTGGTGCCCCTCTAAAAGAGTTCGTAGGAGAATGTAGAGATCTTAATTAGCTATCCATCATGTCCCTAGCATAATATACCTAGGTAACAGCGGATTATTTTCGCGATTTCAGGTTTGGTTCCATAGTAAAAGTAGTTCATAATGATGAGTACAATGGCCCCTTAAGAGGATTGTGAAGCTGTAAATTTTCATACAAAAAGCGATAACGATTTTCCCCTTGTAAACAGAGTCTAATTTTCATAATTTTTGGAAATGTTGTAGTTATAATGAAAAACTAGGTCCGTAAGTTTTTATTATAAAGAAATATTGCGAACGATATAAGTTGTATTTGTAATTTTATTCAATTGACATTGTTATTTAAAATTATTTTTTCCTAATAATATAGTTAATAACCCCATCGCCGTATCTCTACGTTGACGTCGTGGTGGGGCTTGCGCGCTTCGAACTCTAGGTCTGTGCCGGTAGAGGTTACTTTGCCGGAACAGGTCTAGGGTGAGGAGCCAGACCAAGAGAGATACAGAAACCCGCAGGGCAGCATGTGGCGAGCTGCTGGGCAGTAGCGACCCCACGTACCCTATCTCCCGGGAGAAGTCATGTTCCTCATCTCTGGCTTGCCTTTATTGGCCGGCTGGAGTGAACACTGACGAGAACTGACCTCCCACCTCATTCTTGCCTTTATTGGCTGGCTTGAGTAGAGATTCGCAAGAGCAAACGTGCTCGGAGGAAGGAAGTAGTCCAGTAAGATGCTGGTAGGGATCTTGACCGTACTTCCGGGATTGTCCTGATAGCCGTGGAATACCTCTCCACTCCTCTTTAGGACCTCAAGACATGTTGCCCCCTTGTCGCTACGACACTATGTGCTAGCGACCGTTTCCGGGGGCCCATTGTTGAGTGTGCAAGTCACCCCCTGCCATTTTATCCGTGTATTGTATTTATCACACATTGGTCAGGCAGGGGCCATAGTCCTTCCATAGTTTTAGATAACCAGTCCACTTTAGCCATCCAAACCCATAGCCCAATTTTTTTTTGTCTCCATATTCTGCAATAGTCCTACACCATCCGGGGGTTGTCCTTGGGTGCACTTGCATAGTACGCACAGGGATAATCGTCGGTTAGTGCCTCATTTCCATTGAAAGCGTCTAACGGGCCTCTGCGAGTTGGCTTCGGCCCCTCATATGCCTTCTAAAGGTCCGGGACCCTGGGGTCCCGAGAAATATCAAAAAAAATAATAGTTAATAAGCTCAAATTGTTACTAACCATAATGGATCTTGTAATCTGATAATCGAATAAATAATAATAATAATAAGTTATTAGCATCTAAATATCTATATTTTTGACTTAAAAACTTCCTCGAGCGTGTTTATTTTTTTTTATTTAACTGAACTACTAAAAAAGAAAAACGTACAGACCTAGATTAAGGTGTACTGAATCTAATGAGACCAAAATTGTCTCATTTCGTAAAGGTTTAGGGGGGTGAAAACGTTATCGCCCGAAACAATATTTCAAAAAGGAAATATAGGTAATTGCCTCTAAGACTTCCAACTCTCTCTATCGCACGATATGTTCACGCCCGGAGGGAGAGAGAGAGCAAGTGTGAAACAGATAGCAATTTTGAAAATACCTACTCGCGCTGCGTATTGGCACTTCACAATTCTCTGAAGTACATAATATAAATACACGAGAGTTATAGTACAGCGACAGTCATTGAAACCTGTTTACAAAAAATAATCGGCAACAAATCCTTCCTACATTTAAGGCGCTACCTCGAGCAAAACCTCAACCGCTTGTGCGTTAATTCCGGAACATGTATACAACCTTTTCTAGTTATTATAATGACTACATAAGGCATACAAATTATAAGGTAAACGTTGATACAAATGAAGAATAGAAAAAAGATTATATTACAGTCATCTCCAGCGGGCTGACAAGTGGCTGTTAGAATAAAAAAATGTGAAAACGTATCAACATATTCTAAGCTTTAAATAAGTATTCGAGTTTTACTGCAGTGTTTTATTTATCCTGGCAACGTCAGCGCTCCGCCGAGCGTTGACATAGCTTACTTACCTACAATTTCTGCCGCAGCAGCGTCGCTGGCAGGAGCGATTACTTATAGACTTCTAGGTGTTTTTACTGCACGGCTGCATACAGGCTGCGTATGTGTTGCAAACGCACCTGAGATACGTTTCTCCCATGATTCCAGAAAGGCATCCCAAGCTGGCTTCCCACGGTGCGTGATATTGCGGACGGACGCGGACCGTGGGAAGCTAGCTTTAGAGGGATGTTAGCACACCTGCAATGCCAGTTATTATGCCACTGATGGGTATTGCAGATCAGATTGGGATTGAATGTGAAGACTATGTGGGTCCTTGTTTTTTTTGTATTTTTTTTCTCTCAGGTTTAATCATGGTCTGGCAGTTTGAGTAATTTATGTGGCCTACCCAAATGTCCTTTCTTTAGTGTTCGTCGAATTGTTGAGCTCCTTAAGTTCTGAGTTGAGCTGTACGACTACTGACAGATGCGTGCACTGACTGGACAGGTCCACTCAATCTGTGTGGTTCTTTCCTCAAAAGACCATTTCAGACGCCAATCTACATGATCTTCACATGATCTGATCAAGATTATGTCTAGACTTTAAAACAGACTGTGACCTCTGAGTTTGTTTCGGCCTTTTTTCTCAGAGTAGTCAGATTGGAAACGCCGGCCTCATCTAGTTAAAAAAAAAAAAATGTTTGACGTGTAAAAGTGTTTGTATAAACCTACTTACAGAAGTAAAATCATTTACTTATCATTTCTATGTCCATAGGCGGCGATGACCCTTGGGTACCATCAGATGGACGGCCTGCTTATTTGTCACCCAATTCCATTTTTTTAACCGGAATGTTACTTAAAATCTACGAATTCTTAACATTCTTGGAAATTACTTTTTTTTCTTTATTACACTGGGGCGATTACAGGCTGGTAATAACTACATTTTAGTAAGAGCTCTGCCTACCCCGTCACTCGTGTGGTACCTCGGGTGACGTACAGCGGTGTCAAGTTACAGCGAGGTGGGCCTGTCTGTCGAGAAGCATGGAACACGAAAGTACTGGCGGCCAAGCAGCCATTTTTGATTTTTCGACATGATGTTTTTCTTTCATGGTGTCTCGCTGTCCACGATAGAACAATGAACAATATAGGTATCTAGCTGTAGTTGTATTTTATGAAAGAAAGAAAGAAAATGCGTTTATTGGCATAAATACAAACAAGACCCTTAAAACGTAATTCATAAAAAAAGAATAGGTAGGTCTTAGGACCTACCTATATATATTAGTATAAAAAAGGTAGTTATAGGAATTATGCTAAATCAATAATTCTTAATCCTAGAAACATCTCTTGTACGTGAGGTGCACTCGCTCTACGTGACATTCGCTTGTGAATTAGGAAGGCGAAAGTTCATCTAGAATAATCTAGATTATAATATGACAAGAGGATATAAACTTCTCCTCTGCCGTACACAAATTGTTGAAGACAATTTTTTGAGACGGTCTCAAAAGGTTCGAATATCGATATGATGCACAAGTGTGCAAGAAACGTTTATTCCAGATTTTTTATCAGCTGCAAAGAGAAATATCTACCTAATCTGAAGGTAACGCTAACGCTTCCCGTGACCCAAGGGTTGGCAATTGTCATACAGCGTGGCAATGCCGCCAGACTCTTGGGTACATGACCAGTCGACAGCGATGGGGATAAATTTTTCGACACCATATTTTAATTTGTTGATTTATTTATTTATAGGGTACAACACCAATTACATTAATTAACATAGACACACAAAAAAAAATTATACTGCCAATTTTGTTAATACCTAAGGTTAAAATATTATTATTTTTATTTATTAATTACGTATAATATTTTATTTATGTATGTATATCATTTTAATTCTGAATAAACACAAGTGTTCTGAAGGCCAATATTCTCGTATTATACTTAAAAATGTTAAAATTGAAGTCGAAATCTTATTTCGAATGTCAAAAACTTGTCAAATAAGTAGGTAAGTACCTACAAAAACAAGAGGTTTTTTTAACAGATCGGGACTGCTGTTTAACCGACGAAAAAAAGGAGGAGGTTCTCAAGTCGACGCGTATAATTACATATGTATATTTTTTTATCTACGACCACGCATAACTGTTTACAGAGAAGTCCGATTTGAACGATTCTTGTTTTATTCGGGAGGGTGTAACCTCGAAGTTGGACCCATGTAAAATTTATTAACTTTGGTTGGGTAGTTTTTGAGTTAGCTTCAATAATACGTCATTTTCCCACTTAGCCTATGTGGATGATGTTATAATAACTTCCTGTCTCTGTAATTTTACATAGCAGGTAGTGATATTCTGTAGGGTAGGTACCTACGACACACCACAACTAAAATGTGGAAAAACAAAAAACAACGAAAATACAAAACCAAAGACACCGACTTCCGAAATTAAAGTTATTTTTCACTCTGCAGTGTTTTTTTTTGGAAGTCGATTGTTTTTTTTTTTTTGAAAAAAGTTTTTTATTTGTACATTGTTGTGGAACGCAATAAATAACTATGATTATGAATTTTATTGCTCCTCAGTTCGTGCAATCATTTTATATATTTTTTAAATGACTGCAACACTTTCCTGTGACCATACCAAACCACGGGCCGTTTCAGTAAGTCGTAAATTCGACGAGCCGGCATAACGCCACACCGCACCGTGTGAGAGTCCCGGGAACTCGGGCCGCTATGCGACGCGGGACAATCAAATTATGTGTTTTATTGACATCACTATTATATTTTTTGTGTTTACACTTTTACACGTTCCAGTTGTTTTTACAAGTTTTTATTTAGGTATACTTGTTAGAATGTTAAGAATCTTGCAAGATAATTTTAGACATCTAGTCGAAACTTTGAGCAGTGGCCTAGTGGTAATGGCTGCGACCTACGACTTGGTCGTGGGTTCGAACCCAAGCAGGCACTTTGTGTAAATTATTTCATCACCACTGCTGTCCTAGAACCAAAAATTCGAAAACATGTGACATCCAGCAACTCGCACTGGGCCCGAGTGGTGATGTATGAATACCATCAAGATTCCAGCCCGAAAAAGGGATGGTGTTATCGGTCATGTATAGCTAGGTCTCTCTCGCGCAATGGAATCATGATGGCATCACAGAAAGAGGAGGCCTGTGTCCCAGCAGTGGGAACATTATAGGCTGATTATGCTAGATTAAATAAATAAAAGTTTCTTTTGAAAAGGATTATTCGTGATCTATATCACTTCTAATTAGTATTAAATTTTTAACCCGCTTTTATTAGCTTCGCTTGTAACTATTGTAACTAACTTTCTAAGTAAACTTTAACCTACTTATAATTGTCGTATCGGCATGAAACTTTGTATGTAGTTCGGAAGACAATACTATAATTTGGTATCTTGGAGCTGTTCTGATGATGGAGCCAGAATGTGGATAGTGCAACTCTTCAGTGGTTACTAGTAAACCCCTCGAGTTTGGGCTCATATGATTCGGTTTGACCTCATATCGGGCTTCGTAACGAGGATCTGACGATGGAGCCAGGAGGTGGATAGTAGAATTCTTCAGTGGCTACTAGTAAACCCCTCGAGTTTGGGATCATATGTTTCGTTTTGATGAAACTTTGTATGTAAATGTAGTTCGGAATAGTTCGGATGACAATACTATAATCTGGTATCTTGGAGCTGATCTGATGGTGGAACCAGGAGGTGGATAGTGGAACTCTTCAGTGGCTTATAGTAAACCCGTAGACTTTAGGCTCGTATGATTTGTTTTGATGAATCCAATATATTGCACTTTAGGATCGAGGGCCTGGTGATGGAGCCAGGAGGTGGATAGTGGAATTATTCAGTGGCTACTAGTAAACCCCTCGAGTTTGGACTCATATGATTCGTTTTGATGAGTTCAATAGATTGCGCTTTGTGTTGAGGGTCTGATGATGGAGCCAGGAAGTGGATAGTGGAATTCTTTATTGGCTACTATTAAATCGGTTAAGTCATAACTTCGTTGACTTCAGACTTATTAACTAAATGAAGAATATACTAGACTAAAAAGTAAAAAAAATGTAGTTTAAAAAAAAACTAAAAGACACGCTTTTATCATATCATGCACAAAAAATTATAAAATAATTAAATTGACTTATATTTATTAAGATATAAGTACCTACGCAGCTTGTCACTTCTTTTATATCCAATGATTACCTAATTCAAAAAGCGTGGCGCGCTTTGTTTAAATTAATTAAAAGTGCACACAACTAAAAAGCGATCCACGCGCTTTTTAGATCCTTTGAAATCTTACTTATTATCACTATTTTTTAGTTTTTTTTTTAACCCTTTTCTTGGTTTGACCAAGCTGTTTGGGTGTTGTTGGAAATTAACCCAAATTCCACTTAGAGATAAAGTATGATGCTGATGTAGTAATGATACCACATTAAAGAAAGAATCTTCGGAATTTAGTCTTCAACGCGGGATGGGAGGATCAAAATTGTGTGTTTTATTGACATAGACATTAATGATAAATGTAGGGATTTCAGATTTTTAGACATTTATGGATCGTAGCATGTGGAATTCTGTAGGTAATTTCAGAGTACCTTCGATTTCTTAAATTGGCAAAAACACACAAAATTTTTTTTATCACATCTATTCAAAAAGAGATAGTTTATTCTTCGTTAACCGGGACTAAAATAGCTCTTTAATCCCTAGGAACTAAAAGTGATTTGAATTTGGAATGTGGATATTGTTAGTAAAAATTCTAATCACCAAAGAGATCAGTCACGAACATTGTCTACACAAGTAACAGGCTGTTTGATAAAGAAAACCGCGCGCGAATCAAATTACAAAAAAAAGTTTAAAACGCCCGAAATGTATTCCGTAATTGTTTATTTCGGATTTTACTTAGTATTATAAAAAATGAGTGTGTCTTCCTCAAGCAGTGAGAATGAAAGTATTATATCAACTCCAGAGAACATTGTATGCACTTACTTATTTTCTTATAGAGGGTGATAAAAAGTAGAGTGCCCTCCTCGGGAGCAACACTATTTTACGTACTTTGAATCTCTCGCTGCAATTAAGATTCTACTTTAGAATCCTTCGCTCCGCTCTGGATTCAAAGAAACACTCTCGCTTTTAAAATAGTTGTTTGCTCCCTGGGCAAACAATCTACTATTTGGCATTTTTGAGATTCTAAATTCTCATTCCCATTAATTTTTCTAGGCTACCTTCATACTACATACATTCATACATAACACTTATTGGAATCTTAACTGGTAGAGTTTATAAGAGTTTTGCACTCATTCGGGTCCCCGAAATGATCAATTGCCATCAATTTCTATTGTAGTAATATTGTCAATCGCTACAGTTGCATTTGGTAGACGATCAATTTACGCATCAATGTGTATCCGTCACGTAAAAATTGACAATTGCAATTGTGGGCGTCCAAGCAAAAAGGGTCTAGTTCTCGGCATTTAGTTTCTGAGATATACTCAATTTTGTAAAGTTGGGTGAAAAAATGGCATTTTTCGATTTTAATTGATTGTTAATTCATCATCTGCCTAGCCTTTTCTCAACTATGTTGGAGTCGGCTTCCAGTCTAACCGGATGCAGCTGAATACCAGTATTTGACATGGAGCGACTGCCTATCTGACCTCTACAACCCAGTAACTGGGTAATACGATACTCCTTAGTAAGACTGGTTGTCAGACTTTCGGTCTTCTGACGACCCGTAACGACTGTCAAAGATCCACGAATGACAGCCGGGACCAACGGCTTAACGTGCTTTCCGAGGCACGGAGGAGTCTCGGTATGTAAAGATGGTCACCCATCCACGAACCAACCCCGGCAAGCGTAGCTTAACCTGATGGATCGACCCGTGTGGCTGTTATTACTTAGCCACAAGCTCCTCAATTTTTTTTTTTTAATTAATTGATTATTAATTGATCATGATGATGATGATGAATTGATTATTAATTAATGCTTAATTATTTACAAGTTCATATAGTAAATGACTTTATACTTATGATGTTTCTAAGTACCAGAAAATGTACTTAGTACTTACCAAAAATCAAACTTTGAAAATGCTTTTTCTCAAATTAAGTTTTTTCAGTTTCAAATGTCAAATGTCTGATTTAAAAAAAAAATGTGCTAGTTTTTGAATATTTTTTTAATCCTTATTATCAATTGACTATTCTAGATACCGAATCTGATCTTAACTTAATACCCCACTACTGGTCCCTTTTTGCTTGGACGCCCACAATTGACGGTTTCGGGGACCCTTAAATCGTAACTTAAGTACTTGCCTAACTACCCACTTAGGTACTTACCAATTACCTACCATAAACTAAAATAAAAATAAATGATACCTAATCAAGGTTTCCCAAGTTATAATCAGATTTTTCCAAATTAAAAATATAATAAGTGTATCATTCGACCAAAGTTATATGGACGTATAGTTTTAACTGTGCAAGAGTGAGACAGCCTGTGCGAAAGAGATAGCGTATCGAAGGCTTCGCAGGTGGGCGTGGCGTATACTGACGCACCCACTGCTCTAGTCATTGTTTCAAATTGAAAGAGAATTGTCGGAAATGTTAATTTGGTTGCCCGAATTTAAGAAAACTGGTAGGCAGTCATTACGCCTCCATCTCATTGTTTTGTTATTTTAATTATCTATTCATTAAATTATTATTTACAGTGTCTACGACTTAAATTGCTCATTTGTTTGCAAACTATAAATTGCTCCGACCAGACGGCCAGTAGCCCACCAGAAACAACACCCGTCTGGTCGGAGGATCCTCCATTGTCTATGGAGGATGAGTGAGTTTTACACCCTGTTCCTCATGCCTCTATAGTACTCAATCTGTTTAGCCTTTTCCCAACTATATTGGGGTCGGCTTCCAGTCTAACCGGATGCAGCTGAATACCAGTATTTTACATGGAGCGACCCTATCTAACCTCCACAACCCAGTAACTGGGTAAGGGCGCGTTCCCACTATGTCGTGACGATTAATTTATCGTTGGACGACTGTCGTCTCTAGCTGTTCCCATTATATCGACTGTTTATTGACAATCTGTCGTCACTGCAAAAAAAAGTCGTGCACGACAGTTAATCGTGTCATCCTATATGTGAACACCTCCATTTAAATACACAAGCCACGACGCTTTTAACGACACGATAATCTGTCGTCACGACATAGTGAGAACGGGGCCTAATACGATACCCCTTGGTAAGATCTCACCGGGCACACGGTTTAGGGCTCCCACACAAAACTGCGAATTAGCATCGCATCGCGGTTGTGTGTAGGAGCCCTTATACAAACTAATATCACTACAGATGTCATCGGTTGCGGAAACAGAGATTTTTATGACCTGACAAATGCACACGGAAATGTCAAATAAAAAAGACAGCAAAATCTAATTGTCACGTATTCACCTAGTTTCCCATGTAGGTACTAAATGTGTCCTTTGTGACAGCGTCGTAACAAAGTGCACAATGTGGAGTACAATGCCACAATTACTGGAGATGTTTCAAGTACCCTTAGTGCAGTCAATAGGGTGGAGGATTGGTTCCGTAACTAATGAGAAATTAAAACTGTGCTATACAACGTGCCGCTACAATGACGATATTAATTTAACACCCGGGTAGGGCTAGTGGGCCAGTAATCATGAAAACTATATCGAGCCTTTTCAGGAAAAATATCGTGAGCGCCAAAAATCACAACACTATTTTTTCTTCGTAACCTCTTATTTAGACAGTTTTAGGTACATCTTGTCGCGATTACTCTTAAATTTTATTTTAAATTTACACGACTTTATTGTTGTAAGAAATTATCATCGTTAATGATAACATCGTTAATTAGAAAAGAAAAAACCCTTTCCTGTAAAAAGTGCAAATTGTCGCTTACGATGTTCTTCCTGAAAAGAGTCGATATAATAAGATAAAATAATTCGTTTATCAAACAAACTAAATAATAAAGCTCTCTCTTTCCATCGATTCGCCAACTCTTTACACGTTATTCGTTTGAATTTCATTGATGCGATGTTACGATCCGTGACCCCGGCAGATGAATTCTGCGCTACAGTTTATTAACCAAAGGTTGCACCTAAATTCTATTTTAGAAAATTGTATTTAAATCAATAAATATGACACCCACACAACATAACATTACGCCTTGTTTCCCCGAAGGGTTGGGCAGAGATGTATTTATAGTACACCCACATTTCGTCAGTTATGTTTAAGTCCCATGTAATAGGGGGCGAACCTATTGCCATCAACCGAGTACAAATCCAGACTCCGGGCTGTTACTGAGAAATTCCAGATAGGAAAACGCAATAACACCTTGCCCGACCCAGGAATCGAACCCTCATGCCCAGCAGTAGCGCTTTCAACCACTAAACCAACAAGGCAAGTCTTACTTACTTAGAAAAAAATAGTGACTTGTAATGAAACCTAAGAAACTCGTCGTACTGTCTACAACAGACACAGACGCAGACAGGCGAGCATATTAATCTATCAGATATATATTTTCTATGTCTAGATTTAGAACTATCAGACAAAGAAAATAATAAATGGGTGGGCTAATTTTAACGGTGGTCTATCTTACCTACCTTTTCCTTTTGAAGTCGGACTGGAGTTAAACATTGCACCTAGTTATCTCTAAGAATCGCCCCTTGAACGTAGACAGTAGAATCAAGAAAACTGCTCAAAGACAAAAGCCATTAGTACCTACTTCAACATAAAATGTGCAATAACCCAATTAAAACTACCCAACAAATTACTCTCTTCATTATTCACGCCGCATTATGCATGGTTTTACAAATAGCCACGGGACCCCAAACCGTGGCAAACATTATGGGCTTTTATGTCGTTACTCAGCATATTGTTAGCACCCCATGACGTGATGGGGTGCTGGTGTAGGTACCCCATACCCCTGTTTGTTATACTTTTAATAAAGGCGCGAATTTTTGGCATTTTTTGTGAAGATTTTTGGAGAGAGCCTTGTACTTGACTTTTGATTTATTATTAGGAAATGGTTATAGTTTTTTGGGGTGAAATAGTTTTTTTTTTTTTAATGGTTTTGTACTATAAAGTATACTTACAAGTATTTCATAAATTTATGAATGAATGAAGAACTAGGGCCCAGCGCACACCTACGGAGGCGCGGCGAAGCGCGGACTCCGGTCTCCGAGCGTCGCCAGGAGGTCCCGTGCAGAGAGGCGCGCGCCGAATCCTAGCGCCGCCGTCGAGAGCCCCTGTGCGACTTTCGACGGAACTTAGTACCTATTAATATTTCAGGTAAGTATGTCTTTAATTCGAAGACATTGTGACATCTACCAGCCCGCATTTGGCCCACGTGTGGTCCACTCCCTTTCACAGAGAGGAGGCCTGTGTCCCAGCAGTGGGTCTCTAAGAGGAAGAGCAATGGTACCTTAAGACGATGCACTTTCAATGACGAGGCTCATCACGAGTTTCAAATTCTCTTAATGTGGTGACAGTTGACAGTGATTGGCAATAGTCAAGACCATATTCAGCAGTAATAAGAGAGAGAGAATACACTGATTACGGATCCTCAAATGAATGAGTCGTAAAGCTCGTACAGACTGGCGCGACGCAACACCGGTAGAACAATTTCCATGAAGTTTTCATAGAAATTTTTCTATCGGTGTCCCGTCGCGCCAGTCTGTACGATCCCTAAGTCGAGATAGGCTTACGATGTAAAGATAGGTAGGCAGAATACTCTAAATTGTGTACTTGGACTATATTAAATTCCAGATATAAATGTAGAAATTGCTTTCTGCCTTGTTGGTCTAGTTCGCAAGCGCTACTGCTGAGCATGAGGTCCTGGGTTCGATCCTAGGTCGAGCAAAGTGTTATAGGGTTTTCCGTTTTTCCATCAGGAAATTCTCAGTAGCAGCCCGGAGTCTGGATTTGTGCCCGGTTGGCAATAGGCTCGCCCTCTATTACATGGGACTTAAACATAACTGGCGAAATGTGGGTGTAACTCTGCCTAACCCTTCGGGGATTACAGGCGTGATGTTATCTTATATTAAATTGCTGAGGAATGAGGTTGCGGATAATGTAGAAAAACAAAAGAATTTCTGGTATCCTGAAAATTCATTAAATTAAGTCAGAAAGTGAGTAAAGGATCTAGTTGATTCAACCGAACCCAATAACCTATTTTCAGTTAAAGACAGATCGCTCTTGATGGTAGACAGCAGTGGCGCAGCTACAATATCATTAGAGGGAAGCCAAAGAAAAAATAGTTCATTTCTCATAAACTCAGACAAAATAATGTAAGGCATTTTTGTAATGTTTTTAATCTGATGACTATATTAAACTGGTATTAAATATATATAATGTGATGTGATACACAGTTACACACACAGGTACACATTATTTGGCAATAGTAGACGTTAAGAAGAGTGGTGGTTCCGAAGGGAAGCCGATAGGAATCGGGTTGTATGAACGATTCGCCACTGGTAGACAGTATAATTCTATCTGTCCTTATGTCAGGCCGGTAAGATTCCATAATCTCTTATAGATTATTGGGACGTTAAAACCATAGATAGATAGGTTTTCTGTCTCCAGTATGCCAAAACTGGTGATAGATACGTTATTGGGTTCAGCCGTTAAAGACGATTCAGTAACGTCTCTATCTATCCCACATAGAAAGCATGCTTCACTGCACAATTAGGCTCGAATATCCAAATAATCAACATCCCTTTAAGTTTATGTTCACCGTACAATATTCATCGCCCCTTCGGCGTCTTTCAAGCGAATCTGACAGAGGTTCAGTTATCTTGACATCTCGAAGTATTGTTGACCGTGTTTTGTTGCTTATAGTAGGTAGGTTTACGGCCAAACCCAATAACCTATCTATCACTAGTTTAGGCATACTGGAGATAGAAAAAACCTATTAATCTATTGGTTTTAACGTCCCAATATAAGAGATTATGGAATCTTACCGGCCTAACATAGGGACATATAGAATCATACTCTCTACCGTCAATAGCGATCTGTCTTTTACTGAAAATAGGTTATTGGGTTCGGCCGTTAGTGAACAGAGTACTATTATAAGTACTTGACTATTGAAGATTTTTTATAAAACGAAAAGCGCACTGAAAGTTTGAAAATAAATGCATTCATTTGCTTCTAGCCTTGGGACGTGCTTGGCCATACGCAACAGAATAACAAAATAATTGATTTGTGGCGGCATATCTACATCGCCACAATGGAACGCGTCACACTGACGTCACGCAAAATCCTACATCGCGCAATCAGAGTTTACCGCGCGACTAGCATATATACAACATCCCGACATCAACCGTCGGGCAGTAGCCCACCAGACACAACACCCGTCTGGTCGGAGGATCCTCCCTTTTCTATGGAGGATGAGTGAACTTTACACCCTGTTCCTCATGCCTCTATACTGGTGACCCCGAACATGAACGTCAGCGCAGCCTTCGTGCAACTACTACAGCGTGACGTCATCAGCATCACTTCCTCGAGCTTTCGAGCAGCGAGTCACACAGCCAGCCAGCACCCACGGCTACAACGGGTATCCTGACCACCAGCATGCAGCGACCGCGCATACCTGGTCATCACCCTCAGCCTCATCAGCAACCTTGGCACAGCACACTGCACTCTCGGCCGGTCAAACAAGCAGAGCCCTTCAAACCTCTCCTGGTCGACGCCAGCAGTCAGCCTCAACCCGGCGCTGTACCACATCCGACGCATTGGAGCATAACGCAGCGCCACCCCGTCTCAATGGGGGCATCTCCGCAGACAGTTCCGACTCACGGTGAACTATGCGGCACCCGGTTCCGACTCATTGGAACCTCAACTGGCCCTGGCAAGCATCGCAAGATACACGACTCAGCCCACTATCGACCTCCGGTCTCCGGAGGGGAGTGATGTGGCGGCATATCTACATCGCCACAATGGAACGCGTCACACTGACGTCACGCAAAATCCTACATCGCGCAATCAGAGTTTACCGCGCGACTAGCATATATACAACATCCCGACATCAACCGTCGGGCAGTAGCCCACCAGACACAACACCCGTCTGGTCGGAGGATCCTCCCTTTTCTATGGAGGATGAGTGAACTTTACACCCTGTTCCTCATGCCTCTATAGATTCATCGACCCATTTAATTTTGTAGTGTTTTATTCCTTCTTTGTCATAAACATTAAATATAATGTATAATTTAACACTAAAAGGCGTTTAATCATTTATTTATTTTTTCAATACATTAATATTTTAGAAAACAACTTATACCTAATTAATTAATAAAATAACAAAATTATATCCTAACTTAACTAAAACTATTCACAAACTAAAATATGACGTCGAAAAATTCCTCCACATCGCTGTCGACTGGTAATGTACCCAAGAGACTGGCGGCATTGCCACGTTGTATGACAATGCTTAGCCTCTGGCCAAGGTAAAAGCCGGCCCTTGGGTCACGGGAAGTGTCAACTAGCCGTTTGGAGATTTCGTTAAACAAACCATGAGCGCTCGGACCCCACGGCCCGAGGGTTTCAACCCCAAACGGCTCGAAAATATAATTACCGATAAGGTTATTATACTTTCGCCGCTTGAGGTTTTCCGCAGCCGCAGCAGCAGCGCCAGCACAGCACGCCGAGCCGGGAAGATGGGATGGCGCAAGAGTGTCGACACAAGTTGCGTCCCACACTAAAGGCCTACCCACCTTCCATGGAAATAAAGACATGCCGTCCGGTCTCTTGCCATCGTCGCGTGCCAAGCCATTGGGTTCTAATACAGCTGGGACGCCGACGGTGACAAGAGCCCGTCGGATGATGTCATTAATGTTCGCGTGCCGCGCTATGCGACCCGCACTTCGGCTGCAAGACAGGCCGTGGTGTCCGAGGCTGTTGACAACTTCGCCACAGTGACAGCGATGAGGAGAGCAACAAGGGGCTCCTAGTCGCAGGGAAGCAGCGAGGTGGAAAGTAGTGTCGTCAAACAAAGTGCCTATGCTCGACGACGGTAATGCATGAAGCCACAGACCCGACTCCCACTTACCCACAGCCAGCAGGCGCGCACGCTCCGCAGTAGTAGCAGACGTGTCAAGTAAATTTTTCTGTACTACTCTACAAAGCGGCTCATCCCACCGTCTCTGGGAAGATGGATTGTCGGGTGGATCTGAATTCGGGCATGCGAGTCTCCAAGCATCCATAGCCTCGGTGAAGCACTGCACATCAAAATTAATCAGTGTCGAGGCTAGGATTTTCCTGATTAAATTCTCAGTGCCGTGGATCGAGGATATAAAAGCCGGTAAACTGATACTAGAAATTTTGCGGACGCCGAGGCCTCCCATACGTATGGGAAGAGTAGCTTGTGCCCAGGCTCGGTCATCCATGGCCACATTTAAGATCGATGTTAATGTATGCCGGATAATTTGGTCCATTTTGTCTAAAAGATGAGTGTGCTTCCATAAATGGGAAGCGCGAAGGAAATATGTTAATTTAGGGCCGAAACAGCAGTAACGAATTAAGGTTATGGCCGAATGCATGTTAATTTGGAACAATCTTTCCGAAACGTCATTAAAATTTTGTATTTTTTCCTCATTAAAAACGGGAAAGGAATTTTCAAAGATTGGGGAACCAAGGAGGCGGAGAGAGCTTTTATCAATAATTTTGATATCTGGGGCTATTGTGTTAAATTTGGGAAGTGTCAAATGTCTGTCAGTACTGTCTGCTAAGAATAGTTCACATTTCGAAAGGTTGAGATCAAGGCCAATGGAATGAAATTCATTTTTTAAGAATTGAAGGTCATTTAAAACAGTTTCTACATCGCCTCCCAAGGTTCCATCATCAAGATACCAAACGTTAAATTTGGAATTTAGCTGTCGAAAATATTTATATTACGTTTGAGAGCTCATTGGGTATCAAAAAGTTCGTCCGCATCGCTGTCAGTGGGAAAAGTGCCCAAAAGGCTGGCAGCGTTGCCACGTTGGATTACAATGCTAATTCTTAAAAAAATATTTTGTATGGGCCGAAGTAAAATTATGTAGTAAATAGGTAAATGTATGTGACACATTACTTTTTAACATTAGTGTTCCTGAAAATAGTCTTCCCAAAACTCGGATTGAATCCTGATGGACGCAGGACGAATCATTGCAGCCATTGCGCCATTTGGATTACCATAAAATCCAGATGCCTTTTTTTACAAGCTTTTCAAACAAATCCGACAAAGATTCCGTTTATTTGGTAATATTAGACTATTGTTGTCTATGTATTGATCTATTGTTGTTTGTCTATTGGTCCGTTTAAATAATTGACTACTGAAGAGCGGAGTGCAAAGATGCTGAGAAAAAAAAAAATAGAATTCATCATCATGACCTTTGTAACATCAACTACTTACTACTATCTTATTCTATGGTTTAAGTATATTGACAAATTCTACCGTGTTAAGTTCGAACAGATCATTATCATAGATATCGTCATTGTTAAACCACTCAAATTCAAATATTTATTGCTCATTCATTCGTTCATTCATGTGGTAAAAAGTTCAACTCAGGTTAACGCATTCCATCATCTGCTGGTATTTGACTTAACAGTATCTACAATCCCACTCCAGACTCCAGCCAGGTCTATTCTTTAGAAAGCTCACTGTGAACACTTTGGTGAAGTGAGTTTGAAGTGAGCTGTCAACAGTGTCAATCTCTAGCATCAGGATGACAGCTCACTTCAAGCTCAATTCACCTAAATTTTCTCGATGGGATCGTCTGGATGTAAGCCTCCTCATTTTAACCGATTTCATCACCGTCTACGATACTCCCTCAGGCCGTCACTACCATAATGTCATTTGCCACATGTTTGTTGTCAACTCATCTTGTAGCAAGATGTTAATCCCTTAGTATATCTAAATAAACATCCTATTTATTTTTTTAAACCCCATCTAATCGGGAGCTTACAGCCTTCACAATTGTGTAGTTTTATCTCATGAGTGATCTTTTAGACTATTGTTGTATTGAGTTGTGCTTGACTGTTGAAGGGTCGTTTAAAGGTGTTTGAATAATGTGGGTTTGAAGTGGGTTCCGGTGGTATTTTAAAGCTTTATCGTGGGGCAAAATGTTGTTAGAGTATTTCAATTCGGAATTATTAGAAATCTTTAGTTTAATCAGATTAACCTAAGGAGAAGTAAAGAATATTTTTGTGCTATCTCAGTTTCTCATAAGGTCTGTGTTAGTCTATTTTCGGGAGATAAAGATATAATAATATTATGATCATCTTTCTATCTATGGCTCCTCACTTTGCAAGACTAGCGTCTAACTAAAATCTTCTGCTCATCTTACGGCCGAACCCAATAACCTATTTTCAGTAAAAGACAGATCGCTATTGATGGTAGACAGTATAATTCTGTCTGTCCTTATGTCAAGCCGGTAAAATTCCATAATCTCATATATGTAGATTATTGGGACGTTAAAACTATAGATAGATAGGTTTTTCCATCTCCAGTATAGCAAAACTGGTGATAGGTTATTGGGTTCGGCCGTTACTGATTCTCAGCCTAGTTCGAATAAATGACTTTTGATTTTGACTCCGTTGGAAGACAATGACATCCTTCTTGGATTGGACCTGAAGAGTAGTATTTTAAGCTTTATATTTTCCCAATCCTAGGAATTGCATTTATAATTCCAACAACCATCCCAAGTGTCCTGCAATTTAAAGGCTGCAAAATAAAAAAAATAAAAAACCATAACTTCCCAAACTACACCCGGGACGGGACTATAGGACCCCCAAATCGTCATCCGTTTCCCGCCAAAAAAAGATGGCTACCGCTAAACGTCAAACTACAATGGCGGGCGAACACAAAAGGCAACAAAAGAACAAACAACCGTATAATGATCGCATTCAATGCATTATACCTACAAATAACAAGCGAAATTTAACTGTTTTTGTCAACTTTATGACGGTAACTATAAAGTCTATTTTAGTAGTAGCTTATGCTTTTGCAACTTTTTTTAGAGATCTGTGAGTTGAGGGCTTAATTCAGGGGTTGTCTATCAATTTGTCATGATTGTGTAATGCATATCTTTATTATCCAATCCAGTCCTATAAACGCATTGGTCAATCTCGTCTCTACAATAGGGTTTTGGTCTGCTGTTAGTCTGTCTGTATCAAAATAATATTATCTGGCTTAATACTTATAATAATACAGGTATCAAATCTCTAAATGACTACTTATGAGTTGTAGCTAAGCATAAGTTTTGAAAAAAAATAAAAACACACCTAAGCTAAAATTGAAACTGCAAACGCTACAATACGGTAACTAGGTATGCTGAAAAATTGATTGTGTTGAAGATTTTTAGTTTTAAATAGCCCATGTTCAATAAAAATACAGTCTCAACTCTATTTGTAAAGTAGAGTCGCTGCTACAGGTGTTATCAAATCATAATCAACTAAACAAAGAAAGCCTTTACTTAATAATAGTAGGGTACGGCACCATAATGTAAATAATAAAAGCTCAATTGTTTTCCAAAGGTGCATTTAAATAAAGAATAGAACGAAATGAGCAAACGATCGCGTCCTTTGATATTTGAAGTAAAAGTTCTTTTATATCAAAGTGGCGTTACGATTTCACGTGACGATTCCGGTACGACTTTTGATACAAGTCATCATCGAAATACGTTTAGAGAAATTGATTATTATTGTTGTACAAGTGTTATTTTTAAATAATGGGACTCACAAATAACTAAATTGTTCAAATATGTAATGAAAAGTAACATAAATATTGGAATATGAAACAAAATTTTTTAAAACCATAAGCGTCCCCCAGGGAGTTATAATGTGGCCTATATTTGTAACCATCCATATGGCATTATGCGTGCTCTCGAAACACAACTAAAACACTTGATAAGCATGGTAATTAATTATTGCTAATAGTGGTGTAATTAAAGTGGCAGAGGATGTTCTAATTAGGAGTACATGAACAGCTGAAGTAGCTTGGCACATCTGTGGCAAGATTAAAGGTGAAAATAAAAATAACATTCAAACAACAATGTTATTGTGGATCAAGTAGGTTTTGTTTGATTATTGGTTTCAATTCGCTTACTAGAAACTACTGGGTAATCAGAAATTGTTTATGACCAAGTAAATGTGTTTTTTACTAACTATAAAAATAAATTTTTTCAGCGATTCTTACTGTAACAGTTAAAACTAATTTCGGACCTGACTGATGGTGTTGTCAAAGCTGATTTTCAGAAGGAACGAACTTATCAAATAAATGCAACAAACATTTTCCCCGTTGCCGTCACGTAACATGTAAACGCCCCTATTTAAATTCCCTAACAAACAGTGCTGTGTTAATATTTGTTCACGTGGTCATTGGTGGCTCATCATTTAATGAGAGACGTCTCAATCAAGAGCAATTGAATGAAATAGGATGACTATGCGTTGTGTTGCGTCTAGCTGTTACAGACATGAAGACAAATACATGTTTAGAGAGACAAGAGTTTGACAAGTAGGTATGGTTTGAGTTGTGTCTATAGCTGATGCAATTAGGTAGGTATACATATATTTATACCTAATGAGAAATGTTAACGAATTTAAAAAAAAAGTATAAGTAATCATAAAAGTAGGCTAAAGGACTGAAGAACTGAGTGTTGTAATATCCAATTGTGAATAATGATTAAAAATAATGTTAGTTATGAAGTATTAAAAAAAAAAAATTCAGTTACATAAGTTGTCTCAGAAAGCATGTGGCAAGACTCCTCTAGGTAGCACTGTTAATAGTAAATCAGCTATCACACAGAACAAAAACATTTCGCCTAAACCGAAATGAAAACATTTAACGAAAGTCCATCGACTCCTGACCCGTATCGCCCACTCCGTCTGTCACATTCAAAATTAGCAACCAACCAGCTAATTGACCGAGAAAGACTTTCTTCGCACCCGTTACATCACGCACACCGGATGATTTAATCGTGTCAGCTGAAACGAACCTAATTCACGCATTGTAGGACGCAACGAAAATATCCATATCGTCTCACAAACCACTAACCGGTGATAGTCAGGAATCCGCCTACATAACAAACCCAATTGTTTCACGAAACTGAAAAATGGCGAACCTACACAACAACCAATAAGAGGCGGTACCTTTTAGCTGTTCAAAACAACCCCATTGGACGATTACATCTCTTTAATTCATCACAGCCAATCCGAGGGCCCGACGGAAGTTCAAGTCAAACCAGTTCCATTTTAGCGTTCGAGCGGCGCGCACGCGTTTCAAATTTGGTATTGACGGCATTTAAAAAAATTCGGATTTCGAATACATTTTGTGTTGTATGCGAGTGTGTTTAGTTGCCGGTGTTTTGCTGTGTTCGATATATAAATTCGTAACGGTTTTGTTAGTTTTGAATAGTAAATCGTAAATAGGTTGTGTTTCGTCATTGGTGGGGGTATTATTTTTAGCATTTAGCTTGTTAAAGCTGTTGGTGTGATGTGAGACGGATCTTAATTTAGCGGTGCACATGAGTGTGAGTATGCCACGGCCTGTCTTCCTTATTTTTAAAGCTCGTCTGCCGTCGGCAACCATGTTTGTTTAGCGCCACATTTTTAGTTTTTAAATAGGGAATGAGACTTACTTTTTACTTTATTTGTACTATGCTAAGCAGACGAACGGAAGATTCTAAAAGAAAAGATAACAAATCTGATATAAAATCTTCATTAGAATTAAATAAAGCCAATAAAACTTCTGCGCATGATTTGCGTGGAATGCCAGAGAGCAGTTTGATGTTGTAAACAGATTTATGAGTCACATAAACTGTAAAAACACACTACATGAAGAAAATTGTTTTTAAAAACCAACCATTGACATCATAAGAGATGAACACAGGATTATATCTAGAAGATAATGAAGTAAATGTACTGAAAGCATCACACTTGATCACAGATTCATCTGAACAAGAGTAATGACTAAGGTAATGTCTTACCAAAGCAACCGGTATCCTTAAAAGGCTAATGTTTTGCAGAAGACAAGTCCTGTCTATGAATAATGGATCTTTGTTTTAAGCTCATTAAGCAGATGCACACTTAATCGAGGAAGGTTTGACTGAAACAAGGATATCATAATTTCAGCCAAAAGACGTCCACCTACTGCTGCATATTGGGCTCCCCCAAGAATTGCCACAACGACCAGAACTTGGCTGCTCATTTGGTAGCTAGGTATATTTGTTTCAAACATAATCATTTTGTAAATAAGGTATTTTAAAACCAATATGAACGAACAGGATATCAAGAACAGCTGACAACTGACGACAAACAAACAAACAAACGTAAGAATTTCAGACATTTTCCAAAAAAACGGAATTTTTTTCAGGAGACATTGACAAATGGCTGAGCACGGTGTATCAAAGATTCTTTGATAGAGAACCCAAAAGCTCGAATGTTGCACAATCAAAGAGAATATTTATCATTCCAAATACAAAAGCAACAAAAACAAAAGAGAAGACAGATACATTTCAAATTAAGAACACACATAACTTCCGCTTGACTGATGTTAAAAACCTCTTCGGTGTTGAACTTCATAAAGGATCTTTGTTCTTCTGTTTTCGAAATATTTTCATTGTAGTTAATTTTATCGCTTCTGTACAAATGATGTGATGTTGATGCGATCATATTATAAAAGAGCTAACACTGACTTACTGAGGTCAAACATTATTCCTATGCTAATTCATATTACTGAGATCTGATTTTTCCAAACCTGACAAAAAAGCCATAGCATCACAATCCAAACTAGAATATTAGAGTTGGGAGCTAAGCATCATCATAACAATAGTTTGATGACTAAACATATTTCGTCATTGTTGGTACCTACTTATGTTTTTGGCACCCATCCTGCCATCAGTGGTTCAGTTGCAAGAAACATCATAAGATACGTCAACAGCACAATGACATAGCAACTAGGCGTAAATATTGCAGCGCTGTATTCAAACGAAGTGATGACTGCTGACCCTGCAGAACAGAGGTTATCATTCTGCAGGAATAAGATAAGACGGGATATACCTACCTACACAATCATTCACAAAGCCTCCACGTGTGATGAAGAGAGTGAAGTAGATATATATCTACGGCAGGAACTCCCAGGACAGTTAGCGTAATTTCAACGCGGCATAAATGTTATCGTTTTATTTGTGGTGACACAAACGATGAAGAGACATTTGACATATACCTACCCACATGTAGAGTAAATAAAACGAATAATTTGAAGATAGAAGAAGAATATTGTGGGTGTACTACTATAGGTAACCTCTGCCTAACCCTTCGGGGAAACAAGGCGTGATGTTATGTTAAGAATAATAATAATATATAGATCCAAGTGAAAGAACTTACACGCGTTCTACACTAGATTCGGGACTCGGGAGCCACTGTTCTTTTGAAACGTTTTCACATACCCTAGGTCAAGGGTGTCCATGAGGATTTTCTAAAAAGTAAAACAGTTGAAGCATAGCGATCTATATTTAGATGTAAACCAAGAAACAAAGTTGCCCGTCTACGGTCTTAGTAACCCAAAAACAGTGCTGTCGATGTCATTTACGATTTCAGAATACATAAAACTGCATAATTCCATTTATATTCTTCCGAACGCATACAACCCCGATCTCTTCAAAGTGAGAGTGAACAGGCTTCTTCTGGGTAAGCTCGCTCCATCGTCGACTTTGTCTCTGTCATCTCTGACCTAGACTAGAGTCAAGAGCAAACCTATCTCAAAAAAAAAAAAAATATATTCTAAAAATGAATTATTGGAACACTTTAATTGCATTCGGTATTGCGTTGCAAACACAAACACCTTAGGAGATGAGTTGTGTGACAGTTGTCGCTTTGTCGCAGTTCCATCTTTAGATTTAGTGTAGGTCCAACTTCATCTACGTATTGTAAAACGACTAACACATATGTATAATTATATCAGCTTATATTTTTCATGAACCACATGGCCGCAATTATATTCCCAATGAATCTTTATTGCTAATCATCTATGGACACTTACAAAATGATTATTTAAACGATGAATCATCCTAATCACTACCTCTTTGGTCTCGTGGTCGCTAAGCACGACTGCTGAGCCAAGGATCCAAGGATGTTTATTCCCAAGTCAGACAAAGTGTTATTGGATTTTTTCTTCAGGAAAATTCTCAGTGACTGCCCGGAGTCCGGATTTGTATCCGGCTAAGAACAACAGGCTCATTCCTACCTACTACATGAGTCTTAAACATAACTGCATGTCAAAATGTGGGTGCACTATCTCCTCTGTCTACCCATGCAGAAAATACAGGCGCAATGTTATGTTATGCCATCTCAATAAGCACCCTGTCACAATAATTAAGATCATCGGCCTCTCCTGAAGCTTTACAAACGATTGTCAGTAGGTACTATGGGACTTGCCAAATGCTCCCAATTCTATGACTCATTTGTATTTGGCAGACATGACACCAGAGAGTGATATTTGTTAGTATGTTTTCTTCTCTAGTCTCGTGTCGTCACGGCGCTACGTGACTAAAAGCACTCGCCGTTAATGTGGCTCATAAAAATATTGTAAATTTTTAAGACAAAAAACAGTCACAGGTCGATAGTTATGATGAGCGACTATCTACAAACCAGGAGCTAGACCACCAACCTCTTAAGGTGAAACCTCCAGGGTAGCCCGCGAACATCAAATTTTCTTCCATTTTTTGCAATTTGCAGATCAGTATTATGATGTATGTTCATTGACATATATATGATTCGCGACCGTAACAAATATGAGTTTACAGAATTATAATCATTAAAGTCATCAATACAACTCTCTAAGATCAAGTAAGTCTATTGAATGACTATTTCATGAAATCTTAATATTTCAGGATTATACTAACTCAAGGAATAGTATTACTGATTCTAATTTTATAATTCTGTAAATACATATTTTTTACGGTCGCGTATCATATTTTGATCAACATACACCCAGACACTGAGCTGCAAATCGCAAAAATCGTAAGAAAATTTGAATTTCGCGGGCTACCTTAGCGCTTCCCCCTTAAAGCAGCATTATTGTAATCTTACTTCAGTGTGGGAAAGAGATGGAGCTAGACGTCCTGTACCTATAGCTTCATCTCTTTCTCACACTGAAACCTGCTTTAAGAGGTGGTGGTTGGCCCCCTGAACTTCTTCTAATACTGTAGGTATACTTCTTGCCATATCCGGACATTTAATACTCTAACGTCATTTTGGAAGACTTGAATCTCAAATGAATGCTTCGGCTGCGGAAAACCTCAAGTGGAGAAAGTACAATAACCTTATCGGTAATTATATTTTCGAGCCGTTTGGGGTTGAAACCCTCGGGCCGTGGGGTCCGAGTGCTCATGGTTTGTTCAACGAAATCCCCAAATGGCTGGTCGGGCTGGCTTTTCCCTGGCCAGAGGCTAAGCATTGCCATACAACGTGACAATGCCGCCAGTCTCTTGGGTACATTACCAGTCGACAGCGATGCGGAGGAATTTTTCGACGCCATATTTTAGTTTGTTAATAGTTTTAGTTAAGTTAGATCATTATATTTTAATTTTAATAGTTTGTTAGTTAATTCAGTACGTATAAAAAGTTTATCCATTAAATATATCCCTTGGAAGATGATTTTGCAAGACACTGAATAGAGGACCTTAACATCAGCTCCTGGGCAATGCAACCATACAGCTTAACTGTTCTACTTTAACTGTACCGACGGTTTCTGTCAAACTGACAGGCCTTCTCTAATGTTTCCAGTCACTCCACTCTAGACCTTATCAACGGTACTGTTCCTATCAGTCTGATTCATCCCACTGCAGAACAAATGCCCCTGGTTTCCGTGGAGGAAGTTTCATCGGTATAGATCTATTGTAGATCATTACTTGTAGATTTTGTCAGCTCGTTCCGTCATCTTCACCTTTGTTCTACAGGCCCACCACGACGCTGCTACAAATATGTGCATTATAAAAGCCTTAACGAGATACCATACTGACGATTTTTTTTGGATATATGTATGTATATACAGGACTGTTAGCATTGCTACTAACCTCAGCTGTAAAAATCTACCACCAATTTGGCGAATCTTTCCATCATGGCAATATTTTCCCATACAGCTCATGCCAACTTATACCTACATATGTGAATGCGTATTGCCATCTATACTCTTGATATAAACCATTTCTGAGAAGTGATAGGGTGGCCCTTTCGAAGCGGAGACCACACGGTGAGGCCGATAAATGGCTCTTATAAAATTATAGAAGTGTCTCTCATGAAATAAAACGTATTTTGTAACTTAATCGTTGTAAAGGTCATGGAAAAAAGGTTTGGAGTCTCGGAGATAACTTTTAAAGAGGAATAAACAAATTCATGTTTTCAAATGAAGTCCTTATTGAAAAAAAAAAGAAAGAAAATACGTTTATTTACGGTAAACATGACGCAAAAAAAAACACGAACACAAAAAGAAATAAGTTGGGGGAAAATATGCGTCACATCCACGCAAATCGGCCATCGCTCAGCATAATGCTGCAGCATTACTTACATGCTGCATGCAGCATTAAACCAGCGCTGGGGCTCTGTCTCACATAGGGTTGCAACCCTATGCGAGACAGAGCCCCAGCGCTGGTTTTCAGCGACAGCCGGCGTTGACGTGATGACGTCAGCCGGTGCAGCAATCAGTGAAATTGAAATGAAACAAAATAAACACAATACCTAAATCTAAAATGTTTACATAAATACAATATTTACTGATTATAGGAGTAGTAGTGTTTATATGCTGTGTACTGAAAGCCTGAGCAAATCTCAAATGATGCGAAGAGTCGGTTGGCTCAAATTCAAAAAGAATTAAAAAAAAGTCTCAAATCTGTCAAAAGTGTTTGATTTTGCGATTGGCTCACTGAAATAATCACAGCCATACTCACAGTCATACATAAAGGAGTATCATGGGCTTCGAAATGCAGAATCGTATGTATCGTATCGATGATCAAGCAGACAAGAGGACGCTTGCTGCCATTCCACGATTTGTCAGTTGAGCCCAAACTTGAGCCACCTTTCGATACCCACAGGTTGTCAAAGGGTTGTCTTTGGAACGTTGACAATCTTTTTTCAAAACTCTTTATTACTCATAAAAACTATGACGTGTCACTTTGAAACTATCCCTCGATACTTTAAACCGCCTTCTTTTTTCAAACTCACGATTTCGAACTTCGAAGGACAAAAAAAAGAGATGGAGGTCTCCGTAAAACCATCAAACTGAGTTTTATCGGGCAATTAATTAAATTTTTCAATAATATTATCCCAAAAACATATGTTACGAATGCTCCTAAGTTTATTATAAGCGCTGGGTCGTAAGTCGTGGTGTAATATGGTCTTACATGGCCATTAATTAACCTCCTGCAGGTCTCGGAACATAAAAGTACCATTTTATGGGCTCTCGATAAAATCTGGGTTCAATTGAGTTAGGCCTATTTGAACGCTGTGTTGGATCGTTTTGTTAATTGATAGTTTTGTCATATGGGCGAAGGCAGTTGGAGATTTTAAGGCTTTTTAATTTGAATTTAAGAGGAGTAGTTAGTACGTTAGTGTACGTTAATTTCGGAGTTTCCGTATTTTGTACACAGTTAGTTTTTAATGTGAAACTGTCTGTCATGTTTGGTGCGGTTTTTCGGCCAAAATACTTAATCAATTTAACTAAATGATTTTCGTTAGAGGAAGCTGCAGCCACAGCTAGATTGTCTCTTCTCTTCTCTCAAACTCTCTAGTTCATAGTATGGACTACGATTCCAATTAGATTTATCTGTGCGTTCGTATCTAAAATGTCTAGTTTTGCAACACCGTGAATTTAATTCTATAAAACTGTTAGTTGAAAAAAAAAAACAACTCATTGAAGGAATGTTAAAGAATTTTATCAAAAACTTAGAGGAGAATATCTTATATTATGGCATATCGTTAAGATTAATTGGCTGATTCGAAACGTTAATGATACAGAATTATTAATTCTAACTTCATAATTTGTACCAGAAATAAAATCAAAGGCAGAGCATACTACATACCAACATCATTTAATTCAGAAATAATTTTTAAGAATATTAAAATAATTGTCAAGGCAGGTAAGTAGTCTGACAACTACCTAAAACTAATAGATCGATTCCCACTTAAGCGTTATCTAAAATAACCAATTAATTTATTCAGACATTTTATCAGAACGAAATCGGTCAAAACAGAATTTAATCTTCGAAAAAATCAGTCGACAAAACTCACGACCGAATAATTGGTATATCGAAAAATCAAATCGCTAAATAGTGCCGTGATTTGTTCGACCATCGTGGAGTGGTAAAATATCGATAAATCTTGCGTTTTACAGCTGGTGTTGTACGATAAGGATCGCGGACACCACGTGGGGTAATAGTGATGCGGTCCGCGATGTCGATTGTCGTTATTAATGTAAAATATTGTGTAGTGGCGCCTACAAACCGGGGTAAGGGAATGTTAATTGGAGAATTACAGTTTTATCGTTTGTTTAAGACGGAACGTCTCTAGCACTGTGTATCTCTTCTCGGAAATATTTCTTCTTGCAAAATTAAGGAGTTATAAACTCATTATGATAAAATATGCGCATTTATCTAGTTTTGTTTATATAGGGTAAAAGTGGGATAGTTGCCCTAGGAGGATTGATGCCCCAAAATTCAAATTATGACTTGTAAACGTTCTATGATCGCAGTTAATACTTATAAGCAAAGAACACCCCCCACCCCGCTAGTGTGCGAGCGGCAACCGCTGTGATTGGATGTGTTGCGTGTTCATGAAGAAAGATCGACGGGCTCGCTCACAAAGATCGCGGATTACGAACGTTGATATTTTAGAAACGCGTGGAACTTTTCATTTCCAAAGGTAAGTTATATTATTTTATTATTATTTGCAAGTGTATAGTTTAAATATTACCGTCAGTGTAACATTTTGTCATTTTTTAAAAGGGATTTTTTTATTTTAATTAGGGCAACTATCCCTATTGAAAAGGATAGACGCCTCGGCTACATGAGGATTGTACCATGTACGGCGACTATTGCAATGAATGCGGTAGGATTAAACGAATGAATACGAAAAAAACACCGTAGACTGAACTGTAGAAATACTTTTTTTTTCTGAAGCTGATTAATATAAGAACTAATAATAATTATATACCAAAGTGAAGAAGTGAAATATACCTAAGTGAAGAAGTAGAATAAACCAAAGTGAAGAATATTTTTTTTTTTCTGAAGCTGATTAGTGAAAGAATATGAAAATTAAAACCAAAGTGTAATGTGCCATAACTAAATATTAAAATAAAATTTGTTAATTATAAATATGCTTTGATTTATACCTAAGGGCAACTATCCTCATAGTGACAACAGCATCGGGGCATCTAACCCATATAAGAGGCATCTATACTCAGAACTAGTACTGTAACTTTTGTTTTTTTCTATATGTATAAGCAATAGCTGCATTGAATTTCTTTTTAAAATATAATAAATAATGGACCAATGTACGATTACATTGAAAAATTGGTTTAAATATAATTTATTTGTAGGAAAAAAAAATCAATTTCAAAATGTGGGGCAACTATCCCACTTTTACCCTAAGTAGCTTAACTGTAGATCATCTGCAGAGATTGTTATCTTATCTCGTTTTCATTTTATAAGTTAATTTTCATTTAAAATATAATGAACCTTGTCCGCGTCATTCTGATAATGATCTCTATGTTTGTGATCAAAGATAAAAGAGCTTACGGAATTAAATCGAAACTAATAACCCTGACAGGTTCCAAATATTTAAATGACATAGAAAAAACAGCATTATTTTTCTCTCTGAATATCTTTTGCGTACTAAGTTTTAAGAAATATAGGCATATGAGTTTAAAGTATTCGAGTTGACGAATAGAATCATTTGGAACGCATCCAAATACGTTACATTGTAAATACAAAACGCAACCTAAATTTCTTCAATGATTCTAAATTTAAATTATTTTGAAGACATTTCGGATTGTCTAGAACGTTTTGTGACGTCGGATGTTTTTCACAAAGTGACCCTATTACAGAGAATGAGCTTTTTCATTTTTAGTTCTCACAATTAGAAACTTCTAAAGCTGCCCGATTATTATTCTTATAAAGGGTCACCATCACAGCTGTGTTTGTGGATTTGTGGAGAAAACACTTGTAGTACCTACTAAATTATTACTATAAATTAATCGTCGAAATAAACTAGTTATCGAGACAAAATAATGACTGTAGACCAATGTCGACCACAGTGTCAATGAACTCCAGAAAAAAAAAACAACAAAAGCCAAAGGTAAACTAAAAATGTCTCATCGTCTCTATGACACAATTCACTCGCTAAAACACGAACTGGTACAAAACAAAAATAAAAAACAAAACAAGAACCATCGACAATAAATGTACATCACTGTTAACCCGTCAACTCCATATATCAAGGAGGCCTCCCTTGTGATCGTGTCGATGATAAAAATTACTTAAAACACCAAACATTTAACATCGTGCCCCCTGACGACCCTCCTGCGTCTCTCTCACGCTTTATTACACCAATAAAATAGAAAGAGACAGAAATAGAAGTTAGCTTTGTCTTTAAAGAGGATTTTAGGGTTTGTAACACAAAATTTTGGATTGTTTTATAGAATTTTGTACTAAATCTTGCGTTGTCGCGTCAGTGAATCTTAGTAATGCTTCAAAGTACGTGATGGTATGTTTTTTTGGTGATAAAAATATGGAAAATTGATGGTGGGGCCCCCTTTCAAAAGATTTTGTGGGTGATTGCGATGAGAAATTGATTTAATGTGGTTGACACTGGAAGTTTTTATGAGAGGAATGAATTCATGGTAAATTGTTTATTTAAGTGGATTCCTGTTAGAAATAAACGTTTTATCTCCAGAAAATGTTTTTGTTTAACAATTATATTATTTAGAGACAGTCCCGAGTCCTGTCTCATCACCATAACAATCTTAAATCAACTTGACGCGACACTGTGGATCTTTTGTCAATATTTAGAGACAAATCGATGGTTGAAGCTCAAAATTAAGCAGATTCGATAGTAAACCGTTATCGGGTCAATCTACTAAGCCCACAGATCATCTCGGATGGGCTGATAGGTCAACTACTGGACATAGGATAGGCCTATGCTAACTTGCACCTCAACAGATTCTAAGTATGTACTGCATTCCATGCTAGTTCATGACTTGGCAACAGTTTATAAGCAAAGCTGAATCAATTTCTAATTCAAATAAAAACACTTAAGATAAAACCTCTAAACATCTCTGTCAATAGGAACTTATCACCGAAACTATGCGAGTTCCCCAAGGGTCAATTCTCTGCCCTTTCTTAATTCTCATAAATATTAATGAGCTACCGTATCTTACTGAAGATTATCTTGAGATAGTGTTATTTACAGCTAATAAATCGTGTTTATTTAAGCCTAGATGGCAGCAGTCAGAAACTGACTATGTAAATAATTACGGACAGTACGTAGCACAAATAAAATAAATAAAATATTTTATAATTTCTTCTTCGTCTCCCATATCAGCACGTTATCCAGACAAAAGTAAAGTCCAAACAGTGGCAAAAAGTTTAGCCAGTCAGCATGGTCAGTAGCTTAATGTGTCTCTTTGCAGCGGGTCTAATTTTATAGTTCTGATTTTCGACATCACTGAAATGCAACATTTCATTAAAATTACTTTCTGTTGTTACAGGTGAACGCAGCGCCCGTCTGCAGTAATTGAAGTAAAATGAAAAAGAAGAGAAAACCAATAACGAAGTGAAATACATCAACCAAATAATAATTTTAAAAGCATTTATCTTAACAAAAACAACGCATGGTGTAAACGGACTTTATCCAGACAGAGACTGGGAGTGATTTAAAAAACAAAATTAAAAAAGTTGACTCTAAATACAACTCACTCGTATTCATAAACAAACTTCAGGCCATTTTCGAAATCGGAACACAAATAAGTAATCGACGTTTAAAAGGTGATCGCTTTTGTTTAAACATTTTTGGGACTGCCGCCTTTTTATGTTTATTTACCGTTTAAAGTATTTTCAAAAAACACTGGGAGTGCAAACACTCGATCTTTGAACGCGCTGTTATTCTCGTCGGAAAAAACCATAGATTAAAAAAGTAGTGAAAGCGCGGGAAATTGAATGACATTTTGTGAATTTTTGTGAACTGTGGTGGTTGACCGCCATTTTTGGTGGTTTTTCACATATATTGGTGTAAAATTGTGTCAAAGTGGCTGGAGACGAGCATTTGGACATGTTGGGGGGCCCCGAATGGGGTCAGCGGGAGTCGAGCCCCCCTAGAGATGCTCCCCTGCCGAGTTTCGGCTTCACACAGGAGCAAGTCGCGTGCGTTTGCGAGGTAAGCTTCATTCAATAACGTAAACAGTAAATAAAAAATTTAATTGGTTATTTTTTATGGAAAACAGTAACTAAAATTATAATTGGTCATAATTAAATTTTATTAAGCGTAATAAGATGAAATGTTTGTCTAAATTATAAGCCTAAGACGACCCACTGACCATAAGAGTTTATGTTCGACGTCTTGGGGAGAGACTAAACACTCATTTTCTTTTTTGACACCACTAAAGTTAGGGAATAAATCTGAGCGGAAAAACGCGGTGCAATTTCGCTGATTGTAATTTTTTCTAGTTAGATATATGGCACTTTCAGGAACATAAGTTAACTTGCTATGAAATGAAATGAAATTGTTTATTCTGTAAATAGGATATCGGAATCACTTTTACACGTAAAATATAAAAAACCGGCGAAGTGCGTATTGGACCACGCACAATGAAGGGTTCCGTAGTTGGGATGAATTTATTAAAAACCAAAAACAGACTTAACATTGTAGTGGGGGTTTTTATTTCGGAACATAATATTTACATAATATATAAGCTAACAGACTTAAAATAATAATTATAATATGTACAAATGTAAAAAATATATATATATATAATCATAGGGCATCAAAAAATTCGTCCGCATCGCTGTCAACAGGAAAAGTGCATTACATTGTAGTTGAATAACATGTTCTCCCATACATCGATATACGTCACGGTCAATTCTCCAACTGCAAGTGTAAGTTTGTAATCGCAAAAAAATATGTGATAACACTACAAATTAATGATTCTCAGACTTTTTCGTTTACTTGAGCTGTGAGACCTTGCTTCTTGCCAAATTTCGTGATTCTAGGTCAACGGGAAATAGGTTTTGATTTATTTGCGAGTATCAAAATATGTCTCATATATTATTTTCCGTATTTTATTATTGCGTTGACTTAGATGCTTGATTTCTTTAGAGCTCTAAGGGACCATAGACCTACGTATTTGATATTAATTTCAACTTGTTACCTTCATGCGCTCCTGAGAAAAAGGGTCTTGACAGACTGACAGACAAACAGACGGACAACGAAGTGATCCTATAAAGGTTCCGTTTTTTCCTTTTGACGTACGGAACATTTCCAGACATTTCCTATCTGACAACTCCTGAGAAGAAATGGCGAAACAAACTCCCTTGAGTTTGTTTCACCAAAGTCCACATAATCTTGGTCAGATTATGTGAGGACCATGTAGATTAGTGTCTGAGATGGTCTTTTGGTCTTCTTGAGGGAAGAACCACACAGATTTGAGTGGACCTGTTCAGTTCCACTGCGTTGTCCATAGCAAAAGCCAAATGCATATTTAATCCCAACCAAAGATTACATGTACTTACTGCTTAAATATTTCTGAATATTACAGAAAACTTCAGTAGCATTTATTTAGAAATATTCCACTAAACGCGGCTAGTGTAATTTATTTGTTTGGTTTACGTAACTACGTGTTTTTATGATGGACGCATATAACCTCGCGCATTTTCGTTATTTTAACGTTTGTGTACGCACTGGCCGAAATTGGCCACGTTTCAACACCTGTTGAAGGAATAATAGAAGGCCGAGATTATACGGAATTTCCGAGTAGAAATCCGGACTGTGAACTCTAGGATGCGGAATTGAATAGGACTTCCCATATCCGTCGGCCTTATTGGTAGAAGCGGGGTTCCGTGTGTTAGGTTCAAACTTTTTGGTCACAACGCTGGGTGCATTTCTTCATTCATTCATGAGTAGGAACTGAAGAGTTACAGGGAGATCGTGTAGTGTTTGCTATTGCTATCTTGACGCAAAACAGAGTTTGGAATGATGCCCGATTTTAATGACAATAGCATGGCTTAGATAATTAGTTGGTATAATATGGCTCTAATGTGTCAGTTACCAAAATCTTGGTGCATTTTAGGTAGAGTCGCCCCGAATTTCGGTTCCGTTTGCGGCCGAAACAAGTAAAGTATTTTCGGTCGTAGCCGACAAAAATAAGTGTCGGCAAATCAAAACTTTCATTTCATTCATTTAGAGACTATCCATAGTTACAACGACTAACAGCACAGTAACTGAGAAAATGCTGAAAAATAGCTTTTTCTCGCAGATTGTTTTTAACAGACTTCAAAAAAAGGAGGAGGTTCTCAATTTGGTTGTATTTTATTATTATAAGTAATTATGTCTTTGAGAAAAGTACAAAGTTCCGTGTGATTTCAAGTTTACTCGGTTAACTGTAATGTTTGTAATGATTAAAAGATTGACATTGCATTTCTTTCACTTTTACCAAAGAAAAACCTATCGAAGGAATAACAAAAAAAAAAAAAAAAAATTAAAATTGGCTTTGGTTTTCCGCCGAAAAACAAAACCATTTTCGGTTGGACTCTAGTTTTAGGTAACATCAATTTTACAAGCTCTTACTAAAGCAGCTAAGTTTATCTTCTATTGAGTTTTTGGTTAACTTCCAGGCATTCCACATCCCGGGTGTCACCACTGTGTGGATCGCCCGGAGGACACGGTGGAGCATACGGTGGAGGTCTGCCCGGCTTGGGCGGAGCACCGCCGTGTCCTCGCGGAAGCGATCGGCGGCGGCGATCTCTCGCGTCCGGCCCTGGTCCAGGCCATGGTACGGAGCGAGAGTGCATGGGAAGCCATTACCTCCTTCTGCGAAGCAGTAATGCTCGTGAAGGAGGAGGCGGGACGCGTGAGGGAGAGGCAAGCTTTGCACCCTCACGCCCCTAGTCGCCGCAGGAGACGCCCTGGGCGTCGGGAATTGGCAGCCGATTCCCGGCCACCGTAGGCGCGGGCTTGCGAGCGGCGAGCAATGGGTAGCTCGCCGTCCGGTAAGGACCAAGCCCGAGTCGACGGCGCGTCGTGTTCCACGCGCGCCTCAAAGAGATGTCAGCACTATTGACGGGGTCCGCTAGGGCCGATGCCAGCTAGGGTTGCGGGATGTTCGAAAGAGTTACCGTGGCCCCGGCACAGGCAACAGAAGGAACACGGGTGGGTTTTAGTCAGTAAAAGTCTGACACCTGTCCCGCTCCGCCCAGAGCGGGAGAAGTCATTTGATGATTTCCCATCCACAAAAAAAAAAAAAAGGCATTCCACATAAAATGACAATTGATCGCGACTTCTTTCATTTTGACAGTTCAGCCACGTTCATTGCGTTATCTACGTTGTTGAGCAGACGAATTTATTAAACCTATGAAGCAATGGATTAGAAATACCCTTCAAAACTCTCGGATTGTGATTGAAAATTGTGTTACGCAATTAGGATGCAGTTTATAGCCGGTAGTACATACCTACCGTACAAGTGTGCCATTTCAAATGGGCCTTGTCTACATATAGGTACTTATATACAGGGTGTAAGGGACAGCCTTCCGTAAACTAACAGGGTGCATTCAGCTCCGTATTCTGAATCATATTCCACCGGAAATATTCTCAGGAAAATTTTCTATTTTGTTATCGTATTTTCAGTTACGATTCCTATATTTCAATGTAAAATTACATTCTCTGTACGCACGCCATTTATGTAAATAAAACAGCTAAAATCGAAAAATCAGCAATGGATATTGAAATACTCAGCGGCCGAAGGCTCGCTGCGCTGCCGTTCGCTACGTGCGTTTTGCCACGGTAACGATACATTGCGTGTGAGGTAATAACAGAAACCAGGTTTATTGGATTCCCCCATAACGTTCCTGAAATAATTTCATGTACCGGTCATCTTAGTATGATATACAGAATTCACCCATCAGTCTGCGGAGGGCTGTCCCTTACACCCTGTATAATTACTTGTCCTGACTGATTCATCAACGCAGATCCTGAACCGGCTACAAACTTGAAATTTTGGCACTTGATGCCTTTTATGTTGTAAACATGCACTAAGGAAGGATTTTTGGAAATTTGTCTAACTCGAATTAACTAGAAACTCAGTATTTATACTTAGTACCGAAAATAAGTGCTAGTTTCTATAAAGAGAAACGGCTAACTCCCCATATTCACGTATCAATAAATCTTGCTTCAGTAAACAAATAAAACAATTGACTGCGTACAATGTTTTGAGCTCGTACTAACCGGCAGGGTAAGCATTCTGAGAAAAGCAAATTAAGTAGGCCCACATAAAGTAACGTAAGCGATTCAGAAAGAGTAAAATATTGTACTGTGTTAGGTTTTAAATATAGCTGTGCAGGCTGGTTTCAAGCAGCAAATATAGCACTAGACAAATACAGTGTGTCCCTGGATAAAGTGCACAAACGAAAATGGGTGAAACTAGACCATAATTTATCGCCAAAAAAAAAAAAAAATATTTGTATTATTAATATTGATGGTTTAATTTTTTTATCACCTACGACAGACGCTTTTTCTTAACAATTTTTTTTTTTTGTAACTCGTAAGACTGTTTTTATGCTGTGTTTTTTATTTGCTAAGCGTCATGTGATCTTAGCCATCATCACTGTTTTTATTTCAACGAAATACTCGCAATGTTTCAAAAGATATATTTAAAAAAAAAGGGTCTGTCGTAGGTGATAAAAAATTAAACCATCAATATTAATAATACAAATATTTTTTTATTTTTTTTTCCAATTTTTTTGTCGATAAATTATGGTCTAGTTTCACCCATTTTCGTTTGTGCACTTTATCCTGGGACACACTGTATATCAATCAATATGCCTGCCTTTTCCCAACTATGCTGGGGTCAGCCTCCAGTCTAACCGTATGCAGCTGAATACCAGTATTTTACATGGAGCGACTGCCTATCTGGCTTCCACAACCCAGTAATTGGGTAACACGATACCACTCGATAAGGCTCAGTCAGACTTTTGGGCTTCTGACTACCCGTAACGACTGTCAAACATCTACAAATGACAGCCGGGACCAACGGTTTAGCGTGCTTCCGGAGGCACGGAGGGGTCTCAATATGTAATAGATGGTTACCCATCCTCGAACCGACTGCGGCAAGTGGTGCGGCTGTTATCATTTAGCCAAGAGTGATTTTAGAAAAAATAGGGCAAAATATGACATCGTGTACAGTCACGAGCTTCTGTCTATACTATTAATATAAAAGAGGTAAAATTTGTTTGTTAGTTTATATGTAGGGGATAATCTCTGGAACTACCAGTCGGATTTGAAAAATTCTTTTTGCATTTGATAACCCAATTTTTGAGGAAGGTTATAGGCTATTTAACATCACGCTATGACCCTTAGGAGCTGAGCAAAATGAAAAAAGTCAGAAGGAACGCTAAGCGAAAACGAAGTAAAAGCGCAGGCGGGCTATACGACGTGACGGGGTGGGTCGGGGGAACAAGAAATTACACGCGGACGAAGTCGCGGGCAGAAGCTAGTACACTTAGCAATTTTAAAAAGTGATTTTCTCCTATTGTATTATTAATGAATAAAATAACAAAATTATATCCTAACTTAACTAAAACTATTCACAAACTAAAATATGGCGTCGAAAAATTCCTCCGCATCGCTGTCGACTGGTAATGTACCCAAGAGACTGGCGGCATTGCCACGTTGTATGGCAATGCTTAATTAATTAGGTATAAGTTGTTATGTAAAATATTAATGTATTGAGACATGATAATGAAACATCCATTGTATTATTGTTATAACATGTTGTTACGAACATAGTGGTGCTAACATTTTGGTTCATAGATTCGCAAGATGTACAGTTGATATGTTAAAAGGATCCAGAGTCAGAGCCTACTGCCAAAACTTTTATGCCAGCGCTTTATGGTTCAACTACACCCAGCGAGCCTACAACTCTCTTCGCAAACAGTACAATAATGCCTTTAGGATTCTGGTCAGGGAGTCTACTCCCTAAGCACGAAGTCCGTAATTTCGGCCGAAGTTACGGGCGTTTCCTACTCCGTATCACTTACGTACATAAGATTAGTTCAGTTTTCGAACTAAGAATGAATGACAACACGATTTAACCGTGTCCCTACGCCCGATGTGTTTATGCCCGTCCGATAAATTTAGTTTTACACTTGTTTTGACGGATTAACTACTCTCGGACGGGCCCGTACTTTGATTGACGGGCTTAGAGAGTAGACCGCGAGGCTCCCTCGATTCTGCAGCGCGTCGGGCATGTTTGCTGACGCAAGAGTCGATGACTTTTATGCCATTATGCGTAAGAAAACAGCTTCGATGATGCGCCGGATTCGGGGGAGCGCCATCGGAATCCTAAGGATGATCTCTGAGAGGCCAGAGTCTGCAGTGCTGGGGAGATTCATCCAGCTTCATGTGACGAGATGACATTATGATATTTTTGACATGCGTGATTTTATTAAATGATAAATGATTTTATTTCTGTAAGTAGGTTTATACAAACACTTTTACACGTCAAACATTTTTTTTTAATTCGATGAGGCCGGTTTCCTATCTGACTACTCTTCTTCTTCTTCTCTATATTTGTATTTTGAATTATGTTATTTTGAATTTTTATAAATGTTGTAATACTGACATGGTTTTAAGACCTTTGCAACCGTCGATTGAACGCGTCCCAGAGGGTCATGGCCATCCGGTTAGCCCGGGGATACCGCACGGTCTCCGGGGAGGCGGCGAACCTCCTTGCCGGATTACCGCCATGGGATCTGGAGGCAAAAGTCCTCGCGCACATGTGGGAGTGGCGCGAGGAGGCAGGACGCCGGGGCGTAACTCTGTTGCCGCGAGAAATCGTGGCACGGCGGACAGAGCTCCGGCAGGATCTCATGGCGGCATGGAGAGTGCGATTGTCGCAACCCAGCGCTGGGCACGCTACAATTGCGGCGATAAGTCCCCTCTTTGAGGAGTGGCTGGAGAGGCGCCACGGCGTCCTCACCTTCCGCCTGACGCAGGTCCTCACCGGACACGGGTGCTTCGGGAGGTACCTGTTCCGGATAAGGCGGGAGGAAACGCCCGGGTGTCACCACTGTGTGGATCGCCCGGAGGACACGGTGGAGCATACGGTGGAGGTCTGCCCGGCTTGGGCGGAGCACCGCCGTGTCCTCGCGGAAGCGATCGGCGGCGGCGATCTCTCGCGTCCGGCCCTGGTCCAGGTGGAACGGTGGTACGGAGCGAGAGTGCATGGGAAGCCATTACCTCCTTCTGCGAAGCAGTAATGCTCGTGAAGGAGGAGGCGGGACGCGTGAGGGAGAGGCAAGCTTTGCACCCTCACGCCCCTAGTCGCCGCAGGAGACGCCCTGGGCGTCGGGAATTGGCAGCCGATTCCCGGCCACCGTAGGCGCGGGCTTGCGAACGGCGAGCAATGGGTAGCTTGCCGTCCGGTAAGGACCAAGCCCGAGTCGACGGCGCGTCGTGTTCCACGCGCGCCTCAAAGAGATGTCAGCACTATTGACGGGGTCCGCTAGGGCCGATGCCAGCTAGGGTTGCGGGATGTTCGAAAGAGTTACCGTGGCCCCGGCACAGGCAACAGGAGGAACACGGGTGGGTTTTAGTCAGTAAAAGTCTGACACGCCCTCCCACTCCGCCCAGAGCGGGAGAAGTCATTTGATGATTTCCCATCCACAAAAAAAAAAAAAAAAAAAGACCTTTGCAACTAATTAGTCTGAAATAAATATATTTATTATTATAGTATTTTCGAAGCAATAGAGGAGCTCGTGGCTAAGTAATAACAGCCGCACGGGTCGATCCATCAGGTTAAGCTACGCTTGCCGGGGTTGTCCGTGGATGGGTGACCATCTTTACATACCGAGACTCCTCCGTGCCTCGGAAAGCACGTTAAGCCGTTGGTCCCGGCTGTCATTCGTAGATCTTTGTCAGTCGTTACGGGTCGTCAGAAGACCGAAAGTCTGACAACCAGTCTTACCAAGGGGTATCGTATTACCCAGTTACTGGGTTGTGGAGGTCAGATAGGCAGTCGCTCCATGTAAAATACTGGTATTCAGCTGCATCCGGTTAGACTGGAAGCCGACCCCAACATAGTTGGGAAAAGGCTAGGCAGATGATGATTTTCGAAGCAATAGTAAGTACCTATTATGAAATAGGTCTTGTCTTCAAGTTGCAATCGTAATTATTTAACATACACATGAATATAACATCATGCCTGTATTCCCAGGAGGGTTAGGCAGAGGTGTACCTAGGAGGTATTCGAACGAATTTTGTATATGTATGCTCGTGACTGTAGGTGTAACTTGAGAATTTATTAGGTCATGATTCTGATAATTTGTGATGGATAGGGATCATGACTAAAATTTATATTTGTCCGTCAGGTAGAACATTAAAAAATATTGGACACGTATTTTTTCTTTTTTTACGTAATCAAAAGATTAGGGCGATACATTAAGAGCGTTGTCACATTTTGCACCTCTCTCGCTCACACAAAACTCGATTTTTAAGAATGTTAAATGAAAAAATGCTTTTTTGAAAAATGTAATCAATGGGCGGTCTACAAAATAATATTAATTTAATAGGTAGTTATTCAAAAACACATTTCTATTGTGTTATCTAATAAACTTATGTAATTAAGTGTTATGATCTGTTTTTGAGATGATGTAAATAAATGCCACAATAAAAATGTGTTTTTAATAATTACCTATTAAACTAATATTATTTTGTAGACCGCCCATTGATTACATTTTTCAAAAATGCACCTTTTCATTTAACATTATTAAAAATTTGGTCCCGTGTGAGCGAGAGAGGTGCAAAATGTGACAACCCTCTTAAGTTAAAATGTGGCGTGACGTCACAGGCCTTGCTAGATTTTATACTTAGTTGTGACGTAGCGAGCTCCCACTCCCCAACTTTAATGTGTTTTATCTAAGACATTTTCTATTAATGTGATAAAGCAAAAAATACGTGTTTAACATTTTTTTATTATCTATCTGACGTGACGGACTAATTACAATTTCTTTTTTTTTACCCAGGCATCATCCCAATTCTTGAAAGTTAAGAAAGACTGTACGATTTCTTTAGAGCTCTTTGATGAAGTGTACTTACAGCACGGAAAATACTCAACAAGGCGTATTTACATCATAATAAGGGTGTATTCACGTAGAAAGCTGGTAACCGGCGCTGATATGCCAGCGTTTGTCGGCGCTGACAAGCGCTGGTGGTCCACGTTGGTCGGTGCAGACAGTTTTCGTAGTCCATTTTGCCAAATCAGTGTGAACCAGTGCGAACCAGCGCCACTATATTCAGATAGGAATTTGTTGGCGGATATTGGCGACGGTTACCAGCTTTCTACGTGAATACACTCTAACCACGAAACTAAAAAAACTCTGTGTAACCGCTTCTTCGAAGAGTACTGACACTTCTCATGTTCTGTTATTATTCGCTCCGAGTTTTTTTACTTGTTACTTTCTCTTCGCTGTCTACCGTCTCTTGTTCTATCCTAATTTTGTCAGTGAAAACTTGTAACTGGCCTTCTTCCACTAATGTTAATCTATCTATAACCTAGATGTACGTTTTCCTAAGATAATAAAATAAATAAATGCTGCAAACTAGCATTATTGTGTTTCAATTTAAAGGCTGTCGTTAAACTTATAGCTGACAGAGCTATAATTTTAACGACAGCATTTAAATCACAGGCTAAAGTAACACACGTTTCATTCAATGACTGGATCAACAGTGTCACGACATTCACGTGTGTGTCCAGAAATAGATATGATGACTAATTTTTTTTTGTCCGTCAGGTAAATTATTAAAAAACTTTGGACACGTATTTTTTCTTTTTTTTTACATAATCAAAAGATTACGGCGATACATTGAGTTAAAATGTGGCATGACGTCACGTCTTGCTAGATTTTATACTGAGTTGTGACGTACCGAGGCCCCATTTCCCAACTTTAATGCGTTTTATCTAATTCATTTTTCATGAAAACAATATCCCCCATTTCACCCCCTTTTTTTTTTTTTTTTTTTTTTTTGTGGATGGGAAATCATCAAATGACTTCTCCCGCTCTGGGCGGAGCGGGAGGGCGTGTCAGACTTTTACTGACTAAAACCCACCCGTGTTCCTTCTGTTGCCTGTGCCGGGGCCACGGTAACTCTTTCGAACATCCCGCAACCCTAGCTGGCATCGGCCCTAGCGGACCCCGTCAATAGTGCTGACATCTCTTTGAGGCGCGCGTGGAACACGACGCGCCGTCGACTCGGGCCTGGTCCTTACCGGACGGCGAGCTACCCATTGCTCGCCGTCCGCAAGCCCGCGCCTACGGTGGCCGGGAATCGGCTGCCGATTCCCGACGCCCAGGGCGTCTCCTGCGGCGACTAGGGGCGTGAGGGTGCAAAGCTTGCCTCTCCCTCACGCGTCCCGCCTCCTCCTTCACGAGCATTACTGCTTCGCAGAAGGAGGTAATGGCTTCCCATGCACTCTCGCTCCGTACCATGGTCTGGACCAGGCCCGGACGCGAGAGATCGCCGCCGCCGATCGCTTCCGCGAGGACACGGCGGTGCTCCGCCCAAGCCGGGCAGACTTCCACCGTATGCTCCACCGTGTCCTCCGGGCGATCCACACAGTGGTGACACCCGGGCGTTTCCTCCCGCCTTATCCGGAACAGGTACCTCCCGAAGCACCCGTGTCCGGTGAGGACCTGCGTCAGGCGGAAGGTGAGGACGCCGTGGCGCCTCTCCAGCCACTCCTCAAAGAGGGGACTTATCGCCGCAATTGTGGCGTGCCCAGCGCTGGGTTGCGACAATCGCACTCTCCATGCCGCCATGAGATCCTGCCGGAGCTCTGTCCGCCGTGCCGCGATTTCTCGCGGCAACGGAGTTACGCCCCGGCGTCCTGCCTCCTCGCGCCACTCCCAGATGTGCGCGAGGACTTTTGCCTCCAGATCCCATGGCGGTAATCCGGCAAGGAGGTTCGCCGCCTCCCCGGAGACCGTGCGGTATCCCCGGGCTAACCGGATGGCCATGACCCTCTGGGACGCGTTCAACCGACGGACCGGTCGCCGCCTCACGGAACGCGCCCACACCGGAGCTCCGTAAAGGGCCATGGACCGCACGACCCCCGCGTAGAGCCTCCGGCAGGAGGCGTTTGGACCCCCCAGATTGGGCAGGAGCCGCCCCAAGGCAGCCCCGGCCCGCTCCAGTCTGGGAGCCAAACGTCGGAAATGCTCCACGAAATTCCACCGGCTGTCGAGGACGAGTCCCAGGTACTTCATCGTCGACTCGACACCGATGAGAACCCCTCCTACCGTTATTTGGGAACCCGATGGTGGTGCGTTCCGAGGACCATGAAAACACATGGCCTCGGACTTGTGCAAGGCCACCTCGAGTCCCAATTGCCGGATCCTCTCTACGATTGTCGCAACCCCGCGTGCCGCTAATTCGGCCGCCGCCTGGTGCGACCTCCCCTGCGCCAGGACCAGCGTGTCGTCAGCGTAGCAAACTACGCTGACGCCACCAGGGAGGTCGGCGCGCAGCACCCAGTCGTACCCGATGTCCCACAGATGCGGTCCCAGAACCGATCCCTGCGGGACACCGCACGACATCTCTCGCCGGTTCCACTCTCCCCGGTGACCGGGGTAGATGACGGCCCTGTCCGTCAGATAGGCCTCGACCACGCGACAGAGGTAGGTCGGCACTCGGTGATACCGGAGTGCCTCCCTGATGCAACTCCAGGGCAGGGTGTTGAAGGCATTGGCGATGTCTAGAGACACCGCCAAGACGACCCCACCCCGGGCCACAGCATCCCCCGTCGTGAGGGCTCGTACGCGCATGATGGCGTCCACCGTAGAGCGCCCCTTGCGGAAACCAAACTGGCTCTCCGCCAAATCCGGCCCCATCCTCACCAGCCGCCCGACAAGGCGGTCTGCAATGACTCTTTCAAAGAGCTTGCCCACCTCGTCGAGCAGCACGATGGGCCGGTAAGCGGACGGCGAGTCCGCAGGGCGCCCCGGTTTCTTAATGAGGACCAGTTTCCCTGTCCTCCATTGAAGCGGGAACTGGCCCCTCTCCAAGCATGCGCTTAGGAGCCCCCTTAGTCGAGGCCCGAGAGCCTCCAAGGCCAGGACCCAGGCTTTTCCAGGTAAGCCGTCGGGTCCTGGGGCGGTATTCTTGGCATTCAGCCTGCGCACCGCCACTCTCAGCTCTACCTCGGTCACCTCCGGAGCATCGTCGTCATCGTCGGCTGCGTGGTCCGCATCCGACACCGCAGGAGGCGGAGCCATGGGCGGGGGAGTATGTTCCCCTCGCGAAGGGAACAGAGCGCTCACCACGTCCTCCACGAGCTGGGGCCGGAGACTCTGCGTCAGCGGGGGAGCCCATGGGCGGAGCTTGTTCCGCACCATTTTATAGGGGCGTCCCCACGGGTCCCTGTTCAGAGTCTCCAGCGACTCCTCACGGGCCATTCCCTTGGCCCGCAGGATCTCCGCTCGGAGGGCGGTCTTCGCCGCTCTGTACCCCTCGTACAGCTCCGCCTGAATGGCTTCCGTATCCGGAGGGCGGATACGGAGCCTGCGGTGCCTGGTGTACCGGCGTCGCGCAGCAACGCACGTGTCGCGCAGAGACGTCAACTCCGGCGACCACCAGCACACCTGGCGCCGGGCGCGTCCGGGCCGGACCCGGGGCATTGCCACGTCGCATACTTCGGACATGGCCTCCCGGAACCATCCCGCCTCGTCATTGATGTCAGCAGGCCTGTCCAGTGGTGACACCCAGGCCTGCACGATCGAGGCTTCCAGGAGGAGCTCCCGGTCCAGCTGCTTCAACGCCCACCGCGGACCACTCGGGGCCTGTCGGACCGGCGCGCTCGAGGTCTGGGCGGAGACGTCAAACCGGATGTACCGGTGATCGGAGTAGGTCTCCACCCCCTCCATGACGCGCCAGTCGAGGACACGCGGCGACAGAGCGGGGCTGGCGAACGAAATGTCCACCACTGACTCACCCCGCATCCGCACACACGTGGGGACAGAACCCCGGTTTAGGACGACCAGGCCCGTCTCCAGAGCCCAGTCCTCCACCATCCTGCCCCGTGTGTCCGTATGCCGGGAACCCCAAGCCACATTCTTGGCATTGAAGTCCCCGAGGACGAGTACAGGGAGGGAACGGAATCCGACGACGACGACTCTCAACTCCGCAAGGGAGTTGTGGAACTCGGCGAGAGTTCGGTTCGGGGAGAAGTATACCCCTACCACGACAATCTCCCCGAACCGTGCTGCCACGCAACCCCGTCCCCTCTTGACCGCCTCGAGGGACGGGGTACCGGCGGCGGCCGATGAAATTAGAGTCACTGAGCCGCTCAGGTCCTCCACCCAGTCATCCCTGGGCGGGACAAAGTACGGCTCAGCGACCACGGCGATGTTAATCGACCACTGCGCCATGCTCTGGAGCAACAGATCCTGAGCGGAGGCGCAGTGGTTGATGTTCGCCTGGAGGAGGCGTAATGGGGCCATTATTGGCACTCCATATCAGCCCCCTCCCGAACCCCCTGTGAGGGCCCTGCCGCGGTGGTTGCGGCGACGGCGACAGTGGAAGCGGCAGCGGCGGAGGCGGCAGCGGCGACGGCGGCAGTGGTGGCGGCTTCGGCGGTGACGCTGGTGGCAGAGGGCTTGCTGCCCCTGGGTTTGGCGGGTGGAGCGCAGGCCTTGCTCCCAGCCCGGTGATTGGCCGGCTTGCCAGCTGCCGCACACGCGAAGCAGTGCGGCGCGGCTTTACACGAGCCGGCCTTGTGACCGGGCTGACCACAGCAGAAGCAATGGCCGCTACGGTCCACCTCCGAGGTGCATTTAGCTCCCACGTGGTTGCCCACGTGACAGCGGAAGCACCTCAGAGGTCTGGGTTCCAGCAGTTTCACCTGCGTGGAAACCCAGCCCACCTTGAGCCTTTGGCCCTCCCCAGTTATTTTTCGGGCCACCGCCACGGGGCAGCTCACTGTAACAGTTCGCATCCCCGTGAAGTCAGGACGGATGGTGCCTACCCTAACCTGCTCGGCTGAGCACCCTCCAGTCCTAACAACGGCGGCCACCACCTCTCCCTCCGTCGCTGAGTCGTCCAAACCCAGTATGCGCATGTTCGCGCACTTGGTGGGTCTGGACACTCGGGCCTCGTCCGCATTTAGGGACGCCCTAAGCCTCTCGGCCAGAGCGTCAGCGGTCGGGCCGCTGGCCGCACCGGGAACCTCCAGCATCCGGGCCCCAGTCGCAGTGACCCTTATCCGGATGCCATCGGCAACGCCGAGCTCCTCGAGGTTCACCGCCTCCCTCGCCTTGGCAAGCACGTCGCGGTAGGACACGCCCTTCTTCTCCGCTTCCGGCTGTAGTGTGATCACTACAGCTGCGGACCTCGGGGCACGGAGCCTAGCCGCGACGATTCGCTCCTTGCGCCGCTGCCGCCTCTCCTTCTTTTTGGCCGCCCTTGCTGCCTTACCCGCCTTCCTCTTCTCCCCGGCTACTTGCCATTCGGCGTCAGCCGGAGGAGATTTAGGAGGCGGGGGCGGCCGTTTCGCCGCCGGGGCTGGGGCCCTCGCGGGTTCCTGCACGGCCCCGCCTTTCGCCTGCCCCGTTGATGCAGGCTTGACCGTGGCAGCCGCGGCGGCGGCATACGATGCCGCCTTCCGCTGGCCCGAGGCCGGCTGGCTCGCCGCTAGCGGGGGCCGCAGGACTATGGCCTCCAGGGCGGAAAACCGGCTTCGGAAGGCAGCCAGCTCCTGCCGGACCAGGGCCAGAACCCGGTCCTCAGCAGGCACGGGCCCGACCTGCCCATGCCGCGCCTCCCCCTGTGGCACCTCCCGGGGGCCAGCTCCTCGGAGCCTGGCCAGGTCCGCTCGGAGCTCCTCATTCTCCTTTCGGAGAAGCTCCATGGCGGCTGTCAAGCGAGCGACCTCCGCCCGCATCCCTGTCATTCCGTCCGACGGGGGCCTGAGGTGACTGGCCTCCGCTGCCGCCATAATGGAGGCCCTGGCTGCCGATATGGCCTTGTCTTTAGAGGACTGAGTCCTCTTCAAGGCCACACTCTTGATCGCGGCTGCCACGACCTCTGCGAACCTGATCGTTTGCTCCGAATTGGAGCCGCCAGCGGCGTCCGGCTCACCACCTGCTGACTCCGACCCAGCCGAGACTGACCCCAACTGCGACTCTGGCTCGGCCGGGCTGGCTGGGCTCGGCTTGCTGGCTTCTTTGGTGAGCCCTCTGCCCACACCCCTTTCATGGGCCCCACCCCGCCGGCTGATTTTTTTACGGGCCGAGCTCAGCCCACCATCCGAGGAAGACCCCAGGCCATCCCCCGGTTTGGGGCGCTTCTTGAAGAACTTTTGGTTCTTCCCAGCGCCCCCCACCATTTCGCGCTCCGGGCTCTTACATGAGCCCTTCACGCCAGATGCGGCGTCGGACTCCGACCCCGCATCACTCCCCTCCTCTTCGCTGCTATTTTTGTTTGTTTTATTATCCATGTTTGTTCCCACGAGTAAAAAACTTTGTATCTTCTCAAAAACCAGTGGTTCGCACTAGCGACTAATTTAGCTACCCATTAGTCAAGCTATCAACCTCCCACACGGTGCGCCGCCGCTTGGAGGTTTGGGGTGATTTTTTATAGAGGTTTTCTTCCTCGCGGCCCGGGCGGTTAAGCCAAGACCCTCGACCCCCGTCAAAAGTCAGAGACATGACCTTGACAATCTTCGGGGCTACGAGAACAACGGTGGCAGAAAGAGAAGGCCTCTTCCTGCCTGCCCGGCGGCAGAGTTAGTGCACACCGAGCCCGCTCTTACTCCGCCGCTGTGCGTCTCTGCTTAGAGCGCAGAGAGACACACGTTGGAGCGTACTTCTGACAGGATATTGGCATACGGGCAACAAGACCCCTTAGGCACACAGTACCTAATGGGGAGTCATTGCCCGTACCCCAGGGTGCACCGTCCCGGTGACTGGCCTTCCCCCCGGACGCATCCATAAGGGAATTCCAGCCCACAGGCACACGGGGAGGTTTCCTGTCCAAGCACCCCATTTCACCCCCTTAAAGGTTGAATTTCTGCCAAAATTTCAAGTTTGTAGCCCCAGCGGTTTAGGCTCTGCGTTGATGAATCAGTCAGTCAAGACCAGTAATATATACCACGTGTAACAGGAGGATTGACATTCCTTTAAACCACGTAAAGACAATCATGTTCTTTGCCCTTATACAAAAAATCAATCAAATCCAATGAATACTTTAGCCACCGGAAATTATTTTTCATTTTGTTATTTTTCAACATGATGTATATCTGAGTCCGTAATAATAGGTAAACATTGCCGCCGCCGCGCCCCGCGCCCCGCACCGACCCGATGGTCAGTGACTTTTCGTAGATAAAGCGTGTTTACTTTTTATGCAGTTGATTCTGCTATTTATTTTGTTTGAAAACTGCAATTTTTTATTTTTCCATTAACTACTAATCTTCGTGTTTTAAAATGTTTCAATGGATTAGTACTGTGCTCGTTTTCATTTAATGTCGTGCATCCAGAAACACGTTGTAAGTATAAATGTATAGATGAAAATAGACTCATTGACACGAAGAAAAAGTTCAGGCCTAGCTCAAACCAGCTAAATCTAGGCTTAGCCAGGACACATAACCCTAAATCGCTCAACGTTTTACGATTGTTTCTGTACGAAGCGTGCACTTGCGAAGTGTATTTATAGGAAGAAACCTACTCTACGTACTATCGACAAACGCCAGACCTTTCCAATTTTGACAAAGTAAAACATAGGACTTTAAGGATTTCTTTAATGAATCAGTGATACAAAAAGCAACTTTACGGTGTAAAGGCGGGTTATTGGTCGACTTGCACGAATTTACTAGCCCGAATCGGACGAATCGTCATTTTTAAATGATATTATTTTATAAGTGGCGATTTGCACGAAGTTAATTTATTTGTGGGCGAATCGACAATTCCAGAAATACGTATTAGGCAATTGGCATGTTTTGAATTTATATACAACAAAGTTAAGAAAAAATTACACTAGCGCACAGAAGTCTGATGAAGTATGCTTACTTTTTAAGTTTTTATGCCCTAGCCGGAGGCCCATAATTTATTGAGGCACCCACAGGAAAGTCCAGTTAAGCAGTCGACCACCTCCTAGGTTGATCAGCGAGATACCATTAAAAAAAAACCCGATATGGTACAAGACAGTTTGCAGCAATACTCAAGACAATACAGGGTGTAAGGGACAGCCTTTCGCAGACTGATGGGGTGAGTTCAATATATGATACTAAGATGACTGGTACATGAAATTATTTCAGGAACGTTATGGGAATCCAATAAATCTGATTTATTTTATTACCTCACACGCAATGTATCGTTATCGTGGCAAAACGCGCGTAGCGAACGGCAGCACAGCGAGCCTTCGGCGGCCGAGTATTTTAACATCCATTGCTGATTTTTTTATTTTAGCTGTTTTATTTACATAAATGGATTGCTGCGTACAGAGAATGTAATTTTACATTGATAAAAAATAGTAACTGAAAAAACGATTAAGAAAATTAATATTTTTCTGAGAATATTTCCGGTGGAATGTGATTGAAAATAAGGAGCTGAATGCCCCATGTTAGTTTGCGGAGGGATGTCCCTTACACCCTGTGTATATTAAGAAAGAACACGTATTTCACTCTATCGTTCCTACCTTTATTTAAATAATAATTTATTAATTTTACGTACTTAATATTTTTGAATATTTTACTCAAGTCTTATCACTTCAGCGCACTAGTGTACTTTTTCTTAACTTCGTCACCGAAAATATTATATATTATTTAAAAATGACGATTCGCCCGATAGTGGCAATAGGCTCGCCCCCTATTACATGGGACTTAAACATAACTGGCGAAATGTGGGTGTACTGGTGTACACCTCTGCCTAACCCTTCAGGGAATACAGGCGTGATGTTATGTTATGATCCGCCCGATTCGGGCGAGTAAATTCGTGCGAGTCGACCCCTCTTGACCCGTACAGGCGACCGTTTAGTCGATAGTACCTACTACGGTTAATCTAAATCCGTCCACGTTACTTGCAGTCACGTCAGTCGCCAGTTGTTTACCTAAGTCGGGATGTGAGGACCTTTTAGTAAGTGCAACTACGAACTGCGAGTGGGCTGACATTTGATTGCTATAGGACTAAAGACTAAAAAGATGCCCTATTATGCTAAATTAATTCCTGTTAAGGGGGAAGCGCTACGGTAGCCGCAAAATTCAATTTTTTTTTTACGATTTTTGCAATTTGCAGCTCAGTGTCTGAGTGTGTGTTGATTAAAGTATGATTCGCGACCGTGACTAATATGTATTTACATAATTATAATCATTAGAATCAGTAATACAACTCCTTAAGTTAGTATAATCCTGAAATGTTAAGACTTCATGAAATAGTCATTCAATAGACTTACTTGGTCTTAGAGAGTTGTATTGATGACTTTAATGATTATAATTCTGTAAATACATACTTGTACCGTTCGCGAATCATATTTTAATCAAAATAGAACCTAGTACTTTTTTTTTTTTGTGGATGGGAAATTACCCGTGTTCCTTCTGTTGCCTGTGCCTGGGCCACGGTAACTAATACTATTTTTTTAATCAAAATAGAATCTAATACTGACCTGCAAATAGCAAAAAACGTAAGAAAATTTGAATTTTGCGGGCTACCCAGGCGCTTTGGCCTCAAGTAAGCTAAAGAGTAAAGTAGAGACCAGTTCTCAACTTCAAATTCTCAATTCAGAATGAGTTGAGGGTAATCAACGAACCAAGGAATTTACTTCTTAAAAGAGTTTTGGAATATACGCTCATTTAAACAGCTGCTAAGACTCAATCTATTTTTATACCAAACTCCAGTGACCAAACTTGGAGGTTAGACAAAACAAACAGGGTAGGTAACCTTGACGACAGGGCTTCCACCCGGATATCCGGTTACCGAGGGGCGTGGCGAAGGGCCGGAGATGGGGGTCGAAGGACCAATGGAGTACTGCTGAGTAATTTAATTTGGGAGAGATATTGTAGGTACATAGTATGTTTGTGTTGAGGATCGGTTTGATCCAAAATGTTTTTGATTAATGAAGTGGTAGTCCATTTTGTGAGATGATCATAATTATGAATAGTAGACTTGACTACTTAGCCTTATAATTAAAATAAGACACAACTTAGCACACGTTAGTACACTCGCTAATCTTAATTCTTTGTCAAAATACAAAATAATAGTTTTACTTTGTGAATGATCTTCATTCTTGATTTCTTGAACTATTAAGGGGGAAGTGCTAAGGTAGCCGCGAAATTCAAATTTTCTTACGATTTTTGCAATTAGCAGCTCAGTATTCTCGGTGTATGTTGATTAAAGTATGATTCGCGACCGTAACTAATCTGTATTTACAGAATTATAATAATTATAATAAGTAATGCAACTCCTTAAGTTAGTATAATCCTGAAATGTTAAGATTTCATGAAATACTCATTCAATAGGATTACTTGGTCATAGAGAGTTGTATTGATGACATGGCATGACATCTCCTATTAATTTACGCTACTTATTAAATATATTTGTGTATCTTTTTGAGCATACAAGTACAAGACTTACATCGTTCATTGCATTGTTTGCTCCAATAAATTAATTTTCTTTTGTTTTTCCGTACACCATAACCTACACCTCTACGAATCCCTTCGGGGAACACAGGCACGATATCTAAAGATTACATAATTACATAGAAAACCGAAATAATCCCTTAAGATCCCCACACATTTAATTCCATCATTTTAACAGCCATCACCTTTCATTTTCCATGTCATCAATAAACCGGTCGTCATGGCGTTGAGCACAAATTGAATAGAATCAACCCTCTAATGGTCTGGTATCGGTTACAGTAATTTGCGATGCGCCCGGTGTAGATAATGAGATTCAGAGGGTTGATTTTTGATAACTATGGTGTGGTGGTTTAGGGCTTTCCGGGTGTGTTTTATTTTATTAAGTAGATTAATTGTACTCGTAATATTTGGCTTTTCTCCTTCTGTTTTCACTCCGGCACTACCTAATATTAAAAGACGCAGATATATGCCAATGGCCTTAAGTGCATAGCTTGCGTGTTCTGTGCTGAGCTCACGCAACGCGTCCGTCCAGTAATAGGACTTGCCCATCAAGGAGCGCTGTCCCAAATCAGACGCATTATTAATTTATTATACATAAAACAAAAGGTATTTATTATATTAAAATACACATACTAAAAGATAAATAATTAAATTATCTTTAAATTGGCGAAGGTTTCATAAAAATACGCTTGATAGTTTTTGCGTGATTTTCAGTTTTTTATCTGCGTAAGATGTAACTTTACAAATGAATTACACTATATAATAATATATAAACATAATATAAACTATTCACGTATTAAGTTATTAAGAAATTGCTATAATTTAACATTGTAATTATATTTTTTTTCAAATCATCAACACTACTCGTATAAACGTGATTTTCAGTTTAAAATTTTTAAAGTCCTTAAGCGCCATTTACACGATGCAAGTTACTGGCCTGTAGTATACAAGGTGTAACATAATTAACGCACAACCCTTAAGGGCTCATTGTACTCATCATTATGAACAACTTTTACTATGGAACCAAACCTGAAATCGCGAAAAAAAATCAGTTGCTACCTACATTTATGTTCGCATAACTCGTCAAAATGTAGGTAACAGATGCTTAAGAGGTTGTGCGTTATGTATGTTACATCTTGTATAAGCCATACATTTGAAGCAACAATGACTTCGTCGTCTATACACTGTTTAGACGGTGCTATTTTTGTTGTTGTTTCAACTTAAGGTATGCCACAGACAATTAAATAGCACCGTGTAAATATGCACCCTAATTGCGTCCACACTTTCATTGACCAATCAATCTGTCTAGCCTTTTCCCAACTATGTTGGGGTCGGCTTCCAATCTAGCCGGATGTAGCTGAATCCCAGTATTTTACATGGAGCGACTGCCTATCTGACCTCCACAACCCAGTAACTGGGTAATACGATACCCCTTGGTAAGACTGGTTGTCAGGCTTTCGGGCTTTTGACGTCCCGTAACGACTGTCAAAGATCCACGGATTACACAGCCGGGACCAACGGCTTAACGTGCTTTCCGAGGCACGGAGGAGTCTCGGTATGTAAGGATGGTCACCCATCCACAGACCAACCCCGGCAAGCGTAACTTAACCTGATGGATCGACCCATGCGGCTGTTATTACTTAGCCACGAGCTCTGTCATTAACCATCGGAGGGTATTGAAGGAAATTCATAATCCGTTGCTTCATAGGTTTCAAAACTTCGTCGGCTTAACAACGTAAATAACGCAATGAACGTGGCTGAACTGTCAAAATGAAAGGCATTGCTATCGATTGCAAATGAATGTGTGTTACGCAATTAACGTGCAGGCTTCAGTATAACTATTAGCTATTAGTAGGTACTTAGGTACGAGATTGCTTTGATTGTTAAGACGTGAATAAGACCGCGTATTGCAACACTGTTTACAATAACTTTAATATTTACTATTCCTGTTCGTTGTTAACGGTCATTGTATATAGGAAAATCTAGCTATTTTTCCCGTCATTAAGGGTATCAAACATCTCTAACGCCCGATTTCTTTATCTGGGAAATAATTTGGAATTTTTGACAGTTTTTCCTTACAAGAACTGTCAGACAGATGTTAATTTTAATCGTCGTATGAATTAAGCTCCATTTACACGGTGCTAGTTTCTGGAACGTTCAAGAGCAATAATCGCATGCCATAAAGCACTTTCAATTTTATTACCATTCAAGAATTGCTTGCAAGTGTTTACTCGCGTGTGATTTCCTTAAAATGGCATACAATAATTGTATGCAAGTTTTGCCATACAATAAAATTGCATGCGACTTACATCTAAACAATAAAATTGCAAGGCGATTATTGCATGCAAGTTTTGCTTCGTCTAAACACAGAGTTGCAGTTCCTTGTATAATCGATACCTGTCAAATATTTCATTCAATTTTATTTGACTTCTTGTTTCGTTCGCTCATGTTTGAATGATAGAACATTTTCATGCCAGAATTGAATACGATTTTATTGTAGGTGCTGTTTACACTTATACCAATTTTGAACGGCTACTAACTTGCCCGTATCGTGCAACAATATTGTACGTGTTGTTTAGACGAAGTCAGTTAATTGCCCTGAAATTTTATGGTATGCCACAGGCGATAAACTTGCACTGTATAAATGGAGCTTAAAGATAACTATCTGACGTTGGAAAATTCAGCTCTTAAAAGCCGTTAAAATTAACACAGTGAAAATGTGGGTGTAACCCGTAGCTCTAGGTACCATGGGAGATACGAACATCTATACACCGTTAGGACTATATTTGCTAGCAGCGCTCAGCCGCTGTAGTACCGCTTGGTGAGAGTGAAAATGGCGGGTGTACCATAGCGAATTAAATTATACCAATTACCAAAAAAATGTACCTAAATAGTACTATTTAGTACCTAGCTCTAAAAAATTTGTACCACCTTCAGAACAAAATTATTTCGAAATTAAGGTACACCCGCCACATTGACGTTAACATGGCGGGTGTTCTGTAATATTTTATTATTTAACCATTACTCATAAAATATAATTACACCAAAAAATTGTACCTAAAAAGTACCTCAAGTAAAAGGAAACACACACTTGATCAGTGGGATAGTTCCTGAGAAATAAAACAACCGTGTCTTGTGTATAAGTAAACACGATAACTATCATGATATATTGATATAGTTATACAATACCTTTATATTTTACGGATATTTTTAATTACAATTTATAAGCACACGAATAATAATTATTATATTAATATTTAAAATAATAATAACCCCATCGCCGTATCTCTACGTTGACGTCGTGGTGGGGCTTGCGCGCTTCGAACTCTAGGTCTGTGCCGGTAGAGGTTACTTTGCCGGAACAGGTCTAGGGTGAGGAGCCAGACCAAGAGAGATACAGAAACCCGCAGGGCAGCATGTGGCGAGCTGCTGGGCAGTAGCGACCCCACGTACCCTATCTCCCGGGAGAAGTCATGTTCCTCATCTCTGGCTTGCCTTTATTGGCCGGCTGGAGTGAACACTGACGAGAACTGACCTCCCACCTCATTCTTGCCTTTATTGGCTGGCTTGAGTAGAGATTCGCAAGAGCAAACGTGCTCGGAGGAAGGAAGTAGTCCAGTAAGATGCTGGTAGGGATCTTGACCGTACTTCCGGGATTGTCCTGATAGCCGTGGAATACCTCTCCACTCCTCTTAAGCACCTCAAGACATGTTGCCCCCTTGTCGCTACGACACTATGTGCTAGCGACCGTTTCCGGGGGCCCATTGTTGAGTGTGCAAGTCACCCCCTGCCATTTTATCCGTGTATTGTATTTATCACACATTGGTCAGGCAGGGGCCATAGTCCTTCCATAGTTTTAGATAACCAGTCCACTTTAGCCATCCAAACCCATAGCCCAATTTTTTTTTGTCTCCATATTCTGCAATAGTCCTACACCATCCGGGGGTTGTCCTTGGGTGCACTTGCATAGTACGCACAGGGATAATCGTCGGTTAGTGCCTCATTTCCATTGAAAGCGTCTAACGGGCCTCTGCGAGTTGGCTTCGGCCCCTCATATGCCTTCTAAAGGTCCGGGACCCTGGGGTCCCGAGAAATATCAAAAAAAATATGTATAATAACTCATAATAATAATAAACATAAGTACCTACCTAAACGAGACGCGGTTGTTTTATATCTCAGGAACTATCCCACTGATCAAGTGTGTGTTTCTTTTTACTTGAGGTACTTTTTAGGTACAATTTTTTGGTGTAATTATATTTTATGAGTAATGGTTAAATAATAAAATATTACAGAACACCCGCCATCTTAATGTCAATATGGCGGGTGTACCTTAATTTCGAAATAATTTTGTTCTGAAGGTGGTACAAATTTTTTAGAGCTAGGTACTGAATAGTACTATTTAGGTACATTTTTTTGGTAATTGGTATAATTTAATTCGCTATGGTACACCCGCCATTTTCACTCTCACTACCGCTTGATAACAGATGTGGTCATCGTGTGCACGGGATTTTGTTTTCAAATTGGTCAGATATAAGTTTCCTCGATAGTACATTTTAAACAGGGTTACTGGTAACTCGACGTATTCCTTGCAGGATGTCATAGTAGGGTTAAAATGCAACAAATTAAGTCACCAAATGTTCTACAGAAATTCAGTAGTTTTTGAGTTAGTTAGATTTTTAGTTTTTTTTTTAATGAAAAATCCCAGATTAAATCATTTATAGCAAATTTAAAAATGATTTACGGCGTGACTGCACTGAAATTTAAGTTAATATCATAGTTAAACGTTCAAAAATGACTATATCTTTGGAGAAGATCGCTAATTAAACATTTATTTTTTGTAATTTTTGCCATTACTTCATAAACTATTACTTTGTTGCATTTCAACCCTACTATGACGTCCTGCAAGGAATACGTCAAGTTACCACTAACCCTGTATGTAAGAATTATATTCATTTAGTTCATTTCAAACCCATTGTTTTCGACATAAAATAGCAAAAGGCTTAAACTATTTAGCTTGTGTCAGCTTTGGTTACATGAATTGCGTAACTCTGTACGATCTAAAAATCTAAGAAATCGCGGCAATTTAGTAAGGGCGTTTTCTCAATAGATGGCAGCCTAAAATATAATGTAAATAATAATATTTTGTATATTTGATAGGATAATAATATGTACTAGGGGAAGTCCAAATAAACGATGGAAGGATTGTGTGAAAGATGATATGGCTAGAAAGGGGGTGCCTACCGTAATGACGACTAATAGAGGAGTATAGCAGAAAAAGACATGTTACGCCGACCACAAATAAATTGGGATAAGGACAGGAGAGTGATGAAGATGAGTGGGAAAAAACATTGTAAAGAACTACTTCCTGTATGTTTACTAGAAGACTAAATCTCTCTGTGACATGTATCACTTGTATAAAATATCTGTGTAATAAATAGGTACTTTATTACACCAATTCAAAAAACATAGAATTTGCGACATTGAAAAAAATATCCTTTCGTTTTCAACCCGTCAACAGCCCGGGGTGGTCACAAATAGCCATATCAGGCTATTTGCGCAGGCGCACATGTGCAAGGACATCCGGTGCCTAAACCAATACTTTGTAGTTAGGTTTGACTTTAAATAAATATGGCGCCTGCACGGCATTTACGGGATCTTTGCCAATTTTTTTGACTGTTGAGAATGACAAGTCTCAGTAGAAATTATTTGTGTCTAAAATACTTTGTTTTATTTTTCATTTTGCTAACAGTTTTGAAGATTTAACGCATACCTACAAATAATTCTGAATAACGCAAAAACATAAAATAATTACATAATTTTGAATTTATTTACAATCTCCCTTACAACTATCATTACAGCGGGGCAATTGCGTAACACACTCATAGTAGGAATCGGTTTCATTTTGACAGTTCAACAACATTCATTGCGTTATTTACGTTGTTGAGCGGACAACTTTTCGAACATATGAAGCAATGGATTAGCAATTTGCTTCAAAATCATTTAGATTGTGATTGATAGTGTGTTACGCAATTACGGTGCAGGTGTAAGTACCCAATGCGACAGTGCAGCAATGGTACAATTTAAATATAAAAGGACTAAAACAACTTGTAACACGATAGGAACTATAACACAATACAACACAATAACATTCTACCTACATTAATCTATATTCATTTATAACATAAAATAAATAACAGTGTCCTTGCGAATTCACTCAAATGACACGTGAACACATCAATTTGGCCATGAAGTTCGTTGATGATACGAACTCCCTGGGTCACAGGTGTTTTGGCGAGTAGGTTGGTCCTGGCTGTCGGCACGGCCTGCAGTGGCGGGCGCCTTCTCCACACATAGCGGTCTGGTACGCAAAAACTCGAGCGCTGCAGCACTCCTGGATTATGCTGAATGCCACGAAGTAATTTGACCAGATACGAGACAAGTGTAAACTCCCGTCGCACCCTCAATTCATTGTACCCGACCATACCCAGTACAAATAGAGGGGGGTACCTCAACGGGTACTGATTGAACCCATAAAACTTCTTGTACAAGTGGCGCGTACGTAAACTTGTTCTGAACGCGCTCCAACATTACAGAGTATTTGGCCTCATGTGGAGCCCATATGGAGCACTATGTTCTAGATGACTCCTGACTGGTGCGTCATACAGGACCCTGACTGTTCCAATATTGGTGGAGTCTCGTGTCTGTCTCAGTACGAACCCCAAGTTTCTGAATGCCCTTTTGCAGATCTTGGAAATCAGAACTTGTCACTGAAAAACCACCTATAATTAGGCATAAGTCTTCATAATCCTCAGCCTGCCTTACAAAAAAATGATTTAACAAGATTGATCACAGCTCGTATAGTTTAGGGATCGGGGTCGAGTTAAGTAAGTATGGAAAAATGGTTTAGTCCCATCTCGGCACCCGTGAATTTATTTATCATCCCCTTGAAAAATTCCCACCCTGTTATAAATCGTTGTTAGGTACACAGTCGTCAAAAAATGGATACACAGCATTTAGTGAGGAAACCAAATTAAATATTTTTCAAAAGTTACCTAATAATAGGAGTTTTATTATCATGTCTCAATAAATTAATATTTTACATAACAACTTATACCTACCTAATTAATTAATAAAATAACAAAATGATTATTTTATAAAAAGTTACTTACTTTTTATAAAATAATTTTAGAATGGAGCCGAGATGGGAATAAACCGGAAAAATCCCGATTCAGCTCTGTAGGCTTATCTTATTTTTTTTTACATTTTAAGGAAAAAAGAAAAATGAATGAAATAAATAAAATACATAATTATTTAGCACAGACCATAAGGCACACAGAGAAAAGAAAGGTAAGAGAGTTGGAGAGTAGGGAGGCCTTTGCCCAGCAGTGGGACAATAATGGCAAAAAAAAAGAAAAAGGAACATTTGTGCCCGGTAGATGGCAATAGGCTCGCCCCCTATTACATGGGACTTAAACATAACTGGCGAAATGTGGGTGTACTATAGTACACCTCTGCCTAACCCTTCGGGAAAACAAGGCGTGATGTTATGTTATGTTATGTTATAAAAAGGAACACAATATACAACAGATAGAAAAAACTTACAGTCTAATAACTTTTTAATAATCTAAGAATAATACACAACTGTAACAAACAAACAGCGCCATCTAATGTAAGATTGTGAATTACAAGCCTTCACCTCCACAGATAAATACTAAAATAACGATTAAGCTTGGCAACTCAGTTTTACTTACTAAAAGTTAAATTACCAAAACCGACGGTGCTCCTTCCACCTACTAACAGAGGCATGAGGCGCAAAGCAGGCCATTTCCCGAAAATGATCACCTCCATATTTCTCTCCTCAGGTCCTCCAACAAGCGGGTAACATCGAGCGGCTAGGCCGCTTCCTCTGGTCCCTCCCAGCGTGCGAGAGGCTTCATGCACACGAGTCGGTGCTCAAAGCGAAGGCGATGGTGGCCTTCCACAGAGGGAACTTCAAGGAGTTGTACCGCCTGCTGGAGTCACACACCTTCAGTCCTCATAACCACCCCAAACTACAAAATCTGTGGCTTAAAGGTGAGCGAAAAGTAGTGTGTGTTTCAAACTGCTCTGGCATTTGAAGGTACCCTTGTAGAGTAATTGGATGGCTACTGGTAATTCTTTGATAGAACATGAAAAAAATTTGTGCTCTCTTTCTGCTGTTCATATGTGATAACTATAAAAATAAATAAAATTGAAGTGTCTGTTTGTAATGTCAAAATAACAACTTTTTAATAAATGCATTAGAAAGTATATACGGTACTTACTTATAACAAAAAAGCAATTTTTAAATTTTTTGTCTGTCGGCTAATCTCCGAAACGGCTGGACCGATTTTGACGGGACTTTCACTAGCAAAAAGCTGATGTTACGGGGAGTAATTTAGGCTAATTTTATTTTCGAAAAATAATTAGGGTTTCGCGTAAAAAAAATAAAATCCACGAAATGGTGAACAAATAGCGCGTTTTATTAAAATGTGGTATTCTTTTAGTATATTGTGTATCTTACGACTTTCACGCGAACAAAGTCGCAGGCCACAGCTAGTCTATTATAACAGGAGTCATCTTTAATAGGACCCTATGAAAGTCGTTGCAGCTTGGGATAATAATTCTAGTTCTACAATTAGCTGAAAGAAACATAGGTACCTAAGTACCTACATACTTCAATCTTCTGATACAGCCGTATCTTCGAGGTAAAACTACTTTCATTGTTTCTCCAGGATTGGCAGGATAAAGTGTGGGCGAAATTGGGAATATCTGAATTATAAGGACAGGTACAATTTGGCCTCTAAAGTTACAACCCGAGTGTGCCGTCTGTTCATTTGCAAATGTTAAAGGTATGGTATCAATAAGTATTTCGATTACGCAGATAATGTTGCTACCTACCTACTTATCCCATTTCAAACTACTTTAGGCTGGCAATACTTTTCTCTTTGAATGATCAACCTGTGCTGTATGCTGTACCCATTTAGTATCAATAAATCTTTTTACCTTTATGTATTCCCATTAATATTAATATCATTTCCTTGATTACCCAGCACACTATATGGAAGCAGAGAGGCTACGAGGTAGGCCGTTGGGCGCCGTCGGAAAGTACCGAGTGCGACGCAAGTTCCCGCTACCTCGGACCATATGGGACGGGGAGGAGACCTCTTATTGTTTTAAAGTAAGTGTCTATAACAGAATAGAACATAGACAAGTACCCCGTGTGATGCAAGTTCCCGCTGCATCAGCTGCTCCCTACATTTATGTTCGCATAACTCGTCAAAAGGTAGGGAACAGCAGATTTTTTTTCGCAATTTCAGGTTTGGTCCCATGGTAAAAGTTGTTCATAATGATGAGTACAATGACCCCTTAAGAGGTTGTGCGTTATTTATGTTACACCTTGTATATGCTAGTCGCGCGGTAAACTCTGATTGCGCGATGCAGGATTTAGCGTGACGTCAGTGTGATGCGTTCCAATATGGTGAGGTAGATATGCTGCCACAGTATCATTGTGTGAAGAGAGAAAATAAATTGGATGGATTTTTTAAACTTCTTCTTTTAGAAGTGGCCCCACAATCAAGCTTGTTAATTTTCATAGTTCTCGTCCACATTAATTTCATTCACCATTTCAACACTATCAAAACTAAAAGATATTTCTTTTGTCTAGGAAAAGTCCCGGTCAGTCCTTCGAGACTGGTACCTACACAACCCATATCCTTCACCGCGAGAGAAGAGGGAGCTAGCAGAGACCACGGGTCTTACTACTGTACAAGTAAGTTCATTTTACAGAGGAAGGACAAAGAAACGATGGATGGGTTGAAAGGTAGTGGCGATATTATCTTACGACCCATACATCGTGACTTTATAGGTGAAGCCAGACGAGCGTAATTTTTTGAGTTGTGAGTCGCGTAATTTCTGCTACATTCGGTTTCATACAAAAGTCCTGTTTCGTTCACACGGCGACGCAAAATGAGTTGTCTGCCGACTCACGCGCACTTTCCCGGCTGAATTGCGTTCGCGGCGAGAGGGGGGCGAGGGAATTGACAGTCAATCACACAACGCGTGGGAGTCAATACGTTAATTTCTTTGTCACAATGTTTGTAGACACGGAAAAATTGATAATTGAAGTCGAACAACGGCCTTGTCTGTGGAATTTATCAGAAAAGTCGTATAGTGACAAGTTTTTAAAACAGAGGGCATGGCAAGAGGTTGCAGAAAATTTCGAAGATTGGAACAATTTCACTAATGAGGAGAAAAGTAACAACTGACCATTGCACTACACAAGTCACCCAAGTGACCCAGTACAAGCGTTGAAACTACGCTGCTACACAACTGAATAAATTACGCTCGTCTGGCGGCCCAACAGAATTTCTGCCGAGCAGAAATTTCGCGACTGAAATTACGCGACTCATAAGTCAAAAAATTACGCTCGTGTGGCTTCACCCTAAATCGTTTCTTTCGAAAGGGGGTGACTATGGAGATGACAGCTAATAGCTAAGACTGTCCTTTCATAACCTAATTGACACGATATTGAAACATTGCATTTGAATTTAGAAGAGAGATAATTACGTACTAATAACATACTATGTATGGAAGAAGTACCTACTACGCCGATACCAAATTAATTGGTGTACGAGCTGCTGATGTCTGAATGAGTTGAGCTGATGAATGCAAGAAAACTGACATTATTGTCACGGCGGCAGAAAAATACAATTGGCAAAAAAAAAAACAAAAAAAGGGTGTAAGGGACAGCCCTCCGCAGACTGATTGGGGTGGATTCAATATACCATACTAAGATGACCGGAACATGAAATTATTTCAGGATCGTTATGGGAATCCCATAAACCTGCTTTGAGTTATTACCTCACGCGCAATGTATCGTTACCGCGGCAAAACGCGCGTAGCGAACGGCAGCGCAGCGAGCCTTCGGCCGCCGAGTATTTCAACATCCACTGCTGCTTTTTTATTTTCGCTGTTTTATTTATATAAATGGAGTGCTGCGTTTAGAGAATGCAATTTTACATTGAAATAAAGGAATAGTAACTGAAAAAATGATTAAAAAAATGAAAATTTTCCTGAGAATATTTCCGCGTGGAATATAATTCAAAATAAGGAGCTGAATGCACCCTGTTAGTTTGCAGAGGGCTGTCCCTTACACCCTTTTTTATGGTAAATCATCAAATGACTTCTCCCGCTCTAGGCGGAGCGGGAGGGCGTGTCAGACTTTTACTGACTAAAACTCACCCGTGTTCCTTCAGTTGCCTGTGCCGGGGCCACGGTAACTCTTTCAAACATCCCGCGGCGTCCCTTACACTCTGTATACTATACATATCTCTGCCTACCTCAAAATATTACAACCATTATTATGATAATGAACAAAAACCTCAAAGGAGCAAGTTAGTCATGGCAGTGCATGCACCGCGCACCGTTCGCAGACGGTCAGTTGCGGTCGTCGGCAACTCGACACCGCTTCCTCAAACTGATCGGATCGAGTTACTGAAGATAATATACTTATAATATACACACTATGTATTTATTTATTTAAAATATAAAAATAGTAATCGCCTATAATTTCCCTGGGAGATCTCTACTTACCCAAAATTAGGAAGTTGTAACATCTTAATGCAGAATAGCTGTGAAATCGGACATCTAGACGCACTGCAAGTTACCATCCCTGCCTAGTTGCTATTCCACCAATTCGCACTAAGCGTTTCCAAATGTCTTTTGCGATGCGCACAGCAAAGGAGTGGAACTCTCTGCCTGTGTCTGTGTTTCCGAACGCATACAACCCCGATCTATTCAAAGTGAGAGTGAACTCGCTCATCGTCGACTTTGTCTCTGTCCTCTCTGACCTAGACTAGAGTCAAGAGCAAACCCATCTCAAATAAAAAAAAACTTATATATAATATAATTTTCTCTATATGGCAACAAATAGCTATTGAGAAACATTATATCGCTCAAAAAGAATTTTAATAATCGTATAATCAGGCACGTTCACGTTCCCACTGCTGGGACCATACAGGCCTCCTCTCTGTGAGAGGGAGTGGGTAGGTGGGCTGTACCGTGAGTAACGCACCACGCGGGCCCAGTGCGAGCTAGTGAATGTCTTTGAATCATTGGTTCTAGGACAGTTTCTTCAAGATATTTTCCTTCAGCGTTTTTGGAACGAACTTCTGTAATGCGGCTTGTGGTAGAAGTAAACTGGCAGAACCATTGATACTTTTGCATGGAACATACACATACAGACGGTTTGAAATAAAGTTCGGTCCGTTCTGGGTAAATTGTACACCTTGAAGCCTGCAGTCAAGCGGGGACTATTGTATGCACTGTACTATGCACTTGTCGACTCGATTATCGGTTACGGGTTGTGAGGTTTATGGACTTACTTTTAAAACATATCTAGAGAAAATTAAAATACTACAAATACGACTTCTAAAAATGTTAGTGAGCAGAAGAACTAAACAAAGCTTGAACAAGGAATATGAAAAATTATTTAAGAAATGCAATATACTACCAGTTGACCTGAAAGTAAAAATGACAATGATTCTTGAACAACATAATATTAACAAACACAAAAGAACAAGCGCTTATCTACCCAACCCGACTTGCAAAGAAAAAGAAATTACATGTGCCAAATGTAAATAATTATTATGGTAAGCGTACGAGACGGTGGATTACACCTACATTAATGAATGAATTACCTGAGGGAATAATCGATCGTGTCAAAAGTAAAAATCACTTAAAAAATGTCTTAAGGAAGCATTACCTGTCGATGTGTCCATAGTTGCTGCAGCCGATCGGAGGCCTCGGGCGGCTAATGTCGTGGGTCCTAAGTTTGCTTACCTACCTCATACCGAGTAAGTACTATGCGATGGTCTCATGGCATTCGTTGGCTGATGCCGCTGAGTGTAGTAGCTGTGGTTGTAGAATATGTGTTTGTGTGGGTAACTACTCCGTATTCACAAGCGGAGTCTTTGCCTACAGAACCATGGTCTTGGTTTCAGAGTAAAGCCACCGACACATTACTGTGTCGTATTGTGTCGTGACGCGCGATACACCAATCAAACGAATCTGTTCAGGACTACGTCAAATTACAACTAGTTTTGATTGGCTAACACTGCGTCAGAAGGCGTCACGACACGACACGACGCGGTAATGTGAATCCGGCTTTAATTTTAATGTTTATTTAAGCAAAGATTCGTGCAAAATCCACGAGAAGCTACTGCCGACAAATTGCTTTGCAGTTTGGTAGATGCTATGTGAACATAGACCTGTATCGCGTCATGTTATCGAAAAGCGTCATGTTATGCCGTCAGTTTTTAGTGTCAAAAGTTTTTGTTTTTTTAACACAGAGCCATCAAACATTATTTTCATTTTTTTTTTGTGTTATGTGTTTTTTGTGTTTCACGAATGGTGTCCCAATAAACACTTATTTGGACTATTCTTACTTTCTTGAGTATAGTTTTTAGTTGCTAAAAAAACTAACCAAAACATTTGACACTTGACACTTGAGACCATACTAGATGGCTCTGTATTAATATAATAATAATTAATATAATATACAGCGGTAGGAACTTCGTTCCAAGCGGGTGTGACTCCCGACTTTTTTAGTAGTTCACTTTCTTCCTTGTTCAACATAGAAAAACTTTCCAAACGACTTCATCTTTCCAACTTATAAGTTCTGATGGTGAAAGGCCTTTTACACAATGAAGAAAAGATCAATTAAGTATAGATTGCTCACTGCGTGTTGAACATTTCAGAGTTTCAGACGATTCGGTCCCGATTTTTCTTATTTCGTTCTCTGTCGTAAGTCAGGTGGTGTCTTTTTGTGATGGGGCCACCATAACCATACCTAACATATTTAAAAATTGTTGATTGTTAATTTGTTTCCTAATTTTATTTATCGACGAACAAAAAGGAGGAGGTTCTCAGTTCGACGCGTATATATAATATAATATATATTTTATGTATGACCACGCATAACTTTTTACAGCGTAATTCGATTTAAACGATTCTTATTTTATTTGGAAGGGTATACCTCGAAGTTGGTGTCATGTAAAATTTATTAACTTTGCTTCTGTGGTTTTGAGTTATCTTCAATAAATCGTATTTTCCCCAATTGTACTAATAACTTCCTGTCACTGTTATTTACACAGCAGTTAGTGGTTATTCGAATTTATGTGAAGTTAGGTAGGTACCACAACTAAAAAGTGAAAAATAAAAATATTTTACTAAAAAAAAAAAAAACAACCGACTTCCAAAAAATACTAAAAAGCAACTTTAACTTCGGAAGTCGGTGACAAAAAACGAAAATACAAAACCAAAGACACCGACTTCCGAAATTAAAGTTATTTTTTACTTTGTAGTGCTTTTTTGGAAGTCGTTTGCTTTTTTTAAAAACGTTTTTATTATTTTAAGAATTCATTTTATACTTTTTGATGGATTCCATATGCAAGTATTCCCTTTTTATGTAAGTACCTAAGTAGGTAATTAATTATTTTGATTTTGCTTGCAGGTTTCAAATTGGTTCAAAAACAGGCGGCAGCGAGACAGACAAGCCGAACACAAAGATAGGTGAGTCATTCAAACTATAATCATGTTTGTTAAATTTATAATTCCGATGATTCTATGCCTTGGTAGCCACAATAGGTACATTTTGCGTGGTCTTCTACAACATGTCCCGGAATTGATGCACAACCTCTTAAGGGGTAATTGTACTCATCATTATGAACAACTTTTACTATGGGACCAAACCTGAAATCGCGAAAAAAAAAACAGGTGTTCCCTACATTTATGTTCGCATGTCTTGTCAAAATGTAGGACACAGTTGATTTCTTTTTCGCGATTTCAGGTTTCGTACCATAGTAAAAGTTGTTCATAATGATGAGTACAATGACCCCTTAAGAGGTGCGTTAAGTCCGGGATATGTTGTGTAATCTTCATAGGAATAGGTAGTGCTAATTTGCCTAAACTTCGAGGAAGGAAGTAACGTAGAGTGGATAATACCTCCTCTAAAATCCCGGAATAATTTTAATGACGTTTAAATCCTGGGATTTAAAAACTACGAATTTTTTATCGGACTTTATTTGTAGTTACAAATTATTGATTTGAAAAATCATAACATTTTTTAGGGTTACACACACACACGTTTATATATGTAATTTTTATGGTGTACATAGTAAAGAGTATTCTATCTATCTATAAATAAAGTCCAATAAATAATTCGTGGTTTTTAAATCCCGGGATTTAAACGTCATTAAAATTATTGCGGGATTTTAGAAGAGGTATTATCTACTCCATGTTACTTCCTTCCTCAAAGTTTAGGCAAATTAGCACTACCTATTCCTATCACTGGTAATCTTTCCGTAGACAGATTGAATGAAGTATTTTGGATGTTGTTTTTATTATTCCTGTAACCAGTCTATAATTACGTGTAAGGTAGATCACTATTGTTAAGTAATTTAGATCGTCTAAAGGTATGAAGGTACCTAGGTACCTACTTTTTGAACCATCACGAAGGCTTTCTGAACTCTTAAAATTGGTGATATCAAAAGAGATACAACGGGCCAATTGCGTAACACACTTACAGTAGGAATCGGTTTCATTTTGACAGTTCAACAACATTCATTGCGTTATTTACGTTGTTGAGGAGACTAATTTTTCGGACATATGAAGCAATGGATAAGCTTCGAAATCATTCAAACTGTGATTGATAGTGTGTTACGCAATTAGAGTGCTGGTTGATACTTTTCACAATTTATTGAATGAATTCTATTCCCTCTTGTATTATTTCTTAGAAATAATGAGGTCTAAATTGAAAAGGTAGTCAGGAAGCTCGTTGCGTTTGCGTTTCGAAATAAGCTGAGCCATAAAACAATTAATCGTTATTGCAATAACCGCTGACGATCGAATGTCTGCAGCGAAGTCGACTCATCATAATAATATTATGTTACAACATTCACTCGTAATGAGGTTTGGGTGTTTGTAGGTTAGTAAGTACCTATTAAACACATGTGTAAGTATAGATACACCCACATTTCGTTAGTTATGTTTAAGTCCCATGTAATAGGGGACGAGCCTATTGCCATCAGCCGGGCACAAATTATAGTTACACCTCTGCCTAACCCTTCGTGGATTACAGGCGTGATGAGCAGTGATCGGAATAGGTAGTGCTAATTTGCCTAAACTTTGAGGAAGGAAGTAACATAGAGTGGATAATACCTCCTCTAAAATCCTGGAATAATTTTAATGACGTTTAAATCCCGGGATTTTAACTTTTAACTGACTAACTGACCGACTCTTTGACAATTCAAAAGTGCCTGTAATTGGTTTATTTGAAATAAATGCTTTGAGTTTGAGTTTGACTTTATTTGTAGTTACAAATTATTGAATTGAAAAATCATAACATTTTTGAGGGTTACACACACACACATAATGAGGAGGTATATGTTACTTATTTCCTCGAAGTTTAGGCAAATTAGTACTACCTATTTCGATCACTGGTGATGAGTAGGTGTAGGTATAACCAGGAAGAATTGACATTGAAAGGCCGGTGTGCAAGAGCAGAATCTTGAAAAGAATTGTCAACAAAGCAGTCATCTTAGGAAACGCGAAATCGATTATTTATTTTATTTTTAGAAATACAAGAAGAAAAATACAACCGAATCGAGAACCTCCTCTGTTTTTTTGAAGTCGGTTAAAAAAGGAATGCTCTCAAATCAGCAAAAATAAAATCATACGCATGAGGTGTACGCACAGGCGATTTTTTATCACGCATTGGATTTTCAACTCTCGGGTTGTGCCAAGCATTGAGAATCCAGCAGAGTGCATCTCAGCGTGTCAAAAAAAAAATACAGTTGGATTTTTAACTCTCGGCGCTGAGCAGTGCGTTGAAAATCCACAGCGCTTACTATTTGCCCAATTGGACTGCCTCGTTGGTCTCGTGGTCGCAAGCGCGGCTGCTGAGCATCGGGTCCTGGGTGGGATGTCTGGGTCGGGTAAAGTGTTATTGTGTTTTACCATTAGGAATTTCCTAGTAACAGCCCGGAGTTTGGAAGTTGGCGGTGTGAAACCCCCGTGCCTCGAAAAGCACGTTAAGCCGTTGGCCCTGCGCCTGATCTCTCTCTGGTCGTGTCGGATTGCCGTTCCACCGGACTATGAGAGTGAGGGAAGAGAGAGTGTACCTATGTCTGCACACGCTTGTGCACTATAATATCTCGCGTACCGAAGGCTGATCTCTACTGAGATTGGTCGCCAATTAGCCATGGCCGAAATTCGGTCTGTATTTGGAACTGGATTTTAAATGATCAAGAAATCTTGGGTACTCCAATTCTACTGTTATACCAGGACCTTCAAAGTATATAAAGCTAAAATTTATGAGCACTAAGCAGCTACTATTATATTTATTATAATTTTCAAAATCGAAATCCTGGCTTATTCAAATTAAGCCAGAATTTCCCCATGTTTTAGCATGAAGACCATCATTCTTCTTACTTTTCTTGAATTTTCATCTGTTAAAAGCAAAACAAGCAAAGCATGTTTCTCAGTAGCAGCGCAGAGTCTGGGTTTGTGCCCGGTTGATGGCAATAGGCTCGCCCCTGTTACATGGGACTTAACATAACTGGCGAAATATGGGTGTACTAACAGGTACACCTCTGCCCAACCCTTCGGGGAATCAAGGCGTGATATTAAGTGTAAAAGCAAAGTGATTAATGACCGAACTCAATAACATATCTCTCACCAGTTTTGGCATACTGGAGATAGAAAAACCTATCTAAACTCAAACTCAAAGTATTTATTTCAATTAAACCAATTACAGGCACTTTTGAATTGTTAAAGAGTCAGTCAGTTAGTCAGAAAATTGAAGCTAGTCGCCCATTCCAAAACGTAGATCTCTATGGAAAAGAATGAACAAGAAACTCCATGGACACTCTTTTAAATCAAAATTATTACAAAATCCTGGGTACATTGTTCTTGTTGCTTCTACCTATATGTGAGAACAATGTAAAAAAAAAAATAATTAAAAACAACCCAAAACATAAGATCAAAAATAAGCTCTGGCAGTTAAGAGATGACCAGTCTCCACTGACGGCGCCCGTTCACGAACATGACGTAACATCACGCCTTGTTTCCCCAAAGGGTTAGGCAGAGGTGTACTTATAATAATACACCCATATTTCGCCAGTTATGTTTAAGTCCCATGTAATAGGGGGCGAGCCTATTGCCATCTACCGGGCACAAATCCAGACTCCGGGCTGCTACTGAGAAATTCCAGATAGAAATACTCAATAACACTTTGCCAGACCTGGGAATCGAACCCAGGCCCTCATGCTCAGCAGTAGCGCATGCAACCACTAGACCAACGAGGCAGTCCTAAAACCTATCTATCTATGGTTTTAACGCCCCAATAATCTTTATGAGACTATGGAATCTTACCGGCCTGACATAAGGACAAATATAATTTATACTGTCTAGTCTACCAACAATAGCGATCTGTCTTTTACTGAAAATAGGTTATTGTGTTCGGCCGTTAGGGACTCATTGCCCTTAGGTACTATCAAACCTCATTGGTGCACTTTTTAGATGGCTGTCTGTGCTGTATTCCTATATTTGGTTCAGCTTGCAACTTAACCAGATATAGTGTATTATCTATGACCAGATGTTACACCAATATTATTATCACATAATAACAACCCACTATGCTCATCATTATCTACCGAACTATCTACATCATAACAGAATAATATCTATCTCAAATTGTCAAGTTATCGGCGTGTAAAATCAGCTCTTATCTAAATCTGAGCGCATCTGTTTCGGATCAGTGGTGCAGAAGTCCCGGGTTTGACCGCCCGAAATATTGGTTAAGCGTGAACGGAGTTTTGGGCGTGGAAAAGAAATAGAAAATTATAAAGTTTGTTTAATTATTATTGATGATGGCCGATGGCCGGTGGAGCAGACGAGTCCTGGAGTGGAGATGGCGTATGGCGTATCGGCAAGCGTAGTGTGGGACACCCCTTCAGCTAGATGGACCGACGACCTTAAGAAGGTGGCTGGGCCAGACTGGATGCGGAAGGCAGAGGACAGGGTGTTGTGGCGCCGCCTGGGAGAGGCCTATATCCAGCAGTGGACTGCGATAGACTGAGTGGAATTATTATTGGGAAGAAATAGAATCTCTCTAATTTTGACTTGTTTTGCGTAGGTTAGAAATAATTTTCACTGGCTCGTTGGTCTAGTGGTAGCAAGCGCTACTGCTGAGCATGCGGTCCTTGTTTCGATTCCCATGTCGGGCAAAGTATTATTGGAGTTTTCCATCATGAGTTGCTCAGTAGCAGTTCGAAGTCTGTGGTTTCGTGCCAGGTTGAAGGCAATAGGCTTGCTTCCTATTATATGAGACTTAAACATATTTGTGTGTAGTTCACCTCTGCCGAACCCTTCGGGGAATCAAACGTGATGTTATGTGTTAATTATAATTGAGGAGAAATAGAATTTCTTATGAATTTGAAATAATTTTGAGTACTTATTTTTGAAAAAAAAAGGGAGTCGTGTGCCGCACCACGTTTCGACATCTAGCTATATTTGACTGAAAAATGCAATATTTTTGCGATAGAATGAAATGTGTGTGATTTAATTTTAATAATTTAATGTCGGTGGTATCAATTACAACTTTTTTGCATGAAAAAGTTTTTTTTTCGGTGTTAATTTACCGATCATATCGTTAATTCATTCTTGAGTTTTAAGTTACATCTCTGCAAAAATATTATGAAAACTGGGTCATCGGTTTTAGTGACGAGATCACGAGACGACAATCTGTCTTATTGTTTTTTTATTTGGTCTGATTAATCCATCTCCATGATTTAAATTTTTATTACAAGTAGGCTTCGGTGTGGACCTATGAATGCGTCTATGCGCTAAACTTGAGTTTCCTAGGACACCTGTTCTGTCATAATAGAACGGCTGGTATGAAAATCTGTCATTTTCACCAGGATTTGACATTAAAAGGTGTCAAAAAACACTTTATATTTGGACCGCCGGCGCCGATATTGTGACAATTCACCGCTTTTTAGGAACGCATATTTATTTATTTATTTATTTTATTTGGCTCTTCGACAATGAGTACACTATTACATATATAATTATACAATCCAAACTTAAGTCTAAGTGCCCCATCACTTAAAGGAGGGCACTGCATGCACTTTATTTTGCGCGTAACCGCTGTTTAAAGGGAAAAAAAAAACAGTAAAAAGAAATGAAAAATTAAAACTAATAATTATACATATTAATATAGGCAAATATTTGTGACATGAAGACATTCACCTACTGTCAGTCACATTGTCATTCTTGAAAGTCCCAGCCAAAACATCGTTAAAACTTTTCCGAAGTACCTACATTTTTCCAAATTATTCTTCGACAAAGCCGCAAACGTACACAAATACACATACATAGGTACAATAGCACACAAAGAGGGGAGTACACGTTTGCCTATCCATTTGGCTGGCTTCGAAACGAAACCCGATATCCTACGCAGTACATCCCTGGAAATAATGCCCTTCACAAGCAAAAACGAATCTTAACACACCAAAAATAAGGTTGGAAGTCAAAAGTACGAGCAAAAATAGTACATCCAACGGTTACTTTATAATAATTTCCAATTTAGAATATTATGGTTCGAATATTTGAATTTTTGCTTTCGAAATATTAATTGAAGAGTCTGTTTATGATTAAAATGGCCGCCGTGTTATGTCAAATGGTGCAATTGTCATTTTGGCGGCAGAAATTAATGATAGTTTTAAGTTGATCGGAATTTTAATTTTATGGGAGTGTGTCATTTTAATCAACGGGAAATCTGTTTTGTATGAGCTGTATAGTTTTAATTGTTGGTATTAGATTGATTTTAAAATACTGATTTTACCTCTTTCGTGGAAGTTGGCTGATGCCAAGAATTTACTTTCTCTCAACCATTCTAAGGTCTTGTAAGGTTTTAATATGTCTCTTGGCATGATAGCCCTAGTAACGTAGATATAAGAAATGACTATGCATGTTATTATGTCGATTGTGCTTATCGTACCTACTATGGGAGTATGAGCTCGTTCTTATATGGAAATAAGTAGGCACCTTGTAGGACCCTTACGTAAGGGATTCGGGGCTAAGTTTAGGCAAGACTACAATCTATGGTTCGACTGTTGCACTTACATTTTTGAGCTGAATGACTCACGTTCGAAAATATGCCAATCGTAGTCCCTAATGGCACTCCCAAAGTAAGTCTTCGGGGCATAGCTAGGCTGAAAACATAAGCTATTTACACAAGGTGTAATTTTAATCACTGTTAAGTTAATCTCTTAAGGGGTCATTGTACTCATAATTATGAACAACTTTTACTATGGGACCAAACCTGAAATCGCGAAAAAAAAAACAGCTTTTCAGTGGCGCAGCTACAATTATAATTAAAAGGAAGCCGAAAAAAAAAGATTCAGTTCTCATAAACTCAGACAAAAAACTGTAGGTTTTTAATCTTATGATGTATTAAACTGGTGTTAAATATAATTATGTAATATGATGTAATGCACAGTTACACACAGGTGTACCATATATTTTTTTATTTGAGATAGGTTTGCTTTTGACTCTAGTCTAGGTCAGAGATGACAGACAAAGTCGACGATGGAGCGAGCTTACCTACCCAGAAGAAGCCTGTTCACTCTCACTTTGAAGAGATCAGGGTTGTATGTATTTGGCAACAGTAGACACTAAGAAGAGTGGTTGTTCCGAAGGGGAGCCGATAGGAATCGGGTTGTATGAAGGCTACGCCTCTGCAGCTTTTCCCTACATTTATGTTCGAATAACTCGTCAAAATGTAGGGAACACCTGATTTTTTTTTCGCAGTTTCGGGTTTGGTCCCCTAGTAAAAGTTGTTCATAATGATGAGTACAATGACCCCTTAAGAGGTTAACTTAACAGTGATTAAAATTACACCTTGTAATTGTCACATCATGCATCAGGCAAACTGAATCGATGGGTGCAGCTTGTATTTAGGCAGATCATGCAAGGGTTTCATTCCTGACACATTCAAAGTATAAATTTTAAGTCTGTGAAAACCTGATATAAGTATCCTTATTTACTTCCTAATGAATAAAACTCAACCATCATCTGACTTTGTCCAGCTTTGGGATGCAATATCTATATTGGATACCATCCGATGACGTATCGCTTGTAAGAGCGAGACAATGCAACGAGTGCGAAAGGGATAGCTATATGTAACCTGACACCTTCACATCTGCGGTCTAAAAGCGTACAGGGACGTACTTGGGAACTGTATTGTTGTAATAATTGGTTGTTTTTTTTTAAATTTTATTTAACTTTTAATGTTTTACTTCCTGAATTGGGAGTTGAAGGAATGTTGGATCAGCTGCTTGTTTTAAACTAAATGTGCACTATTTACTACATATACTATATGATCTGAAGTTTTGTGAATATTTGTGTCATATCGATCGCTCGAATACATGAGATGTTGCCTCTAGGCAATATCCACTTTGTATCTTTCCATCCTGATCCGAAATGGGCTAAGTTGATTTAAGAGAAACGAGTTGCAACTAATTCTTGTGAACCCACTTCCTTGTGCTGAAATCCTCCTGAACTGACCTCATAGAACAGAGATTACAATGCTAATTATGCGCAACCGTTCCGCAATGGTACTGTCAATCAAGTCAAGGTGTCCACTCAGCCACTCATTTAATTTATGAAGCACACACTAGCAATGTCCATTCTTCGTTGAAGGCGTTTACCGCCAAAGTGCCAAGTAAATAGTTTACATCGCAGATCAATCTGATAACATCCATCTTGCATTCGTTTTGAGTTAATAGCCATGACAGCCTAAAACGCTATATTGATCAACATGAGGTCAACAGTGAAAAATTACAACAAATTCAATGTGACAACCATCATTATCTGCCTAGCCTTTACCCAACTATGTTGGGGTCGGCTTCCAGTCTAACCGGATGCAGCTGAATACCAGTATTTTACATGGAGCGACTGCCTATCTGACCTCCACAACCCAGTGACTGGGTAATACGATACCCCTTGGTAAGACTGGTTGTCAGACTTTCGGGCTTTTGTCGACCCGTAACGACTGTCAAAGATCCACGAATGACAGCCGGGACCAACGGCTTAACGTGCTTTCCGAGGCACGGAGGGGTCTTGATATGTAAAGATGGTCATCCATCCACGGACCAACCGCGGCAAGCGTAGCTTAACCTGATCGATCGACACATACTGCTGTTATTATTTAGGCACAAGCCCACTGTGTCAACCATAGAGGATAATTATGTGACTACGTTTGTAACTCCATGTTTAGCTGATGATGTTTATTAAAGATGCAAATGCACAGTTCACAAGGCTTTTCATAAGAGCTGTTGGACAACTGCTTAATAAAAAAACATTCATCGAAATGAGCAAACAGACAAAACACAGCCAAAACTAAACCGCTGGGTTTAGAACTAAGTTTGCGCAAGAGTTCTTTGTATGTATTATAATGACGGAGTTACGGAGTGCACTAAAGAAGGATTTTTGAAAAATCACCCCTATACCCTTATATAACAACATGTCCCGGAATTAACGCACAACCTCTTAAAGGGTACTTTTACTATGGGACCAAACCTGAAATCTCGAAAAAAAATCAGGTGTTTCTACATTTTGACGAGTTATGCGAACTGAAGGGAGCAGCTGTTTTTTCGCGATTTCAGGTTCGGTCCCATCGTAAAAGTTGTTCATAATGATGAGTATAATGAGCCCTTAAGAGGTTGTGCGTTAATTCTGAGACATGTTGTTTATGGAATGAAGTTTGAAAGGAGTTCGTCATTTTTACCGATGGGAAATCCTATGAGCACACGGGTTGCAATCAAAAAGGCATTGATATACATAATATCATATTGGTAAGGGTTACCTTGAAGGGTAGGAATAAAAACAATTGTAAGTAATAATCTGGCTCTTACAGTAGTAACACGGTTTTTGCCAAACGCATACTAGCACAAAAACAACAAAAGAATAGTATTACCAAACAAAATGAACATTTTTCCAAAGTTCCAAACAAAAAGGTCTAATACCTTAAATCCTGTTCGTATTTGATCAAGTGGAAGGCTTTCGGCTCAATGGACATGGGACCTGGATCTTTGCCGACTTAAAAAAAGACAATCTTTATTATCTGTGGAGTACAAAAGGCTTTGTCTTGACGCGATTTTTTTTTTGTAAACTTTTTTTATTTGTTTAAAATTATTTTTGTACAATAATTATGCAACGTCGAAAGTAATTAATAGGTATTTGTACAAAATGATGCGCTTCATTGAACTGAAGTAGGTATTCGCAAATTATAGCCGAAATGGATACCTGCCTAAATCTTTAATGACCCATTTTTCATAATGTTAAATAGGTATTTAAATATGATTTTATAGCTTTTTATTGGCTCTTAAATAAGCAAAATATTGTACCTAACATTTTATAACTCATCCTAATCATCACAGCTAATGAGGTTGTAGGGTAGGAGCACCAATTATGTGACGAGATGTTAATCGTTTCGCGGATGGTAAACGAGACACAATCGAAGTTTTATTATTATTACGTCTAAAGACGTCAAACGCCCGCGAAAGTATTAATACTATAGTAAAAAAATACACGTGTATGTATTTTATTTTAAGAATATCTAATAAAAACAAAAAGAAACTACGCATATTTCTCAATAATACTTACTACTGCTTCGAAGCGGTAGGAAAACATGGCCTATAAATTTTAACAACAGAAATCCAATACACAAGATAACGCAATTCATTTTTATTAACACTATTAGTACTTAAGCGACCTTTGGTAGCCAAACGGCATATTGTTCGGCTGCCAAGCAATCGGTTCCGGGTTCTATTCCCGTTTGAACTCCGTCCCATCTGGGCTTTCATTTGTAGCCAGATTGTAGTATGTCAGGCTTGTCATTTCATATGTTATTCAAGACGGTATTGGGAAGTGAATCACTACATTTGGTCGCTAATAGCTATTTCAACTTTGTTTTTAGGAGTTAAAATGGTCAAATTATTTTGTTCTTGGCAAGTTGAGTCTTGTAGTGTGGGAGTCAATAGATTTGGCCACAGTTTAAACAGAGAACGGAGATCCATAGTCGGTCACCTTAGGGTGACATAATTATTATTAACACCGTTTAGTAGTAGAATTTTAGCCAGTGCGTTTCAGAAACCCAATTGGAACGTTAGACTTGGAAAAGACAAAAATTTCCTACAACAACTTTAATAAACAAGGAAAAAAAAGAAAGAAAATACTTTTATTTGCGGTAAACATGAGACAAAGAAAGAACACAAAAAAGAATCAAGTTGAGGGAAAATATGCGTCACATCCATCGCTCAGCATATTGCTGCGACCCTATGCGAGACAGAGCCCCAGTGCTGGTTTTTTTATTTAAGAAGAAATGCAAGAAGTAGACGCTTAGAATCTCTTCTGTATTTTACTCCGAGGAAAATGCTAATTTGGGCGATTGCAATTACTTTCCAACTAATTAAGCTCCATCAAAAGTGTCGCCTAAAATTCCCCGTTTACCAAACTACTCAAACACACTACAAGCTTCTAAAAGCACACAAAAACAACAACAGCTCATCGTTTGTCTAGCAAAACATAAAAAAACGAGCCCCACGTATCATGTTACTTAGTTTGGAGGGCTGGCTGTCATCGGCGATATGTCTCGATGTGCTTCCCCCTCATTGGGTCTGAACGAGTGGTACGACTACCTAATTTTATTAATAAGTTTTGGAGCGTGGTAATTTTTAGTGAAGGTGGGTTTTGGGTGATGATGCTGGGTGGGCGTTGTACTGTTTTGTATTTGGTCTTCTAAACTCGAGTATCAAGCCTCTTAGAAGCGTAGCAAAGAAAATAAAATTAATCGGTCCAGCAATCGTAATGATTTCAACTTAAAAAGACTTGTGACATCCGCCAGCCCGCACTGAGCCCGCGTGCCTTTTAGATTATGGCCCACTGTCTCTCACTGAGAGAGAGCCTGTATCTCAGCAGTGGAAACATTACAGGGCGATTATTTATTATTTTTTATACAGGGTGTAAGGGCAGCCCTCCGCAGACTGATGGGGTGAATTCAGTATATCATACTAAGATGACTGGTACATGAAATTATTTCAGGAACGTTATGGGAGTACAATAAACCTGATTTGTTTTATTACATCACTCGCAATGTATCGTTACCGTGGCAAAATGCGCTTAGCGAACGGCAGCGAAGCGAGTCTTCGGCCACCGAGTATTTCAACAACCATTGCTGATTCTTTGATTTTAGCGTTTTTATTTACATAAATGGAGTACTGCGTACAGATAATGTAATTTTACATATAAATAAAGGAATAGTAACTGAAAATACGACAAACAAAATTAAAATTTTCCTGAGAATATTTCCGGTGGAATATGATTCAAAATAAGGAGTTGATTGCATCCTGTTTGCGGAGGGCTTTCCCTTACACCCTGTGTATTGACGATTAAAAGGTAATAGCCCTATTAAAGCGACATTTTGTGTCGATAATAAGTTATGAATGCCATCCTACTTAAAATTTTCCGCTTTTTAGGATGGCATTCATGACTCATTTTCGACCAAAATGTCGTTTATGCCCTATTACCTTTCAACCGTCAAAATACGTTATTGTGCACCAGAAAATATGTAACAAAGAAATAAATTTAACACTACAAAACACACCTACAATGGGATTATCCTTATGCTAACCAATATATTCTCTTTACTTCCAGTGGAGGCACAGGCGACAAGCAACTGGACTCATCCACAGACGACGACAGCGACGCGCCGGCGCACGGCCCCACGCCGCACGCTCTTCCTACACATGCACCTCAGCCTCTCTACCCGCTATACGAACATCCTCTAGCGCATCTACAATACCATCATTCGTGACCGTACAGAGATTATCAGCTGTAGGGCACTGGAGTAGGCGAGATACCAAGTGACATACATAACAATCTGTTCTGTGATAGGTTCACCCTCTGCAGTCTCTCTATCCGCTGTATGAACATCCTCTAGCGCACCTACAGCACCAGCATACGTACCCCTACAGAAATTATCAGCTGTGGAAGAGATCAAGTGACATACAATCTGTTCTGCGATATGTACAGCCTCTCTACTCGCTGTACAACGATCCTCTAGCGCATCTACAATACCGTTATACGTGCCCCTGCAATGATTTCCGGTAGTAGTGAATGGCACAGACTGGATTAGACAAGAGATCTATGGTCTGTTCAAAAAGTATCTGACGAAAATGTAAACAAATGGATCAGAAACGTACCTGTGAATGCCAATTTGTACTTGCCACTTACATATTGAGTGCCTTGATTTGATTAATTAAATACAATTTAAACCCGAAATTCTAATTTAAAATCACCATAAAGATGTTTTTCAATTGACAATTGAGGTTCATTTAATAACCTCAATTTTCGTCAAGGATGTTTCAATCAAAATGTAAAAATATCGGCGTAGAACCGAGAAGTGTTAATTAATCTTGCCAGGTGAACTTAACTCCACTTGCCACTAAACTGAGGGCCAACCACCACCTCTTAAAGCAGTATTATTTTATTGTTACTTCAGTGTGAGAAAGAGAGGAGCTATACAGGACGTCTAGCTCCATCTCTTTCCCACACTGAAGTAAGATTACAATAATACTGCTTTAAGAGCTGGTGGTCTAGCTCTTGCGATGCGCTGCGATTGAATGAAGCTTGGTCTCAGTCTCAGTAGTATCTATTCACGTGTCAAAGTTGTAAATATCCTGGAAATTGTAGTGAAACCTGCTTCAAAGTAAAACCCATGAAAATAATTACATAACACACTTTAAATCACAATCGAATGATTTTGAAGCATATTGCAAATCCATTGCTTCGTATGTTCGAAAAATGTGTCTGCTCAACAACGTAAATAACGCAATGAATGTTGTTGAACTGTCAAAATGAAAGCCATTGCTACTGTTAGTGTGTTACATAATTACCCCGCTGTATAAGTAGGACTTTTTAAAATCTAAAGACAGAAACTTGCTCTTTACAGGGTCAAATTAAATAAGGTAGCAAAACTCTGCAGACGGGGTTAGATTAGGCATCGATAGCCCGTCTGTGTAGTTTACGCGAAAAAGAAACCAGATTTTTTTAACTGATAGGTATTTCAAGTGACTGCAATAACTGCGGTCGATGACCTCACAAAAAAAGCATCAAAGATAGATAGATAGAATACTCTTTATTATGCGCACCATAAATTTTACAGATATAAAGTAGAAATTTTACAAGGGGTGACACAATGGGCGGCCTTATCGCTAAGAGCCGATCTTTTGAAAGACAACCTTTGGATGGATCAAATTGATTTACTTTTTGTTTTATGCTTAGACATCGATACCCATCACGTCTAAGGAGTTTCGCTAGCTAATTCAATTTGACCCTGTATAATTTTGTGTTCCTTGAAAAGGGCAAAAAATTTTTTAACCTCACACAGATTTTATTACTAATATAACTTAGCTACATAAATATCAATTAAAGTTAAATAAGTAATTGAGAGACCTACGATTTAAACCGAATACAGTTTGCTTCGGTATTTATAAGTCCTGTAATTAAGTTGTATAGGCCCACAGACCCATATAATTATTTGTATTTAGCTTGTATATTTTAGTTATCTTTACTATAAATATTGAATTAATTTTTCACTGATACGTCATTTAAGATAAGGGTTAAACCACCAATTGATGTACTTTCATGAGTCATAATATGCACTCATTATTTGAAAAAGCAATATAAATAATTAAATAATTTTTCATATGTGAAAGTGGTAGTGAGTCATATCGTTTTTGTTAACCCTTAATCATAAAGACTTACTTAGTAATCACGTAAACGTTTGGTACAATTAATTTTAGCGTTGATTTTGACGCTCACATTTAACACTGTTCACCTCGCTACCTAAACGTCCGTGATAATCATAGATCATCATCACTGATAACAAAAACGTGATTGAAAAAACAAAAACAGGTCTCAATACTTGTATCATAAATAACTACACACTTAATTATTGCTTTATCCATTCTAATTATCATAATGTCCTACATCATTAATTATAATAAACATTCAATTAACAAAATGTGGGCGACGCACGATAATAGCACAAATTCATAATTATGTAAAACAGATGATTATACCAACCGTTCTCAAGCAAATAAGGATTGGAACTTCATAACTACTTAATTTTACATAAAATTATGATTGCCAGCGAAATTATCTCTTTTTTAAAAAATATATGAATTGATTTTATCGTAACAGATCGTTTTATTATTTGAATTTTTGATGATTTAATTTTTTTTTGACCTTTTGATCTTATCGCGCTTGACAATTTGATCGCGAGCTACTGGCATATTTTAAGGATTAATTTAGCAATTAATAAAGGTTAATAGGAACAGATTTTTAAGATAATGATCAAGTCGTACCCTTATTGCAAAACCCGATTAGGTATTTGCATTTTTTTTACCAAAAATAAACTCTTCAAACGTCGATTGCACACTATGTGTGCAGATAACAATAGATTTTTAATTGTGCCTGCTAATTGGCGTGCGACGTGTTAAATAAAAATTGACTCTCCCAGTCACAACGAAGCTACGGGTAAAACCCGTTAAAAATGCAGATGATCGGTTTTTGCTATAAGGGTACGAAATTGTGTTTGTTGGGACTGTAAAACAATAAATGCTTTTTGTGTAATTAAAAGCTGCACGCGCGATTTTATAGTTTTTTTATTAAACAATATACATAATATATATTATTATAAAATACACATAGATACTTGAAAAATATGTAGATTTTTTCTTATCAAGTCAAGAAATCAAGATCCCATAATATAGATTAAGCTTAGGATATTTAACATGCAAAGCCCGTGACTGTATAATACTGATCAGCTGTTTCTAGTTAGTCTGAATTCTATTCCAAAATATTTGAGAATAAGTTTCGTAATAGGCCTTGATATTGCCAACAAGGTGTATTAAAGAAACGATAATTATAAAGCATTATAAATAGACAACAGTAATCCTAAAAATCTTTGAGGTGGTCACTATAATAATTAGTGCTTACAATAATACAATACAATAAACTATACTTAAAGTAAATAAGTATAATAAGCATTTATCGAAAATTTTGCCAGTTATTCATGTAATTTTTAAGAATTAATATTACTAATCTCTGAACCTTTGTGTTTTAATATACCGATTACTTTATGGAGCATTCAATTGTTATTACAAAAATATCTTACACAAATGGCAGCTTCTTTGGCATTTAAACCATATAAACTTATTTATTTATTTTTTAAGTGCCTAACTTTAAGTTTTGTGGAATAACTATAATTATAAAAATATTATTGTCATGTCAATGTAAATTATAATATTTCAACTCTCGGCCAACAATTGGGCGCTCCACCCTAGTAATTTTTCAATAAAGTTGTATACATATCACAATTCAATAATCTTTTATAAAACATTATTTTTAGTTGTAATTTTCTTTTGTAAAAATAATGCTAAGTCAAAAATGTTATGTCCAAAAATATTAAAATTAGTTTAAAACATATTTGTGATTTTAACTCATGGCTTCCTATGGCGATTAAATTTTAAGATATATTTATGATTAATTTATGTTATAATTATTTTGTACAATTATTATAAATAAGATACCAATAATAAAAATTACGAAATAGCTTTAGTTAAAAGGTAGTAATTTACAGTTTCTTTTTTATAATAAGTGCATACCATAAACGGAATGCAATTTTAATGTTGATATCCATAATCGTAAGTACCTACTTACAAATCTTCCAGCGGAAAAATAAATAAGTTTTATTTGCCGAGTATGGATTTATTCCTAAACATTATGTACCTACCTAGGTACATAACAAAAAATAATGTGTAAATTAAATTAAATGAAAATATTGAAATGTCAATATTTTCATTTCATTTCATTTATATTTTCACGACATTATTTAGAAAATAATTCTTTGAAGTGTAGGTACACTAAACACACAATAACTTCGGTAATCGTTATCATACATTTTATTATTTATTTATTAAATAATGTACAATAATTTATTTAGTAAATAACACAACATTTCGTGCTGTACAATATTATTTTAATTATTAAAGTAAGATGAGCATATAAGTTTTTCTTTATTTAGTTTCTTTTAAAACAAACATGTGTTGTTGAATGTTGTTTTATTTTCGTCAAATGACCTTTTAATTAAAAATTAAAGTTTTCTTACATTTTTTTTGCAAAAAGCAGGTAAGTATCAGGTTGTATGTTGATCAAAATATGATTCGCGACAGTAACAAATATGTATTTACAGAATTATAATCACTAAAATCATCATTAAGCAAGTCTCAAGTACGAATTTACAAAAAAAATTGATCTATGCACCTAATTGTTGAATGACAATTTCATGAAGTCATGACAGTTGAGGCCAAGTGAATTGCCATACAACGTGGCAAATGCTGCCAGCCTTTTGGGCACTTTTTCTGTTGACAGCGACGCGAACGAATTTTTGATGCCATAAGATTCTTTCCCTTCCCTTTTTTAGATAGGTACTTGTACATATTAATGATAATATGTCTCAAGAAATTATGTCAAACACATTATAAATAATAATATTTAAAGTGTCCTTGACATGTCTCGGGATCCTGGGGTACCGGACCTTTGGAAGGCATACGAGGGGACGAAGCCAACTCGCAGAGGCCCGGTAGACGCTTTTAATGAAATGAGGTATCAATCGACGATTATCCCTGTATGCATTATGCAAGTGCACCTGTCTAGCTGATCAGCTATTTGAAAGGCATTGACATCTGAATGAAAGTAGCCAACGTTTACCCACGCGGAACTAATTTGACAGTCTTCTTTCCAATAACTACCTATTAAAGACAATGATTGATTATTTTTAAGCGCCTGAAAATCCATATAAAATCCTCCACTTGTCTCTTACTCTCTCTGATTGGTTTTCCAACGTTGCTTACTGAAGAAACAAAGATGCTTTGCCAAAAAATAGATTCAAATACATTATGAACATAATATTATGAACTACGTTAGTTTCTATTCTATGGGTATAGATTATAAACTGGCGAAAAATTGAGAACTGCAACAAACCATTTACAGTTTTATTTTATATTTTTTTATTTGGGATGGGTTTGCTCTTGTCTCTAGTCTAGGTCAGAGGTGACAGAGACAAAGTCGACGATGGAGCGAGCTCACCCAAAAGAAGCCTGTTCACTCTCACTTTGAAGAGAGTGATGAGTACAATGACCCCTTAAGAGGTTGTGCGTTATTTATGTTACATCTTGTATACGTTTTCTTGAGGCTGACATAGTTCATCCTTTTTTTTTTTGGATGGGAAATCATCAAATGACTTCTCCCGCTCTGGGCGTAGCGGGAGGGTGTGTCAGACTTTTACTGACTAAAACCCATCCGTGTTCCTTCAGTTGCCTGTGCCGGGGCCACGGTAACTCTTTCGAACATCCCGCAACCCTAGCTGGCATCGGCCCTAGCGGACCCCGTCAATAGTGCTGACATCTCTTTGAGGCGCGCGTGAAACACAACGCACCGTCGACTCGGGCTTGGTCCTTAACGGACGGCGAGCTACCCACTGCTCGCCGTCCGCAAGCCCGCGCCTACGTTGGCCGGGAATCGGCTACCAATTCCCGACGCCCAGGGCGTCTCCTGCGGCGACTAGGGGCGTGAGGGCCCAAAGCTTGCCTCTCCCTTACGCGTTCCGCCTCCTCCTTCGCGAGCATTACTGCCTCACAGAAGGAGGTGATGGCTTCCCATTTACTCTCGCTCCGTACCATGGCCTGGACCAGGGTCGGACGCGAGAGATTGCCGCCGCCTATCGCTGGCAGACCTCCACCGTATGCTCCACCGTATCCTCCGGAGAATATCTTCATCTTCCATTCATACGGTACGGTACTCCTTAGAATTTAGACTATGTAACATGTAGAACTGCCTTAACATCAAAGAATATACTACTCTCTGACCAGAGCTTAACATGATCCGTCATCTGTCACTAACGTCACGTCACGTGAAGACTTCTTCGTCGTCTCCTGCTCCTGTGTATTTCAGCTCTGTTTATGAACTGCATACACCTCATCATTGTGTGCAATGTAATGCTGGGCCCAGTTAGGTTGAGATTCCCGACCGGCATTGATGAATCATAGGCTGACACTAAGCGAGATTCCGGACCCGCCACTGACAAATGATAGTCTGACCCAGGACAGCAAAGGACCCTAATTTCGTTTGCCTGTAAAGAAAAGAATTGAAATCCTGAAAGTTGCAGGAGATTGAGCAAGCGCGAGCGGGACAGGAATGAAATGTGATTTGGAGCAAAGATACTTTTAAATGCCTCGCTTCCACCTTGTTGAATGGCTCAGTAAAATTTCTATCAATTGCTTTGAATGCATGCATTGCTTATGCCAAGCAATTCATTGTATAAGTTCGTGACAACACGCTAAAGGAGAAGAAGAACCTTCCAGCTAACCAAGGGGTGTTACAGATGTCTTCGTATACTTAGGTAAGCTGTGAAAGGTCGTGGTCAATAGCAGGCCCATCTCTTTTACGGCGAAAGCGCCAGGGTGGCCCAAAAATAGGGATATTTTCGGGCTACCCTAGCGCTTTCGCCGTAAGTCAACAGTTCTTGAGGAATGGGAATTTCTCAAGAAATGTTGACTTAACAAAGTCACTTGGAAACATCTTAATCTTCTTCATTATGGGATCTAGTAATACTCCAAACGCTTATGTACTTATGCACATTGAATTTTATTTTCATCCCTCGGTTTCATCGATATAGCCTCTGAGTAAAATGGCTGCGTCATATTCTGATTGATGTGTAACACACTATCAATCACAATCTGAATCATTTTGAAGCATATTGCTAGTCCATTGCTTCACATGCTCGAACAATTTGTCTGCACAACTACGTAAATAACGCAATGAATGTTGTTGAACTGTCAAAATGAAAACGATTCCTACTATAACTTTATTACGCAATTGCCCCGCTGGTCTTCTTCAGTAGGTATACGTAACTACGTAAAGTGCTATGAAACAAGTCGTGCGCCAGATTGGATTTTCCATCGGCAAAAATGACTCATTTCCATACAATCTTTCATCCCAGATTTAACCTCTTTAGGGGATGAATTTTCAAAAATCCTTTATTTGTGCTCACTTTCGTTATAAAAGGAACTCTTGCGCAAAATTTCATGCTTCTAGTCAGAGCGGTTTAGGCTGTCCGTTGTCTGACAGTGAATTAATGAATGATTTTTCTCAGTGGAAGACAACACGTGAAACAGACAATTATCTACAGACAGGCAGATAGAGTGATCTTACGGTTCCCAGGGGGCGTATTATGAAATACCAGCTTCCTCCTGCGACTTCGTCCGCGTAAAATTTCTTGTTCCCGTGACCCACCCCGTCGCATCGCATCGCCTACCCGCGCTGTTACTTCGTTTTCGCTTAGCGCTCGTTCTTCCTTTTTTTTGTTTTTGCTCGGCTTCTGAGGGGCCTAGCGTAATGTTACCTACATACCCCATAGCCTTCCTCAAGAATTGGACTTTATAATGCAAAAAGAATTTTTCAAATCCGACAGGTAGTGACAAAATTTACCGCGTTCAAACAGTCAATAAAAAATAAAATGTGTCTGTAACTAATACATAAGCAAGTAAGCGCATTTGTCTTACTTTAAGCATTTTTATACCCGTCGTAATTTCTAAACGAAAGGTCCGAATTAAATAATTTAAAAAGGAATTTATATGTACTTAATCAACCTTGATTATGAAACTATTTATTTGGATAAGGATTAATACCATGTTTATGAAAACACCTTCGCAAATAATGCATTATTTTGTTAGAAATTTGATTACCATTAAAAAAGTTATAGTGAGCTAACCTTAAAAGATAGATATATGCTATCGCGGACTTTTTTTTAGAACTTTTTAAGAGGAACAATTCCGTCATACATAATTTTTGGGTATATTTAACCATTTACGCAGCGCACGCAACGGCAGCTCAAAAGGAATAAATTTTCCCCGTTTTTGCAAAATCTTTCATTAATGCTCCGCTCCTATTGGTCGTATCGTGATGTTATATAGCCTTCCTCGATAAATGGACTATCCAACACTAAAAGAAATTTTCAATTCAAACCAGTAGTTCCTGAGATTAGCGCGTTCAACCAAACAAACTCTCCCTCTTTATAATATTAGTAATAGATTATGATTAGGGATGCCAAACGTGGGAATTAGGACGGACTTTTAAAAGGACAGGTGCTATATTATGACATTCTAAAGCCATCATGATTCCAGTGCGCGAGAGAGACCTAGCTATACAATCATGAGCGATAACACCATCCCTTTTTTTGGACTGGCATAATGATGGCATTCATCTGGCTTTCATCTATACTATCTCTGTCTGTCTGGAGGGGCTTGCGGCTAAGAAATAACAGCCGCACGGGTCGATCGATCAGGTTAAGTGTATAAAGTCCGTGGATGGGTGACCATCTTTACATATCAAGCCGCTCCGTGCCTCGGAAAGCACGTTAAGCCGTTGGTCCCGGCTGTCATTCGTGTATCTTTGACAGTCATTACGGGTCGTCAGAAGCCCGAAAGTCTGACAACCAGTCTTACCAAGAGGTATCGTATTACCCATAACTAGGTTGTGGAGGTCAGATAGGCAGTCGCTCCATGTAAAATACTGGTATTCAGCTGCGTCCGATTAGACTGGAAGCCGATCCCAACATAGTTGGGAAAAGGCTAGGCAGATGATGAACGCGCTAATCTCTGTCACCCCCAGTCGGATTTGAAAAATTCTTTTTGCATTTTATAGCGCGAATCTTGAGGAAGGCGATAGGGTATGTAACATTACGCTAGGACGCTTAGAAGCCGAGCAAAAAGAAAAAAAAGTAAGAACGAGCGCTAAGCGAAAACGAAGTAACAGCGCGGGCAGGCGATGCGATGCGACGGGGTGGGTCGGGGGAATCAGAAATTTCATGCGGTCGAAGTAGCGGGCGGAAGCTAGTATATTATAAACCGGGTATTCCCCGGCTTGTGGAAGTTAAACAATGATGGAGAGAAAAGCGATAACCGTAATAATGAATTCATTAAAACGATTATCGCTTCTCTCTCAATGGTGGAGCCATTGTTTAGCTTCCGATAAGTAAGTAGGTGCTTCCGAAGGACGTGTTCAGACTGTCTTAATATAAGTTAAAAACAGTACACAAATCCATCCTGTTTGAAAATTTGTCAGTGAACGAGCTGTGCCCCGCGAGCTGCGACTTCGCGCTTCGTTCGCGTGGAAGACGTAAGATACACAATATACTAAAATAACAGCCATATCGAGCCTTTTCAGGAAGAACATCATAGGCGACAGTTTGCACTTTTTACAGGAAAGGGTTTTTTCTTTCCTAATTAACGATTTTTTTCATTTACCATGATAATTTTTTAAAACAATAAAGTCGTGTAAATTTAAAATGAAATTTAAGAGTAATCGCGACAAGATGTAAAACTGGCTAATTATGAGGTTACGAAGAAAAAATAGTTTTGTGATTTTTGGCGCTTGCGATGTTTTTCCTGAAAAGGCTCGATATTTTAATAAAACTCCCTCGTCCCCCGACCCGTCACGGTGCATCGCCCGCCCGCGTTATTACTTCTTTTTCGCTTACAATTAGTGTTCTTTCTGACTTTTTTCTTTTTGCTCGGCTCCTAACGATCGTGTATAGCGTCATGTTAAATAGCCTATAAAACCATCCTCTAGTTTAACATATATTTTAACACTACTCGTTCAGACGATTTTCATTAAAAGTCGGTTATCGTCACCTTAAACATTAATGATGAAACCAAAGTTTTGTAATTTAAAACAGTGTCCATGGAGTTCCATGCCCGTTCTTCTCCATAGGAACCTACTACGCCTTTGGAAGGTAACTAGCCTCATCTTTCTGATTGGCCGACTCCTTTGACAATTCAAAAGTGCCTGGAAATTATTTATTTGAAAAAAAAAAATGCTTTGAGTTTGAGTTCCGGCTATTTGTTATTCAGACAAAAATATTCACTTTTACACTGCGTTACCAATATTATTTTTCATGAAAAAAGTTGCAAGTTTGCTCCCCGTATACCAATTATCTTATTCCACTTCATTCATTCATTCACTGACAGACTACGAGTACGCACAGGCTAAACTGATGTGTCTGATAGCGTGAAATTTTGCACAAGAATTCCTTAAGTATATTCGAAGACGAGCCTTATGTTTTTGAAAATTCATCCGCTAAAGGAGAAATTGGGATGAAAGTTTTATGGAAGTTTCCTATCGGGGATACGGCTTGTAAACGAAATAAAAGCCATTATGATTACGCGTGTATAATTGGGGCAACGTAGTGATCAAATAGGTAGGGCAAAACTTGGCTAATCCGTGATATGTAGCTATTCGGTGATAGATAATATGTGTTTTATTACCAAGTTACTACTGACTTGATAAATGTATATTTTTCAATCATTATAGTATTTGCCACATTTTTAGATATAAGTTAGCAAAGCTTCTTTTGTCTACTGTATCACAGTAAATTTAAAAAATAATCTGATCAATGAATCGAATTTTACAATTAAAAAACAAAACTATCACCGATTACCCAAGTTTTGCCCTACTTGACACACTTGATCCGTGTTTGTTTCCCCAGCAGTGGAACAGTACAGTGTTGTTAATATTTGAGTAAGCAGTAAAAGAGACAGATCAAAGAAAAGATGGATGGCGTGAACGATGGCGGCTGGTAGGGATAGGGATCCAAAGGGATGTTTTCCTAACTTACTGATAGAAATTTCATGAAAGAACGAGCGTAGTGATTTTCAAACCATACTGATATAATGAAATAGGTTTTTTTTCAAAGTCACTTGTTTTTTTTTTTCGAAAATATGTTTTGTATTTTACGTACTTACGTGTATCGTGAGTGAATATCGTGTGAATAGAGCCTTACTAAACATGTGTAGCAAAGCGTATAAAAGCGCAATCGTCGCCATTTTTCTTTAGTGTTCTATATTTAATAGGCAGTTGTGAACTATAATTAAACAGAGTAAGTTATTTAGAAAATTAAATTAAAAACTGATTTCTCGTTTTTTTTCAAATTATTAAATTGAACTAAGTAACGTAAATTCGCATGAAAAGTCAATCATTCTTTTTATTTTTTTGCCACGGGTCGCAAGGTAATCGTAAAAAATTATGTTTCCATAATAAAAGGTTTTACTTTTCATACCCCACAGAGTTTTCCAACTAAAACTCTAAAAGTGAAAATATATTATTACAGGGTATTGGTAAGGGAATGGGGGGGGGGGGTAAGGATATTAGGGGGTATTTGTAAAGGTGACAAATATGATTTTTACTTACAGAACAAATTGTGATGACAGGATGAAGACCGTTGTACTACTCCTAGTCCTTCCAGTCCTGGCATCGACCAAAATCGAAATCGACATCATAGCATCTCAAGACAAGTCCCAACAAGATCTCGACATCTCTGGGAGCAATGAAGACCTCATCAGCGACCAGGAAAGACAGACCTTCCAACTGACAGACGAGAACTTAAAGGCAGCTGTCAACACACACTTCGGTGCTATGCCTGATGACGTTTTCTTAAAGAGTCCTACACCTTGGGGCGATCTATACACCACGAATGGATGGAAACAGGTCTCCAGAATCCTTAAGCCTCTTAAAGGCAAGATTCTATTTGTGAACTTTCATCCGTATTTAGTCTACAGTGAAATTTTCAATAACACAAGCACGAAATCAGCCAGCGTTAAGGCTCAAATATGGCAGAATGTTGAGGATACAGTTTCATCGACTTGGGAGCGAAGCGGCGAGATCTCTGCGACTCAAGACATCAAATACGGCTTCGACATAAAAGCTATGGCTGTGTCTGGGAAGGCCACATTCTCTTTCAACTCCAGGTGGGGCGAAAACTTCATGAAATATCAGAAAGTTACTGTTGGGTCCGAAACCGGGTTGGAGATTTTTTTGCAGCCGAACCAGTCCGTTATTGCAGAACTGTATGCGACGAAAGGCTCAATGAAGATCCAGGTGAATTACGTTGCCAGTTTATCCGGGTCTGTGGCAGTGAACTACGAAGAAATGTACAAGGAACATCATTTCTGGTCTATTGATATCAACAAGGTGTTAGATGCAGGTGGTTTGAACAAGACTGTTCTTTCTTCAGAGGTTATTGATTTTGGTTTCTATGTTAAATCAAATGTGGATATTCGTGATATTGATACTGATGAGGTCGTGTCCTCGTTGCCTCTTAGTGTGTTCTGATCTTGACGCTGGTTTCCCAATGTATTATGTTTGGAAGGAATCTCCAAAATTTTGTATTTTTGAGTAAAGATTTTTTTTCTCTCAATTGTTTAGTTTTTGTTCACAACTATCACAATACACACCTTCCAATTATCTGTACTATGGCCGGTTATAGGAGAGATTATCATTTATCACCACACTTGGCAGAGGGCTTGGTGATCATCACCGAACATTATATTACCTATAGACATTAGTAGACAGCTTGACGGGCTCGTTGCTAATGTCTGTTCTAAAAACATCTTATCTGTTTGAAGTTATAAACAAACCCTGTTCAGAGGGGTAATTCCCGTAAATTTAAGAACGTTCACAGTCTGATCTCAGTCTCAATATGTCAAAAATACCTTCCCTACATTTTTGACAAGTTTTTGACATTTGATTGTCGCTGAGATGAGATTGTGACTAGATTTTGAACGTTTTTAGTTACGGAAATTGAGCTTCTGGTTAAATACGCAATCACTCTCGAAGGGTCTCCAATGTTGTGTCATGCAATAGTTCAATGAAACGGCCAAGCCGTACATTTTGATCAAGATGTAAGGTTAGGTTGAGGTTGAGTTAGAGGCTGAGGAGAGTTGTAGAGTTCCGGGGATCGTGGAAGGCGCATAAGTTTCCATGATCTCCGGTCCAAGTGTGGGAAGGGAACACCGGGGTGGATTTAGTCAATAAGAGTCTGACAGACCCCTCCGCCCAGGGCGGAGGACTTTCATGAGAATTTTCTACCCCGGAACAAAAAAATAAAATAAAAGGCCTTGTAGAGTTAGAGGCTTGGCTCTACATTCAATCTGATAACTTTTTAACAGTGAAAAGGTTATGTCAGTCTTGGCAATCTACTTTACATAAAATGTTTTTGGTGGGATTTCATTTTGTCCTAGATTATATAAAAATTGTAAAGCTGATTCTAAAATAAAAATTATCAATAAAGACTGCTATGTCATTGATGACCCTAATTTTTTAAGCATATAAATATGAATAAATAAAGAACCGAATTGCCGGCTAGTCACCGACTACAATTTGATAAATTCCGGATATCTATGTCGTGGCCAGATCTTAAAATTGATCATTCATGAAGTGTTCGCTCATTTCATGAAATGGTTGTGTTTTATGAAATCGCCAGCTTAAATAACAGTATCATTTACGTCAATGTATAATGATATGTCAGTCAACGTTTGGCCATATCATTAATGAAGGGTATCTGTCGTGGTCCGATCGTAAAAATGGCCATATCGTGATCTGCCTGGCCATTTCAGGACTTGGTCGGTTACGATGCGCCTAATCGAAAGTCAGGCGGATCGACGAAAGCAAGCTATTTATCGACGTTCCCAGCTGACCACTGGGCATAATGAAAGAAGTTGATTTCACGCTACCAGTGGCACCCCGACCAAATAGGTTAGGTTAGAACTGTGAAAAACAGCGCGCAAGCCGAGCGAGCGAAGCGAGCGGTGCCGGGGCAGCGGCCGGCGAGCGCTAAGTCCAAGTTGATCGCAGATACTTGGCTATTTAGTATTTTTAGGACCCTAAAATAGGAATTGTCCGAATAGAAATAGATGCACAACAAAAACAAAGCGACATCAACGCCTCTACCGGTGGATAATCCAACTATTTTACGCTAAGATCACTAATGTCTAGCCACATCATGTAGTAGTAGTCGTGCGTTTAACTGTTCATATCGTCAGACGACATCATGATGTGACCAGCGCGGTCGATGTTCTATTTCTTGAAATACAACCATCTCATGAAATTAATGGTCGAACACTTATGAAATGATCAATTCTAAGATCAGCACCCTAATTGCGTAATACACTATCAATCAGAATCTGAATCATTTTGAAGCAAATTGCTAATCCATTGCTTCTTAAGTTCGAAAAATTTGTCCGCTCAACAAGGTAAATAGCGCAATGAATGTTGTTGAACTGTCAAAATGAAACCGATTCCTACTGTAAGTGTTACGCAGTTGCCTCGCTGGCCACGACATAGATAAACATCGCGTCAATCGCGTACTCGCGCGACGGTCGCTTGTGGTTAGTACCTACTCGGGGTCACACGGCAGGTCACCTCAATAAAACTTGATCTTCATTTAGTGCTAATTTTATTAGGTACACATGCACTGCGACTACAGCGAGTCTGCGACCTCTGCCGCAGTCTTGTTGTGTATTACATAATAAATATATATCTCGTGGCTAAACAATAACAGCCGCACGGGTCGATCGCCAAGGTTACAGGGGCGAAGCCTTCATACAACCCGATTCCTATCGGCTCCCTTCGGACCGACCACTCTTCTTAATGCCTACTATTGCCAAATAGTACACCTGTGTGTGTAAATGTGTATCACATCATATTACATAATTATATTTAAATACCAGTTTAATACATCATAAGATTAAAAACATAAAGGTTTTTGTCTGAGTTTATGAGACCTGAACAATTTTTTCTTCGGCTTCCCTCTAATGTTAATTGTAGCTGCGCCACTGCAAGGTTAAGCAACGATTGCCGAGGTCAGTGCGTGGATGAGTGACCATCCATTACATATCCGCGCTTGACTCGGTGGAACGCAGAGCTAAGAGGCTCATTGGCGACGTAAGACTGGTGGATGCCAAGATTCACAGCTTGGCTCATCGCCGCAAGGTTGCCTGCTTGTCGGTCTTCTACAGATTATACTTCGGGGAGTGTGCTCAAGAACTCCACGACCTTGTTGCAGTACAATATCTTTGTGCTGTATCGACAATCTACATCGCAATCTTATGTTCTTTATCGCACGTTCAATATCTATTAAATGTTTCTACTATCTGTGATCAGCACGTAGTCGTTAGTATATAAGATGCACCTTTGGATAATTATAACTAGACTATACTACATCTTTTGTCTCATTTATACCTAATCATATACTGCCAAGAAGTTTGGCAAATTGGTGACCCCGACGAACGAATACGCAGCAAGAAACATGGCACAATCACCGTGCAAGGCGAACATAAATCAGCAAGGAACACTTGAAGTAGCTGCTGGCACCTCGGTTTTATCCCGCATTCCGGAATTTTGGAAAGACCAACCAAGATTATGGTTCACGCAACTAGAAGCCATATTAGCACCACAGAAGCAAGGAGACGAATACAAATACTGTACAGTAATAGCAAAGTTATCCAAGGAAGAAATACTACAAGTTAGTGACCTAATCACTTCACCACCGACTACAGATAAATACAAAAACATCAAGGAACGTTTAATTGATTGTTACGAAGAAACAGAACAGCGACAGTTTCAAAAATTAATATCAGAGACAGAACTCGGTGATCTAAAACCTTCGCAGTTATTACGTCAAATGCGAGTCCTCGGGAGAGGAAAAATCAGTGACGAAACAATGAAACTACTATGGTTCAGGCTTTTACCAACATCAGTTACTACGGTTCTAGCAGTTACGGAAGACATGGAAATTGACAAACTGAGCCAAATTGCAGACAAAATAATAATGAATTCAAAAGTAACCGAAATATCAGCTGTTAGCAACGACACTTCAAACGACAACAATACAGCATGCATTTTAACCCAGCTAGCAAAATTACAGATAGATATTGAACGTGCGATAAAGAACATAAGATTGCGATGTAGATTGTCGATACAGCACAAAGATATTGTACTGCAACAACCTCATTCCGCCGGCCCCCTTCTATCAGCGGACATCTAGACGCACTGCAAGTTACCATCCTTACCTAGTTGCTATCCCACCAATTCGCACTAAGCGTTTCCAAATGTCTTTTGTGATGCGCACAGCAAAGGAGTGGAACTCTCTGCCTGTGTCTGTGTTTCCGAACGTATACAACCTCGATCTCTTCAAAGTGAGAGTTAACAGGCTTCTTCTGGGTAAGCTCGCTCCATCGTCGACTTTGTCTCTGTCATCTTTGACCTAGACTAGAGTCAAGAGCAAACCTATCTCAAAAAAAAAAAAAAAAATATCGAGACCCTCCGTGCATCGTTGGTCCCGGTTGTCATTAGTAAAGAAAAAAGAAAGAAAATACATTTATTTGCGGTTTATCGCAAATCACGCATGTTTACATGACGCAAAGAAAGAACACAAGAAACAAGTTGGGGGAAAATATACGTCACATCCACGCAAAACCTCAACTGCTTGACTGTCTCGTCGGTCTAGTGGTCGCAAGCGCTACTGCTGAGCATGAGGTCCTGGGTTCGATTTCCAGGTCGGGCAAAGTGTTATTGGGTTTTTCTATCTGGAATTTCTCAGTAGCAGCCCGGAGTCTGGATTTGTGCCCGGTAGATGGCAATAGGCTCGCCCCCTATTACATGGGACTTAAACGTAACTGGCGAAATGTACTGGCTAAATACTATAGGTAACCCTGCCTAACCCTTCTGGGAAACAAGGCGTGATGGTATGTTATGTTATCTACGCAAATCGGCCATCGCTCAGCATAATGCTGCGACCCTATGCGAGACAGAGCCCCAGCGCTGGTTTTCAGCGACAGCCGGCGTTGACGTGATGACGTCGACCGGGTGCAGCATGCAATGTAATTTAAATAAGAAATAAATACACAATACTTAATCTAATGTGTATCATCATCTGCCTAGCCTTTTCCCAACTATTTTTATTTTATTTATTTCTTCTTACATCTACCATTACAGGATAACCCAATGCGATAAATGCGCCTATCCTAATTTTATAACTAAATACTAACGTCTATGTCCATAACAAATTATAAATGGGGTCAGCTTCCAGTCTAACCGGATGCAGCTGAATACCAGTATTTTAGATGGCGCGACTGCCTATCTGACCTCCACAGCCCAGTAACCAAAGCGTTCTTTCCGAGGTACGGGGGTATCATACCACCAACTTCCAAACTCCGGGCTGCTACTGAGAAATTCATAGTGAAAAAACTCGATGACACTTTGCCCGACCTCGGAACCCGCTAGGGCCACGGGATGTTCGAAAGAGTTACCGTGGCCCTGGCACAGGCAACTGAAGGAACACGAAGTCTGATACGCCCTCCCGCTCCGCCCAAAGCGGGAGAAGTCATTTGATGACTACCCATCCAAAAAAAAAAAAAGAAAAAAGGACCCCACGTTCAGCAGTCGCGCTTGCGACCACAAGATCAACGGGGCAGCCGGGCAGACATACACAGAGACATACATACAAATACAGTCTACGTAATATCGTATTGTATTGTAAACTATTCTATACGAGATTTCATATAGAATAGTTTTCGTTGTGAGTAGGTTCGTAGAATAGTCAACAAAATGGCCCAATACAATATTACGTTGAATAGAACGTTAGCCTTGTCGCACACGGGCTACACGCTACAGCCCCAAAACGCCGCCACCGAGCTGTGGACTACAGTCTTCGTACACTTTATATGAACTCGCCACACACGGATAACGCCGGTGGTCTCTACACGCCAGCATAGGCCGTTTCTCGCTTCGTGTGGCCACATCAACATCTAAACGCTAACACAAAACGCCATACAGTCTATAATCTATACAAATATAGGGTTTCTGGATGTACGACATTAAATGAAAACGAACACAGTACTAATCCATTGAAACATTTTAAAACACGAAGATTAGTAGTTAATGGAAAATTAAAAATTGCAGTTTTCAAACAAAAAAAATAGTGAATCAACTGCATAAAAAGTAAACACGCTTTATCAACGCAAAGTCACTGACCAACGGTGTTGTGCAGGGTGCGGGGTGCGGGGCGCGGCGTCGGGACTCAGATCTACATCATGTTGAAAAATAAGAAAGTGAAAAATAATTTCCTGTGGCTAAAATATTAATTGGATTTGATTGATTTTTTGTATACGGGCGAAGAACATGATTCTCTTTACGTGGTTTAAAGGAATGTCAATCCTCCTGTTACACGTGGTATAACATTGAAGTGTCTGTTTGCAATTACAAAATAACAGCTTTTTACTAAATGCATAATATATGAAAGTGTATACAATACTCTTATGACAACAGAACAATTTTTAAATTTTTGTCTGTCTGTCTGTTTGTTCCGGCTAATCTCCTAAACGGCTGGATCGATTTTGACGGGACTTTCACTGGTAGATAGCTGATGTTATAAGGAGTAACTTAGGCTACGTTTATTTTAGAGAAAGAATTAATGTGGCGGGCGATGTAACCCGGCGCGGCGGGTCGGGGGATGAGGAAGTTTTATTAAAATGTGGCTGTTATTTTAGTATACTGTGTATCTTACAACTTCCACGTGAACGAAGTCGCGGGGCACTGCTAGTGGGTTAATAAAAGTTGCGGCTACCGACCACAAGTGTCTGTCGCGCACTTCCGCACGCGCGCTTCTTGCTACAGGTGGCGGCGTTTTGTGACTGTAGCTTGTCGCCAGTGTGCAGCATAGAATCATTTACATAGGTATGTATTTACTCTACGTAGGTATCACAGCGTCATCCGTGATCGGCCACAGGAAAATCTCATTTAGGTAATTCCCGAACGACTCACGAGACGTCGTACTTGCTTGTGAGGTCCATTTTACCTCTATCTTTTCGATAAGAACGTCGTGTGTTTGTAGTAAATAGCTGTCCTGATCGTGATCTTTCAATAAATCCTTGTGACATCATCACAGCTACGAGAGTCACAAGTTCAAAGTGACATTAATTGAGAGCGGCGACAAGCGCTCGCTTCGATTGTACCAATCTAACCTCGTTGGCTACACTCGTCTCACTAAATACGACGCAAAATATAGAATATCTTTTTAAAATGAGCGTCTATATTCTTGGCTTTGTCGTCGCCTTGGTTCTGGTAAGTTGATTATGAATATTTTATTTATTTCACAGTAAAACCGGTATTTTCTGTATTGATTTACATCTCTATCATCCATTAATAACGTATTTATAGTGTCTATTAATTACCTACCATCTTTATTATCATTGATACCATAGTCGATAATGTTGCTCAAGATGACATTATTGTAATCTTACTTCAGCGTGTGAAAGAGATGGAGCTAGACGTCATGTATACGCCATCTCTTTCTCACACTGAAGTAACATTAAAATAATACTGCTGGTTGGCCCCCTGTATTCGACGTCATTTTATGATGAATTTATATGAATTACTCAACATAACATCACGCCTGTAATCCACAAAGGCCTATGCAGAGATGTAAATTTACCTGTAGTACACTAACATCACATTTCGCCAGATGTTGTTTTTTTGTTATTGTAATTCTGTTGTTGTTTGTTATGTTATGTAAGTCCCATGTAATAGGAGGCAAGCCTATTGCCACCAACCGGGCACAAAAGCAGATTCTGGCACCCTAAATGTGTGTAACACACACGGTACGAATCAGTTTCATTTTGACAGTTCAACAACATTCATTGCGTTATTTACGTTGTTGAGCAGACAAATTGTTCGTACATATGACGCAATGAATTAGCAATATGCTTCAAAATCATTCAGATTGTGATTGATAGTCTGTTACGCAATAAGGATGTGGGCTGCTACTTAGAAATCACTTACATACATTCATAAACTCACGCCTTCTTCCCATGGGGCTCGGCAGAAACTACAGAACGCCACTATGAAATTACTCAAAAGTAAGATATTATTTTTTTCTCCTTTGCAGGCAGCGTTAGTTGTCATATGGATAGCTTACTGCATGTTCATTCGGGAGCGACACAAATCTGAGTTCTTCCATCGGAACATCTCGGATCTGCAACGCAGGAACGATATACTGGACCAGACTGTAGACGAAGTACCCACTAAGAAAGAGGTATATTTGCTTACTCGTTTATTTACTGATTTTCGTGCAAAAATATGACGTATTAGGCGTCGTCCTAATACAACGCGACTGCGCGATCATCGCAAGATCGCGCGAATTTTAGTCGTACGAATCCGCGATCAAACATAATGATGTCAAATAGGTGTCCTAATTGGCATTCGCGCGACTAAAATGACTGTAATCTATTCGCGAGAATTAAGTTCGTACGAACGCGCGATCAAACATATTGACGTCGAATAGCTGGTGTCCTAATTGAATTTGCGCGATAATGGCGTCGCGTCGTCGGAGCCGCTCCCGTGCAGATTTTGTTATCGCACGACCATGCGATGATCGCATCGCTTACTCGCACGATGATCGCGTAGTCGTGTTGTATTAGGACGAAGCTTTATGTTTGAAACTGTTTGTTACATACAACTGCACGAGGTTCGTTTGGCGCGTGGTAAAAATTGAGGCGTTTTCTTGTTTTTAGAGTTCCGTAGTCAACAATGAACTTTTATAGTTTCACCATATCCGTCTGTCTGTCTGTCCGTGGCTTAGCTCAGAGACTCTTAGTATTAGAAAGCTGTAATTTGGCATGGATATACATATTAATCACGCCGACAAAGTGGCAAAATAAAATCTTCAAGAATTTTTTTTGGGTCGGTACAGTCAGCAACAGAAGTAGATTAACACCGTTACTTTTACATGTGAAATCAATAGACCCTAAATTATTACCTACACTACTTTTCAGTATTGCATGTAATAGCTAAGTTTTTACCATCGGAATTTAACAATTACTGTCCATTTTTTATTATTTTGAACATAAATTGTGTTAAAAAAAACTGAAATGTTAATCGACTTTTGTTGCTGACCGTACGTGTAAGTAAGCTACACGAAAAGCGGGATTGACTTTTTTTCTGGTCTATCCCATGGTGAGGGGTGTCGTTGAATAGGCTGTTCAAAAATATTGCGGGCGTGTGAAAACCATTTTTCGATTCAGGGATCCGTTTGCGAAATATTAAGCTTTAAATTGCTAATGTCTGTTAGAGTCAAGTGTCTCCCCCTGCGCTTGTTGTTTATGGATATGTGGAAAAATTCACGGCAGTAGTATTAACAAAGTTACAAGGAAAACTATCACAGCTAAATAGGCTTTACAAGTTAACGAGTAATGGTCAGCCAACTTACATTTGCAGTTGGAATGTATGAGAGAGAACATTTTTCCAACTACAATGTTAAGTTTGTTCTTGGGATAAATTCATCACAACAGAACCCTTCATTGTGCGTGGTCCGACACGCACTTGAACGGTTTTTACAAAACAATTTCACTCAAATGTTTACCAACAACTTCCTCCTGTCATTCGACCGTCAAAAGATGATTGAATCATACTCTTTGTAGGAGCGCGTTCATATGACACGATTTCTACGTGTGCTGATCGCGTTCGGGTAGCTTTTCATAAGAGCACGCATCGCGCACGCGTCGCGTCCTTGCAAAAACTGCTGGCATCTAACGCGGAAGCGGGGGGCGTGGAGGCGGCGCGGGTGCGACGACGCGTGTACTACTACGCAATAGCTATTCGGGCGCTAAACGAGCGCGCGTACTTTATATCGATAAAAGGGACTAACTATTAAATGCCAGTTTCTGAGGAGGGAGCGGCTCGTAAGCGACGCGCGCGCGCTTTCGCGTGTGAACGCGCTCTAACTCTACCTGTTATCCGTCACTTTTATTTAAAGGTTGTTTATCTATAACAGAAAACCAGTGTCAGACTCAGACCGCATCTGTTTGACATTAATGCTGAAATGGACCTTTTTGGCGCAGCCGTGAGGCACACACGGTTTTTTTAAACTATGTCACCTTAGTTTATTGCGTATTTCGTGTTTCATCATAAAGTAAATAAACATTTGCGAAATTGTCACTGTCACTGCGTATTGACAGAACAAAATGGCGGGGTTAGTAATTAGAATATAACCTTGTACAGTATTTTTATCTCAGGAGCGACGCGTGCTTTTCTTGTGGTTCACAAATGTACAAACACAATGTGAATGTGTGGTAAGCGCAGGAGCTCTCGGTACCGTCCGAGACACGGGCGAAGTCGGAAGTATGTGTGTGTGTGTTATGTGCTGACGCTACCCGTCTTCACGCACACATTCATAGCGTGTTTGTACACTTGGCGTGTCGCTTCGTGAGATAAAAATACCAGCGTTGTAAATGTTATTCTTTATTTATTTGTTTAGATGGCCGTGGGTGTGTTCGTGTTGCCGTTGCCGTCACGACATAAGCAGAAGAATGAGGAATACGACAAGCGACCGGACTACCCCGAGAGCCCCGCGCATGTGTCGCACCGCAGCACTGACAAACTAATTGACATGCTCGATAGTGCTGATGTACACTACAAAGACGGTATCAGCGAGGTTGACTCACACCAGCCTGGATGCGACAGTGACGTTTAACAGAATCACAACACATTGCACAACAAAATGTCATAACCTGAAGCACCTGTCTCATCGCCGGCGATCAACGAGAAGCGAGTAGAGCTGACAATTAAAAATGAGTGCGCGACGGCGACAAGCGATTACTCGCTGGTATGCGTATATACCACATGTAAGTCGAAGCGAGCGTTGCTGAGCGACTCGTATTCTCTTTGGTAGCTCTTGTCGCTGCGACAAACGACTACTGTCAGCGAACAGCTATGAAAGAGTGTAGTACAGACCATCAAATGGGGAAGGCAACTGTCAAAATGGCGCTGTCGTAGCTAGTTCCCAACACAAGCTAGTAATACAAGGCGTGAGGTGGTTTTATTTTATTTTTGCGAAAATGACGCGTTGTTGTGTTCCTAAATACGCTGAAATTGGAGTCCACCATTTCCCGAGAGACCCTCAAATAAGAAGATGGTGGCTTAAATCTATTAGTAGAGATTTTGAAAAAATTAAACAGAGGGTCAGAAACATTTTGAAGAAAGTGATTAAGAGGAAAAATATTTTCTCAAAAAAGTGAAAAGTAAAAGTGTCAGAATTTAAAACCTTTAAATATAAAGGTTTTAAATTCTGACACTTTCTATGTCAAATACTTGATAAAAATATTGAAATCATCGAAATTATAGAAATAGTGAAATAAAACCAAACTCATGAATGAACAAGAAATGGAATGAACGAACGAAATGTCCAATTTATTGTAGGCTGTAGGGACCTAGCTATGATCACGCCATCTACAATTAGCTTTGCCCGACCTTCCCCATTGAATAATTAAAAAAATAAATAATCAGCCGTTCTGTAGGTACATTTGGGTCGAGTAGGGATTGAAGTCTTGTATGGGATAGTTAGTCATTTTTTCTCGATTACGATGTTGGTCCCATGGAGAAAGTTGTTCAGTTTGATGGTCTGTATGTACCACGTCCTTAAATTTGAGCACACCTTTCTGACAATCCTTTTTACGTTTCTTGAGCGAGAAAATTGTCGATAGCTATACTCCACTGATTTCGGTAATTAACTAAAGGTAAACAAATCGTAGAAAGGGTTTTTCATAGATGACACTTTCTTGTTTAAAAATTAAATTTATTTTCAATTTTTACGATAGTTTCCTCTTTTATTAATGTACTAGCAGCGTCCCGCGGTTTAACCCGCATAAGTCTCGATTCCGTAGGTATATCGGAATAAAATGTACTTATATGTTAATCCGGGTTATAAACTATATGTGTGCCAAATCTCATTAAAATTCCGTTCAGTAGTTTTTGCGTGAAAGAGTAACAAACATACATCCATTCTCACAAACTTTCGCGTTTATAATATTAGTAGGATATAATATTTTGTAATGTGTCTATTGTAAAGAGTCCAAAAAGACAGGTTCTCGAATTATAACATTGCTAAATTGAAGAGTACAACTGTGACGAAGCATGACAACTGAAAGAAGTGACAGGTTAGTGGCGTTTAGAGCGAATTCGACCAAACTTTTATACCTAGTATAAGTCTAATTCAGCGAATAAATTTTTAATTTTTGACAGTTTTTCAATACAAAAACTGTCAGAAGTCAATTTTATACCGCGGATAAAAGATATCTGACTTTGGTTAAATCAACCTTTAGTCGGATAACTAGAAGCATTTGAGAGCTCTCTCGTCACGTTTTATTTTTGTTTACCTTTGGTTAACTGCCTAAACTAACGGAGTATAGTCGTTTCAGTACCTCACCGACAGTGGGAGTGAGACAGGTACCTTATTAAGGCTGTGCACTCGGAAAGTTGGCAACGTCGCCAATAATTATTCAATACTAACTGCTGCTCGCGACTTCGTCTGCCAGGACTTCAAGCTAGCTTCCCACGGTCCGTGATATCGCGGACGGACGCGGACCAGCTCGCACGACACACCGTGGGAAGGGTCTCGTCCGTGGTAGCGCAGACACGTCCGTCGCGGTGCATCCGACCCAGGGCAAGTCGGTAACTTCAAAGGTGCGGTGCAAGCTTCTCTTTTACCAACATTTTGTAATGATACGTCGGTACCACACGTCGGCGCTACCACGGACGAGACCCTTCCCACGGTGTCGGTGTCGTGCGAGCTGGTCCGCGTCCGTCCGCGATATCACGGACCGTGGGAACCTAGCTTACGAAACCGGGATAATCCAGGCTATAAACTATATGTGTGCCAAACATTCAAATCTGTTCAGCCGTTTTGGGTGATTATGTAACAAACATCGAAACATAGGAACTTCTCACATTTATAATTTTTCAATAATCAATATTACTAAACGAATTGAAATGTGTTGCACTAACTTAATGATTATGAATTGCAAAAATTAATCGGATTGGGTGTTGTAACAGTATTAGGTGCAAAAAAGCTATTTCATAATCTAATTTAGTAATATTGATTTTTTAAACAAATCAGTTTGCCTCGTTGGTCTAGTGGTCGCAAGCTTACTGCTGAGGATGAGGTCTTGAGTTCGATTCTCGGGTCGGGCAGTGTTATTGGGTTTTACCATCTGGAATTTCTCAGTAGCAGCCCGGAGCCTGTATTTATATCCGGTTGATGGCAATAGGCTCGCCCCTATTAATAATATTAATAAATTGTTTTATTTGGGACAACATAGGAACCAATTTTGTTAGTCACACACAACTTAGATACTACAACTTATACACTAGGCCAAATTAGTGAGTCGTGTACATACGAGGCATTTCATGCGGACAATGATTCCGCATGAGATGCCTCAGCACAGGAGCTCCCGGATCTTCAGCCACGACTTTCAGGATGCTATTACTACTCCCCGAATCCTCCTCACTAGCGGTGCCACCTTTTTCCTGATGATAGCATGGATACGCGATTGGGCAAACATCCCCGAGGCACTACAGAAACGAGGGAGTTTCAACATCATCCTGAAAACAATGTTATATCGGACGCGCAAGGCCTTTAGCGTCTCCCCGTGAACAGCTGAACCACAGACCTCCCGTGTACAGGCCTTGATAGTACGCTTTAAACAATGTTATTTTGACCTGATCGGTACAGCAAAAATCTGCGCGCCAACATGTTCCCGCGGACCGGCAACACCCACCGCCACAAAATTGGCGAAATGTGTGTTTACTATATGTACACCTCTGCCTAACCCTTCGTGGATTACAGGCGTGATGTTATGATATGATAAGTAAACAAAACGACGAAATATTTGACAGCGGTTACTTAGCGAAATGTAAGGCCTCGTTCAAGGAGACGCGGGGCGTCAGGCGCTGCGAGCTGCCGGAAACACAAACATATGGCGATGTATAGAGAGTTCAAGGAGAAGCGTTTTTGCACGCGTTTGCTTGAATTGTAGCGTCGCATGTGGCGGATGAAGCGACGGGAGACACCGTTTAGGACGCGGTGGGTTTCGCGGCGGGTGATGCAGCAGCCATCTCCGCGTGTCCTTCGATGTGTGTAGGAAGGGGAGGGAGAGGTGCGGTGAGGGGTAGCCGCGGGCGTGGCAGCTGACGACGCCGCGTGCGCCGCTGCGGACGACGCGGCAGGCACAGCGCCGGGTACCGCTACTCCGCATGCGCCGCTCCTTCATAAACGTAACCACTAGTTACCATATGTTTGTCTTTGCGCGTGAAATGACGCGGGCCGCAGCACACTTCGCCTGTCCGTGAACTGAAAAAACGTCCGACGCGACGCGCGACGCCCCGCATCTCCGTAAACGAGGCCTAAGAATGCACCAACGATACTGATGTATGCATTATATTTTTGTAAGATTTTTTTTTTAAACATGATTAAAACGTTTGATATTTATTGTTTTTTTTTATTTTTCTTCTAAGACTGTAGCACTTAAGTTAAAAGTCAAGGTAAAAAACGTCGATTAAAAAACAAACTCGATTTTCAAGTCTGTCTGTATGACCGCTTAGACCTTCTAAACTACACAATGAATTTGAATGCCGTTCTCACCATAATTTAGAGCAACTTGCAGCAAAATGACACAAATCTTGGTTTAATTAAGGCTACATTCCGAATTACACCGTAATCGCTCACAGCGCTTACATCAATAATTTGCGTTCCGATTTAGATATCACGATTATGACAGCAGAGAACTGTCAGCAATTCGGAACGCTTGTGAACGCGCTCAGAATGCACTTGAATACTCATGGTTGGATTACAGTATTTCTTTGTGTATACACCACAAACTTCTTCTTCTTTGGTTAGGTGGCGGCTGTAGCCAGAAGCACAATTTCAAAAATGCCACGTTAGTTTTAAAATATGTTGCGTCTTAAAACAAAACAGCACAACTGTCATTTTTGACAGCGCTCACGGTGATAACAGTTTAGGGCACGATCAGCGTCATCGCAAGATAGCGCATGTCATGACGTCATCTATGACGATTCAGGGGATATCGTTATGGCGCTCGCTCACAATAATTCGGAACGACTGTAAGCACGCTCAAATCGATTACAGCTCAATTCGGAACGTGGCGTACCTAAATCTCGATTTTGAACTCGCCTTAAATCTTATTATTGCACAAACCGTGCGAAGCCAAAAAAAAAGCATGTGTTGCAAGGTCACATTTCGCATTTGAACAAAATGAGATTATGTCAATAATTCATTCGCCGTTCATTCTTTGCGTTCCGTTTTCAAATAAAAAGTGATGGTAACTCAGTTCTACGTATAGAGAAAAAAGAATTTGATTTGTAAATTGTTAATGTAATGAAGTCAGTGTTGGTTGTATTGTAGTTGTGTTCTCGTGTTATTTTTATAGTTTCATTTAGCGTCAGACAAAATACACCTACATACTTACATATACAAGGTGTAATTTTAATCACTGTTAACCTCTTAAGGGGTCATTGTACTCATCATTATGAACAACTTTTACTATAGGACATAACCCGAATTCGCCAAAAAAAATCAGGTGTTCCCTACATTTTGACGAGTTATCTATCTATATATATAAAAGGAGAAACTGACTGACTGACTGACTGACTGACTGACTGACTGACTGACTGACTGACTGACTGACTGACATATCAACGCACAGCCGAAACTACTGGGACTAGGAACGTGAAATTTTGCACACGGCTTCCTTTTATAATGTAGGGGAGCACTAAGAAGGGGTTTTTGGAAATTCGACCTTTAAGGGGGTAAAAAGGGGGTATTTTGTTTGTATGAAAAACCTTATTCCTTGAGTTAATAAAATTGAAACTTGGCCCAAATATTTATCTTAATAAATTATGAACTTTGTAATTTTTGGTTTTTCTAAATTACCCCCACGAGGGGGATTGGGGGGTGTCAAAAAATGTATGGAAGAATTTTAACGCGCTGTCATATTAACTCGAAACTCAGTATTTATACTTAAGACAAAAAATAAAGAATAACCTGTATCAAGGTTTTTCGAAAATCTACCCCGGACGTGGTGAAAAGGGGTTGTCAATTTTACAGGGGAGGATTTTACTGCGTGGCTTGATTAACTCGAAAATTGGTATAAATAATCTTTGAGTCAAGTTTTGGAAATATTCTAAACGATTGTTTTAAATTCCACTCCTGTGGGGGTGAAAAGCGGGGATTTAGTTTAGATGAAAAATCTTATTCATTTGGTTAATAAACTTGAAACTTGGCACGAATATTTGCCTAAATAAGCAATAAAGTTTCTTAATATTGGCTTTTCAAAACTACCCCTGACGGGGTGAAAAGGGGTAATTAGATTTTTAAGAGGAGGATTTTACTGTGTGGCTTGATTAACTCAAAAATTGGTATAAGAAATCTTTGATTCCAGTTATGGAAAAACCCGAAACGATTTTTTGAAATTCCACCCCTGTGGGGGTGAAAACAGGGGATACAGATTATATGAAAAATCTTATTCCTTTGGTTAATAAACTTAAAACATGGCAATATTTGCCTCAGGAAATAATATAAATTGTCACTCTTAGTTTTTTAAAACAAGTAAGGAACACTAGGGCCATAAGAACAGTAAGGAACAGTAGGGAAAAATGTTAACGCGCTGTCATATTAACTCGAAACTCAATATTTATACTTAAGTCCAAAAATAAAGAATAACCTGTATCAAGGTTTTTCTAAAATCTACCCCGGAGGGGGTGAAAAGGGGCTGTCAATATTACAGGGGAGAATTTTACTGCGTAGCTTGATTAACTCGAAAATTGGTATGAATAATCTTTAAGTCAAGGTTTGGAAATATCCTAAACGATTTTTTAAAATTCCACCCCTATGGGGGTGAAAACCGGGTTTATAGTTTAGATGAAAAATCTTATTCATTTGGTTAATAAACTTGAAACTTGGCACGAATATTTACCTAAATAAGCAATAAAGTTTCTTACTATTGGTTTTTCAAAATACCCCTGACGGGGTGAGAAAGGGTAATTAGATTTTTAAGAGGAGGATTTTACTGTGTGGCTTGATTAAGTCAAAAATTGATATAAGAAATTTTTGATTTCAGTTATGGAAAAATCCGAAACGATTTTTCGAAATTCCATTTCTGTGGGGGTGAAAAGAGGGGATACAGACTATATGAAAAATCTTATTCCTTTGGTTAATACACTTGAAACATGGCAATATTTGCCTCAGGAAGAAAAAAAAAAGAAAAAAATAAATAAATAAATGGATAAATTGTCACTCTTAGTGTTTTAAAACAAATAAGGAACACTAGGACCGTAAGAACAGTAAGGAAACTTTTTAACGCGCTGTCATATTAACTCGAAACTCGGTACTAATACTTTTTCGGAAGTCAGTGTCTTTGCATCTGTATTTTAGGTTTTTGCCACTGACTTCCGAAATTAAAGTTATTTTTCACTTTGTAGTGTTTGTTTTGGAAGTCGGTCGTTTTTATTGTTCACTTTTTAGTGGGTCTGTTTGTAATTTATCTGAGTTACAATAGCCTTATGACAACTGCTCATCACCTTTTACAAAACATTGCTTTTCCCGAAGCAGGGACGTTAATTGTTGAGGAGTTCTCTTGGTACTTCACCAACAGCTCCACTTCACCATATGCATTGTGACGAGCTTCTATTGCTTAGCAATAATTTTAAAGTAATGGAATCGCAACCCGTGAAATACTTATTATTGAGTTGTTCCAGTGGCCATCTTACCATCTGCGGTCTTCGTCATCAGTTCCACTTCACGAAATGTTGCTTTCCGAGAGGAAATGCACAAGTTCTATAAAAAAATACCAAAATTGCTATAGGTGCGCCTATATTGAAGAGTTCCCTTAATTTCTCTAGGATCCCATCATCAGATCCTGACTTGATGACAATGGGACCACCTGGAAAGTATACCCTTTCAAACAAAAAAAGAATTTTCTAAATCGGTCCAGCCGTCTTCGAGTAATCGGGGAACCATAAAAAAAAAGATTCCGAAGAACTGAGAACCTCCTCCTGCTTTGAAGTCGGTTAAAAGTAATTTATAGCCAGAGTGCATCTCATGACATTTCCAATAAGCCCCAACACGGCTAGGATACATTGTTTTATTACTGTTCCGAGTTCAATGGTACCATTTTCATCAGAAGCATTTATTTAAATTTGCTTCGTCATAGTCGTTTAACTATCTTAATCGAGATATCATATCGCCACCCGTGAAATACTTATCATTGATGAGTTCCTGTAGCCATCTTTGGTCTTCTTCGTCAGTTCCACTTCACCAAATCATACTTTCTGAATACAAATGCTTGATTTGTTAACGAAAATACCAAAATCACTATGTGTTTGCCAATAATATTTGAGGATTTCCCTCAATTCCTCATGGATCCTACCATCAGAACTGGATTTGGATAAAAATGGGACCAATCTGGAAGTGCAATCCTTTCAAATAAAAAATATTTTTTAAAATCGGTTTATAAATGACGGAGTAACGGTAACAAACATTAAAAAAAAAACATACAACCGAATTGATAACCTCCTCCTTTTTTTTGAAGTCGGTTAAAAATAGTAACGAAGTCAGAACTGTGCGTTGCATATATTTAAAAAGAAGTGATTGAACGAGTCTGTTGCGCACACTATAGTTTTTAGAATTTTTGTCCGTTTGTTGTTTGTCGGGATGTATGTTCCGGATTGGCGCAAAAACGGTTTATTGAATTTAGAGGAAATTTGGCATACAGATGTTTTAGAACCTGGATTATCACGTAGGGTAGGTACTAATTTGATATATTCCGACATACACGCGGGCGAAGCCGCGGGCAAAAGCTAGTGTTAGTATGAAAATCCATATCTGTCGTGTAAAAATGGAACGAACTTTTTGCTTCGACACATGGCAACCAAGGAGGTAACTTATCAAAGGCTTTATTTAAATCTCGAACTGACTTAGCAAATAGAGCTGTTTCAAAAAAAGAAACAAATGAACATATTGGCGCGTGAAAAATAATTGTCGTTTGTCATTTATTCTGGAATTTACAATTAATTGTAGAATTTCCGCTCCGTATTTGAGAAAAGTACTAAGGCCCACTTGCGTGTTCATGGGTTATCCTTTATAACTCGGAGTTAACAGCTAGAAAAAGCTAGGGATAATCAAATAATTCATCTTGCGCCACCAAGAGTTACAGGTAAACCTAGAGTTAAACTTTTAAATATCCGAACCGATGTGGGAGAGTTACGTCGCTAAACTCTGGGTTAGTGAAAGTAATGTCAAAATAAATTGACGTTATGAGGTCCCGCTGATAACTTATTTTGTATTTAATATTGTTTGACGTTATAGTAAGTGAAAAGGTACTATATCAGCAGGCAATTATATTCATGAACTCGTATAAAAATAACTACGCCTACGACTTACTAATGTTCCAATTACACATACAACAAAATAAACTAAAAATGTTGCCTACAGCGCCATCTGGCGGGAAAATGGCCATGAACAGATCGAAGGTTGCACCTTAAAAAATATTTTTCCAACTGACGTTTTGGTCAATCAATAAACTAAATCTCCATGGAAACCACATACAATCCATTAAAATGAAATGTCATGGCATAAAATTTAAGGACAAGAAAGTATTACGTATCGTAATGTAGTGTAAAAGAAATGGGTATAAAATTTCCGTTCATTGTTCGTTAATTCATCTTTGGTCGGATTACATATCAGGCCATTGACACTGCAATCCTATTTTATGTTTCGTTGATTGAACTGCAATGAATAGAATAGAATAGAATAGAATGCATTTATTTGTCACAATATTGTACAAAGCTGTTAAGTGCATTATAATATATTACGTCCATAATATTCTGCCGTTTCCGGCGTACAAATATTGTTGGTAAAATTATGGGTCATCATTACGTTATCAGGTACATACAATTATTAATAATAAGAATTACAAAATAAATTGAATAATAATTTAGAAAGAGCTTATATAAGTCAAAATTCAATGAAGTCAAGGAGATAAAATATGATTTATGGGCATTAATGTCAATTATTATTTAGGTAATTTTTCGTTCATAAAACCTTCAGTCGAATAATAACATTTGCTTAAAAGGAAGTCAAATAATTTACGTTTAAATATTCTGAGGCTGAGAGTTTTGAAGATGTCAGGTAATTTGTTGTAGACAGTAATGGACATGCAAATGTTCCCAACTCAAAAAATATTAATATCAGGTTATCTAACCCGGGGTTACGTTTTAGTGGCGCAACGCGTAAGAAGAGTTAAAATGTTAGTTATTAACTCGGAGTTTACAAACTCTACATTTATTCATTTAACCCGACTAAACATGCAAGTGGGCCTAAGTATGCATGCCTTGGTCGCAGGCAGGCTTTGATGGACTCACGTATGTGCGCCTCGACTTCGCCTCGGCCCACATTTGCACATTCGTTCATCAACGCCTGTTATCGGCCGCTGCAGTAACGTACTATTTGTAGTAGTAACTTAGAAACACATACAAAAAAAAACGCATTAGTTTTGGTCAATAGCTTTTTATTTATTTTTTCTTCGCTAGTGTGTTAAAAAACGTCGTTTAAGCCGCGTGAGCATCTGTTATTGCTCATTGTAAAATGTACTACTATTATTAACAACTCGCACATAAGTTGAGACCGCGAATCGGCAAACGTAAGGTAGAACGCCCTCGGGCTAGTGTGGTGGAGTGAAGCAACGATCTTCTCAGGGTGTCTGGTAGAAGCTGGATGTGAGTTGCTGAGAATTGAGCTGAATAGCGTGCGATTGGAGAGGCCTATGTCCAGCAGTGGGCTGCTGTAGGCTGGTGATGTGTGATGTGTACACAAGTTTCTTTAGCGAGCGTTCTGTAGTTCACCAGTCTTCTCTGTTTTCTGTTTTGCACGTAGATAACTATACAAAGTTTCCTTCACTAATGATCATCGCCGGAGCCGTCTTGACATTACTGCCAGTTCGTTTATCATTAACATCAATCTTAGCACTCGTATAGAATCCAATCGAAATCTTCTCCGTAGAAGTCACGTTATTCTGAATACCACCTGCCACCATCACCCACTTGATAGGATAACTCCACCAGTAATGACCGTTAAACTTTCTGGGATAGTTTGCAAAGACATTGCCTGTAAGGTAAGCTTCATAATCTACCTCAATTTCTAAGGTACCATGCGTGGCGGAAAGAGTAGCTACTACTGCTTGTCCAGGAGGCAATTCAACATCCACACTCGTAGTAGTTCCAAGAGTGACTGCTTTGGCTTTGCTCGTATAATTTCCCCAGTTTGCTGAAAAGGACATGTTGGTTGACCCAGCAATACTTCCTGCTTCGTAGTTCACGTAGTTCACATTGTAAGTTATCTCTTGTCCCACCGTCAGCGCCTTGCTAATAAACCAGCTAGTGGTGACAGTCTCTTCAATTTGATGTGAGATAGCAGCGTTATACTTCGCCTTTACTTGACTGTAGTTAACGAACTCTCGCGTGGATAAAATTACAGGTTTCGTATGGATCCCTGTGACTCTAGATCTTACAGGTCTCAAAGTCCTCTGGACTTGTGGCCATCCGAATTTGTGGTAGACATCTTCCCAGGGTGTGGAGCTTTTGACGAACACATCTGTAGGTTCTCGTCCTGAGAAGACACCACATATTTTTTTTAATCGATGGTCTTCAATGTTGAATGTCTGCCGCTCCTTGTCACTTATAATTTCTATGTTCTGGCCACTGAATTCTACTGCTGTGTCGGTCTCTGTTCGACCTGCCCTGATCTGGATTGCTATGCGGCCGTAGATCGCTGGTATGAAGAGAATGAGGAGGTATTTAGACACCATTGTGACCTGTAAAATATTTAAGCGATTAGTAGCGATTGAATTATTTGAATATTTGTAAATTACAGCTGGTGAACACTGTGGACAGCTTGAACATAGGCCTCCATATGACACGAGTGCACAATTTTAGTCCTGCGACATTTCACGACATAATTAAGGCTAGGGCGACTAAAATTAACAGTAGATTTCTTGGGGTTTAAAATAAATAGAAAACAGTAATTAACTTACGTAACAGGCTACAGATGTCCAAATAATATTTCCATGAACAAACTAAAATATACCTTTGAAACTTCATGTTATCGCTTATCACAAGAAAGAGCATTGGGTAATTGGTACAACGATTAAAATCGCATTTATTTGACCGCTAATGTTTGAAACTATTAGACAAAAATAGAAATAAGGAATATTTTATTAACCGACTTCCAAAAAGGAGGAGGTTATAATTATGTGGTCTGTATGTATGTTTTGTTGTTGTATGTGTGTTTACCGATTTCAACGTCAATTGTAGACTGATTTGGAATATTCTTTTTTGTTTGAAAGGGTATTCTCTCGAGGTGGTCCCATTATCATCAAGTGAGAAACTGATGAGGGGATCTCCCATGGAAATCGTGGGAAATCCTCAAATTTTATAGGCACACCTATAGCGATTTGGGTATTTTTTATAGTAACCGGTGCATTTGCTCTTGGAAAGCACCATTTGGTAAAGTGGTGAAGACCACAGATGGCCACCGGAACTAATAATATTATTAATAACCCCACCACCGTATCTCTACGTTGACGCCGTGGTGGGGCTTGCGCGCTCCTGAACTCTAGATCTGTGCCGATAGAGTTTACTTTGCCGAAACGAATCTAGGGTGAGGAGCCAGACCAAGAGAGATACATGAACCCGCAGGGCAGCATGTGGCGAGCTGTTGGGCAGTAGCGACCCCACGGATCCTATCTCCCGGGAGAAGTCTTGTTCCTCACCTCTGGCTTGCCTTTATTGGCCGTCTGGAGTGAACACTGACGAGGAACAGAGTTCCTACCTCATTCTTGTCTTTATTGGCCGGCTTGAGTGGAGATTCGCTAGAGCAAACGTGCTCGCAGGAAGGAAGTGTTCCAGTAAGTGCTGGTAGGGATCTTGACCATCTTCCGGGCTTTGGGATTGTCCTGATAGTCGTGGAATACCTCTCCACTCCTCATAAGCACCTCAGGACATGTTGCCCCCTTGTCACTACGACACTATGTGCTAGCGACCGTTTTCGGGGGCCCATTATTGAGTGTGCAAGTCACCCCCTGCCATTTTATCCGTGTATTACTTAGCATTGATCAGGCAGGGGACATAGTTTTTCCATAGTTCTTGGTAACCAATCCACTATAGCCACCCAAACCCATAGCCCAATATGTTTCGTTTCCATGTCCTACAATAGTCCTGCGCCAACCGGGGGTTGTCCTTGGGTGCATTTGCATAATGCATACAGGGATAGTCGTTGGTTGGTGCCTCCTCATCGTTTAAAATTGTCTAAGGGGCCTCTGCGAGTTGGCTTCGGCCCCTCCTACGCCTTCCAAAAGTCCGGGACCCCAGGGTCCCGAGATATAAAAACAAATATTAATAATATGTATTTCACGGGTTGAGATTCGATTACCACAATATGGTTGCTAAGCAATATTTACCTATGCTCGTAACAATTCCTAAGGTGATTCCCGGTTCTTCCCAGGAAAACTCCTCAGCAATATTGCTGACGTTAATTAACGTCCCTGCATCGGGAATAGCAATATTTTATAAAAGGTGATCAGCAGTTGACATTAGGCTATTGTAATTTAGATAAATTACAAACTGACCCACTAAAAAGTGGATAAATAAAAAACTTAAAAAAAAAACAATAATCGAATAAATACTTTAAATAGATTCTCTTTCTTTCTTTTCTTTTCTTCTTTTTTTATGTGTTCCAAGATTACTCGAAGACTACTTGACCGATTTGGAAAATTCTTTTTTTTGTTTGCAAGGATATACTTTCCAGGTAGTCCAATTGTCATCAGGTCAGGATCTGATGATGGAACACCTATAGCGATTTGGGTATTTTTTATAGTAACTTGTGCATTTACTCTCGGAAAGCACCATTTGTAGAAGTGGAACTGATGACGAACACCACAGATGGTAAGATGGCCACCGGAACAACTCAGTAATAAGTATTTCACGGGTTGCGATTCGATTACTTTAAAATTATTGCTAAGCAATATAAGCTCGTCACAATTTATATGGTGAAGTGGAGCTGATGGTGAAGTACCAGGAGAACTCCTCAACAATTAACGTCCCTGCATCGGGAAAAGCAATGTTTTGTAAAAGGTGATGAGTAGTTTTTGTCATTAGGCTATTGTAACTTTGATTAATTACAAACCGACCAACTAAAAAGTGAAAAATAACTTTAATTTCGGAAGTCGGTGGCAAAAACCTAAAATACAGATCCAAAGACACCGACTCCCGAAATTAAAGTTATTTTTTGTTTGGAAGTCGGTTGTTTTTTTTTTTCACTTTATGTAGTCTGTTGAGACAACCTTTCAGAAGAACGGTACTATATCCAAACTTTAACATTTTTGAATGCAGCAAAAAAACAACTAAATATTGCAAATTCCACCAACACAGCTGTTCGACTGGGCAAAATCCATCATCTGAATGGTATCGTGCGCGCTGATTGGTTGTTTCAAACTCAATTGGTGGATTTTGTAGACAAAGTCTAAAGGGAGCTTAACGACCAATCAGAAGCTACATTCAAAACTCAGTAGATGGACTTTGCTTATGTATGTGCGTCCCGGTGAGGTATGCCCTTTGACGTGCTTTCCGAGGCATGGAGGGAGTTTCGGAAAAGATAGTCACCCATCCATGAACCGACCTCGGCAAGCGTAGCTTAACCTGATCGATCGAACCGAGCGGCTGTTATTACTTAGCCACGGGCCCCTCTTATTCCTGGTAATCTTTATAAAACAATCGCAAGTTCACTGTCCAGTTTCATCACATGATTTTTCCTGAAAATGTAGAAGTAGAAATTAGACAACAATATTACATCAGACAGTTTTCATAGAACATGATGTAACGTTTCGGACTTTACGTAAGCGACAGCCTTTTACACTTATCACCTAAATACCTACCCACATTATTGTTTACTGAAAACAGTGACTAAAGTGTGGTTTATTTATCGTGAACGTTTTTCCTCGTTTATTATATGAGTGGGTAATTTAATGATGTGTACAAATTTTATGACTCTTCGTCCTTGTCGCAGAATGATTGTAGAATCCGCTGTTTTACAAAACCGCTAGTTGTTTTACAAAACAGTTCCGTTATGTATAACAACTAAACGACGTTTAGCGGTTTTACATCATTACTAAACTTTATTATCCATCACGCAGGATTATCTAAGCGTTTTGTGTTTATCAATGCAGCGGGTCAACGATTAGACGTTATGTTAAAAAGCGTGAAATGAAAAGTCAGATTGTAGATTTTAGTACTAAATTTTGACGCTCATGGCTCTTTGTGTCATGGCAATAATAATGGCATCCGAAACCGAAATAAATAAAACGAGTAATATTTTTTTTCAGATAGGTTTGCTCTTGACTCTAGCCTAGGTCAGAGGTGACAGAGACAAAGTTGACGATGGAGCGAGCTTACCCAGAAGGAGCCTGTTAACTCTCACTTTGAAGAGATCGGGCTTGTATGCGTTCGGAAACACAGACGCAGGCAGAGTTCCATTCCTTTGCTGTGCGCATCACAAAAGACATTTGGAAACGCTTAGTGCGAATTGCTGGAATAGCAACTAGGTAGGGATGGTAACCTGCAGTGCGTGTAGATATCCGATGGTAGAAGGTGGCAGGCGGAATGAGGTCGTGGAGTTCTTGAGCACACTCACCAAAGTACAATCTGTAGAAGACCGACAAGCAGGCAACCTCGCGGCGATGAGCCAAGCTGTTAAGCTTGGCATCCACCAGTCTTACGTCGCCAATGAGCCTTTTAGCTCTGCGTTCCACCGAGTCAAGCGCAGCAAGTTGGTATTTGGCTGAGCCGTCCCAAAGATGGCTGCAATACACCATCCAGGATCTGACTTGCGCTTTGTAAAGGGTTAAAAGCTGTCCAGGCGTAAAGTATCGCTTCACCCTATTTAGGATGCCCAGTTTCTTGGCCGCAGTTTGGGTTTTATAAATGTCAACTCTATGCCTAGGGGCTCGAGCCGATCAGTTACAGGAACAAATGTACCCCGAAAAGTAGGAGTTTGGTCGAAACGACTCCTTTTAGCGGTAAAAAGACACGCATGTGTTTTGATGCCGTTAAAAGAAACCAGATTATCATCACCCCACTGGGAGACAAGGCTTAAGGTCAAATCTGTCCGCTCTACCATGGCCTCTCTCAAGGAATGAACTTCGGCCCCGCTGGTTTTTGCGCTGGACAATTATTTCTCTGAAACTCTACTGTCATTTGCGTACCCAACAATACCAGGCTGAAGTAGGTCATTGATGTGCAGCAGGAAAAGAGTTGCAGAGAGAACAGACCCCTGAGGAACTCTGGCATCAATAGCCATAAGGTTGGAAGAGCAGCCATCAACGACTTCTCTACTTCTCTGATATGAGTGAAAATAACCCTTACTCGAGTGAAAACAGTGAAAATTTTAATATAAAATTTTCAGAGTTTTATGATAGTCAGTCCTAAAAATACTAAATACCCAAGTAACTGCGACCAACTTGGAAGTAACGCTCACCGGCCGCTACGGTGCCACCGGCCCCGCTCGCTTCGCTCGCTCGGCTCGCGCGTGGTTGGTCACTGTTCTAACCGAACTTACCGGTATATAGGTAACGGTGCCCTAGCTTAGTTATTGCGACCAATTCGGCATTAGAAGCCACACCAAACGCTTATTGTGACTGCAGATAAGCCATTCTGTAACACGTCTAAACGTGGGTAGCTGTATTGTAAAACGTAGTGCAATGACGTTGTTTAGCTGTTTTACATAATTCATATTCATTCATTCATATTCACAATCGTTTATTTGCTAATATGGGTAATTACACAAAGTTATTGAGAGTAAAGCACAGTCTGACCATATTACACCTTGAGGCATGCAAATCACAAGCTTATTGTTATAATACATTTTCTTGCAAAAAAATTACAATTAATAGTACAATTTAGTTTTATTCATTTCACCGTAGCTATTTGCAAATAATAAAAGAAACATACTAAATAAAATTGATAATAATGTCACTTGAAAAATTGAAGTTTAAAAATAATGATGTCAAGATACAAATGTGAATAAGTACCTACCTACATGTCATTATTTGGTAAATTCAATATAAAAAATAATAATGTCAATAGTTTAATTAAAATTAGAAATGTCATGTATTAAATGAGAATGTCAAGATATATCTGTAAATAAATGTCAATGTAAATGTCAAAGTATAATAATGTCAAAGTATAACAAAAATTAATAATTAAATTAGTGCACTAGTTACATCAATATGTCCTTACATCCTCCATTAAATAATCCTGAACACTATAGTAACATTTACTTAGCAAAATTCTTTTTAATTTCTTTTTGAATGCTTCGATTGATGAAGTTTCTAGTATAGACTTAGGCAAGTGATTGTATATTCGAGGCGCCATACTGAAAATGCTTTTGGAAAATAAGGCTGTCTTGCTAGATTTGCAGCTAATTTTGTCAGTGTGCCGCTTACTTCGGTACTTATCAAAAAGACTTGTTACTTTTTGCAAAGCTAGCAATCTCATAAATGTAAACACATGGCAATGGTAATATTATGCTCGACAAAATATGGCCTACAGCTATCAGTCTGGTTGATATTAAACATACCTCTAATACACCGCTTTTGTGCCTTGAATGTCATATCCCTATTGGTGGAATTACCCCAGAATATAATACCATACTTTATCAGGGATCCCACATAGCCATGGTATGCTGCAAGTACAGCAGATGTGTGTACCGTTTTACATAACGGCGCTGTTATGTAAAACAACTAGCGGTTTTGTAATACACCGGATTGTACAATCCATCTGCGACATCTATATTAGTTGACGATGACGCCAAGTGTCGGAATAAAGTTTAAAATTCATAAATGGCTCGTTGGTTTAAACCTGGGTCTTAAGATACTTAAGCCTTGTTTTTTATCGACTTCAAAACTAAAAACTTTATTAAAAGTGAAAAATAATTTTAGGTTCGGAAGTCGATGGCAATTTGGCAACAAATAAAACCGAAAATATCGACTTCCATAACTAAAATACTTTTTAACTTTACCTGTAGGTACATACTTAGTCGCTTTTCGATGTAGGGCAAAACTTGGCTAATTCGTGATATGCAGCTATTCGGTGATAGATAATTGTGTTTTATTACCAAGTTACTACTGACTTGATAAATGTACATTTTTCAATCATTATAGTATTTGCCACATTTTTAGATATAAGTTAGCAAAACTTATTTTGTCTACTATATCACAGTAAATTTAAAAAATAGTCTGATCAATGAATCGAATTTTACAAGTAAAAAACAAAACTATCACCGATTACCCAAGTTTTGCCCTATATTTTTTGTGCGATATGGTCGACTGTGTTCAACATAACACGAATACCGAAAATCCCCGGCCAAAGCCCAAAGCTCTTCAGAACCTACGGGAAGAATCTAGGAATAACCCTGATGCGATTGTTCACCACATTTACATAAAACTATAAAAACTAAAGACTCTTTTTGATTATTTACGAATGACGCATTCAACTTAGGTACCTACTTGGCAAAAATAAAAATGTCATTCTTGAGGTCATTATTACACATTAATGCTGTTTACGTCATTTAGTTGTTTGATTCAAAGCCTAGGCTTCCTAAATGTTTTTAATGATTAAGTAATTTCATCATTAGGTATTGTAAGGTTGGCAATGTTTTATTCATGAAAAATGCAATCATAGCTTGTACAGACGCCAGCACATCAAGCTACCCAAAACTGTCAAATTTTCCCAATCAACCTTGAACCTAATGCTTTAGCAATAAAATCGAAAATCTATTAAAGAAATTTGACAGATTGTAGTAGCTTGATGTGCTGCCGTCCATACATACCTACGAGTTTAAGTATATGAACAGGGGTTGACTGTTTTGAGGATGATAAGTATCTTATAAAGGGTGCGGCCTATATCAGATTACTTAGACATGATAAGATATATCCCTCACACACATACACACACACACACACCCCAACACGCACGCACACACTCATACTCGTAAAAGTGATTGTATTTGTATTTTTAGTTTTTCCTCTCTGCTTTTCTTTTTTTATACCTGTTTAGCTCGTACCTACGTTTATGATGTAAGGGAAGAGCGGCGCCTTCAGCTACAGGCATTTTTTATGCTTAAATGGAGACTCCTCGATATGCAGTGTAAGCCAAATGAGATGTATGAAATAAACAATTTTTTTTTTTTTTTTTATAAAGGACTAGCTCTGCCCCGCGACTTCGTTCGCGTGGAAGTCGTAAGATACGACACAATATTAATATACTAAAATAACAGCCACATTTTAATAAAACTCCCTCGTCCCCCGACCCGCCGCGTTGCATCGCCCGCCCGCGCTATTACTTCGTTTTCGCTTAGTGTTATTTCTGACTCTTTTCTTTTTGCTCGGCTCCTAAGGGTCGTAGCGTGATGTTAAACAGCCTAAGTATAACTATCCTCGAGACTTGTGCTACCGAATGCAAAAAGTATTTTTCAAATCCGACTTTTTGTTCACAATTTCATGGGTTTTAATGTTTTTGCGCGGAACCCTAATTATTTTTCTAAAATAAAAGTAGCCTACGTTACTCCTCGTAACATCAGCTATCTGCCAGTGAAAGTCCCGTCATAATTGGTCCAGCCGTTTCGGAGATTAGCCGGAACAAACAGACAGACAACATTTTTTAAAATTGCTGCTTTTTTGTTATAAGTACCGTGTACACTTTATTAAGCATTTAGTAAAAAGTTGTTATTTTGACATTACAAACACATCAATTTTATTTATTTGTATGTATGTATGTTTATATAGATTAATTTATAAGAGTATCTGTCTGTGTGACGTACACAATATTTTCCTACCAATATTTTCGTACATAATATTAGAATTAGTACTACAATTCCTTAAGTTAGTATAATCCTGAAATGTTAAGATTTCATAAAAAAAGTCATTCAATAGACTTACTTGGTCTTACAGTTGTATTGATTACTTTAATGATTATAATTCTGTAAACTCATATTTGTTACGGTCGCGTATCATACTTTGATCAACATACACCCAGACACTGAGCTGCAAATCGCAAAAATCGTAAGAAAATTTGAATTTCGCGGGCTACCTTAGCGCTTACCCCTTAATGCAGTTGATTCTACTATTTATTTTGTTTGAAAACTGCAATTTTTAAATTTTCCATTAACTACTAATCTTCGTGTTTTAAGATGTTTCGATGGCCTAGTACTGTGCTCGTTTTAATTTAATGTCGTACGTCCAGATCCATATTGTATGTACCAGTGTAGAGATAGATCTACATTAAAATTAAATACCTATATTCTGATCTTATCGTGTCTAAGTAATCTGATATAGGCCGCACCCTTTTTTTGCCGCCTCTTACCAGACGGGGACTTACATTTATAATATTACATAAGATATTGTACCTTTAATAAATTACACATAATATTTGTTTACATAGCACGCACATCATACATCATGGATTTGGAGACGGCATTTGGAAGGCGATCAATTTGCACATCAAAGTGTAGGAATCACGTAAAAATTGACAATTACAATTGATCGTTTCGGGGACTCTTTACAAGTTCTCACGGGTAAAAAAGTAAAAGTAGTACAAATCTTAGGATCACTAACAAGCACGATAGAAAAGAATCTTATACTAACCTACCATCTACACTACACAGGTCATTCTGACCATGGTTATCTTTAAAAATCATAATCACTCTCCTGTCCTTATCCCAATTTATTTGTGGTCGGCGCAACATGTCTTCTTCTTCCAAACTTCTCTATTAGTCGTCATCTCTGTAGTCATCTCCTTTCTAGCCATATCATCTTCCACACAGTCCATCCATCGTTTCTTTGATCCTCCCCTACTCTTGTAGCCTTCATCCGTCCACATTCATACTCAAATCTTTTCTCACGACATTTTCCTCATTCCTTCGCATCACATGTCCATACCATGATGACCGATTTCCACACAAAGATAGAAAAAGTTGAGAAAAGATGGGCCTACATAACCGTACATTGTATATTCAATGTACGTTCGGGGCACCCAGGGCAGCCAGCCATCCATCATATTAGCCTATAATGTGCCCACTACTGGGACACAGGCCTCCTCTCTTCGAGAGAGAGTGGGCTGTAATCTACCACGCGGGCCCAGTGCGGGTTGGTAGATGTCACGTCTTTGAATTTTTGGTTCTAGGACATGACGGTTTCCTCACGATGTTTTCCTTCACAGTTTTGAGAGCAGTGGTGACGAAATTATTTACACAAAGTAAAGCACCTGCATGGGTTCGAACCTACGAACAACTCGTAAGTCGGGGCCGTTACCACTGGGCTACCACTGCTCTACCACCTCTAGCCATCCATCAGTTGATAATTATTTTTAAAAGAGTAACCGTGGAGTTTCTTGTCTGCTCTTCTCCATAGGAAACGACCAATTGGAACCGTGCACCTAGCTTCTGACGTTTAATAAGTGCCCATGTAGATTTATGTGAAATTAAATACTTTGAATTTGATCCGTGAGAAGATATTTTCATGTTTTTTGATTTTTGTGTGTAAAACCATGAAAAATTACATCACATTGAAAAGTGTTATTATGTAAAGACATTGCAAAACAATAAGCCACACTGTAGAATCCATTTTACTGTATGACATAATATTTTGATGAAAATAATTTACTTTCTGAATCATTTTTCATGGAATTTGTAGCAAAATGTTGTATATAATTGCATCATTTTTGTTGTATTCGTTTGGCATGACGTTGTCTGCATTAGTATGGTCACCATATTAAGAAGGACTAAATTCAGGACAATCTTTCAATGTTGTTCAAATGTTTTGCATCAAAAGATTATGGGATGCTAGAGCACAGTCTTTGTTACGCATTTAAGTAGTTTTTCTTAACGTTTTTTGATTTTTGCACTTAAGAAACTATGTATCATCTGGATGGTAATTGATAACCCTCATTTTGGGTGAGTACAACGTTACCTGAGAGATCCCTATTATTATAGACCAAATTAACTACTACCCTGAGCCTGCTATTTCATTTCATTGACACTCAAACCTTTCTCACAATAGTGTGCTCGTAAGTACGTCTCTTGAACGAACTTTTTTCACAAAGAGCATCTGAATCAAGGAGCATACCTAGGTATGGAATCATAGCAGGTGGCGTTCTATAGTTTCTGTCTAACCCCATGAAAAAAGTATGTTGGCGTGAAACGTCATGCTCATTAAATGTCTCGCTGATGGTGGCGCGTGTGTTGGATCATTCGGTTCCCTACAAAATGGTTGAGCTGGATGGTGCTGATCCACGCGTCATGTTCGTGAACGGGCGCCGTCAGTGGAGACTGGTCATCTCTTAACTGCCAGGGCTTATTTTTAATCTTATATTTTGAATTGATTTTAATTATTTATTTTTTACATTGTTCTCACATATAGAAGCAACAAGAACAATGTACCCAGGATTTTGTAATAATTTTGATTTAAAAGAGTGTCCATGGAGTTTCTTGCCCATTCTTCTCCATAGAGATCTACGTTTTGGAATGGGCGACTAGCTTCAATTTGCTGACTAATTGACTGACTCTATAACAATTCAAAAGTGCCTGTAATTAGTTTAATTGAAATAAATGCTTTGAGTTTGAATTCCCAACCCCGATCTCTTTAAAATGAGAGTTAACAGGCTTCTTCTGGGTAAGCTCGCTCCATCATCGACTTTGTCTCTGTCATCTCTGACCTAGACTAGAGTCAAGAGCAAACCTATCTCAAATAAAAAAAATACGTAGAGTATGTTGTATCATTGTATGTGGGTATATGTGTATCTCCTGAATTTCATAACATGGACAGCCTAGTTATTCATGCTGCTAACTTCACTATGTATATACACAATCTGAATAAAAAGGGAACGGTCTTTTGGTAAATCATTCAGTTCTTAATTGAGACCCGAAGAAGCAACAGTGGGAACAGTCATTCAATTTTGAGTATTGTAGTTTTTGATTAATTACCTTTAAAAGTTTTTGAGTGAAAAGTGTTTGGAAATTGTGTTAAAATAATATCTTGTGTGAGTAATAATTTTTATTTTAAATAATTTACTGGGTTTAACATAGTTTATTATGTTATAAGGAAAACAAATTTAATTTATAAGGAAAATTTGATGTTAACTTATATAAATAGCTCTAAGAGTGGAGCTATTTTTCTCTAAAGTCAAGATTTTGTTCAATAAAATCAAAGTTTAATAGGCTCGCATATTACATGGAACTTAAACATGACTAGCGAAATGTGGGTGTACTATATGTACACCCACCGTGTGTGTGTGTATCTACACCTCTGTATAGCCCTGCGGGGAGGACAGGCGCGGTGTTCTAACTAATATTATAAATGCGAAAGTGAGTTTGTTTGTTACGCTTTCACGCTAAAACAGTTGAACGGATTTGGATGAAATTTTGCACATGGGTAGACCATGTCCTGAGTTAGTACATAAGATACTTTTTATTCCGATATTCCCACGGGATCGAAACTTATGCGGCAAACGCGGGGCGTAGCTATCTGCTCCCCGCGTTTGCAGTACAACACTAGTTACAACACTAGTGTTGTTAATAACAATTCATATTAGTACCTAGTTTGTTACATTTCTTAACTCGGCTGCCTACAATAATTCGTATTTTCAAACGTAGGGATGTGATAAGATTACTCTTTTATTTGTTTTGTTATGATTGCGTCACCTAAGGATAAACCGATGAGTTTATATACCTACTTAATTGTTTATATACTTAATTGTTCATTTATTTAACTTTTACACCTAGTAGGTATAAGTTTAATCCAGCGATTTTTTATTTTGACAGACTTTCCATACAATAACTGTCACGACGTCAATTTTATTCCGCGGATAAAATATACCTATGTGACTTTGGTTAAATCAGCGCTAAGTCAAATTATATTTAATTTAATTTTCATAAATAAACTGATATAATCTACCTACTCATGAGAGCAGTGGTGGCCCAGTGGTAACGGCCCCGAGTTACCAGTTGTAGGTCGTGGGTTCGAACCTAGGCAGGCAGGCGCTTTACTTTGTGTAAATAATTTCATCACCACTGCTCTCAAAATGGCGAAGGAAAACATAGTGAGGGAACCGGCATGTCCTAGAACCAAAAGTTCGAAGACGTATGACATCTACCAACCCGCACTGGGCCCGCGTGTTGGATTACAGCCCATTCCTTCTCGGAGAGAGGAGGCCTGTCCCAGCAGTGGGAACATTATTGGCTGAATTATGACAACCTACTCATTACAAAGTTTTTTTAAATGAGTTGTGTTTTGCAATATGTGGTTAGCTAGCGACCTCGACAATTGATCATATTATTGTTGCCTGAGCAACAGCAGAAAGTTCGGTAAGCTCCCTAATGCTCGGTTCCTATAAAAGAAACGAATCGTTATGCTTACCAATGGTAGCATTTTCCATTGCCAAACTGGGGCATAGATCGCGTCAGCTAAGTTTACCTGTGATAGCTACTTCCTTAAGGAAGGTTCTACTATGCCAAGCTATGAGGTATTTGCTTCTTTATTGGTAAAGATACAAGAGTCTTAATTTTAACCAATAACGGTCCGTAAAAATAGGAATCCGCCGTAAGGCCTGCTTTGGGTAGCGTCAGGAGTCCGGTTACCTCCTTCCCTACTACTTCCACAACTAAAATCCTTTAAAAAATACAATTTTTTTTTTATCTCATAACACTTTAATATGCAGTTAGATAACATAATATCACGCCTGTTTCCTCAAAGAGCTGGGCAGTGAGTGCCTCGTTGGTCTAGTGGTCGCAAGTGTTACTGCTGAGCAGGAGATCGTCGGAAAAAGTGTTATTGGGATTTTCCATCTGGAATTTCTCAATAGCAGTCTGGAGTCTGGATTTGTGCCGGGTTGATGGCAGTAGGCTCGCCGCCTAATATATGTGCCGGGTTGATGGCAGTAGGCTCGCCGCCTAATATATGGGACGAAATGTGGCTGTAATTTAAGTACAATTTATTCTGCTCATATTAGTTGCGGTGGACTCAAATGATTTCCTCTTCCATTCTCTCCTGACATCCGTCGCATTTTATCATTCACTCAAACCAATGCGACAAACTCATCGGCGTAATGTTGCTTGCCTGTCGGTCTTCTACAGACTGTACTTCGGAGAGTGTGCGCAGGAGCTCCACGACCTGATCCCACCATCGCCCTTTTACTACCGCACTACCAGCTACCAGACGTACTGCAGGGTACCATCCGCACTAGGTTGATATCCCGACCAATCGTACTAAGCGCTTCTCCCCCATATTTATTATGCGCACAGCCAAAGTGTGGAACTATCTGCTAGCGTCTGTGTTCCCTCCCACATATAACCCGTCTGCCTTCAAAGCTAGAGTGAACTGGCATATTCTGGGCACGCTCGTTCCAACATAGACCTGTTCCATCGCTTTCCATCAGGCGTGAGCGAGGTCAAGAACAGGCCCATTTACCTATTAAAAAGAAAAAAAATATTTTAACTAAATAACTTTCCTCTTGTTACAGTTTACTAAAGAACAACAATAAAATGACACCAACATCATTCGACTTAGTTAACATACGAAACTGCAATTTTAACAAGATGAACGGTTCTGGCATATCCTGTAACTGTTCTGTTGACGCTGGACAGTGTACCCTGGTAAACCAAGATTCTAATGAGGTTATGGACAATAATGAAGACGGCATACTTAAAGAAGACTATTCTAATGGAACCAGAGATATAGGAATCCTTGTTGGAAGGGTTCTTAACGTGTTTAAGGATCTGATTATATTGGAGACTTCTTACATAGCAAAGTCCCTGCTTGATTTCGATGACCTGATTATGATGGCTTTTAAAAACAGTCAACTGAAACACCTGAAAATAAAAGAACTGCCCGATTATGAAGACCGTACTAATATTACATATACGCTAAAATCTCTCAAAGCAAAAATTTCAAAGTTTTTGCAAGACCAATTGAATTGGAAGATGACCGCATACTATTTCGCTCTGTTAACTGGCTAGGAATTTTATATTCCAGCTGGAATTTTGTCCAGTTGTATTGTGATCATTTGTATTGACTTGAAAGTCAAAAACTCTTGTAGAACCCAAGAGTATTTTATGTCTATTTTCGAGAAGAAAGAATAAGGATAATCCCAGCACTGACTGAAGAAGATGGCTGGGTTATATTTGATGTAAACGATGGAGCGGCAGGTGCTGTGCCGAAATTATGGGAAGCCATATACAAGGTGTAATATAAATAAGGCATAACCTCTTAAGGGGTCATTGTACTCATCATTATGAACAACTTTTACTATGCGACCAAATCTGAAATCACGAAAAAAAAATCAGCTGTTCCCTACATTTATGTTCGCATGACTCGCCAAAATGTAGGGAACATCTGATATTTTTTTCACGATTTCACGTTTGGTCCCATAGTAAACGTTGTTCATAATGTTGAGTACAATGACCCCTTAAGAGGTTGTGCGTTATTTATGTTACACCTTGTTTATGGTGTTGAAGATGCAACTAAATAGTAATGAACATTTCTACTTACTAAAAACTGTGTGAAGTGTGAATCTGTTAATATCTATGTCTATGAAGGCAGAGAAGGGTTAGCTCTTCATTGTGAAGGATTTCAAGATCTCCTAATAATTGTAAGTTTATTAATTTTAAGAGATTTAGGACAGAAAAGTGAAAAGCAATTTATTTTTAAGACTCATTTACATGGAGTAAATTAATTGCTTGTAAAATGCAATTAATTGAAGCAATTTTAAAACTTGTACCATAACAGTGATTCAGTGGTAGGTACAAAATATGACATTGCTTGTAATTATTACATTTAACGATTAACTAAATGTACGTAAAGCAATTTATTTGCTTGTTAAATGCAATAAGTTGTAGTAATAAAATTTATAGCGTTTAAACAGTGTTTAGATGGTACAACTTTTAAAATTGCTTACAATTATTGCCTTCATCGGACAACCAAATTGCTTAGTGTAAATGGACGTTATATCTGAGGATTTTAATTGCTTTTTGAATGCTAAAACTTGAAACAATAATAAAAGTAGTACCATTTTAATGCAGATAGGTAGGTGGGTACTATACTTGGCTTATTTGTACAGATATCCGCGTATATATTCGATACAAAATGTACTTCATTCGAATAGGGTGTATTTTGTATTGGACAAATAACGCAAATATTTGAACAAATTCGCCAAGTGAAGTGCGCGTTCTGCGATTGACAAATTTTTAATATTACTTCAAATTATTCCATTCGACAAGTAACTAAATTGCTTCTTGTAAATGGTTCTGTATGATGAAATATGGCACTCTTGGTAACTGTCTGCAATGTAACGTAATTCTAATCTTTTGAGTTTCTGAGATTGACCTGCAGAGTGAAAACAGGAACTCAAATAAAAAGAGAAAACAGACCAAAGGAGTTATCACTTCATAACTTTAGGTGTAACTAATTAAAATAATTTGGATCCTTACAGGGGGTGAAAGTTCTCATGAATATTAACAACTTTTACTAAGTTGACTAACTCTGAAATATCAAAAAAAAAAATCTCTGCTGTTTCATACAAAAATACAATCTCAATCAAAGCATTTATGTATTCATGAAAGAGATGGGATTTTTTTCGCAATTTTTATGGGTCCCTTAATATAACTTCTTTATATTCCTGAGTAAATAATTACACCCTCTGGAAGATACCAATGCTTTTGATTACTACAACCTGTGTTGGAAAAATAACACTGCCTATTTTTTCTTTTGAAAAAGCACTTGGTTTAGCCAGGAATCGAACCCGATCTTTTTGACAAAAAAATAGCAGGGCATATTGCACCAATTAATAGTTTTACCGATAAGGATTAAATCGGGCAAGAGAAAGTAATATTGTGTGGAAAATCCAAGCAAATGGATTTCTTTTTTTTACAATTTTCTTGCGTATCGTAGCTGACTAGAAATGGTCGTTATATTTTCTTTCAAAACTGAAAGTTTTTAACAATGATTTTATGACATAGGATATTGTATATGAAAGTTCTACGAAAAATTGATATTTGTGATTCAGGATGGTATATTTTTTGCATTAAACATCGTGTTCAATTCGCTAAACAGGTGTACCTAGTGTTTTTTCGAAAAAAAATAAATATGCTGTTTTAGTTTTCTATAAGAATTACTCTTTTACCTAGGTTTCTCTATTTGTCATACTTAGTTAATGTTTTCGCCCTGCAATTCACATCTCAAAAATTTGTCTTGTTTACTGTAGGATTAAATAGTTTTTGAATTTCGCCGAGTAGATGTATAGATAGGTAGGCATGTATAGTGTATATGTATACGTCTCAGGAATATTATTATCTTTAAGAGATTTTAAACAGTAAAGTCAAAAGCGATTTAGTTTTAAAGACTCATTTACACAGCATTTTGATTGGCTGTTAAAAGTGATAAATTGAAGCAATTTTAAAAGTTGTACTATTTAAATACATAGGTACTATACTTGGCCTATTTATACAAATATTTTGGGTTATTCGTTACAAAATGTACTTTATTCGAATAGGGTGTATTTTGTATAGCCAAATAACGCAAATATTTGGGCAATTTCGCCAAGTGAAGTGCTTTTAAGCAATGTTCAGCGATTGAGCAACTTTTGATATTGCTCAGAGTTATTCCATTCGACAAGTAACAGAATTGCTTCTTGTAAATGGTTCTGTATAAGCAGAAGAGCTTTAGGATTAGAATGATGAAATATGGCACTCTTGGTAACTGTCTGCAATGTAACGTAATTCTAATCTTTTGAGTTTCTGAGATTGGCCTACAGAGCGTAAACATGAATTCTCAAAAATAGATAAAAGTGGCCAAATGAGTTATTACTTCATGATTTTAGGTGTAAGTAATTAAAATCATTTGCATCCTTACAGGGGGTCTAAATTCTCATGAACATCAACAACTTTTACTAAGGGACCAACTCTGAAATATCAAAAAAAATCTCTGCTGTTTCATACAAAAATACAATATCAATCAAAGTATTTATGTATGTGTAAAGAGATGGGATTTTTTTCGCAATTTTTATGGTTCCCTTAATATAACTTCTTTATATTCCTGAGTAAATAATTACACCCTGTGAAAGATACCAATGATTTTGATTACTACAACCTACATTGGAAAAATAATACTGCCTATTTTATCTTTTAAAAAAGCACTTGGTTTAGCCAGAAATAGAACCCGATCTTTTCTACGAAAAATAGCAAGGCATATTGCACTAATTTATAGTTTTACTGATAAGGTGTAAATCGGGCAAGAGAAAGTAATATTGTGTGGAAAATCCAAGCAAATGGATTTCTTCTTTTTTACAATTTTCTTACGTATCGTAGCTGACTAGAAATGGTCGTTGTACATATTTTCTTTCAAAACTCAAGGTTTTTTTAAGAATGATTTTATGACATAGGATATGTATGAAAATTCTACGAAACAAAATGGTATTTACTTTAATTAGCCACTTAATAATTACTTTGTAGATTTTGATCCATATCAGCAACGTTATCAATCAGTGGCGTGATTCAGGATGGTATATTTTTTGCACAAAACATCGTGTTCAATTCTCTAAAAAGGTGTACCTAGGTGTTTTTTCGAAAAAAATAAAAATGCTGTTTTAGTTTTCTATAAGAATTACTCTTTTGGCTAGTTTTCTCTATTTTTCATACTTAGTTAATGTTTTCGCCCTGCAATTCACATCTCAAAAATTTGTCTTGTTTACTGTAGGATTAAATAGTTTTTGAATTTCGCCGAGTAGATGTTTAGATAGGTAGGTATGTATAGTGTATATGTATACGTCTCAGGAATATTATTATCTTTAAGAGATTTTAAACAGCAAAGTCAAAAGCGATTTAGTTTTAAAGACTCATTTACACATAGCAATTTGATTGGCTGTTAAAAGTGATAAATTGAAGCAATTTTAAAAGTTGTACTATTTAAATGCAAAGGTAATATACTTGACCTATTTATACAAATATTTTGGGTTATTCGTTACAAAATGTACTTTATTCGAATAGGGTGTATTTTGTATAGCCAAATAACGCAAATATTTGGGCAATTTCGCCAAGTGAAGTGCTTTTAAGGAATGTTCAGCGATTGAGCAACTTTCAATATTGCTCCCAATTATTCCATTCGACAAGTAACTAAATTGCTTCTTGTAAATGGTTCTGTATAAGTAGAAGGGCTTTAGGAATAGAATGATGAAATATGGCACTCTTGGTAACTGTCTGCAATGTAACGTAATTCTAATCTTTTGAGTTTCTGAGATTGGCCTACAGAGCGTAAACATGAATTCTCAAAAATAGATAAAAGTGGCCAAATGAGTTATTACTTCATGATTTTAGGTGTACGTAATTAAAATCATTTGCATCCTTACAGGGGTCGAAGTTCTCATGAATATTAACAACTTTTACTAAGTTGACTAACTCTGAAATATCAAAAAAAAAAATCTCTGCTGTTTCATACAAAAATACAATCTCAATCAAAGCATTTATGTATTCATGAAAGCTATGGGATTTTTGTCGCAATTTTTATGGGTCCCTTAATATAACTTCTTTATATTCCTGAGTAAATAATTACACCCTCTGGAAGATACCAATGCTTTTGATTACTACAACCTGCATTGTAAAAATAAAACTGCCTATTTTATCTTTTGAAAAAGCACTTGGTTTGGCCAGAAATAGAACCCGATATTTTCTACGAAAAATAACAGGGCATATTGCACTAATTTATAGTTTTACTGATAAAGTATAAATCGGGCAAGAGAAAGTACCTAATACTGTGTGGAAAATCCAAGCAAATGGATTTCATTTTTTTTACAATATTCTTACGTATCGTAGCTGACTATAAATGGTAGTTATATTTTCTTTCAAAACTGAAAGTTTTTTAACAATGATTTTATGACATAGGATATGTATGAAAATTCTACGAAAAAAATGGTATTTACTTTAATTAGCCACTTAATAATTACTTTGTAGATTTTGATCCATATCAGCATCGTAATTAATCAGTGGCATAATTCAGGATGGTATTTTTTGCACAAAACATCGTGTTCAATTCGCTAAAAAGATGTACCTAGGTGTTTTTTCGAAAAAATAAAAACGCAGTTTTAGTTTTCTCTAAAATAATTACTAGTTTGGCTAGTTTTCTCTATTTGTCTTACTTAGTTAATGTTTTCGCCCTGCAATTCACATCTCAAAAATTTGTCTTGTTTATTGTAGGATTATATAGTTTTTGAATTTCGCCGAGTAGATGTTTAGATAGGTAGGAATGTATAATGTATATGTATACGTCTCAGGAATATTATTATCTTTAAGAGATTTTAAACAGCAAAGTCAAAAGCGATTTAGTTTTAAAGACTCATTTACACATAGCAATTTGATTGGCTGTTAAAAGTGATAAATTGAAGCAATTTTAAAAGTTGTCCTATTTAAATGCATAGGTACTATACTTGGCCTATTTATGCAAATATTCTGGGTTATTCGTTACAAAATGTATTTTATTCGAAATAGGGTGTATTTCGTATAGCCAAATAACGCAAATATTTGGGCAAATTCGCCAAGTGAAGTGCTTATAAGCAATGTTCAGCGATTGAGCAACTTTTAATATTGCTCCCAATTATTCCATTCGACAAGTAACTAAATTGCTTCTTGTAAATGGTTCTGTATAAGTAGAAGGGCTTTAGGAATAGAATGATGAAATATGGCACTCTTGGTAACTGTCTGCAATGTAACGTAATTCTAATCTTTTGAGTTTCTGAGATTGGCCTACAGAGCGTAAACATGAATTCTCAAAAATAGATAAAAGTGGCCAAATGAGTTATTACTTCATGATTTTAGGTGTAAGTAATTGGAATTATTTGCAGCCTTACAGGGGTCGAAGTTCTCATGAATATTAACAACTTTTACTAAGTTGACCAACTCTGAAATATCAAAAAAAAATCTCTGCTGTTTCATACAAAAATACAAACTCAATCAAAGCATTTATGTATTCACGAAAGAGGTGGGATTTTTTTCGCTATTTTTATGGGTCTCTTAATGTAACTTCTTTATATTCCTGAGTAAATAATTACACCCTCTGAAAGATACCAATGATTTTGATTAGTACAACCTGCATTGGAAAAATAACACTGCCTATTTTATCTTTTGAAAAAGCACTTGGTTTAGCCAGAAATAGAACCCGATCTTTTCTACGAAAAATAACAGGGCATATTGCACTGATTTACAGTTTTACTGATAAGGTTTAAATCGGGCAAGAGAAAGTAATATTGTGTGGAAAATCCAAGCAAATGATTTTTTTTTGTAATTTTCTTACGTATCGTAGCTGACTAGAAATGGTCGTTATATTTTCTTTCATAACTGAAGATTTTTTAACAATGATTTTATGACATAGGATATGTATGAAAATTCTACGAAAAAAATGGTATTTACTTTAATTAGCCACTTAATAATTACTTTGTAGATTTTGATCCATATCAGCAACGTTATCAATCAGTGGCGTGATTCAGGATGGTATATTTTTTGCACAAAACATCGTGTTCAATTCTCTAAAAAGGTGTACCTAGGTGTTTTTTCGAAAAAAATAAAAATGCTGTTTTAGTTTTCTATAAGAATTACTCTTTTGGCTAGTTTTCTCTATTTTTCATACTTAGTTAATGTTTTCGCCCTGCAATTCACATCTCAAAAATTTGTCTTGTTTACTGTAGGATTATATAGTTTTTGAATTTCGCCGAGTAGATGTTTAAATTGGTAGGAATGTATAATGTATATGTATACGTCTCAGGAATATTATTATCTTTAAGAGATTTTAAACAGCAAAGTCAAAAGCGATTTAGTTTTAAAGACTCATTTACACATAGCAATTTGATTGGCTGTTAAAAGTGATAAATTGAAGCAATTTTAAAAGTTGTACTATTTAAATGCAAAGGTAATATACTTGACCTATTTATACAAATATTTTGGGTTATTCGTTACAAAATGTACTTTATTCGAATAGGGTGTATTTTGTATAGCCAAATAACGCAAATATTTGGGCAAATTCGCCAAGTGAAGTGCTTATAAGCAATGTTCAGCGATTGAGCAACTTTTAATATTGCTCCCAATTATTCCATTCGACAAGTAACAAAATTGCTTCTTGTAAATGGTTCTGTATAAGTAGAAGGGCTTTAGGAATAGAATGATGAAATATGGCACTCTTGGTAACTGTCTGCAATGTAACGTAATTCTAATCTTTTGAGTTTCTGAGATTGGCCTACAGAGCGTAAACATGAATTCTCAAAAATAGATAAAAGTGGCCAAATGAGTTATTACTTCATGATTTTAGGTGTAAGTAATTGGAATTATTTGCAGCCTTACAGGGGTCGAAGTTCTCATGAATATTAACAACTTTTACTAAGTTGACCAACTCTGAAATATCAAAAAAAAATCTCTGCTGTTTCATACAAAAATACAAACTCAATCAAAGCATTTATGTATTCACGAAAGAGCTGGGATTTTTTTCGCTATTTTTATGGGTCTCTTAATGTAACTTCTTTATATTCCTGAGTAAATAATTACACCCTCTGAAAGATACCAATGATTTTGATTAGTACAACCTGCATTGGAAAAATAACACTGCCTATTTTATCTTTTGAAAAAGCACTTGGTTTAGCCAGAAATAGAACCCGATCTTTTCTACGAAAAATAACAGGGCATATTGCACTGATTTACAGTTTTACTGATAAGGTTTAAATCGGGCAAGAGAAAGTAATATTGTGTGGAAAATCCAAGCAAATGATTTTTTTTTTTGTAATTTTCTTACGTATCGTAGCTGACTAGAAATGGTCGTTATATTTTCTTTCAAAACTGAAGATTTTTTAACAATGATTTTATGACATAGGATATGTATGAAAATTCTACGAAAAAAATGGTATTTACTTTAATTAGCCACTTAATAATTACTTTGTAGATTTTGATCCATATCAGCATCGTAATTAATCAGTGGCATAATTCAGGATGGTATTTTTTGCACAAAACATCGTGTTCAATTCGCTAAAAAGATGTACCTAGGTGTTTTTTCGAAAAAATAAAAACGCAGTTTTAGTTTTCTCTAAAATAATTACTAGTTTGGCTAGTTTTCTCTATTTGTCTTACTTAGTTAATGTTTTCGCCCTGCAATTCATATCTCAAAAATTTGTCTTGTTTATTGTAGGATTATATAGTTTTTGAATTTCGCCGAGTAGATGTTTAAATTGGTAGGAATGTATAATGTATATGTATACGTCTCAGGAATATTATTATCTTTAAGAGATTTTAAACAGCAAAGTCAAAAGCGATTTAGTTTTAAAGACTCATTTACACATAGCAATTTGATTGGCTGTTAAAAGTGATAAATTGAAGCAATTTTAAAAGTTGTACTATTTAAATGCAAAGGTAATATACTTGACCTATTTATACAAATATTTTGGGTTATTCGTTACAAAATGTACTTTATTCGAATAGGGTGTATTTTGTATAGCCAAATAACGCAAATATTTGGGCAAATTTGCCAAGTGAAGTGCTTATAAGCAATGTTCAGCGATTGAGCAACTTTTAATATTGCTCCCAATTATTCCATTCGACAAGTAACTAAATTGCTTCTTGTAAATGGTTCTGTATAAGTAGAAGGGCTTTAGGAATAGAATGATGAAATATGGCACTCTTGGTAACTGTCTGCAATGTAACGTAATTCTAATCTTTTGAGTTTCTGAGATTGGCCTACAGAGCGTAAACATGAATTCTCAAAAATAGATAAAAGTGGCCAAATGAGTTATTACTTCATGATTTTAGGTGTAAGTAATTGGAATTATTTGCAGCCTTACAGGGGTCGAAGTTCTCATGAATATTAACAACTTTTACTAAGTTGACCAACTCTGAAATATCAAAAAAAAATCTCTGCTGTTTCATACAAAAATACAAACTCAATCAAAGCATTTATGTATTCACGAAAGAGCTGGGATTTTTTTCGCTATTTTTATGGGTCTCTTAATGTAACTTCTTTATATTCCTGAGTAAATAATTACACCCTCTGAAAGATACCAATGATTTTGATTAGTACAACCTGCATTGGAAAAATAACACTGCCTATTTTATCTTTTGAAAAAGCACTTGGTTTAGCCAGAAATAGAACCCGATCTTTTCTACGAAAAATAACAGGGCATATTGCACTGATTTACAGTTTTACTGATAAGGTTTAAATCGGGCAAGAGAAAGTAATATTGTGTGGAAAATCCAAGCAAATGATTTTTTTTTTTGTAATTTTCTTACGTATCGTAGCTGACTAGAAATGGTCGTTATATTTTCTTTCAAAACTGAAGATTTTTTAACAATGATTTTATGACATAGGATATGTATGAAAATTCTACGAAAAAAATGGTATTTACTTTAATTAGCCACTTAATAATTACTTTGTAGATTTTGATCCATATCAGCATCGTAATTAATCAGTGGCATAATTCAGGATGGTATTTTTTGCACAAAACATCGTGTTCAATTCGCTAAAAAGATGTACCTAGGTGTTTTTTCGAAAAAATAAAAACGCAGTTTTAGTTTTCTCTAAAATAATTACTAGTTTGGCTAGTTTTCTCTATTTGTCTTACTTAGTTAATGTTTTCGCCCTGCAATTCATATCTCAAAAATTTGTCTTGTTTATTGTAGGATTATATAGTTTTTGAATTTCGCCGAGTAGATGTTTAAATTGGTAGGAATGTATAATGTATATGTATACGTCTCAGGAATATTATTATCTTTAAGAGATTTTAAACAGCAAAGTCAAAAGCGATTTAGTTTTAAAGACTCATTTACACATAGCAATTTGATTGGCTGTTAAAAGTGATAAATTGAAGCAATTTTAAAAGTTGTACTATTTAAATGCAAAGGTAATATACTTGACCTATTTATACAAATATTTTGGGTTATTCGTTACAAAATGTACTTTATTCGAATAGGGTGTATTTTGTATAGCCAAATAACGCAAATATTTGGGCAATTTCGCCAAGTGAAGTGCTTTTAAGGAATGTTCAGCGATTGAGCAACTTTTAATATTGCTCCCAATTATTCCATTCGACAAGTAACAAAATTGCTTCTTGTAAGGTTCTGTATAAGTAGAAGGGCTTTAGGATTAGAATGATGAAATATGGCACTCTTGGTAACTGTCTGCAATGTAACGTAATTCTAATCTTTTGAGTTTCTGAGATTGGCCTACAGAGCGTAAACATGAATTCTCAAAAATAGATAAAAGTGGCCAAATGAGTTATTACTTCATGATTTTAGGTGTAAGTAATTGAAATCATTTGCATCCTTACAGGGGTCGAAGTTCTCATGAATATTAACAACTTTTACTAAGTTGACTAACACTGAAATATCAAAAAAAAATCTCTGCTGTTTCATACAAAAATACAATCTCAATCAAAGAATTTATGTATTCATGAAAGAGATGGGATTTTTTTCGCAATTTTTATGAGTCCCTTAATATAACTTCTTTATATTCCTGAGTAAATAATTACACCCCCTGAAAGATACCAATGATTTTGATTAGTACAAACTGCATTGGAAAAATAACGATGCCTATTTTATATTTTGAAAAAGCACTTGGTTTAACCAGAAATAAAACACGATCTTTTCTACGAAAAATAACAGGGCATATTGCACTAATTTACAGTTTTACTGATAAGGTATAAATCGGGCAAGAGAAAGTACCTAATACTGTGTGGAAAATCCAAGCAAATGGATTTCTTTTTTTTTTACAATATTCTTACGTATCGTAGCTGACTAGAAATGGTCGTTATATTTTCTTTCAAAACTGAAAGTTTTTTAACAATGATTTTATGACATAGGATATGTATGAAAATTCTACGAAAAAAGATGGTATTTACTTTAATTAGCCACTTAATAATTACTTTGTGGATTTTGATCCATATCAGCATCGTAATTAATCAGAGGCGTGATTTAGGATGGTATTTTTTGCACAAAACATCGTGTTCAATTCGCTAAAAAGGTGTACCTAGGTGTTTTTTCGAAACAAATAAAAACGCAGTTTTAGTTTTCTCTAAAATAATTACTAGTTTGGCTAGTTTTCTCTATTTGTCTTACTTAGTTAATGTTTTCGCCCTGCAATTCACATCTCAAAAATTTGTCTTGTTTATTGTAGGATTATATAGTTTTTGAATTTCGCCGAGTAGATGTTTAGATAGGTAGGAATGTATAATGTATATGTATACGTCTCAGGAATATTATTATCTTTAAGAGATTTTAAACAGCAAAGTCAAAAGCGATTTAGTTTTAAAGACTCATTTACACATAGCAATTTGATTGGCTGTTAAAAGTGATAAATTGAAGCAATTTTAAAAGTTGTCCTATTTAAATGCATAGGTACTATACTTGGCCTATTTATGCAAATATTCTGGGTTATTCGTTACAAAATGTATTTTATTCGAAATAGGGTGTATTTCGTATAGCCAAATAACGCAAATATTTGGGCAAATTCGCCAAGTGAAGTGCTTATAAGCAATGTTCAGCGATTGAGCAACTTTTAATATTGCTCCCAATTATTCCATTCGACAAGTAACTAAATTGCTTCTTGTAAATGGTTCTGTATAAGTAGAAGGGCTTTAGGAATAGAATGATGAAATATGGCACTCTTGGTAACTGTCTGCAATGTAACGTAATTCTAATCTTTTGAGTTTCTGAGATTGGCCTACAGAGCGTAAACATGAATTCTCAAAAATAGATAAAAGTGGCCAAATGAGTTATTACTTCATGATTTTAGGTGTAAGTAATTGGAATTATTTGCAGCCTTACAGGGGTCGAAGTTCTCATGAATATTAACAACTTTTACTAAGTTGACCAACTCTGAAATATCAAAAAAAATAATCTCTGCTGTTTCATACAAAAATACAATCTCAATCAAAGTATTTATGGATTCATGAAATAGATGGGATTTTTTTCGCTTTTTTAATATAACTTCTTCATATTCCTGAGTAAATAATTACACCCTCTCAAAGATACCAATGATTTTGATTACTACAACCTGCATTGGAAAAATAACACTGCCTATATTTTCTTTTGAAAAAGCACTTGGTTTAGCCAGGAATTGAACCCGATGTTTTCCACAAAAAATACCATATTGTATTTGCACCAATTTATAGTTTTACTGATAAGGGCAAAATCGTGCAAAAAATAAAGTAATATTGTGTGGAAAATCAAAGCAAATGGATTTTTTTTTACAATTTTGTTGCGTTTTTTATTAGCTGACTAGAAATCATCTTTAATTCTTCTTTAACCCTTTAACCGCCAACGCCGGATTAATCCGACAAATATTTTCATGTCCATTTCGCCAGGGTCGTATATTTACGACCAAATACCGTAATAATTCACTGTGCCGGGCGCTGGGGGCACGACAACTGATATGAAGTCGGGCGGTTAAAAGGTTAAGAACTGAAGATATTTTAACAATGTTTTTATGACGTAGGATATGTATGAAAATCGCTCGCTCCATCGTCGACTTTGTCCTAGATGATGGGATGAGCTTCCAGTCTAAGCGGGTGCAGATGTAAATGTATATCTAGTATTTTTTATGTGACAATAAACGATATGAATATGATCATTTTTTTAAATTAAAATCCCTTTAGAATAGTGATAAACACCTCTGCCTAACCTTTCAGGAAATACAGGCGTGATATTATGTGTTGAATAGTGATACATACCTTTTGGGAGAACCCCTTCTATAGTTTCTGCCTACCCCATAGGGAAAAAGGTGTGAGTATGTTATTAAAACAACAGTAATCGCTTTATCAAATTTTATTCAAGCCTTTGAGCTTTCTCATTTACAATGAATTAAGTATTAACCATTATCTATTTGTTCATAGTCAAATAAATAAAAGTACTATTACCACGGTACAAATTAGTGCGACTCGTCGTATTTCAAGGAACTGTCGACTACGCCAATTCGGAATACGCAGTTCCGTATCGTACCTATTATTGGAAGAAATTAAGCATAGAGCTTAAAAGACGTGGTGTGAACAAGTAAAAAATTAGTGCTATGTTTAAAACTACGGGTCTGCGTATTTCGTATTGGCGTGGTTTTTAAAAAGGTATGAAAACTATTTTGCCTATTGGGTATTATTCTAATTTAGGGGAAAAATACACGCTTACGAATAAAACCGACAATCTATTCGAGAACTACATATTTTTAGTTAATTTTCGTAACTTTTGCTGCACATGGCGTCTGCAATCATGTCTACTTATGCCATGACCATAACCAGACGCCATGTACCACAAACATCTTGAAACGAGGCTATCTTTTTTTACCATTTGTTTAAATACAATTTTCTTACATTTTTATTGCTTTTGCAACTTGAATTTTAATGATATACAGTAAAAAGGAATACTAAAACACTGTTTTTAATTAGTACGCTGGACATTTTCATACAGAGCCATTTTACCCAGTCTTCCTAGACTGGATGCGGCCATATCAAATTTTCCCATACAGCATATCTAGTAAATATTAATTATCTGCAAACACCAATTTATGATGGCTTTATGTCATCCCAGCATTCTAATAAAAACAGGAACAATAATAAATAAGTGATAACAACTACTTATAATAATTAAGGCTAACAGGCATCCGCCGTATTGGAGGTAATTAATTATTTTATAACCTAAGTTTACGAACAGTAAGAGGCGTAAATAACACATCGAGAATTAGAAAGAGACAGTCACACAGGCAGTAGGAGTGACAGAGACGACGCTCTACGATGAACTTTTTCTTAATCTGGATGTGTTATATTTACAGCTGGGTACTGTGACACGGATGAGTAACAAATGGAATGCGAACAGATGCATAAAGTCTTTGTCACGATATTATTATGTCTCATTCTACTGCTTTTCCGCATACATTTTTAGTACTAAGTACAGATGCTCGCGAAATAACCAGACGCACGTTGTATAAATTCATACGAACTTTGCCTGCATGGTATTGAAATACGAAATGACAGTGCTTCACTGCTAAACAATATAAACAGTGTAAGCGCACGTCTCGACACGATCAACTGTAGGTGTTTAGTATAAAGCTGTATATCTCCGCTCTGGCCATCCTAACAATTACAGAAACTGACACACCTGTACCGCTCCAATTAAGAAAGTTCGATTGGATTTATACGTATTGTCACTCCATTTGCTACTAATCTGTGGTTAAAAATATAGTGTGTTTGTAGGACTTTTTCTTGCCAGTATCCGAAATGACAGACCAAGGTTACTGACTGATTTTTATTAAGAGCGTTCATTGGGTGCGGGCTGGCAACATCGCATTTCTAGAGGTTTTTCGTTTTTTATTTTATTTGAGATAGGTTTGCTCTTGACTGTCTAGGTTAGAGATGACAGAGACAAAGACGACGATGGAGCGAGCTTACCCAGAAGAAGCCTGTTAACTCTCACTCTCTCTTGTTTAAATCAAAGGATAATTTCCTCTGACACATACATAATCGTTGGTAAAAGTACCTATGCTATTTTTTGACAGTTATTTTGGTATAAGCTCTTAGAAAATGACATATTGTCAATTATTTTCTATTTTCTTAAATACCAAAATAACTGTCAAAAAATAGCATACATCCCTACTTATAAATACCAATGATCTAAGTATTTGACAGAGGAAATCATTGTCCTTTGATTTAAATTTAATAAAATAATCACGAAAAACCTCTAGAAATGCGACGTTACCAGCCCGAGCGCGATGAACGCTCTTAAGGTCGAACCGATGATCCAAGAATTTGAGTTTCGAAACTTTCCGAAAAAACTGTCCTTTTAAATTTTCTACACTCTATACTTTATTTAGGTACTTTCTCTAAGCGAAACTTAAGTTTTACCCAAGTATAGAGTCAAACAAAATAGGTTATTATTTCAGTAGTTTTAATATAGGGACCTAGCGTTTAACTACTGATTATCAGCAGTTTTAATATAGATACTGATTATTCAAGGTATAAGATAAAGCAAAGTATTTTTAGAAAAACAACATCTAATTTCTTCCGTGGATTGGGCAGAACTGGAGCTGTATTTGAAGTGTCAAAGTCATAAATGTTCTATTGTAAAAAAGATGGTGCTATATTGTTAGATTCGCCTGACCGCGTCAAAATCACGTCACTCTTCACGTTACTCTTTCATTTACGATGCCATTTGAATAGTATTGTCTCGCTCATAATGTGAGCTCTCTTCTCAGTGTGGACACTTTCGCGCGATCTAAGTACGGTGAGGGCAAATTTAAGGATTTAAATCTTTGATTTATCCTGTATAGCTCGTATCTCTTTCTCACATCGGACAAAATTATGATTCTAACACGTTACACATTAATTTGATGATTATTGTGTTGTCGCACTGAGCGAGTGTCTGTGTATTGAAAACTACGTCGCGTTTACATAGCGTTCACGCTGCGTATCAACCAGGTATTAACCCATTTTCTAAGTATTGTGTCAATACGGGTTTTTTTTATAAAAAGGGAAAGAACTATATTATTTTGACTATAATTTCTGGGTAAAATTAAGAACAGCATAACTTGTTTTAATATTGAAAAACAGTATTAATTATTAATTAATCTATATTTGTCCAGGAGTATTGGTAGCACATTGTTTTTACTATTTTTATTGCCGAAACTTGTTGATTACAATATTATATTGCGAGTTGTGGCAATATTACTAATTGCATTTATTACTAATCTCGTCACACATATTTTAATACTACTTACGGGGTGTAAATTAGAAAGACATTGTCATACAGGTATGAGCAGGGCTTGGTACCGGTAAATACCGGTATTTTTGGGAACCGATACCATTGGCCTTGGTGTGATACCGGTACATAGTAGTAGTACCGAGTATGTAGTACCTGTACTATTGGTACCGGTACCAGATGTACTACCTGTACTATGGGTACTTCTAATCAGTATCAGTACCAAACAAATATTTCAGTAAATTAAGAGTGGAAAAACAGAAGATATACAGGGTGTAAGGGAAAACCGTCCAAAAACTAACAGGGTTCAGCTCCTTATTTTGAATCATATTTGTCAGGAAAATTTTAATTTTTTAAATTGATTTTTCAGTTACTATTTCTTTATTTCAATGTAAAATTACATTCTCTGTGCACAGCACTCAATTTATGTAAATAAAACAGCTAACATAAAAAAAATCAGCAATGGATGTTGAAGTACTCGCGGCCGAAGGCTCGCTGCTGCGCTGCCGTTCGCTACGCGCGTTTTGCCACGATAACGATACATTGCGCGTAAGGTAATAAAACAAATAAGGTTTATTGTATTCCCATAAGGTTCCTGAAATAATTTCATGTACCGGTCATCTTAATATGATATTCTAACTTCACCCCATCAGTCTGCGGAGGGCTGTTCCTTACACCCTGTATATAGTAAGTAAAAAGGTACTTATAGGTAATAGGCATTAGAAAAATAACTTCAAGGTTTCCAAGCATACGAGGTTCCTCATACAAATATGAGATTTGTGGTACGGGCCGGTTACCTGAATTTGGTACCGATACTTGTTAGGTGAGGTACCTATAGCGTCTGGAACCGGTACCCAGGTACCGAAATCGCAAGAACCGCTAAATACCCATACTGAATCTGTACTTTTGGTAATGGTTCCAAGCCCTGGGTATGAGTGTCAGAGGCAGCAGTCTATACAAAGCCATTCTCTTAAAGTCTATGTGTAACACAGCCAGATACTGTATTTCAATGTGCAATTATCAAAATCACATTAAAACATTATTAAGAAAAAATGCAAGTAATCACATGATTTTTCTGGTGACCTTAATAATTTAGGTACATTTTTTTATTATTAAAATTATCAATCTAGAGTAAAACATTATAATCATTGTGGTAGATAGTAAACATTATTTATTTATTGCTTATATTTGTGATTTTAGTTCATTTACCGTTACATCAAAATTGACAATTTGTCCAATAGCAAAACATCACAAAATAATTTTGTTTAAGCCTAGGTAGGCACGGGTGATTTTTGAACGCGACGGTTTTTTGTCTCGCACTGAATTTTCTACTCTCGGTGTTGAGCCGAGCGTAGAAATTACAGGATACAAAATCGACCGTGGGTACGAGAGCTAAGAATGTAGATTCAATACATTTGCAAACAAAACTGTTAACAATTTCACAGTATTCAAAATATACAAATATACATTACATGTGTCAACATGTAATGTAAGATTTGTATTATATGATTACTGTGAAATTGTTGGAAAGCTTTCAAAACACAAATTTAATTCTGTCAAGTGTATTTTTTATCCTTTTACTTTTGGTAAACAAATATGAAAGAGTTTTTGATGTAATTCCTACCATAATGTGTTTATTACAAAGATAACTAACATAAAGTACGTAAATAATGCAAATACAATTCACATATTACGAAAAAGGACATGTAAAGAAAAAATACACTGTAGCAAAAAATTTCGCCAACATTGCCACAAGCAGTCCAACATTGTGAGTGACAAACTTTGAAACATTACCAAACACAGTTCGCATCTGACGTCGCGGAGACAGCGCTAAAAGGGTACCCAAAACGACGATACACTGATGTGCCAATTGATCGTCTAAATGCGTTTGTCAATATTACAATAAAGATTGATGGTCTCAAGGATCTACAGTTAAACCAGAAAAGGTATGTGCTTTGGTAACCTTTGTGTTTCTTAATTACCATCTGTAGACATTGGATTGCATCGAAACTCACGTTGACGTGGCATTACCGTCGCGTTACCGCAGCGTATACGGCCTGCGCTAGATGCGAAAGGTGTGTGTGTGTGTCTTATCTCATCACATATTTTATCACAAGCTGTTATCAAGCATTACAACAAAGTCATGTTGCGCCAACCCCAAATAAATTGCAAGAGAACGATGATGTTATCAAACATTGTGGCGTGGTGTTTAGAACATTTGCCAACATTACCAACATAATAACAGTTGCAATTCACCAAAAACACTAAAATTCACTTTTTCTCTTCAAAAACACTATTCCACCAATACTCCGGATGCTAGATCACATGCACTCAGTCTGTCTGTGCGTAAACATCACTCATATCAGTCCGTGACGTTTCTTGTACTCTTCTAAGTTGAGTGAACGCTTGGGGCCGGTCTCTTTCACTTTAGTTGTCACCTGCTTCGGTTGGCTTGAAACTGATTCTGGAAATAAATGAAGGCTTACTAGTATTGGGGGCATCACACATGGATTTTTTTTTTGGGATGAAAGCATAACCCGTATTTGTCCTAAAAGAGAAGGTTTACAGGGTGATAATTTGAGGTGATGATATATATTTTATTTGAGATAGGTTTGCTCTTGACTCTAGTCTAGGTCAGAGGTGACAGAGACAAAGTCGACGATGGAGCGAGCTTACCCAGAAGAAGCCTGTTCACTCTCACTTTGAAGAGATTGGGGTTGTATGCGTGCGGAAACACAGATATTTTTAAAAGAGTAGGGGAGTTTCTTGCTGGCTCTTCTCCATGGGAAACGACTAATTGGAACCGTGCACCTAGCTTCTGACGTTTCTTAAGTGCCATGTAGGTTTATGTGAAATTAAATAATTTGATTTTGATGGTAAGCTAAGATCTAAGTATGTGTATGTGTACAAGAAAAAAAACATTTGATTTAAGAATTAACTCGTGAAACTCCAGAGATACGTTAATAGGAGACCATTCATAACTTTTTGAGTAATATTGCCAATTGCATATACATACAGATATTGGAAAAACGGTACACTCAGCTAAATCGAAAAACGACATTTCTTACGTTTAATTTTTATGATTACAATCAAGGCAGATTCGTTCAAGGATTAAACGATTAAATACAAGACTACGAGCGAGACTGAGGTTTAAGCAGTGGAAAAGTCACAAATCCCAGAAAAGTAAATCCTTCATATTTTCATTATAATATCTGTCCAAAAAGTCCAAAAAGGCCCGACTGGCTGTTCACAATGGTGTGCTGGTGCCTACGCTTATGTATGGAAGTGAATGTTGGGTATGGCAAAAGAAGCATGAAAGTAGAATAAATGCTGTGGAAATGCGTTCCTTGTGAAGCATGTGTGGTGTGACTATAAATGATAGACTGAGAAATGATGTGATAAGGCAACGGTGCGGTTTAAAAGAAGATGTAGTGACAAAAATTGAAAAGAGTATGCTTAGATGGTTTGGTCATGTTGAGAGGATGAATGAAAGTCGACTAACAAAAGGTATTTACACGGCAGATGTGAGTGGAAACGCCGGAAGGGGACACCCTAGGAAGACATATAGTGATCTTATTGGTGATGTTCTTCAGAAAGGTCAGGTGCGTAGTACTCGCAACCGGCGTGCGTGTATGACCAGATGTATGAATGTAAACGAGGCAAAAGGAGTATGTAAGGATCGTAGCAGGTGGCGTTCTGTAGTTTCTGCCTACCCCCTGGGAAGGCGTGAGTTTATGTATGTATGTATGCATGTATACTTACTAGCAATAGGTAGATCCAATTCTATATTAATATCGAAGTCATGAAGAGAGTACAAGCTAGTGTCGTTGGCAGCCGGCTTATCTCTTTTAGCTTTCTCTTCATCTTGAATTTGTTGCTGCAAAACATAAAACATACACATTAAGGGGGAAGCGCTAAGGGAGCCGCGAAATTCAAATTTTCTACGATTTTGGCAATTTGCAGCTCAGTGTCTGGCTGTATGATGATTAAAGTATGATTCGCGACCGTAACAAATATGTATTTACATAATTATAATCATTCTATTCATGATAAGATTTCATGAAATAGTCATTCAATAGAATTACTTGGTCTTAGAGAGACGTAGATGACTTTATGATTATAATTCTGTAAACACATATTTGTTACGGTCGCGAATCATATTTTAATCAACATACAACCTAATACTAACCTGCAAATTGCAACAAACGGAAGAAAATTTGAATTTCCCGGGCTACCTGGCACTTTCGCCTTAACATCCTTTTAATTGACTTAAAAAAAAATAAAAATAGGAGGAGGTTATGTAACTTTCAGCGAGTTTTTTTTTAAAATAGCTTTACTTCTTATTAGGCCTTTTTAGGATTCCGTACCTCAAAAGGAAAAACACGGAACCCTTATAGGATCACTCGTGTGTCTGTCTGTCTGTCCGTCTGTCACAGCCAATTTGCTCCCTGCGGGGGTCTCGAATAGAACTTTTTTTTTATAATTTTAAAATAAATAGTTTTAAAGTTATTTAAGAAAATAGACGAAAATTGACCAGTCTGAGCCAAAAATTTTGAAAAAAGTACAGAAAATAGTTCTATACTTATAGGTGACAGGAAAACCTTTAAGAACTCTATGGTCTTCAAACAGCATGTGTACAAACTTACATTTGCAGTTGGAAGGTATGGGAGAACATGTTTTTCAACTACAATGTTAAATTTGTTCTTGGGATAATTCTGTCTCCTTTCTTCATCCCAACTAAACCCTTCATTATACGTGGTCCGATACGCACTTGGCCGGTTTTTTTTAAACAAGTATTGCTTAAAACTTCTTCTGTATCGTTGCTTGTCGATATACTCATTAATAATATTTTTTTTTAAATACAAAAAGCTGATATATTCAGCTATGTCGAATTTTAACTTGCATGTCGTTTGCTGGGGTACCAAGTTGATGAAGCTGTGTACATTTGCCGCCGATTGACGCGACGTAATTTCGGCACGTACAATGTACAGATGTCGCAACACTCAGACGCTGAGGTGACAGGGCGGTATACTTACAAGTCTCTCCCGTTCTTTTTGTTCTTTAAGTGCTTGTTCCTCTTCTTCTTTAATTTTTAATATTTCGGCTATTTCTTCTTCGGTTCTTATGATGTCCTGAAGATGAATAAATACTTAGGTTAAATTCTCAATACAATATCCTAAAATAGACAATGTCTGAAAGCGTGACAAAGTCAATATAATAGAGATGTTGAGAATATTTTTTTCTTCTAAATACAATTTCTTTTTCTTTACCCAGGCATCATCCTTAATCTGTTGAAAAGTGGCAAGTGACAAAACTGTATAATATTCAAATAACGCGGCGGGATTTTATCGCGCACTGGATTTTCAACTCTCGGTGTTGAGCCGAGCATTGAGAATCCAACAGAGTGCATTCCAACGCATGGAAAAAACATACTGTTGGATTTTCAACTCTCGGCGCTAAGCAGAGCGTTGAAAATCCAGTGCGCGATGAAATCCCGCCGCGTTATTTTCGCGTTCGTGCGAAAGTCGGCTTAGTATATTGTGTATCTTACGTCTTCCACGCGAACGAAGTTACGGGGCACAGCTAGTTTGTACTAATATTTTTTTTATTTTTTAATCTAAATTTTTAATTGGAGTTTTTATGCCAATGGATACGCCAACTCCATCATGCCTTATGCAAACTACTTTACACCTAACAATGCTTTTATTTAAACTTAACTAAGAGGAGAATCTTAATCAATGTGGTACAACAACTCGCTAAACCTTTTTGCTACGTTTGACTTTGGTTGTGCTAAAATAGACTGAATCAGACCAACCTGTGATATATTTAAATTAAATTCATTGATTAAAATTCTCCTTTCCACTTGGCTCTTGACACAATCCATCAGCAAATGATGTACATCCTCAAGTACAATGCATGTGTTGCAGTTGGGAGAACTTACTTTCTTCATGAGAAATGCAAACTTTGCTGACGGATAGTGCCCAGACCGTAATCTTACAGCTAACTTAACGTAACTAATATTATAAAGAGGTATTTGTGGGTTTGTGTGTAGGGGTAATCTTCGGAACTACTGATCCGATTCCGAAAATTCTTTCACTAATAGGACGCCGTGTGTCATAGGATATATCGTTGCTGTCATTTCAAGAAGTCGTATTTAATTTTTTTTTTTTTTTTTTTTTGTATTATAATATAAGCATACTATGAATTTTGTTCTAAATGCATATAAGGACTTTGAAACAACCGCTTTTATTATGAAATGAAATCGTTTATTTCCAGATATAGTAGATCCAACTTGGAGGGGAGACTTTTGCCCTGGAAACAAACGAGTTCATTTCATATGAAATGCAGTTGTTTAAAAGTACTTACGCATTTTAACCAAAATTCATAGCATACTTATAATACTAAAAACAAACATACAGCGTGTATCTGGATGTACGACATTAAATGAAAACGAGCACAGTACTAATCCATCGAAACACTTTAAAACACGAAGATTAGTAGTTAATGCAAAATTTAAAAATTGCAGTTTTCAAACAAACTAAATAGCAGAGTCAACTGCACAAAAAGTAAACACGCTTTATCTACGAAAAGTCACTGACCAACGGCGCGGTGCGGGGCGCGGGGCGCAGCGGCGGCAATGTTTACCTATTATTACGGACTCAGATCTACATCATGTTGAAAAATAAGAAAGTGGAAAATAATTTCCTGTGGCTAAAGTATTCATTGGATTTGATTGATTTTTTGTATAAGGGCAAAGAACATGATTCTCTATACGTGGTTTAAAGGAATGTCAATCGTCCTGTTCCACCTTGTATAACATGACTTTTTGAAATGACAGCGACAATATTTTATGTTAAAACAAAATATTTCACATGGACGAAGTAGCGAGCAGAATTTAGTAAGAATGATACAAAATGTACAATCATGAAATTATCTGCCAGATAGGTTAACCGGTACTTATGATAATCATGACACAGTGATCATCAATAAGTTGGTCAAATGTGGCAATACTTCTTCAACATCGGCCTAGGAAGGTCTAATTTCAGATATTAACCCCTCGGTGACGTCTGCCACGTCGACTCATTGAGTCGGCGTTATTCGGGTCGGACTTAATGCGAAACATATAACATCACATGTCAAACATGACAATAATTCTTTTACGGAATGTTGCACTCACTAAAGTCTAGTCTAGACAAGTGCGGTTCCGATTCGGCAACGGTGGGTAATGCGAAATATTGCATTCTAAAGTATACCTTCCCTGTTCTAATTTACACAGAGTGTAGGAAAAAGAATAGGAAAGGCATTAAACATCTAACAACAATTTGTTACGGAATGTTGCACTCAATAAAGTCTAGTCTAGACAAGCGTGGCGCCGATTCGGGGACGGTGGGGCTCATACGGTTAAATGAACATTTGAAGTGCTGAATTAACTTACAGAAGTTTTGCTTCCTCCACATTTGAAGTTCATCACAGGCTTGGTATGCCGCCTTGTGAATGGGTCATCTGTTTTCTTCCCTTTCATCGCTTTTACCTTTAAAAAAATATTTTATAGGGTTAAATGGTGTTCAAGAAATGTAGAAGTGATCCGTAGTGACGACGAGTGTAGTTAATTACTCTTAGAAAAAGTTCTCCTTTGTACAGATGCCAGCACATCAAACTACCCGAAACAGTAAAATTTTCCCAATCAACCTTGAACCTAATGCTTTAGCAATAAAGTCGAAAATCTATTAAAGAAATTTGTTAGATTGTAGTAGCTTGATGCGCTGGCGTCCATACTTTCGCTTCTGTGACTCAAACCTGCGGGGTAACCTCTCTTGCGTAACACACATAAAATGACAAATGATCATAATAGGTTTTATTTTTGTTGAGCAGACCAATTTTTCAAATCTATGAAGCAATGGATTAGCAACATCCTTCAAAACTCTCGGATTGTGCTTGAAAGTGTGTGACGCAATTAAGGTGCTGGGTGACAGTTTATTTTTAAAGCTGGATGTGTTATATTTACAGCTGGATACTGTGCGATACTCCCAAGTCAGAAGGTGACAGCCTCGGGTCCTACCTCCGAAGCGTAAACCCGAAGTTTCGGCCGAACTTCATTTTGACGTTTGGTCGGATCCGAGCAAACCGAACGAAATACCTAGAAAGAAGTGTAGTAGAAACGAAGTTCGAGAAATTCTCTTGGCGACTCTCGTATGGCATAATCGTACCCGAGTTTTTGTTTCTCGCTTGAGTGTAAACACATAACACAACATCACGCCTGTATTCTCCGTCGGGTTGGACAGGGGTGTATGATACACCCACATTTTCCCAATTATGTGTGATTGTAAAACACATGAGAGCGATAATCGCCTGGCGAGTCTCGCTTAGACATTGTCACGTTTCGTCGAGATTTTCTCCTCGTGTAAATGAGCCTTACTGGACAATTTAGCTCACCTCTTCCATGATGGCTTTCTCGGCTGTCTCCACGTTAAGCTTCCGGTTCCTGTTGTTGATGTAAGAGATGCTCTGTATGGAGGACGTTCGAGTCTTGTCTAGTTGATTTGCACGTTCTTCCAATTCTTGGATTTTTGCGTTTAATTCTAGTACTGTTTCGTCGTCGCCCCTGAAAAAGTCAAATAGGTAAGTATAAAATATGTAATAGAAAAATCTACTAAACGAGTCAACAATATTCATTTCGAATGAGTAGTCCTTAGCTATAACCCTAGTATATTTAAGAAAATGTGAGAAAATATAGGATCAAATTAAATTAGCTAGCGAAACTCCAGAGACGTGATGGGTATATCTAAACATGATAAAAAGAAAAAAAATATATTTTATGGTTTTTTTTGGGTCAAAATTTGCTTTAATTTGTGCCCGGCTGATGGTAATAGGCTCGCCCCCTATTATTACATGGGAATAACTACACATAACTGGCGAAATGTGGGTGTACATATAGGTACACCTCTGCCTAACCCTTTGGGGATTACAGGCGTGATCTCTTTCTTTGTTATGTGTTGTTTTATGTTGATACGTTAATTTTGTGATATTTACCTCAATTGCGCGACATCTCGTTCCTTCATAAGTTGCGTTTTCTTCATCGCGTAGTTGGTCGGGTGCGATCTGAAGCGGTCTTTTTCAGCGACTATTTTTTCTACATCTTCTTCCTGAAAAAGGTATTCTTGAAATATTGAAATATTTTTATTAGATACATAAACATGCTTTTAAAGTATATACTTTATACTATTTTATTTTTAATGTGAGTAGCAAATGGTAAAGGAAATAAGCCCAGAAATGCGAGTTAAAACAAGTGCCCTACCAAGGGCTCCCATACGAAACTGCGATGCGACGTCGCATCGCAAAAATCTCCGAGCTGCGCATTAAACTGTAGCTACAATTCAATGCGCAGCTCGCAGAATTTTAATGCGATCTGAATTTGCGTGTGTGGGAGCCCTAAATTCGGACTCAATGGAACTTCGTTCATAGATAGATAAGACAGGAATATGTCTCATAGAAGTTACAAAAATGTACTTGAGCCAGTTTTTTTTTTCTTTTAATCCTTACCCTTACAGACTAATCCAGTGATGCTATAATTAACCGACTCGTTGCGGCGCCCGTTTTCGAAAACTTCTAGCTGTGGCGGCGAACAAATAAATATTTTTGATTTTCCATGTTTTTAGAATTAAATCGAATTAGTTCGTGAGCGATCGCGATGAGTGCTATCTAAAGGGTTTTCCAATAGGGACGGGTCGATGTTGACAGTCTGTGGCAGCCATACTATTTTGGTGGGATCTGTAAAATCTGTTGTATATTATGCAGTCAGTGATGCCAAATCACCATGCCAAGTTACACGGTTGAGCAGCATGTGCAAATGATAAAACTTTATTATCAAAATGAGTGTTCGTTAGTGCAAACGAGCGCTACAGATCAATGATAAACAATTTATTTTGGCTTGAATTGAACAATATGGACGTGAACGACATGTGGTTCCAGCAAGATGGCGCTACTTGCCACACAGCGAACGACACAATCGACATTCTGCATGAACGGTTTGAGGGTAGAGTTATCTCTCGCAGAGGTGACGTGAATTGGCCACCAAGATCGTGTGATTTGACTCCGCTAGACATTTTGTCTTGTGGGGTTTTCTGAAGTCGCAGGTCTATGCCAATAAACCACATTCGACCGTTGCCCTGAAAGCCAACATAACGCAGGCCATCGCTCGGATTCAGCCGGATCTATGCAGCAGAGTCATTAAAAATTGGACCTCTCGGATTCGTGCCACCATACGAAGCCGCGGCGGACATTTGAACGATCTCATATTCCATCCATAATGGCATAAATGGGCCTTTTAAATAAAAAATAAATTTCGTTAATATCTCACACACATCTTATTTTATTCAATTTTAACATCGACCCGTCCTTGTTGAAAGACCCTTTATCATTTACATATTTGTTATTGATTAGAAAGTATTTTTCGACAACATGATTTAAAACCCCCACAGTAAAAAAAGAGTGTTGTCAATCCTTAAAAAATTCAAATTCACAAAATATTCAGAAACGAAGGTTGTAGGCATGAACTATTTGTAAAATAATGACTATTTTGCGCTGGATAAATCTTCCAAAATGCAATTGAGCGAGTTATAACAATTTTAAAAATGACACGACCTGCGTGTCATACGCCACCCAGAAAAAAAAATCGATGACACGCCTGGCGTGCCATCCGCAACGAATCGGTTAATCCAAACATGAGCTCCGTTTTGAGTCCGAAGTCATTCGGGTTAACCCAAAGCTTATGCATAAACCCATAAGCAAACAAACACTCAACAGATACCAGTATAAAAACAAGAACTAAAAAAAAAACTCGAAATTCAAATCATACGCTCCCCTCGTATTTGACTTTCGATATTAAAAAAAAATCTGCTTTTATTGTTCTATGCTCCATTAGAATTAACATTAGAAATTTTAATAAACCTTTTTTACATTCCGTTTAACCCTTTTGAATTCTATTCCGTAGCCCTAAGGATGGCATTAAAAGCAAAAACGTGGTTTCATTACCAACTATTTACTGCAGGTGCCATTTGTCATGCCACCAACGCAATAGAAGTTAAAATCGGTTGAACGGACTATACAAAAAAGTTTAGTTAAATTTCTAATCTTATCTAGTACAAATGGAGTTTAGTATCATTCATAGATCAATTGCTTTCTATGTTGTTGAAAAAAAAGAACAAAGATGTCTATGCCATGGGCTTCTACTCCGTTCACCAATTATACCTTTTTTTTTAAGATGCTAAAAAAAGTCATCCAGTATACGTCTGAATCTAGTGAAAAAATATACATACCTTCTGTATGTATATTTTTGTAAGTTTATTTACCTTAAATTCATACATAAGCGCTTCCTTAACTTCCTGTATCTTATTCCTAACAAACTCCATGGTCGGTGGTTTCTTGTTCGCGTCCTTTATTGCTTTGTTCCATTTCTGGAATTCACTTTCGGTAAATTCCTGAAAATATGACATTGATTAAATTATGGGTCTAGAAGTAAAAACTTACTTGCAAGACATATAACACAACATCGTGCCTGTATTCCCCGCACACATTTCGCCAGTTATGTTTAAAATCTTACGTCATCATATGCCTAGCCTTTTCCCAACTATGTTGGGGTCGGCTTCCAGTCTAACCGAAGCAGCCGAATACCAGTATTTTACATGGAGCGACTGCCTATCTGACCTCCACAACCCAGTTACTGAGTAATATGATACCCCTTGGTAAGAGTGGTTGTCAGACTTTCGGGCTTCTGATGACCCGTAACGACTGTCAAAGATCCAAGAATGACAGCCGGGACCAACGGCTTAACATGCTTTCCGAGGCACGAAGGGCTCTCGGTATGTAAAGATGGTCACCCATTCACGGACCGACCGCGGCAAGCGTAGCTTAATCTGATCGGTCGACCCGTGAGGCTGTTATTACTTGGCCACGAAAATCTTACGTAATGGGGGACCAATCTACAGCCAGCAACCGAGCATAAACCAGACTCTGTAACTGATATTATTCTTATGTAATTAAATAATAACATTTTCTGCGATCTGATAATGAGACCCCATACTCAGTTGCCGCATACACTAGCTAGAAAATCAAGGCAGTCTCTCTCGACAAAAACGACCAATAAATGGGGCTTTGAATACACATATTTAACATAGCATTGTGCCTTGTTTCCCCGAAGGGTTGGGCAGAGGTGTACCTATAATACACCCACATTTCGCCAGTTATGTTTAAGTCCCATGTAATAGGGCCGAGTCTATTGCCATCAATTGGGCACAAATCCAGGCTCCGGAATGCTACTGAGAAATTCCAGATAGAAAAACCCAATATGAACCCAGGACTTCATACTCAGCAGTAGCGCTTGCGACCATTAGACCAGCGAGGCAGTTACAAATATACATAAATTAGTCCGCATCATTTTAGCCGTAAGCCCATCATGTCAACTGCTGGACATAGGCTTGCCCCAAGCATCGGCACTTCGACCAGTTCTGTGCTTCAATTAATAGTTTAAAACCAACCCGCACTGGGTCCGCGTGGTGGGTAACAACTAGAGATGTGCCGAGTACTCGTTTAATACTCGGTACTCTGCATACTCGGCCATTTTGTTAGTACTCGATATCGGCCGAATGACTCGGTTTGACTGCCGAGGTACTCGGAAAAAACTCATAAACTTATAACCTGACCTCTCTTTACAATATTAATGTAGAATGTAGCGCACTCATCACTCAAGTAGATACAAACAAAGTCACAATAGACCGTACCTACACTCCGGCCGACGTATCTTGGCGAGTCTGAACATAGGCTCTCCGAACGTTCGCGCATGTTCTCTCACTCACACTCGCCTCATGTCACCATTTGGTTCATAAAAAATGTTACTGCGCAGCCTTCTGCGCGAAGTTCGGACTCGTCAACATGTCGGCCATATTGTGCTTTTACGTAACTCATTCCGTGCGTGTGATATGCCATGTAAACAAATGGCAAAACGCTCGCCGGCCACACGTTACGACTGTTGCAAGCAAGTTTTTAAACTTGTTCTCGCGCTCAATACCTGCGTCAACTAAACCTAGTTACTCGACGAAGTACTCGGTTCGGTAAACATAATACCGAGCAATACTCGGTACTTGATAAAACTTGTACTGGGCGCATCTCAAGTTACAGCCCACTCTCACTCACGGAGAGGAGGCCTGTGTCCCAGCAGAGGTAACATAGGCTGATTATGATAAGTTACTGTAAATAAACTCACCTGGTTACTAACAAACTCCAATCGGAACACTCTATCTTGTGTCCCATGCCTTAACTTAAGTCCCTTATTCGTTCTAGTGTTTCCTAAATTATATACTTTCGCTGTCTCATATACGTCTATGATTTCTGCTACCTGTGAATAAATAAAAAGTTTATTATTATGACTGTATTAAAAAAAAATCAGTATAACATTTTAAACACTTCTAAAAAAGGAGGATCTTGGATTATTATTATTTTTTGTAAGAGTGTTTTCTACACGAAATCATTAGTCTCGTAAAAAATAACAGCCGTAGCTATTCACTTGGTAAGCTTGATGTAGAAACCGCGGGTCGAAGGACGAAATAATACATCAAACTATTCCTTATACAAATCCCTTCCAATTCCTTTACTTCAGTACAAACAAATATCAACTTTATTCTGGTGTAAATAAGTTAATTTCAGAATGACTAGTACCTACTATTGAAAAGTCATACAACATTTAGGGCGCTTTCAATTTATGCGTTTCGTGTCGGACCGCTGCCGCACGCTTACTGTGCCGCAGGTTATATCTCGCTGTCGGGCCGCTGCAGTACGGTAGCAGTCGGCACCGAACGCCTAAATTGAAAGCGTATTTTACTGCCGTGCGTTTTTATCCCAGTGATGTGAAATCAGTCAAGCCATGGACTCAGAAGAAGAAACATTACTGTTAGTGCTCTTGTTGAAAATCATCAAAGAGAAACAAAAACGACGCCCCCGTAAAAAAGTAAATGACAATTTGATGCAATTAGCTCTGACGTCTGTTCACCGCACTATTGAACACCGAAATGAACACGTGATGCTTGCGACGTTGCCGTCCTGTTGTCGAGCGTTCGCGGTACCGGCGCCGCACTGTTGCCGCACCGCGCGTTTTGTGTGAAAAAAAAGGATCGTCCGTGCGCTGTACGACAAACGCACCGCTTCGGCACCGCAGCAGGCCGTCAAGAAACGCATAAATTGAAAGCGCCCTTAAATTGTAAGCGCAAACTGAACTTTATGCAAAGAAAGAAGAAAGAAAAGAAACATTGTTTATTCTGCACAAAAATAACGCACACTAACGAAGTAGCCAAAAGCCTCGTAGTCAAGCAATAAAAGTTTGACAATTTTGTTCATTGCTTAATGTCAGAGCCAGAGACCAAAGACAAATATTCATTACGTAATTATTAGGTGTTGCGACATTGGTAAATGACAACAAACAAGCAATCAAAACAAAAACAAAATACCGATTGCAGAGTTAACTACTTTTATAACAAACAACAAGAACAATTAAGCCGTGCGTCGCATCTGTGCAAGAATAGGCCGTTGCTCAGCAAATTGCTGACTTCGGACGAACCTGTCATCATAAGCGCTGTGTGTTTTAAAGTTATTTTTCCAAAAATACGTAAGCGTTTCCATGTTTTGAAACTAAATTGGGAATGCCAGATAATTAATTACGTCTTTTTTTAACAAGACATTCGCATAAAACAGTTAGTAAGCACACACTACGATAGATAAGTCATTTCCTCAACAAACTCACCCTATAAACGGGATTTCCGTTATTGTTCCCGATGCCAATCCTAACGAAGCATCCGTTGACGACGCGCGCGAAGAATGGCAGGTGCACCAAACGCTCCAGTTTAAACCTGATAGAAGTCAAAGTAAAATCATTTATTTCAAATAGGCACATAAAAGGCACTTTTGAACATCACAATTTACAAAAAAATAGAATTGATTCTAGTCGCCCCTTCCAAAAGGTAGTTTCGTACGGAGAAGAATGGGCAAGAAACTCAACCGTTACTCTTTTAAAATGTTTTACAATATTTTGTATACATTAGTTTTACACGCTGCTTTATTATTGGCTAGGAAGCTGCCACGATAGTGTTTTGTGCGAAACCCTAATTATTTTCCTAAAATAAAAGTAGCCTAAGTTACTCCTTATAACATCAGCTGTCTGCCAGTGAAAGTCCCGTCAAAATCGGTCTAGCCGTTTTGGAGATTAGCCGGAACAGACAGACAAAAATTTTAAAAATTGTTTTATTGTTATAAGTACCGTATATACTTTCATATCCATTCAGTAAAAAGCTGTTATTTTGACATTACAAACTGACATTTCAATTTTATTTATTTGTAGAGATTTTATGGAGAAGTCGACAAAAAAAAGCTCTTGTATCATCAATTGAGTAAAATCCACTAACGGCTGAACCCAATAACCTATCTATTATCAGTTTTGGCATACTGGAGATGAAAAAACCTATCTATCTATGGTTTATATCCCAATAATCTATAAGAGACTATGGAATCTTACCAGCCTGACATAAGGACAGATAGAATTATACTGTCTACCATCAATAGCGATCTGTATTTTACTGAAAATAGGTTATTGGGTTCGGCCGTTAGCCGACCTTGCTGGTCAACATACCGAAAGATCAGAAATCGGCTACATAACACTGAAAACATCTAAATTTTATTTGTGGAAAACGTTATTTACCTGCTAAGTCTAAGTTTGTTTATCTGTTCCTTGGTGTCTGCGTATTTGATCTCTACTTCTTCACGTTCTCGCTTTTTCACTTCTTCTTCTCCACCCGATGATGAAGAACTTGAGGAACTGCGACGGCCTGAGGAGAGAAATATTCTGAGAATAATGTGACTTCAGGGACACACAGGGGACCACAGGCGAGAATCAGACAAGTTTAAAAGGTTCTTTCATACATATTACAGCTTTATTAATAGCACCTGTCGTAAAAATGTGTTAGTATTGTAGTCTTTTGACAAATAACATTGTCAGGGGTCATTGTAATAGGGTCCAGCGGGACAATTGCATAACACACTTCAGTAGGAATAGGTTTCATTTTGACAGTTCAACAACATTCATTGCGTTATTTACGTTGTTGAGCAGACTAATTTTTCGAATATATATGAAGCAATGGATTAGCAATATGCTTCATAATCACTCAGATTCTGATTGATAGTGTGTTACGCAATTAGGGTGCAGATCTAAGCTCACTTAATCAATCGTATTTTCTAATCGTGCAAAAAGTAAATAATAAACTAATTTTGTTGATTCAAAATCGGACCTCTACTAGGATATAGCGTTATGCGTATTTATTTATACCTTTGTAAAACAATGTTTCTTGTAAGCACGTGATTGCGTAAGTATTCCGGTTTCCAAACGAACGGCTATAAAGCTACGGCCACACTGAGGCGATTCCCGCGCCGGTCGAATATTTTAATGACTATGAAGTCACGCGCATCGCGCCAGTTTGTACATCTCCAAGTTGACAAATTCGGCGCGAGCGAATTTCATTCCACTACCCGTGCGGGATTCGCCCCAGTTTGTCCACAGCTAAAGCCGAAAAAATTAAAACATGTTGGGCTAATAATGGACGAATCATTTCTCATGTTAGCAAAACTTTGAAAGTTCCCGCATAAAAGCCACTGCACCAATCGGACCGAGAATCAGAGATGTTATTTTTCTGATCAAAATATGACCTTGAAACCTTTCGAAAATAAAAAGAAAACACTTACCTTGAGACTTATTATCATCAGAATCGGAGCCGGAATCATCAGAATAGATATCTGAGGCTTTCAACTTGACGCTCTGTTTGCTAGAGCCGCCGATGATCTCAGCGTCAGCGTCCTGAGAACAAGCGGTGACCTTGACCTTGACCTTCGAGGTTTCAACAAGGGCAGAACATAATAAATAACTGCATTTTGTGGGTGATTTCTGAGATGGTATGTGTCTGTGATTTGTGTGGTGTGTTTTTGACGTCGTTTTCATGAATGACGACTCCGTTTTAGTTCGAAATTAGTCCGGCTATCGCGAAACTATAATTGTGTACACGTGAGTGAAGTTTGGAAAAATTATATTGATTAACTAAAATCATAATTATAAAAGGAATATGTAAGGATCATAGCAAATGGCGTTCTGTAGTTTCTGCCTACCCCCATGGGAAAAGCGTGAGTATATATATGTAAGTGAGTGTTTATTTTTGTCTTCTTTTGCTTTAAAATAGTAATTTTAACTTGAGGCTCTGTTTGCTAGAACCACCGTTGACCTTGGCGTCATCGTCCTGAGAAAAAGCGGTGACCTTGACCTTCGAGATCAGAAGAGGTAGAACCACATAAGTGCTGGTTTGTAGAAGGTGATTTTTCGATGTTATGTGGCTGTAATGTAAAAGGTGTGAGTAAACTGCATTTAGACGAATGATGGCTCTGTTCGAGTCCGAAATTAAACGGGCTATCCCGAAACTATCATTAACTTAGACGTGGAGTAAACTTGTATGTTTAATTTTATGGTATTTTTGCCTTAAAATTGTTATTTCAACTCGACGCTCCGTTTTCTAGTACCGCTGATGATCTCGGAACAAGCGGTGCCCTTGACCTTTGACCTTTGATGTTACAACAGGTTGAACATCATACGTGCTGGTTTGTAGAAGGTGATTCTTGTCATGGGTATGTGTCTGTGTTGTAAAATGGTCTTGCCAAACTCGCTAATGAAACTAATATGTATGTAAAATTGTGAAAAAATATAAATTGAAATAAATATTTGTTTTTAATGTAGTTTCACTGCGAAACTAATACTTAATAAAAATCTGCAGCTGGTTGACAAATGATCGATCAAACCAATCCTGTGTAGCGTTTGTAAAGAAAAAGTGTAAAGAATGGCCACCCATCTAGGGACTGATCGCGACAAGCGCAGCTTTACCTCTAAAAGATCGTCTCTCATCACACATCTCGTCATTCGGCTGGTGTACACGAGGGGGGCGACGTCGGGTGTATCGCGTATGCTCCAGCCAATAAAATTACCACAATTTTACAAGCCACATCACAAATTCGGATGGTGGTAGGTGACCATAATACAAAATGTACTCACATCATCATCGTCCTTATCCTTATTAGTCTCCTCCTCGAGCCGTCTCTTCTGCTTATGTTGTTCCACTCTGCTCGCTTTAGCATCCCTCTGTGCTCGCAACAGGGCCATCGCGTTCTGTCGTTTGTCGTCCACATTACGTTTGCGCTCAGTTTTAGCGCCGAAAAGAGGGGAGGCTGAACGTTCCGAGGGGTCTGGAATGAAGAAAAACATGGATGAGTAGATGGACTGAAGGTTCCCTTCAATTTAGTGTTAGCTGCATACGCTGCGCAAACATGATGCTAACGCAGCTTGAACGTAGCGTTACTTCGACATAATAATGCGTTATTAAATGATGCAGCATCTACGAATTGTCAATGCGACGTCAATTGACGCTGAATAACGAAGTCTGCCTTTCATCACAGTCCGGGTACAGCTTATCACCTATTTACCACACACACATACATGTACATAAACTCACGCCTTCTTCATATGGGAGTAGGCAGAAACTACAGAACGACCAGCAGGTGGCTGCTACGATCCTAACACACTCCTTTTGCCTCGTTTACGTTCATTCTTCTAGTCATACACGCACGCCGGTTGCGACTACTACGCACCTGACCTTTCTGAAGAACATCACCAATAAGGTCATTATACAGGGTGACTTTGAAAACATGCGAAAAAATTTTAGGGGGAGTACTAACCATCAATATGAACAACATTTAATAGTAAAAGTTGTTCATATTGATATAGTTTTTTTTGCAAATTGTAAGTTGGTCCCATAGTAAAAGTTGTTCATAGCGATGAGTAGAACACCCCCTTAAATTTTGTCGCATGTTTTAAAAGTCAGCCTGTATATCATTCTAGGGTGTCCCCTCTCGGGTTCACTACTTTTTAGTAGTGTGTGATTCTTAATCAATCTTTATTTTTAGTCTATTTAGTGTCAATTGTAGATGTAATAAAAAAAATGCTATTACCGATATCCTCACCTGCGTCCTTAGGGTCATCCAAGATTTCCCCAGGACTTGGAGGTGTCTGTTCCTTCTCCTTTTCAGGCTCTTTAGGCTCAGGACGTTCCGCTTCCGCTTCTGTTATTTAAAAACACAAATAATAGGTAAAAATAATATACAACATGTTTTTTATATGTCATACTCATAACTCTAGGGTTATATTCTACAAGTAAAAAAAAAACAAAAAGTACTAGAATATGTGGTCCAAAAATGTATAGTTTTGAAGATATCATCAAGACTCTCGATGTGTGTAGGTATCTAAACTGCAAGGGCACAGATAATATAATACAATAGTTGTAGCAGCAAATACTTTACTTCTACCGTTTAATTGGCAAAGAAAAAGCGGCTGGACTCGTGCCAAAATGACCTGCTATCTCTCTTACTCACCTTTCTTCTCTTGTCGTTCCCTCTCCCTCTCTCTCTGCCGCTGTTCCCTCAACGCTCGCCTCCTTCGCCTTGCTTCTCTTCTCCTTTGTATTTCTCCCGGTGATGCCGACCGTTCGGCTGCGGAGCGTCGCGCTAAGCGTAGTTTGCGTTCTATTTCCCATCTGTGTTACGTCAAAGTTTTTAATATAATATACACGGTGACATTTTAGTCGTCTTACAAAGGTGGTTCACTCAATGTATCCGACATAAAATACCTCTAGGTGCGATAAAAAAAAATTGTTACCATTAATTAATATTAGGTACAAAGAAAAATAAATAATACATTAGAATTATGAAACATCCTGTTAATAATGTTTACGTTAAAACAAACAAAGGGTAGAACATAATGTACCTACCCAGCGCACGAGTCTTCTTCTAACGCTTTGAGTAGTGCGTGCGTGCCACGCCTCGCCCCTTTTACTTACAAAATGGGTGAAGGTCACTGTCACTCTGGTTCGCGATTGCTACTAAGTGCAAGGAGTGAATAGTCCTACCTGTTTCACAATGAGTGATAGGCTCACTGTGTGTGTGCACTGACGCAGCATGAGACATAGATTTTGGATTGCAGCCTAGTTGTTTGGGATATAATATAGCGCCTGTCCTAGACAGATAATAGGGATGATAACTAAATTTTTTTTGTCCGTCAGGTAGATTATTAAAAAATATTGGATACGTAGCTAGCCCCCACTCCCAGCCGGGGTTGCGGAATGTTCGAAAGAGTTACCGTGGCCCCGGCACAGGCAACAGAAGGAACACGGGTGGGTTTTAGTCAGTAAAAGTCTGACACGCCCTCCCGCTCCACCCAGAGCGGGTGAAGTCATTTGATGATTTTCCATCCAAAAAAAAAAAAAAGAAAGCGAGCCCCCACTCCAAACTTTAATGCGTTTTATCTGTCATTTTTTATTAATATTATAAAGCAAAAAACACGTGTCTACTATTTTTTTATTATCTGACTGTAGTGTGGGACGCCCCCCAGCTAGATGGACCGACGACCTTATGAAGGTGGCTGGGACAGACTGGATGCGGAAGGCGAAGGACAGGGTGTTGTGGCGCAGCCTGGGAGAGGCTATGTCCAGCAGTGGACTGCAATAGGCTGAGTTGATTGATTTGACTGATGGACTAAATAGAATTTCTTTTTTTTTACCCAGGCATCATGCCTATTATGGAACAGAACGCCCGCCCGAATAAGTGGCTCGGGAGTCGAGACAGACAACTTACCTGGTCCAATTTATACCGAGCTGCATATTGATAGCTTAGGACTTTTTTAGGAAAGTTAGACTTAGGAAAGTTTTTAGTCTGTTCACGTCAGAATTACTGAACCCCGACTAACGTAGCTCTAGCCACAGATCGATTCCCTTTTTTCATACACCCTGGATTTTGGCAGCTCAACTCCTGCACAATGTCAACACTAGACATAAACTGATACAATGGCCGGGTGTCTAAAACTTCAAACATAAAACGATGTTTTAAGCACTAACCTGGTCTTCATAAGGTCCCTCCTCTCGATACGTTTGAAGATCTCTTGTTCCCGCTCTTTCTCTGACATGGCGGCCAGACGAGCTCTGTCCTCTTCATCTCCCATAAGGTTCTCGTCGTATCTGCGTGAAAAGGTAGTAAAATAGATTTTTATAGATGCATAAATTATTTCATTTTCAAAGTGACGGAAATAACAGATGGCACTCCCGATTTTATGGAACCTCTGCCCATTACCTCTGCAATCCTACTAATGTCATAAAAATACTAATAAATACTAAGTGCTCGTTAGTAAGACCTTCCTTCACACAGCAACGGAGATACGAAATGACGTGATTTTTCGCATAGTGATAGTTAATGGCCAGAAGAGTAACATTACGCGACTTTTTTATCCCAAAAAAATAATCACGGGAGTGAAGCTGTGAGTTACAGCTGGTACTAGGATAATATTTAAGTTATTTTCGGCTGTTTAACGTAATAATCGCGAGGCGGTTGTATAACGGGCTGGTGTTCGAAAGTCCACGTTCTAGCGTGTATTTTGCATGATAAAGAACTTGATAAGTATATAGACTGCCTCGTTGGTCTAGTGGTCGCAAGCGCTACTGCTGAGCATGATGTCCTGGGTTAGATTCCCAGGTCGGGCAAATTGTTATTGGATTTTTTTATCTGGAATTTCTCAGTAGCAGCCCGGAGTCTAGATTATTTGTGCCCGGTTGATGGCAATAGGCTCGCCCCCTATTACATGGGACTTAAACATAACTGGCGAAATGTGGGTGTACTATATAGGTACACCTCTGCCTAACCCTTCGGGGAAACAAGGCGTGATGTTATGTTATGAGTATATAGATTCAAACAAATCAATCTCGCGGTCTCGACCACTGAGTAACCAACCAACGGCAGTATAATTGGTGATAACGTACTCACCCATCATCAAATTCCTCTTCAGAATCAATGGAATCATTGTCTGATGAATGTGATGACACTTCGCCTAAAAAAAAAAAGAAAAATAATAGTAAATTCAGTCTAAAATACAGTAGAACTAAGTATGTACTTGAATGAGTTTCAAAACTGCCCAAAGTTGCAGACGCAGATACGACTCTGCAAGTCTTTCTGCCTAGCCCTTTCCCATCAATGTTGGGGTCATATTCCAGTCTAACCGGATGCAGCCGAATACCAGTATTTTACATGGAGAAATTGCCTATCTGACCTCCACAACCCAGTTACTGGTAAACACGATACCCCTTGGTAAGACACGACTCTGCAAGTGCTGGTTACTAACAATGCGTGCAATGGATTTTCAGTCTTCTGCACAATTAAGATGTTTTCATTTTTGTGAATCCTGGAGGATGATTTTTCTGCCATTCATAGTACTTGTACACGTACATTCATCAAAGGAGAGAGGAAAGGAGGTATCTTGTAGAAACAAAGCATTCTTTTGGCTTAGCTACAAATGCAATACAATAATTTTTTGGCTGTTTATGAGAAACCTGTCACCCCTCTTATTGTGAGAACCAGAACTGGCCGTATTCGTGCGAACGCGAATGATCATTTTGGTTAGGACCCGCGTTCTAAACAAAATGATCTTTCGTGCGAATACGCGATCGTCGTATTCATAATTATGTCACTTTCTGTTCGGAAAAGTGGAAGGCGCCCTCTGTGAACAAAAAGTGACATATGAAGGCGCCCTCTGTGAACAAAAAGTGTCATATGAAGGCGCCCTCTGTGAACAAAAAGTGACATATGAAGGCGCCCTCTGTGAACAAAAAGTGACATATGAAGGCACCCTCTGTGAACAAAAAGTGACATATGAAGGCGCCCTCTGTGAACAAAAAGTGACATATGAAGGCACCCTCTGTGAACAAAAAGTGACATATGAAGGCGCCCTCTGTGAACAAAAAGTGACATATGAAGGCACCCTCTGTGAACAAAAAGTGACATATGAAGGCGCCCTCTGTGAACAAAAAGTGACATATGAAGGCGCCCTCTGTGATCAAAGGGACATATGAACGCGACCTTCGCTTTTGGTTAGGATGCCGCCTAAGGCTTAAATAAAATGTAGAAACTATGAAAGAGATCTAAAACTGTATCCCTTACTGTAACTTCAATAGGGGTGATGACTAAAAAATTTGTTTGTCCGTCAGGTAGATTTAAAAAAAATATTGGACATGTATTTTTTTCTTTTTTTTACGTAATCAAAAGATTACAACAATACATTGAGTTAAAATGTGGCATGACGTCACGCCTTGCTAGATTTTATACTGAGTTGTGACGTAGCGAGCCCCCACTCCCCAACTTTAATGCGTTTTATCTAAGTCATTTTTTATTAATATGAAAAAGCAAAAAAATACGTGCCTAATATTTTTTTTTATTATCTGACTGACGGACTAAATAGTATTTTTTTTTGTACCCAGGTATCATCCCTATTCAACATACCTTCTTCAGGTTCACTGTAAGTATCTTTCTTCTTCGTGGACCCTGCACTATCAGTACTTCGTCTCGTTTCTGTCTTCTTGGGCTCCGGTCGCTTCCGGTTATCGTCTGAATGGTCCGAGGAGGTCTTTCTGCTAGGATGTGCAGGTTCTTTCTTTTTTGAAGTATCGCTTCTGGCATCGCTTTCAGAATCTGAGCCTGATGATGAGGAGGATTTTGCTGGAAGAAGAAAGGATTCATTAGTTATCATCATCTGCCTAACCTTTTGCAAAATATGTTGGGATTTGCTTCCAGTCTAACCGGATGCAGCTGAATACCAGTATTTTACATGGAGCCTATCCAGTCTCCACAACCCAGTATTTATTAGTCTTTTATAATACTTAAATGGGTATTTTTGCTTTTACTAACTCAACCCCAGCTTGTCATTCTATCATCATGGATGAGTTATTAACACTCTCACCGCCACGCATATATACAGTTTTCCAAAGCAGCAGGCCATGTGGGCGGCACAAAAAATCAACAATAGCTTGCTGCACTAGAATTTACGCGGGCGGCCGGCGTACCACATGGCGGTGAGAGTGTTAATGTTCGGCCTAAAACAGACATACCTAACAAATATAAAGTGAACTAATCATCACATTATAACCACCCACAAATATCTACTGCTGCAAATATTGGTGGAAAGGGAATCAATTGGTTGGCAGGAAACGTGACAATTCTCATAAGATATTTATTTTTTGTTAAACATGAGTACTACAATAGATTTGCATGGTCTTAAAATAACATTCGGGAACGGGATCTACATGTTTTGCCTTTTATGGCGTGAAAAAAATTTTTTTTTTGGTCAAGGTACCCATTTAAATTTACACATAACAAAACAAAACAAAAAACTATAATTTAACCTATTGTGGCGCAGTCGGTTAAGAACATCATGTATAAGAAACTTTAAAAAATGTTAAGTCCGAACTCCACCAAAGCGGAGATGTGCGGAGATGTCCGTAGCGGAGGCGAGAAGAGTTGTTTTTCATTCAGCTAGGGTGTATCCACCGAAGCTGTGCGGAGATGGCTAGACTGGAGCGGAGATGTGTGCTAGCGGTCGCGGCTGCCAAGTTGTGCGACGCAGGGGGAACTAGCAGCACCGCTCACGTCATCTCTACTCGTCTCCGCTGCGCGCCGCCGCCGTCGCCAACTTGCGAGACACAACTCATATCTCCGCTTTGTACCGCCGCCCAGCTCAATCTCGGTCAGGATTGGCATGTTTAAAACAACTTGTTTTAAACATGCCAACCCTGATCGGTAAAGTCCCCCGGGGAATTCCCAGAACTTCCGTAATTCGTGAACGTGATTATTTAATATATGTTTTGGGTATTCCCCTTATTTTAAGAGAAGTTTAGGTGATTTCCCTACTAAAAATGAACGTCGGAACATACAGGATGTATTGAATTAAGACCAATTTTTGTCATGCAGTTTTTAAAATAGTATAAAAGTGAATTATATCAGGCTTAATCGATTAAAAATGGATGATAACTCACTCTTTTTAACTGTTTGTTTTATAAAATGTAAAATAAAAACGTTTTTTTTCCAACCCTGGCAACTATTCGTTTAATTAAACCGAACCTATGTTCGGTCCTAGGTTCGGGGTTCAAAAAAAGCAATAATGCACCTTTTTTCTGATGTAATATTATTTCCTTATTAGTGGCATTTCCCCAACATATTATACAACGCCGAACCTTAATATTGAGCTGACAATTCCGCGGTAAGCAGTGATACGCGCAGTGGTACCTATGATGGGTTTTAGTTTGTAGAGTGCGTAGGCAGAAGAACAGACTTTTTTATTTAGTTCTCCTGTATGTTCTTTCCAGTTTAGACGTTTGTCAATGGTAACAACTAAAAAATTTGATGTGTCTACTGGTTTTATTAACATTCAACGTTTGGCGTCGCCAAACGTTGACTGAAGAACATAACTTTTGTCTTTTGAAGATTTACTATTAAATTATTGTTATTTAACCAGTTACAGTCCGATGCAAACTTAATAGCGGCTCGGAACATGAGGCGAGTCGCTGCGCAGTAACAACTTCAAGTGTCAGCGGGGGTGAGGGGTGGGGTACTGCGCAGCGAGTAGCGCACTTCAGAGCCGTCATAAAGTTAGACGCGTACGGTGTACTGTGACAACGGTGTATAAGACACAGTGTCACACTCAGTGACAGTGTCACAGTGTCTTATACATCTACATAGGGGAACAAAATGGTTTTTACTCGGAATTTCTATTATTTTTGTTACTTGTTTAGTTAAGAACTGTGAGAAGTTAAATAAGGAAATGAATTTGGTTTGAAACAGTGTGTACCAACAAACTTACAGTTATTCTTCTTATTGTCATCGTCATCCCAGTCTGATTCACTGTCAGATCCTGATCCAGATCTCTTCGATTTTGATGGAGGTGGAGAGTCTCCCGTTTTCTTCTTTTTCTTTGCCAAATTCAGGAATTGCTGTAAATAATAATAATAAATGTTGTAAAATGTAATTAATGTTTATTTCGACCAACAAAGGATTGTAGTAGGTACAAATAAAATCAAAAACCAATAATTAAAAAGAATAAATGTAATTAAATTAGTTAAGTTGAGGTCTATTACAATAACACTCTTGAAGCCAGGGTTGAGATGATTGAAATCAGTGATTTAAATCTTTAATCAATGCCTTTTTTAATGCAGCAAAATCAACTAAAAAGTGTGTTGATACTTATAGAAGAACTGCAATATTGATTCTTTTTATTTTATAATTTAAATAAACAGAGGTTTTTTTTTTTAAATAATAACTAACTTCCATTAAAAAAGATTGGTATATGTAAATAAATAAAAAAAATCTGATTTAAATCAAATAAATCCGATTTTTTTTTAAATCATGATTTTTATCAACCCCGCTTACAAATTTTTTACCATGGCAACTCACAGAGAAGAAGAATGTACAAATAGGTCCTCCTTCCGTACTCCTTTTCCTACCTCTATACTTTCTTTACTTTGTACAAATAACTTTCATGTATATAAATGTATAGTCACAATTATTACTTTAAATAATATTAAGTTATAATTTTTCGTCATTGTAATTTGCTCATTAATCACTATGTTATCGTCACATTCGTAAATAAACATACTGATCCTATATCGTCTTATTCTAAATCCCGGTTTAATTAATCTTTTTAATATTTCCGTTTCCCTACCTTTGTTTCTTCATCTAAACATGGCATTGGCTAAATGCACAAACCGTGCGAAGCAAAAAAAAAATTTGCTTCTCTGTAATCTACAATTTTTCAAATGTTGTTGTGTAAAATAATCATAAATGATATTTATTTCATTAAATTGGTTTTAAAAAAAAATTTTAAACTACATGAGGTTGGTGTTTGTTATCTTATTACTCTGAGAAGAAACAAAAAAAAAACTCAGAAATCTCTTTTAACACTTTCAAAAACACTATACGGCTATAGCAGTCATAACAATAAAACTTCTATTGTGTCTTGTTTACCGTGAACCTGTTAACGTCAGATATTATCTTGGTCATGGTCAGATCATAATATGAGGAATATGCAGTGTTACTTACAAATGAAAGAACTGCACAATATTTTACTATTCTATTAAGAGTCCATAATACCCCAGCTCAAATTCACTCTATCTCGCTCGCACACTACCGCTTGCGGACTGAGTGGGGTTCTGGGCGGCAGGGAATGTCCTTATTTTAGATCATTTCTTTTTATGGTCAAAATGTTATATTTAGTTCAGTTATTATGGAAAGTTTCATGATCTAATTTGAAGCATTTTTTTTAATACTAGCAATTTATTGTTCGGTTTGGAGGTAAACTTTGTAATTTTTTTCTGTCAAGAAAATTGTATGGAATCGAGTTTTCGTCAAACATTGTACTTGACATTAATTCTCAACTTTAGTTTATTTCAAAATTCATGCTGCAGTATTTTCGATATAATGGAGGATCATGCTAAGCAATTTGAGTATGGACTCTTAATGAATTAATCAATGCAGTAAGCGGTGTTAAGATTTGTTTGTTGTTTGGTTGTTGGTTTGTTTGTTTGTTGCTTTGTGGTTCCTTTGTTAGGTCATAAAGATACATTTTACTGACATGTCTCTAGCTCACAGCCGTTTTCAACAATATGGATTATGTTGTATTAGAAAGCTACATAATAATATTACGATGATACAATAGGTAGTATTATAGTTAAATATAATTATCTATTGAAGACACTCATTCAGTTTTCTGTATAAACAAAAAAGGTTATTTTTGTTTAAAAAAGTAAATATTTTTTTATCAATAATATTTAGTTTTTCACATCCTTGTTTAAAATATTAACCTCTCATATTTTCATGACTCATCTCATGATAGCCTAATTATTTTTATTTCACAGTAATTTTTAATAGATTTATTTGTCAATGGATTTACAGGATATAGGTGTGGTTGGTTATTTGGGTTATAGGTATATAAACTAAAAAAAATTAAAATAGAGATAAATTTTCTTACCTGAAACATTTTATTGATTATGTTTTTAATGAATGTTTCTAATGAGTTGTCATTATTTATCTTTGAAACACAAATATGCATACAAATAATAATTATAATGGAAAAATAAGATAGATAATGGAATAATACATCAGTTGAATGATCAAAAGAGAAAGTCTAGACCCAAAATTATATAACCATTGGACATTTGGCCGAATAACTTAGAAACAGTGCCATGACGAGATCAAAACTTTTTTTAAATCAGCCATAACTTTGAAATAAGTTCTAACACATCTGTTTTAGACTTATTTCAATTTAAATTAAATTTTGTAGTGAATTAACGCAAAAATAAAGGCGGGAATGTTGACTTTCATTCATTTTTACATGACTCACGCAACAGAAGCCATTTAATAAAGCTGTAACGTAAACAACGACGTTTTCTAAGAAAAAGATAAGGGACAATTTTGTGTAGATATTTTGGATACTCAAACATGTTATATACGCTTGTTTTTCATGTAATGCGCAAAAGATCAATTTAGAACGAAGGAACATTGATCTTGGCCTATTTACGCAGTCAAATTAATGAAGAATGCCGTCAAAATCGTTACGTACGGACGTGAACTTATAACCTAAGGTTTTTAAAGAAAATTAACTCACCGAGTCCAAATCTGAGCACTCGCTGCTGGAGTCCGAGTCTATCAACGGTTTATTCTTCCTTTTAGCCATTTTGCACTAATAAAATACTGGAAAACGATAATTATACGTGATTATACGCGTCTGCTTGCTTTTTCCTTCTTCTCGAAGTCGTCAATCAACCACAGACTAAAAATAAAAAAAGACGAATTTTTCCTTGTAATTTTTGACGATCAAAAAAGTAAAAGCCAAAATTGATGTGATTATTCTAAAAATGATTACACATACTTTCACCAAAAACGTCACACGACTGAATTTTTCTTGTAAAACACTCCAATACATAGGTTGTAATTAATTTTATAATTTCTCTGTGAAAAGTAGTATTAGGTACTAATAGTAGGAAATTAGTGACTTCTAAAATAAACAAACTATCGCTGGTACGTCACTAGTATTACAATATTTGTATTGCTATTGCTACATGTATATTAGTAATCTGTGTTTGCATGCGAAACAAGGAAGGAAGGATTGTGCCATTGTTTATTTTTTTTTTTCGTAAATATTCCAGAAAATACCTATATACTGTTAATATTTGTATAATATCAATATTGCCTCAGTTGATGCTGCAATTGAGAGGGTGAAAGTGCAAATCATTGTAGAAACTAGGCTTGTAACGGGGTCTCCCGTTATTATAACAATTTCATCAAAAACTTACTATGCCTCATGATCTAAAGGAGTTGGGTGGACGGAAACCAGTAATAATGGTAAGTGGAAGTCCTATTAATAAGTAAATGAGCTGTTCCATATGTTATCAGTGTAAATAACCTATGTTTTGGCATTACGTCGTTGTTCACTTGATGTTGATTAGATTTGTCCTTGGCCTTCGTATTTCACTAGTCCTAGAAGAGGTTTACTGTATCATATCTTACGAATTTCAAGATTTAAACATGGAATTACATTTCGGTTCACATAGCACCATTTTCGCAATAGGTCTAGAGAAGTTCAGAATTTGGTGGTAAATCAAGCAAGTTAACTACATTAATGTGTGATGCCCCAGACAGAGTGATTTTCTTACTTTTATATTTTGTACCATTTTACAGCATCCATGACTTAAATAATTGTCATCAATTTTAGTGAGACTCCGGAATCTTATTTTGCAGTTAAATTGATTTATTATGGATAGTGTAAGGTTTAACGCAGAGTGGTCAGTATTTAAAGTTTTATCAGCATTGTATCTTTAGCATCAAGAATTACTAGTAATGTTAAACAATTTTGATTATAACTGAGTGTTAAAACGAAAGGTAAAAGTCTAGATTGGATGAAAATTCTCAGTATCAACTCAGAGTTTGGATTTGTGCCAGTAAATGGGTTAGGGGCTACAACATGCTGGTCATTAAAAAAAAAAAGCTAAAGATATCTAATCCTATCCAAATTTCAGAAGTCCATTCCTAAATCACTGCACCATCCTTGCTATTAAGCATTTCATATATAGATAGCTAGCTGCATTATCTAAAAAACTGGCCAAGTGCGTGTCAGACACACACTGAAGGATTCCATAGTTGGGATGCATTTATCTCGAGAACAAACTTAACATTGCAGTTGAAAACCATGTTCTCCCATACATTCCAACTGCAAATTTAAGTTGGCCGACTATTACTCATTAACTTGTAAAGCCTACTTAGCTGTGATAGTTTTCCTTGTAACTTCGTTATTATTATAAACTACTGCCATGAATGTTCACGGCAGAGTCAATTGTCCTTGCCAGCTAAATGGATATATCCAAAAACAATCATTTAGCTGGCAAGAGGTGGGGACACTTGACTCTAACAAACATTAGCACTTTAAAGCATAATATTTTGCACACGGATCCCTGAATCGAAAAATAGTTTTTATACCCCTGTAATATTTTCATCCCCACTTTATGTGTAACACAATTTTTTTTTTAAAGATTTTATTTTACCATTTTGTCGGCGTGAATATTATGTATGCCCATGCCAAATTATAGCTTTCTAGTACTAAGAATCTCTGAGCTAAGCCGCAGACAGACAGACAGATGGACATGGCAAAACTATAGGTGTTCCTTCTTGACTACGGAACCCTAAAAATGAAATGCTGTTTGTTGGTAAGTGCATCACTTGAGAAACGCTGGTCCCATTTGGCTATTCTTGTTTCAAAATGTTCGTAATAGTCCGAATCAGGTTCTTACAGAAAGAAAAATGTTAAAACTTATCGGGAAAATTGGAGAATGTGGGAAAACTGAAATTGCATTTTTTATGACTAAACAGATAAATAAAATTGTCATTGCAGTCAGAGGGTTTAATCTAAGTGGACTCTGACTACAATGACAATTTTATTTATCTGTTTAGGGATTTAACCAAAGTCAGCTGATATCTTTTATCTGTGGAATAAAATTGCCTTCTGACAGTTTTTGTATGGAAAATCTGTGAAAAATTTAAAATTTATTCATAGGATTAGACATAAACTAGGTATAAAAGTTTGGTCGAATTTGCCCTTAGTCAAGGACTGACCTTTCGCTTTGTATATAAAGATTAACTAATACAACTTGTTTTTTACTTTTTAGTGCGTTTTTTTGGCAGGGCAGTTGTGTTTTCAAATTATTTATTTTTGTTTTATACATTTTAGTGACAAGTTTTATTTTTTTGATTTGTAATGTGCTCATCAAGGCCTTCAATTTGATACCCATGTTGTAATAATTGAAGAAAAAATATTTTTTCATATTTGAAAATGAAGCCATACTGCCGCCATATTGATTAAAAAAAAAGTATAGCCAGTGTCACTCGGGACCACTAAGGATTCCAACACACAGTATTTTATTTTATCTCAAAATGATCACCTCCCTGATTATTAGTGAATCAGATAGAGCTTTATATTCTAATTGCGAGAGTAAAACTCCCACGAATCCATCTTAACTAGTTTAGGAGATATCCGGGGGTAAAACTTTTTACCCATATTTTGAAAAAATAATTAAAAAAATATTAAAAAAATTATTTCATCTAAACTTTTACAGTTGCTTTATTTTTTTAGCTACATTTTAAAAGGTCTTGTTTTTATCTATTTTACGAGTCCTTTATGGCTGCTCTAGACCTCGTAGGAACCGAGAAATCAGCGATTTTGTGATTTTCGTTTTTATTTTTTTTTTGCCCATGTTCCTCAGTATTAGAATCTGCAATTTACTTTAAAAAAGAGGTAATAAGGTAGACTACCAACACAAAAAAAAACAACAATTAATTCCGTGGAATCTCGGAAATACTAAAATTTACCCGAACTTACCCGAACCCGGGGTAATTACCCGCAATTTTTTTTAATTAATTCATTAAACCCCGAGCGGTAACCGGTTACCGCTTGCTATTGTCTTTCTATTGTGTCTCTAATTACGGTACTTGATAGGTTAACATAGGTTACATTTACGAGAACTGCCTTTATTTGTGTTTTTAGTTAGTTAACTAACTAATTTGGTCCAGTGATAGGTAATATGGTGCGGGAAGGAGTCCACCCTCGAAAGGCAATCGCTGAAACCCCGTATATACATATTACTCTGGAGGACACGGGGGTGAGGCACTATGGAGCCGTCAAAGACTCATAGTGCCACTTTGCCTCAGCACGGCTTGACCCACCGTGCTGAGGGATGTCACTCCGAGCTCCGATCGGATGACTTAATGCTAGGAGGGCATGAGGGCGCCAACCCTCATGTTGGTCGGCGAGTGGCAAGTGAAGCTACGGATTGCGCCGTAGCCGGTCCTTCACATGCTCCGGAAGAGACCGCAAATACACGAGGAGTACACCGAGACCCAGATCCTCCATTAACCAGATTACAGGCTTTTAATATTTTTATTGAAGAGAGTAAAAAAATAAATGGACGATTGAGTAGGCCAACGGATCTAAGTAAACCCGAGAGGGTATGTTTGATGTCATTAACTCTTGCAAAACATTTGAATTCTCCGCTTTCCAATGCTCAAGAGGAAAAATTTGCTATGGCTATAGGATTATTTATTTGTAAAGCAGAAAAAAAATTCAAGACTTGTAAAAGCAACTATTCTCATTTCGTGAAAAAGAACAAAGACTGGTTGAACAAATCATTTATAGATGATATTCCTCAAGACTTAGTTCGCTCACGTGTTGATGTTTTTCCTCAAAATTTTACGCAGAGTGCGTTGCATATTGAGGAAGAACAGCATATAACACCTACAGTGAGTGCTAATGACCTTGAGGAACAACATGTAGATACATCATTTACTACTACTCTCAGTCCCTATACAGAAGATAGCAGCAAAAAAAGATTCGAGGAACTTAATCCACGTCAAAAACAAAGAGCCATAAAAAGACTTAAAGCGAAACTGGAAGATGAACCACCTGAAAAATTGACAAAAACGTTTACTAAAACAATTACTGTTGGAGACGAAAAATTAAGTAAAAAAAGTGCACGTGATTTGGAGATAATTATTAATAAGTGTATTGAAACTCCGGACAAACCAACTAAAATACTAACTATGATAAATCAAGAAACTCATCCTTATACTCCAGAAGAAACTCTTGGAATAATGATTGACAGAAGATTAAGCGTCGAAACTTATAAATTTTTACAGCAAGACTCCAAGAAAAGAGGATTTAATCTATATCCACATTATCATCAAGTAGCGCAAGCCAGATAATCATGCTACCCTTCAGAAGAAATATCTGTTTCAGAAATCGAAGCTTCTGTTACCCTGCAGGGTTTACTGGCCCACACACTCCAGCGTATCTTAGATTTAAATGATGAATCTGTAAATCATTACATGGAAAAAGAGAATATCAGCCAATTGGCTTGTACTTTTTATGTTTCTTGGGGATTTGATGGAAGTACTGGGCAATCTGTATACAGACAGGAATTTAGAGAACATTCTGGTGACCCCGATTTTGACGAAAAGTCAATAATACTTAAATAATAATACTAATACTTAACTTACTTAACTTTAATAATAATACTTTGGTACCATTGAAAATTCAAGAATGCGGAGGCAAAAACAGTTTAATATGGTTAAATCCAGCCCCACAGTCATTTCGTTCTTGTAGGCCTCTTCACATCCAATATAGAAAAGAGACGCAAGAAAGAATACTGTCTGAAAAAGAATATATAGAGGAACAAATAAGGCTTTTGACTCCTATTACAACACTTACATCAAAAGGATTTATTGTCTTCACAAACTGTAATTTAACGCTGAGCTTAATTGATGGAAAAGTTTTTAATATAATAAACAACACGTCTTCCCAATTAAGATGTGCTATTTGCAAACTGACCTCCACGAATTTCAATAACCTAGACCTTGCTTTTTCAATACCAATTACAGAGGAAGCGGCACTGAAAAACGGCATGAGTCCTTTACATGCGTATATAAGATGCCTGGAATTCTTGCTGCACTTGGGATATAAAAATGACCCAAGAGTCAGACAGTGGCGAGTAAAGAAAAATTCTGATCTGGGACAAATTACTGCAGAAAGAAAAAAAGAAATCCAAAACCAAATTAAGGAAAGTATGAGTCTATTGGTAGACGTTGTTAAACCTAATTCAGGCACCTCAAATGACGGCAATACGGCTCGGCGAGTATTCAAAAGTGAACAAAGCCGCCAAACGTTTGCTAATATACTTGGCATTGAAAAATGGCTCGTCGATGACCTAAATGTAATTTTAATAGCCATCAATTCGGGATTACCAATAGACGCAAAAAAATTCGGTACATTTTGTAAAAATGTGGCTTATAAGTATGTAGAGAAATACAACTGGCACCCTATGACTACTACTATACATAAAATCTTAATTCACGGAGAAAAAATTATAGAGAATTCAGCGCTATCCATAGGACTACTCTCTGAACAGGCTGGAGAGTCGAGGAATAAATTTTGGCGTCAGGATAGAGAACATCACAGCCGGAAAGATTCTAGGGTTCATACTATGATGGACTTATTCCACAGGGCGCTTGAGTCATCCGACCCTGTCATATCAGCGATACGGCTAAAACAACGCCTAAGTAACCGAAGGAGAATGCCACTGCCAGAAGCTGTTATAGAAATGTTACAACCGGACAATTCTGAATGTTTAAATGAAGATAACAGTGATGTCGAAGAAGAAACTGCATGTACCGAGAGTGAAGAAAATGAGTTTACAACACTTCTTTACAACGAAGATAGTTTATTTAACGCAGATGATGTTTAAGCACAATTATTTTCAAAACACAAGCCAAAAGAATTCTACTATATTTATAAAGTCATCATCATCTGCCTAGCCTTTTCCCAACTATGTTGGGGTCGGCTTCCAGTCTAACCGGATGCAGCTGAATACCAGTATTTTACATGGAGCGACTGCCTATCTGACCTCCACAACCCAGTTACTGGGTAATACGATACCCCTTGGTAAGACTGGTTGTCAGACTTTCGGGCTTCTGACGACCCGTAACGACTGTCAAAGATACACGAATGACAGCCGGGACCAACGGCTTAACGTGCTTTCCGAGGCACGAAGGGGTCTTGATATGTAAAGATGGTCACCCATCCACGGACCAACCGCGGCAAGCGTAGCTTAACCTGACCGATCGACCCGTGCGGCTGTTATTTCTTAGCCACAAGCCCCTCATATATCCTATATTTATAAAGTAAAAAATATAAAAAATACGTCTTAAAAAAATTTGCGAGATTCCACGGAATTAATTGTTGTTTTTTTTTTGTGTTGGTAGTCTACCTTATTACCTCTTTTTTAAAGTAAATTGCAGATTCTAATACTGAGGAACATGGGCAAAAAAAAATAAAAACGAAAATCACAAAATCGCTGATTCCTCGGTTCCTACGAGGTCTAGAGCAGCCATAAAGGACTCGTAAAATAGATAAAAACAAGACCTTTTAAAATGTAGCTAAAAAAATAAATCAACTGTAAAAGTTTAGATGAAATAATTTTTTTAATATTTTTTTAATTATTTTTTCAAAATATGGGTAAAAAGTTTTACCCCCGGATATCTCCTAAACTAGTTAAGATGGATACGTGGGAGTTTTACTCTCGCAATTAGAATATAAAGCTCTATCTGATTCACTAATAATCAGGGAGGTGGTCATTTTGAGATAAAATAAAATACTGTGCAACGATACCCCATGCATCCAAGTGTTCAGGCGTAAAATGTTATTGTGGAATAAAGAAACTCACAAATATACATGAACCCTGAAAATATTACACTCCCATTTTTGGGGCAGTCATAATAATAGGACCTTTCCTTTTTATCTTCCGCTTACAAATCAATGATAAGTTATTTCAATCGTCGACTTTCCGAATACACTTGGACACGAAAACAAGATAATTTTCTAACATACATTTAGAATTTATCACATCATGATGACTTGCAAAATTCTCTTCGTGATGTTTGAAAATAATTTTTTGGCTCATACCTTAGTTGTTATTTGAGTCAGACAGTGTGATTTTTTACTCTTAATTTAATTGTAATATTTAATTTTTTGGTTGATAAACAGGGAAGAGCCATGGATATTAATTGGGATGATGAGGTGAGCCTTTTAATTCAAATTGCTTTTAAAAAATGTTGCATCTTGTGATGGTTCTTTAGGTGCGTCGTCTTCAAGACTATTTTCGTAAAGATTCCTTAGAACTTTTTCGTTTACGACGACGAGATCACTTTAACTAGGGCATCACGCGTAGGTTGATGCTAGAGTGTTGTAGCTCTTTTGCGCTATTGTGAAAGCACATTGTGTTTTAGTATATTTATTAATCTCAATTTTAATCACATCCTGTCCTACATTTAAAGTTAGTCTATAATAATTCGAGATAGGATAGTGTTCATTTGATTTTATTGTGTCGGTCTCTTTTAGAGTTTCAATTTAACTCTCCTCATAACTAGGTCCTGCACCCTAATTGCGTAACACACTATCAATCACAACCTGAATGATTTTGAAGCATATTGCTAATCCATTGCTTCATTATGTTCGAAAAATTTGTCTGCTCAACAACGTAAGTAACGCAATGAATGTTGTTGAACTGTCAAAATGAAACCGGTTGCTACTGTAAGTAAGTGTGTCACGGTATTATGGTGCTGTTTCCCTCAACAGACGAGCAAAACTGATATCTTTGTCATTTTACGCAACGTAATTCTGTTGTACACATCAAATGCTATACTTCCACATGTTTGTTCCAGGCTCCCTTGTCCCCGACGCCTTGCGCGGAGATAAGCGATGATGAGCTGGTGTCCATCTCTGTCAGGGACCTCAACAGGCAGCTGAAGATGAGGGGGTTGACTAGGGATCAGATTGTTAGGTAAGTCAGTTTACTTCGCCTTCTCTCATCCTACTTGCGTCATTGTAAGAATGCCACACTTCAAAAAAAAAAATAAGAAATATTAAATAAAAATTGTTTATTCGGCTAACAAGACGTACATTACAAAAAAAAAAAAACATAAATATGTGTACTAAGGCTCCCGCTGATAGGCGCGACGCGACGGTGCGACGCGATTCTGCTTGAATAAGTGCCATGAAGTTTTCATAGAAATTGTTCTACTAGAGTCGCGTTGCGCTGTCGCGTTGCGACTGTCTGCGGGAGCCTTTATTGTCGTCAATGATGATGGTTGTAAATTGTAATCTCCGCAGCGTTTGGTTTTGTACGCCATCCGAGTCTGTCTTCGAAAGCACGCATGTGAGACTTCATGCATAGTATAATCAGCCTATAATGTGCCCACTGCTGGGACACAGGCCTCCTCTCTTCGAGAGAGAGAGGGAGTGGGAGTGGGAGTTGATAGATGTCACATCATGTCTTTAAATTTTTGGTACTAGGACATGCCGGTTTCCTCACGATGTTTTGCTTCACCGTTTTGAGAGCAGTAGTGTTGAAATAATTTACACAAAGTAACGCGCCTGTCTGGGTTCGAACCTACCAGTGGCGCAGCTACAATATACAATATATTATCATTAGAGGGAAGCCGGAGAATTTTTTTTTAGTTTTCGTAAACTCGGACAAAAAATTGCAACAATTGCAATTTTTGTAATGTTTTTAATCTGATGACTGTATTAAACTGGTATTATATATAATTATGTAATGTGATGTGCTACACAGTTACACACACAGGTTTATCACATTATTTGGCTTAAGAAGAGTGGTGGTTCCGAAGGGAAGCCGATAGGAATCGGGTTGTATGAAGGCTTCGCCTCTGGAACCTACGACCTACAACTCGTAAGTCGCGGCCGTAACCACTGGGCCATCACTGCTCATGCGGCTTCATGCATGTTAGTGTTTTACTATCTGTTAGACTTACCAGTGGCAATCAACATTTTGGAGCACAGAATGGTTATTAGGGTTCCGTACCCTAATACTAAGCCTCTGATGTCCGTCCGTCTGTCTGTCTGTCAGCGGGCTGTATCTTATGAACCGTAATCCCTCAGCTGTCGATCGACCGGCTAGTGTTCGGTAACAATAGAAATTTAATTGTGTCTCATATCATGACAATTGAAGGTTAGGTAGACAGTTGAAATTTTCACAGATTGTATATTCCTATTGCTGCTATAACAACAAATAATAAATATAAAATAAAGTTAAAAATTAGAGGGGGTCTCCGTACAAGAAAGAAAAGCTCTTAGCTAAGTAATAACAGCCCCACGGGTCGATCGATCAGGTTAAGCTACGCTTGCCGCAGTTGGTCCGTGGATGGGTGACTATCTGTACATATCGTGACCCGGCTGTCATTTGTGGATCTTTGACAGTCGTTACGGATCGTCACAAGCCCGAAAGTCTAATAAGCAGTATTACCAAGGGTACCTATTACCCAGTAACTGGGATGTGGAGGTCAGATAGGCAGTCGCTCCATGTGAAATACTGGTATTCAGCTGCATCCGGTTCGACTGGAAGCCGACCACAACCAACGTAGTTGGGAAAAAGCAGGCAGATTGATTCAAACAAAGTTGGCTTATTCCACAAATCCCCACTGACACCCCCGCCCCCCCTGGAATAACCCAACTTTTTGTCCACAAACACAAATCCCCATTGACGTCTCATAGAGGTCATAATGGGGATTTGTGAAGAAAAAGTTTACAATTCCCCATTGATGGGGATTGTCAATGGGGATTTGTGGAATAGCCCAAATATTGTACGGTGATACGGAACCCTTCGTATGCGGTTCCGACTCGCACTTAGCCGGTTTTTTAAGCAACTCTGGCTAATGGATACCTACGACTTTCGAAATTGCCAATTCCTACGCATTGAGCAAGCGTGGTGAACAATTCTCGTTCCATTTTTGCTATGAGAAGGAGGAGCCTTAGCCCTTCGGGACAGTTCCAAGCTGAATTAAACTTAATAAACACGGTCATTTCGATCTTTAGAAAAACATTGAGTAGTTTATTAACGACTACTTTTGCGTGCGGCTTCGCCCGTGTGGTTGTCGGAAAATATCCCACGGGAACGTACTACCGGGATTAAAAGTACCTTATCTGTTAATCTAGGTTATAAACTATATGTGTGTCAAATTTCATCCAAATCCGTTCAGCCATTTTTGCGCCAATCGGGAACATACATCCAGACCATCGGACAAAATATCCAAAAAATATATTTTCGGCATCATATTCGTTCCCACACCTCGTAGCAATGACTTTTTTTTAAATGTTCAATGTAGGGTTTTGATCTCGTTACTATTTTATTATAATGTATAGACGATTGGTTATTATTCCAGGATGAAACAGCGTCGTAGAACTCTAAAAAACCGTGGATACGCCGCCTCGTGCCGCATCAAACGAATTGAGCAGAAAGATGAGCTGGAGACTGAGAAGAGTCAGGTATGAACAAAATACATAAACATTCATCAATATCACTGACATCATTGTGTGACATAGAGGTTCTTTAAACATTGTTGATTTTCAACCGACTTCAATACTTAAATGTAATAAAAAATTACATTACCTACATCAAAGTTTTATACTTTCCTCTTCATCACGAAATAGGTGAGTTTCTCTAGCTGCAGCTGTAGATTTGGACCAGAAGCCATACTCCTGTATTCTGAAGCTCAGCTTATTGTAGGTACTGTAAATCCAGCTCAAGACTAGCTTTAAGTCTGTTATAGCAACGCCATCTACCACAACTTTCTCAAAACCACATCCCTAACGCCATCTATCATCACCACCCAACAACAACTAACGCCATCTCTTATCATTCCCCCTCAACTTTCAGGAATGGAACGACATGGAGCTAATGCAGGACGAAAACAACAGAATTCGGGATGAAGTAGAAGCTTTAAGAGGAAAATACGACGCTTTGAAACGATTTGCCATTATGAAGAACATTCCTTTACCGCCTGAATTGGAAATACAGCCTTAAGTTAATTATAATAAGAACTAGAATATTCTAGCATAAGTTTTGAGATATTATTGTGGCGGATTAGACAATAAATGGATTATATTTGGTGGGTTGGTTAGTTAAATTAGGTATTCAGGACCTCAGGACCTAAAACTCCATGTTTGGCTTTTGATAACACACGTGGTTTATTCAGGAATCGCAATTGTATTCGTAATATGCCATAGATGTCCCAAGATTTAGCTTGCTTGGAAGCTGCATGAAATGTTGTAACAAAAAGACAAATGTCTATTTTATCTTGCCTTCTGATGATGTTCACAAATATTTAATAAGTTGAAGCCCATAGGTTTTTGGCTAGTTAAAAATTAGATTGATACTCGAATATTAAGTCCACGGAATTTGTTTGTTTGTTACAGTATTAAAAAAGAAGTTACAACAATAGTGGAGTAGATGTTTAACAAAAGGAACGTGGTTAATCCGCCATTTATTAATTTGTCTGTCCCATTTAATTATAATCAGCAAAACACAAGGTCAAATTAAACAATCTGGCAAAACTTCACAGACGTGATGGGAATCGGTATTTGTGAAGTTTTGCCAGTTTATTTAATGTGACCTTGATTTAATGTGACCGTGATTTAGTGATCAGCTTTGTATTATGTCCATTTTTAGACACCGGCCGTTATAAGGGCCTTGCTATCTTTGCCTATACTCTGGCTGACCCCTTTTTTTATGACTTTTGGAATCATCAAATGACTCCTCCCGCTCTGGGCGGAAAGCGTGTCAGACTTTTACTGACTAAAACTCACCTGTGTTCCTTCAGTCGCCCGTGCCGGGGCCACGGTAACTCTTTCGAACATCCCGCAACGCCCTAGCTGACCCCGAGGGTCTTCTCCGAAGCGTAAATACGAAGTATCGGCAGAATGATCGGACGTTTTCTACTACACTTTTTTCTGTTTCGTTCGGTCGGTTCGGGTCCGACCAAACGTCAAAATGAACTTCGTTGAACAAACGTCAAAATGAAGTTCGGTCAGATCCGAACCAACCGAACAAAATAGAATGCAGTGTAGTAGAAAACTTCCGGACATTCGGCCGATATTTCGGATGTACGCTTCGGAGTAGACCCCCTGATGTGTGTGGACAAACCATAATGATGTTTTTACGACTTTTTTTATCATAATGATAAAAAAGTTAAATGTATAACTACATATAGGCAGTTATGCCTTTGACATGAGCTACCTGAAAATGTAAATCGAATGATACAGACAGACTTTATTTTAGTTTTAAGTGTAAACCTATACCTACTATTATTGTACAATTATACAAGAAAACATTATTTATACCACAATAAAAATAATTTTAAGGAATATTGTGATTTTAGTTTCCCTGCTCTAACTATTAATTTCAACATCATCCATTCATTCATAATCCCATAATGTTCCCTCTGCTGGGACACAGGCCTCCTTTTTCTGTAAGAGGGAGTGGGCCGTAATCCTCCACGCGGGCCCAGTGCGGGTTGGTAGATGTCACATGTCTTCGAATTTTTGGTTCTAGGATATGCCGGTTTCCTCACGATGTTTTCCTTCATCGTTTTGAGCAGTGGTGATAAGATAATTTAAACAAAGTAAAGTGTCTGCTTTAGCGAATCATCAGCCGTCCCATACATTTGGGTCGAGTAGGTATTGAAGTTTTGTACGGGTCAGCTATTTTTTCTCGATTACGATGTTGGTCCCATGGAGAAAGTTGTTCAGTTTGGTGGTCTGTACCACACCCTTTAATTTGACCACACCTTTTTAGTGTACCCTGTATAGTGTCCGATTTTAGCTCTGGAAACGACAAGCCGCCATCTACGGGATCAAAACGAAACTTATTCTGATGTTAGGTTATAGTATTGATCTCGCTACCCAGCGTGCTTAGTAAATGGTCTAGGGTCAAGCATGGAATTAGGGGGCGAGTTCCTTAACTGGTCCAAGATTGCATGGGACTTCACCATAACTAGTGAAATGTAGGCAGTTTTGTATTATTACACCTAGAGACGCGCCGAGTACAAGTTTTACCGAGTAACCGAGTACCGAGTATTGCTCGGTATTATGTTTACCGAACCGAGTACTTTACCAAGTAACTGGGTTTAGTTGACGCAGGTATTGGCTGTTGCAATTTGCAACAGTCGCAACGTGCGGTCGGCGAGCGAGCGGTCTTGTAGGTACCTCGCTCGCCTCTCGCATACCGCCGCCGCCGTTCCCCGCGCGCATCAGATACTTGCCATTTGCTTACATGACATGTCACACGCACGGAGTGAGTTACGTAAAAGCACAATACGGCCGACATCTTGGCGTGTGACGTGTCCGAACTTCGCGCAGAAGGTCGCGCAGTAACATTTTTTATGAATCAAATGGTGACATGAGGCGAGTGTGAGTGAGCGAATCCGAGAACGTTCGGAGAGCCTATGTCTAGGGGGTCTACTCCCTAAGTACGAAGTCCGTAGTTTCGGCTGAAGTTAGGTACCTACGGGCCTACTCTGTATCACTTACGGACATGATTATTTCGGTTTCCGAACTAAGAATGAATGACAACACGATTTTACAGTTGTCCCTACGCCCGATGTGTTTTTGCCCGTCAGAAAATTTTAATTTTACACTTGTTTTGATGGATTAACTACTTTTGGACGGGCCCGTATCTTCGTTGACGGACTTCAGGGAGTAGACCCCCCCGACTCGCTAAAATACGTCGATCGTATTGTCTATTGTGACTTTGTATCTATTTGAGGGATGAGTGGGCTACATTTACATTAATATTGTAAAGAGGTCAGGTTATAAGTTTATGAGTTCTTTTCCGAGTACCTCGGCAGTCAAACCGAGTCATTCGGCCGATATCGTGTACTAACAAAATGATCGAGTATGCAGAGTACCGAGTATTAAACGAGTAGGTACTCGGCACAGTAACTATACTCAACTGTCTACTTGTTCGAGAAAAACAGGCGTGATGTTATAGAATATTGACCAGACCTTTGTGCGTGAAGACCTGCTAATCATCAAAAGCTTTTAGGACACAAAACATGTAGCACTATTAAACTTTTAATATCTATCACACGTATTTTGAGGACGACTTATAAATAAATGAACTACTTGCTACTTGTGCCGTATATACCAAAACGCATCTTCCTTCATTTCCATTTAAAACCTCAAAAATCAACCACTATAGAAAGTCAACCCTATCAAGTGAATCTGTACTAACTGGCTCCTTACATAATAAGGGACCTCCTTATTTGTTAGAGGACGCCATATTTAATTCCAATAAATATTTTATTGAGGCACTCGGGTACCGTACCTACTGCTAAGAGCAGGGGACCCTAGTTGATGACCACTAGATAGGAGAGAAAACAGAAGTGAAACTTCTGAATTCTCTATCATTACTGACAGACTATTGTCGCCCACAAGCCTGAAATAGTGGTGATAGATCTATTAGCGCGCCGCGCAATGATAATCGATCGATGTTACCATTCCGCATGACGAGAACCTCGTGAAAGCTGAGAAAGAGAAACAAATAAAATATCTCGACTTAGCACACGAGGTTGTTGACATGTGTAATGTGACCTCGGCTGTCATTGTGCCGATTGTCGTAACGGCCGATGGTCGAAAGCCTCGACCAACAACTCTCGAGGCTCTCGTTAGGCGGTTAGATCAAGAGCCTGATTCAGGAGGCAGTAGGTACTCCTCGATACGACTCGCATTGTGAGGAGGTTCCTGTCTCTGCAGCCCTAACCACCGGTAGCTTGGACCCTGCTCCCGACACCGGCGGACCACTATTTTTTTATATTTGAAATGTTTTTGATATCTTTGTAAAGTGATATTTAAAAAAGTAATTTAAAAAGAAAAAAGAATAAATAAACGAAATGTTTTATTATATTCTTTATTTCGAACCACACATAGGTACAAATATCTACACACAACAATTAGTAACAACGACATAAAAACTATGTAACTAAACTTTTACAGACAAATTAACCTAACAATACTAAATAACTATACTCCATTTGAAATAAGATTAGAAATTTAAATAAACCTTTTTTACAGTCCGTTCAACCGATTTTGACTTCTATTCCGTAGGTATAAGGATGGCATTAAGAGCAAAAACGTGGTTACAATACCAACTGTTTACTGCAGATGCCATTTGTCATGCATCAATAAAATCAAATAATCAATAATTTTAATCTTATTTCACACTGAAAGTTTATTAAACTAAACTTTATCTACATACTTAAAACGACCAGAATCGCTTTAAAAGGTCACGCGGCCGCGCGCGTCTGCCCGCGGCGCCGTCTACACCATTGAGGAACACAGGAGTGATGATAAATTTACAATATATTTATTTTCTCCTGCACCTACAAATTTTCGAGCCGATGCGATTGTATCGAGTGTATCTTCTAACACGTTTCTTTATTGTGACCGAACCCCAGGCACTCACGAGTCAGTAATTACATTTATGTACTTACATAGATAGAGTTTTTGGGGGAAAAAACGTTTGAAAGATACATACATACACTACTATTTTTTCAGGTCAGTTATTAAAAGAAAATTTTCCTGAAGCTGAAGCTAATGATTTGTAGTGTCGGGTTATTTACTTTTGATACGAGCGTTTCATCTTTTTGGTAAAGATCGGGGCTCGTAATAGCGCGTTCGATATTACTTTTCTTTACGGGTTTTCCTGTTGCGGTTGTATTGTATTTAAGTCCCTAGCTATAGGTACCTACCGGCTGGTAGGGACTCAAACGCTGCCAAAGTGATGTCAGATATTTTTGATCACAACGAGGTATCACATTCTTCTGAATTTAACTGAGTAGGCTTTATTATAACGCAAGACATGACCGATATTATTGCATTCTAAGAGGTGACACATCTTTTTGAAGCTGATGCAGCATCCGATATTTTGGCGTCGCTTGTCTCGTTAGATAGGTAGTTTTGGTGTTCCTTCGATGTTACATATTTGTGTACTGTCACTAAGTATACCTGCCAAAAATGATTACATAATTTGCAGTCATCTTGATGACAGATATTAATGGATGAATCATGAAATCAGATATTATTGCCGAGCTGTCCATCCACAGATATTTTTGCACGTGACTGTACTATTCCTCACTAATGCTTCGCTAGACGTCTAAATACACACACATCCCTTCATGTCTAATCTATCATCCTTCTAATTGCCATGCTAGCAACTGTCAACCCTCCACCGCTGCCAAACTGCGAAGTTTAGGGCACTTGATTGTGCTAACGAGTTCCACCACAGCGGCCGACGGTTAATTACGAGTTTAGGGCTCAGATAGCACGGGATCAATATGTAGACCTGTTTGTTTATTGGTAGGCTGAGTCAATTACTCAATCCAGCACCCTAATTGCGTGACACACTATCAATCGGAATCTGAATCATTTTGAAGCAAATTGCTAATCCATTGCTTCATAAGATCGAAAAATTTGTCTACTCAACACGTAAATAACGCAATGAATGTTGTTGAACTGTCAAAATGAAACCGATTCCGATTGATAACGTGTTACGCAATTGTCCCGCTGATTGCATATTGTACCTATTGTGTTTAAACTTTCAAAGTACATTATAAAAAATGTCGCAATCCTTCTACATCACTTTCGTAGTGTGCTTAGGTTTATAAGGAACTAGCTTTTGCCCGCGGCTTCGCCCGTGTGGAGGTCGGAAATTATCCCCTGAGACTGTCTAAAATCGCCGTCTAGCAGTACCACCATATACCTATTCATTCCGTGGTACTGTGGTTGCTCTTGATATTATTATAAAAAAATTAAAAAAAAGAAAATACCACAGCAATTCAGCTTTTCTACTACACTGTGCATCATTAATGAATACACCTAGGTGTCTCTGGGTAGAAACATGTACAGATGTACTATACTATATAGGTATAGGTACTATTTATAGAGATTTGTGTTCTAATTCCACACATGTTTGATGCATCATAAATAAAAAAAAAACATTCTACTATCAAATAATGTGCTGTATGTACTTTTGGATTAATTTTAGGTTATATAATCTTACACCTTGCATTTCTTTTTTCTCCCAATTTCTATAACTTTCTTTCCATTTGATTTTTTCGCACATGACAACATGTACCGTCATAACTCAAAAAATTGCCGAATTGAGTTAAGATTACCTACGGATCAAGTAATTTTTAATCTACATACTGACAAGACACTCATACAAAAAAGTCAATTTCTGTAAGAGTTATGAACATTTACGTAACTTCAATAGTTTTGGTTCTATGATTTTTTGAACTTTCAAATCACTTTTACTCGAAATGTCTAATTTTGAGTTAGATTGTACATGTTGTCATATGCGTTTTGTTAGTTTTATATCGTTCTTAAACTTTTTATAAGTTTTCATTATGTACGCTACCCCTATCAATGGGTCCCAAATTATTGCGATTTACCACTAGGTACGATATTTTTTATTTATTTGCGTTTAGTACTACGATAATAATAAGACAAACGGCACCATTTAGTTTTGAATGCGTATTTAGTTATACAACATCAATCTACTTATATATTATGCATATCACTTTACGATGACGCGCACTGTCAGCCCTTCAAGCTGAGACTGTTATTTTCTAATCTTCTAAATTCGAAAGAGTGCCATCAACATAAAAACTAGGTAAGTAGGTAGGTACTCATAAAGGTTGCATTGTTAAACTAAGTAGGCTTAGGGCTTTACAGTATTGAACGATTAAAATAATAAACTTTTTTTAAATTCTTTGCTCAAAATTACTTACAAAATACAGCTACATTAATCAATTGTTCATTATAATATTGAGTTAATTCGCGACAGAAGACGGGATATGATCGTTTTGTTGGCTTTGCTTCTGCGACAGACTTTTGTATTTTTGTCTAAAGGAATTAATTAATAATTTCACAATGGATGGAATCATTTGTTACCGGTGTCGGATGGGAGAGAACTTTGGACTTGGAACATTTTCTTGGTAATTATTGGAGAGGTATTTTTTTGAGAAAAATACTTTAGCTGCTAGTTGCCTCCTGGTGTAGTCATCACAAGGCTATCTGCTGGAGGTCCTGGGTCCATCGCCAGGTCGTGTAAAGAACCAACTGGATTTTTACGTTAGGAATTAGTCAGGGTATCATCCAGTGAATTTGTGCGCGATGGCAAAATAGGCTGCTGCTGTACATTATTACCTAAGCAATTATACCCTACCTCATTGCTTTACTACTCTGTAGGGAAACACTGACGTGATAATATATTAATATGTTACTTAAGTATTTTATTTATATTTAATTTCTACACGATGTATATTGTTCCGAAATAAATGACTATGACTATAACTTTTATACTGATATTATATTAGCGATCCCTAACTTAGGGCCAGAACAACAGAAGTTACGTTAAGTTAGTTTTCATGTTATCTACCCCGCATGTTGCACCTGCCATTTGTTTTTTTGGGCAGGAAATTATCAAATGACTTCTCCCGCTCTGGGCAGAGCGGGAGGGCGTGTCAGACTTTTATTGACTAAAACTCACCCGTGTTCCTTCAGTTGCCTGTGCCGGCGCCACGGTAACTCCTTCGAACATCCCGCGGCCCTGGCTGATGTTGCACCTGCCATGTTTTGTCTCTGCATCACCCTAATGTTGACTGGTACAAAATGTCTCAGGCATTAATTCCGCCTTTGTACAGTTTTTTTTTTTTACTAGTGCACAAAGTTTTAATAAATCCATACACATAAATAAAATTGAAATGTCTGTTTGTAATGTCAAAATAACAGCTTTTTACTAAATGCATATGAAAGTATATACGGTACTTATACCAAAAACTCAATTTTTAAAATTTTTGTCTGTCTGCCTGTTTGTTCCGGCTAATCTCCGAAACCGCTGGATCGATTTAGACGAGACTTTCACTGGAGGATAGCTGATGTTATGAGGAGTTACTTAGGCTACTTTTATTTTAGAAAAAGAATTAGGGTTCCGCGCAAAAAATTAAAACCCATGAAATTGTGAACAAAATCCGATTCAAATAGGGAAGTATTGACATCCACGCGGGCGAAGCCGCGGGCAATAGCTAGTAATAAATAAACAAGTTATGGTGTAGCGTGGCTTAATTTTAAGGCTTTCCCTTACCTATTTACTTCCCTGAAAAAAAATATAAGGAGTGGAACTCTCTGCCTGCGTCTGTGTTTCCGAACGCATACAACCCCGATCTCTTCAAAGTGAGAGTGAACAGGCTTCTTCTGGGTAAGCTCACTCCATCGTCGACTTTGTCTCTGTCACCTCTGACCTAGACTAGAGTCAAGAGCAAACCTATCTCAAAAAAAAAAAACAATATATTTTCAGGCCTATTTATTTGCCTCAACTCCACAGTCACCTTAGCCGCGCAAGCGGGGCCGGCAAAGACAAATTACTTTATTCCCCCACCTATTTATTTGTCGAGCTTCCCTTGGCTTTCATTATTTTTTTGTTTATAACTGTCCTCCCTATTTCCGAATCCACTTCGCTGAAAACGCTGAAATACCCGTCAACTTTTGTTATTGTAAGTATTAATTGTTTTTTTTTTTGGAGAGATGAAACCGTGACTATGGAATTACTGTGGTACCCATTCAGTGATAGGTAGGTATCTGCCTATTGTACAGTGCCTCTTATAATTTTAATAACAAAATCAATTCATAATATTCCCACTTCTGGGACTCAGTCCTTCTCTGTGAAGGGGAGCGGGCCGTAATGGCTGTAATTCCTCATAATTACAATTGACATGACCATCATTTATCGTGGATTGGTGGATGTCACATAATTATCATCGAATTCTTGGTTTTTATAATTTATTACGTTTTCTAAAGGGTTTTCCAATAAGGGCAGGTCGATGTTGAAATGGAATAAAACAAACTATGTGTGAGGTATTAACGAAATTCTTTTTAACCGACTTCAAAAAAAGGAGGAGGTTCTCAGTTCGTCGAAATCTTTTTCTTTTTTGTATGTTCCCCGATTACTCAAAGATGCCTGGACCGATTTAGAAAATTCTTTTTTTGTTTGAAGGGCTTTGCAGGTGGTCCCACTCCCATTGTTATCTGGTCAGGATCTAATGATGGGATCCTGGAGAAATCGGGGGAACTCTTCCACACGAATAGTGATTTGGGTATTTTTTATAGTAACTCGTGCATTTGCTCTCAGAAAGCAGCATTTGGTAAAGTGGAACTGATGATGAAGACCACAGATGGCCACCGGAACTACTCAATAATAAGTCTTTCACGGGTTGCGATTCGATTACTTTATTATGGTTGCTAAGCAATTTATGCTCGTCACAATGCATATGGTGAAGTGGAGCTGATGGTGAAGTACCTGGAGAACTCCTCAACAATTAACGTCCCTGCATCGGAAAAAGCAATATTTTGTAAAAAGGTGTTGAGCAGTTGACATTAGGCTATTGTAACTTAAATAAATTACTTGAATCGACCGACTAAAAAGTGAAAAATAAAAACTTTTTAACAAAAAAAAAAAACAGCGGACTTCCAAAAAAAAAAACTACAAATTGAAAAATAACTTTAATTTCGGAAGTCGGTGGCAAAAAACTAAAATACAGATCTAGAGACACCGACTTCCGAAATTAAAGTTCTTTTTCACGTGTTTTTTGGATCTTGGTTGTTTTTTTTTTTTAATTTGATAAATTTTTATTTTTTTATTTGATATGCTTATCGATGCCATTATTTATAGAATATGACATCGTTCAAAGGTCCGCCGCGGCTTCGCACGGTGAAACGGATCCGAGAGATCCAATTTTCCATTGAGCCTGCAGGTAGATCGGCGGTTCACGGTAATGGCTGAATTAGGGCCGCGGTGGCGTCATTGGTCCGTACTTTTTCGAAAACGACGTTTGTGACGCCATCACCGTCCACGGTGAGCGCTACAGATCAATGTTAACCAATTCTTTTGGCTCGAATTGAACGATATGGACGTGGACGACCTGTGGTTCCAGCAGGACGGCGCTACGTGCCACAGCGAACGGCACGATGGACATTCTGCATGAACGATTTAAGGGTATGGTAATCAAGTTTTATCATTAGGACGTGCTGCTCATTCGTGTAACTTGCCATGATGGTTTGCACAGAACATAAATACCCTAACGGGTATTTGATGCTTTGGCATCAGTGACTGAATAATAAACAACAGATTTGACAGATTCCACCAAAACAGCATGGCCGCCACAGACTGTGTACATCGACCCGTCCCTAATGGAAAACCCTTATTATAAAAAGCACAATGTTAGATTATTTTGCTTAGCATTCAGTGCAAAGTACAACAAATTGCTCCATATTTTATTCAAAACAATTTGGCGCATTTTCGCGCGTTTTTCTTTTCGGAATGCAGGTGTAACAACTTTCAAACGTCGAACATTCTTCTAACTTGAATAACTTTCTTTTAATATTTTCCGCATTTCTCTTTCTCCGATGTTAAAAGTTGTAAATATCAGAACTTTTATCTTACCATGAGTATAGCAAATAAGTACCTACCTAGATACTGACCTACAGATCTTCAGACAAAGAGATCTTTGTCTATGGTATTTCACGATCTGATAATAAAGTGAGTTTACCTAGGGATAGATAGAATACTCTTTATTATGCACACCATTATTACAGATACAAAGTAGAAATTTTAAAAGGGATGACACAATAGGCGGCCTTGTCGCTAAGAGGGAGGGATATTAATATAATGTTCTTTTCACCTTTCTAACTTCATTCATTCTTCTTTCTTTGCCCAAGCGGTCTTTCTTTAGAATGCGCTCCCTCTGAGCATCAGGAGCGCAACTAGCCGATTTTCTTTTAAAAGTCCCATGTAATAGGGAAAGACTCTATTGCTATCAACCGGGCCCAAATCCAAACTCCGTCTTGCTGCTGAGAATTTGTCAATAGGCACTTTGGCCGACACGAGAATCGAACTTACGAGAAGACCTGAATGCGACCGATACCAACCAGTTACAGCAACGTGGCAGTCCATCTTTATTGTTGTCATAATGTTGGTACAAATTACAATACTGTCCACCAACATAACGAAGGCAATAAAAACGCAAAAATAAAACATGAATCTCCAACTTGTGCTTGCTAACAAGCGCTAATACACTACATTTTCCTTTATCCCGATTCGTGAATGTCTTTTGTAAAAAAACTGTTTATCATACTTAAATATGATCGCCGCTTAAACAAAGCAAAGGACTTTTTTTCCCGCTTTTTTTTCAACTTTTGTACACAGTTTCAATTCAGCAGACGTTACGCATGTATAATTCGAGACTCATTTCGGACTTGCCGCCATTTTGATTCTCACTTGTTGTTCAACAATCAAGAGGCAGAAGTTGCGATGCCTTTGCCTCACTGTTTTGTTTTTTACTTCTTTTTTTAAGTTCGTTAAAGTGAAGGCACAGGCAATCAACTAGGCAGCCTCGTCCGTTGATTGTTGTCTTTGAAAGTTGTTTTTTTTTTACTGTTTTGTTTGTGGACTTTTATCAAAAGGTAAATTATTACCTGGTTGTCTTTGGTGTATTTTTTGTCGTGCGACTAAGGATTGTAATTAGAGCTTTTTGTTAGTTCCTTTTGTGTTAATAGTTTACACGCGACTGTGGCGCTAGTGTGCTTTGAGAAAAAGTTCCGTTTAATGGGACTAAATAAGTGGAAAATTTAGAAATAGAAACACCTAATTTATTTGTTTATAATGTAGGTATACAGGTAAGATGTAATTTTTATAAAATATAGTCCCGATACATTTTACGTTATGGAATGCAAAATAATCAAATAGTAGAATTTATCTAAATATATGATTGAATTAATACTATTAAACCAATATTATAACCCTTTTCCAATTTGGTATTTAGTAAATACTGTAGGTAAGTGACTAATAAAAAATCTAACACAACGCAACAATAGGCATTTAAAGAATATAAATGATCAAACATATTATATAATAATAGCTTCAATAACATGAATATTCAGCTATGATAAAATGATAACTAATTAATTACAAATTACCCACAAACAAAATCACAGCAACATTTATTTAAAAGTTTTGTAATTTAAAAAATCTTTTACTGTATAATAACATTTCTCCAGTAGCAGTTTTGTTAACTGTTTTTTAAATATATCTTCCCAGAGACGGTGGGATGAGCCGCTCTGCAGAGTAGTACAGAAAAAATTACTTAACACGTCTGCTACTACTGCGGAGCGTGCGCGCCTGCTGGCTGTGGGTAAGAGGAAGTCGGGTCTTTGGCTTCATGCACTACCGTCGTTGGACATAGGCACATTGTTTGACGACACTACTTTCCACCTCGCTGCTTCCCTGTGACTAGGAGCTCCTTGTTGTTCTCCTCATCGCTGTCACTGTGGCGAAGTTGTCAACCTCGGACACCACGGTCTGTCTTGCAGCCGAAGTGCGGGCTGCTTAACGCGGCACGCGAACATTAATGACATCATCCGACGAGCCCTTGTTACCATCGGCGTTCCAGCTATATTAGGATCCATTGGTTTGGCACGCGACGATGGCAAGAGACCGGACGGCATGTCCTTACTTCCATGGAAGGTGGGTAGGGCTTTAGTGTGGGACGCAACTTGTGTCGATACTCTTGCGCCATCCCATCTTCCTGGCTCGGCATGCTGTGCTGGCGCGGTCAGAGTGTCGCCTTGGGGGCACTATGAAAAAAATACTTAGAAAAATTTCGCGACCAATTTCGAGGTAGCGCTCGCCGGCCGCTGCCGCGGCACCGCTCGCTTCGCTCGCTCGGCTCGCGCGTAGTTGTTCACAGTTCTAACCTAACCTAACCTATGGATCCCTTCCACATCGTTTTTACGACAAACGGTTAGTCGGAGACAAAAAACACCAAGACACTTTTAGCCTTCTACGAGTATTTAGGTGTTTTATACGATAGAATCGAAAAAATAAACGATTTGCAAAAATAACACTTTTGGCAAAATTTTTATAAGTCCTCGCGCCGTAGCGCCCCCAAGGCTACACTCCAACCGCTGGCGCTGCTGCTTCGGCTGCAGAAAACCTCAAGCGGCGAAAGTATAATAACCTTACCGGTAATTATATTTTCGAGCCGTTTGGGGTTGAAACCCTCGGGCCGTGGGGTCCGAGTGCTCATGGTCTCTTTAAGGAAATCTCGAAACGGCTGCTTGACACTTCCCGTCACCCAAGAGCTGGCTTTTACCTTGGCCAGAGGCTAAGCATTCCCATACAACGTGGCAATGCTGCCAGTCTCTTGGGTACATTACCAGTCGACAGCGATGCGGAGGAATTTTTCAACGCCATATTTTAGTTTCTTAGTAGTATTAGTTAGGTTACGTTATTATATATTTTTTAAATAGTCGCAAACAATGCATTATTTTATAACAAATTTGATTACCACTAAAAAAGTTATAGTGAGCCAACCTTAAAAGATAGACACTTTTAATAGGAAGTTCTTCTAATTTTTGAGGCAATTATTATTTCCTTTATTGCAATAAATACATATAAATTATATTTTTAAATATTAGAATATAAAGATTATAAAAAAACATTTAAAAATATAAAAAATAGTAGCCCACCGGTATCGGGAACAGCTACCGGCGGTCAGGGCTCCAGAGAGAGGAACCTCCTAACAATGCGAGCTGTGTCTAGAAGTACCGCTTTCTGGATCAAGCCCTTAATCCAGCTGCCCAACGAGAGCCTCCTTAGGTGTTGGTCGAGGCTCTTGGCAATTAAGCCATTGGCTGATACGACTATCGGCACAATGATCGCTGAGTCCACATCCCACATGTCGACAACCTCGCGAGCCAAGTCAAGATACTTGATTTGTTTATCTTTTTCGGCTTTCACGAGGTTCCCGTCATGCGGGACAGTTATGTCAATAATCATTGCGCGCCGCTCTATTCGATCCACCACCACTATATCAGGCTTATTGGCAACAATAGTCCTGTCAGTGATGATGGATCGATCCCAGTATAATGTGATATTTCCATTTTCAAGAACTGGGTCGGGCACATACTTGTACTACGGCACTTCCGATTCCACAAGACTGTATTTCAGAGCAAGTTGCTGATGGATAATCCTGGCTACAAGGTTGTGTCTATGCAAGTACTCTTCGGTAGCTAGACGAGAACACCCGGAGATGATGTGTCGGATTGATTCTCCCGGACAGTGACATGCCCGACAGATGTCAACCGTGCCGTCCTTCACAATAAATCTCCGGTAATTGTTCGTCATGATAACTTCGTCCATAATTGAGGCAATTTATTATTATGTAACAGGACTCATTGATAATATGTTATTTTTAGTAGAGACGTTTTATGAGCACCTGTGTATAGGTTTTTATATTGTGACCTTATTGGTCCTGTGCTGTAGTTTAATTTTGTTCAGCAGAATGGAAGTGGAGAATGTGAAGTGGTGAAGGTTTCAGTGCTTTTATATTAAGGTAATAATTAACAACTGGAAAACCGAACTGGGCGGGAATAAGAAAGTGACTGAGTAAATTAGATTCCATGTTGAAAAAAGAGAACACAACAATGCGCTGAAAACAAAATGAAAAAAAAAAAACGTAAGCGCCAAACCAAATAAAAATAGTTTGAAAATAAATTAAGCTAATCAATAAAAAATATTTTCAGTTCAGCCAGAGTTTTCAATTACCTAATACGCACATAGAATTACAGATTTTTTTTTTAAAAGAAGATGTTTTTTTGGAATTAAATTCTATCGAGGAAATTTAACCCAATTGCGTTTTCCTTCAGTCAGAGTATTAATCAAATAGTCAATAAACTTATATCCAAAAATTAAATCCAAGCATGCTGTACCTAATGGTGAATTAAATAGTTACGAAAAGGCCCCCAATTTATTTTGGTATCGCCATAACTGGAAACGAATAGGGAACGTGCTTCAATGTTGTAAGTATTGATGATTAATATGGTGATGTTGTGTTCATTATCAGTAACCCGATCTATATGTAACTTTAAATAGTCGAAATGTGCACGAAAATGTCTAAAATGCTTGATTTAAGCAATAAAATAGCCAAAACGTGGCAAAATATGCAAAATACAAATTGAAAATATTTACGTATAAATACGTGAGAATACCTAGGGGCCAACCACCACCTCTTAAAGCAGTATTATTTTAATGTTACTTCAGTGTGAGAAAGAGATGGAGCTACACAGGACGTCTAGCTCCATCTCTTTCCGACACTCAAGTAAGATTACAATAATACTGCTTTGAGGTGGTGGTCTAGCTCCTGAGATATTTTTATTAAAACCAAATCAGCATAGGTTCTTACTACATTTCAACGAGATATTTTATTATAATCAAGAAGTGTTCCAAATGCTCATTAGTATGATTGTGGTATAGGTCCAAAACCTAACCATGTTTCCATAAACTTCCCGTCGTCGATTGCATGTAGGTATGTACATTTTTGTATTGTTAAAATTATAGAAAACATGCCCAAATATGCACGATCAGTAGAATTAGGTGATAAATGTAATAAGTAGCCTGAAAAAATGAACAAACTATAAAAAAATGCACGTGGAAACAAAATCCAGTCTATAAGGACCACAAAACCCAAAAAAAAAATAACACATAACATCACGCCTTGTTTCCCCGAAGGGTTAGCCTATTTTTCGCCAGCTAAAAGGCTGGGGTAACACAAGGAAGGACGCTCCTTGACCTCCTGATGTGAGGGGAAAACAAAAGACTATTCTCTACCTACAGCACTACTTACTTACCGGCTTCGAAGGCTTCCTGATGACTGACTGGCTGGAAAGAAAATATTAACAGTTGCAGATAGATGTTATTCGTAGATGGCGCCAGGGTAGCCCGCGGAATTCAAATTTTCTTAAGCTTTTTGCAATTTGCTGGTCAGTATTAGGTTGTATATTGGTTGTACACATACATACATAAACTCACGCCTTCTTCCCATGGGGGTAGGCAGAAACTACAGAACGCCACCTGCTACGATACTTACATACTCCTTTTGCCTCGTTTACATTCATACATCTGGTCATACACGCACGCCGGTTGCGAGTACTACGCACCTGACCTTTCTGAAGAACATCACCAATAAGATCACTATATGTCTTCCTAGGGCGTCCCCTCCCGGCGTTTCACTCACATCTGCCGTGTAAATACCTTTTGTTAGTCGACTTTCATTCATCCTCTCATTATGACCAAACCATCTAAGCATACTCTTTTGAATTTTTGTCACTACATCTTCTTTTAAGCCGCACCGTTGCCTTATCACATCATCCATCTTATTGGTTGTATCTGAATATGATTCGCGACCGTAACAAATATGTATTTATAGAATTATAATAATTAAAATCATCAACACAACTCTAAGTTCATTTACCCTGGTGAATAACTATTTCATTAAATCATGACATTTGAGGCCAATTCTAACATAAGGAGTTGTATTACTGATTCTAAATTCTGTAAATACATATTTGTTAGGTACGGTCGCGAATCATACTTTAATCTACATACACCTAGACACTGGGCTGCAAATTGCAAAAATAATAAATAAAAAAAATAATTTCACGGGCTACCAATAATTTCTAACATGACGATATTATCGTGGATATCCACGTCCATAGAATGTGCACGTTAATACGTGCGCATTATAACGTTATCGTCGACGGAAATTTAAAAGCGTCTTCATAGATTTCCATACATTATACTTCCCTGCATTATCATGATGCCGTGCCGTGAACGTCCACCGTCGTATCACCAACTTAGAAATTATAAAAGCGCACAATGGATGTTTCAGTCCTTTTACAGTTAAATAACCTATGACAGCGATTCAAGCCGTGACCCACTAGCAACCTTATAGCATTGTAATTAAGACGCAGATATTATGCCAACGGTCTTGAGTGTATAGCTTGCGTGTTCTGTGCTGAGCTCACGCAACGCGTCGTACGTCCACCCAATAATAGGACTCGCCCTACAAGCTTTGTCCCTTTGACGCGTTATTAATTTATTATACTTAAAACACGTATACTAAAAGATAAATAATTAAATTAACTTTAAAATCTTGAAGGTTTCATAAAAATACGCTTGGTAGTTTTTGCGTGATTCTCAGTTCTTTATCCGCGTTAGACAAAGTTTACAATTAATAATAACACTATGTAGGTATTATAAACACAATCTATAATATCCATAAATATTAAGTTATTAAGAAAATTCTCTGCTTTAGCATATATTTTTTCCAAATCATTAACACTACTCCTTTAGACGTGATCTTCAGTTTAAAATTATTAAAAGTCGGTTATCGTCGCCTTAAAGATCAATTATTTCAACGCTTTGAAGCGTAGGTGGAGCGACGATCTTCGCAGGGTGGCTGGAAGCAGCTGGATGAGAGTTGCCGATAATCCAGCTGAATGGCGTGCAATGGGAGAGGCTTATCTGGGCCCTAATCATCTGATATTTTCCTAAATAACCCTTAATAACCACCCCTATCAAACCACAAGCAGGCTTACCCTCCTCTCCTCCACCATATCTGGCCTCAAACCATCAGATCTTTACCTCAAGTAACCCTTAATAACCACCTTATCAATCACCAAGCGGTCCAACTCACCTGCTTGCATGTGGTTTAAAACCAGCCTGCTTGTGGTTTAGAATTTTATTTCTTAGAAAGAGAAACTTACAAACTCGTTCTGCCCAGGGTCAGGTGGGTTAGCGTACTTGGGTTATGGTAGGGTAGGATTGTGAGGGCTGCTTGAGGAAAGGGTCTAGTGGTTAGGGGCTAGGTGGTTTGACATACTTTTTTTTTTTTTTTGTGGATGGGAAATCATCAAATGACTTCTCCCGCTCTGGGCGGAGCGGGAGGGCGTGTCAGACTTTTATTGACTAAAACCCACCCGTGTTCCTTCTGTTGCCTGTGCCGGGGCCACGGTAACTCTTTCGAACATCCCGCGACCCTAGCTGGCATCGGCCCTAGCGGACCCCGTCAATAGTGCTGACATCTCTTTGAGGCGCGCGTGGAACACAACGCGCCGTCGACTCGGGCTTGGTCCTTACCGGACGGCGAGCTACCCATTGCTCGCCGTCCGCAAGCCCGCGCCTACGGTGGCCGGGAATCGGCTGCCAATTCCCGACGCCCAGGGCGTCTCCTGCGGCGACTAGGGGCGTGAGGGCGCAAAGCTTGCCTCTCCCTCACGCGTCCCGCCTCCTCCTTCACGAGCATTACTGCTTCGCAGAAGGAGGTAATGGCTTCCCATGTACTCTCGCTCCGTACCATGGCCTGGACCAGGGCCGGACGCGAGAGATCGCCGCCGCCGATCGCTTCCGCGAGGAAACGGCGGTGCTCCGCCCAAGCCGGGCAGACCTCCACCGTATGCTCCACCGTGTCCTCCGGGCGATCCACACAGTGGTGACACCCGGGCGTTTCCTCCCGCCTTATCCGGAACAGGTACCTCCCGAAGCACCCGTGTCCGGTGAGGACCTGCGTCAGGCGGAAGGTGAGAACGCCGTGGCGCCTCTCCAGCCACTTCTCAAAGAGGGGACTTATCGCCGCAGTTGTGGCGTGCCCAGCGCTGGGTTGCGACAATCGCACTCTCCATGCCGCCATGAGATCCTGCCGGAGCTCTGTCCGCCGTGCCGCGATTTCTCGCGGCAACGGAGTTACGCCCCGGCGTCCTGCCTCCTCGCGCCACTCCCACATGTGCGCGAAGACTTTTGCTTCCAGATCCCATGGCGTGGTTTGACATACTTGTGGTTTGGATTTTAATAGTTTACGAGTTAATGGGTTATATATTTATTTATTTAAGCAGTATGGAAGACTTACAGCTAAAACAAACAGGCCAAGTTCAGTAAATAAGACTGTCAGCCAATTACAAGTCTTCACTTATAAAAAATAGAAAAGGTAAGTAATTTCTTTGGACATTGACATCAAGTTATTCAGTAATATAACAATACTATATATAAAGTTGCTCGCACTGCAAAACGATCACTATAACTATCAACAATGTTTAACAACTTATAGGAAAAGGTTTCGGCTTAAGCACCTCCTGGCTGAGGACACACTAGTTGTGAAGGGATCCAAATCGTGCTGCTTGCAAAGCTTGTTTAAATTTTTGCTTGCACGCGCGCACGATGTATGAGTTCTGCCTATATTTTGTTGAGGCAAATGGCACACGTAAAGGTGGATTATATCGTTTAGACCTCCTGGGAGTGTTGAAATAGAATTTTGACAAAATATCGGAGCAGTTATATATCTAAGTATTATACGAGTATATTGCCTCAATTAGCTCCCGTTCCAAGCTCAGCATTCACGTATTTTATTCTCAACAAAAATCCAGCGAGCGCGGTATTAATACTTTATTAAAAATAATCTCATAACTCTATGGGCTGTTTATTTTTTTTCGCATAATAGGCGCACTTTTCACATCGCTTTCATTCGGTGGGTCGCCATTTTTTCAGGGAATTTCACCCTCTGACAAAGTGTAGTATTACGGGTGCACAGTGAGCTGATATGGGGCGAGATGTGGAAAAAATTTAGATATCTTAAATAAAAGGTCTTTCTAGCTAGGTAGATTGTTTTTCTATTGTATTGGTGCAAAAAAGGTATGAAACAAAAGAAAGAAAGAAATAGTATTTATTGGGACTCGCATAGAAAGAGCACAAACTAATATTAAACCACAAACATAGAAAAATAAAAATAAATAAAAACAACAGCCATGGTCTGCCACTCCAAGTAACCGCTTTAAGAAAGTCTCCATGTTAAATAATTAATTAATTACAAATAATATTATACTTACATTTGTGTTGTCCATCCTGTTCGCCATTCATAATTATTCTGTTTTCAGTTGTGGTCTTTCTTTTGTGAAAACATCGCCTGATTTCTAAAAAACTCGAAGCTACTGGACCGGAATCTTTACGAACAATGAAATTTAATTTTAAAGTTTTTCCATCTCTGCCAATCGGCGTTTTAGCAATTGTAGTTCCAATTTATTCTCGCTTATGGACGTCCTACTTTCCATGTAATCTTAAGCTTAAAGTATCGCGATCACCATCTTGAAATACCAAATACCTAGAGCAAAAAAAAAAGCTTTCGAAAAGCTAAACTTTGTCCTCATTCACACCGTACCGAACCACAGTCCACGCAGGCGTATAACGGCAATTTAGCAAACGATGTTCGTGCGATATAAATCCCTACCTGTAACGCGATTTACTTGATTTAATATACAACGCAATGTTTTTTGTTGGCGTACATATTGGGGCGCGGTGTGGCATGTGACATATGACAGATGTCACATTTGCATGCTCGTCATAAGTGGTGATGTATTGGGTTTTTTGGGGTTGTGGAACTGTTTTTAGGCTGTCGTGTAATGGGGGTGGTAGTTTTTTTGTAGTTTTAGTGACTTATGATACTTATCCCCCTATCCTGATGGTTTAGTTCGAGGGTGTCCTTCAAGACTCAATGAAATTCATAATGTTTTCGGATAGCACAGAGAGTAAATTGTTTTTTTTTAACCGACTTCAAAAATGGAGGAGGTTATCAGTTACGTTCCCCGATTACTCGAAGATGGCTGGACCGATTTGGGAAACTCTTTTTTGTTTGAAAGGGTATACTTTCCAGGTGGTCCTATTGTCATCAGGTCAGGATTTGATGATGGAATCCTAGAGAAATCGAGGGAACTCTTCAAATATCATAGGCACACCTTTAGCGATTTGGGTATTTTTTTATAGTAACTCGTGCATTTGCTTATGGAAATAAACATTTGGTGAAGTGGAACTGATGATGTAGACCACAGATGGTAAGATGGCCACCGGAACTACTCAATAATAAGTATTTAACGGGTTGTGATTCGATTACCTTAATTTGGTTGCTAAGCAATTTATGCTCGTCACAATGCATATGGTGAAGTGGAGCTGATGGTGAAGTACCAGGAGAACTCCTCAATAATTGACGTCCCTGCATCGGGAAAAGCAATATTTTGTAAAAGGTGATGAGTATGACATTAGGCTATTGTAACTTAGATACTTAACTTGAACCGACCCGCTAAAAAGTGAAAAATAAAAACTTTTTCACAAAAAAAGAACAACCGACTTCCATAAAAACTCAACAAGGTGAAAAATAACTTTAATTATGGAAGTCTGTGGCAAAAAACTAAAATACAGATCCAAAGACACCGACTTCCAAATTAAAGTTATTTTTCACTTTGTAGTTTTTTTTTGGAAGTCGGTTGTTTTTATTTTTTTGTCATCATCATCATCAGCCTACAGAAGTCCACTGCTGGACATAGGCCTCTCCAACTGCACGGCATTCAGCTCGATTCTCGGCAACTCTCATCCAGCTGCTACCAGCCACCCTGCGAAGATCGTCGCTCCACCTAGCCCGAGGGCGTCGTACATTACGTTTGCCGACTCGCGATCTCCACTCAAGAACACGTCTACCCCAAGGATCATCGGTTCTACGGCTATATTTGGCCGGCCCATTGCCACTTCAGCTTGCTTATTCTGTGAGCTATGTCGACAACTTTGGTTTTCTGCCGGATTACCTCATTCCGGATTCTATCGCTCAGAGAGATCCCAAGTCTAGCCCGTTCCATAGCTCGCTGAGCGACCTTGAGTTTATGGACCAGCCGTACCGTGAGTGTCCACGTTTCGGCTCCGTAAGTCATAACAGGCAGGACGCACTGATTGAAGACTTCAGTATTTAGACTCTGCGGAATACACTACGAGAAGACTCGACGAAGCTTCCCAAACGCTGCCCAGCCCAGCTGAATTCTGTTAGCCTCTCTCTCTTTTTTTTTCTGTAAAAAAAGTTTTTGTAACGTTTGTAATTTATTTATTTATTTATTAATTTATTACAAAATCCACAGCTCTTAAAACATTTGTTTACATAAGTACTTATAACTACTCTTACAGCCAATTACTATGTATTTTGAGCAAGGCTCGTACCGTAATCATTTTCAGGGCAAGTCAAGGGGAATGAAAGTTAACAATTGCACTGCATAAGGTTCAAAATCGCTAAAGCCAAACTTTGCGTGCATGTTTATTTTATTCCCCTTCACTCTCCAGGGATCGTTCCAACCCCGGAAAACCTGCAAGATTGCATGTCACAATTTGACTGACACGGCGTTGTTTGCTTTATTTTGTATCAATTTACTGTGAAATTAAACCCATTGTGGAAACCGGCATGTCCTAGAACGAAAAAAATCGAAGACATCTGACATCTATCAACCCGCACTGGGCCGGCGAGGTGGATTACGGCTCATTCCCTCTTTGGAGGTCTTGTCCCAGCAGTAGGAACTTTATAGGCAGTTTATTACATTGCAAAATGATACACTACGGTGTGATAGTGGGCAGACTAAATTTTTTGTCTTCTAAAAGATTTATAGTGGTTCCTTATGGTGGAATAGAGCTCTCAGGTTTTCTGAGCAATTTCCCTCAACCGTATAATTGAATTATTTTGGAATCTAAGGAGTTTTGCCTGCAGTGTCTTTAGTTTTACTGACGTCTATAGACGACGGTGACAACGTGCTGTAAGGTGGGTTTCCTGCTTGTTTGAACCAATCTATACTAATATTACGAAGAGATAAAATTTGTGTTAGTATGCAGGGGGTAATCTTCGGAACTACTGATCCGATCCCCAAAGTGTTTGCACTAGTTGCCGAGTGTCATATGATAGGATGATGTCATATTTTATGTTAAAACAAGAAATTATAATATAGAGGCATGAGGAACAGTGTGTAAAGTTCACTCATCCTCCATAGAAAAGGGAGGATCCTCCGACCAGACGGGTGTTGTGTCTGGTGGGCTACTGCCCGACGGTTGATGTCGGGATGTTGTATATATGCTAGTCGCGCGGTAAACTCTGTTTGCGCGATGCAGGATTTTGCGTGACGTCAGTGTGACGCGTTCCATTGTGGCGATGCCGCCACATCACTCCCCTCCGGAGACCGGAGGTCGATAGTGGGCAGAGTCGTGTATCTTGTGATGCTTGCCAGGGCCAGTTGGTTGAGGTTCCAGGGAGTCGGAACCGGGTGCCGCATAGTTCACGGTGAGTCGGAACTGTCTGCGGAGATGCCCCCAGTGAGTCGGGGTGGCGCTGCGTTATGCTCCAGTGCGTCGGATGTGGTACAGCGCCGGGTTGAGGCTGACTGCTGGCGTCGACCAGGAGAGGTTTGAAGGGCTCTGCTTGTTTGACCGGCCGAGAGTGCAGTGTGCTGTGCCAAGGTTGCTGATGAGGCTGAGGGTGATGACCAGGTATGCGCGGTCGCTGCATGCTGGTGGTCAGGATACCCGTTGAAGCCGTGGGTGCTGGCTGGCTGTGTGACTCGCTGCTCGAAAGCTCGAGGAAGTGATGCTGATGACGTCACGCTGTAGTAGTTGCACGAAGGCTGCGCTGACGTTCATGTTCGGGGTCACCAGTATAGAGGCATGAGGAACAGTGTGTAAAGTTCACTCATCCTCCATAGAAAAGGGAGGATCCTCCGACCAGATGGGTGTTGTGTCTGGTGGGCTACTGCCCGACGGTTGATGTCGGGATGTTGTACATATGCTAGTCGCGCGGTAAACTCTGTTTGCGCGATGCAGGATTTTGCGTGACGTCAGTGTGACGCGTTCCATTGTGGCGATGCCGCCACAATAACATATATAGAGGTTTTGCTATATTGCCTGCGTAGTTTAGTCTTTTCCCAACTATGTTGAGGTCGGCTTCCAGTCTAACCACCGGATGTTGCTGAATACCAGTATTTAACATGGAGCGACTGCCTATATATAGATAGATAGAATACTTTTTATTATGCACATCAAAAATAAGACCGGTTGACTGGTTGGTAGTATGCCTGGTTGTCAGAATTTTTGGGCTTCTGACTACCCGCAACGACTGTCAAAGATCTACGAATGACAGCCGGGACCATAGATATATCTAAGTTATATTTCTATGGCCAGGACTAAAGGCTTAACGTGCTTTCCGAGGATGGAATGGATGATCACCCATCCACGAACCAACCGCGAGAAGCGTAGCTTAGCCCTTGATCGACCCGTGCGGTTGTTATCATTTAGCCACAAGCCCCTCTATAAAATATGAATTAAAGCTAGCTGTGCCCCGTGACTTCGTTCGCATGGAAGTCGTAAGATACACAATATACTAAAATAACAGCCACATTTAAAAAAAAATCCCTCGTCCTCCGACCCGTCGCATTGCATCGTCCCCCCGCGCTATTACTTCGTTTTCGCTTAGTGTTCTTTCTGACTTTTTTCTCTTTGCACGGCTCCTAAGGGTCTTAACGTGAGTAACCCAGGAACATAGTCGTTGTATGCAACGGAGGAGGAGTGATCGAATAGTATAATATCAGCGAGAGATATCACTCGATTACGTCAAAATAAATCGATTCCACGTCCAGCGAGTTAAAAGTGAGGAAAATTCCACAATCTGATTTTGGTTTTACTACTTGTTCACGTGAATGTGAAAGATGGGAACGATTTTCAGCTATAATTTTATTCAGATAGACTGCGTAGCCTTTTAACGCTTTCAAGGACACTGAACGAGACACAATAGAGGTTTTATTGTTATGACGTCTATATCGTTTAGTGTCCTTGAGAGAATCAAGTTCTTGGTTTTTTTGAATGCAGATAAAAGCAGCGTGCATAAGCAATAAAACTCAGGGCGGATTTCACCAATGAAACTGAACACGATCAAAATCAAAAGTCATTTATTCAAACTAGGCTGAGAATCAGCACTTTTCGAACGTCAAAAATTACATAAGACAGTCCCCCGGCACGCCCGCCCTTCACCACTTCCTAGTGCTTTAGCTGGGGAGAAGAAGTGGCGCAAAAAACTCCCCATCAGCACATCAGCACACCTAAACCGAATTAAAGCTGTCATGTCAATGTCTTGTAGTGGAATTATTGCCTATTGTTTTAAATATTAACATATGAATGACTACTATATCAATTACTATTAAATTATTGACATTTATTTTTTTAATTAATGATTATTATTATTGCTAATATATTAATTAAATACTAATTTATTGACTATGTACTATTATAATGTTGGAAAAGTCTTTAATTATTGTATGCCCAAAGGCGGGTCATAGATGTACTTCACGTTATAAACTATAACACCTTATTTTTACCTATGTACCACAATAAATAATTTGAATTTGAATTTGAATTTGGAATATTGACACTGGCAGCTGTAGAACGCAGTTTAGATGTGCTGATCGCGTTCAGTTTCATTGGTGATATACACTCAATATTTTGGCACTGTACTGTTGAAATATGACGAAAGAAGAGAAGGAAATAACATACATAAACATAACATTACGCCTTGTTTCCCCGAAGGGTTAGGCAGAGGTGGACCTATATAGTACACCCACATTTCGCCAGTTATGTTTAAGTCCCATGTAATAGGGGGCGAGCCTATTGCCAACAACCGGGCACAAATCCAGACTCCGGGCTGCTACTAAAAAAATCCAGATAGAAAAACCCAATAACACTTTGCCCGACCTGGGAATCGAACCCAGGACCTCATGCTCAGCAATAGCGCTTGCGACCACTAGACCAACGAGGCAGGAACGAGGAAGGAAATAAATGAAAAGTTTAGAGAAAATTACATGATAGTTCTAGTGGACATCAAGTGAAGGTTAATTCTAAAATACGTTACGCAATCTCAGCGGCAATCAATGTCAAAAAAATGCCAAAAATATAGGGAAAATAGAGGTAGGTACAGTACGACACAACTTAGATTTTTATTTATTTTTAACTTAAGATAGGTTTGCTCTTGACTCTAGTCTAGGTCAGAGGTGACAGAGACAAAGTCGACGATGGAGCGAGCTTACCCAGAAGAAGCCTGTTCACTCTCACTTTGAAGAGATCAGGGCTGTATGCGTTCGGAAACACAGACGCAGGCAGAGAGTTCCACTCCTTTGCTGTGCGCACCACAAAATACATTTGGAAACGCTTAGTGCGAATTGGTGGAAAAGCAACTAGGTAGGGATGGTAACCTGCAGATGTAGCATGAATTTGAAAATTTTGATTCATTCTTTTAAATTTTACGAATGTATTTGGTTATATCACTTTACAAGTTATTGCGTTTGTGTGAAGGTCATTTTCGCCTAAAGCAGTAATAAAGATTGGTGATTTTGAAGGCGCACTCAGTTCGGATGGTGATCGATTATACGAATTTTGCCGATACTACATCTAAGCTGTATATATAGAACGGTACTTTTGACAGATTGAAACCAAGATTGAAACAGAGTGGCAATTCTCGTAATTTTAAGAACATTCACAGTCTGATCTCAGTCTCAACATGTCAAAATATAATTTTCCTACGTTTTTGACATTTGATTGTCGCTGAGATGAGATTGCCACTAGATTTTGAACGTTTTTAGTTACGGGAATTGGGCTTCAGATTAAAATGCGAATGTTTTCTAATCCAAACAATGAGAACATATTTTTATTTTGACACTTTAGTTAGTAATCAATGACTGCGAAATTCAATATCCACTGCTTTTTATCTTTGGATGGACAAAAATCAAATGACTTCTCCCGCTCTGGGCGGAGCGGGAAGGCGTGTCAGACTGTTACTGATTAAAACCCACCCGTGTTCCTTCAGTTGCCTGAGCCAGGGCCACGGTAACTCTTTCGAACATCGCGCAACCCTGGCTGGCATCGGCCCTAGAGGACCCCGTCAGTTAGTGCTGACATCTATTTGAGGCGCGCGTGGATCACAACGCGCCGTCGACTCGGGCCTGGCCCTTACCGGACGGCGAGCTACCCATTGCTCGCCGTCCGCAAGCCCGCGCCTACGGTGGCCGGGAATCGGCTCTCGGATCCCGACGCCCAGGGCGTCTCCTGCGGCAACTAGGGGCGTGAGGGCGCTGAGATTGCCTCTCCCTAACGCGTTCCGACTCCTCCTTCGCAAGCATTACTGCTTCGCAGAAGGAGGTGGTGGCTTCCCATACACTCTCGCTCCGTACTATGGCTTGGACCAGGGTCGGACGCGAGAGATCGCCGCCGCCGATCGCTTCCGCGAGAACACGGCGGTGCTCTGCCAAGCCGGGTAGACCTCCACCGTATGCCTCACCGACACCGTGTCCTCCGGGCGATCCACACAGTGGTGACATCCGGACGTTTCCTCCCGCCTTATCCGAAACAGGTACCTCCCAAGCAAACACTCACTGTCTAAGCTCATTGCTATTAACACAATTTATTCTGTAGTCTAACATTTTCTGCGCAGTTTTGTGTAAAAAATAATAGATAAGTATGTTTAATTTCAATGTACACAATAGTATGAGAAACAGATAAGTAGTAGCAGTCAATGGTGCGATGGGAACTCTTGCCAGCGACTATAAACTCACCGCTGGTATTAGCACGATGATACAACTCAAAATAAAAAAAATAAATAAAAAAACATTTCACATAAACCTATAAGGGTACACATTTATGAAACGTCAGAATCTAGGTGCACGGTTCCAATGGGGAAGGTCGAGCAAAGCTAATTGTAGATGGCGTAATCATACTCGTAGCTAGGTCCCTATGGCCTACAATAAATTTGACATTTCGTTCATTCATTCCATTTTTTGTTCATTCATGAGTTTGGTTTTATTTCACTATTTCTATAATTTCGGTGATTTCAATATTTTATCAAGACGTATTTGACATAGAAAGTGTCAGAATTTAAAACCTTTAAATATGTCCTCTTAATCACTTTCTTCAGAATGTTTCTGACCCTCTGTTTAATTTTTTCAAAATCTCTACTAATAGCTTTAAGCCACCATCTTCTTATTTAAGGGTCTCTCGGGAAATGGTGGACTCCAATTTCAGCGTATTTAGGAACACAACAACGCGTCATTTTCGCAAAAATAAAATAAAACCGCCTCACGCCTTGTATTACTAGCTTGTGTTGGGAACTAGCTACGACAGCGCCATTTTGACAGTTGCCTTCTCCATTGGTCGTTTCTTATGGAGAAGAGTTGGCAAGAAACTCCACTCTTTAAAAAATAATTGTCTTTTACAATGTTTTCAAATTACACTGTTAATAGGTATGGGAGGACAGTGTAGGCCTGTCAACAAGTACCAGGTCCTTAGCAACATAGAAAATGGTATATTAAGTCGATTAAAACGAGCACCAATAGCTCACCTCGCCTGCGACTCTGCAGCTTTCTCAACTTACATCCCTTTCAGGCTTCAGCGCTCTTACAAACTCATCTATTTCATTCTCAATTTTTTTATAAATAAAATTACTAAATTATATCCTAACTTAAGTAAAACTATTTACAAACTAAAATATGGCGTCGAAAAATTCCTCTGCATCGCTGTCGACTGGTAATGTACCCAAGAGACTGGCGGCATTGCCACGTTGTATGGCAATGCTTAGCCTCTGGCAAAGGTAAAAGCCGGCTCTTGGGTCACGGGAAGTGTCAACTAGCCGTTTATAGATTTCGTTAAACAAACCATGAGCGCTCGGACAGCTATACTTTCCCCGCTTGAGGTTTTCCGCAGCCGCAGCAGCAGCGCCAGCACAGCACGCCGAGCCGGGAAGATGGGATGGCGCAAGAGTATCGACACAAGTTGCGTCCCACACTATTTCATTCCCTTCATCTACATCTGAGCTGGGTTCTATGAAACTTGTTTTAGCCCTCTTATCCACTCCTTGCACGTTATCCTCACTGCTACATTCACAGATAACATCATCTATCTATGGCTATATTTTTTTATTTTTCCATAGCCTAAGCTCATTGCTTCGTGACTCAACATCTATTCTGTGACACCTAGTCTAAGAAACCAAAACGACAACGATTGGGACAAGAAAACGAGCAACCTATCGTTATAGCTGTTTACATATGCTTTTATATCTTTCTACATCTAAAAACTGCAAACAGGCGGCGTGCCAAGCAACTTCCGGCAATACAATATTAAATATTGTTTTGATCGAGTTTGCAATCAACTTCCGTTTACTAACCGGAGAGGGTATTTACAGCACCGCAGGTCGATTGTCGCAATTAATTAAATAAAACATATACCTCCTCACTAATAAACGTATTACATCAGGTGAATAGTTACACACGGATTTCTCTCTTTCAGTCGTCAGTAATTTGACTTTCGAAAGAAGAAGACAAAGCGTTGTGTAACTATACAGACGCTATACAACGTTTATTAGTAAGGAGGTTACAAAATGATCTGCACCCAATCAATAAGATTAAGTTACATTAAAACCAAAAGCTAACACTAGGTATAGAATAATCTAAGCGATTTCTGTCTGTTTTTCAACCTATTTCATTTCATTTATTCAATAACAATTTACATTGTGTCTGAATGTGAATTCATGACAACATTAGTGTAACCATTACACTAATGTTGTCATGAATTCATCCACGGAATAGAAACAGTTTTCCAGTAAGAAGTTTTTTAGGGTTTTTTTTAAATAAGGTGGTTTTATATAGCAGTTGTGTTATGTCCTTAGGCAAGCAATTAAATAGTTTTACCCCTTGATACTGTACACAATGTGTTACAAAATTTAATTTGGTGTTCACGTTATGCTTCAAATATTGGTTCCTTGTGCTTTCCCTTTTAAGTCTTTCGTCCTGGGTTTCATAATCACTTATGTGTTTCACTAGGCTAGTCAATACTGTAAGAATGTAAAGGCTATGGAATTGTATGAGAAATAAAATTTCAACAACCCGAGAACCGATAGTAGCTCCCGCCTCACAATATAAATGGCGCGATGGGAACTCTTGCCAGCTACTATAACTCACCGCTGGCACTAGCACGGTGATACAACTAGCACCAGTCGCTCGCCTCGCCTGCTCACCCGATCACATCGTTTGTTATAGCGATCGCCTGCTATTGTTTTCAATTTTTGATTAATAGAGGTCGCTACCGCGTTTGTGGTGTTAGGTTACAGGTTTTAAAACCAGAAGGTTTCTAAAGCTTGATGGAATCTCTGTTTGTCGTTTGCCTGTTGTTAAAGTTGAATTTAGCTGTTGTGGTTGGTTGATTAAAATTATAACAACCAATCATGGTACTTGATTTGGAAAAAATTTACTAGATACTGGAGGTCAGTGAGATAACATGTACTTTATTTTCGAGTTAAGGAGGATGCTCAGATGGTCCGTTCATACATTTTTGGTTAGAATTATACTTTAAAAATAGAGTCTTTGTTTAAAACGAATAATTTTATAACTTTTCTACAATGAAATGTGGTCGCGTTGGAACTTTTTAGGAAATAACTTACATTATTTACTGAGAAAAACAATCGTGGTGAAATCCCGGCAAAATTTGACACTTTTTACTAGAGTGAGTGAGTTTTGACAAGCAGACCAAAGCGCCATGATTACGATAGTTTATAAATTTGAACGCTAGATGGCGTGCAGGCGATATTATAATTCTGATAAATCAAAATAAATCAAATAAGACAACACTGAACTTTGAGAAAGAAAACATCATAAATAAATCTGAAGTTAATGGTCTGAGGTGCCAACACGCAATGAGGAATCGTGGTGATCAATGCTCGTGCCTTCTCTGTTTGAGAAGAGGTCTTTGCCCTGCAAAGGGACAGTTACAATGTGATCATAATAATTCGGTTGCCGTTTTCCCAATGTAGTTGGGGTTGGCCCGGCCATGTCTTCTTCTTCCATACTTCTCTATGAGTCGTCATCATAAGCTGATATTGTTATTAATATTATTTTTAACTATTATCATTTTGCTTGTCCTGTTGTGCCCGGTAGACGGCAGTAGGCTCGCCCCCTATTACATGGGACTTAAACATAACTGGCGAAATGTGGGTGTTACTATAATAGGTTACACCTCTGCCTAACCCTTCGGGAAAACAAGGCGTGATGTTATGTTATGTTATTATCATCTTGCAGTCTGGTGTCTTGATTTGATGACGATAGGCCCACTCCCTTTTTTTTATTTTATTTTGTGGATGGGAAATCATCAAATGACTTCTCCCGCTCTGGGCGGAGCGGGAGGGCGTGTCAGACTTTTACTGACTAAAACCCACCCGTGTTCCTTCTGTTGCCTGTGCCGGGGCCACGGTAACTCTTTCGAACATCCCGCGACCCTAGCTGGCATCGGCCCTAGCGGACCCCGTCAATAGTGCTGACATCTCTTTGAGGCGCGCGTGGAACACAACGCGCCGTCGACTCGGGCTTGGTCCTTACCGGACGGCGAGCTACCCATTACTCGCCGTCCGCAAGCCCGCGCCTACGGTGGCCGGGAATCGGCTGCCAATTCCCGACGCCCAGGGCGTCTCCTGCGGCGACTAGGGGCGTGAGGGCGCAAAGCTTGCCTCTCCCTCACGCGTCCCGCCTCCTCCTTCGCGAGCATTACTGCTTCGCAGAAGGAGGTAATGGCTTCCCATGTACTCTCGCTCCGTACCATGGCCTGGACCAGGGCCGGACGCGAGAGATCGCCGCCGCCGATCGCTTCCGCGAGGACACGGCGGTGCTCCGCCCAAGCCGGGCAGACCTCCACCGTATGCTCCACCGTGTCCTCCGGGCGATCCACACAGTGGTGACACCCGGGCGTTTCCTCCCGCCTTATCCGGAACAGGTACACGCAGGTCCTCACCGGACACGGGTGCTTCGGGAGGTACCTCCCGAAGAACCCGTGTCCGGTGAGGACCTGCGTCAGGCGGAAGGTGAGGATGCCGTGGCGCCTCTCCAGCCACTCCTCAAAGAGGGGAGGCCCACTCCCTTATGTTACGATATGACGCATATTTTCCATCAACTTGTTCTCTTTTGTGTTCTTTCTTGACGCCATGTTCACCGCAAATAAACGTGTTTTCTTTTTCTACCCTTCCTATAACCTGGGCCTGAACATGAAAAGCGAAATCTTAGTGTACTATGCACCTGTCTATCCCTTCAAGGAATGTAGGCATGATGATACCAAATAGAATGTGAAATTCTCTCAAAAACACATTCTCCGTCGTTGAAGTAGGATATTCTTTTACAAGGACCATAGAAACATACATTTTTTCTTCTATAATAATATCTTTCGTTTGACTTACGCAAAATCTATTACAACCTTCATTTCTTCCATTTCTTATTTCCACACCGCAAAGAGCTCAACATTCTGTGATAAAACAAAAAAAAAAAAAAACATTGAAAATCTCTCCGACTTACTGCAGAAGGATATTTTCCGTATTTTCAAAAACTAATTAAAGTCTCGGTAAGATGCAAATTCGGACAAAGCGCAAACAAACTGTGTTGCAGTCAAACAGATCGCAAATGTGCGCACATAGCACTTCCACCTAGGCTTTGTGTTGTAGTGTAAGTTTGAAATATGACTGTTAAATAAATGTCTAGATTTTACGATTTTACTTTGTTTTTGTTGTGGTAGTAAGATGTTAGCTTTTTAAGCTAGAGGTTATGGTTTAATATCCATGGTAAATTTTCGTCTATTTTCTTAAATAACTTTAAAATAATTTATTTCAAAATTATAATAAAATACTATTTGAGACCCTCACAGTAAGCGCTTTCATTTGATATGTCACACGGTACAGTTTGTAAAACTTTTTTATTTATTTTCTTATTTGCCTCCGTAAAAGTGACCCCCTTATTCAAAAATAATTTGTTTACAAGACACGTCAGTGTTTGGGTCACAGAAATTCATATGTGCAAGAAATATTAACTCAATCGTCCATTAGATTCGGAGCAAATTGGCTGTGACAGACGGACAGACAAACAGACAGACACACGACTGATCCTATAAGGGTTCCGTATTTTCCTTTTGAGGTACGGAGCCCTAACAAATTGACTACCACCGTGTATTCAAATTACAACTGTCATTTTTGACAGTTTTATGAAATATTAGTAACGTGCGGCATAATGTAAGAGTTTCGAATCAAAATCAAACCAAATCACATTTTAATACAGCCGAACGTTATTTTACAATGTTAAAAGAAATTTCCGCGAAACTCGCGCCTTTATAACATGTAATAATATAGAAATAAGCATTTCTCGGTAAGGTTTCCCATTTCAGGTCGTATTTGCGTAGGTTTGATAAATATTTATCTCTGTACCATCTGTATTAATACATCTGAAGCATTTATTTTGTCGTTTATTATTAGGTTTTTATTTAATAGCAACATGTTAACTTTCTGCTTAATACTGATCATGATGACCTTACTTCGATTCTCAGGTGGAGTAAGGTGTCAGGTGGTTTTATATCTGGCATTTCTCAGTAACAGACCGGAGTCTGGATTTGTGCTCGGTTGATTGCATGAGGCTCGCCCCTATTACACGGGACTTAAACGTAAGTGGCGAAATATGGGTGTGGTGGTACACCTCTACCCAACCCTTAAAAAAAATTATCGCAATCTCAAAATCGTACAGAAGCTTTATAAACAAAACCACATAAAATTACTGCTGTTTTCGCTAAAGGTTTAGGTGTACCTATATTAAATTTTCGTCGTTAGATTTGTCTTTATTGAGCGAGTGTCACTGGGTATATTACATAAATTAAAAATATAAAAAATCAAAATGGCGGATTTTCGGCGCCAAAACGAATGTTTACAAAAAAAAAAATCTTCGAAATCTATCGAATGGGCTATCAAAATGAAGTGTTTTAAAAGCTGATTACAAAAATATATACAAATCATATGTTTAAATGTAATTTGGAATGAGAAATGATAAAAAAACAATCCCGAACTTTTGGTGTGATTGAGTAAGAGGCCGTTTACACCCGATAATAAGTGGGTATTGTATTTACCTACGACCGTTATCTAAAGCGTTACTTACATAATACAGTCAGAGAAAAATAGTCCTAACTAAAAATAAGTGAAATAAAAAACGAAAATTAAAAAATCAAAGAACCCGACTGTTCGGGGTTAGGGTTAGATTAAGATATACTAAGATTGAAGATTGTAAAGGTTGATATATTTCAGTAATAAAAATGGGATAACAATTAAAACTAATGAGGTGAATAGGATGAGATTGAGTCGCGCCCGATATGCCATCCGAAAGCGTACTGACTATTTTACTTGGTGACACATAAAATATTCAATGCATATAGCGCGGTGTCGCAATAACGCTGACATGTTTCTTATTGTTCGGTGATTGACCCGAACACCGACTGCGTAAAAAGTGGCTTGCAAAATCTAACACACCAAGCTGCCGTTACCCACTGCCTCGTCATTTTAACATAACTCTTCCACTCCAAGTTGCACCGCGACACTATAAATCACAAGCTCATTGTGCAGTCCGCAGTTTCGACTCATTAAATGCGCAACCATTGTCTAGTTCTACACTAAGTAATTGACGATCGTTGCTGAATGAGCTTATTTATAAATGTTGGAGTGCGTGCGCACTTAACATCATCCTCATGATCATCATCACCTTTCTGGTGGAGTTTCATCACTGAACGGAGAATCCACATAGAATGAAGATGAAGGTTTTTGGAAAATTCAAAAATCCAGGCTTCTTCTGGGTAAGGGCGTTCCATCGTCGACTTTGTCTCTGTCATCTCTGACCTAGACTAGAGTCAAGAGCAAACCTATCTCAAAATTCAAATGAGGCTGTGAATCAGCTCATTTTGAACGTCGTATAAAAAACAACCCCCAAAACCCGTCAGAAGTCATCAACGCCAATCTGTCTTATTGCCATTTTCTATTTTGTTAAGTACCTGGTACTTGCTGATAGGCCTGCACTGTCCTCCCATACTTATTAACATTGTAATTAGAAAAGCCAATTATTTTTAAAGAGTAACCGTGGAGTTTCTTGCCGGTTCTTCTCTATAGGAAACGACCAATTGGAACCGTGCACCTAGCTTCTGACGTTTCTTAAGTGCCCATGTAGGTTTAATATGTGAAAAAAAAAATTGATTTTGAATCGGAAGTTTAGAGATCATAATCATCAGAACCATAAATCTTTATTTATCTCAACATCATATTACAGGCACTGGTTAATAATATACGATTTTTGGACACTACCTACGTTGTGGGTACAAAATAAGACATGTTTTTGTAATATTACTGCCGTATGGAAATGTGACTTGTGTCTAAGAAATAACAGCCGCACGGGTCGATCAATCAGGTTAAGCTACGCTTGCCGCGGTTGGTCCGTGGACCACCTTTACATATCAAGATCCATCCGTGCCTTGGAAAGCACATTAAGCCGTTGGTCCCGGCTGTCATTCGCGGATCTTAAACAGTCGTTACGGGTCGTCAGAAGCCCGAAAGTCTAATGTATCTAGGTATCATATTACTCAGTAACTGAGTTGTGGAGGTCAGATAGGCAGTCGCTCCATGTAAAATACTGGTATTCAGCTGCATCCGGTTCGGCTGGAAGCCGACCACAACATAGCTGGGAAAAGACAAGCAGATGATGACTGCCGATGCAGTATGGAAATGGTACCTAAATGTGGAGAAAGACCTTTGATTGCGTCGCCTGAATTTAACAAAATGCTGTAAGCAAGTGTGGTGATCAATGTTCCTTCCTTTTTTCTTCTATATCAGAAGAGCCCGTCGCATATTGCGTTCTGATATGAATATGGTCTGTGAGAATCAAGTGAGAATGGTAATCTGTGGTATTAATAAGGACAAATTTGATGTGGGTTTTGAACTTTCCATCGCTAATTTCTGTAACCGAAGTCAAATCATTTAATTCAAATAGACACATGGCACTTTTGAACGTCAAAATTGATTCTATTCTAGCCGCCCCTTCCAAAAGGTAGATTTGTATGGAGAAGAATGGGTAAGTAACTCCACCGTTACTCTTTTAAAATGTTTTACAATATTTTGTTTAAGTACATTTATTATATAATTATATGTGAAGACGATGCACCTAGAATGAAATTACTATACCACAATAGGTAAAAACAATGAAAAATGAAGCAATGACAGATAAATATGTGTTAGATACACGGTGCTCACATATTCACAAGCATTGTAAAATTATACTATTTTCCTAAAATTTTAATTAGTAAAGATAATTATATTATTATATTAATAAGTCAGTGTGCCGACTTTGGCAACTTGTTATAAAAGCGGATACTGTTTATGAGAAATGACTTGCTTGTTTTAGTTAATCTAAATTTGGGTATCACAATTTCATGTTCACTACGTTTATTTATATTATAGAAATCGCTTCTTATTTTGAAAAGTCCTAAATTTTTGCGAACATACAAGATACTTTCTAAGATATAAAGAGAAGGCAGAGTTAGTATATCAATTTCTTTGAATTTGTTTCTAAGGGACTCACGAGGACCCATTTTATAGATCGCGCGGATTGCCCTCTTTTGTAAAATGAAAATTGAATCTACGTCAGCTGCCGATCCCCAAAGCAGAACGCGTGGAAATAAGCAAAGTATACTAACCTAGCTGTGGCTATATCAGTCAACTGCCTTATTTTTCGTACTGCATATGCAGCAGAACTTAATCTACCTGAAATAGCTCTAATGTGGGCGCCCCCTTGCAATTTAGAATCTAGAGTAAATCTTACAAGTACTGTTTCCGTAATAGCATCTAGTTTCTTGCCATCAAGTTTTAAATTTTGATCCACTTGGGGTACATTTGGTAATGAGAACTTAAGACATTTAGTTTTGTTCGAAGTAAAAGATTATTAGCTGCAAACCATTTCGACTATCGTTGACATTAAGACATCTGTATCTTCTCTATCTATTTAAAAAATAAGCGAAGTGTCATCAGCGAACTGAATTATATCTGATAGCCATCATATACGGAAGGTCATTAATATAAACTAGAAATAGGAAAGGGCCAAGAATTGACCTTGAGGCACGCCCATCTTGACTAGAGATCCCGAGGAAGTCGCCCCGTTAACGTTTACTTTTTGCTGCCTGCTTGATAGATAGGAAAAAACAAGATTAGCAGCTTGTCTATGAATTCCGTAGTGGTGTAATTTACAAATAAGTATATTGTGGTCAACGCAGTCAACTGACAATTGTATCCTGGGACTTCTCACATGATTCCAAAATGATGAGACTGATGAGTTTTACTCCTGCGTCAGTCGTCATCCTACCTTTCGTGAAACCAAACTGGCGACTATGTAAAATCCCACTTGAATTAAAATGTAATAACATCTGATCTAGCATATTTTTTCAAATATTTTACTCAAGGCTGGAAGCACAGATATAGGTCTATAGTTAGAGGGATCACTCTCACTACCTAATTCGAAAATTGCTACTACTTTACTATGTTTCATTAAATCAGGAAACGTACCGCTGTCTAAACATTGATTAAATATGCCTGTCAGGACAGGGGCAATTGCGTCAGTGATATCTCGCAATAACCTTAACAGAAATCCCCCAAAAGTTTTCAGTGTTTTTTATGTTAAGACTTTTGAATGCTTTTTTAATTGTAGAAATAGAAATGGGCTTGAATTCAAATTTAAGGAATGTCCTTACTGAATTTATAATTATTATTCTAGAATGTAATATGACGGATTCTAGGATTATTAGTCCAGTGTCTAAATATATGCTCAGTCAATGGTAATAGGCCTCCTAATTCATGAGATTTCATTACAGTCAATATGTGGGTGTACGCCTCTGCCCACACCTTCGGGGAATACAGCCGTAATGTTATGATATATCCAGTCTAACCAGATGCCTCACTTCAGTACCTATATATCTACCTATAAACCTGCGAACCACCCACGCATGTCCCTACAACTTTTTCCTCTAATGGCACAAACGTGACCAGCAGACTACGCGCCCCATACAATATTAACTAACCCAATACCTTTAACGTAAGGCTAGATATATTAAGATGGGCAACACCAATAAACTTTGTGCGAAGGAATTAAAACAGGCTTAAAAGAATTTACGACTAAAGTTTGGGGAGGGGAATTTATGTTTTTATTGGTTTTGCGGAAGCTGTGTAAATATACAAGTGCTCTAGCGATACTTAAAAGTATTATTATAAATTATGATAACCTTACCGACTGCGTAATTCATTCATTCATTTATTCAATAACAATTTTTACATTGTGTCTGAATTTCTATAACTAAATATTATAGTAAAAATCATACATGCAATCCATATCTAGCTAGATCATCACAATTAGTAACCAAATTAAATGTCGATCCATAATCATCACAATTATACTAATTAAATTATATCACAAAAATAATAATAAGAATAAAAAAAATATATAAAACAACAAAAACAAATAAAGATATAAAAGCTATAAAAGTAATGTCCAATGTCAATTCATAAAACACAATAAAATGTCCATTCATATTAAATTATAATTCATCAGCAGAATATAGACACTTGTTTAACAAGAACAGTTTAAGCTTACTCTGAAACTCACTTCTATATGCTAAACTTTTTATTTCTGCCGGCAATAATGTTTTTACCACGGCTCATTTGTAAGTAGCTCGTGTTGATAGATAAAATAAACTGTGTAGCAGATATCTTTGGGTTCGGTTCTTGAGCAGTCTTAGCTAGGAAAGAAAATAGAAAAAATCGGCCAAGTGCGAGTCGGCCTCGCACGCGATGGCGTCCGTACTACCCACCGTACAATATTTGACCAGAGGGCTGGCCTATTTTTCGGCCAAAGAATCAGCATTGCCATACAACGTGGCAATGCTGCCAGCCTTTTGGGCACTTTTCCTGTTGACAGCGATGCGGATGAATTTTTTGATGCCCTCTGATTATTTCCCCTCCTTTTTTATATACTTGTACATATTATTATTATTATTTTAATATTGTTAGGTTTTAAATTATGTCATATAAAATTAAATTAAATTTTAAACATACTATAAATATGACCTATTTTAATTATAACAATACATAATATTAAACAAAAAATACTTCAGATTAAAAAAAAACACGTTTCTTATATGGCGACAGCCTTTAGTTTTAAGCTTTATTTTATCTTTATTATTTGTTGTTCTAGTGGCAATAGAAATACATAATCATTGAAAATTTCAACTATCTACCTATGACGGTTCATGAGATACAGCTCGCTGACAGATAGACGGATGGACATCGGACGTTTAGGCCCACTTGCGCGTTCATGGGTTCTATATAAGTCGGAGTTAACAGCTAACTCAGGGATAATCAAATAATTCATCTTGCGCCACCAAGAGTTAGAGGTAAACCTAGAGTTAAACTTTTAAATATTAAACTCACCGATGTGGAAGAGTTACGTCGCTAAACTCTGGGTTAGTGTAAGTAATGTCAAAATAAATTGACGTTATGAGGTCCCACTGATAACTTATTTTGTATTTAGTATTGTTCGAATTTATAGTAAGTGAACATTCGGCACTATATCAGCAGGTAATATATTCATGAACTCATATAAAAATAAATACAAATTATAAAAAAAATTAAAACATATTTTTCCATATCTGACGTTTTTTCAATCGATAAACTAAGAACCTATCCATGGAAACCACATACAGTCAATTAAAATGAAATGTCATGTTATGAAATTTAAAGACAAGAAAGTATTACGTATCGTGATGAAGTGTAAAAGAGAATACAGTTTCGGTTCATTGTTCGTTAGTTAATTTTTGGTCGGATTACATATCCTGCAATCCTATTTTATGTTTCGTCGATTGAACTGCAATGTTCCCGACTCAAAAATCACTATTGTCAGGTTATCTAACCCGGTGTTGGTGGTGTTTTAGTGGCGCAATGCGTAATAAAAGTTAAAATGTTAATTACGTAACTCCTAGTTTACAAACTCTAAATTTATTTATTTAACCCGACTAAACGTGCAAGTGGGCCTTAAAGTAATAGGGTTCCGTTTAGCACACTTCGGGTATGAAACCCTAAAACTTTTCTTGAAATCTGCACCATAATTGAGTAACACACTATCAATCAGAATCTGAATCATTTTGAAGCACATTGCTAATCCATTGCTTCTTAAGTTCGAAAAATTAGTCTGCTCAACAACGTAAATAGCGCAATGAATGTTGTTGAACTGTCAAAATGAAACCGATTCCTACTGTAAGTGTGTTACGCAATTGCCCCGCAGATTATTTAATTTGCTGCTGAAGACAACGGCGCCATTGTCTTGGTATTGGTAAGCCACCTAAAAACTGAAACTAATTTCACTGACATTTTTATATGCTGTTGCCCACGGCTTCGCCCGCGTGCATGTCAATACTTCCCTATTTGAATCGAATTTCGCTCACAATTTCATAGGTTTTCATAATTTTGCGTGGAACCTGAATTATTTTTCTAAAATAAAAGTACCCTACGTTACTCCTTATAACATCATCTATCTGCCAGTGAAAGTTCCGTCAAAATGGGTCCAGCCGTTTCGGAGATTAGCCGGAACAAACAGACAGACAGACACAAAAAATTAAAATAATGCATTTTCATTATAAATATCGTATATACTGTCATATGCATTTAGTAAAAAGCTGATATATTGACATACAGACACTTCAATTTTATTTATTTGTATGTTATTGTAAACAAAAAGTGTTACTGTGGTTACTATTAAACATTCGGCCGTTGTTGATCACCACAATGTACTTTGGTGATAAAGCATTGTCCCAATCACATGGCAATCTGATATATATAAGTACATATAGGACATTAAAAATGGACATCAAAAAACCAAAAGGAGAAAAGGAAAGGAGAAGGAGAAAGGAGTGTGTAAGTATCGTAGCAGGTGGCGTTCTGTAGTTTCTGCTTACCCCCATGGGAAGAAGGCGTGAGTTTATGTATGTGTATCAAAAACCATCTCAGACACTAACGTATGGTCCTCATAATATGGTATGTCTGTTTAAAAGAGACTGTGACCTCGAGAGTTTATTTTACCGAGTTCATTTTGTTTTAAAACATAATTTATTTTGACGCTTATAACCGTTTCTTCTTAACCAATTTGCAAAATTTGTAGTTTACAAAAAAAAAAACGTAGTTAAATTAAAAAAAATATATTAAAAGGTTAAAGGTTAGGTTAGGGTAGGGTTAAATTTGTATTTGTAGGTTGTTGTTTTGTATAAACGTGGACAATAAAAAGGAAAAGCAAAAGGAATATGTAATGATCGTGTAAGTCGTTCTGTAGTTTCTGCTTATACCCATGGCAACTAAACGTGAGTCTTGTACGTTTTATAACTAAAATATGCTGAAACAGACACTTTTATAACCTTTGTTATAAAAGAAAAGCTCGTATTTTTAACATCAGGGATAGATTTCAACATAAAGTAATTACCACTTATAAGCTCAGATAAGAAATTAAATTCCGGCCTATCGGGATTCAGGATTCGAGAATCTGAGATAGACCGGATAATTCAGAAAACCAACTCCGGATACAGAATATAATTAATAATATGTAACAGTTTGTCTGATTTGACTGCCTCGCTGGTCTAGTGGTCGCAAGCACTACTGCTAAGCATGAAGTCCTAGGTTCACTTCCCGGGTCGGGCAAAGTGTTATTGGGTTATTCCATCTGGAATTTATCAGCAGCAATCCGGAGTCTGGATTTGTGTCCAGTTAATGGCAATAGGCTCGCCCTCTTATGTATTAGATTCGTCAGTTATGTTTAAATTCCATGAAAATAACCACAACATACTGGCAAAATATGCGTGCACATGCTAAGGTACAGCTCTGCCTTACCGTTTGGAGATTACAGGCGTGATGTTATGTTATGTTATTATGTCAGAGCTGAAAATACCTACGACGAGTATTGATCATGATGCTCGCTTGTTGCGTGTTACGGCCTCTAGTAATGCCAGTGCATACAAGAGGTGGCAAGTGTGTTGCCATCCCAGAAACAAAGCTGAAAATAATGGTCTTATTCCAACTAAGTAGCACTAATTACCACGGCCCAACAGCAACAATGCTCCTGACTAGCACCTTCTCAAATGTCTACTAAGAAAGAAAGAAATAAATAAAAACAAAAAGAAAGAAAGTAGAAATAAATAAAGAAAAGAAAGAAATAAGAAATAAACAAAGAAAAGAAATAAATAAAAAAGAAAGAAAGAAAATAAATTTATTCGACCCAGGTTCAATCAATCAACTCAGCCTATTGCAGTCCACTGCTGGATATAGGCCTCTCCCAGGCTGCGCCACAACACTCTGTCCTCCGCATCCAGTTTGTCACAACCTCCTTTTTAAGGTCGTCGGTTCATCTTGCTGGGGGGCGTCCCATACTACGCTTGCCGATACGCGGTCTCCACTCCAGGACTTCTAGGACAGTTAAATTTAAAAATAGTATATTTGGGTTAGGCGTAAAAAATTATAACAGACTACCAAATTTTATAAAAAGCATTGAAAAACTGAATAAATTTAAAGCTAAACTCAAATAATTCTTAATAAGTAAAGCATACTACTCAATCAATGACTTTCTAAACGATAAAAATGTTAACATAATAACAATGACATAAAGTATGTGGGAATATTAAATTAAAATTTGACTTTTGTGTATTTTTGACATTTTAATTAATGATGGTATATTTCTGCATGAGTGATAATATTAATGAAACTAGATATTGTACGCCCTCTGGGTACGTTACAGCGATCGAATATTTTTATAGTAAGAACTGCTTTTGAACCTGTAGCAAACAATAAATGAATTTGAATTTTTACTTTGTAGTGTTTTTGTGAGTCGGTGGTTTTTTTTTTTGTAAAAAAGTTTTTTTTTTCTTTTTAATTATGGTACCTACCCCACACCAATATTGGTATACTTACCAATACTTGCTATATAAACAACAGTGACATGAAGTATTATAACATCATCTAGATACCCAAAGTGGATTAAGTACGTATTATCAAAGCTAACTCAAAAACTAGCCAAGCAAAGTGAATAAAATTTATATGGGGCCACTGCGCAAGTTTCTTCTATCAAATGAAAAAAGAATTTTCAAAATCGGTCCACAGTTGACGAAAATATCGAAGAATAAAAATAAAAAAATACACACAGGCGAACATAATCGAGAAAAAATATCAAATGTCCCATACAAAACTTCAACACTTTCTCGACGCAAGTCTATGGGACGGCTGATTATTTTTTCGCGAGTACGATGTAAGTCTCATAGAGAAAGTTGTTCAGTTGGATGGTCTGTACCACATCCTTAACTTTGACCACACCTTTCTGGTACACCCTGTATAACCTCCTCCTTTCTTAACGTCGGTTAAAAAGAATAAAGAACTAACTCAACATTAATAAGCTAGTAGTTAGGTACTGTAGAGGCTTTAATCGGGCCTGCCTTCAGCATGAAACCTTCGCGAATTGTTTGATTGGCTGATAAGACAAACACTGGTTTAATTTAAATAGAATAGCTTTGAATATTGACATATAGAAAAATTGTTTGATATCGAGTGATTCCTAGTATTACGTTGATAATGTAACGTGCTTCCTATAAGCAATAAAATAATAATCCAGTGTTCCTGTGTGTCTGATTTATATGTTCACCAAACAAACACACCTCTTAACGAGACAGCACACAGACATATGTACGTAGTGACCTGCCGTGGAATCCGGGCAGATCATTACAGTACTGTAGCGTTTATGCACACGTATAGTGTATGGGGGCGAAACAACACTCATCATCTGCCCAGCCTTTTCCCAACTATATTGGGGTCGGCTTCCAGTCTAACCGGATGCAGCTGAATACCAGTATTTTACATGGAGCGACTGCCTATCTGACCTCCACAACCCAGTTACTGGGTAATACGATACCCCTTGATAAGACTGGTTGTCAGACTCGGGCTTCTGACGACCCGTAACGACTGTCAAAGATACACGAATGACAGCCGGGACCAACGGCTTAACGTGCTTTCCGAGGCACGGAGGGGTCTTGATATGTAAAGATGGTCACCCATCCACGGACCAACCGCGGCAAGCGTAGCTTAACCTGATCGATTGACCCGTGCGACTGTTATTTCTAAGCCACAAGCCCCCCAAACGGGGCGAAACAACACTACTACAGCTTAAACTCATGTTTTATATTGGTTTTCTTTAAGAAACGCACATCCCATAACACCGCTATTTTTCTATCTGACTTTTCATCAAAACATATCATTTAAATTCAAAAGTAATTCTACACTTGTCTGAACGATCAAATGTAACCATAGGTAATTGCTCAACAGTCTGTACAACAAAAGGTCGCCTTCGGCATCAAACCTTTACAGTACCTTCTTACTTAAATTGGGAAGGTTTAAAGGTCTTTAATTTTGTCTCGTAATTCGTAACCACTATTCGTCATCAATTTACTCCTAGTTAATTCCAGTGTGTTTGAACCTTCTGCTAACAATTCCCGAATCCTCACAGTGCTTAAGTAATTAGGACAGGCTCAGAATCTAGATTATTGGACGTTGTGGCCCGATTGGAAGCCAATTAGACTAACTAGACTTCAGTGTATTAATTATGCATTAGTTACCTAGCGGATTACGTACCATTGAGAGTCCGGTAACAGGTTTGGAGGACATATAATATAGATATGTAGGGTAATCGTAAGGAAATTTTCTTCTAATTTGGTAATTACGAGAAAATTTCCCTGCAATGACCTTGAAGCTTGGAAAAACATGAATGGTAATAAGATATTGGTAACTAATCATAATAATAAGATTCGCAAGAGCAAGCGTGCTCGGAGGAAGGAAGTATTCCAGTAAGATGCTGGTAGGGATTTTGACCGTACTTCCGAGATTGTCCTGATAGCCGTGGAATACTTCTCCACTCCTCATAAGTACCTCAGGTCATGTTGCCCGCCAGCTAGGGTTGCGGGATGTTCGAAAGAGTTACCGTGGCCCCGGCACAGGCAACAGAAGGAACACGGGTGGGTTTTAGTCAGTAAAAGTCTGACACGCCCTCCCGCTCCGCCCAGAGCGGGAGAAGTCATTTGATGATTTCCCATCCACAAAAAAAAAGGTCATGTTGCCCCCTTGTCACTACGACACTATGTGCTAGCGACCGTTTTCGGGGGCCCATTATTGAGTGTGCAAGTCATCCCTTTTTTTTTTTTTTTTTTGGGTGGGAAATCATCAAATGACTTCTCCCGCTCTGGGCGGAGCGGGAGGGCGTGTCAGACATTTACTGACTAAAACCCACCCGTGTTCCTTCTGCTGCCTGTGCCGGGGCCACGGTAACTCTTTCGAACATCCCGCAACCCCGGCTGGAATCATGGAATGGAAGTCATCCCCTGCCATTTTATCCGTGTATTTATAAAACATTGATCAGGCAGGGGCCATAGTCCTTCCATAGTTCTGGGGAACCAGTCCACTTTAGCCACTCAAACCCATAGTCTAATATATTTGTTTTCATACCCTGCAATAGTCCTACACTAGCCGGGGGTTGTCCTTGGGTGCACCTGCATAGTGCATACAGGGATGGTCGTCGGTTGGTGCCTCATATAATTTAAAACGTCTACCGGGCCTCTGCGAGTTGGCTTCGGCCTCTCGAACGCCTTCCAAAGGTCCGGGACCCCGGAGTTCCGAGATATAAAAAAGAAAAAAAAAATTTCTCTCACAATGGTTTTGAACTATATAAAGATTCACATTGGAAGAGCTGGTGCCTGAAGTAGGTTTTGGAAAAAAACCTGTATTACAGGTCACCAGGCCCCACTTAGTGGCATCATATATGTATTATAAATAAACTGGCAGGTAACGTGTATTTCTACTAAACAATTAGAACAAAAAATAAATAAATGAAAAAAAATGAATGACACGACAGAACAAAAGCAAAAAAAAAGAAAAGTCTAAGGGTGTGAGGTGAATGGTGGTGAATATGGAGGTGAATGGAGATGAATGTTTAATTGCAGTCATCTTTTTTTGCTAGATACGTACAGACGCCAGCACATCAAACTACTCAAAACCTTGAACCTAATGCTTTAGCGATAAAGTTGAAAATCTATTAAAGTTTGACAGAGTATAGTAGCTTGATGTGCTGCCGTCTGTACACTAAAGACAGTCACCTATTCTTTTTCGTGAATCACCAGATGTTCTTAAAAATAGGCCGTTCTCCGCAAGAAAACGTTTAGTTATATTTGCACCTTTTCTATTTTATTAATTTAAAAAATGGTAATAGACACAGAAGCTAGATTTATAACATTTTAAAATGCAACCGGAATGGGAAGAGTTTTTATTACACACATACATAAACACACGCCTCCCACGGGAGTAGGCAGATACTACAGAACGCCACCTGCTACAATCCTTACATACCTACTCCTTTTGCCTCGTTTACGTTCATACATCTGGTCATACACGCACGCCGGTTGCGAGTACTACGCACCTGACCTTTCTGAAGTACATCACCAATAAGATCACTATATGTCTTCCTAGGGCGTCCCCTCCCGGCGTTTCCACTCACATCTGCCGTGTAAATACCTTTTGTTAGACGACTTTCATCCTCTCAACATGACCAAACCATCTTTGCCGAAAAAGCATGAAGAAGAGCATGAGAAGGAAATCAAATGTTAGTAGGATAGAGTCACGTTACACTCTGAAGTGATTCTGGGACCATATAAACGAATATCCTATATTTATAGTATAATATCGTAGATAAATATCAATAAAAACGGATTCCCTTTTTATACAATATAAATATGTCACATTGTATAGTTATTTTCTGATGAATAAACTTAGGTATTATTACTTAAAAAACATGTCGAAATCGTCACTAACGAAAAAGTGTTCATTTTTTATTTATTTATTTAGCACAGCTTAAACTACCACTACAGGGCTTACCCTAATGCGACAGTTAAGAACTTAAACTAATAACCTAAACTATATACTTAAAATAACCAAATTAGAAAAAATTAAAACTAACAACATTATTAAATTATTAGACCATTAAAAGCATAAAACATAATGAGGAGCTCGTGGCTAAGTAATAACAGCCGCACGGGTCGCTCCATCAGGTTTTAAGCTACGCTTGCCGGGGTTGGTTCGTGGATGTTCAAGACTCCTCCGTGTCTCGGAAAGCACGTTAAGTCGTTGGTCCCGGCTGTCATTCGTGGATCTTTGACAGTCGTTACGGGTCGTCAGAAAACTGAAAGTCTGACAACCAGTCTTACCAAGAGGTATCGTATTGCCCAGTAACTGGGTTGTGGAGGTCAGATAGGCAGTCGCTCCATGTAAAATACTGGTATTCAGCTGCATCCGGTTAGACTGGAAGCCGACCCCAACATAGTTGGGAAAAGGCAGGCAGATGATGATGAAAAGCATAAAACATAGTACAAACATCACATAGTACAACATAAACACAAACATACTCGTACATGTAAACATCGTCCATGCGACTTTCTATTTTCGAAATCTTTAGTCAAAATGAAAATCCAAGATGGCGGCTGTGAAAATTTTAAAATGTTTCTTCATGGGTGTCGTTTTCATAGTTTGGAAGTGATATTCTGAATTAAACGTTTATTATTATTTTATTATAGTTTTCGAGGGTGCTACAGTCGATAGTATATGCAAGATGGCTGCGAAAATTTTGTTTTTGTTATAAATCATACGTGAGAGAGAAGGAATTTTGTTCCTGACGGGGGGTCCCCTAACCGCACATGTTTTTTTGTTTTTTTAATGAAATCAGGCACCAACCAACGATTATCTCTGTTCGCATTATGCAAGTGCACCGAAGGACAACTCCCGGTTGGTGTAGGGCTTACTATTATTATTGGCGAATCTGCCCCGTACAATACTTCCATAAAACGTAATATATTATTTACACAGTATACAGAGTACTCGGAATGGTATTAACAACAGTTGTATTCAAAGCTAGTAAATAGTCAAACAGAGGTAAAGAAAGACGTATTCTCGGTGTTCCAATGCGAGATAGATGTAGGAGTTACTAGATGAGTCCTGCTTAGTTCGGTGGTGTTCCGTTCTGGTCTTAGGTCTTCTCAACTTTCCAGTCGGGGGGGGGCGCGCGAATGTACGAGAATCTCTTCTTAAAAAATTTGGCATGACCTCACTCGAAAAACGTAGAAGTAATAGTGATTTAATATTTCTGTTTAAAATACTTCACAGTAAAATACACTGTGACAAAACGGTGAAAAAAACATCGTGAACAAATTGCGTGCTCTAGAATCAAAAATTCGAAGACATGTGACGTCTACCAATCCGCACTGGGCCCGCGTGGTGGATTATGGCTCACTCCCTCTCACACAGAAAACTGTGTCTCAGCAATGGGAAAATTATAGGCTATTTAAGAAAAAAAATAGACTGCCAATTTTAACATGCCGTATACATATCCCATTCCGCAAAACTGTTTCAGGGTCCTAACTCCCCAGTCCCAAGACTTTGCGGACTTCTAAATAATTGTGATGAAAATCACTTCACTTCAAAAATTCAAGCGCCAAGTTCACCAAAATATGTAAGTAACTAACTTCTATGCCATGTAACACAATTTCCCAACTATTGTTTATTACCATGAGGTCGGTGGGTTTTAGTCAGTAGGAGTCCGAGATAACCTTCTGTTATCCCCGGATATCCAGGAGTATTTACCCAGAGAAAAAAAGGTGTTCTTAATTTCAACCTTTATTTAGGGAAATGTCACCACAGATTTGCCATTGTTTGAGCTTTTAAAGACACAACGTCAGCGTAGGAAGCAGTGGAGCAATTTTCGATTCATAAAAACGTAGAAACTAGAAAGTTGTTGTAACACGAACGCGTGACGTAAACGAAACGTAAATACGAACGAATTTGGAATCGAAATCGAATATACAACTGTCCTATAGCATTTTGGTTTGGTTTAAATGTTTGCGACAAGCACAATGATATAAGTATCACCCATACATATAAATACAGTCTAAAAATTATGTGCAAAACGAGTATTTTAAACTTTAAAAGCGTTCATATTTAAATAAAGAAAAATTGTTTACTCTGCACAAACAAAACGCACATTATAAAAAAAAATACATAAAATACACACACACACATACACACAAAGTAGCCAAAAGCCTCGTTGTCAAGCAGTTTAAAGTTGACACTTTTGTACTCTGACAAAAAACAATTTACATTGCCTCTAGTTGCGACTGGCTGCAACACTGGCAACAGTTGCAACACAGATTTACGACCGATCTATTCTGTAAACATCACACCGTGAGCACTTAGGTGAAGTGAGTTTGAAGAGCTCAATCCGTAGTAGAGTAAGGTGGGATGACAGTTCACATCACGCTCACTTTACCTAAATTTTCACGGTGGGATCTTTACAGAATAGCACACAAAACACAACTCACAAAACAGAGATAAGCACACCCTGCGGCTGCTGCATGTTTCTTAAGTTATTATTATAATCTTTAACTATCTTTACTTCTAAAACCTCTTTGTAATTAAGACATTTCAAAATCCAGTTACAAAATCTGAACCTTAATTTGTTAAAACAAGACCTTATCTAGTAATCCTCTATATCTTGTCTCCGTCTTTACATAAAAAGGTGTCTGTGTCAGAGGTACGGTGCGCAAAAACGTCGCCTGCAGTGCTACGTTTCAGTGAAGTGAGCTCTGACTCGGTAGCGTCGGCAGAGAAAGGGGAATTAATTTTTAAATATTATTGAGTGGTAGAGTAGAGATACTCCTTGTCTTATTCAAGTGTGTAAAGTGTGGTTTGGTTTTATCCAGTTGCACCCTACCAGTAGGGTGCAACTTTTAAGTACTGCAGCGCAATAAGTTTTCTCGGCTGTCATGCTGTGATAAGATGAAACTGTTTGTACTCCCCGTCACTTGTCCCTAAAGGTTCATTAGAAAGCCAGCGTCAGACAGCATCTGTCTGGCATTAATGCTAAAATTACCCTTTTTGGCGCAGCCGTGAGGCACACACTATTGTTGTTAAAATAATATTTTCACTTTTTTATTTTGTTATTATTTTTCTAAAATAAAAGTAGCCTACGTTACCCGCCGTAACATCAGCTATCTGCCAGTGAAAGTCCCGTCAAAATCGGTCCGGCCGTTTCGGAGATTAGTGGGACCTAACAGACAGACAGACAAACATTTTATAAATTGCTTTTCTGTTATAAGTACCGTATATTCGTTCAAATGCATTTAGTAAAAAGTTGTTATTTTGATATTACAAACAGACACTTCAATTTTATTTATTTGTATAGATTTGTATTTTGTGTTTCACGAACTTAGTCCAAATATACATTATTCTTTTTTTCTTTCTCTCTTTCTTTCATGGTATGGGATGGTATGTCATGTGATGCGGAGGAATGAGGAAAGTTTTGAGTATGAATGTGGATGGCTATAAGAGTAGGGGAAGACCAAAGAAACGATGAATGGACTGTGTGAAACATGGTATGACTAAAACTGGGGTGACTACCGAGATTACGGTACGGAGTAGAAACCACGTCGTAAAAAAACGTGTCTGTCAACAAGCTTCCATAGTGATCCATACAACACTGACGACTGTGTTTATACACGACGAATAAACCGTAGTTTTTCACGGCAAGAAAAACGTGTGTATACAAAGGGTCTTACAGAAGTATGGAAGAAAAAAAGCATGTTACGCTGACCCCAAATACATTGGGATAAGGGCGGGAGAATGATAAGCTCAATAGGTTTTCTTTTATCTTCAATCTAGTGCAGTATTTATTTTTTTATTTTTACTTTAACGTAAATAGAGATCGGATAATCGGATGCATATGACTGACTGACGACTACTTTTAATGACGATGACTTTTAATTGGCTGTCAGTCTCACATACTTTTTTTTATTCTGTTTGTTTTAGCTGTAAGTCATCCATAGTAAATAAATAAATAAATATTTACCTAAAGTTAATTTTTGCTCAGAAATTATGGAAGCGGCTTCTTAATTTTTTTTTTCTTAATATAAATCCCGGGATTCCAGAAAATCCGGGAATGCACAACTAGTCGGATACATGGTATAGAAACGACTTCTTAAACATGTGGTATTATTTATTTAAAAATACTGAGACACCGGGATCACATAACCATTCTTATGCTTGCAATTCATTTTAACCCCGATGCAAATATATGTGTATATAGGGTGTATGAGGAAGGGTAGTGCGTGTCGATTTTATAGTCAAAAAGTACTAAATTTATCAATTCGTGAATCGCGAAATTTTCATGATCGATACAAAAGTGCATTCTATATTAGCCAACACCTCAACTTTAGGTAAATATGCATCCGAATATCCGATCTCTGAACAAAAAACAGCAATCAAGAAAAAAAATGGCCAAGGGCGAGTCGTACTCGCACGCGAAGGCTACCGTACCACTGTACAATATTTAACAATACATTTTTACTTTAGTAAAAAAAAACACGTTTCTTGTATGGGGACCCCTTTAATTTTTAACTTTATTTTTACAGCGGCAATAGAAATACACAATCTGTGAAAATTTCAACTGTCTACCTATTACGGTTAATGAGATACAGCCTGCTGACAGACGGACGGACGGAAGGACAGCGGAGGCTTAGTAATAGGATTCCGTTTGGCACCTTTCGGCACCCTAATAAAAAGACTAAAAAATTATACACTCATCTCGCAGAAGTTCAGACATACTCACAAGATCCTCTTCCATTCATCCGTCCATCAATGAAACTACTTAGGATTTTAGAATTACAGAAAAAATATAAAAAGTGATTTTTCCCAATTGCGTTTTTCTTCAATCAGAGTAATCAAATAGTCAATAAACATATATCCAAAAATTAAATCCAAACATGCTAAAATAGTGAAATAAATGGTTACGAAAAAGCCCCCAATTTATTTCGGTATCGCCTTAAAGGTTCCAATAATGCTTAAAAAACTTCGCTTTAATTAAGCATCTAAGGACAACTAATGGTTTGTTTAACAAATCTCATTAGGTCACATTACATCCCTCCCCATTACAAACTACCGACAACCCTCTTTTTGTGCCACCAGAAAACGAAACTACCCATATAATAATATGATAATATTTACATCACCCGTTTTTGCTGACCCTACGTCTAATAATTTGCGCCAAGCCAAGCGTCACTTTTAATCTCAATATTGAGATGAGGACAATATGAAACTACGAGATCCTCTCTCTCTTTCTATCTCGCTACATTTTCTATATGTCCATCTCTCTCGCTCTTTCGTAATACGTATATAGTTGGGGGTAGACGAATAATTGTATCTAGTGGGTAGGTATGTATGTATGTGTGTTGTTACATCTAAAACTGGACGGTTTCAAATTGTGCTTTTATTTTTTGTTTGTTGTCAGTGGTATTCGGTTTTCTGTTTGTTACTTTGACTGGGAAAATGGAAGAAAGATGTTGCATTCGATTTTAACATGAAGATTTTTTACTGGTTCTCGTATCTTTAAATGTCTCGCTGATGGTGGCGCATGTGTTGGATCATTCGGCTCTATTCAAAATGGTTGAGCTAAATCAGAGGTTCCCAGACTTTTTTCTCATAGACCACTTTCATAATTTGGCTGGTTCCGGTGGACCCCCTGCAGCTAAATTTCTACCAAATTCCCAAAACTCGATAAAAATGTGAAGATTAGATCTAACTATGGAAATTTACGTTGGCTGCGTTGATCCCTGGGGGTTCACCTGGACCACTTTGGGAACTAAGGAGCTAAATGGTGCTGATGCATGTGTCATGTTCGTGAACGGGCGCCGTCAGTAGGGACTGGTCATCTCTTAGCTGCTACAGCTTATTATTATTCTTTTTGTTTCTATTTGCTACTCTGGACGCTTTTAACGTGTAAGGACGTCCTTTCTACATCGTTCTCACCTTTAATTATAAATTCAACATAAAGATCTAATTAAGATTTTTGTAACAATATAATTTAAAAGAGTGTCCATGGAGTTTCTTGCCCGTTCTTCTCTTCTTCTCAACCTGCCTTCAGCATGAAACCTTCACGAATTGTTTGATTGGCTGATAACACAAACACTGGTTTAATTTAAAATAGAATAGCTTTGAAAGATGACATATTGTAAGATTGATTTATATTGAAGCATTCCTGGTTTGACGTGTTAATTGTAACGAGCTTGCCATAAGCTAATAATATAATAATTATAGTGCTCCCTTGTGCCTCTGTGTGTAGTGTCGGTATCCTCCCCTACACAGTAACTTGCATAGCTTACACTACACGACAGACACGAACGCACGTAGTGATCTGCTCGGTCCCCTACTATCCCATCCCGGCAGATTGCTACAGTACCTACTACGCTTTAGGATGCGCTTCAAGCTTTATATTTCTGACTGACCGACTCCTTGTAAATTCAAAAGTGCCTGTAAATGGTTTAATTGAAATAAATGCTTTGAGTTTGAGTTCTTCAAGGTGTAATTTTATTTTATCAGCTATTTATAATATACTGCCTATAATTATTATCTATGGGTAGTCGCTACGTCCATGTCAGGGGGTGCGGCAGGTGGGTTATGGGCATGATACGGTGCTCGTCAATACGGGCACGTTCGTTGGGGGGCTATTTCGGCCTGGCCTGAGGCAGGTGCGGCGGTAGCGCAACTTGCCTATGTGTGATGTGGATGTATTGGTATTCATCAGGAGCGTCACGGCACAGTTCCACAGTACCGCGGGCTGTCTCCGCCAGGTGAGACCTCCTGTTCCCCAGAGGAGGCCGTAATACAGTGGCCTTCAAAACTTAGTACTGTAGAAGCTTTAATCGAGCCTGCCTTCAGCATGAAACCTTCATCAGAATTACAGCTGGCCATTAAGACACGTCATGAGAGTTTATAGTAGAATAAGTTCGAAAGATGACATATAGTAAAATTGTTTGATATTGGTTGACTGCTAGCTTTACGTTGAACTTGTAACGAGCTTGCCATAAACCATTAAAATAATATTATGGGACTCCGGTGTATCATTCAGTAATCAGAACGTCCTTATACACTTTACACGTAGTGACCTGCCGTGGCATCCCGGCAGAGTATTACAGTACCACACTTTTAAAATAGCAATAACTTTTAAAGTTCTCAAGATATATTTTCTTATAGTTTCTTCAGACCCGAAGAGACTACATTAGTGACAGTACAGTGAGAAGAAGACTTGCTGAAGTAAACCTTAAGGCCCAAAGGCCAGCAAGTGGCCCCAAACTCGAGAGAGAACATCGAGTAGCAAGACTGTGCTGCGCCCGTGAACACATTCAGTGGAGTGAAGAAGAATGGGCAAGAGTTTTGTTCACTGACGAGTCTCTATTGTCACTATTCACTTCCGATGGTAGGCGAAGAGTGTACACGCGACCTGGTGAGCGATACATTCAAGCCTGCTTCAAAGAAAGAGTCCAATACGGTGGAGGCTCTGTACATGTATGGGCTGGTATCTCTTCAGAAGGTCGCACAAAGCTAGTGGCCATAGAAAATGGCGCTCTGACTGGGAAAGATATGCTCAAGAGATCCTTAATGATTATGCAGGGCCATATTTAGTAAATATGGGTGATGGATCGATACTGATGCAGGATAACGCCCGGCCACACACCACTCGGGTCGTACAAGAGTACCTATATTTAGGAGGTTGGTATCAACTTGATGGCTTGGCCATCAAGAAGTCCTGATCTCAACACGATCGAGCACGCCTGGAATGAGCTCGGGAGGCTGGTCAGAAGCCGCAGACTACCTCCATCACCCATTCTTCCATGAGGGCCATAAAACTGGCCCTGATGGAAGAATGGGAGAATATTACCCAACATCGCCTCCGAAACCTCGTCTTCAGTATGCCAAACCAGCTCGAAGATGTAATCAGAGCCCGAGGAGGCAATACCAGTTATTAAAAATGTAAATAAGGCGTTAAACATACTTATAAATGTAATTGTTTGTGTTTTTTGCCAGTAAGTTAAAAATGGCTATTTTTGGTTTTTATCTTTTTTAAAGTTAAAAACGTTTACAAGAAACTATAGTTTCTAAGAATGTTGATGAAATTTGCTACAAAATATTTTTTATTTTAAAACTCTGACTTCTATTGCTGAGAAATTGCAATTTTAAAAGTGTGGTACTAAGTTTTGAAGGCCAGTGTATATGTTTGTTTGTCCTTCTTGTATTAGGTATGTGCGGTACAATAAAGTGTTTACTAGGCTAATAAATAAAAATGCCACGAAACAAAAATTATCAAGAGTCAAAAACAAACTACGAGGTTTAACCAACTTCGAAAAATATTTTGAAGTCGGTTACACCAAGTAGTTTCAAAAAATTAAAAAAAGGAAAAGAAAAATGAGAAGGTTCTCATTTTTTTTCCTTTTCTACGGTAAGTATATCCTAATAATTTCTTAACGAATTTCTTTAAGCTAGAGCTAAATAAGAAATAAAGTGAAAACAAAAGAAAAGAATGAATATTAAATTAAAATATAAACAACGCAATTGTACTGAGTTAATCGTATCTATCATTTAATTACTTTACTCTGACAGTTTAGATATTTGTTTGTTGAAACGAACTTCAGTTATTAATCAACATCTCTTTAAGACTGTTGTGGATTTCTAAGAAAAATGGCCGAATTCATGATTAATTTATTTTAAGTGATTGATAGGAAATGTTCATAATATCTATTAACCTTTTTAATTATTATTTTTTACTATCGATCCACCCCTAGTTTGTACGGTTTTTAGCGCTTGATAAAACATCGTACACAAAACTTTAATGAATTATACACAAACCTTGTTCATGAATCACTCCGTACGTTGGTGAAATTGTATGAAAATCCGTTCGGTAGTTTTTGAGTTTGTCGCGTTCAGAAAGACAAACAGACGCGGCGGCGAGACTTTGTTTTATAATGGGAACACTCAATTACTCCGAAATATTTTATTCCGAATTTCGATATTCCAATTTTCAAAAGTCCGAATTTCATAATACGTACGAATTATCATCACCTGCCTAGCCTTTTCCCAACTATATTAGGGTCGGCTTCCAGTCTAACCGGATGCAGCTGAATACCAGTATTTTACATGGAGCGACTGCCTATCTGACCTCCACAACCCAGTTACTGGGTAATACGATACCCCTTGGTAAGACTGGTTGTCAGACTTTCGGGCTTCTGACGACCCGTAACGACTGTCAAAGATCCATGAATGACAGCCGGGACCACCGGCTTAACGTGCTTTCCGAGGCACGGAGGAGTCTCGATATGTAAAGATGGTCACCCATCCATGGACCAACCCCGGCAAGCGTAGCTTAACCTGATGGATCGACCCGTGCGGCTGTTATTACTTAGCCACGAGCTCCTCCGTACGAATATACGAATACGTACGAATTATGTCTGTTATTAAAAATCACGAAATTTATTTTACCGAAAGTCGTAAATGCGATTTGTTTGTTTTCCAATTTTCATATGTTCGTTCGAAGAATCAAATGCTCGATGGGTTGTCGGTCCGAAAAGCGACATTCCGATTTTAAATACTTCGAATAAACTGCTAAAATGAGGATTCTGATTTTGACTCAATTAGTATAATATGGGATATTAGTGACAGAAACGAATCGCTGCAAAACCAACTCCACGTGGTCTTGTCAGCCCTACCCCTAGAGTGTAATTTAAGCCCGCGTAGGCGCGGAGGGGAGAGGCAGGCCGTGAGCTGAGGAGCAGGTGGCTTTATCACCCGCTGCCGCGGCTGAGGATGGCCGGCTTTGCCAGCCAGCAAGCCGCAGCTGCAGTGGTAAGCATTAAAACCATTGATATACAAAAAACCATCACCACCAGGGTTTTTTGTATATCAATGATTAAAACCATCTGCGACGATAAGCTCGCGTGGGACCGCCGGAGCCCCGCAGCGCCGAAGCAGTGACAGAAACCATGCCTGCTGCATGTTGTATGCTCGCTTACATGATGCATGCTTGCTTGCATATTGCATGCTTGCGTGCATATTGCATGCTTGCGTGCATTCTGCAAGCTTGCTGCATGCTTGCTGCATGCTGCATTCTTGCTGCATGCATGGCTGTGCAATCAGTATTTTTGTGTTTCTTTCGGAATTCTAATTAATCGGTACTTTAATAATCGGAATTCGTATTTTTGATGTTTCGAATTATCATTAAGTCGGAATTTTAGTTATTTGTTCTATTGAAACTCGGTATTTTGAGAATAGTAATTATAAACGTTAGGAGTATTGAAATCGGAATTATAAAAATAGGATGAATGATAAATCGGAGTTGTAATATTAGGAATTTTGAACCATTCGGAATTATGAAAATCGGTATTTTGAAATTCGTATTCGTACTGACCGAATAAAGTTATTCGTGTTTATGTAGTGTACCCTTTTATAATATTTAGTGATTTCGTATCGCCAAAGAAACGGTGGATGGATTGTGTGAGGAATGATATAAAAGAGAAGGGAGTGAATGATAGCGTGACGGTTGACTGGGGAGAATGGAAGAAGGAAACGTGTTGCGCCGACCCCAAGTAACATGGGACAAATGGGCTTTTTGTTTTATAAATAATCCGAAAGGGATTAAAACAAAACGATTCATAAAATATCCATTCATATGTTAGATATATAAAGCTTTTGGTAAGAAATAAAGAATTACGTGTTTCAGCGTTTTTGTAAAATCGTCCTCCAAGGGGCTGATTAGGATACCGCACGGTCTCCGGGGAGGCGGCGAACCTCCTTGCCGGATTACCGCCATGGGATCTGGAGGCAAAAGTCCTCGCGCACATCTGGGAGTGGCGCGAGGAGGCAGGACGCCGGGGCGTAACTCCGTTGCCGCGAGAAATCGCGGCACGGCGGACAGAGCTCCGGCAGGATCTCATGGCGGCATGGAGAGTGCGATTGTCGCAACCCAGCGCTGGGCACGCCACAATTGCGGCGATAAGTCCCCTCTTTGAGGAGTGGCTGGAGAGGCGCCACGGCGTCCTCACCTTCCGCCTGACGCAGGTCCTCACCGGACACGGGTGCTTCGGGAGGTACCTGTTCCGGATAAGGCGGGAGGAAACGCCCGGGTGTCACCACTGTGTGGATCGCCCGGAGGACACGGTGGAGCATACGGTGGAGGTCTGCCCGGCTTGGGCGGAGCACCGCCGTGTCCTCGCGGAAGCGATCGGCGGCGGCGATCTCTCGCGTCCGGCCCTGGTCCAGGCCATGGTACGGAGCGAGAGTGCATGGGAAGCCATTACCTCCTTCTGCGAAGCAGTAATGCTCGTGAAGGAGGAGGCGGGACGCGTGAGGGAGAGGCAAGCTTTGCACCCTCACGCCCCTAGTCGCCGCAGGAGACGCCCTGGGCGTCGGGAATTGGCAGCCGATTCCCGGCCACCGTAGGCGCGGGCTTGCGGACGGCGAGCAATGGGTAGCTCGCCGTCCGGTAAGGACCAGGCCCGAGTCGACGGCGCGTCGTGTTCCACGCGCGCCTCAAAGAGATGTCAGCACTATTGACGGGGTCCGCTAGGGCCGATGCCAGCTAGGGTTGCGGGATGTTCGAAAGAGTTACCGTGGCCCCGGCACAGGCAACAGAAGGAACACGGGTGGGTTTTAGTCAGTAAAAGTCTGACACGCCCTCCCGCTCCGCCCAGAGCGGGAGAAGTCATTTGATGATTTCCCATCCACAAAAAAAAAAAAAAAAAAAAAAGGGGCTGATTAAAAATAGAGGATGATTGTAAAATTCACATGTAATATTGATATTTTTTGTGTTCTTCTTTTTAAGATAATTAAAGGATTGGAAATATAGTCATAGATCGTAGCTTGAGATAACATTTAGTCTTCTTTCATTAGAAAAGCGGTCCACTCGGCCAAAAGTTAATACAATAAAACTTAAAGTAATAAAAATAACTTGGCTAACACGTGTACATTACGGGGTCTAACCGACGGCCGTGTCTTCGTAGGTGTTCAGTGGAATGGCAGTAGCACAGGATCCACTATCTACTTCAAAAGATAATAATTGACCATTTACGTCGACAGACAACGTCATAGGCTCGCCCCGGTAACTACGAATATTGCAAACGAGAATATGCTTACTGTCGTCATCGTTTTCGTCACCCGACGATTGAAGGCAATTAACTTGTCCACTTTTATTGCTACACATTTTTTTTAAATGACCTTTCACTCCGCATTTTTTACATTTATATTTCGAGAAGCGACACTTGTCCGTTGTATGGTTGTTATAGCCGCACACGTTACATTTATCGACGCTTTCGATGGCCCTGCCGCTATCTTAAACACCTCCGTGCCGGTTGCTGTCGATGCTGCTGCCATAGCTGATTGTCGTGCTGCCCGTTTCGCACTATTTACAGCCACTGCAATTTCCAACGCCTTAGCCAAAGTGATCGATGCTTTTTCATCCATGAACAGCTTGTCCCGTTCCGGTCCCGGCAGCATGCCAATAATGAACCGATCACGCAACATTTCGTCTATAGCTGATCCGAAACTGCAGTCCCCAGCCAGTCGCCGCACTCGTGCCGCCCACTGTGTCATGTCTTCGCCTGCTTCTTGCATCGCCGTATGAAATTTATATCTCTCAGCTAACACTGACTTCTTTGGCACGAAGTGCTTATCTAACTCTGTAGTTAACTCACAGTAAGATATTTTCTCGACAGTATTGGGCGCAATTAACTCGCGTACCAACTTATACGCCTCGTTGTTGAGTGCACTTAGAAATACCGCCTTTCGCTGAACATCTTCCTTTCCGTCTGTTTTTATTAACAACGTATTTGCTGTTAACCATTGAGAAAGTCTCTCTTTAAAAATGTTCCAGTCCTGGCCGAGCTCAAAAGTAGGAGCAGATCCGATAAAATTCGCCATTGCTTTTTCTCTGTGCGTGGGTAACCGTAACTCGTCGCCACTGTTAAATAAGACACGGCCTTCGGTAATCAAGTCGTATATTACACTGCTCTGTGACGCGTAAGCGCACGACACGCAGGTCGCGCATCTATCTCTCTCACTAGCTTCTAACTAACCTAACAGTGGTCTATCAAAAAAATTAATTGTGATCATATTAAAATGAATAATACCTTTTTTTTTCAAGTTACACATTTAAACCCACTAGCACCATAAATCACTTATCACGTTAAGCGCTAAAAGAATTCTAATTACGCTAAGCGGTAAAATAATCACTAATTACGTTAAGCGCTAAAATAATCACTAATTACGTTAAGCGCTAAAAGAATCACTAATTACGTTAAGCGCTAAAAGAATAACTAATTAGGTTAAGTGCTAAAAGAATCACTAATTACGTTAAGCGCTAAAAGAATCACTAATTACGTTAAGCGCTAAAAGAATCACTAATTACGTTAAGCGCTAAAAGAATCACTAATTACGTTAAGCGCTAAAAGAATCACTAATTACGTTAAGCTCTAAAAAAATCACTAATTCCGCTAAGCGCTAAAAGAATCACTAATTACGTTAAGCGCTAAAAGAATCACTAATTACGTTAAGCGCTAAAAGAATCACTAATTACGTTAAGCGCTAAAAGAATCACTAATTACGTTAAGCGCTAATTTTATTTATTTTTTATTTATTTTCAAATAATCATATAACAGAGATCCGTAGTGTTAGTAAAGTACCTTAAACCTAGTGTTAGTACATACATAAATTAAGATACACAATTTGGGTATGAGTTACTTTGTAAAGAAGACGAAACCAGTTTCTCAACCGGTCATCTTCTCCACAAAATGCCTCATAAAAGGGGAAAATACATTCTCAGTCACTGTTTTTAGAATGCTGTTGCCCCCGGCCCGGGTTCTAGCTGCCACAGACGCTATTTTCTTCCGCACAATTGCGTGGAAGCCATCAGTACGGTTCTGCGTAAACATCTCTGACGCACTACAGAACCGGGGTAGTCTCAAGAGCACTCTAAACACATTGTTGTACTGGACCCGCAGGACATCTAGCGACCTTTTGGTGTAGTTGATCCACAGACCACCCGTGTACAGACCCTGACAATACGCTTTGAAAAGCGTTATTTTTACCTGGTCCGTGCAGCGGGCGAATCTACGAGCCAACATATTACCGCGGACCGCCAAAGCCCTGCGCTCCCTCTCAATTCCACATTGTCTTTCAGGTCGTCGGTAAGCATATGTCCCAGATATTTGAATTGTTTTACTCTTCTTATGCTCAAGCCATTTAGGGTAAGGTTAGGTGAATAATCTGCACACTTACCGGCGACCCCAAAGACCATGTACTCACATTTCTTCACGTTATACACGAGCCCATGCCTAGCCGCGTAGTCTTCACAAACTTTCAACATCTCTCCAATAGAACCCGCAGTCGGGCCCAGCAGCACCATGTCGTCTGCATAGCTGATGCTATTAATATTAACACCACCCACCCGACAGCCCACACGCATACTGCTGAGCTCGACTATGAGGTCATTCACATAAAGGTTGAAGAGCCTGGGTGAGGTCAACCCCCCCTGCCTCACCCCGCACTCCAACCCATAAGCCTCAGAGAGAATGTTGGACCACTTCACCTGATTCGTTTGGTTAGCATACCAAAATTGCAGAACCTTAAGAACTTCCGCCGGTACATTCCTATCCCCTAACTTCCTCCAGAGCACATCATATGACACAAAGTCAAAAGCCCTGGAAAAATCTAGGAATCAGGCATACACCGGCGTTTTACGATCTGTATAATATTGGACAGTATTCTTGAGACTTAGGATTGCACTTTCAGTGGACAGCCCAGGTTGAAACCCAAACTGTGAGTCGTGCAGGTCCAGATGTTTTTCCAAGCACCAATCAAGCATACTGTCCAATATTTTAGCAATGGTAGTTGCAAGAGAGATTGGCCGGTAGTTTCCCCTGTCCGAGATATCCCCTGTCCTGTTTTTGACAATCGGTACCACAATCGTTCTCATTAGCTCTGCCGGTAGATACGAGTGACTAATGCACATTGAATAAAACAGAGACAGGACCCTTGGCAGGTGAATACCAGCATACTTAAAATGCTCGATGCTGAGTCCATCGTGTCCGGGTGATTTACCTCTACTCATGTTTTTAACTACCGCCCTGACCTGTTTCGTCGAGAAAAACATTACCGGTTCCACTCCCTCACGGAAGGACTCAGCACCGGTTATTGTACCTGAGGGGACAAGGGGTGATCGCATTTTGAAATGTTCCACGAACATATTTGCAATTTGCTTTGGATCACTCATTCCCCCGACGCTCACCGGCAGCCCAGGCTTGGAATCCATCTTACCTGTGGCTTTCCAGAACTTACTAAAGTTGTTTGCGGCTCTTTTCTCGGCTAAAAAATCCATTTTTAGTTGTTCACTATTTTTTTGGCACCACCCTTAAATATTTTCCGGGACTCCCACATTTTTTCATATATTACTCCAGAGGTCGGTCTATTATGTATTACCCATTCTTTGAAATTAAGCCTGGCCTCTCGGTAAGCGTCTCGAACATGCTTGTTCCAGCCACACAACAATCTGCCTCTCCTTGTCTTGGGCCTAACCTTCTCACTCGTCATTACAGCTGCGTCACTTAAAATATCTACAATAGTTTTATATAAATTATCCAGGATACTTTTATGTTCGACCACATTGCAAGACCCATAACTACACTTTTGAAATTCATGAGGAAAATCGATGTTGCGCAGCCTATCATTGCATAAATTACGATATTTCGTAATTTGCGAGTCATCCCTCTCACCCCAAGTCACATCACAATAGCGAAAATGTTGCATCGTTATCTTCGGTCTAACTAAATTCAGGTCACACTCAATATATAGTGGAAGGTGGTCAGATAAAAATACATCCTCTTCTATGGCTACCCTCACAATAGTTTGCCACGCTGATAAGGACACAACACAGTGGTCTAGCCATCTTCTGCACCCGTGTGCTTCGCTAACAAAAGTGTAGTTATTGGCTGCATAGCCCAGCTTCTCTATATCAGCACAAAGCCAGGTTTGATCAGCACAGAAACTTATGAGTTCCCTAAAGAACAGCTCATGAGGATGCGCATTAAAATCACCCAGAATAAAAACGCTTTCAACACCTTCACTCTCAACAATTGCGCTGATCTCGCCTAGGACTTCCGTGAAAATAGGCAAGTTGTCGGAAGAGTCAGTTGGCATGTAGACTGTAACTATAATAACGGAGCGACCGCTAATACTAGCTTTTATAGCTGCTAGACGAGGGCTCGTGCATTCTATTATGGACACAGACTGAAATATTCCCTTCCTCCAGAGAATGGCCACTCCCCCATACGGCCTCCCTTTTTTTTTTTTTTTTTTTGTGGATGGGAAATCATCAAATGACTTCTCCCGCTCTGGGCGGAGCGGGAGGGCGTGTCCGACTTTTACTGACTAAAACCCACCCGTGTTCCTTCTGTTGCCTGTGCCGGGGCCACGGTAACTCTTTCGAACATCCCGCAACCCTAGCTGGCATCGGCCCTAGCGGACCCCGTCAAATACGGCCTCCCTACGAGTAAACCCGCAGACGTGTCAACAGCCGATTTACCGGTGTACTCAAATTTATCACAGATGGTTCCTAACAGAGGAATGTCATGAGGGAGAAGCCACGTCTCTTGGAGGGCTACTATATCTGACATCTCACAAATGTTCCTTACACAGTCAATTGAGCGTTTAACAGACTTACAGTTAAAGCTAACTAATTTACAATACTTATTATGGTTATTGTTCATAGTGTATATGACTAACGACTATAACCTATTTTCTTCCTCATTCTTTTGATACGTAAAACGCACGAAACGCCTAAAAGTTATGCCATCTGGCCACAATTCATTATTTAAAAACAAGTTAAGTTTCGATTTAGAGACATACAACTTATAAGCATTATATTTTTTTCGTATTTTAAAAGAATCACTAATTACGTTAAGCGCTAAAAGAATCACTAATTACGTTAAGCGCTAAAAGAATCACTAATTACGTTAAGCGCTAAAAGAATCACTAATTACGTTAAGCGCTAAACGAATTTAAGCAATGCTCTATTTCTGTCAATTGTTTGAAGTTTTGTGTTCAGCATGTTCACAAACATTTTGTGCAGAACTCCAACTGTGCAGGTACTGAGCTGCAGATCCGTTTCCACCTGCAAAGCTGTATGTAATTTTCGTAAGCGTACAGTGCAGCACATTTGTAAATGTTTATTTGAGTGAGTTCACCGAAAGAAACATTTGTGCCGTACACAGTGTCGCACAGTGCCGGATACTAGTGGAATAGCAGCTTTATGGAGGGAATGATGTTTTAATAAATTGAACGCTGAATGTATTTATGGTTTTTGGTGCAAGCAGGCCTTGGAATTATAAAAACCTGTTTTGTGTATATAAAAGATTATTTGAATTTATTATCTGACTGTCTCGTTGGTCTAGTGGTCGCAAGCGCTACTGTTCAGCATGAGGTCCTGGGTTCGTTTCCCAGGTCGAAAAAAGTGTTATTGGATTTTCCCATCTGGAAATTCTCAGTAGCAGCGCCGAGTCTGGATTTTTTAAAATTTGATATGGGTTTGCTCTTGACTCTTGTCTAGGTCAGAGGTGACACAGACAAAGTTGGCGATGGAGCGACCTTACGCAGAAGAAGCCTGTTCACTCTCACTTTGAAGAGATCAGGCTTGTATGCGTTCGGGAACAGACGCCCGGCGCAGATTAATTGTGCCTGGTTGATGGCAATAGGCTCGCCCCCTATTACATGGGTCTTAAACATAATGGGTGGGTGTGTGGGAACACCTCTGCCTAACCCTTCGGGGAAACCAGGCGTGATGTTATGTTATGTGTTCAATTTATTATTTGTCTGTCTGTCTATTTGTTACCTTTTCACGTCTTAACGGACAGCCCTGACTTAGGATAATTTTTTCCCGGTAGTACGTTCCCCTGGGATAATTTCCGACTTAAGGCTCCTGCAAACAGGCGCGACATGCGACGCGACACAACCGCGTGTCGCGCGACGAGCGGTGCCTTTGTGTCAGGTCGCGTGTCACGCCAGTTTGCAGGAGCCTTTACACGCGGGCGAAGCCGCGGGCAAAAGCTAGTAATGTATTAATGTCGGCTAAATCCATCCTAAATAACAGCTGAATTACTGAAACATCACACCAACTCTCACTCACACCCAAATCTCTTCAGTGGTTTTACCATCCCCCAAACGCGACAGCGAATGCGACAATTTATCAAAACAAAATTGTGAAAAACTTGTCCTGAAACTCGTCCTTTAACAGGGATTAACTTGTTGTGTAGACAGACAGACAAGCGATTTGTGAAAACCATATTGGGGGCTCATAACACCCGTGGTTGAGTTTTAATGTGGGGGACCGTACTAGTGGTTTTTTAGACGAGTTGTGATCGAAAATAGAAGGGGGAAGTTTGGTGCTAAATACGGGGCAAGACCCTCTGAAAGTGTTCTTTAAACATCACTTTGAATTTCGAACGATGTCGAATAAGTCTGCGATGATATTTTTTTTTTTTTTTGGCTTTGATGTAGGTAATTGTACTTTTCAAATATTGTTTGTTTTAAGTTCTTTTTCTGTTTCCATTCATGATACTGTGTGCACTTGTGGCATGTGCCAATAAACGTTTTTTCTTTCTTTCTTTCTTTCTATATAATTAAACAAATTAGTTCGCTTTCGTGTTGTGTGCGGTCAGTTGAGTGTGATGCGAAATGACAGTTCCAAAAGTGACGAAATTCGAACGGCCGCGAGGTGTGAATTCCCGATGATTTATTTTAAAAACAAAAGAGTTTGTTTTCGAATGTGTGCGGTCATTTGAATGAGATTCGAAAGGACAGCTCAAAAGAGAGCTATTAAATTAGAGCAGCATGAAAATACATTTCGAATAGAGCTTCTACGCATTATTAACCACTTACGAAGTTTGTTTATATAAAAGTATATAAATTAGTGAATAAAAAAAAGAAAAAAAAGAAAGAAAATACGTTTATTTGCGGTAAACATGACGCAAAAAAAAAGAACACAAACACAAAAAGAAACAAGTTGGAGGAAAATATGCGTCACATCCACGCAAAACGGCCATCGCTCAGCATAACGCTGCAACCCTATGCGAGACAGAGCCCCAGCGCTGGTTTTAAGCGACAGCCGGCGTTGACGTGATGACGTCAGCCGGTGCAGCACACAGTATAACAATATCTAAATCTAAAATGAATAGTTTTTCATTTTATGTATTTTGTTATCTCTTCTACTCTTACAAACGTTGTCTACATCTCTTTATCTACTTTCCTATCGTAGGTATGCTGGAAGAGATTTCTTTAAAAACAAGCGTCATCTTTGTACGTATTTTTGTGTTCCTTTCTTCTTATCTGTTTATAGGTGCGTACGTAAACTGTTAAATCTATACAAACAAATAAAATTGAAGTGTCTGTTTGTAATGTCAAAATAACAACTTTTTACTAAATGCATATGAAAGTATATACGGTACTTATAACAAAAAAGTAATTTTAAATTTTTTTTTGTCTGTCCGTCTGTTTGTTCCGGCTAATCTCCGAAACGGCTCAACCGATTTTAACAAGACTTTCGCAGGTAGATAGCCGATGTTACGGCGGGTAATTTGGCTACTTTCATTTTAGAAAAATAATTAGGTTCTGCGCAAAAAAAATAAAACCCATGAAATTATGAACAAAAAGTCGGATTAGAATTTTTTTTTTGCATTTTTGGTAGCCCAATTCTTGACGATAGTTATTGGTTATTTAATATCACGCTATGACCCTTCGGAGCCGAGCACAAAGAAAAAAAGTCAGAAAGAACACTAAGCGAAAACGAAGTAATAGCGCGGGCAGGCGATGCAACGCGACGGGTCGGAGGACGAGGGAGTTTTATTAAAATGTGGCTGTTATTTTAGTATATTGTGTATCTTACGACTTTCATGCGAACGAAGTCGCGGGGGACAGCTAGTAAATAAATAAAATAAATAAATACTATATTACCTAAGTAAATGTGTCAGCTTCACTAACTGGCCAACTGTTTAATATGTAGGCAAAACTTGGCTAATTCGTGATATGCAGCTATTCGGTGATAGATAATTGTGTTTTATTACTAAGTTACTACTGACTTGATAAATGTACATTTTTCAATCATTATAGTATTTGCCACATTTTTAGATATAAGTTAGCAAAACTTATTTTGTCTACTATATCACAGTAAATTTAAAAAATAGTCTGATCAATGAATCGAATTTTACAAGTAAAAAACAAAACTATCACCGATTACCCAAGTTTTGCCCTACAAGGTATATGTGATGGTGCGACGAGAGGCATAATGCGTTTGAGGGCTTCTAAAATATCTTTAAAACTCACTTCGGAAGTCGACGACGACCATAATTCACGATCATTACTCACATATCCGATGTCCATATATCAAAATATAGGTAGCATTAGTAGGGGTACCCTAAAACGAAAACTTTTAATGCTCCTAAAGTTTGCGCGCAATATTTCAGCGCTTCGTAAACTCCACGCTTAATTGTTCCAGACATGTTTTTATTGTGATTTTTTTAAATAAACCTGTATATTTTAGCGGAAAAACATTAATTAATTCGTCGGAAATACTAATTGGCTTACGTTGAATGAGAAATACCGCGTTGTAAGAAGGTTTTAAATGTGTTTGGGAAATAATGGGGTAGCGTAGGTAGGTAATGTTCGTTTTCATCAGATACTGTTCCAAAAATACCTATGTGATGAAAATTTAAACAAATGTGTGAAATTTACAAATTTAGTGCTTTGATTTGATTATTTCTATCCAGTGCCTCGTGAAGTTCTGTGGTGGGCCCTTAAGGAGAAATGTGTGCCAGGGAAGTATGTGCAGTTGATTCGAGCGATGTACAGTCGATGCAGTACCCAAGTCCGGTCTACAGTGGGCACTACCAGCAGCTTCAATGTGGCTGTCGGCTTGCACCAAGGGTCAGCACTCAGCCCTTACCTCTTCGTGATGATAATGGACGCTCTTACGTCGGATATCCACGAAGAGGCGCCCTGGTGTATGCTGTTAGCTGATGACATTGTGCTGGTTGCTGAGAGCGGCTTAGAGATCCAGAGCAGATTGGAGGTGTGGTGGGCAAAACTGGAGACCGCTGGCCTGAGATTAAGTCGGACCAAAACAGAATATTTGTTTTGTGATTTTGGCGGTCTCTCCAGTCCTGTGCCCATATCTCTCGCCGGAACGCCCGTACCGAGCTGCTCCGACTTCCGGTACCTCGGGTCGTTTGTCCAAGGGGATGGCGAAGTAGACCGAGACGTAGCGCACCGGATCAACTCAGGATGGATGAAATGGCGACAGGTCACAGGAACAACTTGCGACCCACGGATGCCCCTCAAATTGAAGGGAAAAATTTATAAGTCCGGGATAAGGCCTGTCGTACTGTATGGATCGGAATGCTGAGCCGTGAAGAAGACGGATGAAAAAAGATTGCATGCAGCGGAGATGAGAATGTTGAGATGGATGTGTGGAGTGACGAAATTGGATAAAGTAAAAAATGAGTATATAAGGGGAAGTTTGAAAGTGGCGCCAGTGACAGAAAAGTTGAAAGGAAATCGTTTGGCTTGGTATGGACATGTGAAGAGGAGGGAGGAAACGCATGTGACTAAAAGAGTGATGAATATAAATGTTGATGGATGGAGAGGGAGAGGAAGGCCAAAGAAAAGATGGATGGATTGTGTGAGGAATGATATGAAAGAGAAGGGAGTGAATGATAGCGTGACTTTTGACAGGGGAAAATGGAAAGAGAAAACGTGTTGCGCCGACCCCAAGTAACATGGGACAAGGGCAGGAAGATGATGATTTGATTATTTCTATACTTTAAGTATGTAGGTACACAAATAATCAAATCGAAATTCTAATTTAAAATCACCTCAAGTCTTTGCGTGTCGTTTGAACCCCACAGGTACAAAGTCAGTGGTTTACTAATTGTGTCTGTAATTACCACATGCGAAAGGTTAAATATGTTTTCATTTTTGACAATCGAGGTTAATTATAACGTCAATTTTAGTCGATTATTTTTCAATTACAATTTCAATCAATCAATCTGCCAAGCCTTTTCCCAACTATGTTAGGGTCGGCTTCCAGTCTAACCGGATGCAGCTGAATACCAGTATTTTACATGGAACGACTGCCTATCTGACCGCCACAACCCGTAACTGGGTAATACGATACCCCTTGGTAAGACTGGTTGTCAAACTTTGGGGCTTCTGACGACCCGTAACAACTGTCAAAGATCCACGAATGACAGCCGGGACCAACGGCTTAACGTGCTTTCCGAGGCACGGAGGAGTCTCGGTATGTAATAAAGATGGTCACCTATCGACGGACAACCCCGGCAAGCGTATCTTAACCTGATGGATCGGCCCGTGTGGCTGTTATTACTTAGCCACGAGAATTACAATTTAATAAAATTATTTTAAAGGCGAAAGCGCCAGGGTAGCCCGCGAAATGCAAATTTTCTTACGATTTTTGGAATACGCAGCTCAGTGGCTGGGTGTGCGAGAGTACATGCGAAGCCACTACCTCCTTCTGCGAAGCAGTAATGCTCGCGAAGGAGGAGGTGGGACGCGTGAGGGAGAGGCAAGCTTTGCGCCCTCACGCCCCTAGTCGCCGCAGGAGACGCCCTGGGCGTCGGGAATTGGCAGCCGATTCCCGGCCACCGTAAGCGCGGGCTTGCGGACGGCGAGCAATGGGTAGCTCGCCGCCCGGTAAGGACCAAGCCCGAGTCGACGGCGCGTTGTGTTCCACGCGCGCCTCAAAGAGTTGTCAGCAGCATTGAGTTGCATACATATTTGTTACGGTCGCGAATCATACGTTAATCAACATACACCCAAACACTGAGCTGCAAATTGCAAAAATCGTAAAAAAATTGAATTTCGCGGGCTACCTTACTTTTGTGGTAGGATATAGAGTTGAAACCTTCTGAAAATACAGATGAATGTGATACTAATTCCCTCTAGTGAGTGATAGCGTAAGAATTTAACCCAAACATGTTCAATTCAAGTTAAATTCTTACGAGTACTTTTGAACAGACAGTAGACCTCGACACCGTTCGAAAAGATGTTTAATTACAGAGTACGCAAATCTTGTTTTTTCTACGTTAGTCATTTCTAAGTTATCTAGGAGGAGAAGCTAGTGGCTAAGTAATAACAGCCGCACGGGTCGATCCATCAGGTTAAGCTACGCTTGCCGGGGTTGGTCCATGGATGGGTGACCATCTTTTCATACCGAAACTCATCCATGCCTCGGAAAGCACGTTAAGCCGTTGGTCCCGGCAGTCATTCGTAGATCTTTGACAGTCGTTACGGGTCGTCAGAAGCCCGAAAGTCTGACAACCAGTCTTACCAAGGGGTATCGTATTACGCAGTTACTGGGCTGTGGAGGTCAGATAGGCAGTCGCTCCATGTAAAATACTGGTTTTCAGCTGCATCCGGTTAGACTGGAAGCCGACCCCAACATAGTTGGGTAAAGGCTAGGCAGATTGATTGAGTCATTTCTAAGTAATCTGTCTACAAGATATAAAATAAAAAAAATAAATAAAAAAATATTTAAAAAAAACATAAATAACGCACAACCTCTTAAAGGGTCTTTGTACTCATCATTATGAACAACTTTTACTATGGGACCAAACCTGAAATCTCTAAACAAATTAGCTGTTCCCTACATTTTGACGAGTTATGCGAACATAAATGTAGGGAGCAGCTGATTTTTTTTTCGCGATTTCAGCTTTGGTACCATAGTAAAAGTTGTTCATAATTATGAGTACAATGACCCCTTAAGAGATTGTGCATTAATTATGTTACACCTTGTGTACAGTACATATAACAAAAACCAATTTTTAAAATTTTTGTCTGTCTGTCTCCGAAGCGACCGGACCGATTTTGACGGGACTTTAACTGGCAGATAGCTGATGTTACGGGGAGTAACTTAGGCTACTTTTATTTTAGAAAAATAATTAGCGTTCCGCGCATAAAAATTAAAACCCATGAGATTGTGAACAAAATCCGATTCAAATAGGGAAGTGTTGACATCCACAGGTGCGAAGCCGCGGGCACCAGCTAGTCAATAATAAGATGGATTATTTCAATATCTCATTGTCACACACTTAACTTATTGCGTAATGACAACGTGCCACAGACAACCATATCGTGACATCTAACATATTCCTGCCATCGATATTAATTCTGCAATCTCAAACATCGACAAATCAGTATCAGAGTATCGATTAATGACAGCTCATAAATCGATATGAGCGCCGCACTACGATATATCGATACTTACAAATTACTGCTCGTTTGTCACATCACTAGGATATTGCTTAGGTGCGGTATGAATAGTTATGGTGCGGTTAATGTTATTGTAATTAATTTATGAATTACAAATGAAGTAAAAAAGTAATGTCAAGTATTGTGTTCTAATCAGTACGTTTACTCACTGAGTTCACAATTTCAGACAATTGTCCAGCGGAGTAATTGCGTAACACACTAACAATTGCAATGTTTTTCATTTTGACAGTTCAACAACATTCATTGCGTTATTTACGTTGACGAGCAGACGAATTTTTCAAACATGTGAAGCATTGGATTTGGAATTTACTTCAAAATCCTTCAGATTAGGAAAGAACATGTTACGCAATTGGGGTGCAAGTTTCCTCACAAGGTTTTTCTTCACAGTAATCATCTGCCTAACCTTTTCCCAACTATATTGGGGTCGGCTTCCAGTCTAACCGGATGCAGCTGAATACCAGTATTTTACATGGAGCGACTGCCTATCTGACCTCCACAACCCAGTTACTGGGTAATACGATACCCCTTGGTATGACTGGTTGTCAGACTCGGGCTTCTAAGGACCTTTAACGACTGTCAAAGATCTACGAATGACAGCCGGGACTAACGGCTTAACGTGCTTTCCGAGGCACGGAAGAGCCTCGGTATGTAAAGATGGTCACCCATCCACTGACCAACCGCGGCAAGCGTAGCTTAACCTGATGGATCGACCTGTGCGCCTGTTATTACTTAGCCACCAGCTCCTAGACTTTATTTACCTACTAATGACGACCACTAGCTAGTAACGAGCAAATTAAGCTTTACTGGGTACTTAATTTTTTTATGACTATCAAAATTTTCATAGGGTGTTCTACCCATGCATATGAACAACTTTCACTATGGGACCGACTCTTAAATCACGAAAAAAAAATCTGCTGTTTCATACAAAAACTTAAAATCAAAACCTACTTGTCCAAAATGTATGAAACAGCAGATTTTTTTTCGTGATTTCATAGTTGGTCCTATAGTGAAAGTTGTTCATATTCATGGATAGAACACCCTGTGAAAAGTTGGGTAGTGATAAAAAAATTGCCCTGTATAACCTTTCTTTTCCAATTAATTCAAAAGTTTTTCTTAAAGCCTAAACAAATATGTTTTGTTTGTTTTAGACGACCGACGCGACGTTCGCACAGACGTAAAAATATCGCGGCGATTTGTTTTCGCGCACTGGATTTCCAACGCTCTGCTTAACGCCGAGAGTTGAAAATCCAACAGTGTGTTTTTTCGCCGTGCTGGAATGCACTCTGTTGGATTCTCAATGCTCGGCTCAACACCGAGAGTTGAAAATCAAGTGCGCGATAAAATCCCGCCGCGATATTTTTACGTCCGAGCAAATGTCGGGATATACTCGTTAATACAATGCCACATGCACTCAATAATCAGATACTATTGTTGTAGCATCGTTGAGACTTAGTACAATCTACTTTGTACTTCACATGTGCGCCTTACTTCAGACTGGTACACAATGGGCTTTTTGGGACGCATTAAAGCGGCTCGCCTCGTTGCTACGTTAGTCTAGTGAACGAACCCAGGACGGGTTTGTTCATGCTCACTTAAATGTCTCGCTGATGGTGGCGCGCGTGTTGGATCATTCGGTTCCTTGTAAAATGGTTGAGCTGGATGGTGCTGATCGACGCCTCATGTTCGCGAACGGGCGCCGTCAGTTGAGACTGGTCATCTCATCATCTGGTTTTAAGAGCTGTGGATTTTGTAATAAATAAATAAATAAATCTCTTAACTGACAGGGTGTATTTTTAATCTTATATTTTTTACATTGTTCTCACATAAAGAAGTAACAAGCATAATGTACCGGGGATTTTGTAATAATCTGGATTTAAAAGACTTTCCTTGGAGTTTCTTGCCTGTTTTTCTCCATAGAGATCTACGTTTTAGAATAGGCAACTCGCTTCACCTTTCTGACTAACTACCGACTTTCTGACAACTCAAAAGTGCCTGCCTGTAATTGGTGTAATTGAAATAAATGCTTCGAGTTTGAGTTTAGATTCCGGTTCGGGTAAAGTGTTATTGGGTTCATCCTTCTGGAATTTCTCAGTAACAGCCTGGAGTCTGGATTTGTGCCCGGTTGATGGCTTGCCCCCTATTTCTTGGGATTTAAGGCGACGATAACCGACTTTTAATGATTTTAAGCTGAAAATCACGACTATACGAGTAGTGTTAATGATTTAAAAAAATATATGTTAAATTAGAACATTTTTGTTAACAACTCTGTATGTGAATATTTTCAATTATGTTTATATTCTATAGTGTAATTAATTTGTAAAGTTATGTCTAACGCGGCTAAAAAACTGAGAATTACGCAAAAACTATCAAGCGTATATGTATGAAACCTTGACCATTTCAAAGGTACTTAATTTAATTATTTATGTTTTAGTATACGTGTTTTAATAAAATACCTTTTGTTTTATGTATACAAAATTAATAATGCGTCTAATTTGGGACAGCACTCCTTGACGGGCAAGTCCTATTACTAGATGGACGTACGACGCGTTGCGTGAGCTCAGCACAGAACACGCGAGCACTCAAGGCCGTTGGCATTTATCTGCGTCTTAAACATAACTGGCGAAATGTGTGTATACTATAGGTAGGTAGTGTTGCTTGCAATCCACAGTAAGTTATGATTTTAGGCAGAAAAAAGTTCCTGCTTCATGTTTTCCAGTTTAGGTACTTTTTCCTTAGTTGAGCTGGGTTTTTAATGTAAGTTTTAGTTGAGTATTCATACTATTTTATCATTTAATTTCATCGCACCAATTTTGTTACGACATACCTACTTATTCTTTATAATTATTATAACTTGGAGGACGCAGATTGACTCGCGATTACTTGAGTGAAAACTTTATGACTTTTTACTCCGTTTGAAGGCAAAACTAGTCGCGTAAAACCGAAAACAATCATTCACATCCCAGACACTCCTTTATATGTCACCCCACCATCACTTAAAACAACACACACAAACATACTACACAAAACCATAACACACTCTTCTCTCGGTCGGCTAATAACAAAAACGTTTCCCCCACTGTACCACCATCTTTAACAGTCAACCACCATTTTTTATTGTAGCAAGGTTTTCCTTTTTAATCCAGTGTCCTCTGCCTCTAGTTTAACTAGGGACGGGGATGTGTCGATAAATGAATTTCTTATTTTATAATGCCTCAGGATTTGCAGTATCGATATAATATGTCTCAGATTAATAGTGAAGTAAAGATTGCTACTGCGTATTGTCAGACAGTTAATTATCTTTTAAGACTGGGTATTCAGATACTCATTGTTTTATTTTTTATAATTTTAGAAGGCTTACAAACTAATAACAATATATTAACAATAATACACAACTAGATGGCTAATTACAAGTCTCCACAGATAAACATTGTATTTGTTTAAATAATTCAAGCGTGGAGTACTTAATAGCATACTATTTTAACTGTCCATTATTGCGAGCCTCTTGGGAGTGTAGCTTTGTGCAATAAGAGATACCGAAAGACTTCAGAACTGTCAGCTTTCTTGTCATTATGACAAGAGGTAAGGTAAGATCGCTCTTAGCGATAAGGCCGCCCATTGTGTCACCCCTTGTAAAATTCTACTTTATATCTGTAAAATTTATGGTGCGCATAATAAAGAGTATTCTATCTATCTATCTAACAAGGAATCACAAATATTTCTAACATCAATTCATCTACCAAGCGTGATGCACCAACTATTTGTAATCGCATGTTTGGCAATTGCTATTTACGTGTTGATGTGGTTGAAATTCCAAATTAATAGTTAATGCAACATCAGCTTGCATTTTAGAATGATTAAATAAGCGTATGTAACACCCATTTGTTATGCAACAGCAAAATCCAATTACTAAAATAACTCATTATGATGTAATCGGTAGTAATAGCAATCTGAAATTATTTTGCTGCAGGTCAAAGGTATTAAGCTAGCTCTTTGACACATTTATAGCATAAAATAACATCACGCCTGTATTCCCTGGAGGGTTAGGCAGAGGTACACCTGTGGGCTCCCACACAAAACTGCGAATTCACATCGCACGCAAAACTGTGCCTTTTGCCAACTATGATACACGTGCGAGCTCGCAGATTTTTGCGATGCGATGCGAATTCGCAGTTTTGTGTGGGAGCCTTAAAGTACATCCATATTTAAATAAATAAAAATAAAATTAAAATTTGTTTATTTCATACATCTCATTTGGCTTACACTGCATATCGAGGAGTCTCCATTTAAGCATAAAAAATGCCTGTAGTTGAAGGCTCCGCTCTTCCCTTACATTATAAACGTACGAGCTAAACAGGTATAAAAAAAGAAAAGCAGAGAGGAAAAACTAAATATACAAGTTACACGCACAAAACACTCACACACACATTATAATATAAATTATCTAAGTTAGTGCTTGAAAAGTGGATCTTTCAAACTTCGAGACAATACAACATTTCCAAGTTACAAGTTAGTTTATACCAATAATGAAGACTACAGGGGAAAAATAAGGGATGTCAGCGAAACATCGAAATTAAACTATTAATGCCATCTAGTGGTATTTGTGTGTACCTATCATCCTGCAAAATAAACTAAATCAATAAGCGACGTTGTCATCGGCTATGACGGTTTTAGTGGTTATTTAAGGCGACACAACAATCATGAGAGTCCGCGCGCAAAAGAACAAAAACCGTCGATGTCATTTTGACAGTGTATGTCATACGTGATACGAATTATTGCGAATCCCGCGTTTGTCCACACAGTTATCTGTTATTTTGTTGTTGATATCTGTAATTTTAGTAATTTATGAGTTGAAAAAAGTAATTATGTCGAGTGGCAGTGATAAAAATACCAGAGTTAAGTCTCCGGAACGGAAAAAAGTGCGTAAAGGTAGGTAGAAGGGTAGGCTTATCTCTCTGGCACGATGTCGAGCTAATGAAATTCATTTACTTGATGCTGCATATAAATGTATGTTATAATTCCATTTTAAAAGTAAGATTAATAGATGGTTTGCCTAGGGTGCAAGCAACTATTTTAAAGGCGAGAGTGTTTCTTTGAATCCAGAGCAGAGCGAAGGATTCTAAAGTAGAATCCTGAGCGTAGCGAGGGATCTAAAGTACGTGACTCGAGCTTAAAATAGTGTTGCTCCCGAGGTCGACACTCTACTTTTTATCACCCTCTATGAGACAAGCAATATTCTCTGGAGTTAATATAATACTTACTTGTTCATACAATGTTCGCGAGATTGGAACTTTTACTAACAATATCCACATTCCAAATTCAAATTACTTTTAGTCCCTAGAGATTAAAGAGCTATTTTGGTTCTTGTTTACGAACAATAAACTAGCTCTTTTTAAATAGATGTGATAAAAAAATATTGAAGGAGTTGTGTTTATTAGGCTTTAGTTTTGTTTCCTTCTTTTTCAGGCTCTCTGGAATTGACAAAGGAAAAATACATAAGTTTTGAAGTCCCTTTGCTCAATGGATGCCCAAACATTTTCACCAATCTACCGCGTGTGAACTGAGGAAAAAGAAAGAATAAGTAGTCAGTAATAAAATGAAGGAGAAAGAAGAAAATGAAGATCAGTATTTGTTAAACGTATGGCAGGAAATAAAGCATAATGACTCTAACCATTTACTATTTCATTTTCTCATTATATGTACTTAATTACATTAATATCTCAGTGCAGTGTTAAAATGATCCGATCCTGCATGGCGTATTGCAGTCACCATTGGGATGGCTCAGCTAAATACCAACTTGCCGCGCTTAACTCGGTGGAACGCAGAGCTAAGAGGCTCATTGGCGACGTAAGACTGGTGGATGCCAAGCTTCACAGCTTGGCTCATCGTCGCAAGGTTGCCTGCTTGTCGGTCTTCTACAGATGTACTTCAGTGAGTGTGCTCAAGAACTCCACGACCTCATTCCGCCGGCCCCTTCTACCATCGGACATCTAGACGCACTGCAGGTTACCATACCTACCCAGTTGCTATTCCACTAATTCGCAGTAAGCATTTCCAAATGTCTTCTGTGATGCGCATAGCAGAGGAGTGGAACTCTCTGCCTGCGTCTGTGTTTCCGAACGTATACAACCCCGATCTCTTTTTATTTATTTATTTAAACCACAATTATAACACCTTCACAAAATCACCCAAGGCGATGTTATAACAATCTAAAAATATAAAAATAAATGACCTGTAAGCAAACTTACAAAGAATAATCTACTTACTACTATCACAATTACAAACATAACAACGTTTATAATATCAAACCTGTTTCAATTATTATTTGTGCCATTTGAATGAATTTCGGCTCTTAGAAGTGAGAGTGAACAGGCTTCTTCTGTGTAAGCTCGCTCCATCGTCGACTTTGTCTCTGTCATCTCTGACCTAGACTAGAGTCAAGAGCAAACCTATCTCAAATAAAAAAAAATAGATATATATATATATATCAGTTACTTGACATACTTATTGAAAAAAAAATACTAAGCTATAAGAAAAAGATTATTCGTATTTAAAAATTCAATTTTGATTTATACAAATGTGCCTTTGATTGACAATCCTCATTTTTCTCCTGTAGTCTTCTATTATATTTTTTATCGATATCGAGAAGCTTGTACCGCTTCCCTCCCTAGTTATTATAACCAATACAAAGCGACTGTATATATTGCGTTCTTGAGAAATCTTGGTATTATTGAGAAAACAAGAGTAGCTTCCGTAAAAAACGGATGATTGCAGATATATTAAGGGGATTACAAATGTGAATTGTTTGCTTTGAATTTGATTACAATTTCATGTGTTAAGGCAAATAATATAACATTTGTTCACACACTGATTTTCTTAAATTCAGTAATAAAAATCTATGGCCTCCGACTGCATGAGATTGGAAACAAAATGGGTCATCTTGTTTCCATCTTTTTTAAAGTTCACTTTTTACGCAGTCGGGTTTTATTTTTTAAATTGATTTTTTTATGTCAATTAGTACCAAACGGTTTGTCGTGCTATCTGAACGATATAAATAAAGTAAAGAAAACCCATTCACGAATTGTTTTATTTTTGTAAAATTACCTTAGTGATTGTCATGTTTTTCTCTAAAAACTACTGTATCTAACATTAAAGTTTTAGAATAAAACTGCTTTTAAGGCGATGATAACCGACTTTTAATGATTTTAAACTGAAGATTACGTTTACACGAGTAGTGTTAATGATTTGGAAAAAATATATATTAAAGTAGAGCATTTTCTAGAGGAGCTCGTGGCTAAGTAATAACAGCCGCACGGGTCGATCCATCAGGTTAAGCTACGCTTGTCGGGGTTGGTCCGTGGATGGGTGATCATCTTTAGATACCGAGACTCCTCCGTGCCTCGGAAAGCACGTTAAGCCGTTGGTCCGGCTGTCATTCGTGTATCTTTGACAGTCGTTAGAAGCCCGAAAGTCTGACAACTAGTCTTACCAAGGGGTATCGTATTAGCCAGTTACTGGATTGTGGAGGTCAGATAGGCAGTCGCTCCATGTAAAATACTGGTATTCAGCTGCGTCCAGTTAGACTGGAAGCCGACGCCAACTTAGTTGGGAAAAGGCTAGGCAGATGATGATGAAATTAGGCCATTTTCTTAATACGTGAATATTTTAGGTTATATTTATATAACGTACTGTAATTAATTTGTAAAGTTAGGTCTAACGCGGATAAAAAACTGAGAATCACGCAAAAAATGACAAGCGTATTTTAATGGAACCACCATTTTAAAGATAATTTAATTATTTATCTACTTACCTTTTGTTTTATGTATAATAAATTAATAATGTGTCTAATTTGGGACAACGCTCCTGATGGGCGAGTCCTATTACTGGGTGGATGTACGACGCGTTGCGTGAGCTCAGCATAGAACACACAAGAGGTGGCAATGCACTTAAGGCCGTTGGCATATATATACTGCGTCTTAAAAAGCCTGTAAGAGTATAATTTTGAGCACACTTTACAGATATACGCTACTTAGTGCCTTTCTCACTGACTGCCCAATTATTTCAGCACATCATCTCGTCAATCATCATCATCTGCCTAACCTTGTCCCAACTATGTTGGGGTCGGCTTCCAGTCTAACCAGATGCAGCTGAATACCAGTATATTACACTAAACGATTGACACACATCATCTATTCTCGTAAAACTCGCGCCAACCTGAGATAGAAAAAATCAGCCAAGGGCGTGTCGGACTACGCACAATGAAGGGTTCCGTAGTTGGGATGAATTTATCCCAAGAACTAACTTGACATTGTAGTTGAAAAACATGTTCTCTCATACATTCCAACTGCAAATGTAAGTTTGTCGACTATTACTCGTAAACTTGTACAGCCTAGTCAGCTGTGATAGTTTTCCTTTTAATTTCGTTGTATATACTACTACCGTGAATTTTTTCACATATCCAATTAGCTCTTTAAAGCTTAATATTTCAGAAACGGATTCCTTTATCGAAAAATTGTTTTCACAAACGCGCAATATTTTTAAAACATCTATCCAACAACACCCCACACCATGGGGTGGAGGAGAAAAAAAACATCCCCACTTTATGTGTACAGGAAGTACCCTAAACAAATTTTTTTTTCATGATTTTGTTTTACCACTTTATCGGCGTGATTAATATGTATATCCATGCCAAATTATAGCTTTCTGGTACTTGGAGTCTCTGAGCTACGGACGGACGGACGGACGGATGGACATGGCAAAACTATAAGGGTTCCTTGTTGACTACGGAACCCTAAAAAGTAAATAAAGTCACATAATAGTTGTTACAATATAAAGTATCGCCAGGTGATGTGTTAGACTCAATATCTCATGGCGTTCTGTACGTACGGTTCACGCCTAGTAGAATAGCGAGGTGTATGGAGTCGCTGTGTATGTTAAAATTTATAGGTAGACAATTTGACGTGACGACTCATTTTACAGGTCTGTAAAAAAGTTTGTGCCATGAAAATTACTTGAAAGTCTTATCACCTGTTGTTTTTTAGAACGTATGTTAAACATTCAACTGCTTTAATATCATTTTTAACCGACTCCAAAAAAGAAGGAGGTTATCAATTCGACACGATTAATAGTTTCGGAGAAATGCGTGTACAAACATACATACACCTATAAAATTTTGTGTATTTGATTGGAAGTCCTAATGGATTATCATATGTCAATATAATACAGTTCCAATAATTGTACATACATACGTGTCGAATTGATAACCTCCTTATTTTTTGAAGTCGGTTAAAAACATTAAATCGACTTCAAAAAAATAATAACTCAAGATTATGAAATAACTTTAATTTCGGAAGTCTGTGGCAAAAACACAGAATACAGATCTCAACACACCGGACTTCCGAAATTAAAGTTATTTCATAATTTTGAGTTAATTTCTTTTTGAAGTCGATCAATTTTTTTTAAATTACTGTTTTATGTTACTCAATACTTCATTAACTACTTGCTATAATTACCTCATCCATAACTGTAAGATAAACGGAAAATATTGAAAAATGGTTTTTATTTATTACACAGTCGTTACGGTGAATCAAAAGCTCAAGTCTGACGGTTGTGTAGGTCAGATAGGCAATTGCTCCATGTAAAATGCTGGTATCTAGCTGCATCCGGTTGACTGGAAGCCGACCCCAAAATGGTTGGGAAAAGGCTAGGCAGATTGATTGGTTTCTTCCATACTTAATGTTGTCACGTTGTCACGCTCAATATTGGAGATGTGAATTGTTTTAAGTTTAAAAAGTCTATTTTTACAGCGTCTGCAGAAGCGAGTAACATTGAGATTTTTCTTTAATGATTTTAGTTTACGACAACAATTTTGATTAGTAGAGAAGAGGCTCAGTAATATTATCATTAAAAAAACTCAAATACGAACTAAGTAGAAGTGTAGAAAGCTAATATTCTACTAATATTATAAACAGGAAAGTTTGTGAGGATGGATTTGACAGGCCTGTTGGTCTAGTGGTTAGTGACCCTGACTGCAAAGCCGGAGGTCGTGGGTTCGATTCCCACCCAGGACAAACTTTGTGTGATGAGCATATTGTTTGTTCTGTGTCTGGGTGTAATTTATCTATAATATGTATGTATTTATAAATTATATAAGTATGTATATCAGTTGTCTGGTTACCATAACACAAGCTCTGCTTAGCTTGGGATCAGATGGCCGTGTGTGAGTTGTCCCAAGATATTATTATTATTATTTATTTATTTATTTATGGATGGAGGGTTACTCTTGCAGGCAAAAATTACGGAACGGATTTAGATGAAATTTGGCACACATATAGTTTATAACCTGGATTAACTTAAATGATACTTTTTATCCAGAAATCCTTACGAGATCAAGACTTGTTTAAAGATAAACCAGCAACAAAACTGTATTTTACTCTAATTTGAAAGAAAGAAAAGAAAGAAAGAAAATACGTTTATTTGCGGTAAACATGACGCAAAGAAAGAACACAAACACAAAAAAAGTTACAAGTTGGGGGAAAATATGCGTCAAATCCACACAAAACGGCTATCGCTCAGCATAATGCTGCAACCATATGCGGGAAAGAGCCCCAGCGCTGATTTTCAGAGACAGTCGGCGTTGACGTGATGACGTCAGCTGGTGCAGCATGCAATGAAATTAAAAAAGAAATAAAATAAATAAACAATACTTAAATCTAAATGCTTATATAAATACAATATTAAGAATGGCAACATTACGTTCGATCGGCATCGACTCACACGCCGCGCGCCGCCGGATGTGTTATCTGTGCGCGTAGCTGTCAGAAAACTATTTGTTTGACTGTCTTTTGTCATACTGGTACTGGTTACATAATAAATAACATGGCGTATTGCGTAAATGAATGTTGTAAGATGGAATTATGTCAATAACAAAGGATGTATTGGGTGACTGTATTGCTTTTGTAGTGTACAATGTATGTGAAAATGTTAGATGGTGTAGATGACAAACCTCGGTGACTGATAGGAGATCAACCACAGATCAAATATAAAATGGTAAGTGTGGAATAATAAGTTATACTTATATTCATGCATCGTGATTATAAATCAGTTGTATTACTATTAGATCCCACCATCAAACATCAATTTAAATAAACTCACAGATTCCTCAAAAAAATCAGCATAACCTACTCCACGCCATTCTGTATCCCACGACCTGGCACGTAGTGGACACCAATAAAACGGACATTAGGTCCCGCCTAACTAACTGCCTCCGTACATCGATTTAACTTCAAGACTCACGCAATATTGCTGTCACTAAATTACTGGCGGATAGTGGAATAGGCGAGTAGATACAGGTAGGAAATAGGAATCTATACATGTTGGTGCTGGTTGCTGGGAAATGGTAGAAGGAGCGCTCAAACCTCAAACCAATTACCTACCAGACACTTTTGAATTGTCAAGTTCTAGTTGCCCATTCCAAAGCGTAGTAAGTTCCTATGGAGAAGAACGGGCAAGAAACTCCACGGAAAATATTGTTACAAAATATTGGTTACATCATTCAAGTTGAAATTATACACGTGAGAATGATATAGAAAGACGTGCACGTTAAAAGAGTCTGCAATAAAAAAGATAAAAAACAATTGAAAAATAAAAATTAATTAAAATAAGCCGTCAGCTGACCATTCTCTACTGACGGCGCCCGTTCACGAACATGACGCATGGCGTTGGCAGACCAATAGCCAGATGGGTGGATGGACGACCTACAGAAGATCGCGAGGAAGACCTGGAAGAGACTCGCACCGACCAGGGAAGCATGGCCCAAAAGGAAGCAGGTCTATACTCAGCAGTAGGTGGAACAAGTCTGCCAATGATGATGATGAGGGGAATGGGCTAGTGGGTACAGGTTGTAGGTGCAAACACCTTACGGAAACGTGTGTTGCTTATGAACTTAGCCATATGGCTGATTTAGATAGATAGGTAGATAGAATACTCCTTATTATGAACACCATAAAAATTACAGATATAAATGTAGACATTTTACACACAGGGTGACACAATCGGCGGTCTTATCACTAAAAGCGATCTTTTACAGACAATCTTTGGATGGATTAAAGGAAGGAGAGACAATACTGTAGGTAAGATTTACATTTGCATTAGTTAGGGGTCGGTACCAGAAAATCGTGTTATGGGTATTGGATAAGTTTAAGTACTTATATAGAAAACTTAAAGTAGTAACCACGAGGACAAACGTCTGACTAGCTCAAGAGGGAAAAATCGGATCGAGGATACACCTTGCAGATGATGCTTGTTAAAAAAAAAAAAATTGAATATCATTAAAGACGTGCAAAAATCTCTGCCGTACTTTGATAACTTTGGCGTTAATAAGACGTCACCTAATTTCCTGTTTTTTACACCGCTTACTTTTTCCGACCACCCGTTTATTCTGTTTTCCGTAACATTACTTCTGTTTTGCGTAAACAGTTCGGAAATTTCCTGAAATTTCAGACCCTGTGTCCAGGTATCTTCATTATATTTTTCTTTACAGTACTACGTCAGAGTTTTCTTAGATTAATTTAGAAAGAACTTAGATATACCTAGTACAAATTACATAGCTACTTTTTTATTTTTATTTAAGATAGGTTTGCTCTTGACTCTAGTCTAGGTCAGAGATGACAGAGACAAAGTCAACGATGGAGCGAGCTTACCCAGAAGAAGCCTGTTCACTCTCACTTTGAAGAGGTCGGGGTTGTATGCGTTCGGAAACACAGACGCAGGCAGAGAGTTACACTCCTTTGCTGTGCGCATCACAAAAGATATTTGGAAACGCTTAGTGCGAATTCTTACTTACCTACAACCTGCTTAAGAACCGAGTACTTTTAAAAAAGACCCCTAAAATACACAATATACCCATGGAAAACCAGAAATACAGTTCAGTCCAATCGATCCTACCTATTACTAAAGTGCACCACAGGTAGGGAAAGCCCCTACCGTTGTACTCCGTAGTCACAAAAACTGTGCGCACGTGAGATCTACATATAGATTTGAGTCACTCCGTCTAATACCCGCACTCGGATCTTCTATGTGTGGTTTGGGCGTGTCTTCCAGTGCGCTGTAAGCTGTGCTCAGATAAGCGACTGGTACACGGTTGCTAACTGCCTTGGTGGTTTACGACTAAACATTGAAATAGCTCTACCGGTCGCCAACCAAGGTCACCTTTGTCGGGGACGCGGTTGGCGACCGTGCAAAAGGCGCTATATTGAGTGCGATTTGCAAAGAGAAATATAAACTACAATATTTTTTTTTGGGCTGTCGTGTGTTAATAGTGGGAGTGAAAAATTAATATTATTTTATTAACTATTTAGTTAATACTAGTTGTGCCCCGCGACTTCGTTCGCGTGGAATTCGTAAGATACACAGTATACTAAAATAACAGCCACATTTTAATAAAACTCCCTCGTCCCCCGACACGTCGCCTTGCATCGCCCGCCCGCGCTATTACTTCGTTTTCGCTTAGTGTTCTTTCTGACTTTTTACTTTTTGCTCGGCTCCTAAGGGTAATAGCGTGATGTTAAATAGCCTATAACTATCCTTAGAATTGGGATACCAAATGCAAAAAGAATTTTTGGAATCCGACTTTTTGTTCTCAGTTTTATGGGTTTTTTTTTTTTGCGCGGAACCCAAATTATTTTCCTGAAATAAAAGTAGCCTAAATTACTCTCCGTAACATCAGCTATCGGCCAGTGAAAGTCCCGTCAAAATCGGTCCAGCCGTTTCGGAGATTAGCCGGAACAAACAGACAGACAGACAAAAATTTTGAAAAAAAAATTGGTCATTTGTTATAAGTACCGTACATACTTTCTTATGCATTTAGTAAAAAGTTGTTATTTCGACATTACAAACAGACACTTCAATTTTATTTATTTGTATAGATGTATTGATTTGCAATGATAATTAGAAAAATATCATCATATTTTTTAAACGGAAACTTAATATAAATTGATACGCTTTTACAGGCCATAAAATGTCAGATACAATTTTAAGTCGCCATTCGTGTCTGTCTCTTCTAAACTACGCTACGGATTTTGATGCGGTTTAAACCATAATGTAGAGAATTTATTCTGGAAGGTTTATGTGTATAAAATATGTCGTAAAAACCGTGTGAAGCAGAGGCGGGTCACAAGTAAAAGAACAAAAGAGCTTTTGCTTGGCCAGGTTCTACTAAATACGAACGAATATTTAGGTACGTATAGTCGAATCGATTTCGTTATATCTCTAAAATCTTCGAAGACTAGAACAATATAAATAGATTTTTATGGTTCCCTATCCGTTGCCAAACGGAACCCTATTCCTCCGCCGTCCGTCCGTCTGTCTGTCAGCAGGCTGTATCTCATGAACCGTAATAGGTAGACAGTTGAAATTTTCACAGATTGTGTGTATCTATTACTTTGTTACTTTTTTCTGTACTCCTGACAGCAAACTCACTTTCGCTTTTATGATATTATAATTAGGATAGGAGACACATCAGTATATCTAACACACAGTATAGCTCCCACAGTACACCAAGCTTTCCACCCCACCTACACTGCATAGGTCTACAGCCTTAATTTATGGCGCCCCATTCATTACAGCCATGAAATTCACATGTAAACTCTAGCCTCTGCATTCACATGAATTAGTAAGGGGATTTCTTGCTTCTTCCCCAAACTTAGGCCCTTGTGCACCACAAATCACTAAACACGTTTAGCGTTAAACGTACTTAAAACATCGTTCTGATGCTGTCAATCGTTTGAAGATAACAGAGACAGAATGATGTTTTAATCATGAAAATTAGACGAGGTGAAACGACTACCCCCCATAAGGTGAAGATAGTATTACGCCAAACAATGGGAGTCTTGCGTTGCTCATGCAATTAAAGAAGAGGAAAAGTTAATATAAGGATGATGAGGTAGACAGATTTATTTATTAACGTCCCTTGTTAACGTCGGTGAAGCTTCTTCATCTTCTGATAGATAGATAGATAGAAAACTCTTTATTATGTACACCATAAAAATCTTTACTATACAAATAAATAAAATTGAAGTGTCTGTTTTGTAATGTCAAAATAACAACTTTTTACTAAATGCATATGAACGTATATACGGTATTTATTTAAATTTTTTTTATTTGAGATAGGTTTGCTCTTGACTCTAGTCTAGGTCAGAGATGACAGAGACAAAGTCGACGATGGAGCGAGCTTACCCAGAAGAAGTCTGTTCACTCTCACTTTGAAGAGATCGGGGTTGTATGTGTTCGGAAACACAGACGCAGGCCGAGAGTTCCACTCCTTTGCTGTGCGCATCACAAAAGACATTTGGAAACGCTTAGTGCGAATTGGTGGAATAGCAACTAGGTAGGGATGGTAACCTGCAGTGCGTCTAGATGTCCGACAGAAAACACACATAAAACAACAGAAAAGCAATTTTCAAAATTTTTGTCTGTCTGTCTATTTGTTCCGGCTAATCCCCAAAATGGCTAGACTAATTTTGACGGGACTTTCACTGGCAAATAGCTAATGTTATCAGAAGTAACTTAGGCTATTTATTTTAGAAAAAAAAATTAGGATTCCATATAAAAAAATAAAACCCATGAAATTGTAAACAAAATCCGATTCAAATACAGCTAGTTTTTATAATCTGCTCTAGCAAGTTTTTTTACACAGAATATTCCACAAAACGTATAAAATAATGTAATCTTCCAAATTGAGTCCTTACCTTTTATTCTAAAACTCGCGATCCCAGATCGCTAAGCAAAACTGCAAATATCTTAAAATGTAAAAGACAAAAGGGCTGACATCAGCCTGGTTTTATTACGAAAGGTATTATGGCCGCCGTGGGTGATCATCAAATTTTCATGTTCTGATCTTCTTCGTACACAGTCACTTGGGATACAGTAATACAATTGTAGGCAATTTTGAGGTTTAGTCCTTAGGATCTGTTGGCTCTAGACTCCCGCGCCGAGGGTTCCGTACTTCAGTTTTTTGTTAGTTTAGATAAATGGAAATACTAAACGAAGAATATCTTTGATCTTAAATTTTAACAATCGCAAAGATAACTTTGTATTTCATAATGATACTGTAAACTACAAAGTTATTTTTTGCAGTTGCAGAAAATCGCCCATATTTAAACACAAAATACCTTATGAATCGGCGTTTTTAGTATTTGTTGATTAAATACGGTATATGGTTCAGTATATACAGAAGTTTCAATGTCTTAACTTGTTAAGTTGTTGCGATATAGAGCTCGTAAAAAAATGGTCTAAAACTGGCAACTCTTACGGCTCCCTATTTCTTCATTTTTGAAGAAAAAAAGAATATTTTTGTACTCTACTCGATGAGTTCTAGACAATGATATCCCAAATGCTAGGGTAAGAAAAAAATGTATTAGTATCAAAAGTTTATTGTAAAGGGATCCTTTCATTTTAACTTTATTTTATATTTATTATTTGTTGTTATAGCAGCAATAGAAATACATAATCTGTGATAATTTCAACCATCTACCTATTACGGTTCATGAGATACAGTCCGCTGACAAACAGACGGACAGCGAAGGTTTAGTAATAGCGTTCCGTTTGGCAGCCTTAGGGTACGGAAGGCGGTCCGTGATAGCAGTTGTACGAATTTGATTAGCAGTGCCGTCTCTAGACGCTGCCGGGGCGCAGCGATTCCCTGCTCTGAGGACATATTCAACTTGTATCACTGTCCCTCCCACAGTGACTCGCGCACTTTATAGACGATCGTATATCGTTGCGTCTCTTTACGAGTATGACCTGCATAAACGCGAACGCATCTAAACGTGATCTTATAGCCAAGGAAACTATTCCTTTGACTTTAGGTCTTCAGTTTGTTAAGACTTTGTCTTGTTTGTGTATGGTATCGCCTGGGAGCCGATCTAAGTCTGCTGGACATAGTTTTCTGCCCAGATACGCCAGAGTACACGGTTCTGCACTTTCTTTATTTATGATTCAGTTTCCAATGCTTCAGGTAATTCTTCCAATAAAAAATATGTTTCTGCAAGTATCTGTTACTTACAGTGAAATAAATACATAATTTACTAGCACTACCCGCGCGACTTTTTTCGCGTGGATTTCGTACTTTAGTGACCCGTTAGGGGTAGATTTTTGAAAAACCCTGATACACGTTATTCTTTGTTTTTGATCTTAAGTATAAATACTAAGTTTCGAGTTAATCGGACCGCGCGTTACAATTTTTTTATTTGACGCCCCCCAATCCCCCTTTAGGGGGTAGTTTAGAAAACAAAAAATGACAAATTTTATAATTTACTACTCCCCCTCCCAAAGGTCGAATTTCCAAAAACCCCTTCTTAGTGCTCCCCTACATTATAAAAGGAAGCCGTGTGCAAAATTTCACGTTCTTAGACCCAGTAGTTTCGGCTGTGCGTTGATATGTCAGTCAGTCAGACATAATTAACGCACAACCTCTTAACGGGTCATTGTACTCATCATTATGAACAACTTTTACTATGGGACCAAACCTGAAATTGCGAAAAAAATAATCAGCTGCTCCCTACATTTATGTTCGCATAACTCGTAAAAATAAAAATAAAATAAAATAAATAAAATGTAGGAAACAGCTGATTTTTTTTTCGCGATTTCAGGTTTCGTCCCATAGTAAAAGTTGTTCATAATGATGAGTGCAATGACCCATTAAGAGGTTGTGCGTTATTTATGTCACATCTTGTATATAGATAAGCTAACTGAAAGCTGACTAAAAGTATTGAAAATAATAAAGACTAGCAGCGCTCCGCGGTTTTACTCGCTTAAGTCTCGATCCTGTGAGGATGTCCGGATAAAAAGTATCCTTTATGTTAATCCAGATTATAAACTATCTGTGTGCCAAATTTCATCATAATCCGTTCAGGAAATTTTGCGTGAAAGAGTAACAAACATCCATCCATCCATCTTCACAAACTTTCGCGTTTGTAATAAAGGGTTTTCCAATAGGGACGGGTCGATGTTGACAGTCTGTGGCAGCCATACTATTTTGGTGGGATCTGTAAAATCTATTATATATTATGCAGTCAGTGATGCCAAATCACCATGGCAAGTTACACGGTTGAGCAGCATGTGCAAATGATAAAACTTTATTATCAAAATGAGTGTTCGTTAGTGCAAAAGTTGCGCGCATTGCGCCCATTTTACGGCAGACACGGTGGCCCTTCAAAGTCCACTCTCCAACGATTGGTGACTAAATTTGAGACGACCGGTCCGGTAAACAACCAACCAACACCTTTACGTCAAAGGAACGCCAGATCGGCCGAGAACATCGCCGCTGTACGTGAGAGTGTTCAGGAGACTCCGAGGTAGTCGATTTCTCGCCGTGCTCATGAACTCGGCCTTTCGCAGACCTCAACGACACAATCGACATTCTGCATGAACGGTTTGAGGGTAGAGTTATCTCTCGCAGAGGTGACGTGAATTGGCCACCAAGATCGTGTGATTTGACTCCGCTAGACTTTTTCTTGTGGGGTTTTCTGAAGTCGCAGGTCTATGCCAATAAACCACATTCGACCGTTGCCCTGAAAGCCAACATAACGCAGGCCATCGCTCGGATTCAGCCGGATCTATGCAGCAGAGTCATTAAAAATTGGATGAAAATTGGATGAAACCTCTCGGATTCATGCCACCATACGAAGCCGCGGCGGACATTTGAACGATCTCATATTCCATCCATAATGGCATAAATGGGCCTTTTAAATAAAAAATAAATTTCGTTAATATCTCACACACATCTTGTTTTATTCAATTTTAACATTGACCCGTCCTTGTTGAAAGACCCTTTATTAGTAGGATTTACTTTTGTGTCTTTGACATATCACGGGACCCTAGAGTCCCGGACCTTTGAAAGGCATACGAGGTGCTGAAGCTAACTCGCAGAGGCCCGTTAGACGTTTTCAATTAAACGGAGGCAACAACCGACGATTATCCCTGTGCGTACTATGCAAGTGCACCCAAGGACAACCCCCAGTTGGTGTAGGACTATTGCAGAATATGGAAACAAAGATATTAGACTATGGATTGGGGTGGCTAAAGTGGACTGCTTATCTAAAACTATGGAAGGACTACGGCCCCTGCCTGACCAATGTTTTTATCGTACAATACACAGATAAAGTGGCAGGAGGTGACTTGCACACTCAACAATGGGCTCCCGGAAACGGTCGCTAGCACATAGTGTCGTAGCGACAAGGAGGCAACATGAGCTGAGGTGCTTAAGAGGAGTGGAGAGCTCAAGATCGCTTTAGTAGGATTATTATTATGTCGCATGTAGTGTTTGTAGCTATTATTGTTGTAATGTATCAATACCAGCTAGATTGCGTTATGAAATCTGAATCGGGTTTGAATCAAATGAGCAACAACAAAATCCGTTGAAATATTTATAATTTGGTCATTAATTACGCAACCGATTACTTGCAAGTCCTTTAGAAGACTCCGATTTTTCTTCATGAGCCTAAGATAAGTCACACAAGGTGCATTTTGACACCGGATAAGGTACACAACTTTTAACTTACCTCTTACAATACGTAAGTAAGGTTCAAAGACCAACTTGAATACATTTTCCAGAATCAGCACACCTCTTTCCAAACCCGAACATCTTCACAAAGGTCAAACACTTTAAATATTTGATCGTAAGCGATTTTAAGCAAAATAACAAAGAGGTTGGTAGTTCAATAAGTTTGGATATTGGGAACCTTACACTCTGGTGATCAGGGAATGCTTATCTCGATCCTTCGCGCTTATTTCCTTGGGGGGTTGGCAGAGCTGTCAGCGATATTCACCTGTAGGCGTTTAAAGATAGCTGCCTAGTTTAGCAATCTGTTTTGGTGGAATATTTGAATTGCTTTTATGATTATAACTAGCTGTTGCGCGTGGCTTCGCCCGCGTGTGTGTCAATACTTCCCTATTTGAATCGGATTTTGTACACAATTTCATGGGTTTTAATTTCTTTTGCGCGGAGCCCGAATTCCTTTTCTAAAATAAATGTAGCCTAAATTACTCCATGGAACATCAGCTACCTGCCAGTGAAAGTCCCGTCAAAATTGGTCTGGCCGTTTCGGAGTTAAGTCGGAACAAACAGCCAGACAATTTTTTAAAAAAATTTTTTTTGTTATAAGTACAGTATATAGGTTTAAAGAATTTTATTCTCATAAGAACTAAGTTAACAGTTCACTTAAAATAAGATACAAAGTGTTTACATCTAGCTTATAATTATTATCATATTTGCCTCTGGGGTGATGGTGACGCTACAGTGTACATACATGTTTCTTCAGGTTTTTTTTTAAATGTTTATACTATCTCACTTCTTTAATTCCTCCGGTAAATTATTGAACAGCTGTGCTCCCTCAACTAATGTTGTTTTTTTGGCGTAATTAGTTCGTGCCCGTGCAGTCATGCATTTACCTCCTTACTAATAAACGTGGTATAGCGTCTGTATAGTTACACAACGCTTTGTCTTCTTCTTTCGAAAGTCAAATTACTGACGACTGAAAGAGAGAAATCGGTGTGTAACTATTCATCTGATGTAATACGTTTATTAGTGAGGAGGTTAGAATAAAGCTGTTTTTTGACATTACAAACAGACACTTCAATTTTATTTATAAGGGGCTAGCGATACTAAAATATAGCGTAGTAATATAGCAGTGACAATAAAACTATTAGCCAGTAATTGTTTCATTGCTGGGTAACGAAGGTGTCTTATTCAAAGTAGAAAACAGCACTCACTGGGTCACTGCATGTGATTCAAGGTCCAGGGTTTCGTCTCTGTTTTTAACCGGCTTCAAAAAAAGGAGGGTTTTTTCAATTCGGTTGTATTTTTTTTAAATGTTTGTTACCTCAAAACTCCGTCATATATAAACCGATTTGGAAAATTATTATTTTATTTAAAAGGATATACTTTCAGATTGGCCCTATAAAAATTTAGTCAAGTTCTGATGAGTGGTTTTTGAGTTAGCTTCAATAATACGTATTTTTTCCACTTAGTGTATGTTGATGATGTTACAACAACTTCCTGTCACTGTTATTTACATTTTTATCATTGACCGTAAGCCAGTGGACATTCAGATTAAATTTTTTCACATACCCATATCATATCCATATTAATTTTATTTGCCCGGATGCAGACATCTTCCCAAAGACAGTAGAATGAGCGTTCGGTTCGTGTTCGGTTTTGAATTCGAAATCTGTAGGTCCAAATGTTTTGATAAAATACTGCTTAAGTTCACTGTAGGATAATTCAGGTCGGCAAATTGACCTAAAATATTTTAGGTACCAGATAAGATTTCATGGAAACGTTTTATCAAATAGTGATCGGGTAAGTCATTTGCGTCTTTATGTTCATCGATACAAGTAAAAAATTCGCGAACGCATGAATTTCCAGAATAATTTACTTTCCATTTTGAAAGTGAGATTGGTTTCTGAAAAAAATTAGAACAGTCTTCCGATTTAATCGGAGAAGGGGTATTAGAAAAACTAGAAGCCTGCGATGACCTAGGCGGAATCAGTGGGGGTCTAGATATAATAGGACTTCCGCGGCGAGGTGTCTCGCCAATAGAGCAAACTTCGTCGGCCATGTTAGATTATGAGAAAAACCAAAACAGAATAAAACAATCCACGAGTATGATTGCAAGTAGTTGGAAAGGGGCAGATAACGAGTAATATCGCTGGCGGACAAATGGACATTCAACGCAACGGTAAGCTGAACGGTTGGGCTAAGAGACAAAAGAAAGACAGATAACTATTAGTAAAAATAAAACGTGAAAAAGGTATGATTTGGGCTAATAGATTCCAAAACAAAAACGAATCCAAGCAAACAACCGCATAAAAAAAGCTTACCTTTGAAACACGACGCCTAAACATTCACACACCAAGCATACACTGCAGGGTACTAACAACAATTGCAGGCTTTAAAATAAAACTCGGGATTAATATATATTTGTTGGGAAGAAATGAAAGAGTTAATAATTTAGTTTTTTGATATTTCTCGGGACCCTAGGGTCCCGGACCTTTGAAAGGCATATGAGGGGCCGAAGCCAACTCGCAGAGGCCCGTTACACGCTTTCAATGGAAATGAGGCAACATCATTCAGTATTATTATGGAATTAAAGTACAATTAGCACATTAAACATTCAACATACAACATTCAGCATTAAAAGGTGATCGTCAATCGTATCATTGTCCGGTAATCATTTATTAAACGTAAGTTGTGCCAGAAAGCCTTTTATACCGTTAAAGATTACATTGATGACAAAAAGGCGTGGGATTGAGCTGCTCCAACTAATTTTAATTTTTTTTAATATACATACTGATTTTTTTTGTTCTTTTCTTTTTGCTATTTTTTTTTTCTTATATACACATTGTCATTGATGAATTTTATACATACAATGACATGAATATTTACTTTGTAAAATGTAATATTATTTTAATTACTGTGTACTTACAGAAAAAAAAATGCATATTCTGTTCCATCCAAGACACTGGAAAAGTCAGAAAGAACACTAAGCGAAAACGAAGTAAAAGCGCGGGTGGGCGATGCAACGCGACGGGTCGGGGGACGAGGGAGTTTTATTAAAATGTGGCTGTTATTTTAGTATATTGTGTATCTTACGACTTCCACGCGAACGAAGTCGCGGGGGACAGCTAGTATAAACTAATTACGGTCGTTTAAATATAGAAACAGTAAACTTACCGACGATCGAAAGCCATCACTCAATCTGTCACTGTTGTTCCATTTAAAACAATTATAACACCATCAAAATAATAAACTTACGATTAAAAATCTTTCCAAAAATGTTTAACTCATTAAGGAGAAAAGGAGGGAAGTTCATAAATTCATATTTTCTTAACAACACCCCCCTTTTCTTATTCAAGATTAATGACACGGAGGAGAGCGAAGTTTTAAAATTTTTCTTAATTACGTAGCTAATTTATCATAAAATGTTACAGTTGGGCGATAGTGGCGCAACTTTTATTGTTTTGTCTGGCTGTCTGTTGAGTTTCTGTGGCGGGGAAATAGTTATTTATCAACTTTTTAAAGATGGCTAAGCTTTTGGGCCAAGGCCGTGCAGTGCCCACGCTGAGAAAATCTTTGCGTAGCCTACAGATAGTTGTTTCAAGTGTTTGTCTCTATGAAATTTTTGCCTAGAAACGTTCTTACATTACAGGAAATATGGATAGTAAATTCTTTATTTGTTATAAAACGCAGTTCAAATAACGATCGGTTATCTTCAGTAGCATAGCTGGCTCTTGTGATGCAGGAACTCCTAGTACAAGAGCCAGGGCTACACAGATATTTGTGACTTTGAAGTGTAAATAAAGAAGTTATAATAGCTGAGTAGATGTCGTAGCACTCATTGCTACGCCGTAGCGCCGACTGTCTACGGCGCAGCCACCGACTGTCTACGGCGTTTTTCTGTTACCACCGTGAAGCGAGATCAATAATGGTTTTAACGCGTTTTTGGAATGTATTTATGATATTGTATTTTTTATTTCATCTATATATCTATAAATAGTATAAATCAAAGTGTGTTCTCTTAGTAGATTTAGAATTTAATGCAGTTTTCACCACCATTCAGATTATTGTTCGGGGATTACAGGCGTGATATTATTTTATGTAATTAATTACCATAACCATAATTAGCCTATAATGTTCCCACTGCTGGGACACAGGCCTCTTCTCTTCGAGAGGGATGAGATGTCACATGTCTTCGAATTTTTGGTTCTAGGACATGTCGGTTTCCTCACGATGTTTTCCTTGACCGTTTTTGAGAGCAGTCGTGATGAAATTATTTAGGGATATAAGCTTGTACCTTTTATTATTAATGGAAAAGTACCAACAAGTGGAACTGCTGTGCAGTTTAGCAGAAGTAACATTCGTTTGTAATAGTATGTAAACACAATTCATTTTGTTTTTCACACAAAGTAAGGCGCCTGCCTGGGGTCGAACCCACGCTACTCCCGAATGTAATTAATATTTAACTTAAATACATCACATAAAGCGTAGAGGCGAGTCGTAAGTAATAATAATACCGAATCACATTTCGGTCTCGCAAAAGTCTTTATTTCTTCATAACCCGATCGATCATCTTGTGGCAGTCACACACATAACAAATAGGTTCACTGACTTCTTGACCACACAATCTATCAAATGTACCAAAAATCATAGGGTCAATAATCAAATCAAACACACTTGACGCCTGCCTGGGGGTGAAACAACCCCAGCGTAATGGGGGTGAAGTAAAACTTACATAAAACTGCCGCCGCGACCTTTTATTTTCATGAGATTCGCTTTCTTTGGGGTTGAGTTGGTTTTCACTGTTTGGACGGTACGATATTTTTATAATAAATAGAGCTACGAGTACATGCATACATGAAATCACGCCTGTTTTTGACTGGCAAGGAACGGTTAAGTTTTTCGCGCGTATCTTGTATGCATGTATGTATGTTTGTAAATTTCTTTATTACCTCCTATTTTCCAAACGGCTAAATGGATTTCGACAGTTAAGGTATCGTTAGATTCGTCTCAAAAACCCAAGTATCCTTAGAAAGGTGTTTTTTTTAAAACAAAATGGCGGATTTTTGGAGCTAAATTGTAAGTCGTTAATATTTTTTGTAACCAAATCTATCGAGTATCAAAATGAAGGAAATTAAAAGGAGATTACAAAAATCTATACTTAATATTATAAAGCTGAAGAGTTTGTTTGTTTGTTTGGTTGAACGCGCTAATCTCAGAAACTACTGGTTCGTATTGAAAAATTCTTTAAGTGTTGGATAGCCTATTTATCGAGAAAGAGGCTATATAACATTACGCTACGACCAACAGGAGCGGAGCATTAATGAAAAATGTTGCAAAAACGGGGAATATTTATTTCTTTTGAGAGCTTCCGTTGCGTGCGCTGCGTAAACGGTTAAAGTTACGCAAAAATGATGTATGACAGAATTGTTTCTCTTAAAACGTTCTAAAAAATCCGCAAAAACATGTATCTATCTTTTAAGGTTGGCTCACTATAACTTTTTTAATGGTAATCAAATTTGTTGTAACATAATGCATTATTTGCGAAGATGTTTTCATAAATATGGTATTAATCCTTATTCAAATAAACAGTTTCAAAATTAAGGTTGGTTAAGCACATGTAAATGCCTCTTTAAATTATTCGAATCGGACCTTTTATCGGATTCGGAGCGGGGGGGCCGTCTCACTCTGTCTCCACTCCAGGACTCGTCTGCTCCACCGGCCATCGGTCCTTCGACAAACACGGCCAGCCCACTGCCACTTCAGTTTGCTTACTCTGCAGGCTATGTCGGTAGCTCCGGTTTCTGATCTTTTTCTCGTAAGCCTATGGACTCTGCACTACGACTGACAGCATTTGACATGTGCAGGATATTTCGTACATTTACGACCGTCTATTTGACGGCCACGACCCGCCGCCGAATGAAATAGTTCAACTTTCACCCCTCGCACTTATACCACTTATATGTCGGGTACTGTCCATGTTTTTGTCAAACGAAAGTACACAAAACAATGTCACAGGCCGGATTTTTTTGTTAGGAATTTCGCAATATCAGCACAAAGTCTGTATCAACGGTTAATACGAGTAGCAATACGCTACCTATTAAAACCACCGGAAAAATAGGCTGTAACTTACCATTCGCTACAGCTGACCCCCTTGGGTTACTGGCGTGAAGTTATGTCAAAGATGTGGTTTAGATATTACCATTCACAAATAACGCATCATCAGCTCAGTCAAAGGGCATTTGACAATCATTTCTGCATGGTCGCACGGACGCGAAAACAACATGGCGTGATTATATCGCGCACTGGATTTTCAACGCTCCGCTTAGCGCTAAGAGTTGAAAATCCAACACGTTTTTTTTCCACGCGTTGGGATGCACTCTGTTTGATTCTCAATGCTCGGCTCAACACCGAGAGTTGTAAATCCAGTGCGTGATATAATCCCGCCGCGTTATTTTCGCGTCCGTGCTATTCGGCTAATAATCAGCCAGCGGGATGACTTGTGCTGCGGTTGTAGGCCATATAGACTTCTTCGACGAGTCGCAACAATCATTTGTATGGCTTCGATGCCCAGAAGGGTTGTGTATGTGTGTTTGTACATACACCCCACACGATATAGGAGAAGTATACAGGCTGATAACGTTTAATAAGTTCCATGAAGGAAGAACAATAAAACTCAGGCTTCATTACATAACGAAAAACAATCTAACTCAAGATTTATGCAGTCAGCTCATTATCAAAGCAAACAAGACATAATTTTAAATACAGAACATGGATTAAAAGAAAAACCATTACAAACTGTTTGCGATTCGGTGCAAATTCGAATTACAAATTTGAACACGGCTAAAGCGAGTGTTGCCGTATAAAAATGAAATTTAAAAATGGTATTCTGCGATTTAAAACTACTCGCTTTCACAGGGTTGCCAGCTGGCATATTCTTTTATTCATGTTGATGTTTTAAGGAGGTTTAATATTTATAGTTTTGGTTTTATGACGAATTATATTGTTTTTCTGTTGTAAATACCTGCATAATGTTTTATTAGCACTTTAGAAGTAAACAAACTATTTTCCAAATAACTTTCTCTAATTTTTGCATCTTTTCATGCATCGAGCCGATTGCGTGTACGACTTGTATGATTTTTAGAACGAACGAGCTAGTAAATTGGAATGCATCATTTTGAAAAATAAATACTAATAAATATCATAAGGTCAAATGTACTAGTATATTTATTCAACTCTGTAGAGTTAAGAACGTAGACATTTGCCTCTACGCCGTAGCCATCTGCTACGAGGCTACGAGACTACGGTATTGTGTTCGTGAATGTTAGCCACATTTTAATTTTAATATTTTAAACCCTAAGGGTACATACCAGCAAACATTTTCAAAGCGTCTACGTGTCTTTGTACTTGTAAAAGAAAAATAAACAAACTATTCTATTCTCTTCCAGGGAAAATAAAATCCTTTCACTTTGTAACAAACAAACTTAGATACAGATTAGAAAATAATCCTGGTACACACAAATAACTAATGTACTACAATCACACAATATATAACAGTCTTATTGTATGAAGTTGGATCGATAGTGAAAAGCAATTACTTATATTAGTGCTGGGAACATGAGCTATCGGCAAATCCGCTTATGTGGCACAAAATTGTTCGGAAACTATGATGGAGGATACGGGAGCGAATTGTGCACGACGCCGTAAAATACTATTAAAGTATTTTCTGGGCGAACACAACTGATAAAAAGACAGCATTTAAGGTCCAAAAAGGATGTCTCCGCAAAATGTTTAACCTTAAAACTACAAACAGCTGCGAGCCTTATTTTAAGCAGTACAGTATCTTGACACTTCTTTGTATTTATATTCTTGAAGTAGCTATGTTTGTGAAGCACAAGTCCGATCCTGCATGGAGTATTGCAGCCACCTTTGGGATGGCTCAGCTAAATACCAACTTGCCGCGCTTGATTCGGTGGCACGTAGAGCTAAGAGGCTGCCAAGCTTCACAGCTTGGCTCATCGCCGCAAGGTTGCCTGCTTGTCGGTTTTCTATAGATTATACTTCGGGGAGTGTGCCCAAGAACTCCGCGACCTCATTCCGCCTGCCCTCTTCTATCAGCGGACATCTAGACGAACTACAGGTTACCATCCCTACCTAGTTGCTATCCCACCAATTCGCACTAAGCGTTTGCAAATGTCTTTTGTGATGCGCACAGCAAAGGAGTGGAACTCTCTACCTGCGTCTGTGTTTCCGAACGCATACAACCCCGATCTCTTCAAAGTGAGAGTGAACAGGTTTCTTCTGGGTAAGCTCGCTCCATCGTCGACTTTGTCTCTGTCATCTCTGACCTAGACTAGAGTCAAGAGCAAACCTATCTCAAATAAAAATAAAAATAAAAAAAAGAAGAAAAATCCAAGTCGTTTTGAACGTCAGGAGCTAGACCACCACTTCTTAAAGCAGTATTATTGTAATCTTACTTGAGTGTGGGAAAGAGATGGAGCTAGACGTCCTGTATAGCTCCATCTCTTTCTCACACTGAAATAACATTAAAATAATACTGCTTTAAGAAGTGGCGGTTGGTCCCCTGTATTCCCAAGAAATAGGTGTGACAATAGTAAATTATGTCAGTTAACGTGTAGAACAACTATGATGCGCTAGTGTTTTTTGCATGTCCCCAATAATTTACAATAAATTACCAAGTGGTTGGAAAGACTTTTTTTTTAAATCTTTATTTATTTGGGGGCATTTGTCTCCATGGACATGAGAGCCCCAACGTTACCTAAACTTAAATAACAGCTTTTAAACTAAAATCTTTACACTAAAAATTTTAGAAGGGGAAAGTCGTTGATGCAAAACCATATTTTCTACAATAAACTTTGCTGCGTCAGATGTTGGTTCTGATAATATGCTTCAAAACGCTCCTAGGTCGTATTTATTTATGTTAAATTTCTGCATCAATGCCTCTCTCCCTCTTTGGTATTTATCATATTCTGCAAGAATATGTTGGAAAGACTTGACAACAATGTTTAAGAGTAGACTACATAAATTTTTAATGGATAAAACGTATGTCACGGCTAGGGCTTCGCAGGTAGGCTGCAGAGGCTTTTAACAAGTTAGGTAGTTGTAGTTAAATAAAACCAAAACTGTAGGTTAATACATTTAATAGAATATCTAAAGGTAACACGGCTAGGTCGTGGGTAGTCACTGAACTGTTCTGAGCACTCGCGCACTAGGATAGGTTGGAAGGTACCGTCCTTGGCTGTAGCTGGCAGATGTAGGGGCCTGTAGGACAGGCTCAGTGAGAGGCCCTCGTCAGTTGATAGCGGGCTGTAGGTCCCGCACGACGGCTTGCAGCGTCAGCACGTGCAGCGCGCAGTCTGGTCTGGGGTAGCTTGTATGACTATGAAGTCCTGCCCTCAGCCTGGACGTGGAACCCTGGAAAGCGCGTTAGGGTGCACACGTTAGGTTCGGTGCGTAAACAGCTAGCCGCATGCGATGTGCTCAGCTCCATTCCCCCATTCAGCAACCAAGGAACGGTGTGGGAAGCAGGGTAGGCAGGAAGCTTAACATCACAGCGGCTTACAGGCAGTCAGTTAGGCAGAAAGTTTGCAAAGATGGCGTGTCACAATGACAGATGCAATGTGAGGTTAAGTATGTGACACGCGAGCATAACACAAGGTAAATCAACAGGCATCTCAGCAGCTGGCTTGCAATATCGCTTATAATACACAGTAAGGACTTGCACAGCCCGATGCAACAGCAAGACATACATATTTCAGTCTCCTGCGCACTGACCATTGTAAAATCAGATGCTACATTGGTGATGATAATAACGTAGATTATCCAGCGCATAGGGTCCATTATAAATCCTAATTAATGAGGAACTCACCCTAGATTGGGGCACAAAGAATCCTGAGGGCCAGGGATTTACTCCTGCCAGTGAGGCGGTCAGCGATTGAAATGAACGAGTGATCCTTAGACAACTAGTGTTGGACCCTGCTTTTAGAGTTGTATCACTTGACGGTTAATTTGTGAAATAGTTAGTTCACTCGACTCATTACTATTGTAGAAGCAATACTACGCTACACGTACTATAGTGTGACTGAATTTTTGTCAGAGAAAAATATTTGCTGAATTGGTCTGGCTTTTGGCTACTGTTGTGAATATTGTTAATATATATATATATATTGTTAATTAATATTGTAATCAGTCTTGTCAATAATTTTGTTAATAATCAATTAATCTTGTTAATATCAATGTTTACATGCCGCTTGGTGAAATATGGCTGTGCTTTAATGTAACGTATTATCTATTATGTATTGCCCATATTTGCAAAATAAATATCTATTCTATTCTATGGTTTGGTATTGAAATAAAAAAACAAGCTAAACTATGTACCTACCTATCACTAAATATATGTGACTTATTTATGTTCAGTGAGGAATTCGGGTTATAGGCTGAGGACCCCGATCCGATTATAGGATGAGGTACGCGTCCCGGAGGGCAACGATTTCTAATTATCTCGATAAAGTTGATTAAAAGTACCATCACCAGGAAAAATCTTAAACCATTTTTTTAATACTAATTATTATTATACTTGATTTAAGGGGAAAGCGCTAAGGTAGCTCGCGAAATTCAAATTTTCTTACCATTTTTGCAATTTGCAGGTCAGTGTCTGGGTGTATGTTGATTAACGCATGATTCGCGATCGTAACCAATATGTATTTACAGAATTATAATCATGATTTGATGCTTTGATTTGAATGTAAATGTGAAATATATAAAATGTAAATGTAAATAGATATTTGTCACAGTCGAGAATCATATTTTAATCAACATACAGCCTAATACTGACTTGAATGCGGTGTTGCTGGATAAGCTTGACAGACTGCTTAACAATTGTATCCGGTTCATATTCAACCTCAGAAAATATGACCATGTGTCGAGCTACAGGTCTGAGCTCAAATGGATGCCCATTCGCCAGAGAAGAAATTTGCGTGCTTTGACCACGCTTTTCTCCCTTCTTAACTCTCCCACTCCTCCTTCTTATCTAGTGTCTCACTTCCAACATCTATGTTCTTCACACGCTAAGAATCTTCGTTCTTCTAACAATCTTCTCCTACTCTGTCCTTCTCATACTTCTGACTTTGTTCATTCTTCCTTTCATATTCAGTCCATTCTTCTTTGGAATGCGCTACCTCTTGACATCAGGACGGCCACCAGTCGGTATGCATTTAAGCGGAGATTGCGGAGTTATTTTCAAAATAAATAGCGTAGAGTCATCTCAAAACCTCTCTCTCTTGAATTTGTATATAATGTATATATATAATATAGGTATATATTGTAGTAAATATGTATGTATGTGTATTATAAGTTTATAACTTATTTATGTCCAAATTGTCCCATTCTTTACAGAGCACCTGCCATCTAATCTCTTCACCACCCTTGGTTGACTGGTAGAGAATGCCTAAGGCATTAAGTCCGCCTTTGTACTTCTTAAGTGTGAAAAGATTAAATAAATAAATAAATAAATAAACTTGATTCTATACAATAGTATGCAAAATTATTTACATTACGCAACATAAAAACTTTAAATAAAATTATTTTCCATGTGTCAGCTAGCACACGCATATATACCAATAAAAAAAAATAAAAAACCTTGAAAGTATACTCAAGCAGAAATAAAAATTAAAAACTAAAGACGTAAAAAAACTTTATACCCAAATAAAAGCCTCCAGGTATAAAGGGCGTGCCCGCTTACATATAGCTACATATTACGATTCTGTATTATACAAAATTTTAATTAAAAATTTAATTAATTTCTTCTTCTTCTTCTTGAGCACATTGTTCATCAGCAGCTTTCTTCTTTTCTATCTGTAAATAGCCTTCTCAGTCCATTTCAATCCGGTTTTCGACCTGGTCATAGCACAGTAACGGCTCTTTTGAAGATCACTGACGAAATTCGCTGGGCTATGGACCACAAATCTCTCACCTTGCTTGTACTTCTGGACTTTAGCAGTGCCTTTAACTCTGTTGATTTCGACATCCTTCTAGGGATCCTTAAAACTTTCAATTTCTCTTCTTCTACGGTTGATTGGTTCGATTCCTATCTTAATGGCCGCATGCAGCGGGTTCGTCTCGATGAGTTTTCTTCTGACTGGTGTTCTCTTACCGCGGGTGTGCCTCAGGGTGGCGTTCTCTCTCCTCTTCTCTTTTCTATTTTTATTAACTCTGTCACCAGAGTCATCGCTTCCCACTTCCATCTCTATGCTGACGATCTGCAGCTTTACAATCACTTCTTGAGGCAAGATGCGGCAGCAGCCGTGTCTGCCATGAACAGTGACCTGGATTTGATTGGCGAGTGGTCGCGGTCCTTTGGACTGCAAATCAACCCTAAGAAATCCCAGGCTATAATCATCGGCGGAAGGTATATGCGGAATAGGCTCGATGTCGCGTCGCTGTCTCCACTCTGTCTGAATGGAGTTCAGATAGAATACGCAAATACGGTTAAAAACCTGGGGGTGACCATGGACCCTTACCTATCGTGGACTGCCCAAGTTGCTCAAGTCAGTCGCAAAGTGCACTACACGTTCCATACGTTAAAATGCCTCCAGAGCTTCTTGCCCTTGAATACCAGAATCTCCCTTGCCCAAACTCTCATCCAGCCCATTATTGACTACGCTGATGCCTGTTACTTGGATGCCACAGAGGAGCTCTTAAATAAACTTGAGCGTTTGCAAAATATATGTATTCGTTTTATTTTTAATCTTAAAAAGTATGATCACGTTTCTAACTTTCGCAAGATACTCAAGTGGCTCCCTATTCGACTTCGCAGGAACTCTCGGATATTGTGTCTGCTATTTAACGTCCTTCACAATCCTAAAATGCCATCCTACCTGCGGGAACGCTTTTCCTACGCTCGTCCTTCTGATGCTCCTTGCAGGTCACATCTTAGAAATCTCCTTAAATCCCCTCCCCACTCAACCGACTTCTACTGCTACTCCTTCACTGTGCATGCGGTTCGGTTATGGAATTCACTTCCGCCTGATATTAGGGACTGCCAAACTGTTGCAGTGTTTAAAAGAAGAGTGAAAGAACACTATCTCTCCACTTCGTCATAGCTATTAGTATTTATTAACTTATGTTTCATTATTATCGTATATTTTTTTGTGATATTTATTTTGGTAGTATAATGTATGTATTTGTATGTACTCATATTTTATGTTTATATATATATTTGTTTATATTCATATTAGTGTATCGTTTGTGATTTTATGTATTTTGTTTTCTCTTTTACTCTTACACACGTTGTCTACATCTCTTTATCTACTTTCCTATCGCAGGTATGCTGGAAGAGATTTCTTTAGAAATAAGCATCACCTTTGTACGTATTTTTCTGTTCCTTTCTTCTTGTTTGTTTATATGTGTGTACATAAACTGTTAAATAAATAAATAAAATAAATAAAAATAATTCTAAATCAAACTACTTTCATCCCAAGTCCACGTATTTTCCGTATTTGGAACCACTATATGCCAGCAGAAACCAAACAAACACATTATCATACCTTGAAGCACTTTTTATGTCGACGGTAAAAGTTGAAAACAATAGAAAAAATAACAAAGAAACAATATGATCAAAGGACATCATTCATTTCGTACCCAAAAATAAAAGCCAGAAGAAAGCTGTTTTCTTATGGGAAACAACGTTTTTAACATTTTTTAATATTACAACAAAAATCTACAATTAACGGCTGGCTGCTATTTGAGTATGAACGTACCAAAAATCATACTTTTTCCAACAATATTTTGGACCTTCGTTTAGAGACGCAAACATTTTATTGTGGCATTTATTTAAATCATATCAAAAACAGATCATAATACTTATTGAGCTAAGTTTATTAGATAACACAATAGAAATGTGTTTTAATAACTACCTATTACATTAATATTATTTAGTAGGTCGCCCATTGATTAGGTACATTTTTCAAAAAAGCATCTTTTCATATAACATTCTTAAAAATTTGGTCCTGTGTGAGCGAGAGAGGTAACAAAATGTGACAACGCTCTTAAGTTGAAGTAAATGTAAGGCAATAAAAAAATGGTCACACGGATGACGTCACAAAACGTTGCGTGCCGTTTTACGTTGTAATTTACACACGCCATATAAATAAATATATATTATATGCGCTTTTATTGCAGAGCTCGTGCCTACGCGTCAAACGAAACAACAGTTTTACTAATGATCCTAGAAACGAAATTCTCAAGCATTCCCATCCATATTCCCCTCCCGTATCCTCTCACACAAAATGACGAACAGGTTACTTCGCAACCCGTAAATTTCGGCGTCGCCCGAATGAATCGTAACCGATAATTTAGTGGCGTGACGTCATCGAACTCGTTGACTGTGCCTGTAGTTTAGAATACAGGTATCTGCTACTGTACTTAGGCACGTTTGTGGTAGGGTTTGATTTGAATTTATGGCGTTTTAGGGTTAAATTATCATTCGTTTTGGTAATTTTAAACAAACAAATGTAGTAGTGAACTACATTGTGATGCGGAGGAATCACGAAAATGTTGTCAGAAAAGTTTTGAGTGTGATTGAATGGCTAAGAGTGCCTAAGTGGAAGACCAAGCAAACTATGGATGGACTGTGTGAAATATGATATGGCTGGAAATGGGGTGACTACCGAGATGAGGACCATCAAGGAAGAAGAAGACATGTTGAACCGACCCCGAATAAATTGGGGCTAACGCGTGCACTATTTAATTGTAAAGGAAAACATGGAAGAAAGTTGGCGTTGCTTCCGATTTCTGATCGCCTAGTTGTCAAATCTTATGTCAAGTGCTGTCATGTTTTTGTTGGAATAACGGTGTGTGCTAGGTGTCATGTGACAATTAATTTAATGTTTTGTGTTTCTTTGTTTTGTAATGTACTATTAATGTATAGAATTAAGTTCTTCTAGAGAGAGCAGTGTGGTTGCCCAGTGGTAACAGCCCCGACTTACGAGTTGTAGGTCGTGAGTTCGAATCCAGGCTGGCGCTATACTTTATGTACAATACACAATTTGTGAAGATAAACATCGTGAGGAAACCGGCACGTCCTAGAACCAAAAATTTGAAGACGTGTGACATCCTGCACCAACCTGCACTGGGCCCGCGTGATGGATTACAGCCTACTCCCTCTCGAAGAAAGGAGGCCGGTGTCTCAGCAGTGGGAACAGTACAGAGGATGATTATAAGTTCTTCTAACTGGACAGAAAGCAGCAAAATTGAATTTATGGTATTTTAGTGGTAGTTAACCATAATTAATAGTAATTTAAGACTACTTCAGAGGACCTAGACAAATGACAATTGCATTAAAAAATATTTCAACATGGTTGACAAAGCTTTTCGGGAGCTTAGTCCCATGCATCTTTGACTTGTCCATGATCGTTATCGCTGATAGAATTCAATTTTTTCTGGGCTCTCAGGTTCTTATCATAGGGTTATTAAGTGAACACCGGCACAAAAAGTTAGTATAGGCAAGCTTTCATAGTGATCCTACACTGACGACCGTATTTACACGCGGCGAATAAACCGTAGTTTTCCACGGCAAGAAAAACGTGTACAAAGGGGCTAAGGCCTTTGTTCACCAACATTCAAACCACCTGTTAGGTATTTAAACAGTTGGTTGATGTCAAATTTTCTAAGGAAAGAACAGAAAGCCAAACGGCACTTAAAAAAACGTACAAATTCAAGTCGCAATCTCACCTCAGCGACAATCAATGTCAAAAAATTTACAAAAATATAGGGAAATCAAGAGGTATTTTTGACAGATTGAGATTAGAATGTGAATGTTCTTAAAAATACGGGAATTGCCCCCTGATTAAATATCGCAACAATCGTTTTAAAAGTCGGCGAACTCCGCCCTAAGAGTTTTAATTTCATCCGTTGTTGAATCTTATGTCAACAAATATGATTGGTTGTTATTATTGGTGATCCTATCACAATCCATCATGAGGTTTGTTACCGTTTTTAGAAACCGCTGGTAATTCTCTTTTGTGCCAACACATCAAGCAAAGTGATGTTCCTTTTCTGTAAAAAAAGAAAACATGATTTTTAAAGTGACTTTTTGGGAAGTTGCCTAAAAAAAAACATCTAAAGTGCACCTATATATCGGACAAGGGACTTTCAACCTTCCAATATCTTTGCAATACAGCAGTTATTTGAGGCTGTGCATTATTTTTACTCAGTCACGACACGAAATTGTTTTGTATACATTTCAAGCCTTTCGCTTCAGAACCCATGCTCAAAATTTACATACGCGCGCCAATTACCAGGCATACAGGCAATAAACAATAGTACACAGGGACTGTGCTTCACAGAAAACAATATTGTATACACGTACAATGCGTGGTTAGGGCGTAGATACATGGTTCAACTTTGAACATTGCTCTTTTGACTTTAATGGCGCTTTGAATAACAGGGCTCGTGTTTCGGGGACTTAATAATAATTGCTGTATGTCTCTCGAAGCCAACTAACTTAATTAGCCGTTTATAGTTAACAGCCTAGCCTTTGGAAGTAGCGCCCGCAGGACGCTGCCGCAGCATCGCTTTCTTCGCTCGCTCGACTCGCGCGTTGTTGGTCAGTTTTTTTTTCAGTTCTCCGCCCTGGGGTGGACGGAGGGGTCTGTCAAACTTCTACTGACTAAAACCACTCCGTGTTCCCACGCACACTTGCACCGGGGGCTTCGGGGGCACTTAAGCACTTTTCAACCCAGCCCCCTACTGGTGCCAGCCCGCATCTCCGGGCTCCGTCTGGCCAAGCAGGGGGAGTGAGGTGTTTGACTCTCCCCGCGACGTCTAAGAGGAGCGCGCGTGCAATACTACGCGCCACCACCTTGGGTCCTGTGTGATAGGGGGTGGCGGACGTCCCCGAGTCCGCCGTCCCTGGACCTATTTAGGGGGGACGGAAGAGGGCATTATCTGCCGTCTCCGACGCCCAGTGCGCTTGCTGCGGGCCGGGAGAGCAGCAGTTGGTCACCCAGCCTAATTCATTTGGTCGGGGTGCCCTGGCTTAGTTACTGCGACCAATTCGGCCCGCGCGTGGTTGGTCACAGTTTCAACCTGACCTAATTGAATATCATTCAGGTCGTTTAGTTAAAAGGGTAGATTGTTAATTGAAAGGCTTGACATGTCTTTGGAATCTCTATTATTTAAATATTAATGGTAATTGGTATATTATTCTCTAAAAACAAAAAATAATACAAAGAAATGTCGTCTTAAAATGACTCACAAAACACACGAAAAGTCAACCATTTTCAAAATTCGAATGGTGTTTGTGTGTATGATTTACTTTTAAAAATAAATGAGTTCTTTTTTGGATTCTTTGTGATTGAGCGAGGTTCTAAGTGAAGTTTAAAGTCTTAATAAATATAATAACCGTATTATTCATAAAAAAAAAAAAAAAACTAAAACTATAAGCCTAATTTTGTTAAAATGTTTTGTCTTCTTCTTTCAAATTCAAATCATAATTCGAAAGAAATTGACAAAACACTTTTTTAACTAAAATAGGTTTATTAAACGTTTGTGTTTTTTTTTTAATGAATAATACGGTAAGTATCTATCATTATAGTATTATCTGAGAGACCAACATAACATTACGCCTGTTATCCCCGGCGACTAAGGCAGAGGTGTAAACTCAAACTCACTCAAACTCAAAGCATTTATTTCAAATAAACCAATTACAGGCACTTTTGAATTGTCAAGGGATCGGTCAGTCAGAAAGATAAAACTAGTTGCCCATTCCAAAGCGTACTAGGTACCTATGGAGAAGAACTGGCAAGAAACTCCATGGACACTTTTTTAAATAAAAATGTACCTTATAACCTTAGTAATAAGGTCGAAAAGTGGTTTAGCGCAAACACAACATTTGCGCTAAACCACTTTTTTGTACTTTAGTACACCTACTGTATCTCACAGACCAAAATCACGCTTCGATGGACATCTATATAACACATCAAATATATTATCTACGTGCTTCGGAGAGCGTGTTAAAACATCTGGTGTGGGTATTGGAAGCCGCCATAGTCTAACCTTCGAATATCGGTGTCGGATTGTTGAAGAAATGTGGCAGTTAATGCATGTATTTAAAACATTGAAATTTATTTGTTTTTGGTTAGACTGGACATTGAGTATTGCGTTCGATTCCCAGGTCGGGCAAAGTGTTATTGGGTTTTTAGCGTTCCGTGGTCAACAAGGAACGCTTATAGTTTCACCACGTCCGTCTGTCTGTCCGCGGCTTAGCTCAGAGACTCCTAGTACTAGAAAGCTGTAATTTGGCACGGATATACATATTAATCACGCCGACAGTGGGAAAAAAAATCTTGAAAAAAAATTTTTTAGGGTGCCTCCCCTACACGTAAGGTGGGGATGACTTTTTTTTCTCGTCTATTCAATGGTATGGGGTGTTGTTGGATAGGCGGTTCAAAAATATTGCGGATGTGTGAAAAACATTATTCGATTTAGGGTTTGCGAAACATTAAGCTTTAAAGTGAAAATTTTTGTTAGAGTCAAGTGTATCCCAAAGCCAGCTAAATGGTTATATTTGGATATGTGAAAAAAATCACGGCAGTAGTATATATCCAAGTTACAAAGAAAACTATCACAGCTAAATAGGCTTTACAAGTTAACGAGTAACAGATTATACTTCGGGGAGTGTGCTCAAGAACTCCACGACCTCATTCCGCCGGCCCCCTTCTATCAGCGGACATCTAGACGCACTGCAGGTTACCATCCTTACCTAGTTGCTATTCCACCAATTCGCACTAAGTGTTTCCAAATGTCTTTTGTGATGCGCACAGCAAAGGAGTGGAACTCTCTGCCTGCGTCTGTGTTTCCGAACGCATACAACCCCGATCTCTTCAAAGTGAGAGTGAACAGGCTTCTTCTGGGTAAGCTCGCTCCATCGTCGACTTTGTCTCTGTCATCTCTGACCTAGACTAGAGTCAAGAGCAAACCTATCTCAAAAAAAAAAAGTAATAGTCGGTCAGCTTACATTTGCTGTTGGAATGTATGAGGGAACATGTTCTTCAACTACAATGTTAAATTCATCCCAACTACGGAACCATTCATTGTGCGTGGTCTGACACGCACTTGGCCGGTTTTTCTATCTGGAATTTCTCAGTAGCAGCCCGGAATATGGATATGTGCTCGGTTGATGGCAATAGGCTCGCCCCTATTACATGGGACTTAAACATAACTGGCGAAATGTGGGTGTACTACAGGTACACCTCTGCCCAACCCTTCGGGAAACAAGGCGTGATGTTATATTATGTGGACATTGAGTAGGTACAATGCTGGTCCTGCTCCACAGCCACTTGGGCTTTGTTAATTTTTTTTTTGTTTGGAAGAAATGCGTCCCTTTTTTTTCTGACATTATGACCTTATTGTTTACTAATCTTTTAATACAATCATTGCAAACTATAGTTTTGTATAAATTAGAAGCATTTTTTTAATTTTGTAAATGTGAGTACCATGGAGCGGTTTTATGTTATGATGTAGGTATGTTGACTTGAAAGAGTATGGCAGTTGAGAGTATGTCATGCTCACTTAAATGTCTCGCTGATGGTGGCGCGTGTGTTGGATCTTTCGGTTCCCTACAAAATGGTTGAGCTGGATGGTGCTGATCCACGCGTCATGTTCGTAAACGGGCGCCGTCAGTGGAGACTGGTCATCTCTTAGCTGCCAGGGCTTATTTTTAATCTTATATTTTGAATTGTTTTTAATTATCTATTTTTTACATTGTTCTCACATATAGAAGCAACAAGAACAATAACAATGTACCTACCCAGGATTTTGTAACAATTTTGATTTAAAAGAGTGTCCATGGAGTTTCTTGCCCATTCTTCTCCATAGAGATCTACGTTTTGGAATGGGCGACTAGCTTCAATTTTCTGACTAACTGACTGACTCTTTAACAATCCAAAAGTGCCTGTAATTGGTTTAATTGAAATAAATGCTTTGAGTTTGAGTTTGACAACGCACTTGGGAAAAGTTAGAAAAAATATTAATTTTATGTATGAAAAATTAATAGGTATACCAGGGGTGTAGCCTTTATACAACCCGATTCTTATCGGCTTCCGTTCGGAACAATCACCCTTCTTTATGTCTACTATTGTCAAATAATAAGGTACACCTTTTTTTTTTTGGATGGGAAATCATCAAATGACTTCTCCCGCTCTGGGCGGACTCAGACTGTCGGTGAGAGGTGTCAGACTTTTACTGACTAAAACCCACCCGTGTTCCTTCTGTTGCCTGTGCCGGGGCCACGGTAACTCTTTCGAACATCCCGCAACCCCGGCTGAATATGGTACACTTGTGTGTGTAACTGTGTATCAAATCTCATTACATAATTATATTTTATACCAGTTTAATACATCATAAGATTAAGAACCTACATTTTTTTCTCTGAATTTATGAGAACTGAACAATTTTTTCTTCGGCTTCCCTCTAATGATAATTGTAGTTGCGCCACTGATAGGTACAAACATGTAATGGCAAAATACAGGACAAAGCTTTGTATGCTTTAAGTTCGCAAAATATTCTACCGCATAGCAAATAAATCTAACAAAATAAATTATTTATTTTGACGTGATATAAAAAGTAAAGCAAAGTAAAAAGTTTTATTTTTATTTTGGAACAACAACAAATTGACATAACAATGGAAACGATGATAACTTCAAAAGTTAAAAAACTGTGTCGTAGCTATAATAATATAACTGTTGAAATTGTTCCTATAACTGATCCCGAAAAAAATAACCCTGTAACGGCAAACACAGAACACCTTCTTCATCACCTAATCGGTTAAACTGCAGTGTGTATGAGTCTCAACTCGTCCATTCAATGGTCATACAACAGTGGTTGATGCGAGAGAAATAATTGTTTCGCTTGTTCACCCGACTGTGACTCGCATGCCAATGAATGAGACTGTTCACGTAGATATAAATGTATAAAACATATTTGATGGTGGAAATATTGAGAGCCTAGCGCAGAATCTATTGATTACCAACTAAACTAAGGATAAAGTTCTATTTATAAGGATTAAGTTCTATTTTCTCAATGCGTTGATAGGATGAAGTTCTATTTTCTCAATGCGTTAATAGGATGAAGTTCTATTTTCTCAATGGGTTCATAGGATGAAGTTCTATTTTCTCAAAGGGTTAATAGGATGAAGTGTTAGTAGCACCCCCACCACTAACTTTACTATCCTGGCTTGCGTACTAGCTTCATGTGGCCGGCGAAGCTATGTATTCTATTGACTACCATGCAGTGATGACGCGTTTTGTTTTTCTGACCGCAACCGTGTTGTACTGTGAAAGGGGCTTGTGGCTAAGTTATGACAGCCGCACGGGTCAATCGATCAGGTTAAGCTACACTAGCCGCGGTTGGACCATGGATGGGTGACCATCTTAACACACCAAGACCCCTCTGTGCCTCGGTAAGCACGTTAAGCCGTTGGTCCCGACTATCATTCGTGGATCCTTGACAGTCTTTACGTGTCGTCAGAAGCCCGAAAGTCTGACAACCAGTCCTACCAAGGCGTATCGTATTACCCAGTAACTGGGTTGAGGAGGTCAAATAAACCGATGCTCCATGTAAAATACTGGTATACAGCAGTGGCGAGGCTTGACATTTCGTAGGAGGGAAGCCGAAGAAGAAATTCTTTAGTTATAAATAGTCATACAAAAATGATTATCACGTTGTGGTGCTGGCTTATTTAGAACAATTTGTGTTGTTGTTGGAATATATGTTACTTGGCAATCGTAGACATTACTGAATGTGCTATTTTTCAATGGTGGTAGGGGAAGTTACTCTTCCGATCCTCCAAAGGGAAGCCGATAGGAATGGAGTTGTTAGCGCGCTTCGCCTCTGGTATACAGCTGCATCCAGTTAGACTGAAAGTACGTAGAAGATGATGAACCGTGTTGTACTGTACTGGTTTAAAATTAGCTGGCATCATGTAAACAGCTCTAGTATCTAGTATGTGCCAACCAGGACAGCAAGCCAGGATAGGATACAAAGATTCTGCTTGCTATCCTAGCTTGGAAAAACTAGCCTCGTGTATCAAAATCAAAAGTCATTTATTCAAACTAGGCTGAGAATCAGCACTTTTCGAACATCAAAAATGACATAAGATAGTCCCCCGGCACGCCCGCCCTTCACCACTTCCTCGCGCTTTAGCTGGGAAGAAGAAGGTGCGCAACAATATCCCCAGCAGCACAGCTGTCTGTTTAGTTAGAAAAACTTGATTCAATAAAATAGTATTAAAACAATTTTTAATAAGAAAATGCACAATGTATAAACGAAAATTTAAACGACAAAAATATATAAGCGCGAACATATCTAATAAGTATCAGTAAACTAAACTATAATATTACGTATTAAAAAAACCCTAATAAATTATAATAATATTAGATTTAGTTCAGAAGACTGGTAAGCTAATTTTTTCAAAGCTTCCTCTCTCCTACTATTTAGCTGTGCACGACAAGGTTGATAATGATCAGATATAATTTTAAGTTACCACCTAAGTACACATTGTAGAATGCAAATAAATATTGAGTATGCAAAATTACGCAACACAAAAACATTAAGGGGGAAGCGCAAAGGTAGCCGCGAAATTCTAATTTTCTTACGATTCTTGCAATTTGCAGCTCAGTGTCTGGGTGTATGTTGATTAAAGTATATGACCGTAACAAATATGTATTTACAGAATAATAATATTAGAATCAGTATACAATTCCTTAAGTTCGTATAATCCTGAAATGTTAAGATTTCATGAAATAGTCATTCAATAGAATTACTTGGTCTTAGAGAGTTGTATTGATGACTTTAATAATTATACATATTTGTTACGGTCGCGAATCATATTTTTAATCAATATACAACCTAATACTAACCTGCAGATTGCAAAAAACTTATGGAAATTTGATTTTCTCGGGCTACCCTAGAGCTTTCACCTTAAATAAAATTATTTTCCATGTGTCAGCTAGCACACGCCAATATACCAAAAAATAAAAATAAAAAACATCGAAACCATACTCAAGCAGAGATAAAAATTAAAAACTAAAGACGTAAAAGAACCTTTATCTCGTGCATAACAATATTCTTATCCCAAAAACATCGACTGTTCGATGCATTTTTTAATGATAGAGTGGAAAGCAATAAAGTTCTTTGCCTTTGGGCATCTGCAATACCAAAGGCATTGTAAATGCTTGCCTTCCTGAAATGATACACCTTTTCAGTACAAATATTTCCGTATTTTAATTCTTATACACATACACACTTGGTATATAGCAATATTTAACAAACTATTTAAATAGGTGTACTTTTAGGTTCCGAGCACAGAGTATTGGTTCCGAGGCTCGAAGAGAACTGACTGAGAAACTAGACGACGCTCCAAACATCATGTTCCATTCCCTTTCGTTAAAAAACCAGTATTTTATGGCAACTGTCAAATTATATATTTTTAGGGCGACTTGCAGCTTTTACTTAAACCTCGATTTAAGCTCAGTTTAAACTTAATTTAACGATTTGCATGTCATTGACTAAGCTTAAATCTTGACATAGATAAGCGTCAAAATACGTCGTCGGTTTACAGTTGTTAAATCTCAATTTTAGAGACATTTTGACGTGACATAATAATTGACAAATCAAATTCTTTTTTCTCTATACACAGAACTGAGTTGCCATCACTTTTTATTTGAAAACGGAACGCAAAGAATGGACGGCGAATGACTTTATCTCACTTTAGTTAAATCGAATGTGAAATGTGACTGCGCAAGACATGCTTAATAAGATTTAGTCGAGTTTAGGGCATAATCGAGATTTAATTAAATCGAGATTTGTTTCATTTTGCTGCAAGTCGCCTTTAAACTTCATGACTACACTGATACAGAAATGTTATATTTAGTATTTAAAATCACTACAAATCTTACAAATATTTGAAAATCCGACAGTGTGTTGCCTCCTGGCACACACACAATAATCTTACATTTTAAATTTTTAAATAAATCATGACAATTCCAGAGACAATGATGAAATGCTTCAAGTGCTTGTTATTTCCCCACTTTCTGGCAATACCATGATCGGACAAAACCTTATCAACAACCAGCATACATTTCAAGTAGTCTGTCTGTATACAGGGTGTTTGGTAGAACGTTGAACATACGAAAATGGTGGTTAGTTGGGGTCATCTGCTACCCACTTGGCCCAAATTATTTGACCTTGGCCCCACCGTTTTTTTTTTTTAGTTTTTCTTAATTTTACAGAAAATTACCAGTTTTTTTTACTTTAAATTCGAATATCTTTACTTGCGATGGGTAAAACAGGCAGTATGTTGTTTTGTATTAATGTCTAATAATAGCAGACTCTCATAAAATATTTGTTTGGTACAGATGTTAGTAGGAAAAAAGTTTAGAGTCTTTAAAGGTACAAAAAGATGTAAAAAAATACTTAGAGCATAACTTTGACTTGCATTAAAAAAAAACTAAAAGCGATCGAGAACTTAGGATAACATCAAAACATCTCTGCTGTATGAGCTTTCTAACAGTATGTAATTTACATTTACTAAAACAAAAAGTCAGGACTTATTTGACAATTTTATCAAGTAGGAGGTTTTTGACGAAACAAAAAATTAAAATGTTTTGCGAAATTTAAAACTGTAAAGTTATCAAAAAATGTAGCAATCAATTTAAATGAGAGGAGTACTTAAATTACCCATTTAAAGGGCCTTTTTCTGTTACCTAAATGTCAGTGGGTAATAAAACAAAAAAAAATATTGTTTGGTACAGATACCAAACAATAATTTTATGAGAGTCTGCTATTATTAGACATTAATACAAAACAACATCCTGCCTGTTTTACCCATCGCAAGTAAAGATATTCGAATTTAAAGTTAAAAAACTGGTAATTTTCTGTAAAATTAAAAGAAAAAGTAAAAAAAAAAACGGTGGGGCCAAGGTCAAATAATTTGGGCCAATTGGGTAGCAGATGACCCCAACTAACCACCATTTTCGTATGTTCAACGTTCTACCAAACACCCTGTATAACATGTTGTAAACCTCTTCAATTTATACTCTGAACTCGGCGCTGTAACGACCGACACTGAAGTGAAATAACATGCGTTTGAATTAATGACATGTTTCAACTTGTTGAAAGGGGCAGGAGAATATTTTGGATTCCTATTCGTTGAGTTAAAAAAAAAATATTGATTTTTCGGCGCCAAATTTTAGTTTGTAAATAGTTTTAGTTAGGTTAGGTTGTTAATGGGTTTGTTGGAAAAAAATGGGTCCAGGGGCGACGGACTCGGGGACGTCCGTCGCCCCCCCATACATCGGACCCGAGGTGGCGGCGCGTAGTGTTCCACGCGCGCCCCTCTTAGACGTCGTGGGGGGAGTCAAACACCTCACTCCCCCCCTCGACACGAGGAGAGGCCTGCCGTGGCGGGCCGGCACCAGCCGGGGGTTGCGGAAGGATCGTAAGTTCCCGCGACCCTCGGCGTAGGTGTGAGATGGAACACCGGGGTGGTTTTTAGTCAGTAAGAGTCTGACAGACCCCTCCGCCCGCCCCAGGGCGGAGGACATCCATGAGGATTTTCCACCCCGAAACAAAAAAAAAAAAAAAAAAAGGTTAGGTTGTTAAATTTTTGATTAGTTATATAGTTTGTTAGTTAATTAGTACCTATACGAAGTTTTTTGTTTGTTTGTTCGCTAGTTACAAATAAACACAGGGTGTAAGGGACAGCACTCCGCAGACTGATGGGGTGAATTTTGGGATAATGACCGGTACATGAAATTTTTTCAGGAACGTTATGGGAATCCAATAAACTTGATTTGTTTTATTACCTTACGCGCAATGTATCGTTGCCGTGGCAAAACGCGCGCAGCGAACGGCAGCGCAGCGAACCTTCGGCCGCCGAGTATTTCAATATCCATTGCTGATTTTTTTATTTTAGCTGTTTTATTTACATAAATGGAGTGCTGCGTACAGAGTATTTAAATTTACATTGAAACAAAGAACTTGAAATAACTGAAAATACGATTAAAAAAATGAAAATTTTCCTGAAAATATTTCCGGTGGAATCAGATTCAAAATAAGGAGCTGAATGCATCCTGTTAGTTTGCGGAGGGCTGTCCCTTACACTCTGTATAATACTACCACTTTTGGAAATAAGTAATTAATTGTGTTAATGTTAAAACAGACCGTGTGCTCGATTCTATCCGTTTTTCCCATCGGCAAAAATGACGAAGTTCCATTCAAATTTAACCCCTTTAGGGGATGAATTTTCAATAATCCTTTCTTAGTGCTAACTTTCGTTGTGTAAGGAACTCTTGTGGCAATTTCATGCTTCTGGACACAGCGGTTTAGGCTATGCGTTGTCTGTCAGTGGATTAATAAATTTAAGGGGTCCCCGAAACGATCAATTGCAATATTGATTAATTGCCATCAAAATCATCACGAAGTGTATTAATTGTTGTGGCAATTATTTTGAAAAACTGTAAAAAATAAAGTTGACCCTACGTACTTAAGTAATATTGCTTAAGTTTACATTTGATATTTTTATGTGTAATACATTTGTTTATTTCTGACGCCGAAAGTCTGACAACCAGTCTTACCAATGGGTATCGTATTACCTAGTATCTGGGTTGTGGAGGTCAGATAGGCAGTCGCTCCATGTAAAATACTGGTATTCAGCTGCGTCCGGTTGGACTGCTAGGCAGATGTGACATTTGTTTATTTCTGAGAGTATAAGTCTCGGTATAATATAATATAATATAATATAATATAATATAATATAATATAATATAATATAATATAATATAATATAATATAATATAATATAATATAATATAATATAATATAATATAATATAATATAATATAATATAATATAATATAATATAATATAATATAATATAATATAATATAATATAATATAATATAACCGGTAGTTCGTTCGCCATACGTATTGTTGGCGCGTTGTGTACGAAGCCTATTCTCAGAAACTGCCCGAGTGCATACAGGATGTTCAATTTTGTTTCTTAAAGATTTATTCAAAAATTGTTCTTTCAGTAAGAAAAAATTTTTTTTGTGTATGAACTGGTAAGACATTACAGTATTTAATTTTGGGAGATACTATTGTTTTTAAAATTCGAAGTTGGATTTCAAGGTAGGTTTTATACATAGTTACGACCATACTGGATGTAGGATTCAGCCATTGCGTAATAAAGCATTATCTTCACTTTGAAGGGCAGGCGGTTTTTTAGTATGGTCATAATTGCGAGAAATTGCCGAAGTTTATTGCTAACACGTTCTATGTGGTAACTTCCGTTAAACTTCTCGTCTATAACTCCAAGATATGTTTCGTTTACTGACAACAGCTATTTGTGGACAGTTACAATTAATCGCATTGACCGAATGCAAGCAGTCATGGTCATGGGCTATTAAGTTCTGTAACGGCATTTTATAATGTATGGAGATTTAATAATCAATAGTTTAGTTTTGTTTGCATTAAGTACTAAGCCAGCATCGTGACACCATCTTGTTAAAGCATCCAGGTCGAGTTGTAAGCGTTCGCATCCTATTTGAGGATTTCTATCAGCAGTAACAAGGCAAGTGTCATCCGCAATCTGATAGCATTTACTGTTCGTGATGCAGCTAACTTACTTAGATAAAACACATTAATGTCGGGAAGTGGGGGCTCGCTACGTCACAACTCAGTATAAAATCTAGCAAAGCGTGACGTCACGCCACATTTTAACTCAATGTATTGGCTTAATATTTAAATTACGTAAAAAAAGAAAAAATACGTGTCCAATATTTTTTTATAATTTACCAGACGAACAAAAAAAAAAATTTTGTCATCATCCGTATTATTTATAGAGAAGTGGCTTAAGAGAAAAAAGTTTTTGTTTTAAAAAGGCTGTTACAGGAACTTCAGATTAACGGTACTGTTCCAAAAATAACTACCAGGTTTACCTAGTGATCGCAAACCTTACTCGGAGCATGGGTCTTGGGAGACATTCTCAAGTCAGGCTAAGGGTATTTGAAATTTCTCAGAAGCCCAGAGTCTGTATTTGCCTAATTAATGATTAAAGATTTGTCCTCACTGTACTTTCGTCGCGCGAGGAGTGTCCCTCCTAACCTGAGCAATGTCGCACACTCCGATTCAGTAGCTCATTCGTCACGTCGGAGGAAATTTCTTGTTTTTAACACAAAATTTGCATAAAAATGCCCTCTGGTGCCTTCAGGTAATATACCAATAATTTAAAAAATCAAATAGAAAAAAAAGAAAAAAGAAAGAAAACACTTATTTGCGGTAAACATGACGCAAAAAAGAACACAAACACAAAAAAAAAACAAGTTGGGGGAAAATATGCGTCACATCCACGCAAAACGGCCATCGCTCAGCATAATGCTACAACCTATGCGAGACAGCCCCAGCGCTGGTTTTCAGCGACAGCCGGCAATGACGTGATGACGTCAGCCGGTGCAGCATGCACTGAAATTTAAAAAAGAAACAAAATAAACACACAATACCTAAATCTAAAATGTTTATATAAGGTGTATATATTCATACACGAAATCTCTTAAGGGGTCATTGTACTCATCAATATGAACAACTTTTACTATGGGACCAAACCTGAAATCGCGAAAAAAAATCATCTGTTCCGTACATTTATGTTCGCATAACTCGTCAAAATGTAGGGACCAGCAGATATTTATTTCGTGATTTCAGGGTTGGTCAGTACGAGATTTCGTGTATGAATATATACACCTTATATAAGTATAATATTTAAAATGGCAACATTACGTTCCATCAGCATCGACTCACACGCCGCGCGCCGCCTAAAGGTATTACTTTTTATATAAAGCTAAAGCTAAATAAAAAAAAATAATGCTAAAGATATAACTTTCTATATGTAAGTACCTACAAATTATTCAAATGAATTATAACGATTTCGAAAATAAACCTTAACAAAGAACTTTATTGTAGTGGAACGTTGTAAAAAAAAAAAACAGAAGTGTGTGTTGTGTGATGACAACATGATTATCTTTTAGCACGGTAGGGCACATCTTTTGATATAAATCTTTGCTTGCCTCCTATTACAGGGGACTAAAACATAACTGGCGAAAGGCGGGTGTAAAAATACCTACATCTCTGCCCACATCTTGAGCGAAATACACGCGTGGTATTATAAATGTAATTTTGTTTTTTTTTGATATTTCTCGGGACCCCAGGGTCCCGGACCTTTAGAAGGCATATGAGGGGCCGAAGCCAACTCGCAGAGGCCCGTTAGACGCTTTCAATGGAAATGAGGCACTAACCGACGATTATCCCTGTGCGTACTATGCAAGTGCACCCAAGGACAACCCCCGGATGGTGTAGGACTATTGCAGAATATGGAGACAAAAAAAAATTGGGCTATGGGTTTGGATGGCTAAAGTGGACTGGTTATCTAAAACTATGGAAGGACTATGGCCCCTGCCTGACCAATGTGTGATAAATACAATACACGGATAAAATGGCAGGGGGTGACTTGCACACTCAACAATGGGCCCCCGGAAACGGTCGCTAGCACATAGTGTCGTAGCGACAAGGGGGCAACATGTCTTGAGGTGCTTAAGAGGAGTGGAGAGGTATTCCACGGCTATCAGGACAATCCCGGAAGTACGGTCAAGATCCCTACCAGCATCTTACTGGACTACTTCCTTCCTCCGAGCACGTTTGCTCTTGCGAATCTCTACTCAAGCCAGCCAATAAAGGCAAGAATGAGGTGGGAGGTCAGTTCTCGTCAGTGTTCACTCCAGCCGGCCAATAAAGGCAAGCCAGAGATGAGGAACATGACTTCTCCCGGGAGATAGGGTACGTGGGGTCGCTACTGCCCAGCAGCTCGCCACATGCTGCCCTGCGGGTTTCTGTATCTCTCTTGGTCTGGCTCCTCACCCTAGACCTGTTCCGGCAAAGTAACCTCTACCGGCACAGACCTAGAGTTCGAAGCGCGCAAGCCCCACCACGACGTCAACGTAGAGATACGGCGATGGGGTTATAAATGTAATTTATTATTATCCTTTTTATTGACGTCTCATCTTACCATTGACACCATAAAGTAAAACATAACCTACCAAACACTTGAACTCGACCCATAACTCACCCCCACTTGACCCCTCCACAGATAAAAAATAAATTGCCTGAACCATAAACAATGTACATCATGTTATACATACTCTATAGCTTGACCGGTCATTTCCGGTCACCGATAACCAGCCGGCTGTGACGTAGGTTGTTACTTGTGCCTGCAATATTGTAGGGTAGCCTTGTTCCCTTTTGATGTGTATTATCTAGCTAAAAATGGTGTTACGTAAATTATGGTGTATGAGAAAATCTTTGGAATGGTCTTATCTATACAATTTATACAATTACTTGTCCCGACTGATTCATCAACGCAGAGCCTAAACCGCTGGGGCTACAAACTTGAAATTTTGGCAGTTTGGCACTAAGGAAGAATTTTTGGAAATTCGTCCTTAAAGGCGGTGAAAAGGGGGATTTTGTTTGTATGAAGAATCTTATTTCTTGAGTTAATAAACTTGAAACTTGCCACGAATCTTATCTAAGTAAATTATGAAGTTTGTAATTTTTTGTTTTTCTAAACTAAAGGGTAACTAATTCTTTGGGGGTGTCAAAGTATGTATACCTCCTACCCTAGAAACTCAGTATTTATACTTAAGATCGAAAATGAAGAGGAGAGGCGAAAGCATCCCACGCGTTTTCGCTTCTGACCATGGACTGAACCACGGCCGGAAGCGAGAGATCACCCGTATCAATTATCGTGATGAGGGCTGCGCTGTAGGGCCCAAGCTGAGCACTCCTCCAGCGTATCTTGGGGCAGTCCACACAGTGATGACAAGCGGGTGTCCTATGCGACGCAGGGCATAGTACGGAGTTTCAATAGAATGAGAGGCCAGCTTATACTGTTTTTCTTACCAGTGACGTACGACCTACTGTACCTACTGCAGGTAGGTACAGTAGGTCGTTGCAACCCACCCCCATGGGAAGAAGGCGTGAGTTTATGTATGTGTGTATACTTAAAGGTAATTATTTTTACTCCTTAGTCACTTGTTCGTTTCTTACCCAACTGACTCGTTGGTCCACTGGTCCGAAGCCCTACTGCTGAGCATGAGGTCCTGGGTTCGATTCCCAGATCGGGCAAAGTATTATTTTCTATCTGGAATTTGTCATTAGCAGCCCGGGGTCTGGTTTTGTGCCCAGTTCTGTTCCTCATACCTCACACTCGCTGTTTACCTTCCAATTTTTATGCATACACCTTTTAAAATAATCCCACCTATTGTACTTCAAATATACGGAACTCATGTTTCACCGATCCGTAAAGAGTATGAAAACGCATTCCGACTATGTACGAGCACGGCCGAGAGGATTTTATCAAAAAGTGATTTGCCTGGCATCTATTCAAGAACATGCACGGTTTATTGATCGTGAATGAAAGAATGAATGAATTTGAATGAACCTGGAATGGCATTGAACTTAATTGTCTGAGTTAAGTTGGGAATATGATTTTAAACCCATACTCACAGAGGTCGTTACGGATAGTATTATTTTCAGTATTTTTTTTTGTGTCCAAATAAACGTTAATCTTTCTTTCTTTTCGTTCTTCAGGCAGAAGCCTGACAGTCTGACAACTGGTCTTACCAAAGGGTATCGTGTTACCCAGTAACTGGGTTGTGGAGGTCAGATAGCCAGTCGATCAATGTGAGATACTGGTATTCAGCTGCATCCGGTTAGATTGGAAGCTGACACCAACTTGGGAAAAGACTAGGCAGATGATGAAACCCAATAACTTTGCTGACTGGCTAATCGTGACTGGCTCGTATTAAATTTTACGTATAACATAACATCAAAAAATCTACCACCATGTGGGTCTCAAAAAACGTCCGTTGACGTCGAGGCAGACCCAGGAGAAGATGGCGAGACGGGCTGACGCCTACAGACAGGATTGGTCCACACTAGCTCAAGACAGAGAGGAGTAGAAAAGAGAAGGGAGGCCCGCAGTGCGATAACACTGGCTATCACGCGTGTAATCGGCAGGGGTACTAATTTTATAATTACAAATAATTCTTCAAACTGAAACATCAATGATACACTATTAATAATACTACCGTGAAAGAACCGTATAAGGAGCTCTATGCACTATGGAGTGGTATTATATTTAGTGCAAAAAAAAAATAATTTAGCGGGTTAAAAGATGTAAAGACGAAACGCGCTTAGCGGGCTGACATTTACCACAGGGATGAAGAGTAGGAAAGGACTGACCTGGGAATCCTGATGCTCGTTGGTCTTCTGAAGGTCCTGGTGGAATCAGCTGTTCTGCTAAGACGACGGCCCGAGGGGCGAGCGTACGCGACGGAGTCTTAATTCGAGAAGCGAGCGGTGGGGGTATGTGATTGGTTTTTATGCGGGAGTAAGGGGGCGGGAGCGGGGGGGGGGGGGTAACAGCAAATGTCAGCCTAATGACCTTTATTTGTACTTTTGAATATATTTTTTCTTCCTAATCGCGGGTTTCTTGATAAATTATTAGACGAACGGTTTGGCCGTTACACACTACTTGTTTTTTTTGCCATAGGTATGGTAATTTAGAAAAGTTGAAATAAGACTGGGCATAAGAGGTTTAGTCACATGATGTAGTGCTAATGTATGCAGGCGACACATTTGGATGAGATTTCGGAAGTGTGCGTGTGATGGGTACGGGATATATTATAATATGTGAAAGCGAATATGTGGAGTAAATTAGGTGGGTGAGTTTGTCGAGTTATTAAGTGAAGGTGAGTAACTTGAGATAGATATTGAATTGTTTTGTGCTTGGTTGAAATATAGAATAAATTAGTAAAAATAAAAATACAAAAATACATTAAAAAAAAAAAAAAATGTTTATTTCTTCACTTAAGAATATAACTATGTTAGGTTTGGAGTCACCTTTTAAGCAAAGATTTGCTTGTATTACATGTTATAAAACTATGTCTAATTTAGAGTTTTAGACTCAGTTTGGTCGATAGTTCGAAGCTTAAGCCTTCCCCCTGGACTTCGACCCTGCAACTGCTTAGAAAACGGATTTGAAAAATTCTTTTTGCACTTGGTAGCCCAATTCTCCAGGATTATTTAACTTCACGCTACGACTGCTAATTAGGTAATTATACCTTTTTCCTCAGTTTGTTTGGTTCATGGTGCTTTAGGTGCTTATGTTAGGCAGACGACCGTTCGCTAAATTTAGCCAAAACCAAAACTCCAGAGGGCTTAGACAAAGTTACATTCCTTTAGCGATGATGCTAGTAGAAAAGCCAAAAAAATGTAAGGAGTTAACATAAGGTATCGAAATGGCACGTGATCTTAGGTCAATGAATAGAAATTAGCTAAACAATGGCGCCGACTCTCTTGTCACAAATGTGTCTAAAATAGACTAAAAATCACCAACATTTAGTTTAGTCCAGTCAAACGACGATTTCCCATTCTGAAATTGACTAAAATGACACAACTTAACTATATTTTAGTTTGACAGCACTAAGATGGCACTGAGTTATTAGTTTAGTGAAAATGGTAATTTTTCTAATCTGAATTGGACGTTTTTCACCTAAAATTAAGATTTTCTATCTAAATCTGGCAATTTTTATCGCGATTAAAAATGTGTGGAGTAAAATTAGTTGATATGAATTAAAATTCACACCAGCACCTCGACTTCAGATGCAAAAACAGTACTGTAGCTTTGTTTTTCTTTTCTTTTGCTTATATCTCGAAAACGGTGTGCCCCATCGCAAAAATAATGAAAATTTCGACCCCCTTTTTAAAGCTCATAGATCCCTAAAACTCAACAACAACAATTACAATTTTTCATATTTTCTATACAAAAATTGAAAAAATCCATACAAAACACGTCGATGCTGCCCCATCTGCGCGCCTCCGGCTCAAAAAAAGTCACGGGGTAGGGCAAACAAGTATGTACTCTTATAGTTGCCGGCACGAGTCGTGAGCACAAACTTCACTCTTAAACCTAACAAATCTTATTTCCTATCACGGCAAGTAGCACACGGGTAGGAGCAATGTAATCAATATATGATCAAGCATATTTATATACTTACAGATAGAAAACAGAATACAAGAGCACGCTGACGAGGGCAGTTAAAGTTAAGATGGAATTTGTGCTCACGACTCGAGCCTGCAATTATACCACGTGGAGTCGCGATTGTCAAATTCGATTTAGTTGTGTCTAAATTATTTTTAAATTTAGTGATATTTTTTTTGCAAAAAGCTTTAAGATTCTCATAGCCTTATAGAGGCATGAGGAAAAGGGTGTAAAGTCCACTCATCCTCCATAGAAAAGGGAGGATCCTCCGACCAGACGGGTGTTGTGTCTGGTGGGCTACTGCCCGACGGTTGATGCCGGGATGTGGTATATGTAATGCTAGTCGCGCGGTAAACTCTGATTGCGCGATGCAGGATTTTGCGTGACGTCAGTGTGACGCGTTCCATTGTGGCGATGTAGATATGCAGCCATAGCCTAAAGTAAGGAATTTTAGTGATAGTTTAGTTAGTTTAGTTCGATGTACAAGAGAATCGGCACCAACGTTAACATCATTCGATTCCATGAAACGAATCGACAGCGTCGAACGATAACTTCCATAGAGATGCGTAGCCAAGTGGCACCTTTTGACAAGCGTTATCGCTAGTTTTCGATTCATATGATGGAAACATTAGCGAAAGTCAAGACCCTGTGGAAAATGAAACAAAATGGCGACTTTATGCAGTCATCTGTAGGTGTTAAGTTGCGTTGTTTGTTTGTTTTGAAATAAAATGTACACGCTGCGTTTACTGTGGGCAGCACGTAATGAAAGTGTTTGGCTTAGACTCCAAAGAAGATTTCGTTCCTGAAGCATTATTTATAGAACATCTTAGGCTCCGAAAAACCGTATTTAACAGCTTTGCCGGGAATTACGGCTTCGACTGCATTAAAGGGGTCTCTAGAACAGCCTTAAAAAATCTTCAAAATTCCTTGGCTTAGGAAACATGGTTACAATAAATGATAACTTAACATTCCACATTTAATAACTTAAAATACCTACGAAACATTCATTTTACAAGATTCAGTATGGACTACATAAACAAAAAACATCACACCCAGGAACCGAATAACATATTCTTTCTTAACCTCATATTAAGGTAAGCATATCAAATCATAAGTTAAGAAAACTAATTCTACCAAAAAGTTTGATTACTTACCATATTTCATAGGAATCCCTTTTCCTCCTCCCTATCGCTGAGTCGACGAGTTGAGTTGCAGATAGCGGTCAGAATCGGAAAACTTGGCAAATTACTGCTTATTTTATCCGCTTTAGTTTGTTTTTCTTTTTTGGGTGTTAGAGGCGATCGTGTGAAAGGGAAACGGTGGAATTCTAGGCATTTTATCCTAGTTCAAATAATAATATTATAGGAGTTTTGAAAACGTTTTTAAAATAAACATTCAGTTTCGGGAAACGAGAAATTGATGACGTAGTATGATACCTACCTACGTTGACAAACTAATTAATAAACTTTTATTTTCCTGTTAGAAATTGAGTCCGGAAAAGCGTACCCAGTGTACAGTCTACCGCACGACTATGGTAAAAATTTGACATTGACAGTGCCTTTATTTCGTAGCAGCAAGGGCAGTTTTTGTATTTCAGGTGTTGTCACATTTAACTGTACCTTTACGACTTCAAAAATATATTCAACGTTGCCTGTCAGTTAGGGAATCCTGTATCATAATATTATGAAGAGCATAAAGGTAATGTCTTAGATACAAAACAACATTTTGCCAGGTTAATAGTATCAGCAGTCGGTTCTAAGAAAACGGGTCTAGAGTTCTTGAAATACGAATACAAAGTGGACCTATGACGGTTCCGTCGTTCCATATTGTGTGTTAATTTTACAGAATCCTAATTAACCCTACTTGTACCAGCCTTTCCTCAAATGACCGACCTATGCTGATTTTGATTTTTATGAATGACTTGTAATTTAGAGAATATCAATAAAATAATACGTTAGTTTAGTTTTGCAGTAAAATTGTATATCTCCTTTCACGTTGCAAGTGCTATACAAGAATTGATTACGCTCACTGTCCAGAGTTCGTCTTCATAAGTACTTAAGTTTCGTTACCCTTAAAGGCTTTTTAATGCACCTAAAATCTCACTCATAACAAGTAGATTTTTAACTTTTATTATAAAATTATCTTCATAAAATTATAAATTTTCCAATGCAAACGACTCAAAGTCCGACTTCCTTTAAATCCTAATCTACTCCTTCACTAAAAACCTTGAAGAAAAATAATTAAACCAATATCAAACGCCTTTGAAATCGAAATGCAATGACCGAACTTAAGATCAGAAAGTTTTAACAAAAACCCAGTCCTTATCTCTTTGCCTCGGGCTAGTAATTTTACAAATAGTCCGATTCCGAACTTTGATCAGAACTTTGTCCTCATTGGTCGAAATGAGTTCTGCTTTATTCTGATTGAGTCCTTGCAGTTCTACTTTGTAAATGTTTATGTTAGATTGAGTAAGTTTCTTTTGAAACGTGTCGATGTTTCTTTCTTTGTTGGAGACTGAAGTCACACTAGTAGTGTTTGTCTGTTTGTTTGTTAGTTTGTTTGTTTGGAGTTTACGGCTGTGCTCCAGGCTTTTATTAATTATACAGAGTCAAATTAAATTAGCTAGCGAAACTTCGCAGACGTAATGGGTATCGATATCTAAACATGATCAAACAAAAAAGAAATTCAATTGATAAGTTTTTTTGGGGTCATCAAACATAGTTAAAAATGTAGTCCATAGAAATATAATATCTATGGTGTAGTCACTTGAAATGTCAGTTTAAAAAATCTGTGTTTTTTTTTGTGTAAACTTCACAGACGTGATGGGTATCGATATAGAAACGTGATAAAAGAAAATAAAACAGGTTATCTCAACTCATAGTTCAGAAAAAAAGTAAGAAAAATAGGTTTATTTGTCACAGAAACACGTGCATACAAAACGATAAGAATAATCAGAAAAAAAAAAACAAAATAGATCCACATTATAATCAGGAGCTCAAAACAGAAATAGTCGGAAGCTGCACGTCATGACTGTGACAAGAAGGCTTCCACTCAGCATGATGCTGTGCAAAGCTGTGTGAAGTAACAAAACTACCAGCTTAAAAAAAAAAACATTTTTTATTTTTATTTTGTCGTTTAGATATCGATACCCGTCACGACTGCGGAGTTTCGCTAGCTAATTTAATTTGACCCTGTACGTACATAATGTACATGCCTACTTTAAAATAAAATCACGTCTGTATTCCCCGTAGGTATGTATTACTAATAAACCCACATTTAAGTTATTTTCATTTTAGCCCCTAAGGCCCTTTGTACACGGCACGGTTTCATTACGGTACGGCGTAAAAACCACGCCGTAGATAAAACGTGTGAGCTTCTTCATGATACAGCAAACAACCGGACGTGACAAAGGTTAGGTACGGCTCAGTTGTGTTTTCTCTGTGCAAAAATATCATCATTGCTTATTATTTTACGTATAAAGAAAACTCAAAAAAGAAAAAGAAGGTTTTGGATAGGTATATCCGATAATCTTATCAATTCTTAACAGGCCTTTCATGAATCAATGTATTTAAACATTCTTGATTTATCTCAATTTTAAAACAAAATCAGCGTAGGTAAGCCGTCACTAAACGTGGAAGCAGCCGGTGCCGTCGACAGACACCTCTAGACCGCCGTACAAGACTGATGTGAATCACGCCGTGGACAGACACGGCGCATACCGGCGACGACACCGTGCCGTGTTGCCGCCGTGTCGTCAAAAAGCTTCCATAGTGATCCACACAATACTGACGACCGTGACCGGCAAGAAAAACGTGTGTACAAAGGGCCTTATTGGGGCGAGTTTATTGCCATCAACCGGGTACCAATCACGATACCGAGCTGAAGAATCCCCTCATGGAATAACTTGAAACTCGAATACAGAGATATTATTTATAATTCCTAGATCAAGATGTTGTTTTTTGCATCCCATTTATTTTACAAAATTCACTGGTCCCTCAATCCTCAACGCCTGGATAGTTTTTATAATCACCAGTCCTTTAGTCACGCATGATGATCATTGAACTTAGAAACGATTTTCACAAAATGATAATTTTAACTATGAAGACCTTCAAGAAGGTTTTAATTATAAGTTTCATTCCCATCATTCCTCCTAACAGTTTCACTTAGTAACGACAAAGTTTTCTCTCCAACAACGAAGAAGTAACGTTTTCTTTCCATATGTTCCTGGACTGAAAGATAAACGGAGCCTTTAAAGTCAGAATGTACCTAGTATTTACCTTAATCATGCTGCGAGCTGTTCAGAATACCATATTGTAATTTATAGTATCGTATTCACCAGCGGCGAGGTGTGAATTTTTGTAAGAGAGAAGCTGAGCGAAGCCGGCTTTAACTGTACAACTATCGTCAAATAGCGGAACCAAAAAGACGCTATCACTACACAAACAAAACTTTCAATGTTTTAGAGAAATAAACTCAACTGAATTACGTATTATCATACTAAAATGATACTCAATACTCAATTTTTTATTGCATTCCATATGTTACAGAGATGGTAAAAAACAAGTTACAGATCAATATGGACCCTGTCGGGCACGCAAAAGTTTAGGAGAGAGGAAGAGGGCTGAATAGCAATTTAATCAATTCAATATAAATTATTAGATGTGTATCATTGTGTATATAATTATATACATATGTATATATTATTATGTTTGTGTACATAGGGGTAGCATATTATTTATGTTTAATTATTTTGTATTGCATAAGAATAGGTAATTATCATGAAAATCTTAGAAGTATTTGCTATAGTATATAATTATATTAAATTATAAGAATAATCAGAAAAATAAAACAAAATAGATCTACATTATAATCACGAGCACAAAACAGAAAATAGTCGGCAGTTGCACGTCATGACTATGACAAGAAGGCTTCCACTCAGCATGATGCTGTGCTATGAAGGACCGACAGCACAGCGCTGATTTTCAGTAGTCACCCGTGGTAAATACACAGAGTAGAAAGTCGCCTCAGCGGCCGCTGCTAGAGGTGGCATTGTTTACACTTTCCAAACAAACCAAGCGTGTCATCGTTTACTCGCACCACGACACACAAATGACGTATCAAAACTGACAGCTTTGAAGGTGGTCTGTGACAGAAGTTCTGCGTTCAACGCAGAACGCTCCTTTTATGGGGCAGTCGAGTATAACCGAAACAGACTCAGAAGTCAGTCTTTTTTACAGTGCAGACATAATTTTGGTCAAATTATTTATGAGGACCATGCAGATCAGTATCTGAAATGGTCTTTTAAGGAAAGAACCACACAGAGTTGAGTGGACCTGTAAAGTCAGTACAAAAGTGCGGTGAAATGATGAAAACAGTAGTGACTACGAGGCATGACGATACGTCATTAATCATGACGCATCCACCAGACAATGAAGTTTACTGTATTTAATAAACTTTTACTATTATTTAAGAATAGTCATAAAGACATTTCACACCAAATCAACTCCACAGCAAACATGTATCTCAAGACAAACCTTAAGATTAAAGAAACAGCATCCATCAAGCCAAAAGCAGTGTTTTAAGACAAAGGAGAAACTCAACAGAGGCGTCTATTAACTAAGAGCATAAATAACTTAGTCGCACAACAATAGGGAGAAATTACGCAATTGTGAACCTTATTGTGTTGGCATAGGGACGGCTGCAAATGACGGCCGGAATTGTGCCGGATCTTTTGGGGAAGTTGGCGGTAGAAGGTGTAAGGGGATGGAGGTGGTAATTTATAGATTATTTTATTTTAATATTTTAATGATATGCTCAGGTGAATTTAATGATATGCTCAGGTGAATTTAATGATGTGCTCAGGTGAATTTAATGTCATGCTCAGGTGAATTTATTAATATGCTCAGGAGAATTTAATGATATGCTCAGGTGAATTTAATGATATGCCCCGGCCCCCTTCTATCAGCGGATATCTAGACGCACTGCAGGTTACCATCCTTACATAGTTGCTATCCCACCAATTCGCACTAAGCGTTTCCAAATGTTTTTTGTGATGCGCACAGCAAAGGAGTGGAACTCTCTGCCTGCGTCTGTGTTTCCGAATGCATACAACCCCGATCTCTTCAAAGTGAGAGTGAACAGGCTTCTTCTGGGTAAGCTCGCTCCATCGTCGACTTTGTCTCTGTCATCTCTGACCTAGACTAGAGTCAAGAGCAGACGTATCTCAAAAAAAAAAAAAAAAAATTTGCTCAGGTGATTTTCTCAGGTTCAAGAAGCAGATATAACCAGGTTGAAATCTGCAGTTCCCAACAATGTGCAAGGGAATACCGTTATGGTGCTCGGTGTTTTTATTAACGCTTTAAAGGACACTATACGGCTATAGCAGTACTAACAATACAACTTCTATTGTACCTCGTATGCGTCCCGAGTGTTACATAAATATATTTTTTTTATTCAATTATAAAGTAAGATAATGATTTATAAAGGGTCTTTCAACAAGGACGGGTCGATGTTAAAATTGAATAAAACAAGATGTGTGTGAGATATTAACGAAATTTATTTTTTATTTAAAAGGCCCATTTATGCCATTATGGATGGAATATGACATCGTTCAAATGTCCGCCGCGGCTTCGTATGGTGGCACGAATCCGAGAGGTCCAATTTTTAATTACTCTGCTGCATAGATCCGGCTGAATCCGAGCGATGGCCTGCGTTATGTTAGCTTTCAGGGCAACGGTCGAATGTGGTTTATTGGCATAGACCTGCGACTTCAGAAAACTCCACAAGAAAAAGTCTAGCGGAGTCAAATCACACGATCTTGGTGGCCAATTCACGTCACCTCTGCGAGAGATAACTCTACCCTCAAACCGTTCATGCAGAATGTCGATTGTGTCGTTGAGGTCTGCGAAAGGCCGAGTTCTTGAGCACGGCGAGAAATCGACTGCCTCGGAGTCTCCTGAACACTCTCACGTACAGCGGCGATGTTCTCGGCCGATCTGGCGTTCCTTTGACGTAAAGGTGTTGGTTGGTTGTTTACCGAACCGGTCGTCTCAAATTTAGTCACCAATCGTTGGAGAGTGGACTTTGAAGGGCCACCGCGTCTGCCGTAAAATGGGCGCAATGCGCGCAACTTTTGCACTAACGAACACTCATTTTGATAATAAAGTTTTATCATTTGCACATGCTGCTCAACCGTGTAACTTGCCATGGTGATTTGGCATCACTGACTGCATAATATACAACAGATTTTACAGATCCCACCAAAATAGTATGGCTGCCACAGACTGTCAACATCGACCCGTCCCTATTGGAAAACCCTTTATTAATTACAATCGAGGAAAATTTAATTCTAGCTGTAAGGTAGACTAGCCTGATCTAAGTTTATGAAAACCCGTGTTTCAGGCAAGCAATTTACAACAAACAAATGAGTAGGTTCTGACCAAAATGGTACCAAAACGTTTGTTTTCATACCTTTGAATCTTATATTGCATTCAATCCTTGCAAAGGCTACAAATGGTACACAAAAGTGTACGCTTCAGGTGAAATTCACGGGAATAATGTTGCATAAAACATTAAAAATAATTTTCACGATCGGTCCATAATTGACGGAGAAATCGGTGAACATACACAAAATATACATACAGCCGAACATATAACAGCCTCCTTATTAAAAGTTTACTATAATATCAAAATAATAAATCACATTAGGTTCTAGCCTACTCCAGAGCAAAAGTACATATATTCTCTTAGAAAAAATGATCATTCATGAGACTATGCTTGCTCAATTGGCAATATTACTCATATTCATGACTAGCTATGCCCCGCGACTTCGTTCGCGTGGAAATCGTAAGATAAACAATATACTAAAATAACGACCACATTTTAATAAAACTCCCTCGTCCCCCGACCCGTCGCGTTGCATCGCCCGCCCGCGCTATTACTTCGTTTTCGCTTAGTGTTCTTTCTCTTTGCTTTTTCTTTTTGCTCGGCTCCTAAGGGTCGTAGCGTGATATTAAATAGCCTATAACTATCCTCGAGAACTGGGCTACCAAATGCAAAAATAATTTTTCAAATTTGACTTTTTGTTCATAATTTCATGGGTTTTAACTTTTTCGCGCAGAACCCTAATTATTTTTCTAAAATAAAAGTAGCATAAGTTACTCGCTGTAACATCAGCTGTCTGCCAGTGAAAGTCCCGTCAAAATCAGTCTAGCCCTTTCGGAGATTAGCTGGAACAAACAGACATACAGACAAAAATTTTAAAAATTGCTTTTTTGTTATAAGTACGGGATATACTTTCTTATGCTTTTAATAAAAAGTTGTTATTTTGACATTACAAACAGACACTTCAATTTTATTTATTTGTGTAGATTCTATAGATGTATAATAGACTATGTTTGCTCACTGCATATTGGCAATACTTATCTACCAGTGAAAATTAAATTAATTATTAACACCTCCAAACCTTCCCACATCCGCCTATTATGAAATCAGTTGTCTTGAAGGAGTATTAATCTCGGCCATTGCCGTGTAATTGCATATTGTTTCGCCTCTTTTCAGCCAGCGTCCTCAAATGAACCGCTCCTCAGTACCTGGAGGGGAGGAACAGATGATCATGATCAAGCAGAATGTTAAGGTTTTGAGGCGATTTTTAATGGATATTCGGATATAGGATTTAGTGACTTCCTATTTGGGGTGAATTTTGTACTTATTTTTTTTTCATTTTCAAATGTCTTTATTTACCAAAAGAGTACAAAGCCCGAACTGCGACCAACAAGCAGGGCATCCTAAATAAGGTGAAGCAATACTTCACGCCTAGACAGCTTTTAACTCTGTACAAAGCGCAAGTCCGATCCTGCATGGAGTATTGCAGCCACCTTTGGGATGGCTCAGCTAAATACCAACTTGCCGCGCTTGACTCGGCGGAACGTAGAGCTAAGAGGCTCATTGGCGATTTAAAACTGGTGGATGCCAAGCTTCACAGCTTGGCTCATCGCTGCAAGGTTGCTTGCTTGTCGGTCTTCTACAGATTGTACTTCGGTGAGTGTGCTCAAGAACTCCACGACCTCATTCCGCCGGCCCCTTCTACCATCGGACATCTAGACGCACTGCAGGTTACCATCCCTACCTAGTTGCTATTCCACCAATCCGCACTAAGCGTTTCCAAATGTCTTTTGTGATGCGCACAGCAAAGGAGTGGAACTCTCTGCCTGCGTCTGTGTTTCCGAACGCATACAACCCCGATCTCTTCAAAGTGAGAGTGAACAGGCTTCTTCTGGGTAAGCTCGCTCCATCGTCGACTTTGTCTCTGTCACCTCTGACCTAGACTAGAGTCAAGAGCAAACCTATCTCAAATAAAATTAAAATAACAATTAGCAAAATGCACTTATCCTAAGCTAATCTGCATTAACACCTATAATTCAGTCACTGTACGAGGCTAGCGACTCGCCTTTGAAAGCTTGTAAGAGTTTTGAACTGAATTCGCTAATTGGCTAATAAATAATAATTACATTTTTATTAATGTTGTTTAATGAATTTAGGTAATATTAATGGTTAATTATTTTAGATTTTAATTTTCTTACGTTTAATTAAAAGTGACTTGTGTATCTTCACAGTTTATTGTGTACACACGGCTACATATCAAACTATACATTTCCAGTATAAGCTGATCTCACATTTCCGTACAATGAGAGGTCAACTTATACTGGAAATGTATATCTTGATATGTAGTCATGTGTACAGTGTACACCTTGGACAGTAAGTCCTGATACCTACCTTGTTTTTCTAAACGGCTAAACAATAAAAAAACTTAACTCAGGACTTATTAAAGAATTATGTATTTGTTTCGAATCAAGGCTCCTGCAAACAGACGCGATATGCGACGCGACACAAAGGCATTACCCGTCGCGCGACACGCGCGTCGCGCCTGTTTGCAGGAGCCTAAAAAGGAGCCATCGTAACATAGAAACATCATCAATTTCTACATTTGAGAAATTTGGAGGACATCAGAACGTCGCTTCTCATAGGAGCTCTAAAATGAGTACCTAGGAAACTAAACTACATTATTATTACCATAAAGAGCACCAAAGATAATAGAATAATAGACTACAGAACTTTAAATTCATATAAGTTTTCAGCGTTCACAATCAAAGGGCTATAGATTGTTTGAAATCTCATTATTGGGTACAATAGCCCAGCTCCTGGGCTATTAGTTGGTTGGCTACAGGCCAACGGCTCTGAGTTTTATTGGCTTTGGTGAATTTTCAGCTCGAATTATAGCCGGGATCCGATAGACATTCGGTGGTTGGACAGAGAAGTGGAGTCGCCTTTTAAAATGGTGATTTAATTATTTTAAAGTGCTACGTAGTTGAAGATATTCGGCTGTTTACATCTGAGCCTACTCTAAGTATTGAACCCATTTCCCAGGAATAGTGCTGAAAGTTCGTGTAGGTATCATTGATGTCCAATCTACCCTTCAAACTAAAGGTGTTTGACAAAAATTGTATTAAAGATGGTACTCAGTACAGCAATAAGTCTTGAAACTCATAAATTTTGATATAATTTTTCCACATTTATATTTACAACAAGAGATTGACCATTGAGTTTATTTTCTATTCTAGGCAAAACACGCCACCTGATGCACAAAATGTCATCAACATCATATATAACATTACGCCTTATTTCCCCGAAGGGTTGGACAGAGGTGTGCTCATTTCGCCTGTTATGTTTAAGTCCCAAGTAATAGGGGGCGAGTCCATTGCCATTAACTGGGCACAAATCCAGACTCCGGACTGCTACTGACAAATTCCAGATGGATAAACGAAATAACACTTTGCTCGACCTAGGAATCGAACCCAAGAACTTCATGGTCAGCAGTAGCGCTTGCGACCACTGAACCAACGAGGCAATCCTCATCATAATCATCAGCAAATAGCAGTCCACTGATAGTCAGTCGTCTCTCTAAGTGCATGCCAACTTATCGATTCTTTCATCCAGCTGCTACCAACCCTACAAAGATCGTCGCACCACCTCGCCCGAGGGCGTTCTACCCTATGTTTTTAAGCACTATGCGACTAAACGGCGACAGACACTACGCCGACAGACTGAACACCGACAAGACTTTACTTCGACGGGACTCTTCACCGACAGGACACCGCCGACAGGGCATCCTTACTTCTGATTATTCCGAACCTGACCCGAAAATCCTAACCCTAGACGGTCGACGTCAGGGGCACCTCGAGGTTCGGTTTGGTTAGGTTTCTTTTAACCCTGCAGACAGAAATAGGAGCCCCACTGCGCGGGGCTCCGTCGACCGGCTGTCAGTCTTTTGGCGATGTGTCCTGTCGGCGAAGAGTCTCGTCGAAGTAAAGTCTTGTCGGTCTTCAGTCTGTCGGCGTTTAGCCGCACACTCGTTTTTAAGTTTTCATTTTTTTACAAAACTTACAATTACTTTGGAAGTCTCCACCACTTCTTCTGTTCCATTGTTTGAAGTGTGCGTAATTAAAATTGGCGCGATATTAGTTCCCACCTGGGCGGCGGGTATCGCGTTCTATTACGTGTCATGGCGACAACAGGGGTGATAGCAAGAGGAATGGGGGTAAAACTTATTAGTGCTATTTGTTATTTGTGGTGCCATGAAGGCGATAGTAAGAGAAATGAGGGGTAGGTACCGACTAATAATTTTGTAAATAAGTAGGTGTGAAAATGCCATTATTGAATGTAGTCACTGCCTACGTCTATAGAACATTGTTTATGGTATGATCGAGCGCAACTCCCCGATTAATTTCGATCTCATCAAAATCCTGTATTAATGAGCTACCATCTTAATCATTGATGTTTCTCTTAAAAGATAAGAAAAGCTTGTTATAAAAATATACTTTTATAAACGAAATAAAAAAGTACTGCCTCGTTGGTCTTGTGGTCGCAAGCGCTACTGCTGAGCATGAGGTCCTGGGTTCGATTCCCAGGTCGGGCAAAGTGTTATTGGGTTTTTCCAGGTTTTTCTATCTGGAATTTCTCAGTGGCAGCCCGGAGCCTGGATTTGTGCCCGGTTGATGGCAATAGGCTCGCCCCCTATTACATGGGACTTAAAAAAACATAACTGGCGAAATGTGGGTGTACTATATAGGCACACCTCTGCCTAACCCTTCGAACAAACAAGGCGTGATGTTTATGTTTATAAAAAAAGTATAAAAAATATCAGCGGTCATATAGAATGGCATGCATAGTATGCACGCGTGGTTGAACCTTTGATGTTTGGAAAACTGGCTTCGTCAAATGCCTAGGTATAGGTATTGTTAAAATGTGGATTTGAAAATGTTTTGCAGCATTAGTACGTTTTTGTGCTCAGTTTCCATGGCTTATAACCGGATTATTTTGGTTTGCAACTGAAACTTTCAAAAGATTTAGACCGATTAGACTTGTAAACGCTCTCCAGTTACTACAGCCATACTACATAGCCATATTTCTTTTGACTCTTTGTTAAAGAAATCGTCCAGATCAGTATTAGCAGTATACCTAGTAGGTACCTATTTCCACCGCCAATCAGCAGTCAGGTTTCCTGTTTGAACAGTGTCCGTGTAAAAAAAGTAAATTACATAAATACAATAATAATTATGAGTACTTCGACGCCTAAGTGTCCTTTTGTTTTTGTATATTTATTTGTATAGTTACTTAGTGACTGTATATTGTTTTTAAGATTTAAGGAAAATAACGTTGGGAGTCAATAATAATATGAGGAGGAACGTAGGTGCCTTGCCATCTCTTTTTTTTTTTCGATGGGAAATCATCAAATGACTTCTCCCGCTCCGGGCGGAGCGGGAGAGCGTGTCACTTTTACTGACTAAAACCCACCCGTGTTCCTTCATTTGCCTGCGACGGGGCCACGGTAACTCTTTCGAACATCCCACGACCTTAGCTGAGGTGCCTTGCCATCCTAGCGGCAAAACTGGAAAGCCTCACACCGTCGTCGGCAGACTATTCCCAGGCGCTTCATAATTTTATTCCCGGCGCGCGGTGGCTCCAAATTAAAATAAAAAACAATATAATAACAATAAATAAAATCTTTATCAACAGCTCCAAATATTTTAAAGTACAAATTGCACAAACAATTGTGGCGGCATCGCCACAATGGAACGCGTCACACTGACGTCACGCAAAATCCTGCATCGCGCAAACAGAGTTTACCGCGCGACTAGCATATATACAACATCCCGACATCAACCGTCGGGCAGTAGCCCACCAGACACAACACCCGTCTGGTCGGAGGATCCTCCCTTTTCTATGGAGGATGAGTGAACTTTACACCCTGTTCCTCATGCCTCTATACTGGTGACCCCGGACATGAACGTCAGCGCAGCCTTCGTGCAACTACACTAATATATATAATATATATTTTTAATAAAATTAATTTATGATTCAACAAACAAATTACTGGAGTAATGCGCGTGTGACAAAAAGTCAATTTGTGATGAGTTGATGACAGAAAGTGCATTGTGATATTATTGTTTTCAATTTTACAATAGGTGTAAGTACATACTTAGCATAAGATGAGTTTTGTGACTGCCTATGTACTGAAACTATTTACCACGAAATTATAACATTAATGTTAGCAATTTGTGTTTTGTTGACCTTACGCAATTTGGTTTGAAGCCACTGGGAACAGTTTTAGTGTTTTATTATTTAACTAATGAAATTATGGAGCTCTTGGGAATCAACCTATAGAGAGAAATTGTTTGGGGAACAATAGATTTGGAGCTCCTGGGAATAAGCCGGTAGGCACAATTCCATTTGTCGATAAAAAAAAGAAAGAAAAAAGTAAGAAATTGCGTTTATTGGCATTACAGCAATAAAAATCTACATTAAAACTATAAAAAACAGAAAACAATGCTTATAATGCCAAAAGGGGCTCAGCTCAGTATGATGTCAAATGCTAACACAAGATACCTGTACCAATAGACCTGACGCTGATTTTCAGCTGCAGCCCACGAGTGGCATACGCTATAAACACATAGAGAAGTGCATGCGTCCGTTTTTAACAAACTGAAACAGAACAGAAATTAACAGAATAAATTAGAAAGAAAGAAAGAATAACGTTTATTTGGACACAGTTCGTGAATCATAAAATACAAATAACAAAATAAAAAAGTGAAAATAATGTTTTAAACAACAGTTTAAATTAAAGTTGACAATATAAAAATAGCTCATAAAATATTGTGACATACATATTATTGTTATATTTAATTAAATGAATAAAAAATTCATCAAAAGAAACTCATAGCAACTAATTACCGACACGTAATAGATTCAACAAAAGATTTTCATTTCAGCATTGCCGACCGAATTCCATATGCTTAGCAATTGAATAGAGATCACGGTGCCGGATTTATTTGAATATTTAAAGGTCTTCCTACAATGTTTTATGGTGTAATCAACGGTTTTTTAAACGATTTATGAATGTTAAATAGGGTTGTAGTAAAAAGGGATGATAAAATTGCAGAGGGCGTTCTGGGGCTCTGCATATTTGTCAGGGCTTGGAAAGTATTAAAGCTATACAAGGTGTAACATAAATAACGCACAACCTCTTAAGGGATCATTGTACTCATCATTATGAACAACTTTTACTATGGGACCAAACCTGAAATCGCGAAAAAAAAAATCAGCTATTCCCTACATTTTTACGAATTGTGCGAACATAAATGTAGGGAGCAACTGATTTTTTTTTCGCGATTTCAGGTTTGGTCCCATAAATAATAAATAAATATCTTCTTGGGACAACTCACACACGGCCATCTGATCCCAAGTTAAGCAGAGCTTGTGTTATGGTAACCAGACAACTGATAAACATACTTATATAATTTATAAATACATACATATTATAGATAAATTACACCCAGACACAGAACAAACAATATGCTCATCACACAAAGTTTGTCCTGGGTGGGAATCGAACCCACGACCTCCGGCTTTGCAGTCAGGGTCACTAACCACTAGACCAACAGGCCTGTCAAACATAAATGTTAGTGAGCTGATAAATAATATTAATTTAATAGATAATTATTAGAAACACATTTTTATTGTGGCATTTATTTCACTCATCTCAAAAACAGATCAAATTATTTACCTATTGAGCTGAGTTTATTAGATAAGACAATAGAAATGTGTTTTTAATAAATTACTAAATTAATATTATTTATTAGCTAGCCAATTAATTGATTATATTATTTAAAAAAGCAGCTTTTCATTTAACACTTAAAAATTTGGTCCCGTGTGTGCGAGAGAGGTGACAAAATGTGACAACCCCCTTAAAACACAATCCTTTAACAAATCCAATTACAAAAAAATCCCATATGAAACTCGTTCATCTGACGATCACATAGTTAATGATTGATGTATTAATCAGTCGGTTATCCGGAGTAAGTGAATGGGCGGCTGCACTACAAAAGCATTAAACTTTCATATCCAATCACTCCCTGTGCGCTTGGGGTGCGGGTAAAGTGGTGAGCGGGAGCGGGGAAGCCCAAAAATGGTGGTTTCATTTTACCCTACAATCTTAGGCTTCAAACAAGTTATGATTTCAATGGGCTGATACAGAAAGCATGCAGTGTGTTTGGATAAGTCACGTTTACATTCCCCATTTTCATGAGATCCCTGAGGTTTCTAGTGTGCTACCAGAGACTCACAGATTATATAGAGATTTATGTCAAAAGACAGTTAAACAAATATTTTTCTGACAGCTGCGTGCACAGATAACACATCTGGCGCCGCGCGGCGTGTGAGTCGACGCCGATGGAACGTATTGTTGCCATTCTGAATATTGTGTGTATATTAACCATTTAGATTAGGTATTGTGTATATATTTTATTTCTTATTTAAATTTCACTGCATGCTTCACTGGCTGACGTCATCACGTCAACCGGCTGTCGCTAAAAACCAGCGCTGAGGTTCTGTCTCGCATAGGGTTGCAGCATTATGCTGAGCGATGGCCGTTTTACGTGGATGTGACGCATATTTCCCGCTAACTTGTTTCTTTTTTTGTGTTTGTGTTCTTTCTTTGCGTCATGTTTACCGCAAATAAAGGTATTTTCTTTCTTTTCTTTCTAACTACCATTCATTCTAGAGGTATTTTTATCCATCACTTCCCCTACGGGTCCCACAACCCTATGCTCCGGGACTCCATTAGCCAGGGTCTTACCGCCATTCAAAGGTCACTAGAAACGAAGAAGAAGAAGGTTACTGGTAAGGTTAGTGGTCTGACATAAATTACTGGCAGGTGTCAAAGCTTATCTAAGTCATAACTGGTAACGTGTTTCAAAACAGGGAGGTGTCCCTATGTGTATAGAGCCTGATCACCCATCCTGGGACTGACCGCAATAAGAGTAGCTGATCCTTGCATCGATTGATCGCTATTAAACCATTTTTTTCATATTTTTACATATTTCAAGTTTCATATCCCTTTCCGCAAATCCAATCTTGGTCTCAAGGCTCCCTTGCTACGAATTTGTAGAAATTACAACAGTCTTTGTAAATCACCAGAAACCGATTTACACGTTGTATCACTAAACAAGTTTAGAAGACCAGTCTCTGAGGTACGGGAGTGCATAAATTCACCAATAAATAAATAAATATTTTTGTAAATTCAATTTCAATGTTAGTAACTAGTAACACTACAAATCCATGTTCATAAACCTTTGTTATCATTCACACTCGAAAATGCTAACATTGATAACACAGTTATCGTCATAATTATCATTGTATTAAGTTTATTGCAAATACCTACTTTATTTTGGATTCTAATTTTATTAAATTTTTTTTCCTGTATTTTTATATTATGTTTTCTTAGATAATTACGTCGTTGTCTTTATTGTGAATGCTGCGTATACCTGTAATAGGCATACATAACAGCACTTTTACTTTGTCTTGTTTTCTTATTAATTCATTGTATGTATTGCTGTTGGTGTACCAAATAAACAAATAAACCATGCACTAATTTTTCGCGATATTTCTTTGAGTAAAATAAATATCGCGAAAAATATATGTCGGAAATACGTTAGTCGTCGTTTGACTAACCGGAACGCCAGCGCCACCAAGCGGCGCTCGACAGAGTCTACAATATAACGCTCTTCGACCGGAGTTAAGCAGAGTTTGTCGGTGGCTGTCGAGCAGTGAACACGTTTAGAAACTGTCACGCGTTTTATATATAGCTGTGTCGTGTATCTACAGTGTGTGAATAGCTAGTGTGATTAATTTGATCGTGAATTATAATTTCATTTGAACTGTAAACGGTTTTTCTATTGCGCAGTAACCAATACTACCCATAGCACGCCCACGGTAGTTAAAATATGGCTGACGGTAACTAGAGAGATGTACCTTCTCCGTCATATATTATACTTAATATATATTTATATTAGGTATACATATATCATTTCTTTCTTTTCTTTCGTTATTTACTTATATATTTGTGAGCTTTATTCCGCGGTATTCCGCTGCATGCCTTAACTTAGCCCACCTGCGGTATCCGTGAAACCGGATGTAACCAGTTTATTGGTTTAACAGCACCAGTTCAAATTGACTTGACCTCTGAAAGGGAATTTTATAAACTCCGCCATTAAGTGTTGAGTGCTCGCATATGAGATGCTGTGGATTTATCTCCTGCTCTGTGGAGAGTGGATGTCGATGTGTTTTGTTTAGTTTAGATAGTTGGGAGTATGTGGCAATGTTCGCTTTGAAACTTTTAGAGCGGAGTTCACCGACTTTTAATTCAACTGTTTAGATATTTAATTAGTTCTTTTTTAAATACCGAACAGGTGGTTTGAATGTTGGTGAACACAGGCCTTAGAGGTTTTAAGGTCATGTAAATGATGGTGATGTACAGAAGACGTCAACAGCATCAGAAAACATTATTTCTTTCTTTGCAAATCTTTGATTATATTAAGGCGACGATAACCGACTTTTAATAACTTTAAACTGGAAATCACGTCTAAAGGAGTAATTATAATGATTCGGAAAAAATATATGTTAAATAAGAACATTTTTTTAATAATTTAATGTGTGGATATTTTAGATTATGTTTATATAGCATAGTGTAATTAATTTGTAAAATTATGTCTAACGCGGATGAAAAAAAGAATCACGCAAAAACTATCGAGCGTATTTTTATGAAACCTTCACCATTTTAAAGATAATTTAATTATTTATCTTTTAGTTTGTGTGTTTTAATATAAAACCTTTTGTTTTATGTATAATAAATTAATAATGCGTCTAATTTAGGACAGCGCTCCTTGGTGGGCGAGGCCTATTACTGGGTGGACGTAGGACGCGTTGCGTGAGCTCAGCACAGAACAAGCTATGCATTCAAGGCCGTTGGCATATATCTGCATCTTAAGTTGCCTGCCAGTTGCCTGCCAGTTGCCTACCAGTTGCCTGCCAGTTGCCTGCCTCGTTGGTCTAGTAGTCATATATGTGCAAGTGGTAAGCTTGGGGTCCTCAGTTTGATCCTCAGGAAGAGCATAGTGTTATAGGGTTTTCGATTAGGAATTTTCCCAGTAGTAGGCCGGAGTTTGATGCCCAGTTGATGGCAATAGGATCGCCCTAATCACATGGGGCCTAAACATAGCCAGGCAAAGGGTGTTCTATACACATTCACCTCTGCTACCCCTGTGGAAAATGCAGGCCTTATGTTATGTAACGAGCATGCCAGGCTTTTGTAACACAATTTTTTGATTTTTTGTGATTGGATTTGTTAAAGGATTGTGTTTTGACGTGTGTTCTGTAGTGACGAAAAATCTGATGGCTGAAAGTTGCACCTATGTAGGTATATGCGTAGTTATAATGTTGAATGATATTTTTATTTTAACTAAGTACTATTGAAACAAATTGGGCAAACAAAGAGGGGCTCGTGCCTAAGTAAACAGCCGCACGGGTCGATCGATCAGGTTAAGCTACGCTTACCACAGTTGGTCCGTGGATGGGTGACCATCTTTATATACCGAGCCCTTCGTTAGTTCCGGCTCTCATTCTTGGATCTTTGACAGTCGTTACGGGTCGTCAGAAGCCCGAAAGTCTGACAACCAGTCTTACCAAAGCGTATCGTGTTACCCAGTAACTGTGTTGTGGAGGTCAGATAGGCAGTCGCTCTATGTAAAATGGTATTCAGCTGCATCCGGTTAGACTGGAAGCCGATCTCAACATATTTGGGAAAAAGGCTATAAATAAATAAATAAATTTATTTATTTTCTTAGACAACAATGATCCATAAGTCAATGGTCTATAGACAGATTGATTGAGGATATGCCAGTTTCCTCACGATGTTTTCCTTCACCGTTTATTTTTTTCATTACACACAGTTGCGGCCGTTTTCACTGGGCCACCACTGCCATTTATTAATCTCTTAAAACTAGTCAAATGAATGTCAAAAGACAGCTCAAAACAATAGTTAGGTCGTGAACCCTAACTAATTCTCTCACAAAGGTTCCTAACCGTCTTAAAGCCATAGATTCTAAAACAAAAGCGGTCAACAATAGCTGCAGGGCACCCTACCCCTTAGATATACAAACAAGATGGCGGAATATGAATTATTTATTAGAATCGTCCTCATTAAGTTTCTATAATTCGATTGGTTCGGCCGCTACGACTGGTTGCTTTGATTATGTTATTGGAAAGGGCAACTAAATATTGTTTTTAACCGACTTCAAAATAAAAAGAGAAGGTTCTCAGTTCGGAGAATTTTTTTTTAATGTTTGTTCCCCGATTACTCGAAGACGGCTAGAACGATTTGGATAATTCTTTTTTTCTTTTTGTTTGAAAGGTTTTGTTCCTAGGTGGTCCTAATGAAAATGTATTAACTTTGCTTGGATAGTTTTTGAGTAAGCTTCAATAATACGTATTTTTCTAACTTAGTCTATGTGGATGATGTTATAATTACTTCATGTTACTGTAATTTACATAGCAGGTATTCAAATTTGTGTGGGGTAGGTAGGTATTAACCACAAAATAAAACTATAATATAAAAACCGACTTTAAAAAACAACACTACAAAGTGAAAAATAACTTTAACTTTGGAAGTTGGTGGCAAAAAACAAAATACAAAACCAAAGACACCATCTTTTGAAAATAAAGTTATTTTTCACTTAGTGGTGTTTTTTTTTTGGAAGTCAGTTGTTTGTTTTTTTATAAATGGGCTTTTCGTAAAAAAGTATATTTTCATTCATTTCAAGTCGGTTGTATTTTTTTATGTTTTTTAAGTTTTTTCTTTGTGATTGAGCTTGTCTAGGAAATTACTATCAACATGATTATGACTAGGATGCGCATTTGTGATGGCTCTGGTATTGCAGTTGTCCATAGGGGGTGGCCACCACTTACCAGCCTCGTTATGTAATAAATCATACATCCTTCAAATTCAAATATTTTTATTTGTAGAAAATAGGTGTTGGCGCCTAATGCTACATACATAGCAACAAGCTTCGTTCCTATGAGACGCAGTAAATTGTTAGGAGTTTACTTTTTTTAAAGTTTTTATAAGGTACCCCACATTACCTTTTTTATTATATTCATTTTGTACAACGTTGATCACTACACTAAATTATTGTAAAAAAAAACCTATTCTGTTTCGAAATACAAGTATAAAACTATCCGGGGGTTTCATTTATGTCCAATTCGATACAATAGGTAAACAAAGTGCAGATGTCATTATTAATAAAAATTAACACTATGTCTTGCCGTCAACGGCGCACAAATATTCTAATTATAATTTCTAATTAATTAGTAGTATTGTGGGTGTACTATATGTGCACCTCTGCCTAACCCTTCGGGGATTACAGGCGTGATGTTATGATGTTGTGTAGTAATAAATAGAGCAACAAAACATTCATAATTAACCCGTGAGAAGGCGCGCCTAATATTGTTACACGGACAGGCGCGCGCGAGCAAAATGCTTACACTACTTCAAATGCTTATGTTTCCACAGTTATAAAATTTATTGGCTAAAAATGAGTTTTAATGAATAAATCAAACATTTAATAGTAAGAAAATATGAGTTTTGATTAAAACTATGAAACATAAATGCAATTTCTAACGCAAATAATAAATCAATTAATTTAAGTTTTAAAATTTTGGCAGTCTTCAAAAAAAGCACTCTATAAATCTAAATTAACAAAAACTTAAAAATTTCACCCTTCCACGAATTCAGGACGAGTGTGCCTCTCGAAACACGTTAAACACTTAAACATGTTGTGATTGGTGAAGTGCACACAGCGGTTCGTTAGGAAACGACGCATCCGACGAACTTGCCAGGAGGGGGTCGAGCATGGCACCAGTGGGACCCGAACCCATCGTGCCACTCCCCTTCGGCTACATACGCACTCTGGTAAGGAAACGCACCAGCGAGCAACACCACAAGCAATGGTCAGAGCAGGGTGAGTGTAGGCAGGCCAAGGAAGCAGTCCCTGCAATTGATGGCCGCCTCACGAAGTGGCTTCTCCGATTAACTAAACAGCGGCTGCGTATAGTTACAGCAGCTATAACTGGCCACGGGTCATTTAATAAACACCTCTTTGTCATAGGAGTCACAGACAGTCCGCTGTGCAGGGCCTGCATGGAGGACGACGAGACAGCAGCTCATGTGCTACTAAACTGCCCAGTGCTCGCCACATACAGGGCAAAGTACTTCGGTAACCCAGGTAGCCTACGTGAGATTGTCGGTAACACCGAGGCGTTGCTGGCCTTCCTTGAGGAGCTGGGGTGGATCGAATAATCGATTTTCCCACCCATCACGCAAAATACGCGCATTGACGTGGAGTTGCGGACACCAGCCCGTATTACCTATTACCTATTGCGCGAAGTGCACGCTTTTTTTGTTCACACATCTAGAACATATTGAACAGAATCCGCTTGGCCTGAAAACATAAATATTATTACTAAAATATTACTTTAGAGTGTTTACGTAATGACTAAGCAATATTATATAAATTAACCAAATAATACGCAAGGAAATTACTAAAATCCATTTTTAATACCAAAAAAACTACTTACGTGGATGGGCGCGCGAAGAGCAAGTTGCCGCGGGATGGTACACGGCCTCCACAAACATTTCCCTGCATGGTCGCAGCTGTATGGAGCGGCGCATGAGTGGCTTCAGGGGAGAGACGGTGAATAGTTATGAAGGTACCGAGGTGCTTGAGCCGCTACGACGTCGGTATCACCAAAGAAATTTGCAATCAATCTTTGCGTAAGCAAATGCTCATAGCGCGCCTTCTCACGGGTTATAAATAATTCAAAATTATAACAATTCAAAATTCTGACAGTCAGTTTCATAAAAATAAATAAATAGATAAGTAATTACTGCTAAGTCTGGTGGCACTGCAAAGTAGATGCTCAATACTTAGCCAGAAACTTGCATTAAGTTGTGCAGTGGGTATTTTATTTTTTTGCGTTCATGAAGAAAAGTGCTATGCATTAATCTACTTAATAAAAATCCTAATCACACGGACAGACAAAGCACAACCTAAACCGATGGGTCTAGAAGGATGAAATTATGAACAGGAAGGAAGGATTTTTAAAAATTCATCTCACAAATATGCTAAATGGAGGACGAAAGTTTGTATGGAAGTTCGTCATTTTTGTCGATGGAAAGTACTACAATATCAATCAATCAGTCAATCATTTATTTCGGAAAACATCCATATCGTATTAGTATTAGAACTTACAAAACTACGTTAGTAGCACTAAAATCAAAATTACAATAAAAAAATAAAATCAAAATCAAAAACCAAAAATTAAAATAGAAATAAAATCAAAATTAAGTTTGGGTTCAACTATCAGGGACTCGCGTCAGGGTAGCCCGTGAAATTCAAATTTTCTTACGCTGTTTGCAATTTGCAGGTCAGTATTAGATTGTATGTTGATTATAGTATGATTCGCGACCTTTACAATAATACATATGTATTTGAATTTCGCGGGCTATCTTAGACCTGCACTACTGCACTATTCGCGTAGTTGATCGAAGCTAAGCGAATACGAGAGTGTAGAAGGGCACTTCGGTTCGATTCGTGCAACCTCGGCTCGCCTCGCGCGGCCACCAATCGTTGTCGGTTTTTGCGCCCGAGTCAAAGGACTCGAAACGTTCTATATTACAGTTCTTTGCACAAGTGTATATTAGTCACGTAAGTACTTCGGACTTTGATCAGTTTCGACCGGTACGTCGTCGTCGAAGCAACTTCGCGATTAGTATAGTGCAGGTTATACAATAATAGAGTGCTTATTTACAGAAACAGGTTTCCGGTACAGGCAAGTCTGTGCGGGTCAGTACCAAACGATGCAGGTGTAATATTCCCATGTTATCTTATGTGCTCACTTATAAAGAAACAGGTTTAAATGCTCGCGAAGGAGGAGGCGGGACGCGTGAGGGAGAGGCAAGCTTTGCACCCTCACGCCCCTAGTCGCCGCAGGAGATGCCCTGGGCCTCGGGAATTGGCAGCCGATTCCCGGCCACCGTAGGCGCGGGCTTGCGGACGGCGAGCAATGGGTAGCTCGCCGTCCGGTAAGGACCAAGCCCGAGTCGACGGCGCGTTGTGTTCCACGCGCGCCTCAAAGAGATGTCAGCACCATTGAAGGAGTCTGCTAGGGCCGATGCCAGCCAGGGTTGCGGGATGTTCGAAAGAGTTACCGTGGCCCCGGCACAGGCAACAGAAGGAACACGGCTGGGTTTTAGTCAATAAAAGTCTGACACGCCCTCCCGCTCTGCTCAGAGCGGGAGAAGTCATTTGATGATTTGTCATCCACAAAACAAAAAAAAAGTTAGTATTATCCTCAAATCTTAAAATTTCTTGATATAGTCATTCAATAGCATTACTTGGTCTTAGAAAGTTGTATTGATGACTTTAATGATTATAATTCTGTAAATACATATTTGTTACGATCGCGATACTGACCAGTAAATTACAAAAAAAAACGTAAGAAAATTTTAATTTCGCGGGCTACCCTGGCGCTTTCGCCTTAACGTGCTTTCCGAGGCATGGAGGGGTCTCGGTACCGACCTCGGCCAGCATAGCTTAACCTGATCAATCAAGCTGCGCGGCTGTTTTATTTAGCCACGAACTCCGCGCCTAGCAACCATTTTCTTCATTTCCACACATACAATAGTCAAGAATCAGTAGGTTTGTATCTGTGTCGTCGATTGCGCGCTTCTCCGGCAAATGGCGCGACTTATACGCACAATCTTTACTAATACTTTAGCGAACGATGTACGGTCAGCAGGGAAAGCCGAACGTTGTTGTTTTAAGGGAAAAAAAATCTGGAAAAATAGAATGACAAATAGATGTTTTCCAGTAGAAGAATATTTTATAGAACTCGTGACTTAGTAATAGTCATATTGAGCTAGCATAGGTAATTTATCTTCGTCAAATCGTGGTTTGACTTCAACGCAATATACAATCAACATCTCAATCTAATGAGCATAGTTTGTTAAGAGGCTGACAACAGCTAAAGCGCGGTCACTGTCAGATTGCATAGAAAAGAAAGAGAAGAGCGATGACACAACGCTGGTAATTTACTGCAGATTATGAAGCAATTATCTATTTACAAGAAATCTATTGATTATACTAAAAAATTAAAACACTATTACGTTAATAAATTGCTTGTAGAATAGTCTTACAAAAAATCTGAAACATTGCATGTATATTAGTACGGTTTTTAATCGTTAAAAGAAATTTTTGGATGTATCTTCGTGATTTTTTTCTATCGTATTAGATCAATTGTATTATGTTTTCAACACACTATCTTACTAGCATATATACTGAAGAATATCATATATATTTCTGATTTTGTTTACTGCGGTGGATCTTATACTTTTAGGCATTATGAAACTTGCGTTTAGCTCCTGTAGTCCCCTTAATAAAAAAGATCTCTAAAAAAGTTAATGTTTTGGGGTTAAGTATTCTGCTGTAAAACAACATTGTAGAAATAATCGGCTCGTCTTCTGGTTTGAGAGTTATTGAGTGCTAGAAAAAATACTAATGAATGAGACTTTTCAGCTTCGTCTCTGTTTGATCTTTGACTCGTACGACAAAGAACGTCACTTTGACTTTGAACTTATAATAGACAAATAGCCGGTCAAGATCGGTCCGGTTCGGTCACTTCTCGTTATAAACATGTCCCGGAATTAACGAACAACCTCTTAAGGGGTCACTGTACTCATCATTATGAACAACTTTTACTATGGGACCAAATCTGAAATCGCGAAAAAAATCAGCTGTTCCCTACATTTTGACGAGTTATGCGAACATAAGTGTAGGGAAACAGCAGATTTTTGACCCCTTAAGAGGTTGTGCGTTAATGCCGGGACATGTATAAAAACTAAAAGAAACACTTACGTAACATTTTTTTGCCAACTCTCCTATCTCCGAATTATCTGGGCTCAAGATATTTAGCCCATTAAACCTTCGGAAAGTCGACAACCTCGCCCCCTAGCGGAATTTCACTAATACGTCTACCCCACCCAACCCCTATGGTATTCGTGCAGGGTTCCACTTTCACCCCCAATTGGGGGTTAAATGTTATGTATTAACCTAAATTAGATTTTGTAATTTTTTAACACTTTTTGTTTTTGGTTGAAGAGGGGTTCATTAAAACAGCCACTGAATGACGATGGGGGGCATTCTGAGCAGTCAGCGCTAATGAGGAAGAATATATTATTGGTTGTGATGTAAACTGCAGGATTAACTCGGAATAATATTTTTACATTACATTAAACAGTACGACGACATAGAACAGAGTGAACGGAAGTGGAAGGAACCAAAGACAATGGTGTACATCATAATTTACTAACAATTTACTAAGAAGTGTAGAAAATGTTTGCCAATTTAAGGGGGAAGCTCCAGGTAGCCTGCGAACTTCAAGCTTTCTTACGTTTTTTGCAATTTGCAAATCAGTATTAGGTTGTATGTTGATTAAAATATGATTCGCCACTGTAACAAATATGCATTTACAGAATTATAATCATGGAAATCAGTAATACAACTCCATAAGTTTGTATAATCCTAATTGTCAAGATTTCATGAACCAGTCATTCAATAGAATTACCTGCGGGGCAATTGCGTAACACATTATCAATCGGAATCGGTTTCATTTTGACAGTTCAACATCATTCATTGCGTTATTTACGTTTGAGCAGACACATTTTTCGAACTTATGAAGCAATGAATTAGCAATTTGCTTCAAAATTATCCAGATTCCGATCAATAGTGTGTTACGCAATTAGGGTGCTGGTCTTAAAGAGTTGTAATGATGACTTTAATTATTATAATAAAATTATGAAAATACATACTTTTTATGGTCGCGAATCATATTTTGATCAATAACATCATACAACTTAATACTGACTTGTAAATTGCAAAAAACGTAAGAAAATTTGAATTTCCCGGGCTACCTGGCGCTTTCACCTTAAAAGTAAATTGTTCTTATTTCTACTAGAGAAGACATATTACTCCATAGAAGATTTTTCACATTTCGCCAGTTATGTTTAAGTCAAATGTAATAGGGGGCGAGCCTATTGCCATCAACCGGGCACAAATCTAGACTCCGGGCTGCTACTGACAAATTTCAGATAGAAAAACCCAATAACACTGTCCGACCTGGGAATCGAACCCAAGACCTCATGCTCAGCTGTAGCTCTTGCGACCACTAGACCAACGAGGCAGTCAACTTATCACTTATGGCAGTCATATTACCTTATTAAATTCTTTTGATTAATATTATTGCATGTTGCCGAATCATTATAAGTACTTAATAAAATTATATAACAAATTATTTTTATACCAATTGCATTGGTAGAACATAACGATCACATTAAAATGTATATTTTAAGACCTTTTATGTACCTACATGATTATGTTCACAAATAAAGTTTCATTTGATTTGATTTGATTACAAGCACCAGCTCTATGCTGGCTACCTAAGCTTTTTACTACGGCCTGACCAGAACAATTCTCATATTATGCTCTTGTTGATAAGAGAATTAATTAATCCATACTATCCAAATCCATACTAATATTATAAATGCAAAAGTAACACTGTCTGTCTATCTGTCCTACGTTTTCACGGCTTAACGGCTGAGCAGACTTGGATGAAATTCGGCACATGGATAGATATTACCACATGAACAAACTCAAAGCATTTATTTCAATTAATGTCAGTTAAACCAATTACAGGCACTTTTGAATTGTTAAAGAGTCAGTCAGTTAGTCAGAAAATTGAAGCTAGTCGCCCATTCCAAAACGTAGATATCTATGGAGAAGAATGGGCAAGAAACTCCATGGACACTCTTTTAAATCAAAATTGTTACAAAATCCTGGGTACATTGTTCTTGTTGCTTCTATATGTGAGAACAATTTAAAAAATAGATAATTAGAAACAATTCAAAATATAAGATTAAAAATAAGCCCTGGCAGCTAAGAGATGACCAGTCTCCACTGACGGCGCCCGTTCACGAACATGACGCGTGGATCAGCACCATCCAGCTCAACCATTTTGTAGGGAACCGAAAGATCCAACACACGCGCCACCATCAGCGAGACATTTAAGTGAGCATGACATACTCTCAACTGCCATACTCTTTCAAGTCAACATACCTACATCATAACATAAAACCGCTCCATGGTACTCACATTTACAAAATTGAAAAAATGCTTCTAATTTATACAAAACTATAGTTCGCAATGATTGTATTAAAAGATTAGTAAACAATAAGGTCATAATGTCAGAAAAAAAGGGACGCATTTCTTCCAAACAAAAAAAAAACAAAAAAACAAAAAAAAAATTAACAACGAACGTTTGACCTGAGTTAGGACATATAGGTACTTTTATCCTGGTAGAACATCCCCGTGAGATAATTTCCGACCTCCACGCGGGCGACGCGACGCCGCGGGCAGAAGATAACAGTAGGCCATCAACGAACTGATAATAAAAACTAACTTTTTAAAAACAATAATATTATGGAAGCAACGTTCGAAATTTGAATTGTGTATGCCTCAATGGCCGGACATAGCAGACTTACCTATAACTATGACAACATCTTATGAGCCTATGATCCACAATAAATTATTTGAATTTAATTTGAATTTCGAAATACAGAAATCAAGCATCGTTTTGGCGGTTTTTGTAAAAGGTAGTCGATATTGAGGCTGTATCGGCCATACACTTTACGGATTTTGTTCAGATCATACAGATTTGAAAGAAGAACTGACCATGTATTTTTTAACTTATGAAGTTATCGACTGCTGAACCGGACTATCCTGTGGATGTTTTTTAACTGACTTCAAAAAAGAAGGAGGGTCTCAATTCGGTTGTATTTTCTTTTTAATGTTTGTTACCTCAGAACTCCGTCATTTATCAACCGATTTGAATTTTTTTTTTTTGAAAGGATTTTTTCAGATTAGTCCCATATAAAGGTCAAGTTCTGTTGAGTGGTTTTTGAGTTAGCTTCAGCAATACGTATTTTTTCCACTTAACACTAAGTACACACATACACATGTTGATGATGATATAATAATTTCCTATCACTGTTATTAACATTGCAAGTAGTGGTATACGACATTATGTGGGGTAGGTAACACAACTAAAAAGTGAAAAATAAAAACTTTTTTGCAATAAAACAACCGACTTCCAAAAAAAAAAAAACGCTACAAAGTGAAAAATAACTTTAATTTCAGAAGTCAATGGCAAGAAACTAAAATGCAGATCCAAAGACACCGACTTCCGAAATTAAAGTTATTTTTCACTTTGTAGTGTTTTATTTTTTTGGAAGTCGGTCGTTTTTTTTTTGCAAAGAAGTTTTTTTTTTTTTATATAAGGCCTCGAACAAGCATCAGACTATGTACTATGGTAATCTTTAGCATAAAAAAAAACTTTAGGGTAGTGTTTAAAAATTCAGAGATAGTATTAAAATATCCTTACTTTGTGTCTTGAGAAGGATGGTAAAATAATCGTTAAGATACTTTGTAGTGTTTAATAGTCTGTTTAGAGTTTCAGTTTATGTTGAGTTTTTTATAAAGTAGGTAAATTATTACTTACTTTCGGTATTAAATATATCTGTCGCAGTAAGATGGTTGTAGTTATATAAAAGCGGTTCTAATAAACTATCTTACTAGGAATATAACTATGATACGAGCACGATCTAGTAATATAGCTATTAGGGCACTCCGACCATATAGGTTAGGTTAGGTTAGAACTGTGACCAAATACGCGCGAGCCGAGCGAGCGAAGCGAGCGGTGTCACGGCAGCGGCCGGCGAGTGCTACGTCAAAATTGGTTGCAGTAACAAAATTAGGGCACTCCGATAGTTATGATCCGCTTTCATATAACTACTTATACAGGGCATTTTTTAAATCATTATCAAAATTTTCGCAGGGTGTTCTACCCATGAATACGAACAACTTTCACTATGGAACCAACTCTGAAATCACGAAAAAAAATCAGCTGTTTCATACATTTTGGTCGAGTAGGTATTGAACTTTTGTATGAATCAGCTGATTTTTTCTTCGTGATTTTAAAGTTGGTCCCATAGTAATAGTTGTTTATATTCATGGGTAGAACACCCTGTAAAAATTTGAATAGTGATTTAAAAAATGCCCTGTATATAACGGTATATAGCTATATCGCTAGGGATATAACTATATGACAGCTACAACCATCTTAGCCGACGTTCGCATGGATGTAAAAACATTCCAGGACATACAAGTGAAGTTAAATAAAAGCTTTTAATTACGCGGCAATTTTTTTCGCGCACTGGAAAAACTAAAATAAAGGAGGTCCAAAGACTACAAAAATTAGTTATTTCTCACTTTGTACTCTTTTTTGGAAGTCGGTTGCAAAACAAACCAACTACAACACCTACTTAGTAGGTATTGTAATTGCAAAGAAAAAAAAAACAACCGACTTCCAAAAAAAAAAACTACAAAGTGAAAAATAACTAATTTTGGAAGTCTTTGGACCTCCTTTATTTTAGTTTTTTGCCACCGACTTCCGAAATTAGTTGTTTTTCATTTTGTAGTTTTTTTTTTGTAATCTGTTGTTATTTTTTTTGTCAAATTCTCCTGGTATTTCACCATCAGCTCCACTTCACCATTTGTAATGTGAAGTAACCATATTAAAGTAATCGAATCCCAACCCGTGAAACACTTAATAATGAGGAGTTTCGGTGACCATCTGTGGTCTCCATCATCAGTTCCACTTCAACAAATGGTGCTTTCCGAGAGCAAATGCACGAATTACTATAAACAGTATCCAAATCGCTATAGGTATGCCTATAAAATTTGAGGGTTTCCCTCGATTTCCATAGGATCCCCTCATCAAATAAAATTCTGTCTTGGTGACAATGAGACCACCTCGAGAGCATACCCTTCAAGCAAAAATAAAATAATTTTCAAAATGGGTCCACAATTAACGGAGAAATCGGTGTGACAATAAAATATATGTATATATGTATAAATATATACCCCAAAATTACCACCAAGGTCCAAGATTATGTCTGGACTTTAAAAGAGACTGTGACCTCTGAGTTTGTTTTGTTCGGAAACGCCGGCCTCATCTAGTTTTCAAAAAAATGTTTGACGTGTAAAAGTGTTTGTATAAACCTACTTGCAGAAATAAAATCATTTATCATATATGTAGGTATATATAAATATACGCGACGAATTGAGAACCCATTTAATATTTATTTGCATTCCACAATGTATACTTAGGTGGTAACTTAAAATTATATCTGATCATTATGGACCTTGTCGTGCACAGCTAAATAGTACCCTCCTTACGCTCCTCCTTTTTTTGAAGTCGGTTAAAAATTAAGCGTAAATTGTAATTAGTCTGAGCCTTTTCATACCGATCCATGTAACTGGAGAACTCTCGACCCCTGTCATACAAGATGTCAGTGGCGCAGCTACAATTATCATTAGAGGGAAGGAAGGGAAGGGAAGCCGAAGAAAAAATTGTTCAGTTCTCATAAACTCCGACAAAAAATTATAGGCATTTTTGTAATGTTTTTAATCTTATGATGACTGTATTAAACTGGTATTAAATATATATAATGTGACGTGATACACAGTTACAAACACAGGTGTACCATAGATATTAAGAGGAGTGGTGGTTCCGAAGGGAAGCCGATAGCAATCAGGTTGTATGAAGGCTACTCCCCTGCAAGATGTCCTAGTTCAGGGGTCGAGAGCTCACTGATGTAACGTGTACTGAAGTTTCGAAATGAAATGACTATTACTAAATGATAAAAAGTCAATTCATTTACATTGTGTTCTTGATTTTTAAACACAATTTTTAATAGTATTTTAACTTGTCCGTCCGGTAGGCAAGTATTATGTAAGAACGTGAACGAAGCAAAAGAAGCAGGTGTGTAAATATCGTAATAACTATGTTTCTGTCATTAAACCAGCAGCATAGCTAAGACAAGTTTTAAAACACAAAAAGTTGCAGACTGTCCGTAAAATATGTAGTTCGCTGCGCTCGGATGCTTGCAGCGTGTTGTGCGATGAAGTGCACGGATTAATAAATTATGACAATGTGTTGGCGATCGAGTTGACGGAGGAGCTCGTGGCTAACTAATAACAGCCGCACGGGTCGATCTATCAGGTTAAGCTACGCTTGCCGGGTTGGTTCGTGGATGGGTGACCGACCATCTTTACATACCGAAACTCCTCCGTGCCTCGGAAAGCACGTTAAGCCGTTGGTCCCGGCTGTCATTCGTGGATCTTTGACAGTCGTTACGGGTCGTCAGAAGCCCGAAAGTCTGACAACCAGTCTTACCAAGCGGTATCGTATTACCTAGTTACTTGGTTGTGGAGGTCAGATAGGCGGTAGCTCCATGTAAAATACTTGTATTCAGCTGCGTCCGGTTAGACTGGAAGCCGACCCCAACATAGTTGGGAAAAGACTAGGCAGATGATGTTGACGCGTGGAAGTTTGGCATCGTTTGAAACAGTTTTTTGTTCTGACTGGATTTATAAATCTATCATGCGTTCGTCTCATTCATTTATTTAATATCAAAAGTTGGTGTCTTTGGATCTGTAATTTAGTTTTTTGTCACCAATTTCCGAAATTAAAGATATTTTTTTTTTTTTTTTTTTGGAAATCGGTTGTTTTTTTGTTTGTAAAAAAGTTTTTTACTGTCCACTTTTTAGTGGATCGGTATTTAATTTATCTAAGTTACAATAGACTAATGACAAATGCTCATCACCTTTTACAAAATATTGCTTTTCCCGATGCAGGGACGTTAATTGCTGAGGAGTTCTCCTGGTACTTCAACATCAGCTCCACTTCACCATATTCATTGTGACGAGCATAAATTGCTTAGCAACTATATTAAAGTAATCGAATCGCAATCCGTGAAATACTTATTATTGAGTAGTTCCGGTGACCATCTGTGGTCTTCATCATCAGCTCCACTTCACCATGTGCATTGTGACGAGCATAAATTGCTTAGCAACTAAAATATACCCAAATCGCTATAGGTGTGTGTGCCTATAATATTTGAAGCGTTCCCTCGATTTCTCCAGGAGCCCATCATCAGATCCTGATCTGAGGACAATGGACCACCTGGGAAGTATTCCCTTTCAAACAAAAAAGGAATTTTCCAAATCGGTCTAGCCATCTTCGAGTAATCGGAGAACATACTTAAAACAAAAAAAAAAAAATCCAACGACCTGAGAACCCCCTCCTTTTCTTGAAGTCGGTCAAAATAGTGTTTTTTTTTGAAGTCGGATGTTTTTTTTTCTTGTAAAAAAGTTTTTACTATACATTTTACCAATAAGTTAGAACATAGATAGTTTACCATTTTTTACCATTTCTTGTAACTGTTTGATCCCTTATAAATTTCCCTTATATTTAGAGACTATAACGGCCTAGCTGCTTAGCTATTTTACATCTGTAATATTCATGGTATGCATAATAAAGAGTATTCTATATATCTATCTATAACTTTTACCATATATACCATATCCTATCAATACGAGAAAGGTGTATTAAGTCACCATAGCGCTGAGCACTACTTTCTATACTTCTAGGTACTAAAAATAATACAGTATTTTAAAAGTAACAGTAACAGTACAATGGGTTCAGTACTCATACATATGTAATTTCTATCGCCCTTCACCTTCCAGAGAGATCTCATATGAATTTTTTACTTTTTAATTTACTGCCTTGCAAGGGAAAGTGTTTGGTATACGATTTTGTTTGTTTTATGCGGAACCCTAACTTGAGTGTAGGTAGATTTTATTTCATAATCAACCTATAAATGTCCGCCTTTGAACGTTAGTTATTAAATGCAGGTTGTGGGTTCAAACCTGCGCTAGTACCATTGTGACTTTTCAATTTATTTGTACTTTCTGATTTTATCTTGGACACTAGCTATTGCCCACGGCTTCGCCCGCGTGGATGTTAAAATTTCCCTATTTGAATCGGATTTTGTTCACAATTTCATGGGCTTTAATTTTTTTTTGCGCGGAACCCTAATTATTTTTCTAAAATAAAAGTACCTTATGTTACTTCGTATAGCATCAGCTATATGCCAGTGAAAGTCCGGTCAAAATTGATCCCGCCGTTTCTGAGATTAGCCGGAACAAACAGACAGCCAGACAAAAAATTTGAAAATTGTGCTTTTGTTCTGGGCAGAAATAGGAATTGTGGTAGTACTTCACTGTACATACTCGTATGTAACCAGCCAGTATGTCAAAAGACAGTCAAACAAATAGTTTTCTGACAGCTGCGCGCACAGATAACACAAATCCGGCGGCGCGCGGCGTGTGAGTCGATGCCGATGGAACGTAATGTTGCCATTTTAAATATTGTATATATAAACATTTAGATTTAAATATTGTGTATTTATTTTATTTCTTTCTAATTTCATTGCACGCTGCACCGGCTGACGTCATCACGTCAACGCCGCCCGGCTGTCGCTGAAAACCAGCGCTGGGGCTCTGTCTCGCATAGGGTTGCAGCATTATGCTGAGCGATGGCCGTTTTGTGAGGATGTGACGCATATTTTTCCCCAACTTGTTTCTTTTTTTGTGTTTGTGTTCTTTTTTGCGTCATGTTTACCGCAAATAAAAGTATTATCTTTCTTTCTTTCTTTACTTCCACGGACGAGCTCCTACACAAAGATCTTTCAGATTATTATGTACTAGCTTCCGCCCGCGACTTCATCCGCGTGAAATTTCTTGTCCCCCGATCCATCCCGTCGCATCGCGTCGCCTGCCCGCGCTAATACTTCGTTTTCGCCTAGCGCTCGTTCTTACTTGTTGTTTTTGGTCGGCTTCTAAGGGTCCTAGCGTAATGTTACTAACCTATAGCCTTCCTCAAGAATTAGGCTATAAAATGCAAAAAGAATTTTTCAAATCCGACTGGTAGTGACAGAGATGACCGCCTTTAAACAGTCAATAAAAAATAAAATGTGTAGGTAACTAATAGACTAAGCGCATTTTTCTTACTATAAGCATTTTCATACCCGTCGTAATTTCTAAACGGAAAGTCCCATTGGAATAATTTAAAAAGGAACTTACATGTACTTAATCAACCTTGATTATGAACCTATTTATTTAGATAAGGATTAATACCATGTTTATGAAAACACCTTCGCAAATAATGCATCATTTTATAACAAATTTGATTACCATTAAAAAAGTTATAGTGAGCCAACCTTAAAAGACAGACATATGCCACTGTAGACTTTTTTGAGAACTTTTTAAGCGAAATAATTCCGTCATACATGATTTTTGCGTAACTTTAACCGTTTACGCAGCGTACGCAACGGAATCTCTCAAAAGGAATAAATTTTCCCCGTTTTTGGAACATTTTTCATTGCTGCTCCGCTCCTATTAGGCATAGCGTGATTTTGTATAGCCTATAGCCTTCCTCGATAAATGGGCTATCTAACACTAAAAGAATTTTTCAATTCAAACTAGGAGTTCCTGAGATTAGCGCGTTCAACCAAACAAACAAACTCTTCAGCTTTATAATATTAGTATAGATGTGACTTTGTGACGATACATCGTCAAAAAACATCCCCGATTTTAACATTTACATCGAAAACCGTATTTTTCAATTGTAAAATCGAAAAAAAAGGAACTAGAGTTACCAAGATAATTGGTGCCGAAAATACATTTTGATTGCATTTTCATCGATACGGCAAAAAACCGGTAACATTGTTACTATAGAGCAGGGACTATTGTTTTCACGAAATTATTTGAATTCCCAACGGTGGGGACAAGATAGGTTAACGTAGATATGCGGGGTAATTGTACGATTTTTTTTTAAATTTTATTAGTGACTTTTTCTGGGTGTCCTTTGAAAATTCAGTATCGAGTGAAGTGGAATGAACAGGGTGAATTAACAATGGTAGGACATAGCAGGCTGTCAAAAAAAAAAAATAGATAGAGAGTGGAGGTTTAGAGTTGATCTCAACCTATTTAGGGAAAGACTGCTTAAATATTATACTTCTACCTAATCTTCCGCATATCAAGCGATAGGACCTGGTCCTCTATACATTATGGTGCAAAAAAGCAGCGTAAGGCCTTTGAAAATAAACCATAAAACGAGAAAGAATACATTAGATTCCAAATTCCTAACGCCTGCTTATAGAATTGAACAATTTTTATTCAACCGCCTCTCACTTTAATTCACTAATTCCGCAGAAACGCCAGCACGACACAGTTAGCACATCACCTCCCCCTAACCATAAACAACCACATATTCACACATTCTTCCCAAAAAGGCCGCAGCTGACCATAAATTCGTCAGCTCCACACTACTCTAGCCGTGACGTCACGCGCGGGACAATTAAACGTTCCCGATCGCGCTGCAAACTGTAAAAATAAACGAATGCTGTGCAATGACGTCATGTGACGAGTAGCTGGTTAGTGTTTGGCGCACGTAGGTTTTGTTTTGATGTAGGTAGTAAGATAGGTGGATACTGAATGACCTGTAATGACCTGAATGTATTCAGATCATAGCTTTTATGTATGTCGAATATCGATGTGGTGGCATATCTACATCACCACATGCGAACGCATCACACTAACGTCACGCAAAATCCTGCATCGCGCAAGCAGAGTTTGCCGCGCTACTAGTATATATACAACGTCTCGACATCAATCGTCGGACATAGCTCTGAGATCAAGGCAGGCGGGGACTACATATCCTATCTGTAGGAGCGTCGAGTCGGCACCTCTGTCGCTGGTCGTCCTCGTCGGGCCTCCCCCAGGTAACTGGGGGTCTCACCTGGCGGGGGCTAACCGCAGAAAGCGGCGTTGTGGAACAACGTCGTAACGCGCCTACAGAAAAACACATAGCAATCACTCACATGGGCGTGCGAAGCTACGCACGCCCAACTGCCGCCAGCTACTAAAGGCGTCAATAATGAGGGGCCCGTCTTTACGGGTGCCCCGGCACTGTGTGCCACGCTCCCCTTACGGGGACGTAGCGACATCCGCATAATCATCGGACAGTAGCCCACCAGACACAACACCATCACGCCGGGGTCACCAGTATATAGGCATGAGGAATAGGTGTAAAGTTCACTCATCCTCTATAGAAAAGGGAGGATCCTCCGACCAGACGGGTGTTGTGTCTGGTGGGCTACTGCCCAATGGTTGATGTCGAGTCGTTGTACCTATATGTATATGTATATTAGTCCCACGGTAAACTCTGATGCGCGATGCAGGATTTTGCGTGACGTCAGCGTGATGCGTTCGTTCGTTCGCCGCATTGGTTTTGCAGTTCTATAGAGGCCGGTAGCCACTTCTCATCATGTAGGCTGGTGGTCTATTGACCAACATCATTCTATCAGTAGGTTTGTCTGCTAATTCAATAGGGATGATGACTAATAAGTTTTTTTTTTTATTAAAATATATTAGATACGTATTTTTTCTTTTTTTACGTAATCAAAAGATTTTGGCGATACATTAAGTTAAAATGTGGCATGACGTCACGCCTTGCTAGATTTTATACTGAGTTATGACGTTGCGAGCCCCTCACTCTTTACACGGCTGGATGATAATTTAATAAATGCGGGTAACTAAATACATTACACTACCTAGGCATTTGACCCAACAAATTAAAGTGTTACCTGTACCCGTGCAAACCCACAAAACTTTTGAGATCAACCAGATATGACGCTAGAACTTTTGGTCTCTTACATCTCAAAGACTACTCCAGACTATAAGCCTTCCAAGTTCCAATTTCCGTCACCACAGGTTTTGAAACCTTTGTTAAAAGTTTGTCTAGGCATCCTTTAGGCTATCGATTGAGTAACTCAGGCATCCTTTAGTTTGAGAGGTGTTGAGAGCACCCAATATTAAGTTTGTCGATTCGTGGTCTTCGTGAAATGAAGCAAAGGAGGGTATTGGAGATTGTACAAACTTGAGGCGTGATTTTAGGTCGTTGAGAGTGAAGAAGGTACACACTGAAATATTTCAATGCCGCATGCAGGAATATCAATCGTTAGGTACCACGCGTACATCGTTTTTTTTTTTTTATTTGAGATGGGTTTGCTCTTAACTCTAGTCTAGGTCAGAGGTGACAGAGACAAAGTCGACGATTTATTTATTTATTTATTTTCTTACCACAAATTACAAGAAGCGTTATCACATAGTCTTCAGACACAATTTCATAATTAATTTGTGGAAGGCTGGTGCCTAAACTAAGTTTTTTAGAAAACCTATATGTCAGGTCACCAGGCCCCCTTAACAACTTTTACACATTATAATTTTTGTACTGGAGACGAAAAGATTCGCATAAAGTATTCAATTAAAAATCTCAAACACTATCTGTAACATTGTTCATAAAAATTCTGTTTACAAAACAAAAATTTAAAACGGTGAAATAAAAATTACTTAATAAGGAAACATGCAAGGGAGGATGTTTGTGAATGTGAGTGGTGCTTGGGGCAAGGAGCGAGCTTACCCAGAAGAAGCCTGTTCACTCTCACTTTGAAGAGATCGGGGTTGTATGCGTTCGGAAACACAGACGCAGGCAGAGAGTTCCACTCCGTTGCTGTGCGCATCACAAAAGACATTTGGAAACGCTTAGTGCGAGTTGGTGGAATAACAACTAGGAAGGGATGGTATCATAAATAAAAAAAATGTATTATGTCTTGGTTACGCGGGGTTACAGAACGTGATTTTGGGTAGCCAGTTTTTATAAAACTTGTAGCGATTATTCCAAAAGAATGTTCAAACAAAAGAAAAATAAATAATACTGGCACAGAAACGAAAGCAGGCGTATCATACGCCCCACGATGATACGCCCAGTTTTTTGTACACTCCGGCCGACGTATTGTGTTGTGGCGAGTCTGAACATAGGCTCTCCGAACGTTCGCGCATGTTCTCTCACTCACACTCGCCTCGTGTCACCATTTTGTTCATAAAAAATGTTACTGCGCAGCCTTCTGCGCGAAGTTCGGACTCGCCAAGCCAAGATGAACTTTTTATATAGAAAATTATGAACACCTGAAATCGCGTAAAAAATCAGCTGTTCTCTAAATTTATGTTCGCATATCTCGTCAAAATGTAGGGGACAGTTGATTATTTTTTAGCGATTTCAGGTTTGGTCCTATAGTAAAAGTTGTTCATAATATAAGATAAGTACAACACTATCGTCGCAGTTCCATAGCCAATAAAATAGCAGCGTGTATACTTTATTGTGGTTTTGTTGTCCCCACATGGTATACGAAGCAGGTACGATTCATTTGTCTATGTTCGTTCCCAGCTGACATTGCCACGTAGTGAACACAAGCTTCAGGGCCAAGGCTGCGACGATCAAGTGACATCAAGCACGTCGCTGAGCCCTAATCCGGGGGATCGGCCTTTATTCGCTCTTATGGACACATCCCAAGGAGATAATAAATTAACAATGACAGCGTGTAACACAATATTTACTGGGTGTGTCTAGTTGGCGAGTAAGTAGGTAACTTTCGGGAGCGTTGCTGGAGGTATTTTTATAGCAAACAAGGAGTCTTGCTTCGACGATGGTTTATTGAAGACTGCTATTTAAAAGACAATATGACTATGTGGGTCCCTGTTTTTTTTTCTCTCAGCTTTAATCATAGTCTGCCAGTTTGAGTAAATTATGCGGCCTACCCAAATGTCCTTTCTTTGGTATTGTTCGTCGAATCGTTGAGCTCCTTAACTTTTAAGTTGAGCTGTACGATTACTGACAGATGCTTGCACTGACAGGACAGGTCCACTCAATCTGTGTGGTTCTTTCCTCAAAAGACCATTTCAGACACCAACCTACATGGTCTTCACATGATCTGACCAAGGTTAAGTCTGGGCTTTAAAAGAGACTGTGACCTCTGAGTTTGTTTCGGCCTTTCTTCTCAGAGTAGTCAGATAGGAAACGCAGGCCTCATCTAGTTTAAAAAAAGAATGTTTGACGTGTAAAAGTGTTTGTATAAATCTACTTACAGAAATAAAATCATTTATCATTCATCAATATTCTTAACTCTAATAGTGCACTTAACGCTATGGCGTAATTTTACTTGTAGAGTAAACAATATGTAGACTAAAGAAACTTAATAATACAAGGTTTAAAAAGACACATCACATACCCGTTAACTACGCATACTGCCCATCGAACTAAGTAACAAAGGGCAAAACTTATTGCTGGGAAACGACTTTCTTTTTTGTTGAGAAAAATCACTTTTATGGTAACACGCAATGTAACACGCGCAAAATGTAGTGCTTACTGCTGCATACAACAGTATAGGGGTCGTGCTGGTATTTACAGTACAGTTATAATATAACATTTAAAATAGCTTTAAAAAAAAAGTAATTAATAAAGTTGGAACTTTGCCCTTCAATATTTCCGTAACCAGAAGATAGATAGAATATTCTTTATTGAACGTTCCCAGGTATGGTCCAAAACAAAATAAAAATCGCAATTATGGGAAGAACAAGGGCTTTGTCGCTTAGCGACCACATTGCCCTAGGGGGGGGGGGGGGGGAGAACATGTAACTTTCGGCTTCGTTAAGTGTCCTTTCACACCCGATATAAAACAATCTGAATATCTTATTATTTATTGCATTGCAGCGGTGGCGGCGACACTTGAGTATAAGAGTGTCCGTCCGTAGCGCACCTAATATAAACAAAAATCTAAGTACATTAGGAATGTACTTTACATAGGTAACTAAGTAGTTGTACAGAACACTGCTCTAAACGTCCTTTCAATATTTATGAAATCTGTACGACAATTCCTAATTAATTCTACGCTTTAGATCATCATCTGCCTAGCCTTTTCCCAACTATATTGGGGTCGGCTTCCAGTCTAACCGGATGCAGCTGAATACCAGTATTTTACATGGAGCGACTGCCTATCTGACCTCCACAACCCAGGTACTGGATATGAGATACCCCTTGGTAAGACTGATTGTCAGACTTTCGGGCTTCTACGCTTTAGATATCAATTATTAATTTATTATAATCGCACGGAAGCCGCAAAATCTCGTTAAAATTTTAAAGAGTGGTATCAAAATATTGTTTTTGATCTTACGAGTATTATTAACCAGTGCCACATGTCAGCGAGTCAGAGAATGATCGCAAAATTTCAAAATTCTGCACTTTCAGCGCTTCTTTTATGGCTTAGATTTTTTTGGTTGCAAACAGATGCATGTTGCGCTAAAGCGCTCGAAAGCGCTGAGCGCCGTTTTTACGTGTGACACTAGCCACAGTGACAGTTGATACCGGCGACGGATAGCATTTTGTTTGGCAAGTCGGCAGTGCACTGCGTTATCAAATCATGAACCCGATCCGTGGTCCGTTTATGTTTGAAACTAGGCGTTTAGTCCCAAAAATTAAACACATGAAACGCATGAAAACAACAACAAAGACTGAAAGATAAGTGATAGAAGAATATAAGAAAAACAAAATGAAACCCGACCAAAAATGAAACAAATAGGAAAATGAACAAAAATATGCCAATATGCTCACCTGTACTATTTATATACCGACTGCTAAGTATATTGAATTTCATAAAAGATGAAAGATAATTTATTTGTAAAAACATGAGTATACTGTACAAATTGGAGTTGTTAGTGTTAAGTTTTTAATAATGACCAACATGTTTTCATAAACTCGATAAACGAAACCTCATAATATCTTAATCTTCCAGAAATACTCAGAAATCGATTCAGTAGTTTAGGCTATCAAACATACACACTAATAGACAACAACACTCATGAGCACTCGTGAACCTTCCTGGCTTTTCAGAGCTGTTCCTGGCTTGTCGTGGAGTTTTTTTTTATCCCATGATTGTTGACAAGCCTCTCATGCCCTCCACATTCTGGTAAGGTATAAATAATACATCTACTTATAAAACAGACACACACAGAGAACCCTAAAATGCTTACGCAGGAAAATTCCTCCGTAATTGAAAACAGCGTTATATCCGAGTCTCGTGCGACGCGAGATTCATAAAAACACAACAAATTGTAATAATAATATTTGTAAACGTCTCCATGCTGGAATTGTTGCAATATGGCTGCCAAATCTCGCGCAGGGCTGTCGAAACGATGAATGATTCGGAGAAATATATTGTGTTATAACATTTTTTTCAGTTTTTGGTAAAAATATCCACATGATAGCAAGTATTTACCATCTTCTGTAGATATACATACATGAATTCTTTAAGTATCTCTTGTAAAAATGAGGGTGGGTGCGTTTACAGATACAAATCTCAATTGCAAAAATACCTTGACTAGGAACAACTACAAATAAAATAAATAATGGTGGGTCATAAGTTTTTGCATAAAACTCGAATCTGTGACTCATAGTGCAGAAGTGGAAAGCTCGTCCATTGTGCTAACTGTGCTGTCAAATAGCTGGATAGGTACACCTAAACTATTTATCAACTCACCTGGCACCGAAGAAATTCAGCCATAACCTTTGGCTATGAGCGTGATGCAATATTGCACAAGTGCCAGAAAAGTATATTAATGGATTGATGGACACAAGCAAAATAATCTTACTTTGTTTTGTGAGAGCAAGCAGGAAAAATAATTGAAATGTCAATGTTTTTTTTTTACCTAGCCTATACTATCCCACTGCTGGGCAAAGGCCTCTCCCAATTCCTTCCAGGAGCTTTTACCCGCGCCACCTCGGACCAGGCCTCATGGTATGGTGTCCAGGTCATCCCGCCACCTCTTTCTGGGCCGGCCTCGGCGGCGCCGTCCATCTTCAGTTACCCATTGTGTGGAGACTTTTGCCCATGTTTGTTTAGTAAATATAATATGATAAAAAAAAAACAATCCACTTTCTGCCAGCCCTACCCAACATACGCGATGTAATATCAGAAATGAATCCGTTTTCGTACTTTGATTAGGTGTCCGTATACGAATGTGCGTTTATCGACCCCATCAATGTTCCGGAACCCTGTTATCAGCCTTACGCCTTATGTCATGACATGTGACGTCATAGCACATGCTGATCGAAGCGAAAAAAAAATTGAGCTTATTCTTCTTTTTTTGAGGAATGTTAGGGGCCTGTCAGCAAGGTTGGGAGTGAAAGAGCATCAACGTGTGATGATAGTTTGACATACTTGGGTATCGCAGTAGGCCGCCCGTTGGTGGTAACATATCGACCTTAAGGCGACGATCTTCTTCTTTGCCCTCTCTTCTTCCCGTTACGCGGGGTCGGCTTTCTTAATCTTTCGGGGGCATTCATTTCGTTGGTAAGCATCGTCATGTGAAAGGCCAAGCTTTTGCATGTCCTTCCGGAAATTTTTCATCCAGGTAGTTTGCGGTCGACCTCTCCTTCTCCTTTTTGTAGACATGGAAAGGCACTTTTTCACGATATGGTCATCGGGTCTACGTATAACATTTCCGTACCACCTTAGCCTGGAATCTGTAACCTTCTCAGTAATAGGCGTTACTTTGAAACTCCTCCTTACGTGTTCGTTACGCACTTTGAGAGTGACGCCACCCGCCCAACGTAACATGCGCATTTCAGAGGTATGAAGTTTTTGCTCATGGATTTTCTTCGAAGCCACGTTTCACTTTCATAGAGTAAAACGGGCCTCAAAACTGTTTTGTAGACCTTGCCTTTGGTTCTTGTTGGCATTTTTGGATCGCAGAGAACTCCTGTTAGGGTACGCCACTTATCTCACCCAGACATCGTTATGTGCGTAATGTCGACCTTAAGGCGACGATAACCGATTTTAATGATTTTAACCCAAGATCGCGTATGTATATACGAGAAGTGTTATTTGGAAAAAGTATAGTGTTAAATTAGAGCATTTTCTTAATAACTTAATATGTGAATATTTTAGATTATGTTTATATTACCTAGTGTAAATAATTTGTAAAGTTAAGAGGAGCTCGTGGCTAAGTAATAACAGCCGCACGGGTCGATCCGTCAGGTTAAGCTACGTTTGCCGGGGTTGGTTCGTGGATGGGTGACCATCTTTACATACCGAGACTCCTCCGTGCCTCGGAAAGCACGTTAAGCCGTTGGTCCCGGCTGTCATTCGTGGATCTTTGACAGTCGTTACGGGTCGTCAGAAGCCCTAAAGTTTGACAACCAGTCTTACCAAGGGGTATCGTCTTACCTAGTTACTGGGTTGTGGAGGTCAGATAGGCAGTCGCTCCATGTAAAATATTGGTATTCAGCTACGTCCGGTTAGACTGAAAGCCGACCCCAACATAGTTGGGAAAAGGCTAGACAGACGATGATGGATTCATTTGTAAAGTTATGTCTAACGCGCATCACACTGTTCGAACTGAGAATTACGCTAAAACTATCAAGCGTATTTTTATGAAACCTTCACTATTTTAAACATAATTTAATTAGTTATCTTTTAGTATACGAGTTTTAATATAATACCTTTTGTTTTATGCATAATAAATTAATATTGCGTCTAATTTAGGACAGCGCTTCTTGATGGGCGAGTCCTATTACTGGGTGGACAGCACAGAACACGCAAGCTATGCATTCAAGGCCGTTGGCATATATCTGCGTCTTAAAAGCTAGCCTGGCATATACGGAGTTTCAATATAATGAGGGTTTAGCTTTCACTGTCTTTATTAGCAAAGACATGCGGCCTACCGTACACAGATTCTTATAGTCATCTGATCATAAGAATAGAGGAAGACCAAAGAAACGATGTATGGAATGTGTGAAAGACGATAAGGCGAGAAATGGGGTGAATGCTGGGATAACATCTGAATGATGGAGATGTATGGAAGAAGAAGACATGAAGAACAGAAAGAAAGAAAATATGTACGTATCTGCGGTAAACATGACGCAAAGAAAGAACACAAAAAATAACAGAAGAGGTTGGGGGAAAATATGCGTCACACCCACGCAAAACGAAAATTGGGATAAGCGCCCAAATATGAGAAGTTAGCGGTAAAGTGCTGGCTGTTCACCTTGCGTTGGTAATTTTTGGTATTCTTTTCAATAATCTGATGCGACTTTTTCTCAGAGGGGTGGAGAGTGGGTTCAAGCTTGAGGTTTGCCAGCGAGCAATGGAGCGCAGCATTCTTGGAGTCAGATTAACGGACCGTGTTAGGAATACAGTGCTGCGCTACAAAACACTAATCGCTGACGTCACAAAAAAAGCAGCCAAGCTTAAACGTGGGACTGGGCCGGACACGTTTGCCGCATGTCGAACGAGTCATGCGCCAAATCTACCACCATGTGGGTCCCAAAAAAGGACCGTCGACGTCGAGGCAGACCAAGGAGAAAATGGCAAGATGAGTTTGACGCCTATAGACAGGATTGGTCCACACGAGCTCAAGACAGAGAGGAGTGGAAAGGAGAAAGGGAGGCTTTTGCCCTGCCGTGGGACAACGCAGGCTAAAAATAAATAAATAACTTGCTAAAAACCACAAACTATTATAATTATATTCAAAATTCCTTCTGCCAAGCATGGTGATTACCGCACCTTCATTCATTTAAAGACCCATGATCGGCCGGAGTGTAAAAGATACTAAGTTGATGATGATGACCGTAGACTTAATTTTTAAAAGCCTGTTTAATCTTTACGTACAAGAGATAAAGTACCTTAAACTAATATTTTCGCATCACCCCTTGCTAGTTTCAAAAGAGGGAAAATGGATGATAATGGTATTGGAAACAAAACGTTTATTATGCGCATAATAGTGAGGTTCAAATAGAATACATTACTAGCTACTGGTGCATCGATAAAACAATGATATTTTGTCGGATCTGCTTAAATAATGTCATAATCCGATGGAGGCAGGTCCAGTGTCCTTGAGAGGCTTATGTTTAGCAGTGATCTGCAGTAGAATCAAGAGGTTGAAGTGAGAGTTAGGTAGAAGTTTGCTGCAAAACCATTGACTGCATTTAGCAGTACCCTGTTATTGTCTCAAAGGACTATTTTCATTAACAGAAGGGACGAGAATCACACACAACACTTGATCAATGCTTTTTTCCTCAAGGTGGGCATTCACGGTCAGTCCATCGCGCCAAATGGCGTGATGGACGTCAAAAAAAAAATTGATCGTGAATGTTGGCGTGATGTAAAACTATGAATGTCCGATCGCTCCATTTGGCTTGTGTCGTAGCCACGCCAAATGCCGCTATCGTGAATGCACCCACCTTTAGGTACCTACCATGTTTACCCGGTGTTTTAAAAATCATACAAAAATCAACATTGATTCCTAGGTATTGGGTTGCCGAATTAAAATCAAATTGTCGATTTAAAACCTAGCCGTACACTGGGTACTGTCGAAAATTTGATAATTAGAGAAGCAAGTTTATAAACATTCTCGTCATCACTACACATTACATACAAACCCTTCTAAAAATGACATAAATTTATCTTCATCCAATTCCCAAAAACATCACTCAAGCCGAAAAAATAAGATTAGTAAAAAAAATGTACTAACTTATCGTCAATGAAAAATTTTCCAATTCCATTGCTCGGATGCGCCGGAATTAGCTCACCATAAACCTTTTCCACTGGAAATGCCATTTGCTAATTGAAATTAAATTGCCGGATTGTATACCGATTTTTTTTCGTTCACTTTCTCTACTTTCCAATGTCCTTTAGGCTACACACTAGCTGTGAGTTTGACAAGCCAACGTGAACAATCATTTTGTGCAAGAATGCTTGATTCTCTGTTTGGTCTAGTGGTCGCAAGCGCGAATGTTAAACGTCGGGAATCGATTTCCAGATCGGGCAAGATAAATATTAGATTACTTAAGTCCGGGTTTAGTCGGGATGTTTAGTCGGGGGTTCGGGGACCTTAAGGGTCCCAGAAACGATCAATTGCAATTGTCAATTTTTACGTGATTGATACACATTGATGCGCAAATTGACCATCTACGCAATGCAATTGAAGTGATTGTCATTGTTACTACAATAGGAATTGATGGAAATTGATCGTTTCAGGGATCCCATACGTACAAGTACAGCCTTCTTCCCATGGGGGTAGGCAGAATCTACAGAATGCCACCTGCTGCGATCCTTAGATACTTCTTTTGCTTCATTTACGTTCATACATCTGGTCATATACGCACGCCGGATATTAGATTCTTATTGGATTTTTTCACTAGGAATTTTTCAATAGCAGCCGCCAGTATTTGTGCCCGTTAGATGGCAATTGGCTTGCCCTCTATTAGATAATTACTAGCTTCTGCACGCGACTTCGTTCGCGTGGAAGTCGTAAGACACCACAGTATACTAAAATAACAGCCACACTTCCCGCCCGCGCTATTACTTCGTTTTTGCTTAGCGTTCTTTCTGACTTTTTTTTTTGCTCGGCTCCTAAGGACGTAGCGTGATGTTAAGCCTATCTTTCCCAACAATTGGGCTATCAAATGCAAAAAGCTTTTTTTAAAATCCGAGTAGCAGTTCCAGAGATTAGCGCGTTCAAACAAACAACCCAAAAAAAAAACAATTTTGCAAAAAAAACAACCGACTTCCAAAAAAACACTACAAAGTGAAAAATAACTTTAATTTCGGAATTCGGTGTCTTAGGATCAGTATTTTAGGCTTTGGCCACCGACTTCCGAAATTAATATTATTTTTGACTTTGTAAGGTTTTTTAAGTCGGTTGCTTTTTTTGCATAAAGTTTTTTATTTTTCACTTTCTACTGGATTGGCATGTAATTTTTATTTAAGCCTAATGACAACTGCTCATCACCTATTACAAAATATTGCTTTTCCAGATGCAGGGACGTTAATTGTTGAGGAGTTCTCCTGGTACTTCACCATCGGCTCCGCTTTGCCATATGCATTGTGACGAGCATAATTTGCTTAGCAACCATTTTAAAGTAATCGAATCGCAACCCGTGAAATACTTATTACTGAGTAGTTCCGGTGGCCATCTGTGGTCTTTATCATTAGTTACACTTCACCAAATGGTGCTTTCCGAGGGCAAATGAACAAGTTACTATAAAAAATACCGAAATCGCTATTGGTTTTCCTATAATAAATGAATAGTTCCCTCGATTTCTCCAGGATCCCATAATCAGATCCTGACTTGATGACAATGGGACCACCTGGAAAGTATACCCTTTAAAACATAAACTCTTACTTGTGAAGCCTACTTAGCTGTGATAGTTTTCCTTTTAACCTCGTTGTATATACTACTGCCGTGAAGTTTTTCGCATATACAAAACTAACCATTTAGCTGACAGGAGGATGGGGACGGGGAATGACACTTTAACAAAAATCAGCACTTTTAAGCTTAATATTTCAGAAATGGATCCCTTAATCGAAAAATTGTTTCCACGCACCCGCAATATTTTTGAAAGACATTTCCAACAACACCCCACACCTTGGGGTAGAAGAGAAAGAAAAAAAACATCTCCACTTTACGTATACAGGAGGTACCCTAAAAATTGTTTTTATTCATGATTTTATTTTACCACTTTGTCGGCGTGATTAATATGTATATTCGTGCCCAATTATAGCTTTCTGAGTCTCTGAGCTAAGCTGCGGACGGATGGTCGGACGGACATGGCGAAACTATAAGAGTCTCTTGTTGACTACGGAAACCTAAAAAATATCCTCCTCCTTTTTTTGAAGTCAGTTAAAAACCAAACTCTTTAGCTTTATTATAATGAGTATAGATAGGAGTTAAACAAACTGACGAAATCCTTTTGGGGAATGCAGTCGTGATATTATTATACAGGGTTAATTGTAAAACACCAACAACCTCGCAGGAGTAGATTACTAACATCATAAACAACAACATTTGTTCTACGACTTTTCCGAAAACAGACAAAAAAAATTTCAACTCTCCATCCATATGTCCGAACAGCTGATCGAGTTTTGTATGAAAAGTCGATTTTTTTGCCTGTTTTCGAAAAAGTCGTAGAACAAATGTTGTTGTTTATGATGTTAGTAATCTACTCCTGCGAGGTTGTTGGTGTTTTACAAATAACCCTGTATATAAAAGTTGTTTAGTAAAATCAATAAACGCTTAAGCCCTGCTTGCACAAAATAATAAATTAGACAGTCCCCATACGCTCATCAGTCACCAATTCCTAGTGTTTATCTGGATAGAAGAACTGGCAACACTCCCCAGCAATTGCAACAATAGCAGATGGTTCATGCAAGTTCTTCAGACATGCAGTTAGTGTGTAGCCATCTTTAGCCGAATGTATTAGCGATTGATTACTAAGCGTTAGAAGCCGAATGATTGGATTCTTGTGAGCTGGCAATGTGCCAAGAATTGAAGGCAGATATTGTTCGTCCTTTGAGGGTCAGCCGTGGAATTGTAGGGGAATTAATGGGGTAAAGATGTTTTTTTTTAATGGGTAGGTTTGTTTATGAAATTGTCTTCTACTGTCTTAATTGGGGCAAAGATTCAGTCTTCATCATTCGGTGCGAAAAATTAGTATGTACAGTTGATTTCATTTATTACGACCTTGGTTGTAGCGACCATTTACCTATAGCGACGTTAAATCTAAGTCCCTTGAATTTAAAGCATACTTTAGTACAAAATTCATGTGGCTATAGCGACTTTGGATGTAACGCCGAGTTCGGGTGTAGCGACTGTTTTTAATGAATCATTTGTAACAAATTCCTAGAAATCCCATGCAGATATTGCGACCGGAGTCGGCCGCCAAAGACACAAAGATTTTTTTCTTTCACAAACATTTCTTATCTTTTGTTTACATCCATTGCACACAGATGGTCAGCAAGTGTGGAGACCTTTACCTTTTGTTTATAGATATCAACTAAGTAGGTAGGGGAAGCGTGTACGTTTCGGAGCTTTTATGGTTCAGTTACAAAGTGATATTCTGAGTAGCAACTGGGTTTAGTAAACTTTTGAATAAGTATGGCTGCTAGACGCACATTCACTGTTAAAGAAAAGGCGGAAATCATTTCAAAATTGAAAAACGGTGAAAACAATGCTGATTTGTGCAAAGAGTACAAAGTTTCCCATTCAACAGTATCTACGATGTGGAAAAACCGTGATAAAATATTAGAATGCTTTGAATCCAAATCCTTAAAAATTAAGAAAAACCGCAAACCGACGCATCAAGATATCGAAAATGCCCTTCTAATGTGGTTCAAAGCCCAAAGAAGCCAAAACGTACCTTTGAGCGGTCGTCTGCTGCAAGAAAAGGCTAATCAATTTGGCAGACTGTTTGGAAAAATGGATTTTGAGTGTTCGGAAAGCTGGATATACCGATTTCGTCAACGACACGATATTGTAGTAGGCAAAGTTTGTGGAGAAGCCGCTAGTGTATCGCAAAGTGACTGTGACAACTGGCTAAAAACAGTTTTCCCAAAATTGACTGAAGGTTATACTGATAGCCAAATATGGAACGCTGACGAGACAGGTTTGTTTTTTAAGTTAACTCCTGACAAAACCTTGAAATTTAAAGGGGAAAAGTGCGTTGGTGGAAAATTATCAAAAGATAGAATCACCGTGCTTGTTGCATCAAGTATGGCAGGGGAAAAAAGAAAATTATTGGTCATAGGCAAGGCAAAAAAACCCAGATGTTTCAAAAATGTTAAATCTTTGCCAGTTGATTACGAAGCAAACAAAAAGGCCTGGATGACTTCAGAGATTTTCGAAAAAGTTCTACGCAAATGGGACTCCCAGTTAAGAAATAACAAAAAGAAGATCATTTTATTTATTGACAATTGCCCAGCTCATCCTAAAATAGAGAATTTGACCAACATAAAACTGGCATTTTTACCACCAAACACTACATCAGTGATTCAACCGATTGATCAAGGGATAATTAAAACCCTCAAAAGTCATTATAGGAAGATTTTAGTACAGAAAATGATGAACGACATTGAAAACTCGGCAGGCCCGTTTTCCGTTAATATTTTAGATGCCATTGAAATGGTAACTACGGCATGGGCTCGGGTGACTCCAGATACGATCAAAAAGTGTTTTCTACACGCTGGGTTCCGTAAATCTTCGGCTATCACAACAATTGACGACGACTCCGATGATGAATTGGACATACCATTGGCACAACTGACTACAGTATCATCAAGCGGAACAAATGTTGCGGACTGGGCAACATATGTTGATATTGACAGTCAACTTATCACTACTAGCGATTTGTCCGATAGTGAAATTGTTGAAACTGTTGTTCCATCACATTCGACGCAAGATGAGGAAAATGAGGAGGAAGAAGAAGATTGCAAGGAAGGTGAGATTCCTACAACTAAGGATGTGTTAGGTGTTGTAACAAAGCTTAAAAGATACTGTTTATTTGGTGATGGAAAGGATATTATAGATATTGAAGAAGTAATGAAAATAGAATACACCCTACAGCGTACACTAGCACAAAAAAATAAATTGAAGCAAACTAATATTACACATTTTTTTAAATGTACCGGTGAATAACTATGTGTGCAAATATTTTCAATAATAAATGAATATAAACTACACATGTGTACGTGTCTGTATCTCTTTACCTTTGCCTGTAACGACTTCCGGATATAACGACGAAAATAGAGTGGTCCCTTCATTGTCGTTATACCCGAAATCCACTGTACTTATTTATTTGCAAAGATTTAAATCGTTCGATTCGCCAAACAGCCTCAAGAGACGGTCACGTTTCTGTTACGTTGACAATGACATTTGAATAGTATTGTCACGCTCACTCATACTGAAAATCGTATCTATCATTCCATGCCGGATGTCGAGGTCATTCTTCTTAGTATGAACACTTCTTCGCGCGACTTAAGCACGGCGAGGACAAATCAAAACAAGTTAAATGTTTGTTTATTTGGAATTTCGTCGACTGTCGTGTATTTACTAACACAAATCCCTCATATCATATCACCTAGTTTCAAAACAGTTATTATAATAGCCATGTATATGAATATTCAGGTACTTAGTTTAGTGCATCGTGGTAAACCGGAGGCGATTTCCAAGTTTTCGAGTTTTAACCTGGCATTTAGCACTGCAATTTTACAAAACCATCACGTGTCTGTTTTTTGATTTCAATCTTAGACATAGACGATAAAGAGATGTGAGAGGGAGTTGTTTAGCAACTCCCTCTCACAAAGAGGTCTGTATCTGTAGCAGTGGGAATTTGGGAACGTTATAGGCTGATTATGGTGCGATGGTGAAAGGTGCCCGATCCTTCTCTGTATGAGGTTTACCCTGCAAACTCTGCAAGTCAGGGGTTTTAATCTAAGAGGACAGCAATGACAATTTTTCATCTGTTTAGCCAGGAAGTAAATGAGTGACCTTTCGCTTTGTACATAAAGATTAACTAATACAAATTTGTTTTTTACTTTTTAGTTCGTTTTATGGCAGGGCAGTCGTGTTTTTTTTAAAATTTTAAATGATTTATTTTATACATTTTAGGCCCACTTGCGTGAAAAACTTAACTCAGAATTAGTTGCTAACACAAGGCTAAATTGACAGTTCGTCATACAATATTGTCAATTTAACCTTGTGTTAGCAACTAACTCTGAGTTAAGTTTTTCACGCAAGTGGGCCTTAGTCACAAGTTTTTTTGTTTTGTTTTGTAATGTGTTCATCAAGGCCTTCAATTTGATACACATATATTATTGTAATAATTGAAGAAAAACATTTTTTTTCACATTTGAAAATGGAGCCATACTGTCGCCATATTGATTTAAAAAAAAAGTGACACTCGGGAGGATGTAAGAATTCTAACGATACCCCATTAATCCAAATCTGTTCAGACATTTAAAAATTATGGCGGAATAAACTAACATAGGGCAAAACTTGGGTAATCGGTGATAGTTTTGTTTTTTACTTGTAAAATTCGATTCATTGATCAGACTATTTTTTAAATTTACTGTGATATAGTAGACAAAATAAGTTTTGCTAACTTATATCTAAAAATGTGGCAAATACTATAATGATTGAAAAATGTACATTTATCAAGTCAGTAGTAACTTGGTAATAAAACACAATTATCTATCACCGAATAGCTGCATATCACGAATTAGCCAAGTTTTGCCCTACATATAAACATGAACCCTTTTCTTTTTTTGTGGATGGGAAATCATCAAATGACTTCTCCCGCTCTGGGCGGAGCGGGAGGTCGTGTCAGACTTTTACTGACTAAAACCCACCCGTGTTCCTTCAAAAGTTGCCTGTGCCGGGGCAACGGTAACTCTTTCGAACATCCCGCGACCCTGGCTGAACATATGTACATGAACCCTGAAAACTTTACACTCCTTTTTTGGGGCAGTCGTGTAAATACGCAAAATTTTAGCCTATTTTATATCAGAAAACGTTCAAAAACAAATAGCTCATACTATTTTCCATATCGACGACCAACTGCCCTCTAGGGCGCAATGACAAACCGCGAAACTTTTTCAAATCTACCCACTTTGGGCTCAATTTTTTTTATTTATGATCAGTCCTATCGTAAAGTTATCTCATAACTCCAGATTATTGACTTTGATTCTACAATTTATCTCGAAATTGATATATAAGGGAGGCTGGGGCAACCATTTTTTTCTTACCTTATTTTTTAGTTGGAGTGAATTTATTCTTTATGACTTTTTATGGAGCGATGATTCTATTCAACTATAGGGGGTAGAATGTTGAGATTGACGTTTGCGTCCGCCATCTTGTTTTAGGGATCCGTTACGATGTTGATGAAACTTGTTGTGAAAAGTTAATTAAAATCAAAACTTTCGTCTTGATACTAAACGACTTTAGATCGCGCTTAGACCTTCAAGTTTTTGTATTTCGAACCTTATTTCGACTACCGTAGGAAAAGATTCTTAATACAAAATTGAACAGTTAGACTCGGGTGTCAAATCAGTTTTTGTATTTAGAACGTTAATATTGTTGCAATAAAGTTCAAAATTCAAAAATGTTCGAAAGTTTAAACTTTAGTCTAAAGATAAATCTTACATTCTTATTTCTCACTAGCTGTGCTCCGCGCCTTCGTTCGCGTTGATATCGTAAGATACACATTATACTACAATATCAGCCACATTTTAATAAAACTCCGCCCCCCACCTCCCCGACCCGCCGCGTTGCATCGCTCGCCTGCGATATTACTTCGTTTACGCATAGCGTTCTTTCTGATTTTTTTCTTTTTGCTCGGCTCCTAAGGGGCGTGATGCTAAATGGCCTTATAATAACCATCCAAGAATTAGGCTACAAATGCAAAAATAATTTTTCAAATCCGACTTTTTGTTCACAATTTCATTGATTTTATTTTTTGCGCTGCACCCTAACTATTTTTCTGAAACAAAAGTAGCCTAAGTACTTCTACACCAGCTTGCAGACAGACCGACCGACAGACAAACATTTTTATTTTTATTTTTTTATAATTACCGTATATACCTACTTTCATATGCATTTAGTAAAAAGCCGTTGTTTTGACATTACAAACAGAAACTTAAATTTTATTTATTTGTTTGTATATATTTAAGTACATATCATTTAATATTATTTATTTATTTCTCACCACAATATCCTTATAAAATAATAACAAAAAACAATATTGTCCAGTCATGGGCTTACAGAAAACTACCTACTGTGGGAGTCTGGTGCCTGAGCTAAGCCGAAGCCTGTATTTCAGGCCACCAAATCCCCGCCCCAAGTACATAATTTTATTATGATTTCCAGTTTGCGAAAAGTAGACAATGATTTGTATTTTACATAAAGGAAGGAGACACAAACTCACGCCTTAGACACATGGGGAAGCAAAAACTACAAAACGCCAAATTGCTACGACCCTTACATACCTCTACTCTTTTTGCTTCGTTATACAGTATGTCCCAGGATAAAGTGCACAAACGAAAATGGGTGAAACTAGACCATAATCTATCGACAAAAAAATTGTATTATTAATATTGATGGTTTAATTTTTTATCACCTACGACAGACCCTTTATCTTATTTTTTTTTTTTTGTAACTAAGACTGTGTTTATGCCGTGTTTTTTCTTTGCTAAGGATAATGTGATCTTAGCCATTATCACTGTTTTTATTTCAACGAAATACTCGCAATGTTTCAAAAGATACAATTTTTTTAAGAAAAAGGGTCTGTCGTAGGTGATAAAAAATTAAACCATCAAAATTAATAATACAAATATTTTTTTTAAAAATTTTTCCGAATTTTTTGTCGATAAATTATGGTCTATTTTTACCCATTTTCGTTTGTGCACTTTGTCCAGGAACACACTTTATAAATCTTGTTTTGTAATCAGACCGACTAAGTTTTACCGCCCGTGCCCATTGTTTTTGATAGAAACTTTTTCTCATCCTTAACCCGCTCAGGGCTACTGGGTTCAAAACCCTTCATACCATCATTTAACAAGAGGCATCTGTCGATTGACTAAAGAACTCGTTCCTGCTTACAAGACCCGTGTCTGACCTCAGCGCTATCCAGCGGCCTGCATTGCTACTAATATTGATCGTGCCTTTTAGTTTTCCCTTTTGTCTATAGATGGCGTTACTTAAACAATACAATAAGATGAACAGCTGTGTTTCGCATAGAAACTTTTGATTTAGGACCGTATTATTTTATAAGGCTCATATTATAGAACCTCACTCCTGAGTCCTGACTCAAGCATTACTTAAAACTAGTTTCATCCAAGCTTTAAACGAGTTTTAAGTAATAATTAGATTCTTTGTAATACGAGCCTTATAATAGTTATTTACGCTACAAGTGCGAAAAGTAGGTGATTTCCGGCGAGTGGCATTTTTATTAACGAGCGAACAAAACGAGTGAGTGCTTAAGTCAACACGAGTCGGAAATCATTTTACTCATACAATGTTTTATTATGCAATGTGCGAGGAAATAAGAAACTGTTAAGATTTACACAGATCGACTCCGAAGTAGGCAAGAAATTAGTAAAATGGCGGGCTTATTTTAAATACATGCGCGCTTAGCATATCAACTACTGCGCATGTGCAAATAGTTGTCACGTCGTATCGCAAAAAGGCCCGAGCAAAATATACGTTCAGCCAAACATTTAATGATTATTTAAAATTAATTTATTGATCAAAATCTATATATTGAATAACGCGTATAATGAAGTATTCGTTTTATTGTACATTTTATATGAATGATAATTAATAATTATGTACTTGACTAATTTGTAAAACTTAACTCAAATAATAAGAATTCTTTGCGTCGGGCTGACGACGGAGTTAAAAAAAAATACTGAAAAGTAAAAATAACTAGTATGAAAAAGTGGCACTTTCCGCATAATTTGGCTGCTTGGAGAACGCTCTTTTCGAGCACATGCATTGTAAAATTGCTTCCTTATACGTTTAATAAAATCGGTTGAGCCGTTTAGCCGTGAAATCGTAACAAACAAACAGACATAAGAAACTTTTCTCTTTATAACAATACTAGCTGTGCCCCGCGTCTTCGTTCGCGTGGACGTCGTACTAAAATAACAGCCACATTTTAATAAAATTCCCTCATCCCCCGACCCGTCGCGTTGAATCAACCGCCCGCGCTATTACTTCGTTTTCGCTTAGTGTTCTTTCTGACTTTTTTCTTTTTTCTCGGCTCCTAAGGGTCGTAGCGTGATGTTAAATCGCCTATAACCATCCTCGAGAATTGGGCTAGAAAATTCAAAAAGAATTTTTCAAATCCGACTTTTTGTTCACAATTTCATGGGTTTTACTTTTTTGCGCGGAACCCTAATTATTTTTCTAGAATAAACGTAGCCTTAGTTACTCCTTATAACATCAGTTATCTGCCAGTGAGTCTCTTCAAAATCAGTTCAGCCGTTTCGGAGATTAGCCGGAACAAACAGACAGACAGACAAAAAAATTAAAAATTGCTTTTTTGTTATACGTACCGTATATACTCTCATATGCATTTAGTAAAAAGTTGTTATTTTGACATTACAAACGGACACTTTTTTATTTATTTGTACAAATGTATAGATGTATAGATACTTGTAGATGTATAGATTAAGTTTAGAAGACTGAAAAGAATCAGCATCAAAAAATACGTGCGCATAGTTGTCAACAGGAAGGACAAGGTCATGGTTGTGGAGGTCAGATAGGCAGTCACTCCATGTAAAATACTGGTATTCAGCTGCGTCCGGTTAGACTGGAAGCCGACCCCAACATAGTTGGGAAAAGGCTAGGCAGATGATGAGTTGTCAACAGGAAAAGTGGCCAAAAAGCTGGTAGCATTTCCACGTTGTATGTAATGCTAATTCTTTGGCCAAAAAATAGGCCAGCCCTTTATTCACGTGAGGAGTCGACCAACCGCCTGGAGATGTCTCGAAAATCCAAGTGGGCACTCGGACCCCATGGCTCTAGTGTTTCAACAATAGTTAACATTTGAGAGTTCAGACACCGGCGATATATCTGTTATTTGTTATTATGGATGGCTATGCGAGTAAGTAGCGGAAGACTAAAGAAACGATGAATGGGCAGTGTGAAAGATGATATGGCTAGAAAGGGGGTGACTACCGAGATGACGGTTAACAGAGAAGTGTGGAAGAAAAAGACATGTTGTGCCGACCAGGGATACGGACAGGAGAGTTATGATCATGGTATCTGTTATTTTCTGAAGTGAAAACTCTTTTTGGTAGGGAAAAATCTTACGGGCTCGCGACATGCTCCAACGAGTTCAACGACTCAACGCTAGAGGGCGCTGTTACCAAATTCCTCTATTTAACACGCTAATTAATGTCTTTGAAATAGATGTCATATTCGCATGCAACAGTTAGTTTTAAGTTTTCACTTCTGTCGGCAGTCCCCATGACTGCCCATTTTTTATTTATTTATTTATTTATTTATTTTATTGGTTCACCAACAATTGTTTGCACAGGTTGTAAGCTAGAAAGTAAACATGCAGAAATGTGAATGCAACAGTGCAACAATCACTTAAAGGTAAACTCCGCATGCATATAGACGTTGTACAATTTTATAATATTAATCTAGTTAAAAACGAAAAAGTGCTGATTTAAAGGTCTAAATAATATAACAACTTATGGAACTAATTACATTTAAATATATTCTCTCTCAAACGAGAAAATGAAAAGTTAAACTATTAAGAAAGAAAGTACAATTTATTATATTAATCCAGTTTATAAAAATAAAAAAAATACTAATCTAAAGGTCTAAGTTATTAATATAGGTAACATCGTAAGGAACTTATTATACTTAAATACAGTGGATTTCGGGTATAACGACAATGAAGGGACCACTCTATTTTCGTCGTTATATCCGGAAGTCGTTACAGGCAAAGGTAAAGAGATACAGACACGTACACATGTGTAGTTTATATTCATTTATTATTGAAAATATTTGCACACATAGTTATTCACCGGTACATTTAAAAAAATGTGTAATATTAGTTTGCTTCAATTTATTTTTTTGTGCTAGTGTACGCTGTAGGGTGTATTCTATTTTCATTACTTCTTCAATATCTATAATATCCTTTCCATCACCAAATAAACAGTATCTTTTAAGCTTTGTTACAACACCTAACACATCCTTAGTTGTAGGAATCTCACCTTCCTTGCAATCTTCTTCTTCCTCCTCATTTTCCTCATCTTGCGTCGAATGTGATGGAACAACAGTTTCAACAATTTCACTATCGGACAAATCGCTAGTAGTGATAAGTTGACTGTCAATATCAACATATGTTGCCCAGTCCGCAACATTTGTTCCGCTTGATGATACTGTAGTCAGTTGTGCCAATGGTATGTCCAATTCATCATCGGAGTCGTCGTCAATTGTTGTGATAGCCGAAGATTTACGGAACCCAGCGTGTAGAAAACACTTTTTGATCGTATCTGGAGTCACCCGAGCCCATGCCGTAGTTACCATTTCAATGGCATCTAAAATATTAACGGAAAACGGGCCTGCCGAGTTTTCAATGTCGTTCATCATTTTCTGTACTAAAATCTTCCTATAATGACTTTTGAGGGTTTTAATTATCCCTTGATCAATCGGTTGAATCACTGATGTAGTGTTTGGTGGTAAAAATGCCAGTTTTATGTTGGTCAAATTCTCTATTTTAGGATGAGCTGGGCAATTGTCAATAAATAAAATGATCTTCTTTTTGTTATTTCTTAACTGGGAGTCCCATTTGCGTAGAACTTTTTCGAAAATCTCTGAAGTCATCCAGGCCTTTTTGTTTGCTTCGTAATCAACTGGCAAAGATTTAACATTTTTGAAACATCTGGGTTTTTTTGCCTTGCCTATGACCAATAATTTTCTTTTTTCCCCTGCCATACTTGATGCAACAAGCACGGTGATTCTATCTTTTGATAATTTTCCACCAACGCACTTTTCCCCTTTAAATTTCAAGGTTTTGTCAGGAGTTAACTTAAAAAACAAACCTGTCTCGTCAGCGTTCCATATTTGGCTATCAGTATAACCTTCAGTCAATTTTGGGAAAACTGTTTTTAGCCAGTTGTCACAGTCACTTTGCGATACACTAGCGGCTTCTCCACAAACTTTGCCTACTACAATATCGTGTCGTTGACGAAATCGGTATATCCAGCTTTCCGAACACTCAAAATCCATTTTTCCAAACAGTCTGCCAAATTGATTAGCCTTTTCTTGCAGCAGACGACCGCTCAAAGGTACGTTTTGGCTTCTTTGGGCTTTGAACCACATTAGAAGGGCATTTTCGATATCTTGATGCGTCGGTTTGCGGTTTTTCTTAATTTTTAAGGATTTGGATTCAAAGCATTCTAATATTTTATCACGGTTTTTCCACATCGTAGATACTGTTGAATGGGAAACTTTGTACTCTTTGCACAAATCAGCATTGTTTTCACCGTTTTTCAATTTTGAAATGATTTCCGCCTTTTCTTTAACAGTGAATGTGCGTCTAGCAGCCATACTTATTCAAAAGTTTACTAAACCCAGTTGCTACTCAGAATATCACTTTGTAACTGAACCATAAAAGCTCCGAAACGTACACGCTTCCCCTACCTACTTAGTTGATATCTATAAACAAAAGGTAAAGGTCTCCACACTTGCTGACCATCTGTGTGCAATGGATGTAAACAAAAGATAAGAAATGTTTGTGAAAGAAAAAAATCTTTGTGTCTTTGGCGGCCGACTCCGGTCGCAATATCTGCATGGGATTTCTAGGAATTTGTTACAAATGATTCATTAAAAACAGTCGCTACACCCGAACTCGGCGTTACATCCAAAGTCGCTATAGCCACATGAATTTTGTACTAAAGTATGCTTTAAATTCAAGGGACTTAGATTTAACGTCGCTATAGGTAAATGGTCGCTACAACCAAGGTCGTAATAAATGAAATCAACTGTATATATATTCTCTCTCAAGCAAGACAGTGAAAAGTAAAGCTATTTAGAAAGATGCTTAAAAAAATTGGCCTTCAATCTGCCCAGACTTTCAAAGTGCAAATCAATTAAAACCAATCAATCAATTAATTTTAACTCATTAAGTTTATCGCAAGATTTAACACCAAATAGAAGTGTTTAACAAAACCTTTTGCTACTGTGTCGTCTTAAATAAACTGGTTCATACGGGCGAAGGATGTCGCGTCTTATCTATAGTCTTGACACACTACCGGTTTGTAATTAGTTAAAGGCACTTTCTATGTTTTTTTTTGTTTATATAATTATTGTTTGGTGATGCTTAGAATTTCGTTCAGTTAAATTGGAGTATTACGTTGTAATGTAGTACTAAGGTGTGAAGACTTGAAGTGTATAGTTGCTGGTATGTAAAGGTGTACGGATCTTTAACACCATAACATCACGCCTGTAATCCCCGAAAAGTTAGGCAGAGGTGCACCTATAGTACACCCACATTTCGCCAGTTATGTTTAAGTCCCATGTAATAGGGGGCGAGCCTATACGGATCTGTAATTAATAATAATAATAATAGCCTTTATTAAAAATTCGGTTTATTCATAATTCGGTACATATGGTTTTGCTCTCGCATAAGCCTTCCTCATATTCTTCCATAGTTCTCGATCGTGGCTTTCTCTATTTTGGATCTATAATTACATTTGTATAATTATAAGACTTTATGTATAAAATTTCATCAATCAACTGACATGAAAACTACAAATATAAACAAATAAATTAACATTTTAAATTACTAGATGTCTACTAAGGAACCTAGCAATTTACAATGTTAATTTGCTGGTGATACCATCCTTAGCGGGTAAGATAATCTTGCAAACATTAAAACCATTGTGTGCTAGAAAGGAGGTATAGAGGCATATCTACTTCACCACAGACGCATCATCACCACCATCATCTGCCTGCCTTTACCCAAGAGGGTCTGCTACCAGTCTAACTGGATGCAGCTGAATACCAGTATTGTACATGGAGCGACTGCCCATCTGACCTTCACAACCCGGTTACTGGATAATGCAATAACCCTTAGTAAGACTGGTTGTCAGAAGTTCGGGCTTCTAACTACCCGTAACGACTGCCAAAGATCCACGAATGACAGCCGGGACCAACGGCTTAACGTGCTTTCCGAGGCACGGAGGGATCTCGATATGAAATGGATGGTCATCTATCCACGGACCGGCCTCGACAAGCGTAGCTTAACCTTCGATCGATCCGTGCGGCTGTTATTATTTAGCCACGAGCCCCTCGTGCTAGAACGGACACATTTAAGTAAAAATCAGAACCTCATAAACACCGAATCATCCCAATAATTATTACTAACCTTCAAATCAAGACTATGAATACAGCCCCTCCATCTAAACTTTAACCAACTTTATAATCATTTTGTTAGATACAAATAACATGTTTGTGATCAGAGAAGCCACAAATTGTAGACAACGCCGGGTTATTTACTTGTATTGTAGCTGCAGGCTGTATCACGCATGATTTCATGCGTTTCCAATGGTTATTAGACTGATTTTGTAAGGAAGGTTTCACAGGGTTTGTGACATGAATATATTGATAATTATAATGGACAAGTATTGATAATATGAAAGGAGTAGCTTCTGCACGCGGCTTCACCCGCGCGGGGGAACGTATTACCGAGATAAAAAGTATCCTTTGTCCTAACGCAGGTCATGGTCTAATTGTGTGCCAAATTTCATCAAAGTCCGTTCTGCCGTTAAGGCATGAACAGATAGATACACAGAGTTACTTTCGCATTTATAATAGGTTTACTAGCAGTGCCCCACGGTTTCACCTGCATAAGTCTCGATCCCGTGGGAATATCGAAATAGAAGTAACCTATGTCCTAACCTAGCTCATGGTCTACCTATGTGCCAAATTTTATCCAAATCCATTCAACCGTTTTAGCGTGAAAGCGTAACAAACAAACAAACTCACTGTCGCATTTATAATATTAAGTTATAGTATTCCTAGTCTATACTAATATTATAAAGCTGAAGAGTTTATAGAGGCATGAGGAACAGGGTGTAAAGTTCACTCATCCTCTATAGAAAAGGGAGGATCCTCCGACCAGACGGGTGTTGTGTCTGGCGGGCTACTGCCCGACGGTTGATGTCGGGATGTTGTATATATGCTAGTCGCGCGGTAAACTCTGTTTGCGCGATGCAGGATTTTGCGTGACGTCAGTGTGACGCGTTCCATTGTGGCGATGCCGCCACAAGTTTGTTTGTTTGGTTGAACGCGCTAATCTCAGAAACTACTAGTTCGAATAAAAAAAATATTTTATTGTTGGATAGCTCATTTATCGAGGAAGGCTATAGGCTACATAACATTACGCTGCGACCAATAGGAGCGGAGCATCAATGAAAAATGTTGTAAAAACGGGGAAAATTTATACCTTTTGCGAGCTTCCGTTGCGTGCGCTGCGTAAACGGTTAAAGTTACGCATAATTCTGTAAATACATATTTTATACGGTCGCGTATCATACTGTAATCGACATACACCCAGACACTGAACTGCAAATTACAAAAATCGTAAGAAAATTTCAATTTCGCGGGCACCTTAAGAGAACATGGTTTTAACATAGATAAATTATATGAAGATTTCAATCAAAAATCAACTCAGCCTATCGCAGTCCACTGCTGGACATAGGCCTCTTCCAGGTTGCGCCACAACACCCTGTCCTTCCGCTTTCAGGAATTGGGTCCTCTTCAGCAATCAGGTTTTACCCAAAATTAAAATAAGCTAAAAATACCCAAAAGTATGACTCACAGAAATTAATCATCATTTCACGTATTCTATTTGATAATGTTTTGTAACTTTAGTTATAATAAATTCTAAAAATTAATTAACACATAAATGACAAATGATTTTATTTCTGTAAATAGGTTTATACAAACACTTTTGCACGTCAAACATTTTTTTTTTAAACTAGATGAGGCCGGCGTTTCCTATCTGACTAACATCACGCCTGTAATTGAGAGAGAGCCACCTTGATCTAATCGTTGAGGAACGCGTCTAGGTTACCTATGTAATGTCGCAGTAAGATGGTTGTAGCCGTCAATATAGATAGGTATTTATATTATGAAAGCGGTTCATAACTATCTTACTAGGAATATAACTATGATACGAGCACGATCTAGCAATATAGCTATTAGGGCACTCCGACCAAATAGGTTAGATTAGGTTAGAACTGTGACCAACTACGCGCGAGCCGAGCGAGCGAAGCGAGCGGTGTCACGGGAGCAGCCGGCGAGCGCTACGTCGAAATTGGTTGCAGTAACAAAATTAGGGCACTCCGACAGTTATGAACCGCTTTTATATAACTATATTGCGGTATACCGGATGATTTTTTTTACCGTCTCGAAATTTTTACAGGATGTTCTACCCATGAATACGAACAACTTTCACTATGGGACCAACTCTGAAATCACGAAAAAAAAAATCAGCTGATTCATACAAAAGTTCAATACCTACTCGACCAAGATGTATGAATCAGCTGATTTTTTTTTTCGTGATTTCAGAGTTGGTCCCATAGTGAAAGTTGTTCATATTCAGGGGTAGAACAGCCTGTAAACATTTCGAGACTGTAAAAAAAATCATCCTGTATAACTATATCCATAGGGATACAGTTATATGACGGCTACAACGATCTTACTGCGACAGATATACATATTAAAAATAAAAGTTGCTGTTCGTGTCTGTCTATGTGACCAGATACGCAACACATTTTGATGAGGTTTTGATCATGATTTAGAAAATGTATTCCGGAAGGTTAGTGTGTATTATAAATTAATATTAAACTTACATTTAATAAAAAAATCTCGACGTTTTGTTCAGTCGTAAAACCCATGCGAAGCCGGGGCGGGTTGCTAGTAGATAATAAATAAGTTTGTCCGTATGTCCCACCGTAATTCGGAAACACAAATCTCTTACAAGTCAACACCTTTCCTTCTAAAGGCGTCCCGGATCCGGAAGTCACTCGTTTCCCGCCAAAAAACGCATGTAATTTTTTCCACCGACGCTCAAGCCTTTATGACGTAAGTTCCGGTTGGATATCCGGTGACGTCACGTGTCGCATGACGCATTTCCGGTAGGATTATGTTATGAATTTACGATGTGGTTGTATTATTATTGGGCTTTTAAATAAATTGAATAAGCTAGTTTTTGTTTAGTGTATGTGTTTTAGAGTGATGTTAATACAAGCTTTGTTTTCTTATGAGGGTAGGCAGAAATAACAGAATGGCACTTGCAGCCTATAATGTTCACAAGCTGGGACACAAGCCTCCTCTCTATGAGAGGGAGTGGGTCGAAATCCACCACGCGGGCCCAGTGCGCGTTGGCGGATGTTAATGGCTTCGAATGTTTGGTTTTGGGACATGCCGATTTCATCACGATGTTTTCCTTCACCGTTCTTAGCAGAGCAGCAAGTATTGAATCAGACATTATACCCCCCCTACCCTACCCCTACTTCGTATGATAACGATCTATTGTTGTAGCGATATGTCAAAAAATCGAGATTTCTGTGCTGATAGCATTGATATATTAGATTGTCTCTGCATCACCCAAAGGTTGACTGGTAGAAAATGCCTATGGCATTAAGTCCGCCTCTGTACTTTTCTGTGCATGAAGTATTAAATAAATAAATAAATATACAAAAAACGCTGATAGTATTGTATATATACACTTAAAATGATTTACAAAACAATGATTAGACCTGCTGTCTTGTAGGGATCAGAATGTTGGGCCACAAAAGGGATGAAAGAAAGGCAATTGCATGCAGTTGAGATGAGAATAGTAAGAGGGATGTGTGGTGTTACGCGAATTTATAGAATAAGGAATGAGTACATAAGAGGAAGTCTGAAAGTGACAGCGGGGACTGAAAAGTTGTGTGGGAACCAGTTGTCATGGTGTGGGCATGTGATGCGGAAGAATGAGGAAGATGTCTTGAGAAAAGTTTTAGATGGCTATAAGAGTAGGGGAAGACCAAAGAAACGATGGAGAGACTGTGTGAATGAGGATATGGATAGAAAGGGGGTGACTACTGAGATGAGGACTAATAGAGAAGTATGGAAGAAAAATATATGTTGCGCCGATCACAAATCAACTGGGATATGGGCAGGAGAATGGATGATATTTATTATAGACTTAAATGTTCCGGAATATATTCTGTAAATGATGGTTTAAGCCACATAATAATCCATTGTGTAGTTTACAAAACCTCAGAGAACACACAAGATTATTTTCCTCAATGAAATAAAATAAAAAAGATAGATAGATTACTGTAATATAAAACCAAATAATGTTATTTCGTGAATTTGAATACTAAATAATACCGGGCGTGTGGTCAAAACGTGACATATTAATACTACTATTGTTTCCCGAAAGTATCTCATAATTTAATGTCATTTATCTATGTGCCCAATCTAGTTTTCGATAATGATTGTCGTAGTGATCGATAAAAACGCCATAAAGTGAATTTTGAGATGATATGACAGCAGTCCCGTTCTACGAAAATCTTATGAAAATCGAGAAAGATGGAGAAATGAAGTATCTTGAATTAACACACAAGGTTGTCAATATATTGTTGTGATGTGAACTCAGCGATTTCGTGCTGATAGTCGGTACTACCTAGAGTCTAATAGTCTACAACCATCACCTGAAGAAGCTCTTGTTGAAAACGATAGTGCGGGGTAGGATACTGGCAGTCCGTCCTATAATACACGGGGTTATTTTTAATTGGCTAGTTAGACTCCGCAAACGCGATGGGTATCGATATCTAAACATGATAAAATAAAAAATAAATTAATTTCATTCTTTTTTTTTGTTGGATCATCGACCGCAATTATTGTAGTCACCTGAAATATCAGTTTAAAAATCTGTTTTTTTTTTTTTTTGTAAACTTCACAGATAGGGTGAGTATTCAGTTTCGATATCTAAATACGATCAAAACATAAGAAAACAGTTTTTATCAACTCATTTTTCAAGAAACAACACTAACAGCAGTGGTTGACCTCCCAGAAAAAAAAACATAAAATGTTTTTATTTTATCTATATATGTTTAGATGACCCATCGCGTCTACGGAGTTTAGCTAGACAATTTAAAATAACCCTGTATAGAAGGTTCGTCTCCCAAGAGACCGTAATTTTAACTTTGTTCCCGATGCTGGTGGGTATTTTTATTTGTATGACGAAAATTAAATAAAAATCGCCTCGCATTAAGCAAGAATGGTGATCAATGCTCTGTACTTCCCTGCATTTCAGGCTTTGCCCTTTGGAAACAGCCCAGTGGTAATAGCCTCGACCTCAGACTTATGAGTTGCAAGCCGTGGGTTTGAACCCAGGCAGGCCAGGCAGGTATTTCATCAACACTGCTCTCAAAACGGCAAACGAAAATATCGTGAGGAAGCCGTCCAAGAACCAAAAATTCGAAAGACATGTGAAATCCACCAACCCGCACTGGGCCCAGTGGTGGGTTACTACAGCCCACTCACTCTCTGAGACAGGAGACCTGTGTTCCATCAGAGGAAACATTGTAGGCTGATTATGCTTATGCGTATCCATTTGTAACAATATTTAAGTCATGGAGTTTCTTGCCCGTTCTTCTCCATAGGAACCTACCACGCTTAGGAATGGGCAACAGGCTTCATCTTTCTGACTGATCGACTCCTCGACACTTCAAAAATGCACGTAATTAGTTTAATTGATATAAGTGCTTTGAGTTTTTTTTTGTGACCTATTGAGCCAAAGAATTTAATTCGAGTTCCAATAGTTGGCTTCGAATTATGAGTGAAACTTTCAGCGGCGACAGACCTTTGTATTTATGAAATGCCAAACTACTACATAGTTTGTTATGCTTAGACGTAACCATATTTTTGGTGACATTCCCACTTTGTGGGTCAGACAGTATTCAAAGTTTTTGACTTTGGAAATTGTATAATACTTTGACTTTACTATAGCTTACCAGCCAGCTTATCCTGAAAGGGTTAACTGATGTTGAATGAGTGTTTTCTGAAATGACGTTCAGTAGGTGGCAGCACTGAGACGTCAGGTCCGGGCACCTGTAAAGTGTCAAAGCGCCTATATTTTCTTTAGTCGTTATTGAATGATGGACAAAAGAATGAAAAGGATAATGAATGTCATCATATATCTTATATTCTTTGTCAAAATGGAAGACCTCTTGTCAAAATGGCGCCAACTGGTGGCGTAAATTTTCATGAAACCTCATTCACTTAGGTATCGTTCTTAGTAATAATTATCTTAATCTAAAACATATTTATCTAGATTAGGTATTAAAGGAGAAGCGCTAAGAACTTTTAATATTCGAACGTTTTTCGCAATATACAGGTCAGATTGTTAGTTGATCGAAATATCATTTGCGACCGTAACAAATATGTATTTAAATTTCCTTTATTTCATTATAAGTAATTAAGTATACATAAAAATTATATTTTAAAATATTAGAATAAGTATAAAAACATTTAAAAATATAAAGAATAGTAGCCCGCCGGTATCGGGAACAGGGTCCAAGCTACCGGCGGTCAGGGCTCCAGAGAGAGGAACCTCCTAAAAATGCGAGCCATGTCCAGAAGTACCGCTTTCTGAATCAAGCCCTTAATCCAGCTGCCCAACGAGAACCTCCTTAGGTGTTGGTCGAGGCTCTTGGCAATTAAACCATTGGCTGATACGACTATCGGCACAATGATTGCTGAGTCCACATCCCACATGTCGACAACCTCGCGGGCCAAGTCAAGATACTTCATTTGTTTATCTTTCTCGGCTTTCACGAGGTTCCCGTCATGCAGGACCGTTATGTCAATAATTACTATCATTAAAATAAAGTTTGAATTTCGCAGGCTACCCCGGCTTTCACCTTAACTAGTCGTAAATTTATAAATGTTAATTAAAAATTGCTATGATTAAAGTGAGTTTGCCCTAATAAAATACATTCACACAATTATTGTTATCTATATTGTAGGTATTTTGCAAAAAGAGGATTATTTTTCAGTTTCTCTATATTGGTTGTTCGTTTTTTCCACTTTCAATATAACAGAGAGAGATTATGTCTGGACTTTAAAAGAGACTGCGACCTCTGAGTTTGTTTCGGCCTTTCTTCTCAGAGTAGTCAGATAGGAAACGCCGGCCTCATCTAGTTTAAAAAAATATGATTGACGTGTAAAAGTGTTTGTATAAACCTACTAACATAAATAAAATCATTTATCATTTAACACTTCAGCTTTGCTTCAATGAATGAAAATTATAAAAAAATCTTTAGAACTCTACAAGACTCCTACCTACCCTGTAAAAGGGAAGCGTGAGTAGCACAGAAACAGTCGATTCGCTCCGGAATGCAATATCTTTGAGCTAAGACCGAATAACTCCGAGGAATTCCGAACGAATGTACCTACTAGTTATCTACGACTAGATGTATACAGGGTGACTTTTTTAACAGATATGGTACTGTGGCTGTGCCAGCTTTACAAAGATTGGTTGCTAAAATTATAATATTTTATAGAAAAATAAACTTGGTAAATATGCCTTACATACTACTTTTGTTTCGTTTACGTTCATAAATCTGGTTTGTATAGGCACGCCGGTTGCGAGTACTATGCACCTGACTTTTCTGAAGAACATCACGAATAAGGATATGTCCTCCTCGGGCATCCTCCCGGCAAATTCAGATGAATTTCTTGCTACTAAACTCATTATATTTAACCCAAGTTATAACCAGCCTGTATATACGAGCTGGTGTTTTCAACTGTCATGCTGTAAAACAAATAAGGCAGTTTCTTGTTTAATACTTCCTTCCTTAAAGCAAAACCGAGGTGTTTTATTAGTTAGTCGTTAATTATTTAAGGCGCTATGACCCGACAGAGACCGCGCTTACTAGTTTTTTGAATCCTTGGGAAACATAAAAAAACAGTTTAAAAAAAAATCCCCAAAAAAAGAAATAGGTACATATATCTTAGTAGAGAAAATACATAGTTATTATAATTATAGATACAAGATTATTAATCGGTTCGCGACATCGCGGAAGGTAAACGAGACACAATAGAAATTTTATTGTTATGACGTCTATAGACGTCAAGCGCGCACGAAAGCGTTAATTTTATATTTCACTTTGGTATTTCTATTTTTTAACCGTCCTTTTTTATGCTTTATTTTTACATTATTTTTTTTGGGGTGGTTGGGATCTACCTCCTAGTGGTCCACCACGGGTTTGCCTGTGGTACGGCTGAACGATCCCACTTAGCGATGGTAGGCTCCGCAAGGGGCCGCCTGGCTCGCGACCACCATCCCACCGGAGTCTGGCGCCAAGCAGCTTGCTGTGTTCCGTCGGTGTGTGGGAGTGCCAGTGCCTTTGGGGGAGAAGAAGTACACTTACACTTCTTTTATTCGACGTCTCCTAAATTTCCTTATTAACCTGACGTCTCTTACCAGTAAATTAACTACATAACTTTCAAATTTTGAGTTTACTAAGCCAAATAGTTTTTGAGGGATCTAAGCTATAGTATAGTATGGGACGCATCTTTTGAGTGTTTCTGTAAATCAACAAACTATCACTAACTATTATTAAAATAAAAATAGAATAAAAAAAATACCTATGCGATACGTGGGCAAAGCCACGGGTACAGCTATAGTTTATAAAGAAATTTTTTTAAAGTTATTTGCAATATTATTGTTAATTCAGTGTACCCTTGGGATCCGCTGCGGAATTACGGGAAGAAAAGTTTTTTGTTGTATAGGTATTAAGTCTGGGCAACATTTAGGCTATAATTTATTTTGGAAAATGGAACATCTGATGCAGAACCGCAACAGACCAGCTAAAGTATACGAGATATAAAAATGGTGCCATAGCAAAAAATATTCCACGTGAAGAGTGTTTACTGCTGTGAGAATAAAGAAGATCTGGAACACCTGTTGTGGAACTCCAAAGCCCAGCGACACTATAACATCACCCCCGGTGCGACACTGTCACTTATGCAAAAATGTAGTTTTTCGGGAGAAGCATTTAAAACTTTGACACCTCACAAAACAATGACTTAAGAATATATAGATGAGATGAACAGCTTATGCTGTCTCCCAGTGGGGTGATGATAATCTGGTCTCTTTTAGTGCCACCAAAACACAGGCGTGTCTTTTTCACCATGGGATCTGGAGGCAAAAGTCCTCGCGCACATGTGGGAGTGGCGCGAGGAGGCAGGACGCCGGGGCGTAACTCCGTTGCCGCGAGAAATCGCGGCACGGCGGACAGAGCTCCGGCAGGATCTCATGGCGGCATGGAGAGTGCGATTGTCGCAACCCAGCGCTGGGCATGCCACAATTGCGGCAATAAGTCCCTTCTTTGAGGAGTGGCTGGAGAGGCGCCACGGCGTCCTCACCTTCCGCCTGACGCAGGTCCTCACCGGACACGGGTGCTTCGGGAGGTACCTGTTCGGGATAAGGCGGGAGGAAACGCCCGGGTGTCACCACTGTGTGGATCGCCCGGAGGACACGGTGGAGCATACGGTGGAGGTCTGCCCGGCTTGGGCGGAGCACCGCCGTGTCCTCGCAGAAGCGATCGTCGGCGGCGATCTCTCGCGTCCGGCCCTGGTCCAGGCCATGGTACGGAGCGAGAGTGCATGGGAAGCCATTACCTCCTTCTGCGAAGCAGTAATGCTCGTGAAGGAGGAGGCGGGACGCGTGAGGGAGAGGCAAGCTTTGCGCCCTCACGCCCCTAGTCGCCGCAGGAGACGCCCTGGGCGTCGGGAATTGGCAGCCGATTCCCGGCCACCGTAGGCGCGGGCTTGCGGACGGCGAGCAATGGGTAGCTCGCCGTCCGGTAAGGACCAAGCCCGAGTCGACGGCGCGTCGTGTTCCACGCGCGCCTCAAAGAGATGTCAGCACTATTGACGGGGTCCGCTAGGGCCGATGCCAGCTAGGGTTGCGGGATGTTCGAAAGAGTTACCGTGGCCCCGGCACAGGCAACAGAAGGAACACGGGTGGGTTTTAGTCATTAAAAGTCTGACACGCCCTCCCGCTCCGCCCAGAGCAGGAGAAGTCATTTGATGATTTACCATCCACAAAAAAAAAAAGAAAAAAAAAGTGCGTTACAATTCATAGACACCTCACTCAATATAACTTTTGCCTCAAACTACACCAGCAGTCATCCCTTTATAATTATAGTATCAACGCGAAGGTACAAAACCCGTGGCAAGGGAGTCCAAATCGCACTTGTTACTTGACTAGTGGCATGATTATCTATACAAATAAATAAAATTGACGTGTCTGTTTGTAATGTCAAAATAACAACTTTTTACTAAATGCATATGAAAGTACATATAAACGGTACTTATAACAAAAAAGCAATTTCAAAATTTTTTGTCTGTCTGTCTGCTTGTTCCGGTTAATCTCCGAAACGGCTGGACCGATTTTAACGGAACTTTCGCTGGTAGATAGATGATGCTACGGCGGGTAACGTAGGCTACTTTTATTTTAGAAAAATAATTAGAGTTCCGAGCAAAAAAATTAAAACCCATGAAATTATGAACAACAAGTCGGATTTGAAAAATTCTTTTTACATTTTTGGTAGCCCAATTCTCGACGATAGTTATTGGTTATTTATTATCACGCTATGACCCTTCGGAGCCGAGCAAAAAGAAAAAAGTCAGAAAGAACACTAAGCGAAAACGAAGTAATAGCGCGGGCGGGCGATGCAATGCGACGGGTCGGGGGACGAGGGAGTTTTATTAAAATGTGGCTGTTCTGTTAGTATTATTGTGTATCTTACGACTTCTACGCGAAGGAAGTCGTCGGGCACAGCTAGTAATTTATAAATACCGACATACACACACATCATACACGTATGAAAATAATCAACTAATCTGGTATTGAAACAATTGTTACAAAGTAAATAAGAAAAATCTTCAGGAAATGGTGTTTTAAGCACGTTACAAAACGTTTTGGCAAGTCTAAAAATACTGGGCTAAGAAACTCGACACAGCTCTAAAATAAGCATATAACATATGAATGTTAAAAGGCTAGGCAGATGATGATATCTGCCTGCCCTTTCCCAACTATATTGGGGTCGGCTTCCAGTCTAACCGGATGCAGCTGGATGAGGTAGGAGGTCAGTTCTCGTCAGTGTTCACTCCAGCCGGCCAATAAAGGCAAGCCAGAGATGAGGAACATGACTTCTCCCGGGAGATACGTACGTGGGGTCGCTACTGCCCAGCAGCTCGCCACAAGCTGCCCTGCGGGTTTCTGTATCTCTCTTGGTCTGGCTCCTCACCCTAGACCTGTCCCGGCAAAGTAACTTCTACTGGCACAGACCTAGAGTTCGGAGCGCGCAAGCCCCACCACGACGTCAACGTAGAGATACGGCGATGGGGTTATTATTATTATATTTGTATAAGACACCTACTTTTTTAAGCAAAGTCAAAGAGCGGTCTGTGTAACTAGCTCAATCAATTTAACTTGTCTCTGTCCACTGCTGAGTATTTAAAATATACTTGTTACTTTGTATATTTTTTATTGTAATAACTTATATTGTTTTGCATTCTTTGTTAAACAAAAATCAAATGTATTGTATGAATCATTTTTTTTAAATTTTAACTTAATTTTTACTGCAGCGCAAAGATCTTTGTCCATACAGAGAAGGCACGAGCATTGATTAACACACTTGTTCAATAGCGATTTCAGACTTAAGTATATCAATTATAAGTCTTTGTGGAGCTTGCGGCTAAGTAATAACAGCCGCACGGGTGGATCGATCAGGTTAAGCTACGCTTACCGCGGTTGCTCCGTGGATGGGTGACCATCTTTACATGCCAAAACCCCTCCATGCATCGGAAAGCACGTCAAGCCATTGGTCCGGCTGTCGTTCTTGATACTTTGACAGTCGTTACGGGTCGTCAGAAACCCGAAAGTCTGGTATTTTAATACCCAGTAACTGGGTTGTGGAGGTCAGATAGGCAGTCGTTTCATGTGAAATACTGGTATTCAGCTGCATCCGGTTAGACTGATTAATTATAAATCCTGCAGCTTAATTGCCACACACTTAGGCCCGTTGTTGGTACGGTTTCTTTACGGTACGGCGCCTAGACGCACCGTAGAATAATCGAGTGAGCTTGTAATGCTTGTATATGACACGGCAAACCACCGGTTGTACGGTAAACGGCTACGGCGCCACACCGTGGTGTCGCCGTGTCTCTCAACGAACTTCCATAGTGATCATTACAACACTGTGACCGAGCCTACACACGGCGAATCAACTATAGTTTTTCACTCCAAAAAAAGTGTGCAACGGGTTTTATAATTGCAATGCCTTTCAATATGATAATTCAACAATATTTCATTGTGTTGTCAGTAATTTTTCAAACGTATGAAGCAAGGGATGAGGAATTTCATTCAACATCTGTCAAATTGTGATTGCAAGCATGCTACGCATTTGAGGGGCCGGTTTCCTCACGATGTTTCTCTTCGCCGTTCATTGAAGTCAGTGATGTTCAAAATAAACTTACTATTAGTATTTAAAAAAATAATTGCAGGATATACAACAGGTCCAGGAATTAATGCACAACCTCTTAAGGAGTCATTGTACTCATCATTATGAACAACTTTTACTATGAGACCAAACCTGAAATCGCGAAAAAAATAACCTGCTGTTACCTACATTTTGTCAAAATGTACAATGACCCCTAAAGAGGTTGAGCGTTAATTCCGGGACATGTTTTATACTTACCTATAATTTTGTGACCTAAAGACATTTGTATCAATGAAAATGTCCTATTGATAGCAGGATCTAAGCTTAGCTTTTAAACCTCTACACCATGACAAGGCGATGTACGTAAAATTTAAATAACGCAATAAGTATACAAATAAATACGTAATGTTGTACCGAATCGCCATTTTATTTCTGCTACGTCACATCCGCTGGATGTCAAAGGGAATTCTGAAAATTTCAATTTAAAACGATTTTGGTGAATTGCATCCGGTTTCAGAGGAGCTACGATCAAAATGGGGTGGACTTGGTAAAAATAGATTTAACTGTATTCCTTAGAGACGACAATACATTAAAACTCTGACAATACTAAAGCATAGCATTATTATGAAACTATCAAATAAATTGCGACTGATTAGTTGCCGTCAATTTCTATTGTAGTAATATTGACAATCGCTTCAATTGCATTTTGGACGGTCAATTCGAAATTGGCAATTGCAATTGATGGTTTCGGAAACCCTTAACATCGAAATTGAAAACGTAGTGCGGACAGATCTGACCTTAAGGCTTGTCTCCCAGTGGGGTGATGATAATCTGGTCTCTTTTAACGCCACCAAAACACAGGCGTGTCTTTTTACCGCTAAAAGGAGTCGCTTCTATCTAACTCCTACTTTTCGGGGTACACCTGTTCCTGTAACTGATCGGCTCGGGCTCCTAGGCATGGAGTTGATATCATGTCTCAACTTCGGTGCCACCATCGAGTACAAAGCCCAAACTGCGGCCAAGAAACTGGGCATCCTAAATAAGGTGAAGTGATAGTTTACGCCTGGACAGCTTTTAACTCTCTACAAAGCGCAAGTCCGATCCTGCATGGAGTATTGCAGCCACCTTTGGGATGGCTCAGCTAAATACCAACTTGTCGCGCTTGACTCAGTGGCACGTAGAGCTAAGAGGCTCATTGGCGACGTAAGACTGGTGGATGCCAAGCTTCACAGCTTGGCTCATCGCCGCAAGGTTGCCTGTTTGTCGGTCTTCTACAGATTATCCTTCGGTGAGTGTGCTCAAGAACTCCACGACCTCATTCCGCCGGCCCCCTTCTACCATCGGACATCTAAACGCACTGCAGGTTACCATTCCTACCTAGTTGATATTCCACCAATTCGCACTAAGCGTTTCCAAATGTCTTTTGTGATGCGCATAGCAAAGAAGTGGAACTCTCTGCCTGCGTCTGTGTTTCCGAACGCATGCAACCCCGATCTCTTCAAAGTGAGAGTGAACAGGATTCTTCTGGGTAAGCTCGCTCCATCGTCGACTTTGTCTCTGTCATCTCTGACCTAGACTAGAGTCAAGAGCAAACCTATCTAAAAAAAAAAAAAAAATTATGATATGGATTATTATGCGGTTTTCACAAGTCTGCAATCGTCAACACGCATTAAGCAAGCGTGGTGATCAATGCTTGTTCCTACTCTGTATGAGAAGAGGTCTTCCAGCCAGGGGGACTGCGAGATGTTATTTTTTATTGTAAAACCTAGCGTAAAGACGACGAGTCGATAGACTACCTATTGTTAAATCCAGATAATCATTTATTTGCTCAAACGTGAGTACAATAGGTAACTACATACATACAACACAAATTTTCAGCACGCAAGAGCTGTAAAAAACATTAAAACTGATCACCACGTTTACGACCGGACAGGTCCAATCAATGTGTGGTTCTTTCCTCAAAAGACCAGTCTTCACATGATCTGACCACGATTATGTCTGGACTTTAAAAGAGACTGTGACCTCTGAGTTTGTTTCGGCCTTTCTTCTCTGAGTAGTCAGATTAAAACGCCGGCCTAATCTAGTTAAAAAAAAAAATGGTTGACGTGTAAAAGTGTTTGTAAAAATCTACTTCCAGAAATAAAATCATTTATCATTTCATTTACCTTAGACAATGGCATGCACATATTCATAAAATAATGTCACTCCGAGTCAAATTATTTAAAAACTAGTTGTGCCCCGCGACTTCGTTCTCGTGGAAGTCGTAAGATACGCAATATACTAAAATAACAGCCACATTTTAATATAACTCCCTCGTCCCTCGACCCGTCGCGTTGCATCGCCCGCCAGCGCTGTTACTTCGTTTAGAACAATATTTTTTTTAATGCTCGGCTCCTAAGGGTCGTAGCGTGATGTTAAATAAGCAGCCTATAACAATCCTCAAGAATTGGGCTGCCAAATGCAAAAAGAATTTTTCAAATCCGACCTTTTTCACAATTACTTGGGTTTAATTTTTTTTTCGCGCAGAAGTCTAATTATTTTTCTAAAATAAAATAGCTTATGTTACTCCCCGTTACAACAGCTATCTGCCGGTGAAAGTCCTGTCACAATCAGTCCAGCCGTTTCGGAGATTAGCCAGAACAAACAGACAAACAGACAGACGGAAAAAAAAATTAAAAATAGCTTTTTTGTTATAAGTACCTACCGTATACACGTTCATAACTATGCATTAGTAAAAAGTTGTTATTTTGATATTACAAATAAACACTTCAATTTTATTTATTGGTATAGAATAGATGTATTTTCACTTACTGTACTTAGGTACTCTAAAATTCATAGCTCTTCACAACGATTCAATTCGACATAGTTTTAAAAATCTTCCAAATGCCGGACGATACCGGACAACCGGAATGCGACCCCATATTGCAGGACCCTCATTATTACCTGAAACCGGATCCGGTCCGGAATAGCGTGGGAACCGGATTTTCATAATATGTTGATGTAATAACATAAAATCACGCCTGTATTTCCCGAAAGGTTAGGCAGAGGTGCACCCATATTTCGCCAACTCAAATCACAAGTCCCATGTAATAGGGGGCCAGCCTATTGCCATCTACCGGGCACAAATCCATACTCCGGGCTGCTACTGAGAAATTCCAGATGGAAAAACTCAATAACATTTTGCCCGACTCGGGGATCGAACCTAGGACTTCATGCTCAGCATTAGCGCTTGCGACCACTATACCAACGAAAATATAGTTACATATAGCATATGAAAGTATACACGGTACTTACAATAACTTTTTTTTAAATATTTTGTCTGCCTGTCTGTTTGTTCCGGCTAATCTCCAAAACGGCTGGACCGATTTTGACTGGACTTTCACAGGCAGGTAGCTGATTTTATAAGGAGTAACTTAGGCTATTCTTATTTTAGAAAAAGAATTAGAGTTCCGCGTAAACAAAACTAAACCCATGAAATTGCGAACAAAATCCGATTCAAATAAGGAATTAACTATTGGCATCCACGCGGGCGAAGCCGCGGGCAACAGCTTGTTTATAATATTACTGTAAAGATAATTATAAACCTTCCAGAAAAAAATCTCTAAATGATGAACTAAAATCCATTGCGTAGTTAAGAAAAACAACGCGGTTACACGAAAAACAACTTTAACTTAATTGTATAGAAGTGGATTTATTGAAATAGTGTCAACCTCCCAATTGAATAAACCTACCAAATCCTTCAACGGAAAACACAAGACATGGAAGTGATTATATAAACTTTAATTCAAGTCTCAACCCACGACACCATGACATGACCAAACGCTATGCTTTGTCACTTTCCCCATCAAGAACAATTAGTCACCAGCTAGGCATCGAACTGTGAACTTATTGTTAATTTGTCACACTACATCGGTCTATGGGGTGTTGAGGTCAAAGACCTCAATTGTTTAGCCTGACAGAAGTTACCTAAGAAAGGAATAGGAATCAATGCCCAGGTTAATCTTTCATCTATGCATACAAATAAATAAAACTGAAATGTCTATTTGTAATGTCAAAATAGTAGCTTTCGGTATACTTATAACAAAAAACAATTTTTGAGGTGAAAAATTCTTTAGGTGCGATAAGCACTTTTTGTTAGGGGAAAATCTTGCGGTTTCGCAACATGCAACATGTAACATGCGACATACAGCAAGCGACATGCAACATCCAACATGCTCCAAAGAGTTTTTGTTTGTTTGTAATGGAAAAACTGAAAAAATACTAAACCGATTTTAAAAATTCTTTATCCTATAGAAAGCTACATTATCAGCGAGTAACATGGGTTGCATATTATTGTCAAAAAAATTAGAGATCCCTGCTAAAATTGCAATAATGTAATAATAATAAATAATAAAAATCTTTATTTCCAGTTTTACAATTTACATGTACCATTTAGTATACATTCCATATGTATCCTATAAATTGTAGGTTTATACAGAGTTAAAACCTCCGACACCCAAGCTAAGATTAAACTTGTGTTATGGGTGTCAGGGCTCTCAAGTTGACACAAGGTAGACAATTACGAATTCAGAGTTTTATGTTTCAGGAACTGTTGACAGAAAAATAAAAATAAAAACTAAAAACAAACATTTTAAGCAAAAACAAAATAAACTAATCAAGGAGAAAACCATCTGTATAGTGTCACTGCATGTGTTGTGTTGTGTTGTGCATTGTTGTACGGTGTTTTGTTGTGTAGTGGTGTTGTATTGTATTGTGTAGTGTGTTGGAAAGGTGGATGTATTTAATGATGTGTCGGACGGGGTACTGTTTGAGTGAAAAGGGATATCGACAAAGCTACGTATTAAGGATTTTTTCAACCTCGTCATAGCTAAGGGTTATGATCCATTTACAGACCTTACCTTTACAATCAAATTTGTTTAACGTGTAAATGTTACATTGTTTATTAACAAAGTTGTACAAGCGACTACCAAGGATTCTAAAATGTCGTTCTGCGAGTTTCGTTCTTCGCCTCTCTATGGGACACACGTCCGTGGTCCTACGTTTTGTAGTACGTAATGTAATGTCGTGTACGTTATGTCTACGTAATGTAACCCAAGGTATAAAAAATTTGCTTATGAAAGTTATTATTTGGCGTGCGCTGCGAAAACACTAAACACGCTGATATAAGGGACAGCCCTCCGCAGACTGATGGGGTGAATTCAGTATATCATACTAACATGACCGGTACATGAAATTATTTCAGGAACGTTATGGGTATCCAATAAACCTGATATGTTTTATTACCTCACACGCAATGTATCGTTACCGTGGCAAAACACGCGTAGCTAACGGCAGCGCAGCGAGCCTTCAGCCGCCGAGTATTTCAAGATGTATTGCTAATTTTTTTGATTTTAGCTGTTTTATTTGCATAAATGGAGTGCTGCGTACAGAGAATGTAATTTTACATTGAAATAAAGGAATATAGGGTTAATGAATTGAATTATTAGATAAAACATCACGACGAGATTCACACATGGTTTGCACTCAGTTTTATTGGATCTACCTACGTTGTTTGGATTAGAACCGTTAACGACTGTCCGCTTTGATTTGTCTGTAATAAAAGTCGAATTTGTGCCCAGCTCGTGTAATCCCTTTGATTATTATTGACTGACCGAACCTTCTCCCAACTATGCTGTTTAGATGGAGCGACTGCCTATCTGACCTTCACCATCCAGTTAGCCGAGCTCGCACGGACGTAAAAATATCACGGCTATTTTTTTTTCGCGCACTGGATTTTCAACGCTCTGCTTGGCGCCGAGAGTTGAAAATCCAGTGCGCAAAAAATCCTGCCGCGATATTTTTACGTCTGTGCAAACGTCGAGTTACTGGATGACATGATACCCCTTGATAAGACTGGTTGTCAGACTTTTGGGCTTCTGACGACACGTAACGACTGTATAATATAAGGTGGAACAGGACGATTGACATTCCTTTAAACCACGTAAAGAGAATCATGTTCTTTACCCGTATACAAAAAAATCAATCAAATCCAATGAATACTTTAGCCACAAGAAATTATTATTCATTTTCTTATTTTTCAACATGATGTAGATCTGAGTCCGTAATAATAGGTAACTATTGTCGCCGCCGCACCCCGCACCCCGCACCGTTCCGTTGGTCAGTGACTTTTCGTAGATAAAGCGTGTTTACTTTTTATGCAGTTGATTCTGCTATTTATTTTGTTTGAAAACTGCAATTTTTAATTTTTTATTAACTAATAATCTTCGTGTTTTAAAATGTTTCGATGGACTAGTACTGTGCTTGTTTTTATTTAATGTCGTACATCCAGATCCACGTTGTATACTACACCAAGGTTCCAATGTAACAGGTAGGGGGCGAAATAATTGTTACAGCGGACTGTTATAGTATGTACCATCGCGGACATTTGCAATGAACCAGTTTTCAACCTTATTTCCTTAGTAAAGTCGTTCACTACAAGTGTGCACGGTGGTACAAACTACTGAGAAATTAATTCCTTTTGAAATCATCATCTGCCTAGCATTTTCCAAACGATGTTGGGGTCGGCTTACAGTCTAACCGGACGCAGCTGAATACCAGTATTTTACATGGAGCGACTGCCTATCTGACCTCCACAACCCAATTACTGGGTATAATTCGATACTCCTTGGTAAGACTGGTTGTCAGACTTTCGGGGTTCTCACGACCCGTAACGACTGTCAAAGATTCACGAATGATAGCCGGGACCAACGGCTAAACGTGCTTTCCGAGGCACGGAGGGGTCTAGGTATATAAAGATGGTCACCCATCCACGGACCAACGCGGCAAGCGTAACTTAACCTAATCGATCGACTCGTGCGGCTGTTAATACTTAACCACAAGCCCCACAATTCCTTTTGAAATAAACCCAAAAATAAACTTTAAACGATTTGACTGCCTCGATCGTCTAGTGATTGAATCTGCTGAGCGTGCGGTTGGGTCGTACATTCGATGCTGGGTTTGGGAAATGTGTGATTAGATAGATAAATCATTTATTTAGTGCACACCAAAGTAATAGAGCAACACACAAAAGAACAATTAAATTTTATGATAAAAAATTACATGAATGTAAAGCAAATACAAGGTGCCAATTATCGCCCGGGTGTCACCACTGTGTGGATCGCCCGGAGGACACGGTGGAGCATACGGTGGAAGTCTGCCCGGCTTGGGCGGGGCACCGCCGTGTCCTCGCGGAAGCGATCGGCGGCGGCGATCTCTCGCGTCCGGCCCTGGTCCAGGCCATGGTACGGAGCGAGAGTGCATGGGAAGCCATTACCTCCTTCTGCGAAGCAGTAATGCTCGCGTAGGAGGAGGCGGAACGCGTGAGGGAGAGGCAAGCTTTGCGCCCTCACGCCCCTAGTCGCCGCAGGAGACGCCCTGGGCGTCGGGAATTGACAGCCGATTCCCGGCCACCGTAGGCGCGGGCTTGCGGACGGCGAGCAATGGGTAGCTCGCCGTCCGGTAAGGACAAAGCCCGAGTCGACGGCGCGTCGTGTTCCACGCGCGCCTCAAAGAGATGTCAGCACTATTGACGGGGTCCGCTAGGGCCGATGCCAGCTAGGGTTGCGGGATGTTCGAAAGAGTTACCGTGGCCCCGGCACAGGCAACAGAAGGAACACGGGTGGGTTTTAGTCAGTAAAAGTCTGACACGCCCTCCCGCTCCGCCCAGAGCGGGAGAAGTCATTTGATGATTTCCCATCCACAAAAAAAAAAAAAAAAAAAAAAAAGGTGCCAATTATACAAAAAAGGCTCGGAGGAAGAAGAGGAGTTCGTGGCTAAGTAATAACAGCCGCACGGGCCGATCCATCAGGTTAAGCTACACTAGCCGGGCTTTTTTTTTTTTTTTTTTTTTTTGTGGATGGGAAATCATCAAATGACTTCTCCCGCTCTGGGCGGAGCGGGAGGGCGTGTCAGACTTTTACTGACTAAAACCCACCCGTGTTCCTTCTGTTGCCTGTGCCGGGGCCACGGTAACTCTTTCGAACATCCCGCAACCCTAGCTGGCATCGGCCCTAGCGGACCCCGTCAATAGTGCTGACATCTCTTTGAGGCGCGCGTGGAACACGACGCGCCGTCGACTCGGGCTTGGTCCTTACCGGACGGCGAGCTACCCATTGCTCGCCGTCCGCAAGCCCGCGCCTACGGTGGCCGGGAATCAGCTGCCAATTCCCGACGCCCAGGGCGTCTCCTGCGGCGACTCCCAGGGCGTCTCCGCGCTAGCCGGGCTTGGTCTGTGGATGGGTGACCGTCTTTACAAAACGCAATACCCTTCCGTGCCTCGGAAAGCACGTTAAGGGTCCGGCTGTCATTCGTAGATCTTTGCCATTCGTTACGGGTAGTCACAAGCCCGAAAGTCTGACTACCACCCTTACCAAGGGGTATCGTATTACCCCCAGTAACTGGGCTGTGGAGTTCGGATAGGTAGTCGCTCCACGTAAAATACTGGGATAATGGTATTCAGCTGCATCTGGTTAAACTGGAAGCTGACGCCAACATAGTGACCCTGACTCTAAGATAGATAATCGCCGAGTGCACATTGAACTAAATAACATCAATTGGAGTATACCTCTTCAATACGGATGCCCAAATAAAATAGTTAAGTTACATTCATACTAGCTTTAATAATGTATATGATAAATGTAAATGTGCAATTAGTAAAAGCAGTTTCAGTTACGTAATACATGTCCTTGGGCCAATGAAAACTTAAAAAGTTGTGTATGAAGCGGGATTTATTGTTTAATATTTGGCTAAATATGAAAATAATCCACAAACAAGATTGTAGAAAATAGATATAAAAATAAAACAAACAAATACACAAATTAAGTTAGAAATAAACAAATAATGACGGAAGCTTCTCAAAATTTCAAAAAGAGCAAAAAGCTACCCTCCAGTCATCCTAAATCGAGTGAATCTCAATCGGGTGTATCAATTCAAGTACCTGGGGCACTTTCTTACCGACGACCTTAAGGACGATGCTGATATAGAAAGGGAGCGTAGGGCTTTGGCGATCCGCGGGAACATGCTGGCCCGGAGATTCGCCCGATGTTCAGATCAGGTCAAAGTTACTCTTTTCAAAGCGTACTGTCAGGGTCTGTACGCGGGTGGTCTATGGGTCAGATACACCAAAAGATCGCTAAATACACTGCGTATCCAGTTTAACAACATTTTCAGGATGTTTTTGGGACTTCCCCGTTTCTGTAGTGTCTCCGAAATGTTCGCGCAGACCCGGACAGGTGGCTTTCATGCCGTCATTCGTAAAAAGTTGCGTCTTTGGTGAGGAGGCTGATGGGAAGTCACAACAGCATCCTGAAAAGTGTTGCTGAGGAAGTGTATGCACCTATACGGAGGCATCTCGTGCGGGTGATGACTGAGATAGAGGATGGACACTCCGTGACACGTGGTCGTCCTCACGGTATGCCTCTCAGGTACATGCTGTACTAGTTGTGTGTGAGTCGTGTGTTGTTTTAGGATATATGTATGTACTAATATAATTTTAAGTGTGTTTACTAACAGAGGGACTTATGCTGTCTGAATAATAAATGATTTGATTTGATTTGAAAAAGATTTGGAGAATTTTGAATAGTTTATCCGGCAAAATGATGCAATGTATTGAACACGTTGTACTTATAACTTTTCAAACAAATCCATCAACATTGGCCAAGACTTTCATGGCTGAATTTAATTCTAATATAAAGAACATAAGAAACCCTTGCGATGTGCCTGTTTTAAACTAATCTAAGTACGAGATAGTTCCTGATAGGTCGATGGAGGTGAAACCAGCACGAGAAGATACGTTTGAACGAATCATCAAACAAATGAACGATAGGAAAAGCCCGGGTTACGACAGCTTACATGCTAAAGATGTCAAGTATACCTCAGCTAAACTAATTCCAGTTATAGCACCTTTAATTAATTGCAGCTTGCAGACTGGTACGTATCCCGACCTTTTAAAGATAGGGGTGATACGTCCAATACACAAAAAGGGCTCACGTGATAACGTCAATAATTATCATCCTATGACTACAGGGCAATTTTTTAATCACTAGCCAAATTTTCACAGGGTGATCTACCCATGAATATGTACAACTTACATTATAGGACCAACTCTGAAATCGCGAGAAAAAAATCTGCTGTTTCATACATTTTGGCCGAGTAGTTATTGAACTTTTGTATGAAACAGCAGATTTTTTTTTCGTGATTTTAGAGTTGGCCCATAGTGAAAGTTGTTAATATTCATGGGTAGAACACCCTGTGAAAATTTGGCCGGTTATTGATAACTAACCCTGTATACTGTCTTGTATAAATAAGATCTTAGAACGTTACATTGATAATGAGATAAATAACTTCTTGCAAACACACGGAATAATCAACAATAAACAATATGGATTACAGAAAAATACGAGTACGATACAATTATTACGAGAATTTACCAATAAAGGCAATAAACAGTTAAATGTTAAAAAACATGTTTCGACAATTTTTATAGCTTTTAGCAAAGCATTCGATATGCTCCGTTGTGATACACTTGTTGACAACTTGTCATAAAATAGAATAAAAGGGCCATTATTAAAACTATTAAAAAACTATCACTCACACAAACAGACACAACACAGTTAAAATACATAATGAGTATAGTACAAAGCTTCCATCCACGCAAGGAACGGCAGGGTTCAATCATAGGTCTGACAGAATACTTACTTTATATTAATGACATGAGTAATGACTTCAGGTTCTGGATACCAATTCGCAGACGACACGTGTATAATGGTCTCTAATAAAAACATCATGACGCTGAGGAGCCCCTACAACGTAACTTCGACCAAATGTGTAAATGGGCTCATGACGTAGGATTAGTAATAAACGCAAAAAAAAAAAAAATTGTTCACATACATTCATTACAGAATAAATGCTCCAGTATCCCTACAGTAATAGCACACAAACACACTTGCCTACATAGCTCGCCAAAGACTTGTAAATGCCCGTTATTAGAAGTAGTTGATAAACATATATATCCGTCTAATGCTTGATAGCCGATTCTGTTGGGGACCGCACTAAGATTACATAAGCAACAGACTGAGGCCTATTTTAGGTAAGCTTAGCATACTTAAATATACCTAAACTACCTTACGATACGCTTAGAAAAAAAATCTGCTGTTCCCTACATTTTGACGGGTTATTGCGAACATAAATGTAGGAAGCAGCAGATTTTTTTTTCGCGATTTCAGGTTTGGTCCTATAGTAAAAGTTGTTCATAATGATGAGTACAGTGACCACTTAAGAGGTTATGCGTTAATTATGTTACACCTTGCATATGGCCTTGGCAGACTCGGTTATCTTATCAACTACGGACTCAGCAGTTATGGGAGAACTTATCATACATACCTGACAGATATAAGTTACAACTAAGAATATTAAAAGTTATTACTCCAAAACATTTAAACAAGAAATTCAAAAACAGTGACGACGACCTCTTTGAGTATTGTAATGCTATGAATGTGAAAAAAGTGTCCAATAAAGTTGATTTTTTTAATAGTCAACAGACCTGAGCTGCTAACTGGCAAAACAAGACCTGACTTTCTGAGAACGATACCACTTACAAATAAATACATCCCACCAAAATTCAATAATCTGTACGGGATGAGGGTTACAGAATATTTAGTACCTGTTTTTATTAATAAACTTCCAGAAGACTTGCAAACGTTATACGAGACGAGTTTAAAAAAGTTATAAATGAAAATCAAAACGTTTCCTTAGACGCAATTTCTCTTAGTGTATACAATGTATTAATGTATCTATAAATTATTATCATCATTTATTATCATTGTCTTTATTTAATTAAATGCGAAATTTCTAGTATCGGTTTACCGGCTTTTATATCTTCGATCCACGGCACTGAGAATTTAATCAGGAAAATCCTAGCCTCGACACTGATTAATTTTGATGTGCCGTGCTTCACCGAGGCTACGGATGCCTGGAGACTCGCTTGCCCGAATTCAGATTCACCCGACAATCCATCTTCCCAGAGACGGTGGGATGAGCCGCTTTGTAGAGTAGTACAGAATAATTTACTAAACACGTCTGCTATTACTGCGGAGCGTGCGCGCCTGCTGGCTGTGGGTAAGTGGGAGTCGGGTCTGTGGCTTCATGCACTACCGTCGTCGAGCATAGGCACTTTGTTTGACGACACTACTTTCCGCCTCGCTGCTTCCCTGCGACTAGGAGCCCCTTGTTGCTCTCCTCATCGCTGTTACTGTGGCGAAGTTGTCAACAGCCTCGGACACCACGGCCTGTCTTGCAGCCGAAGTGCGGGTCGCATAGCGCGGCACGCGAACATTAATGACATCATCCGACGGACTCTTGTCACCGTCGGCGTCCCAGCTGTATTAGAACCCAATGGCTTGGCACGCGACGATGGCAAGAGACCGGACGGCATGTCTTTATTTCCATGGAAGGTGGGTAGGCCTTTAGTGTGGGACGCAACTTGTGTCGACACTCTTGCGCCATCCCATCTTCCCGGCTCGACGTGCTGTGCTGGCGCTGCTGCTGCGGCTGCGGAAAACCTCAAGCGGCGAAAGTATAATAACCTTATCGGTAATTATATTTTCGAGCCGTTTGGGGTTCAAACCCACGGGCCGTGGGGTCCGAGCGCTCACGGTTTGTTTAACGAAATCTCCAAACGGCTAGTTGACACTTCCCGTGACCCAAGGGCCGGCTTTTACCTTGGCCAGACGCTAAGCACTGCCATACAACGTGGCAATGCCGCCAGTCTCTTGGGTACATTACCAGTCGACAGCGATGCGGAGGAATTTTTCGACGCCATATTTTAGTTTGTGAATAGTTTTAGTTAAGTTAGGATATAATTTTGTTATTTTATTAATTAATTAGGTATAAGTTGTTATGTAAAATATTAATGTATTGAAAAATAGTAAATAAAAAAAACTCTAAAAAACAATTAAATACATATAAAATAATATTTTTAAATATTGAAATACAAAAAGTATAAAAACATTTAAAAATATAAAAAAAATTGTAGCGCACCGGTATCGAGAACAGCTACCGGCGCACAGTGTTTCATCCTGAACATGCTAGCTAGACAAAATTATTTATTGATGTTTTTTGTCTTATACGGCTTTCATGTGATGTCTTATTGCGTAATTCGTACAAAACACCCAAATAAAAGATGGTAGGTAGGTAACTAGGGTGACGATTTTTAAGAAAACAAAGATTACCAGTATAAGTTGTGTTTAATTAAGGCAAGTAAAGATAAATACAATATAAAAAGGGGCAACAACGCATAATATGGTTCAATTACTAATATCATAGCCACTAATTGCACAGTGGGACCTCATTACCTAACTTTATATAGCAAATAACCTTAAAGTACTTACATTCTTAAAATTTTAATTAGTAGATCGTAATTAAAGTAATTAAATAAATCGATATAATAATAACCTACAACGATACAATAGTCCGCTTCCTCATTCTACATCACTATTTTCTTCTGAAGAAGAATCTTCAATATTATAGTCAGAACTAACATTTAGACTAGAACTACTCATATTTACACTAGAATTTATATCTAAACTAGGGGGTATAATTAATTTCAAAACCTCCGAGGGAAGCTTACTTGTCGGTTTTTTGGGAATTTCTCGAAGGCTATTTATTACAGGATCAGATGTGATTATTAACATATTAAGTAAATCTCTATTCGTGGCAATACGTGAAACTTTTCGTGTATTGTGTTCTCGGAATCTTCTACAATCTTTATTGCGAGCTTCCTGAGCTTCCTCAGAAAGCTGCCCAATAGGTAGAAGAGCCGATTGCACAATATCGACACTGTGCACAAGAAGTTTGTGCACCGTAACTGGCATATAATACCACGAATAGAGACTAGGTATAATTTTTTTGTGTCCTGCGTTAAACTATTAAATTTTTCAATATTAATATCGTAACTCGAAGCTAACGTTCTACGAATGGTTCCAAAGTTCTTAATTAGGGTCACATCTAATCCTGTAATATCTGAAGCTAGTTCAGGATTCCCAAAAAACCGACGAGCAGTGTTTCCATCATTAGTATTTCCGAATCCAGGTTTTGGTTTATCTACTATCAAACCCATTTCCGACTTAAACCTATCTTGGATTCGAGCCGAACGCTGCTTCACATTTGTTTTGTCATTTTCATCTCGAAGTTGCCATTTTTTAACTTCGAGACGATAGCTTATGTGAAGCAAACATTCGAAGGAGCATATCCAAGCGTGAAGTGGAGAGATACCAAAACCCAGATTGTTCTTATTTACTACAAATTCCTTAGACTCATCATTCATAAACTTAGGAGTAGCCCCACAAATGTAGCACTTTTGAGCGGAGGAAGTTTCAGTCATAGAATTGCACACTTTACCGTCAATCATCGTGAATAGCAATTCATGTTTCACAGATACCTCATTACCATTTACATTACCGATTGTTGGTACCAATTGGTTTATTTCCTCCAAAACTTTGTTGGTTTCCGTTACAGTAAAGTCTGTTGTTTCTTTGGAGAAAATAAACTTAATTGGCCTACAATACATAGTAAAAGATGGTCGAGGATTCTGCCAAACAATGTTACCACTACTATTGTCACGTAATTGAAGCGGCACAAATGAGAATACAAATAAAAACTCATCGGTGTCTTCACTGTTTGCGAACTTTTGTTTGTAAGTGCTATGACCAGAACTTCCATCGCACCCCCACTTGCTTATAAGGGAGAATGATGAGTCAGGAGGCAAAGATCTGAATACCTCAAGCTGTGCAGAAATTAGACGTTCGACTGTTTTGTTTAACGCGGCTTGAAGTTTAATTTCTGCTCGAGTTTCGGTTACGAAAATCTGTTCCTCGGGGGGATAACAGTCTAATTTAGCCCGCCTAACACTATTAAATGAGGGAAATACCTTATGTCCCGCCTTCATGCTCCATTTTCGGGTTTGTTTGTAAGAATGGGTTGTAGCTCTGGCGTCCACATAGTAAGCCAGAGCTTCTTCCTTTGAAAGGCACCTTTGCGAATCAACACGCGAACTAATAGTTTTTTTCATGTCTTGACACTTCTCCGGGCTGTTGCTGGCGTCTCTAATCACACAGGCGAGATTTCGGTGCCCAGCCAACCGCGCTGAAATTTCAGCAGCAGCCACCAACTGGTTTGTATCCCGTTCTTGGAGTAAATCGTCGAGTCGCCTTTTTTTCGATTTATCGCTCAGGTCATCAAAAGTTTTAGTAGGACGACCACCCGGAGTGGATGTTGAGGGTTTGGGGTGGTGGACAATCACTTTACACTTGAAATCTTCTGCCAAGTAAGCAGAATGGTTGGCCAAGAAGCGTTCATGATTGCATCCGGAACTTTTCCATTTTTCAGCAAATTTTGAAGAAGTTCTGCTGATATGGTTCCTTAACTCTTTCATGGAATCATCGCTCATACCCAATAATCCGTGTCTGTTCCTTATATATTGATATAAAGCACTGGTTCGATTTTCTTTTGGGTGTTTACGCCATTCTTCCAAAAAGTCTATTTTCGAGATGGTTAATTCGATCTCTAAAAAAACAATAAAAAACATAGTTGTAATTTTTTGTGAATTTTATGACTACTAAAAATCAAAAGCTAACAGATAAAGCTATGATATATCAAAAAATCAACCTAGGGGAAAGAGGGGAGAGATAGTTTCTGGTCCATCAAACATTAAAAACGATTAAAAAATATTAAAATTTTGCAACATAGCGCGTCTTGTAAATGATGGGAAAAAACTATAGATACTTTAAGTATCAAAATAAAAAGTACATACCTTCGGCTACAAAATCCATCACAGTTTTTTTAACAAGTATAAAATTCACTAGCATATGACGTTTCTCGTTAGAAGCAAAATTGCAACTAATTAACACTTTACTTATCACTTGTTTATATAACAGCCCTCATTAGCTTATCAGTGATTGAAATGTGTGCAAAACATTTCTTAGAGCCGGGATAATGGGGATAATGGCTACATACTTAGATAATTAGTTCTTGGAAATTTGAAAGTGACTTTTGTCTAGTTAGCATATTCAGGATGAATCACAGTGCGGCGGTCAGGGCTCCAGAGAGAGGAACCTCCTTACAATGCGAGCCGTGTCCAGAAGTAATCCAGCTGCCCAACGAGAGCCTCCTTAGGTGTTGGTCGAGGCTCTTGGTGATTAAGCCATTGGCTGATATGACTATCGGCACAATGATCGCTGAGTGTACATCCCATATGTCGACAACCTCGCGAGCCAAGTCAAGATACTTGATTTGTTTATCTTTTTCGGGTTTCACGAGGTTCCCGTCATGCGGGACCGTTATGTCAATAATCATTGCGCGCCGCTCTATTCGATCCACCACCACTATATCAGGCTTATTGGCAACAATAGTCCTCTCAGTGATATAATATTATCATTATATATATATATATATATTTTTTGATATTTCTCGGCACCCTAGGGTCACGGACCTTTGGAAGGCATATGAGGGGCCGAAGCCAACTCGCAGAGGCCCGTTAGACGCTTTCAATGGAAATGAGGCACCAACCGACGATTATCCCTGTGCGTACTATGCAAGTGCACCCAAGGACAACCCCCGGTTGGTGTAGGACTATTGCAGGATATTGAGACAAAAAAAATTGAGCTATGGGTTTGGATGGTTAAAGTGGACTGGTTATCTAAAACTATGGAAGGACTATGGCCCCTGCCTGACCAATGTTTGATAAATACAATACACAGATAAAATGGCAGGGGGTGACTTGCACACTCAACAATGGGCCCCCGGAAACGGTCGCTAGCACATAGTGTCGTACGATAAGGGGGCATCATGTCCTGAGGTGCTTAAGAGGAGTGGAGAGGTATTCCACGGCTATCAGGACAATCCCGGAAGTACGGTCAAGATCCCTACCAGCACCTTACTGGACTACTTCCTTCCTCCGAGCACGTTTGCTCTTGCGAATCTCTACTCAAGCCAGCCAATAAAGGCAAGAATGAGGTGGGAGGTCAGTTCTTGTCAGTGTTCACTCCAGCCGGCCGATAAAGGTAAGCCAGAGATGAGAAACATGACTTCTCCCGGGAGATAGGGTACGTGGGGACGCTACTGCCCAGCAGCTCGCCACATGCTGCCTTGCGGGTTTCTGTATCTCTCTTGGTCTGGCTCCTCACCCTAGACCTGTTCTGGCAAAGTAACCTCTACTGGCACAGACCTAGTGTTCAGAGCGCGCAAGCCCCACCACGACGTTAACGTAGAGATACGGCGATAGGGTCGTTATTATTATCATCATCATTACAAAAGTATTTGATGTTTTTTTGTAGTAATTAACATTTTTGTAAAATTTAAATGAACGGCTCGCCAACACACAGATAGACCCTGAGAGCATTTCGTTGTGTGGCTAAAACCAAATTGTAAAATAGGCCGCGTTTTAGAAATAAAATTAATTATATAGTTAATATAATATATATAATTTGTATAATTTATACAAAAAGAGCCCAGGTTTTTCTGTTAGGAAATTCTTAGAATCAACCTTTAGCCTGGAATTTCACTGGTGGTTCCCTTCAAAATGGTTGAACTGAATGGTGCTGATTCATTCGTATGTTCATGAACGGGCGCCGTCTGTTGGGACTGTCATTTCTTATACGGATATAGTGATGATTACCAATGTTTTGATTTAGGTAAAAGAGCGTCCATGGAGTTTCATACACGTTCTACAACACTTTGAAATGGGAAATTAGCTTCATCTTTCCGATTGACTGACTCCTTGATAGATCAAAAGTGCCCGTAAGTGGTTTGATTTAAATAAATGCTCTAATTTCATGCCATCTAATCTCTTCACCACCCTTGGTTGACGGGTGGAGAATGGCTAAGGCATTAAGTCCGCCTTTGAACTTTTGTTGAGTGTGAAAAGTTTAAATAAATAAATAAAATGCTTTGAGTTTGAGCCCATAAAATTTTAATTTCAATCTGCCTCTGCATACATCTTCAAATAAAGCCGTGATATTAAGCCAATTCCCAACCTAATTCGCTGACCGACTCTCATTTCTTCAAATGACACAAATATACCTGCAGGTGCTAACCCCACCTTGCGACAGGTGTATGAGGTGAGCAGCAAAAACGTATTAATTCTTTGTTCTTCACCTGTTGAGCTTTATAATTACTACTATTAGTTACTGGTGGGTTAAGGGGGGGTTAAGTGAACTTGGTGGTTAGGGATGCTTAGGATTGTGGTCTCACGATGGGCTTACTATAGCTGAAAGGAGGGATTTTGTGCCTTTTAAGTTATTTTAGTCATTTTTATCTATGAGAACTGATATCTGTGTAATTGGTTGCTTGATTCCCTATAAATAAAAAAAAAACGTGTGTGGTCGCGGGACCCCCGTCAGGAACGAAGTTCCATTTCACTTATGATTTAAAACAGGAACAAAATTTTCGCAGCCGCCATCTTTGATTTAATTTTGCATTTTGACTTCACTATCGGCCTTAGCACCCTCGAAAACTATGAAAGCGATACCCATGATGAAAAATTTTAAAATTTTCGCAGCCGCCATCTTGGATTTACATTTTGGCTTCACTATCGTACTTCTTACTCCTAGCACAAGGCCGCGTTATAGAACTTCGTGCCAAAAAAAAATACATTCGTCATAAATCTTCTTTTATAAAAATAAAATTCTTTTATATTTATTCGTCATATGAATTGACTGAAATATTTTTTTCGGATGGTAATCGACACTACATCTAACAGTTTCTAGAACGAAAATCAACGAAGTGTCAACATTGAATGCATGTCAATTGATCTGATTGGCTGTTGTCGTTTCAGTCAACAATCACAGCAGTTGATATATATGTCTGACAACTAGTTAGCTTTACTTGTTGATTTTCTTTCCAGAAATCGTCATACAGTGAGTCTCGCACCAAACCATAATTAATATTCTGTTCCAGGCAAAAAAATCAATCCTTAAAAATCCTTGGTCTATGACGAGCTCCCCCTTAACGCCGCACGCGCCGCGCACCTGTCAGCGTCGCGTGCCAGGAGGCTGCATCTCAACGAGCTCATATCGTGTATGACGCAATACAAAGGCGGAAAGCGTTTTGTAGTAAGGTTTTATTCTATGTACATACATACATAACATTACGCCTGTATTCCCCGAAAGGTTAGGCAGAGGTGTACCTAATGTACCTATAGTACACCCACATTTTGCCAGTTATGTGTAAGTCCCATGTAATAGGGGGTAAGCCTATTGCCATCAACCTGTTATCTTATTCTAGGCACTGTGAAAAATGACACACGAATTTATAAAAATGTAATTAAAATAAGAAAAAGCATTGTATTTCGTAGTTTCATCCTTTGCATTTACAACTAATAACACCATGTTTTTCTAGTTTTTATCTGTATCTATACCTATTATAAACTTTACATGTCTGTTTGTGTGACCGTGTGTTTCTTCTAACCTTCGTGACGGATTTTGATGCGGTTTTCACGTTATATAATATGTTATAATACGGTTTATCCATACTAATATTATAAATTCGAAAGTAACTCTGTCTGTCTGTCTGTATGTTACCTTTTCACGCCTAAACTACTGAACGGATTTCGATGAAATTTGGCAAGTAGATAGATGGCATCCTGGGGAAGGACATAGGCTACTTTTTGTCTCAAAAATAACCCTACAGGGGGTGATATAGAGGATGAAAGTTTGTATGGGAAACCCTGCATTTTTTAAGTTAGGGATATGAAAATTCAAATTTATACTTTTGGTAGGAAATAAAGAATTATGTGGTTCAGCGTTTTTGAAAAATCATTCCCTAAGGGGGTAAAATAAGGGTTGATTTTAAAAATCACAAATAATATTAAAACTTTTGTGTACCTCTTTTTAAGAGATTTAAGGGATTGAAAATGTGGTTATAGTTCGTATCTTGACTTCTTGAGGTAACATTTTAGTCTTTATTTTTAACCGACTTTAAAAAAAGAAGGAGGTTCTCAATTCGATTGCATGTATTTTTTTTAACCGATTTGGAAAATTCTTTTTTTATATTGAAAGGACATACTTCCAAATTTGTCCCATTTTTATCAAAATCCAGTTCTGATGATAGAATCCATGAGGAACTGAGGGAACTCTGCAAATATTATATATATATAATATCAATTACGCATATAAATAATATCAATTACGTATTTTCATCAACAAGTCAAGCATTTGCATTCAAAAATATCATTTTGTGAAGCGGAACTGATGCAGAAGACCAAATATGTCCACGGGAACTCCTCAATGATAGTTATTTCACGGGTGGCGATATTTCGATTAAGATAGTTTAGCGACTAAGACGAAGTATATTTAAATAAATGGTTCTGATGAAAATGGTAGCATTGAACTGATCTGATGATGAAGCCGGAAGGTAGGCACCGGAACTCCGTAATAAAATAATGTATCCTAGCTGTGTTTGGGCTTATTGGAATTGTCATGAGATGTACTCTGGCTATAAATTATTTTAATGGTAATATGCTTCAAATTGCGCTACTTGAGTCGTATGTTATGTGTGGCCTTGATTGTCAGAAGAAAGATTTGGTCAACGATCTGTCATCGTGTGGTTGATTTAATAATTTGTTGGTGACGACGTCCAAACTACGCCTTCCAAACTTCTGACACGACTTAGCGCGACATATATTTGCCTTTTTGCAAAGTTTTTATTTGAAAGGGTATAGTCCTGAGGTGGTTGCATATAAATTTGGTCAAATTCTGTTGAGTGGTTTTTGAGTTAGCTTCAATAATACGTTTTTTCATGTTCGTTTCGTGTGTTTTTCGTGTTTTCCATTTAGTGTATGTTGATGATGTGATAATAACTTCCTGTCATTGTTATTTACTTAGAAAGTAGTGGTATATGAATTTGGGTGGGGTAGGTTCCACAACTAAAAAGTGGAAAATAAAAACTTATTTATAAAAAAAACCACCGACTTCCAAAACTAAAGTTATTTTTCGCTTTGTAATGTTTTTTTTTGGAAGTCGGTTGTTTTTTTTATTTTTTTATAAACAAGTTTTTGTTTAAATCGGTTCACTCGGTCAAAACTTATTTCATATTTGTTATTGAGCGGCATAATAGTTTTGCAAATTCTTTTTGCAAAGTCCTCCCGCCGCGTCTGTCGTTTATTTTCAGGCATCGACGGCCCATAGCATGTTATTATTACCAAAAAAAAAAACTTACAAACTATGTTAGTAGTAGCACACAAAAAAAACACAGTATCCAAATAGAGGAAGATTTATCAAGCCACATGTCTGACATGTAGCTTGATAAACCTATCCATTGTAGGCCCTTCTAACCTATCTGAAAAAATTCTTCAGTACGCTGTTGCTGCACTTTCTTGCGCATGATCGCGAAATAATCGTCCGTGTCGTCAGCGAACATCCCTGACACACTATAGTAACGCGGAAGCCTCAACAGCGCCCTGAAGGCATTGTTATATTGAATGCGCAGTGTGTTGTCAGCCTTTTGGGCATGATTAGCCCACAGACTGCTGGTGTAAAATATTTGACAAAACGCCTTAAAAAGCGTTATTTTAACCGGTAGGGCAAAACTTGGGTAATTGGTGATAGTTTTGTTTTTACTTGTAAAATTCGATTAATTGATCAGATTTTTTTTTTTAATTTACTGTGATATAGTAGACAAAAGAAGCTTTGCTAACTTATATCTAAAAATGTGGAAAATACTTTAATGATTGAAAAATATACATTTATCAAGTCGGTAGTAACTTGGTAATAAAACACATATTATCTATCACCGAATAGCTGCATATCACGAATTAGCCAAGTTTTGCCCTACTGAACAACCAGCAAACCTGCGAGCAAGCATGTTTCCCCTCACAGCCATCGCCCTGCGCTCTTTCCATATCCGCGTCATCTTTAAGATCCTCCGTAACAATATGGCCCAAATATTTAAATTGTGTTACCCTCTGCAAAGGTGAACCGTTTAGTTCTACGGGAGGGACATTTGAGGTCTTTTATTTCTTCCTCTAAATACCAACAGCTTACTTTTTGTAGGGCTATATTTTAGCCCATGCTGCTCGGCGTATCTTTCACAAATGGTGAGCAATTTCCTGATTCCACCGATTGTGGGGCTCATCAGCACCATATCGTCAGCGTAACTTAGGTTATTTACACTAACTCCGTCTATATGGCATCCTACATGAGTGCTGCTGAGCTCAACAAGCAGGTTGTTAACATAGATATTAAATAACTTCGGGGAAGTAAGACCTCCCTGCCTGACATCACATTTGAGTTTATAAGGGTCTGACAAGGCATTGGACCATTTCACAAAGTTCCTCTGCCTGTCATACCAGATAGATAATATTGACACTAAAGATGCAGGAAATCTCGCCTTCCGAAGCTTTTCCCATAAGATCCTATAGGAACCATACGATCCACAAACCACCAACCATAAGATCACCATAAGAGAACCATAAGATCTTATAAGAAACCAGGTCGAAAGCTTTGGAAAGGTCCAGGAAACAAGCATACACTGGTGTTTTCCTGTCCGTATAATATTTGACAGTGTGCTTAGACGCAAGTATTGCACTCTCAGTAGACAGCCCAGCACGAAAACCAAACTCTGTGTCATGTAGTTTTGTATATCTACTGAGGTGCGTGTCAAGCACACTATCAAACACTTTGGCTATCACAGTTGCCAGTGAGATTGGCCTATAATTCCCTTTGTCTGCTATGTGTCCTGTCCGATTCTTTACTATAGGTACAACTAATGTATCTAGCATCTCCTGTGGTAGGTAAGAATGCCCCACACATAAATTTAAAAACATCGTCAATACTCTTGGCAAGTGCAGACCAGCATTTTGAAGGTGCTCAATACTGAGCCCATCATGACCAGGAGATTTTTCTCGCTTCATACCTTTAATCACGGCTTTTATTTCTGAACACGTAAACCGCAGGGGTATCCCTGATCAATAGGTCTCAGCATCGTTCACCTTCCCCACAGACTCCAGAGGTGAGCTCACTATGAACTGTTCCTTAATTATATTCGCTATTTCAGTGTTGTCACTCTCACCCTCCACGCTAGCTACTGGTAAGCTTGGAGAGATATTAAGCTTTTTAGTGCCTTTCCAGAAAGAAGAAAAACATTTCTTTGTATGGAGCGAGGCCAATATATCCATTTCTATTATTTCTTGATTCTTAATTACCCATTTCAATGTTGATTTAAACACCTTACGACTTAAAATCATATCCTCATATATAGGCCCACTACTGGTAATAAAGGTTTATGTAAATTGGCTGAAATATGATGATATGATGATTGTTGAAGATGTCCAAAAAAATCATGCCGACTGGGAGCTTTCTGGCGTCCGCCGTGAAAACCAATAGAGTATTACGGAAAATAGGGTACTTTTAATCCCGGTACGTTCCCGTGGGATATTTTCCGACATCCACGCGGGCGAAGCCGCGGGTTAAAGCTAGTATGTTATAATACATTAATATTAAATTTATACATATGTGCTTCAGAAATCTCGATGTTTTGTCGTAGTAGCAAAAAACAGGGGCGGGTCGCCAGTACATTATAATGATGTTGTAATAAGAAAAAGTCAAAATATCCACAGATTAAGTGTACCCCAACAAAGAATTAAACTATTTTCCAATAATGTTTACTGTATGGCAATTCGTGTTTATAATAAATTACCTAATGTTTATAAAAATCTCAACTTGACATGACATTTAAAAAGAAATTATTTAACTTCCTATTGCATAAGTGTTACTATTCAACAAATGAGTTTTCAAATGAAAAATTTGATTCAAAATTTAAATTAGATGACGACTTGCCTTTGTGTTTCTAATGACTGAATAGAATTAATTTAATTCAATAATATAAGTATGACTAACAAACAAACCAAAACCCTTAAAATGTATTTGTACGCCGGAAACGGCAGAATATTATGAACTTTTGTAACTATGTAACAACTTTGTAACAATACTCTGACAAATAAATAAAATTGAATTAAATCTGATTCGCGTAGCAAAGCTTTTTTTTTCGCTTAGTCTCTGTCATCTCTGACCTAGACTGGAGTCAAGAGCAAAACTATCTCAAATTAAAAAAAAAAAGTCTACTTCAGAACTGTTATCTCCCAATGCTTGTTAAACAGTCAAATGTTATATGCCTAGAGACCGTGCAACAAGTCCATTTGCATTAACATCACACTAGGCAGGCTTAAATTACAAAAATGATGACAATGAAGTCTCGTTGATCTAGTGGTCGCATGCACTACTGCTGAGCAAGAGGTCTTGGGTTCGATTCGCGGGTCGGGTAAAATGTTAATGGGTTTATCCATCTGGAATTTTTCAGTAGCAGCCCGGAGCCGTGTGCTTGTTTGATGGCAATAGGCTCGCCCCCTATTACATGGGACCTAAACATAACTGGCGAAATGTGGGTGTACTATAGGTACATCTCTGCCCAACCCTTCTGGGAAACAAGGCGCGTTGTTATGATGATGATGACATCTTATTTGCACGGAGAGATTATTTCAATGTTAAAAAATTAGGCTGACTCGCGTTTGACCACTATATAATTAGAGCAAATCAAATCGCTTGCGCTCATGCCACGCACCACAGCACACCTAGCATCTAAAGTACCGTTAAATGCTACAAAAACCTAATTGTTCTTACAATATCACCTGGTACTAAGATGAGATAGGTACCTAGGGCATATCCTAGGTATAACTAGGCATAATAAGGATCTAGTCTACAGCTGGTGTTGACAGTGTAATGATATTTTTTTTTGGCAGATGATTGTATCCTTGTTAAAATTGTTTTGGTGACCTTACAGGTGTTATAAACATACGGCTTGTTTTCAAGGCTGTTTTGTTGTATCGGCACGAGCCAGTAGTGTCGGCTCGAGGCTAGTTTAAGGATGAAGCGAGATCTGAATATGGCGGCCATTTTTAAAATACACAACGTTGCGAACGTTTTGTTATTGTTGGAAATTCATGCAAAGGGTAGGTTTTTTTTGGTTGGTAGCACTATGCTGTTCACGGGCACAAGTATAGATTTAGTGCAGACGGGCATTTAGTGTCGTTACTGGTGGAAGGTCTTTATTATTCCAGGTAATATTATAGCATGTGAAGGTTGTACGTTGTCATGTAGGATTAGTCCTAGGACACCCTGATATAACTGCGGGCTGCGCTTGATCACAGGTTCGATTCAAGGGCGGAAAAAATATATAAAAATAATTATTTGGCTAACAGATATGTAGACACAGTTGTTCCGGAACAGAAGCAATCTCATTGTGAAGCATTTTATTTATACAAAAAAAGTAATTACATAGATAGATAGATACAATACTCTTTATTATGTACACCATAAAAATTGCAGATATAAATGTAGAAATTTTACACATAGGGTGACACAATGGGCGGTCTTATCGCTAAAAGCGATCTTTTACAGACAACCTTTGGATGGATTAAAGGGAGAAGGAGAGACAGTACGGTAGGTAGTACATTCTATACGTACATATATATATATATATACAATAATAAACATGAAACAGGAGCAAGGAACTTTATGTAATGATGAGTTTTAAGAAGAGAGGAAGTTTTTTTTACCAGAATTTTTAAAAGGATAAAGATTGAGCACGCCGTATTGACACGGGCAAGGCATTCCATAACCGCACTGCTTGAAATGTAAAAGACGTCATAAAAACTGGTGGAATGCATCGGCATCTCTGGAATGCATCTCATCTGTAGTATTAGTATAATTCTAATTGCTAATAAATAATAATGATATAAATGCGAAAGTAATTCTGTCTGTCTGCTACCTTTTTACGCCTAAACCCATGAACCGATAGTTATACAATTTTACAGATAGCTGGCCTGGGACCTGGAGAAGGAGATAGGCTACGTTTCATTCTGGATATTTGTACAAAAAAATGATGAAATACAAACTACACACAAACGAAATCGCGAGCTAATCATTTACAAAATACACTAAGAAAAAATAGAAGACACGAATTCAAGACGAACAATTCCTTCTTTCCTCTGTAGAATCCTATCCGAATCAGAAATAATGAAACAGCTGAAAAAATACTCTCTTTACAGACATACCCTCCTCTTAAAGAACTTAATTAAACTGAAAAAAAGATGGACTCTTGACAATAACAAAGGGTGGTAAAAATCCAATTAATTTTCAAATAAATGCTCTGGAATTCTCTGTGTTAAGGCTAGTTGTGAAGTGGAGATGAACGGAGCGGCGCGGAGATGAAAAATAATTGTCCGCAGCATCGTTGGTCTGCCTGCAGTGCCCGTAAGGATATGCATACATTACAGTACTTACAAGCTTATATTCAAGTCACATGTAATATGGGGCAAGTCCATTGCATTAATCCACATAACATAATCAGCCTATAATGCTCCCACTGCTGGGATACAGGCCTCCTCTCTGTGAGAGGGAGTGAGCTCCACCCAGACCCAGTGCGGGTTGATAGATGTCACATGTCTTCGAATTATTGGTTCTAGGACATGCCGGTTTCCTCACGATGTTTTGGGAGCAAACGGTGAGGCCGTTTTGGGAGCAGTGGCGAGGAAAAGATTCACACAAAATAAAGTACCTGTATGGGTTCGAACCTACGACCTACAACTCGTAAATCGCGGCCGTTTCCACTGGGCCATCACTGCTCTAAAACCCAATAACACTTTATCCGATCCGAGGATCGAAGCCAGGACTCAACGCTGAATAGTCGCACTATAAACCACTAAGTCCTGGTGACACAGGCTTTTTTCTAAGCCTACATCAGGCACCAGCTCTCACAATGTGAATTTAAATAGCTCAAAACTGCATTGTGACATAAAATAAATACATTTTATTTATATTATGTCCTTTGTTAATTTTCTTTCTTATCTTATTACATTTTTAAATATATCTTAAATTAAAAACATATAAAAACACTTTATACAAAAAATAGTGGTCCGTCGGTGTCGGGAGCAGGGTCCAAGCTACCGGTGGTTAGGGATCCAGAGACAGGAACCTCCTCACAGTACGAGCCGTATCGAGGAGTAATGCCTCCTGAATCAGGCCCTTGATCCAACCGCCTAACGAGAGCCTCGAGAGATGTTGGTCGAGGCTTTCGGCCATCAGGCCATTGGCCGTTACGACAATCGGCACAATGACAGCCGAGCTCACATTCCACATTTAAATATTATTATTATTACTACCAACAAGGCAACATTTACAGCTCAGGAGGCCAACCACCACCTCTTAAAGCAGTATTATTTTAATGTTACTTCAGTGTGAGAAAGTAAGATTACAATAAAAAATAAATCAGCTGTTCCCTACATTTTGACGAGTTATGCGAACATAAATGAGGGAGCAGCAGATTTTTTTCGCGATTTCAGGTCCCATAGTAAAAGTTGTTCATAATGATGAGTACAATGACCCCTTAAGAGGTTGTGCGTTATTTATGTTACACCTTGTATACTTTCATATTATGCATTTAGTCAAAAAACTTTTACTTTGATATTACAAACAGACAGTTTCAGTTTATTCATTTGTATAGAATAGATTATAAATTACATATAATTAATATTATTAGTAGGTAGGTATATGAATGGAGGTCGAATAGTCGCGTGACTTTCAAAACATTAAAACAATTGACTTGCGCAGTCGCGTCCTGCATCCGATTCCCCTCAGAGCTTTTACTAGACATAATAATAATTAAGTACATTATGTAGATGCATACCATCTTAGCCTGTTTCTTGAAGAGAATGAAGATAACCATTACCATGTTTTTAAAGACACCCATAACAAATTACTTGACATCTGCACTAAATGTCAACGTACTACTTAAAACAACACTGTACCCTTTACCAGGAGATTTTAAACCTTACCTCCTCAAAGTTAAGGTAGGAAATGAAATGGTATGGATGCAAGGTGTCAAATGAATAAAAAGTTAAGTTATTATGTTTTGTTTGAAGACATTTGCAGTGTGAACAGTAGCAGACGTTATTCCTTAAAAGGGTAAGCAGAAATGAACTAAAAATAATATTATATCAACTTAGAATTTAGCAGTTCCCTACCACTCCCTAGCTTCCATACTAATGACTAATTCCATACTCAGCAGCAGTAGTCGCGCCTCGTGACCAATAACGACCACTAGCAAGAAACGAGTAGGGATGAAGAGAAATTAATTTTTTGTCCTTCAGATTAAAAAATAATTGACACGTATTTTTTCTTTTTTTACGTAATCAAAAGATTAGGGCGATACATTAAGTTAAAATGTGGCATGACGTCACGCCTTGCTAGATTTTATATTTAGTTGTGACGTAGCGAGCCAACTCCCAAACTTTAATCTAAAAATAAAATACGTGTCTAATAATTTTTTTTATTTATTGACTGATGGACTAAGGAGGAGCTCGTGGCTAAGTAATAATAGCGGCACGGGTTGATGCATCAGGTTAAGCTACGCTTGCCGGGGTTGTCCGTGGATGGGTGACCATCTTTACATACCGAGACTCCTCCGTGCCTCGGAAAACACGTTAAGCCTTTGGTCCCGGCTGTCATTCGTAGATCTTTGACAGTCGTTACGGGTCGTCAGAAGCCCGAAAGTCTGACAACCAGTCTTACCAAGTGATATCATATTACCCAGTTACTGGGTTGTTGAGGTCAGATAGGCAGTCGCTCCATGTAAAATACTGGTATTCAGTTGCATCCGGTTAGACTGGAAGCCGACCCCAATATAGTTGGGAAAAGGCTAGGCAGATTGATTGATTGCACTAAATATAATTTTTGTTTTTTTAATCAGTCATAATCCCTATTTTTAATTAACATAAAAGTATAACAGGTACACCCAGCTATGCAGTATAAAAACCTTACGTCATTAATGAAGAATTTTAATCGTTACATGTTTCTTGCTCTATCGAAGGAATTTCTTCCTGATCAGGAAAAATTACATCTTATCGTAATAGTAATTCTTTGCATGCTGTTGGAACTAATTTATGCCCATATAGGTTGATTATTTAGCTAGAAACGAAGCTCGAGGCTAAATGGCTCCGAGAGATTAAAGGGGCTAATTTGCGACCAATATACATAGGTACTATGGGAGAAACGAACATATACACACCGCAGTCGCGCTGCATAATTATCATAAGAGGGAAGCCGAAGAAAAAATGGTTCAGTTCTCATAAACTCAGACAAAAATCTGTAGGTTTTTAATCTTATGATGTATTAAACTGGTATTAAATATAATTATGTAATGTGATGTGATTCACAGTAACACACACAGGAGTACCATATAATTTGGCAATAGTAGACATTAAGAAGAGTGGTTGTCCCGTTGGAAAGCTGATAGGAATCGGGTTGTATGAAGGCTACGCCCCTGATACACCGTAACGACTATTCTTACTTGCAGCTTGACTATTCAACTTGGTCAGATGTAAGTTTCCTCGATAGTACATCACATCATAGCTGTATATCTTCTAATGAAGCCACGTTTCACCAGTTATGTTAAATGTCTATAATAGCAAACCTCATTTTCTCGTGTCTAGCCCTGTTCCAAATGTTTATCTCAATTTGTGTGGTGTCGACACAGCATGTCTTCTTCTTCCAATATTAGTCGTCATCACAGTAGTCACCCCCTTTCTACCCTTATTATCATTTTTCACAGTCCTTTCATCGTTTCTTTGGTCTTCCTTTTCACAATAAACCTATTCATATACGAACATACTCAAAAACTTTTCTCACAGCATTTCCTCGCATAAATGACAAAATCTGGTTGTACAATACTCTTCTGCTAAATCTTAGGGGATTACAGCAGAGATGCTAAGATTATGAGTTTCCTAATACTTATGACTTTAGTGCAGACAGGCATTCAACACTTCTTAATAAAAGTATACCCTTTAAAACAAAAACAAAAAAAGAATTTTCCTAATCGGTCCAGCCGTCTTCGAGTAATCGGGGAACACACATAAAAAAAGAAGATTCCGATGTACTGAGAACCTCCTCCTTTTTTTGAAGTCGGTTAAAAATAGCATTCTACTATCCTATCCTACTAATATTATAAACGCGAAAGTTTGTGAGGATGGATGGATAGATGGATGTTTGTTAGTCTTTCACGCAAAAACTACTGAACTTATTTGGATTAAATTTTACACATATATAGTTTATAACCTGGATTAACAAATATGATATTATTTATCTTGATGTCCCTAAGGGATCGAGACTTATGCGGGTTAAACCGCGGGAAGCTGCTAGTATTATAAACGTGAAAGTTTGTGAGGATGGATGGATGGATGGATGTTTGTTTGTCTTTCACGCAAAAACTACTGAACGGATTTGGATTAAATGTGGCACACAGATAGTTTATAACCTGGATTAACACATAGGATACTTTTCATCTCGATATCCTCACAGGATCGAGACTTATCCGGGTGAAACCGCGGGGCACTGCTAGTCGTACCTAAAACGAAATAGGAAATCATTTATTTATACGCTATGAAATGGATACCTATCAATTATCTTTAACGTGCTACCTACTCGAGCAAGCCTTTAGAATGTGGTCTAAGATCATAAGCGATTTATGACTCTTTTTTACATACATTATAACCACGCCTTTCTCCACGTGGGGGTAAACAGGAAGAGAAAAGAAAGCTAGAAATATAAATGGTTTAACTAAACTTAACCGAAGGTTTAGGCAAAGGTACACCTATGTATAGTACACCCACATTTCGCTAGTTATGTTTAAATCCCTTGCAATAGGGGGCGAGCCTATTGCCATCAACCGGGCACAAATCCAGACTCCGGGCTGCTACTGATAAATTCCAGATAGAAAAACCCAATTACAATTTGCCCGATCCGAGGATCGAACCCAGGACCTCATGCTCAGCAGCAGCGCTTGCTTACTTGACCAACGAGGCAGTGAAATCAGATAAATAGTTTATTCTGCACATTTATGAAGCAAGTTATAAAATAAACCTTATAACTAATATTTAATATTTTAGTTTAAGATATCACAAATCACATTCTTCTCTTCTTGTTCTCCCACACTATTCACACACACACATCACACACACACACACACACATCACACACACACACACACACACACATATCACGTCTACATTTCTTTTTCATTTCTCCTTTCAGAAGAAAGAAATTTCTTAAGAAATAAGCAGTACCTTTGTCTTCAATACTTATAATGTCGTATCTGTGTATGTTTTATTATGTGTACATTAATAGTAAAATAAATAAACACAATATTTGAAAAAAGACAAAAGCATCGTTCAACAGATAAAAATGACACAAACAGAAATTTAAAAAGTTAAAAGTTACACGATGAAGACCTAGTTTCACCATAGCATGTTAGATAGTTTAATTTTCTGTTAAAATGTTAACGTTAGTAGTGTTAGTAGCGAGTGTTTCACCATGCTCTAATCATGCGTTAAATTTAATTGCTGCCTTAGAGGTCAGTTAACTTACTAAACGACATTTCGTCAGTTCTGTCAATAAAACGACATTTCGTCAGTTCTCGAAGCCGTTGGGACCTCCACAGGCTCGCGTTAGATGTTTTACCAAGGCTTGCAAAATATAATAAAAGCTGCATGTTTATGTGTGTCCGGATATACAATAAGATACCAGAGGAATTTAAAATATTAAATAAAAGATTGTTCAAAAGTAAATTATATAAATGGTTATCTGCTAATAGTTTTTACAGTGTCAAGGAGTTTCTAGAGCATACCATCGGACGATGGCAGCGGTTGTATGTTGTTGTTGTATGTAAATTTGCACGCTTATATTCATGAAGCAAAACATGTAGAACCTACCAGTGTATTCATATTACCATCTTGTATACCATGTTTTATGCAAATAAAATATTATTATTATCTTAAAAAAATATTATCGAAATGAAAAACGCGAGTCTACATTATACGGCTAACTAAAATGTCAGTGAACATTGACATGTGACATTGCGACTTTTTCTTTTGGTTGCTTTGACAACTGACCGATATAACGCCAGGTTTCTTAATGTGGTGTTATTTTTTTCTGGTGGAACGTAAATACCATTAACATTCTTCTCAGAGTAGTCAGATAGGAAACGCCGGCCTCATCTAGTTTAAAAAAAAAATGTTTGACATGTAAAAGTGTTTGTATAAACCTACTTGCAGAAATAAAATCATTAATCATTTATCATCTATCGATGTTTATTTTAATGGCTGATTTACTAATGTCTGATTATGAACAGTTTGGTTAAGGGAGAAACGCTAAGGTAGCCGCGAAATTCAAATTATCATACGATTTTTGCAATTTACAGCCCAGTGTCTGGGTGTATGTTGATAAAAATATGATTCGCGACCGTAACAAATACCTATGATTTTACATAATTATTATTTTTTATTTTTTTATTTATTTATTATTCCCAACACCGTTGTGTTATCTTTACAGGTTGCACCCAAATCGGTAGCGCGGCATTAAACATACAAAAAAACTATAATACTAACTAATTATAATCATTAGAATCTGTAATATTTACAACTCCTTAAGTTAGTATAATCCTCAAATGCCAAGATTTCATGAAATAGTCATTTAATAGAATTACTTGGTCTTAGAGAGTTGTATTGATGACTTTAATGATTATAATTCTGTAAATACATGTTTGTTATGGTCGCGAATCATATTTTAATCGACATACAACCTAATACTGAACTGCAAATTGCAGAAAACGTTAAAAAAAAATAATTTCGCGGGCTACCCTGGCGCTTTCGCCTCAAATTAACTCTGAATCTCCGTCCGTAACAACGAGTTTTAGAATACGTTTAGCTTTGTCTCATGTCGTCTCTGACACACTTACCTGTGTGAAAGTCTCTTTCTAATGCTCGATGTGTCATATTAAAGCTTTGGCCAGACTGAAGCGAATCTCGCGCAGGATGCAGGACTCGCGCGTATTGTGTGACCAACTATGTGCGAATAATCGCGCGACTTCATTATCATTAAAAAAAAAACAACCGCAGCTGTAAATTTCCTTTTTCCACGTTCAAACAAATTCGGTCAATTTTAAACCTAGGTTTAGAAAAGAAAATACGTTTATTTGCAGTAAACATGACCCAAAGAAAAAACACAAATACGTAAAGAACAAGTTGGGGGGAAATATGCGTCACATACACGCAAAACGGCCATTGCTCAGCATAATGCTGCGACGCTATGCGAGACAGAGCCTCGGCGCTCGTTTTCAACGACAGCCGGCGTTGACGTGATGACGTCAACCGGTGCAGCATGTAATTATATAAAAATAACATAAAAAGAAATAAAAATTAAAAGACTTATTTCTAAATACAATATTTAAAATGGCAACATTACGTTCCGTCAGTAACGAATTCACGGTTTCTCTTTGCATGATCTAATCTAATGTAAGCTCTTCTGCTTTGTCGACCAAATGAACAATACCCAACCATATTAATTAACATGACAAACGAATCTAAACGCTTTCAAAAATTGTATGTTAATCTGCAAAATCGCTCCTTCTTCTCCCTTGCACAGCTACCTATGTTATGCCTTTATGAATCTGAAGATTTGCATATCTTACATTAGTATGATATAATTTATACTAAGTAAGTATCGGTTATCTACTAATGACTGTTCAAAATCAAAATATTTTATTTCACTTAAGTAAAATAACGTTGTTCAGAGCATACTGTCCGTCTTTTACACGTGCAGCCTGCGGGTTGACTATTTGCAGTGGGCGTTGCAGTGCCTCTGGCATGTTTGCCGAGGCTCACGTTGACAGTTTCGCCGCGGTCATGCGTAAGCGTTGCACCTCCGTCCCAACACGCATGCGTGCTAGCACCAACAGCATCCTGTGCGTTTTGCCTGACCGGTGGGATTCTCCGATGCTCGGGCGCTGGATACGACTGCATGCAATCAAGTAAACGCCGTTTTGAAAGTGAAAGTCGTGTCATTACTAACATTAGTTTCTCATAAGCTTTTCTGTGTTACCAAAAATTATGTGGATCTATGGAAATCTGAGATAAACGAATAATAAATAAATAAACCTACATGGGCACTTATTCAAACTTCATACGCATAAGCAGGATACATAGGTTTAAAAAGTTAATGAAGAACATTTTCGAAATGTCTTATTAAAAAAAAAAGATAATTGGAAATCACTGTTTCTATGGAACATTTAAAATCGGTCGAATTTAGCTGTAACACTATTTTTCGAAAACGTTCTCAATTAACTTTTTAGACCTATGTATCCTGCTCATTTGTAGGAAGTTTCATTAAAATCAGTTCATTCATTTCGAAAAAGGCTTGAAAGTTTGTATAAAATGCTGTACGTCGTAAACGCACTTCATCATAAATGGCGGAATGTGGTTGTACGCATGCACCGCCTCCGCCTACCCATTCGGAGTACAGAGGCGTGATGTTACATTAAATACAGCTACATTTCGCACATAATTCAAAAATACTACCAACACTCAAACATTTTCACTTGAGACTACACAGGCTGTTCCACTATCTACACTATACATACAGGGTGTTCACTGTTCCCTGTATATACAGAATGTGCAGGTAGTGTGGGTACTTAGCAAACAGTGGGGGTTAATTCTCACCCCTTTGTACTAGTAGCTCCTTCCTTAAACTAGCGTCCGTCTGCAACGGAATTCCGTTTTGTTTGAGGGAGAGCAGTCTTGAAGATTATGTAGGGTAGGCAGAGGAAGTGGCGGAGGGAGGTTTTTGCTGAGCCTCTATGAGGAATATATGTTTTAGAAGACTAATTTTGAAACAGTATAGTTTAAATCGACTTTTAAAAATGAGGAGACTGAGTGGCTTTTAAAAGACCATGAGCGGATCGGTTAGAGGGTTCAAAAAGAAAAGAAAACTAATGTTTTATGGCTTATAGATGTTGTTTGACGTTTGTATAGGGTGTCTCAGTAAGAGTGCACTTTTTAAAATTGGACTATTTTATTTTTCTTGCAAGTGGGCAACTCTGAAATTTGACAGCTGTCACCTCTGTTTATTCCGATTATTAAAAATGGAGCGCTTTTCGGAAGAACAACGCGTTATAATTGTGAAAACTCATTACAACGGTGAACGGCATTCGTGAATATGATAACGGACTTTTTGTGGCCTCAACTGGACGGCATGAATCTGGACAACATGTGGTTTCAGCAGGACGGCGCAACCTGCCACACTGCGCATGAAACAATCGACTTATTGCAGCAACGATTTCCAGAACACATTATCTCACGAAATTCTGATGTCAACTGGCCACCAAGATCGTGCGATTTAACGCCGTGCGATTTTTTTCTTTGGGGTTTTGTGAAATCTCGGGTTTATGCTAACAAACCCGAAACAATTCCTGAGCTCAAATCGGAAATCCAACGCGTCATCGGTGAGATACAGCCACATCTCTGTGCAAAAGTCATAGAAAATTTCATGAAAAGAGTAATGGCCTGTCATCGGAGCCGTGGGGGTCATTTGCCGGATATTTTATTCCATACTTAATCGGAACATGTCTTCTTTACAATACAATAAAATATCACAACTCTGTCATAAAATACTTGTTTTTATTTTAAAATGAAAAAGTGCACTCTTACTGAGACATCCTTTATGTTTGTGCAGGTCTGATTCCCAAGGACATTCGTCGGTCCCCGGGTAGTGAACCCAACCTTACTGCCAAACCAATATTTTCACTATTTACAACAGGAATATATTCTTGTTCAGTGTCATTGTATACCTATTGGAAGCCCTGGGATCCCCTAGATTCTCCAAATCGACGATCCAAGAGCGAGTGAATTTAGCACCCTGCCTCTGATAACACCGCTAGCTACGACGACGCTGGCAGGAAATAGACCCCATGAATCGCGGGGCCCTGGGCACTTGCCCAGAATGGCCAATGGAAAAGACGGCCCTGACTCTCGGACTGGCTTGTTTTGATTCACATGCCTCTTTCAGTGACGAATGTGTCTAATCTTTCTGTATAATGAAACAGGTTAATAAACAAATCTCAATACCCATTTTCACCTATCTTGCGTTCACAATTCAGTTTCCAACTAAGTAAACAAATAAGTCTTCTTGGAAATATGACTTTAATACCTACACGTAAAGTTCAGTTTGCGCTACTACTTCAATTTTTTTTATGATTCTAAAATCAAATAAATATAACTTGCATGAAGTTGACATTTGTTTATGTGGAAACAAGGATTTAAATATGGAATATTCCCTACACGACCGAACAATCCAGAAAATAATTACCACTATTAAAAAAGAAAACTTCTCTGTACCCCAACTTAATCTATGCCTCCTGCATCACTTCTACTTACCTATATGAAATAACTTGCTAGTTGCTACCAGCTTTGATACCTGCAAGCAGATGCGCAAAACTTCAGGTAGGTAAGTACTCCGCCACACGTAGATGCTTCACCCCTACAATGGGGATATTAGCTGTCTCGGGTAGTTTGCGGCTTAAACACGCGTCAAAAAGGTTGACTATACCTGCATATGGAATAGGAATGATGCCTGGGTAAAAAAAATCTATTTATTCCGTCAGTCAGATAATAAAACAATATTAGACACGTATTTTTTGTTTTATCATGTGAATAAAAAATTACTTAGATTAAACGCATTAAGGTTGAGAAGTGTGGGCTTGTTACGTCACAATTCAGTACAAAATCTAGCAAGGCGTGACGTCATGCCACATTTTAACTCAATGTATCGCCGTAATCTTTTGATTACGTAAAAAAAGAAAAAATACGTGTCCAATATCTTTTAATAATCTACCTGACGGAGAAAAAAAATGTTTGTTATCATCCCTATTCCTATGTCTACGTCTCGGTCTGTCTGTTTATTAGCACGTTTAAAAGTCGAGAAATTGACGTGTTTTTTCGGGGGTAGTTACAGACATTATTCTGTTAGGTTACGATACGTTAAGTATAAAAATAATTATTATAGAAAAGTAACGAGCATTGATCACGACGCTTGCTGCGTGTTGACGATTTCTGACTATTACATTGAGCTACAGACCGCCTGTCGAGAGATTGCGTCCTGACGTCTGTCAGTTGGACAATTTCTAGTTGTAATAAGGATCAAATTCGCAAAACGCATATTCGTTAGTATGGAACTGCCAGGTGTCAAGAACACATTCTCTCGGCAGCCGGACTGTAATTATTCTCTTTATGTTGATTTTTACAAATTTTTTTTAATAGTTTTTAAATAAATGGTCGCTGTATTTACGGTAGACAGTTATTTTATTAAAAAAACTGTCGATCTTTATTTTATTTTTATATATATTTTACTGACTGATTTTAAAGCATAAAATATTATTATTTTTGACGTGTAATTTCAGTGTTTATTAAAACCTAAAGAAATAAATCATTTATCATTTAAATATCGACAATATTAACGATTATTTGAACCAACATTACTAGGTAAATAGCTACAACAACAAACACGTTCTGCCTACCCTCTCGCTAAGCTAAATACTAGCGAGTATGTGAGCAATTTCTCCACTTTGACATGATTATCTCATCCTTTGTAGGAGCAATCTGTAACACTGTGTTAGGGTGTGTGCATTATAGTGCCATAGTTAATACTAGCTGTGCCCGTGACTTTGTTTGCTTGGAAGTTGGAAAATAAGGGATCCCCGAAACGATCAATTGCCATCAATTTCTATTGTAGTAATATTGACAATCGCTTCGGATGTGTGCATCAATGTGTCAAATCACGTAAAAATTGACAATTGCAATTGATCGTTTCGGGGACCCTTAGCTTTAATGCGAATTCGGGGGGCCTACGACTACCTCATAATAATATTATTATTTTCCTACAAATAAGTTTGTTCCTGTTTATAATCTGTAGTCAGATGGGTACTTGGCATTATAGATCGCTTTGTTTCTTATGTACTCGTATAACAGAAAACACCTAGGGTCCTTATTATATATTTATTTAGATACTTAGGTACCTACTAACTATGTGGTAAAACCACGGGGTAAAACGTTGAGACTTGAGATAAGCAATAGAGATGAGTTGAAAAAGCATGGAATATTTTTTGAAGTCGGTATTAACTTTTGCATGTCGTAATTACAGACACAATCAGTAAACCACTGACTTTGTACATATGGGGTTCAAATGACACGCAAAGACTTAAAGTCAAAATCGAAGTTCCAGATTAGACAGATACAAAATAATGAACAGGTTTTTGACATCTGTTGAATTAAAAACCACTATGACCCCCCAATACCCAACCCAACCCTCAATTCATGAATATCTGTGTAAAAATGTAAATGATGATCACATCACCTAATAATTACATTTGACACCAGAATCATTGGTTTTGACCTGAATGAGTTCTGCGAACTGGTACATAAATCCATTTAAATGTTTGAGCAACCATGATTGGAATGACTACTAGGAATGTATGATTAATAGCATAGCAATAATAATTGTACATTTGTGCTGTAAAATCGGCGCTTTTCCCTGAACTGCATTAGCTGATCAAAGTGGCTATATTTCAGTACTAGTATTAATTCCTTTGGATATAGGATTACATTGACAGGTACCGTACCTCATTTGTTTATGAATTAATGGGGATGATGCCGGGAAAGAAAAAGAAAATGAATAAAAAAAAATACTTAGATAAAACGCATTAAAGTAGGGGGGAGTGGGGGCTTGCTACGTCACAACTCAGTATAAAATCTAAGCAAGGCGTGACGTCATACCAGATTTTAACTCAATGTATCGCCGTAATTTTTTGATTACGTACAAAAAGAAAAAACATGTGTCCCATATTTTTTAATAATCTACCTGACGGACAAAAAACATTTTTAGTCTTCATCCCTATTGTAGAAGCGGGTGTAACACCCCGTTACTAAAGACTGATAAACAACGGTAACTTTTCGCAATGACTAACAAATCTTATCTTACTTAATATACGAAATTTTAACGAACGATGGGTTTTCACAGTAAATCTTTATAGTAAAAGCGAAAGCGCCAGGATAGCCCGCGAAATTCAAATTATCTTACGTTTTTTGCAATTTGCAAGTTGTTTATTAAGATATCATTCGAGATCCTAAAAAAATATATATAACAGAATTATAATCATTAAAGTCATCAACACCACTCTCTAAGATCAAGTAAGTAATCTTAATGAATGACTATTTCATGAAATCTTAACATTTGAGGATTATATTAACTTATGGAGCTTTAATACTGATTCTAATGATAATAATTCTATAGGTAAATACATATTTGTCACGGTCGCGAATCATAATTAACATACACCCAGACACTGAGCTGCAAATTGCAAAAATCGTAAGAAAATTTGAATTTTGCGGGTCCTTTATGGTAAGTAGTAGTAAATGGGTTAAAATTCTTCTAAAGATGAAACTGTTGAGAAAACTCTTTTCTCTTATTCTAGACTTCTTCAGTTCACTGTTTTAACACTGGAAGTAAGTACCAAGTTACAAAATCAAGACTTTAACGTCTAAACGCACCTTTATATCTCAGTGTTTGCGAGTACCGACAGCAGAATAAACATGCGAAATGCTCAATTCAAAGTTTTTGAACAAATATAAGACAGAACAGCTATTTTTTTTATTCTTGAAAGGCAATTCTTCATTTCTCTGGTTTTCTGATTCTGAAATTGTTTTGGAGACATTCTTGTTTATTTTTGGGCTAATATCAAAGTTTTCTTTGATTTTATACGTCCTCAGATTTCTGTAGACGTGAGACTTTTCTCCACAGACATTTTATCATACAATTACATAGAGGTAACTTACCCTTTGGTAAAGATTGATTAACATAACAAACATAACATCACGCCTTGTTTCCCCGAAGGGTTAATCAGAGGTGTACCTATAGTACACCAACATTTTGCCAGTTATGTTTAAGTCCCATGTAATAGGGGCGAGCCTGTTGCCATCAACCGCACACAGATCCAGACTCCGGGCTGCTGCTGAGAAATTCCAGGTGGGAAAACCCAATAACACTTTTGCCTACCTTTTATTTTGGATGGGAAATCATCAAATGACTTCTCCCGCTCGCTCTGGGCGTAGCGGGAGGGCGTGTCAGACTTTTACTGGCTAAACCCCACCCGTGTTCCTTCAGTTGCCTATGCCGGGGCCACGGTAACTCTTTCGAACATCCCACAACCCTAGCTGGCATCGGCCCTAGCGAACCCCGTCAATAGTGCTGACATCTCTTTGAGGCGCGCGTGGAACACAACGCGCCGTCGACTCGGGCCTGGTCCTTACCGGACGGCGAGCTATCCATTGCTCGCCGTCCGCAAGCCCGCGCCTACGGTGGCCGGGAATCGGCTGCCAATTCCCGACCCCCAGGGCGTCTCCTGCGGCGGCTAGGGGTGTGAGGGCGCAAAGATTGCCTCACCCTCACGCGTTCCGCCTCCTCCTTCGCGAGCATTACTGCCTCACAGAAGGAGGTGATGGCTTCCCATTTACTCTCGCTCCGTACCATGGCCTGGACCAGAGCTGGACGTGAGCGATCGCCGCCGCCGATCGCTTCCACGAGGACACGGTGGTGCCCCGCCCAAGCCGGGCAGGCCTCCACCGTATGCTCCACCGTGTCCTCCAGGCGATCCACACAGTGGTGACACCCGGGCGTTTCCTCCCGCCTTATCCGGAACAGGTACCTCCCAAAGCACCCGTGTCCGGTGAGGACCTGCGTCAGGCGGTAGGTGAGGACGCTGTGGCGCCTCTCCAGCCACTCCTCAAAGAGGGGACTTATCGCCATAATTTCGACTTTTGCCTACCTGGAGATCGAACCCAGGATGTTCAGCAGTAGAGCTTGTGACCACTAGACCAACGAAACAGTCAGATTGGTTAAGCACCCACTGAATTAATTCAAGTATTATAAGAATGTGTGTTTAAATAATTTTTAAATGATTTTGAATTTGTAAATATGACTAATGCAACTGCTTGGTGTACATTAGTTTTTCCACTTACCCTACGAGGTTCTGAGATGTAAAGTAAAAAAATCTCTGACACATGCAAGTAAAATCGGAAAGAAAAAATTGATACAGAATAAATCAATCAATCTGCTTGCCTTTTCCCAACTATGTAGAGGCTGGCTACCAGTCTAACCGGATGCAGCTGATTAACAGTATTTTACATGGAGCGACTGCCTATCTGACCTCCACAACTAGTTACTGGGTAACACGATACCACTTGGTAAGACTGGTTGTCAAACTTTTGGGCTTCTGACTACCCGTAACGAATGTAACAGATCTACGAATGACCAAGCCGGGACCAACGGCTTAATGTGCTTTCTGAGGCACGAAGGAATCTCGGTATGTAATGGATGGTTACCCATCTACGAACCAACCGCAGGGAGCATAGCTTAACCATCGATCGACCTATCGACCTTTGCGGCTGTAATCATTTAACCACGGCCCCCTCGATAAGACAGCAACATCAAATGAAATAAAGTTCATACTAATTTCATTTGCTAACGTTACTTCAAAGAATTTACAATTATTTTATTGCAAGTCCGCGTGGTGCGCCATTTTATTACTTCTTTTTCTCATGTGTCCATACCTTTGGACAATTTTCTGGTGCATTCTTGATATGTTTGCACTTTTGTTCGTAAAGTAAATTAAATTGATGGTTTGACTTGCTACATAGTTCTGTTAATTTATTTAACTCAGTTCTTGCTGTATTACCAGTTAATCGTAAATAGAAAAACTTTTTTTTACAAAAAAAAAAAGTAATAATATCGAATTCCAAACAAAAACACTACAAGTAAAGAAAAAAGTGATTTAAAAAAAAATTATCGACTTAAAAAATAAATTAACTCAAAATTATAAAATAACTTTAATTTCGGAGGTCGGTGTCTTGTGAGCTGTAAGTATTTTAGTTTTTTGCAACCGACTTCCTAAATTAAAGATATTTCTGTTCATGTGGAAAAAACATACATACAAACACATTTTAAAGGTGTATGAACACCTATAAAATTTTGTATATTTGATTGGAAGTCCTACTGGATAATCATAATTATGTCAATATATTACAGTTCCAATAATATTGCACACGTACATATCAAATGTTATTGATAATCCTTCTTTTTTTGAAGTCTGTTAAAAATAACTTTAATTTCGCAAGTGTGTCTTTGGATTTGTATTTTCGATTTTGGTCACCAACTTCCGAAATGCAAGTTATTTTTTACTTTCCAGTGTTTTTTTTTGATTGGTGGTTTTTATTGTAAAAAAAGTTTTTATTTTTCACTTATTAGTTGTGGTACCTACCCCACATAAATTTGAATACCACCACCTGCTATTTTAACTACAGTGACAGGAAGTTATTATAACATCATCCACATAAACTTTATACATGAGACTAATTCTGAGGTATACCCTCCCAAATAAAACAAGAATTGTTCAAATCGGACTACTCTGTAAAAAATTATGCGTAAAAGTTAAACATAAAAAAAAAATATTATTCACGCTTCGACTTGAAACCTCCACCTTTTTTTTCGTCGGCTAAAAAGCAGAATCACTCTGCCTTACAACAAAAAGGACATCTATGTAAGGGTTTGACGTTCGGCTGACATTAGACGTGGGAACAAGTGTCTAAGGTTTTCGTAGTAATTAAGACGCAGGACTATTTTTAAATGTTATGGCGACCTACATACGCTTAAGTCATACTAATCTCACTACTAATGCTACTACTACTTTAAAGCTTGCCTAAGCACCATTACTTACTTAGGCAAAGTTATAAATAGAGTAATATATGGATAGGAACAGCTCAGGTAAAATAGGCAGGTGTAAGCAATCATACAAGGGACTACAGGAGGTTAACGCTAGTTTTATAATGCCTAAAAGTATTATGATCCTCTGTAGTAAAATAAATGAGAAAATATATATTATGATATTCTTCAGGATATATATTAGTTAGATAGTGAGTTAAAAACATTATACAACTAATTTGATATGATAGAAAAAAATCACGAAGACACCTCAAATTTTTTTTTATAAACGATTAAAAATCATAGTAATATACAGGGTGGCGATTAGGTTATCACATTAATTGAAGCCACGTATTCAGTACATGATTCTGAACCCCGCTACGTTAAAATTTTTCGTCTTTTATTAAAAAACAAAATTTGCTGCTCCATACATTTTTGCCTACCTACGAGGTACCAAAATGTATGGAGCAGCAAATTTTTTTTTTAATAACCGACGAAAAATTTCAACGCAGCGGGGTCCAGAATCATGTATTGAATATGTGGTTTCAATTAATGTGATAACCTAATCGCCACCCTGTATACGTACAAGCAATCATTCTGATTTTTTGTCAAATTATTCTACAAACAACATATTACCGTAATAGTGTTTTAATTTTTTAGTCCAATCAATAGATTTTTTGTAAATTGATAATTGCAATAAATTACCAGCTTTGTGTCATCGCGCTTCTCTTTCTTTGCTATGCAGTCCGACAGTGACCGCGCTTTAGCTGTTGTCAGCCTTGAAATATATTTCATAAACATGCAGCTTCATCAACCCTCTATTGTCTACTATAAATCTAGCAAAAGGCGAAAACAAACTTTCACATTTCCTAAAATGAACCCCCCCCCCCCCCCACCTAGCCTTCCCATAAGGAACAACAGCATTTTTTAAAAGAGTTTTAAAATATTTAAATTTAAGGCTGGAACTAAATTCCGGGTACCGTTTGTTCTCGGGCTAAGCGTCAAATAATTTCACCCGGAGAATAATTAAATGTGTGCACCCCGGTTTAGGTTGGACACGGATTGTAGAAATGTTGGATATGGAATTTTGAAAATACGTTGAAGTAGTTCTGCTTGACGAAGATCTAATAACGGAGAAATTAACGTTTATTGGGTTAAGACCTAGTTTCACCAAACTGTTCATAATCAGACATTAGTAAATCAGTCATTAAGATAAACAACAATGTTAATGGTATTTTTGTTCCACCAGACAAAAAAATGGCATCTCGCAGTTCAACCTATAGGAGGTTGTCGACTGCTTAACCGGGCTTGCCTGTGGATGCCTCAATAAATTAAGGCCTCCAGCCAGGCTTAAAACTAAGACTAAAAGCTAAGCGACTACACGCTAAGGGCACCCCCTGTGGGGTACGGACCTCGGCTTAGGGCGTCGCTGGGAGAGGACAGCAATGGGACATGCTGGATCGGAATTAAGAAACCTGGCGTTATTCACTCTTATATCAGTCAGTTGTCAAAGCAACCAAAATAAAAAGTCGCAATGTCACATGTTCACTGACAATGCATCATTTCAGCTAGCCGTATAGTTTATTATAGACTCGCGTTATTAATTTCTATGATTTTGACAACTGACTAAATGTGGGTTAGCAAGTTAACGGACCTCTAGGGCAGCAATTAAATTTAACACATGATTAAGATAGATTAGCGCTTGGTGAAACACTTGCTACTCTTAATGTCCCGTTAACATTTTAACAGAAGATTAAACTAACTAACATGGTATGGTGAAACTAGGTCTTAAACATAATTATGTATAATCAGCAATACATTTAAAGAAAAATAAGCAGTCATGGGGACTGTCAACAGAAGTGAAAACGTAAAACTATGCATAGCATGTCGCATGTCGGTGATGCGAACCTGTAAGATTCCCCCTACCAACAAAAATCGCTCAATGCGCCTAGAGAAGTTTTCACTTCAAAAAAAATTTACTGATCCTGTACGTGACTTCCAATGGATATAATTATGTCCTGAGGACCTTTTGACTTATGTCCTAACCCAGGTCATGGTCTACCTGTTTGACAGCTTTCATCAAAATCCGTTCAGCCGTTAAGACGTGAAAAGGACAAACACAAAAAACACAAAGGACAAACAGACAAACAGAGTTAATTGCACATTTATAATATTAATATGAATGTCTTAGTTAGCAACTGATTGACCAAGGAGGCAGAGAGATTTGAATTATCCTACTAATATTATAAATGTGAAAGTTTTTATATTTGTTACTCAATCACGCAAGAACGGCTGAACGGATTTGGATGAAATTTGGCACACAGATAGGTAACCTGGATTTACTGTACATATTACAATACTTTTTATCTCGGTAGTACGTTCCTGTGGGTTAAGTTCCGACTCACCGTGAACTATGCGGCACCCGGTTCCGAGTCACTGGAACCTCAACTGGCCCTGGCAAGCATCGCAAGATACACGACTCTGCCCACTATCGACCTCCGGTCTCCGGAGGGGAGTGATGTGGCGGCATATCTACATCGCCACAATGGAACGCGTCACACTGACGTCACGCAAAATCCTGCATCGCGCAAACAGAGTTTACCGTGTGACTAGCATATATACAACATCCCGACATCAACCGTCGGGCAGTTTAATCCGATCTAGCATATCCATTTGCTGTCCTCTCCCAGCGACTCCCTAAGCCGAGGTCCGTACCCCACAGGGGGTGCCCTTAGCGTGTAGTCGCTTAGTTTTTAGTTTTAAGCCTGGCTGGAAGCCTTAATTTATTGAGGCATCCACAGGCAAGCCCGGTTAAGCAGTCAATAACCTCCTATAGGTTGAACTGCGAGATGCCATTCCCCAAAAACAAAAAAAAAACCGTCGGGCAGTAGCCCACCAGACACAACACCCGTCTGGTCGGAGGATCCTCCCTTTTCTAAGGAGGATGAGTGAGCTTTACACCCTGTTCCTCATGCCTCTATAACGCCAAAACACATCTTTCGTAATTTCTAAACAAAAGGCTTTTTCCTTACAAATTTTCTATTCCCTATTTTCCCCCCTTAGACGATGATTTTCCAAAAACGCTGAATCACGTGTTTTTAATTTTTAACCAGAATGCTAAATACCAATTTTCATGGTTTAAACTACAAAAATGACGATTTTCCATACAAACTTTCATCACATATTTTACCCCCTTAGGAGATGAATTTCGAAAAATCCTTCCTTATTCCTTGTCTACATTATAAAGGGAACCGCTGTGCAAAATTTCAGCTTTCTAGGTCCAAGGGTTTGGGCTGGGCGTTGATGAGCCAGACAGTCAGGACTTTTTATTTTTAAAGAAAGTTACGTAGATTATTTACAAAAATCTTGTATAAAACGCACACTATGCAGCCAAGCATATTATAATATTGTCTCTACAAGGGCGCATAAACTAATTGATTACCATTTGAAAATACTGTTGAAGCTGCTGAAGAATTAAGAAAACTATCTTAGCATTATATAAATTCAATCTCTTAAATATCTCTTCTTTATACTCGCATAACACATGTGTGAGTACTATGTACTTACTTACTATAAAGCTACCATTTACTGCACGTCTTTCCATTGACTTGAATGTGCCCTGGCGACTGAAAGGATGTCATGCTCACTCTAATGTCTCGCTGATGGCGGCGTGTGTTGGATCATTGAGTTCCCTTCAAAATGGTTGAGCTGAATGGTGCTGATCCACGCGTCATGTTCGTGAACGGGCGCCGTCAGTAGGGACTGGTCATCTCTTAGCTGCCACGGCTTATTTTAATTTCATTTTTGAATCGTTTTTTTATCTTTTTATTACGGACGCTTTTAACGTTCTGCATCGTTTTGAGATTATAATTTCAATAAGAATGATGTAACCAATGTTTTGTAATCATATTTTGATTAAAAAGAGTATCCATGGAGTTTCTTGCCCGTTCTTCTCCATAGGTACCTACTACACTTTGGAATGGGCAAATAGTTTCATCTTTCTGATTGACCGACCCCTTGACAATTCAAAAGTGCCTGTAATTGGTTTCATTGAAATAAATGCTTTGAGTTTGAGTTTGAAAAGAAAATAATTATATGTACGTAGGTAGGTACAGAGATGTCATTCATCCTGAATGATCTGTTTTCCAATACACTCTGACATTTGAAATAATTTAGTAATAGGTATTTCATAATTTATTTAAGGGGGAAGCGCCAAGGTACAACTGACCGATATATGAGTGAATCCTAACGCCAGGTTTCTTAATGTGGTGTTATTTTTTTCTGGTGGAACGTTATATCATTAACATCGATGTTTATTTTAATGACTGATTTACTAATGTCTGATTATGAACAGTTTGGTTACGGGGAAACGCTAAGGTAGCCGCGAAATTCAAATTATCATACGATTTTTGCAATTTGCAGCTCAGTGTCTGAGTGTATGTTAATTAAAGTATGATTCGCGAGCGTAACAAATATGTATTTACAGAATTATAATCATTAGAATCAGTAATACAATTCCTTAAGTTGTATAATCCTGAAATGTTAATATTTCATGAAATAGTCATTTAATATAATTATTTGGTCTTAGAGACTTGTATTGATGACTTTAATTATTATAATTGTGTAAATACATATTTGTTACGGTCGCGAATAATATTTTAATCAACATACAATCTAATACTGACCTGCAAATTGCAAAAAACGTAAGAAGATTTGAATTTCGCGGGCTACCCTGGCGCTTTCACCTTAAACAATATATGTATTGTTTATGTATACAGAATAGTAAAGTATAAAGGTAGCTTATTTCTACATCAGTATCATTCAGTAGAACGCATTTGTTTTGGAGATTTTAACAAAATATGTAACACAAAATAATATATCTTTGACAAAAACCTTTTAAACATAATATGATATCGGTTGACTGGTTCCAAGATGATAGAATAAAACCTGTGTTATTGTCTATGAACGATAGGAAACGTTACGGCTCGCCCATTAGGAAGGTTCCCATGTCAAAACAAAAGTATGAAGTACAATAGAGGGTATTAATGCTTGTGTTGTATATGCTATGCGAGGCGAATCTATGTGTACATACATAAAAATAAATAAAATTGAAGTGTCTGTTAGTAACAAAGTTATATATTTCTATGGTTTGTAACGTCATAATAGCAGCTTTTTACGAAATGCATAATATGAAAGTATGTACGGTACATAAAACAAAAACACAATTTTTAAAATTTTTGGCTGTCTGTCTGTCTGTTTGTTCCAGCTAATCTCCGAAACGGCTGGACTGATTTTGATACGACTTTTACCGGCAGATAGCTGATGTTATATGGAGTAACTTAGGTTACTTTTATTTTATACAAAGAATTAGGGTTCCGCGCAAAAAAATTAAATCGCTAATCTCTGGAACTACCAGCTGGATTTTTAACATCGTGAGGATGGTTATAGGATATTTAACATCACGCTACGACCCTTAAGAGCCGAGCAAAAAGAAAAAAGTCAGAAAGAACACTAAGCGAAAACGAAGTAATGGCGCGGGCGGGCGATGCAAGTGATGCAACGCAGTATATTGTGTATCTCACGACTTCCACGCGAAAGAAGTCGCGGGACACAGCTAGTAAGAAATTTTATATAGCAAAACATCTTGCAGTGTACCCACAGCTTTGATATCTGCGAAATTATCAAAGAATACAATACGTCGGCCATTGGCGAAAATTCCCAGCGGTGTGGTAGCTACCGGGAATGTACAAATATGTGTTATTAGCTAAATGTCCATTTTTAATTATAGACTACTTTACTTCCACGATATGGGAAACAATGGAAATTAGCCTCCCATAGGAAATGGAGTAAATTTTTACATGTGTAACATACATTTTTCCTAAAGAAAGTTACTGCGATACGATAATGTATATTATCAAGAAATGCCGGCCTCATTGGTCTAGTGGTCGCAAGCACTACTGCTGAATATGAGGTCCTGGGTTCGATTCCCGGCTCGGGCAAAGTGTGATTGGGTTTTCCCTTCTGGAATTTGTCAGTAGCAGCGCGGAGCCTGGATTTGTGCCCGGTAGATGGCAATAGGCTCGCCCCTATTACATGGGACTTAAACATAACTGGCGAAATGTGGGTGTACTATAGTACACCTTCGGGGAAACAAGGCGTGTGGGGTGATCCTTGCTAATATTATAAATGCGAAAGTTAGTTTGTTTGTTACGCAGTCACGCTAAAACGGCTGAACGGATTTTGATGAAATTCGACCATGACCCGAATTAGGATACAGGACACTTTTTATCCCAGTAGTTCATTCCCATGGGATAATTTTTTAACTCCATGCGGGTGAAGCCGCGGGTATAAAATAAAATAAAACAAAATCATTTATTTCAAACAAAAAAGTCCATAGGCAAGGCAAGATTGTTAGTAACAAGAATTTTGCTTATAACTTATGTTAGTAATTAAAAGTAAAAAAGAAGAAACTAGACCCCCCACACCCCCGTACACAGCACAGTAGGCTCATCGGTCTCGCAACACATGGAGTTTAATTTTTTTTATTTATTAAAGAACACCAACAGCATATACATTCAACATTGTTTTATAAAAGTAGGAAAGTATTACTGCTAATGTATATACAACTTATAGGTGTACATAACATTTAAAGAAATAAGACATTGAACAGAAGCTGCTTATAAACTAAAAGTAAAAATTAAACAAAGTTATTTAACGACAATAAAATAAAATACAAGAGAATACAAATTAATGAAGGACGTGAACATAACACGTAATTCAAATACATTATTCTACTGTGTAACAGAAATTATGTGACTAAATGATAATAGTTAAGTATTTTTTTTCGAATGCCGGTCAAGGTGTCATGAAATAGTGGAGTTCAGTGAACCTACTGAGCAGAACAGGGTCGGTTCTCTCGCCAATCATCCTTAAGACGCTATTCGGGCTTCCCCATACTCGTCGCACCACTGACGCAAATTTTTTACGCATAATTGTGTAGAAGCTAGTAAAGCATATTTTCAAGGAATCGAAAGCCTTTAATAACTTAGTACACATAAGAACTTCTTGTAATAGAGCTTGTCCGGGGAAATATGTACTTACTAACAACCAAACAGCTTTGCTGTGTTCCAGTTTGAAGGGCCTGGGGGCTGGTGAGAGCAGTGGTGGCCCAGTGGTAACAGCCGCGATTTACGAGTTGTAGTTCGTAAATTCGAACCTAGACAAGTGCTTTACTTTGTGTAAATAATTTCATCAAGACTGCTCTCAAAACGGTGAAGGAAAACATCGTGAAGAAACCGGCATGTCCTAGAACCAAAAAAATTCGAAGACATGTGACATCTACCAACCCGCACTGGGTCCGCGTGGTGGATTACGGCCCACTCCCTCTCACAGAGAGATGGCCTGTGTCCCAGCAGTGGGAACGTTATAGCCTGATTATGTGTTATGTGGGTGCCGGTGACAGTACACAGACATGAGACGTTGCAGCTTTGTCTTCCGGTCAGCAAGACATCGAAAAACCGTTTCGCATCTACATTGTGTCTTAACGCATTCAGGATGCTGCTGAGGCTCCCTCCGTTTTGCAGCGCGTCCGCCATGTTCATAGAGGCACGCACAGATGGTTTCGCGGCAATATTACGCTAGAGAATGACGTCACGTGCACAGAGTGCGTGTGAGCAGCAACTGCATCCTGAGTGTGATATCGGACATGTGACTGTTCGTTCTTCAAACATTGTATGCGTTTAGGTGCTAAATAACATAGTTTTAAGCACTATCTATTCAAATAAATAAAATTGAAGTGTCTGTTTGTAATAGCAAAATAACAACTTTTTACAAACTGCATAGGAAAGTATAAACGGTTCTTATAACAAAAAAGCAATATTTAACATTTTTGTCTGTCTGTCTGTCTGTTTGTTCCGGCTAATCTCCGAAACGGCTGGACCGATTTTGACGGGACTTTCACTGGCAGATAGCTGATGTAACGGCGGGTAACTTAGGCTACTTTTATTTTTGAAAAATAATTAGGGTTCCGCGCAAAAAAACTAAAACCCATGAAATTATGAACAAAAAGTCGGCTTTGAAAAATTATTTTTGCATTTGGTAGCCCAATTCTCGAAGACAGTTATAGGCTATTTAACATCACGCTAAGATCCTTAGGAGCCGAGCAAAAAGGAAAAATCAGAAGGAACACTTAGCGAAAACTAATAGCGTGGGCGGACGATTCAACGCAACGGTTGACGACGGGTCGGGGGAGGAGGGAGTTTTATTGAAATGTGTCTGTTATTTTAGTATATTGTGTATCTTACGATATCCACGCGAACGAAGTCGCGGGGCACAGCTAGTTTTACTAATAAAGTGGATCATGTTGTCTGAAAATTAATAAATAATAATAATAATAACCGTTTTAAGTCACACAGTAACTGGATTCTTGAGGCAAGCGTTCCATGTAAAATACCAATTCAGCTGCTTCTGGTTAGACTGGAAGCTCACAGCAACTTCACAACCAATTACTTTCAATCACGACAGTCATTTTGTCAACCAATGGGAATGAAATCAGGAGGAGCTCGTGGCTAAGTAATAACAGCCGCACGGGTCGATCCATCAGGTTAAGCTACGCTTTCCGGGGTTGTCCGTGGATGGGTGACCATCTTTATATACCAAGACCCCTCCATGCCACGAAAAGCACGTTAAACCGTTGGTACCGGCTGTCTTTCGTGGATCTTTGACAGTCGTTACGGGTCGTTAGAAACCCGAGTCTGACAGCCAGACTTACCAACGGGTATCGTATTGCCCAGTTACTGGGTTGTGGAGGTCAGATAGGCAGTCCCCCCATGTAATGTACTGGTATTCAGCTTCATTCGGTTAGACTGGAAGCCGACCTCAACATAGTTGGGAAAACGCTAGGCAGATTGATTGATTGATTGGAAAGGAATTAATTGGAAAAAAAATAAAAAAGGGGGAAGAGCTCATTGGGCATCAAAAATTCGTCCGCATCGCTGTCAATGGGAAAAGTGCCCAAAAGGCTGGCAGCATTGCCACGCTGAATGGCAATGCTGATTCTTTGGGCTAAAAATAGGCCAGCCCTCTGGTCCCGTAAAGAGTCGACCAACCGCTTGGCGATGTCCCGAAATACTCGATGAGCACTCGGACCCCACGGTCCTAGTGTTTCAACACCAAACGGCTCAAACATATAGCTGCCAATTAGGTTGTTATATTTGCGCCGTTTGAGGTTTTCTGCACCCGCAGCAGCCGCCCCAGCACAGCCCGCCGTGCTAGGAAGATGGGATGGCGCGAGGGTGTCGACACAGGTTGCATCCCATAATATATATATTAGTGTTATCTTGTACTTATGTAGTAATTAAGAATTATAAATAAAGAATTGAATGTTTTTAATAGTGCTTACAGATAATAAGGTGTTACAACAAGTTTGACAGCGTTCAGACTCCATCGTATATCTTCGGGAAAACCGAAATATAGAGAAAAAAAATGTCCAATTTACCAATATGTAATCTACCAATAGAAATTGCTTTATATTCCCATTAATTATTATAGACTGACGCTCTAATTCCGTCACTGACTTAACTTCTTTAATGTCGCATGATACCGCATTGGTTCATAAGAAAAAGTGCTCGATTTAATTCGGCAAAGTTCGGTTTTCCGAAAATATAGGATGGAACCTTTGAACGTTGTCAACTTGACAACACTGTAAAGAAGGTATCACTGTGTCTAGCCACAGTAAGTCGCATGCAAATATTACAAAATGAGGAACAAATAAGAGTGAACGAAGAGTGAAAGTGAGTGAAGTATGAGTGAGTGAATGATAGTAGTAGTTAATGCAGTTGGTAGGTACACTTTTTTTCTCCTATATACATAGCCTATAATAATCAATGATTATTTATTAATAATATTTTTTTTCTTTATCATTTTTACAAACTTAGCATATCATCAGCTAATATATTCATAACAGTGGGAAACTTTAGACAAGTAATAATAAAAATCATTATTTTGCACGAAACAGTATTTTTCCACTGAAATGAGCTTAAGGAAACTCTGTGCTATTTCACTTTGATAAAATTGTTTTACCAACCAATTTAACAACAAAATAACAGGAAAGTAGTTGAAACTTCAAATATAGACTTACCGACGATTTTGTATACGCTAACACTTTGGAGACAATGGGCAAACTTCGAGCGAAAAAAAAACAACAATATTTACAAGGCACATGCGAAAGTCAACCTTGTTAAAATAAATGGAAGGTTGATTTTTCAGTAACGATGCGTGTTAAATTCAGTGACGCTTATCACAATTCAACAAAGTCTAATTTCGCGTAACGCAAACGCTTTTCAACCAGAAGAGAGGATGTAAGTAAAAAATTGAGCAAAACAAACTTATGAGTGCGTTTACGAAAACAGTTTACAGTTGAGCTTTGTTTGGGAAAATGTTTTCGGAGCTGCAAAATTAAGTTTGTTTTGTTAACCCTTTCGCTGGCGAAGTTTCTTGAATGCAGGTTTTTGAATATAAAAGATGGAAGGGAACCCATCGGGAAGGAGACACTATAAAATCTTTATCAAATCGATAAGTAAGGGTAATGCTTAATTTGTTTGTTCATGGTATTCAGGATAACATTAGATGTTTGGTAGAATCCTTGCCGATTCTAAATGAAAGGCAAATACACACTTCATAGGTAGGTATTAATAATTATGTCTCTCTCTGCCTGTATTGTATAACTGCATAGCACATGTGTGAGCACTTTGTACCTACCTACTATAAAGCTACCATTAACTGCGGACTTCTTTCATTGACTTCAATGTGTCCTGTCGACTGAGAGTATGTCATGCTCACTCAAATGTCTCGCTGGTGGTGGCGTGTGTTGGATCATTTAGCTCCCTTCAAAATGGTTGAGCTGAATGGTGATCCATGCGTCATGTTCGTGAACGGGCGCCGTCAGTAGGGACTGGTCATCTCTTAGCTGCCACGGCTTATTTTAATTTCATTTTTGAATTGTTTTTTTTTTATCTTTTTACTACGGACGCTTTTTACGTTCTGCATCGTTCTCACATGTATAATTTCAACACGAATGATGTAACCAATATTTTGCTACCATGTTTTGATTTAAAAGAGTGCCAATGGAGTTTCTTGCTAGTTCTTCGCCATAGGACCCTACTACTCTTTGGAATGGGCAACTAGCTACATCTTTCTGACTGACCGACTCCTTGACAATATTCAAAAGTGTCTGTAAATGGTTTAACAAAAAAATAAATTTTTACAAGTTTTGTCTGTTTGATCCGGCTAATCTCCAAAACGGCTGGACCGATTTTGACGGCACTTTCACTAGCAGATAGCTGATGTTATAAAGTGTAACTGTAGCTACTTTTATTAGAAAAATGATTAGGGTTCTGCGCAAATAAATTAAAACCCATGAAATTGTAAACAAAAATAATAACTCTGGAACTACTAGTCGGATTTGAAAAATTCTTTTTTCATTCGTTAGCCCGATTCTTGAGGATAGTTATAGCCTTATATGCTATTTAACATCACGGTGCGACCCTTAGGAGCCGAGCAAAAATAAAAAAGTCAGAAATAACGCTAAGCGACAACGAAATAAAAGCGCGGGCGGGCGATGCAACGCGGCGTGTCGGGGGACGAGGGAGTTTTATTAAAATGTGGCTGTTATTTTAGTATATTGTGTATCTTACGACTTCCACGCGAACGAAGTCGCGGGGCACTGCTAGTTTGAAGTAAATTCTTTGAGTTCGAGTTATTATTTTTATTTTTCAGTGCACTTCGTTTTTGGCGTAATGTTTAGAATAATAATCATAATATAAGTATCTACTTACCGTCTACCTCATATAAAATAAATAAATAAATAAATGAGACGGGATTTCCTAATTATTAGTATTATATCTTACTTGAACACCATAAATGGTACTAAGTGCCTTATTAGGAGTATTTAAGGCTGTTCTCACGGCACTTAGAGGTACCCAACGAGTTTAATACCTACCTATTAAGCAATAGCCTTTTTTTGGAGACATTTATTTTTAAATGTCGCAGCATTATGTTGAGATACAGGCCTCGTACAGGACTTTATGTTTTATTTAACCGCTTTCAAAAAAGGAGGATATATTTTTTTATGTGTTCATCGATTTCTCCGTGATTACTGGTCCGATTTATGTGATTATTTTTCATTTGGTAGATGAGCTCACGCGGTGGTTCCATAAAAATTTTATTAACTTTGCTTTTGTAGCTTTTGAGTAAGCTTCAATAATAAGTATTTAAGTCCTTTTTGTGTATACTTACATACACAAAAAGGAATTAAATACGTAATGATACTGTCAATGTTGTTTACATAGCAAGTAGTGGTATACGAGTTTGTGTGGGTTAGGTACTTAGAACAACAAAAAAGTAAAAAATAAAAAAAAATATTGCAAGAAGTCGTTTTTTTTTTTTGTAAACAAGTTTTCCACTTATAATACCTTTAGATTTGGTCCCATACTAAAAGTTGTTCGTAATGATGAGTACAATGACCCCTTAAGAGGTTGTGCGTTAATTTCGAGACATGTTGTATATGCCAAGATGCGAGAAGTACAGGACTGGTAGATTAAGTCATACTTGAATGAGGCCTATGTCCAGCACTGGAGGTCTTTCGGCTGAAATGATGATGAGCATGATATGGAAGCCTTTAAGAAGTGCTTTATTTTGTTTTTTTTTCAGGATTAAAACCCAAAACCATGTCTACGAACATACCCTAACACTTTGCAAGCTTGTAGCATTAATTATTATCACAGTTCAGAGCGAGCCATCAATCTACGTCGAGGTAAGGACAGCAGCCGCAGTGTACTACAAATAATTAAGCGCTTTATGATGTATATGCTGACCGTACTCTAGTATTGTATTATGTATGCAGTTAGTTGGTATTGTGATGGCTATCTGTGAGGTTAGGTTAGTTGGTATTGTGATGGCTATCTGTGAGGTTAGGTTAGTTGGTATTGTGATCATCGGCGGGACTCTCGTCAGCCAGTCCCGAGGTCACGGCTGGGTGGCCGCTCTCGCGGACGGCGTTGGCACGATTGGTGCGTATTTTTCGCCCAACAAGAGTCTCGCCGACTTCGAGAACTTCCTTGTCGAGTTGGGTGCCGTCGTAGGCCGACTCCACCCTCGCCCCGTGCTGTTGCTCGGGGATCTCAACGCCAAGTCTGCGGCGTGGGGATCCTCGGTGACTGATGCTAGGGGTGAGGCGCTGGAGGAGTGGGCGGTCACGACTGGCCTGGTCGTCCTGAACCGGGGCTCGGTACTCACGTGCGTGCGGCAGCGGGGCGGGTCCATAGTGGACGTCTCGTTCGCTAGCCCTGCTGCCGCGAGCCGTATTTACGACTGGCGTGTCGCCGCGGAGGTGGAGACGTTGTCGGATCACCGATACATCCGTTTCGACGTCTCCACCCAGACCGCCGGCGGCCGCAGTCCACCGGCCCCGCGAGCGACCGGCCCGCGCTGGGCGCGCAAGCGCATCGACAGGGAGCTTCTTGAGGAGGCCGCGATTGTCCAGGCCTGGATCCGGGAGTCGGCTACGACCGGACCCGTCGACGTCGAACAGGAGGCGCTGTGGTTCCGCGGGGCGATGACGCAAATTTGCGACGCGTCGATGCCCCGCGTCCACACACAGACAGGAAGGCGCCAGGTGTACTGGTGGTCTGCCGAGATTGCGCAGCTACGCATCGCGTGCGTGACGGTTAGACGCCGGTACACCCGATACCGGAGGAGACGTCGTCGGGTCCCTGACGAAGAAGCCGCGCTGTATGAGGTGTACCGCGCGGCGAAGGAGGCTCTGTGGCTGGCCATCGGCGAGGCGAAGACGCGAGCCAGGGAGGAGATGTTGGAGACTCTAGACGGGAATCCATGGGGGCGCCCTTATCGTGCGGTTCGGGGGAAACTCAGAGCCGCGGCGCCCCCACTCACGGAGAGTCTCCAACCTGAGCTGCTGGAGGAGGTAGTCGTAGCCCTCTTCCCGGCTAGAGCGGAGCATACCCCGCCGCCGATGGATTTGCCCACAGCCGCAGAGCCTGAAGATGAGAACGCCATCAGCGTCCCAGAGGTGACACAGGCAGAGATGAGGGCGGCCGTGATGCGGCTCCGAGCCAAGAACGTGGCTCCAGGGCCCGACGGGATTCACGGCCAAGTATTAGCCCTCGCTCTGAAAGAGCTGGAGCCCCAGCTGAGAGGTCTCTACACAGCGTGCCTTGAGCGGGGCCAGTTTCCCACTCTGTGGAAAGCTGGTCGTCTGGTCCTGCTCAGGAAGGCGGGGCGCCCTGCCGATTCGCCGTCAGCGTATCGGCCCATAGTGCTGCTCGACGAGGTGGGTAAGCTGTTTGAGCGGATTATCGCAGCCCGCCTCGTCGGCCACTTGTGCGGAGAGGGGCCGGACCTGGACGAGTGTCAGTTCGGGTTTCGGTACGGGCGCTCCACCATACACGCTGTGTCACGGGTGAGAGTCCTGGCGGAGGAAACGGTGTCCCGGGGCGGAGTGATGATGGCGGTGTCGTTGGACATCTCCAACGCCTTCAACACCCTGCCCTGGAGTTGTATCCGACAGGCACTGCGGTATCACCGGGTGTCTCTCTACCTCCGCCGCCTCATTGGGGCTTATCTGTCGGAGAGGTGTGTCACCTACGTGGGATGTGATGGCACAAACCAGCGCCTCATGTCGTGCGGTGTTCCACAGGGCTCGGTCGTAGGCCCCCTCCTGTGGAACATCGGGTACGACTGGGTGCTGAGGGGTGAACTCCAGCCGGGCGTGGACCTGACGTGCTATGCGGACGACACGCTGGTCACGGCCCGGGGGAGTTCGCACAGGGAGGCAGCGTTGCTGGCGACGGCTGCGATCTCACAGGTGGTGGGCCGCATACGGCGCCTCGGCCTGGAGGTGGCCCTCAACAAGTCGGAGGCCATGGTGTTCCATGGTCCCCGGCGGGCGCCGCCGCCCGGATCACACATAGTGGTCGGGGGGGTCCGGATCGCTGTCGAGTCTACCATGAAGTACCTGGGATTGGTGCTCGACAGCCGGTGGGACTTCGGACCCCACTTCCGGCGGCTGGTGCCCAAGTTGATGGGCGCGGCTGGGGCGCTGTCAACGCTGCTTCCCAATCTGGGGGGCCCGAGCGCCGCCTGTAGGCGACTCTACGTGGGGATCGTGCGATCGATGGCCCTGTACGGGGCCCCGATCTGGGTGGCTGACCTGACGGCCGGTAGCATTGCTGTTCTGCGGAGGCCGCAGAGAGCGATGGCCGTCAGAGTCATCAGGGGGTATCGCACGATCTCCTACGAGGCGGCTTGTGCACTGGCCGGATCCCCGCCCTGGGACCTGGAGGCGAAATTACTCGCGTCATTGTATCGGTGGCGCGAGGAAATGCAGGCGCGAGGTGAGCGACCGATGCAGCGACTAATGGAGCAGCGTCGGTTGCTGCTTCGCGAGGTCCTGGTGGCGGAATGGCGGGACAGGCTCTCACGCCCTACCGCCGGCCTCGGCACCATCGAGGCGGTCCGGCCGGTGCTCGACCTTTGGCTCGGGAGGAGGCACGGCTCCTTGTCGTTTCGGGTGACGCAGGTGCTCTCGGGGCATGGTTGCTTCGGGAAGTACCTGTGTCGCATAACCAGGGAGCCAGACGCCCGGTGTCACCACTGCGTCGACTGTCGGGAGGACACGGCGCGGCATACGCTGGCAGAGTGTGCCGCTTGGGAGGAGCCGCGCCGTGCCCTCATCTCTAGAGTAGGCAGTGACCTGTCGCTGCCGGCTGTCGTTAATTCGATGGTCGGCAGCGAGGAGTCCTGGGACGCGGTGGTTTCCTTCTGCGAGACAGTCATCTCGCAGAAGGAGGCTGCGGAAAGGGAGAGGGAGATCACATCCTCTCACCCAGCCCGCAGCAGGCGCACTGGGCGTCGGCGGAGGGCGGACAACGCCCTCTTCCAGCCCCCCTAAATGGGTCCAGGGGCGACGGACTCGGGGACGTCCGTCACCCCCCCATACATCGGACCCGAGGTGGCGGCGCGTAGTGTTCCACGCGCGCCCCTCTTAGACGTCGCGGGGGGAGTCAAACACCTCACTCCCCCCCTCGACACGAGGAGAGGCCTGCCGTGGCGGGCCGGCACCAGCCGGGGGTTGCGGAAGGATCGTAAGTTCCCGCGACCCTCGGCGTAGGTGTGAGATGGAACACCGGGGTGGTTTTTAGTCAGTAAGAGTCTGACAGACCCCTCCGCCCGCCCCAGGGCGGAGGACATCCATGAGGATTTTCCACCCCGAAACAAAAAAAAAAAAAAAAAAGTTGGTATTGTGATGGCTATCTGTGAGGTTAGGTTAGTTGGTATTGTGATGGCTATCTGTGAGGTTAGGTTAGTTGGTATTGTGATGGCTATCTGTGAGGTTAGGTTAGCGAGTATTACGGGCAGTTTGTGGATGGGTGACCGTTTAGGAAATAGCGAGAGACACCTTCTTAAGTTCTGGCTCTTGTGACACAGGAACTCCTGTACAAGAGCCAGGGCTACACTGTTACTTGCTTAAAAATAAAAAGTAAGGCCTTCTACGCGGTTGGAACCAACCACCAACAAAGGGCACCTTGGTTGGGTCAACCAAATTTTATTTTGTTCTACACGATCATGTGGTTGACTCAACTTGTCAAAGTGGATACTGAGAACATCATAAGCTGCCTAGCCTTTTCCCAACTATGTTGGGGTCGGTTTCCAGTCCAGTATTTTACATAGAGCGACTGCCTATCTGACCTCCACAACCCAGTAACTGGGTAGTACGATATCCCTTGGTAAGACTGGTTGTCAGACTTTCGGGCTTCTGACGACCTGTAACGACTGTCAAAGATCCACGAATGACAGCTGGGACCAACGGCTTAACGTGCTTTCCGAGGCACGGAGGAGTCTCTGTATGTAAAGATGGTCACTCATCCACGGACTGACCGCAGCAAGCGTAGCTTAACCTGATCGATCCACCCGTGTGGCTGTTATTACTTAGCCAAAGTGCATACTGCGAACGCAACAGATTAATACGTCTTGAAATAATATGGCATCCTACTCCGATATTTTAGCATTAACTCATGCGGGTCAAGTTTTTAAAATTTTTCGGTCAATAACTGCCAAGCTTGGGTCTTTTGATTTCGATCTTTATATAATTCGGACCCTATAACCCATAAATGTGGAAGATCGCAATATAATTCAATCAATTCCGTCAAAATTTCACGCTCCCGGCGTTCCATCTTGCACGCCACGTGTCAAGCGCTCGAAGGCCAAGACCCAACTGACGCGTTCTCAACCGCCAACAAGCGTCCACACGGTCGAGCTCCGACTCACTGTAGTTGCTAGCGAGTCTGTCTGTCTGTTTGTTCCAGCTAATCTCCGAAACAGCTGGACCGATTTTGACGGGACTTTCACTAGCAGGTAACTGATATTAGGTTAGGGAGTAACTTAGGATACTTTTATTTAAAAAAAAAAGAATTAGTGTTCCGCGCAAAAAACTAAAACTCATGAAATTGTGAACAAAATCCGATTCAAATAGGGAAGCAATACTTTCATATGCGTTTAGTAAACAGCTGTTATTTTGACATAACAAAAAGGCACTTCAATTTTATTTATTTGTACAGAGTGTATCAGAAAGGTGTGGTCAAATTTAAGGGTGTGGTACAGACCATCAAACTGAACAACTTTCTCCATGCGACCAACATCATAATAGAGAAATAAATATCAGCCGTCCAATACATTTGGGTCGAGTAGGTATTGAAGCTTTGGACAGTACTTAAATAATTTTTTCTCCATTACGATGTTGGTCCCATGGAGAAAGTTGTTCAATTTGATGGTCTGTACCATACCCTTAAATTTGACCACACCCTGTATGAACGAACACGACGATACGATGTCGTATTCGCGCGACCGGTCGCTTTGGTTACGGCACAGGGTAGGTAACACATTCTTAATTTCAATAGCTTTAATTTTAATACTTCAAATGTTTGTATTCTGTCACTTTTCAAAACAATGGATTAGGAGGTATTGTAAAAATTCCATCGTCGGATATCTTCGCTAGCAAAAATATCTTTCAACCTGCTAATTCAACTTCATATGATCTGTAACAAAAGTACCTAATAGAAATGTAAACAAATAGATCAGAAAATGTAGTTTTGGAGGCCAATTTCTAGTACTTACCACTTACAAATTGAGCGCTTTGATTTGATTATACATACATACTTGCATAAACTCCTTTCCATGGGGGTAGGCAGAAACTACAGAACGCCACCTGCTACGATACTTACACACTCCTTTTGCCTCGTTTACATTCATACATCTGGTCATACACGCACGCAGGTTGCGAGTACTACGCACCTGACCTTTCTGAAGAACATCACCAATAAGATCACTATATGTCTTCTTAGGGCGTCTCCTCCCGACGTTTTCACTGACATCTGCCGTAAAATACCTTTTGTTAGACGACTTTCATTCATCCTCTCAACATGACCAAACCATCTAAGCGTACTCTTTTCAATTTTTGTCACTACATCTTCTTTTAAACCGCACCGTTGCCTTATCACATTAGTCCTCAGCCTATCATTCATTTTAACACCACACATGCTTTGCAAGACGCATTTCCACAGCATTTATTCTACTTCCATGCTGCTTTGATTTGATTAGGTATTAGAATACTTAAGAGCGTTTACGACGTGCGGTATTTCATAAAAACTTTCAAATCCTTGTTTTTCGAAATGAATTAACCGATTTTATTGAAACTTCATACGCATAAGCAAAATACATAGGTCTAAAATGTTAGTTATGAACATTTTCGAAGTGTCTTATTTAAAAAAAGATAATTGGAAATCTCTGTTTCTATAGAGTTTTTAAAATCTGTCGAATTTAGCTATATCACTATGTTTCAAAAATGTTCTTAACTAACTTTTTAGAACTATGTATCCTGCATAAGCGTATGAAGTTTCATTCAAATCGGTTCATTCATTTCGAAAAACAAAGACTTGAAAGTTTGTGTGAAATACCGCACGTTGTAAACGCTCCTAAATACGAAATTCTAATTTTAAATCACCTTAAAGATGTTATGCAATTGAAAATAATTGTTGTTAATTTAAAGTACAATCTCAGAATTCGTCGATGATTTTGAAATCAGGTACAATTTAATAATGTTATTCAGACAATAATTAATGGCAAAAAGTGGTGAGATTTAAAGTTAAAACATTCTAAACACAGATGAATGGGTTACTAACTTCTTTTAGTGAGTGATTGCATTAGAGTTATCCTGATCAGGATTTGTGTACACTTTCATCTGTTACTTTTGGAACAGACTATACGTAAATACAGCAGTACTGCACTAACAAGCTAAATGGAACAGATAAACTATTTACAAAACAGAGTAAAAAAATACACAACTTGTGTTCGAGTCCCTAACTTTAGGTGAAATGAAGCATGGACGGCTTCCAGTGAAACCGACTCTGAAGTGGAAGACGAAGTCGGTAAAACTTTACACCTGTATAACTTTTTGAGGAGTATAAACTTGCTTTGGCTCCAGATGTAGAGATGCTGGATGGGTCTTTTCACGTGTTTCTGTTCTTGAGAGGACTTTGTAGTCTTTAGGTCGTGTTGACTCGGGATGAGAGATTAAGTTACGCCATAGTTAGGGACCAGTTGAGAGAGAGAGATTCAAGCGAAGATTTTAGTGGAGCAGATTGCTCAGGAATTGCAGTCTCGACATAAATAACGATCACTTTATGACAGAATTCAATCGCAAAGTCCTAAAGGAGTCCCGAGATGGTAAAAATTTCTTGAAAAAATCAATTTTGATCGTCTATGGTCCCTTTTAGGACTTTGCGACCGAATTCGGTCGTAAAGCTGCTAGGCAGATGATGAGGTAGTGATAGTAAAGCTGCTAGGCAGATGATGAGGTAGTGATAGTAAAGCTGCTAGGCAGATGATGAGGTAGTGATAATGATGATGGCATTCTACTATTTCAGATGTTTTAATTAGCTCAACGTTCATTTATTATTTATTTTAAAAAACTAGCTGTACCCCGCGATTTCGTTCACGTGATAGTCTTAAAACACACAATATACTAAAATAACAGCCACATTTTAATAAAACTCCCTCGTCCCCCGACCCGCCGCGCGGCATCGCCCGCCCGCGCTATTACTTCGTTTTCGCTTAGTGTTTTTCTGACTTTTCTTTTTGCTCGGCTCCTAAGAGTCGTAGCGTGATGTTAGATAGTTACGATACGTTATGATAGTTGTGTGTAGGTTGTTGTTAACTATCAATTGGGCTGCCAAATGCAAAAAAGAATTTTTCAAATCCGACTTTTTGTTCACAATTTCATGGGATTTTTTTTTTTCGTGCCGAACCCTAATTATTTTTCTAAAATAGACGTAACCTAAGTTACTCCCCGTAATATCAGCTATCAGCCAGTGAAAGTCCCGTCAAAATCGGTCTAGCCGTTTCGCAGATTAGCCGGAACAAACAGACAGACAGACAGACAATTTTTTTTTAATGATTGTTTGTTTTTGTTGTTTTTACCGTAAGTTAGGAAGTAGAACAGTCACCTTAACACTTGCCAAGTATTTAACCCAAAACATCTTTCCTTGACTATAATATTTGGTCTCTTCCAGTCCCACAGCCATTTCAGCATCCAAAATACTAATATAAGAAAACAAACTCTTAAATTCCGGATCCATGTTCCAAATTTGTTTCACTGCATTATTAAAGAGATCAACTTTTAACTATGAGGAGTTGGGGGGGGGGGGGGGGCAGAGAAGGTACGCAAGTTTGATCTAACTTTTAGGCAGAAAAGTTTTGGTTTAGTAGAAAATAAAATCAGACCCTTAGCGTCGATTTTCAGAGAAATAGCAACTTCCGCCAATCTTATTGGGACTTACATGTTTGAGCCGTTTGGAGTTGAAAGAAAGCCCATGGGTCATGGGGTCCGAGTGCCCACTTGATATTTCGAGACATCGCCAAGTGGTTGGTCGACTCTACACGTGACCAGGGCTAGCCAAGTTTTTAGCAAAAGAATCATCATTACCATACAACGTGGCAATGCTGCCAGCCTTTTGGGCACTTTTCCTGTTGAATGCGATGCGGATGAATTTTTGATGCCCTATGATTCTTTCCCCTCCCTGTTTAGAGTTCCGTATTCGAAGGATGCCAAACGAAACCCTATTACTAAGCCTCCGCTGTGTGTCTGTCTGTCAGCTGGCTGTATCTAATGAACCGTAATGGGTAGTCAGTCGAAATTATCACAGATTATGTATTTCTGTTGCTGCTATAAGAACAAATAATAAATATAAAATAAAGTTAAAAATAGAGGGTCCCCATAAAGGAAACGTGTTTTTTTAAACTGAAGTATTTTTTTTTAATATGTAGTGTTAAATATTGTACGGTGTTGTGGAAGCCTTCATATGCGAGTCCGACTCGGACTTGGCTGGTTTTTTTATGTACTTGTGCATATTATTATTTTTTTTTTTCGTCTTTGACATTTCTTGGGACCCTGGGGTCCCGGACCTTTGGAAGGCGTACGAGGGGCCGAAGCTAATTCGCAGAGGCCCGTTAGACGCTTTCAATGAAAATGAGGCACCAACCGACGATTATCCCTGTGCGTACTATGCAAGTGCACCCAAGGACAACCCCCGGTTGGTGTAGGACTATTGCAGGATATGGAAACAAAGATAAATATTGGGCTATGGTTTTGGGGCGCTAAAGTGGACTAGTTATCTAAAACTATGGAAGGACTATGGCCCTTGCCTGACCAATGTTTTATAAATACAATACACGGAAAAAATGGCAGGGGTGACTTGTACACTCAATAATGGGCCCCCGGAAATGGCCGCAAGCACATAATGTCGTAGCGACAAGGGGGCAACATGTCCTGAGGTGCTTAAGAGGAGTGGAGAGATACTCCACGGCTATCAGGACAAACTCAAACTCAAAGCATTTATTTAAATTAAACCAATTACAGGCACTTTTGAATTGTTAAAGAGTCAGTCAGTTAGTCAGAAAATTGAAGCTGACTAGCTTCAATTTTCTGACTAACTGACTTCCGTTTTGGCATGGGCGACTGCCCATTCCAAAACGTAGATCTCACAATCCCGGAAGTACGGTCAAGACCTTACCAGCATCTTACTAGAATACTTCCTTCCTCCGAGCACGTTTGCTCTTGCGAATCTTTACATACTCAAGCCGGCCAATAAAGGTAAGAATGAGGTGGGAGGTCAGTTCCTCGTCAGTGTTAACTCCAGCCGGCCAATAAAGGCAAGTTAGAGATGAGGAACATGACTTCTCCCGGGAAATAGGGTACGTGGGGTCGCTACTGCCCAACAGCTTGTCACATGCCGCCCTGCGGGCTTATCTATCTCTCTTGGTCTGGCTCCTCACCCTAGACATGTTCCGGCAAAGTAAACTCTACCGGCACAGACCTAGAGTTCGGAGTGCGCAAGCACCACCACGACGTCAATGGCGTCATACGGCGATGGGGTTATTATTATTATTAAATACTTTAAAAAAAAATCTTCTTTGATTCTTTAAGTCGATCATTCCTATGACAACGTGATGCCCCAGGATTGGCAACGTTTACAGCTTTTTCAGTGGCCAAACAGATGCTTGAAAGGAAAAAGGGCTAGACGTAGAGCGTTCACTGTTGTGGGTCGACAGTCACGTGATATCTCCTAATAATTGCAATGTTTTTCATTTTGACAGTCCGACAACATTCATTGCGCTATTTAAGTTGTCGAACGAATTAATTTTTCGAACATATGGAGCATGGGATTAGCAAATTTTTCAAAATCTGTCGAAAGGTGATTGAAATGTGTTAAGAAATTAGGGTGCTGATCATTTTTCCACAGGTGAGTTACTTACCTAATGATAAACGTCAATCTCTGTTATTCAATTATCTCATATGAAATATGTGTTTTTAATAAGCAGGTAGATCTTTTAAAGGCTCCTTCAAACGCGCGCCACAAAGGCACCGTTCGTCGCGTGACACGCGGTGCCTTTCTGTTTTAGACACTTTTACACATCAATGTTTTGGTCAATATATTAAAACAAGATGGAACCTATCACGACATCCCAACCTGGAAAAATAACCAGAAGGTCCCTCATTTTCCGAAATAAAAAATTCTTTCGCAATTAACCTTAGTCTGGTTACCCCAAGCTGTCCAATCCAGAACTACTCTAAATTAAGAACCACTTATTTTTCGTATGAACGCATCCGCGTTTCCCGTAATTATGCAAATGGTAGCCAAAGCTACCCCTAAGAGCGTTTTAACATCCCCTAATCTTTAGGGCTCGATGGCGGCTATTCATCTGACACTGTGGAACCATCGGCTTGACTTTTTGGGGATCCCTAAATGTACAATAAATGATTTTGGATTAACATTGTGGGGGTACGAATTGAGTTCCTACATTGCGTTTGTATTTCCGAAGTAGGCCGAGGCGAATAGTACAGTAAGTATTCATTTGATTGCCTACAATTTGTGTTTCACAATACTGAATACAGGGTGTAAGGGACAGCCCTCCGCAGACTGATGGGGTGAATTCAGTATATCATACTAAGATGACCGGTACATGAAATTATTTTAGGAACGTTACGGGAATCCATTAAAACTGATTTGTTTTATTACCTTACGCGCAATGTATCGTTATTGTGACAAAACGCGCGTAGCGTTTCGTACGTCATGGTGATCAATGTGAAGAGTATCTCCGAATGAGAAGACACTTTTAACATTTACATCTATGTACAAGCTACTCCCAAAATAGAACCTTAATTGAGGACCTTGCAGCAAAAGAGGGGCAGATCCAATCCATTGATGATTTTTTGATTTTATCTGTTTCATTTACATGCCCGACCTTCCCCATTGATGCGGTTTTAGTAAGTTCTTTTAGCGACTAGTATCTTTTCCACGATGCGTTATCCTGTTTTTTATCTTCACATTTAAAGAAATAAAAAACAGGATAACCGCGAGGTCGTTAACTGGGTACAAATCAATTCTTAATAATTAAGGAAAAACTCAATAACACTGCCCGACCTGGAGATCTAACCCAGGACACTAAGCACTCGCAAGTGGAATCTTCTACGTCATTCATTTTAAACACCCATCAATTCCCTGACCTCAATCCAAGCAGCTTAACCTCGAAACTATTACAATGACGTAGCGACCACGATAAGGGCCGCAACATGAAACATTTGAAACATATATCAAAGGGTTACCGTTAACTTCGTTTCTTAAGGAATTTCACATAGTTTCGACTTAGAGCGAGGGTAGACTGACAATGTTAAGGATAATTTCAGAATTATTATTAGAATGTTTTAACATAACATAACATCATGCTTGTATTTCCCGAAGGGGCTGGCAGAGGTGCACACATATTTCGTCAGTTATGTTTTAGTCCCTTGTTATACCGGGCGGGACTATTGCCATCAACCGGGCATAAATTTGGAAAGCTAGCTACTTCTGAGAATTACCTAATACAACAATCCCTTGACACACCCGGGGATCGAACCCTAAACCCCACGCTTAGCAGTCGACACAACGAAGCAGTTATAATATTAGACCTCATTCTGTATCCTGCCTCGTTGGTCTAGTGGTCGCAAGCACTACTCCTGAGCAAGAGGTCCTGGGTTCGGTTCCCGGGTCGGGCAAAGTGTTACTGGGTTTTTCAATCTGGAATTTCTCAGTGGCAGCCCGGAGTCTGGATTTGTGCTCGGTTGATGGCGATAGACTCGCCCCCTATTACATGGGACTCAAACAAAACTGGCGAAATGTGGGTGTTACTATAGGTACCAGTGGCGCAGCTACAATTATCATTAGAGGGAAGACAAAGAAAAAATTGTTCAGTTCTCATAAACTCAGACAAAAACTGTAGGTATATAATCTTATGATGTATTAAACTGGTATTAAATATAATCATGTAATGTGATATGATACACAGTTACACACACAGGTGTACCATATTATTTGGCACTAGTAGACATTAAGAAGAGTGGTTGTTCCGAAGGGAAGCCGATAGGAATCGAGTTGTATGAAGGCTACGCCCCTGATAGGTACATCTCTGCCCAACACTTCAGGGAAACAAGGCGTGATGTACTTATTCTCTATCCCTTATTCCACTTAATTTGGGGTTGGCGCAACATGTCTTGAATTGTTACTTGAAAACTTTCCCCTCCTTCGGGGCCAGTCGGGTAAAACGTGAATAAAAAAAGTATTGCAACATTGTACAGACACACAGTAGATAAGTATTAAGTTGACTTCCTCAAATGGCTTAACATGATCCTCCATTATCTCGAAAATACTGCAGCTTTCATTTTGAAATAAATATATGGCAAAGTTGAGGATTAATGTTAAGTACTATGTTTGCCGAAAACACGATTCCATAAAATTTTTTCGATGGAAAAAAATTCCAAAGTTACCTCCAAACCGAACAATAAACCGCTGGTATTCAAAAAATACTTCAAATTAGATCATGAAACTTTGCATACTAATTGAACTAACTATAAAGCGGGTCTTATGTTTTTTATTTTTTTTTAATTACCATTATTTTCACCGTAAAAAGCAATTGCCTAAACTATCGGCGCTCCCTGCCGCCCAGCACCGCACTCAGTCCCGCTCACTCAGTCCGCGCGCAGTATCGTGCGAGCGAGATAAAGAGTGAATTTTAGCTGAGGTAGTATAGGCTCTTAAGAAAATACTTAATCACAGAAAATACAAAAAGCGTTACCTCTTTTATCTATGCAGCTAACAGGGATTCTCTTTACAAAAAAAAAAAAAAAGGCTAAGTGCGTGTCGGACCACGCGTAGTTGGAATGAATTTATTGAAAAACACGTTCTCCCATACATCGATATACGTCACGGTCCATACTTTAGCTGCAAAAGTAAGTTTGTAATCGCAAAAAAAACATGTTGGCTCGCAGGTTTGTAGCAAGGCAGTCAAAATAACGCTTTTTAAAGCTTATTGCCAAGTGTTTTACATGTGCAGCCTGTGGACGGACCAGCTATATTCAGGGGCTATCAGCGCCCCACGGGTCCAGTATAATAAAGGTTTCAGTATGTAGATGGTGCTGCTCCGTTTCTGCAGTGCATTAGGTATGCTTGCACAAGCACACGTCGATGGCTTCCACGCCATCGTCTGACAGAAATCTGCCTCTGTGCTCTGCAGAGTGCGGGAAAGCTCCAACTCCAACCTGAAGACCACAGCGTGACAGCGGGGAGGTATGATTCTCCTTTGTTAGGTGATGTTGTTCGAATATGCATTTCGAACAACAACTTTTCGCTAAATATTCTAGGTTAACTAATATAGGCATAAGTTATCTTCTCGTTTACTAACCCATATGGATGTTGCATAACATCACGCCTTGTTTCCCCGAAGGGTTAGGCAGAGGTGTGCCTATAGTACACCCACATTTCGCATTAATGGATGTTGCTTATCCGAAATAAAGATTATTTTATTTTATTTTTATTTATTTAAAGAAAATGTGATTTTTTTGGACCTCCAAGGGACCATATACTTAGTATTTAATATTAATTTCAACTTGATACCTCCACGCGTTCCTGAGAAAAAGCGGTTTGACAGACTGACAGACAGACGGACAACCAAGTGATTTTATAAGGGTTCCGTTTTTTACCCAACTGCCTCAGAAGGAGGGCTTATTTTTTCGAGAGTATGTACCTACATATGTATGTATGTCTATTTCTTTGGCACGCTCTGTGTCCTAAACGGCTTGATGGATTTTAACATATGAGGTGTCGTTAGATTCGTCTTAACTGTGGGAGTGACATATATTATATTTATATATTGCATCTGGAAATACAAAAAGTGAGGGGAAGGTTTTTAAAAAAAAAAAAATTACAACTGTATTGGTATCAAATAAAAGCTAGTAATTTTTTTATTTTTTTTTATTTGAGATAGGTTTGCTCTTGACTCTAGTCTAGGGCAGAGATGACAGAGACAAAGTCGACGATGGAGCGAGCTTACCCAGAAGAAGCCTGTTCACTCTCACTTTGAAGAGATCGGGGTTGTATGCGTTCGGAAACACAGACGCAGGCAGAGAGTTCCACTCCTTTGCTGTGCGCATCACAAAAGACATTTGGAAACGCTTAGTGTGAATTGGTGGGATAGCAACTAGGTAAGGATGATAACCTGCAGTGCGTCTAGATGTCCGCAGATAGAAGGGGGCCGGCGGAATGAGGTCGTGGAGTTCTTGAGCACACTCCCCGAAGTATAATCTGTAGAAGACCGTCAAGCAGGCAACCTTGCAGCGATGAGCCAAGCTGTGAAGCTTGGCATCCACCAGTCTTACGTCGCCAATGAGCCTCTTAGCTCTGCGTTCCACCGAGTCAAGCGCGGCAAGTTGGTATTTGGCCGAGCCATCCCAAAGGTGGCTGCAATACTCCATGCAGGATCGGACTTGCGCTTTGTAGAGAATTAAAAGCTGTCCAGGCGTAAAGTATCGCTTCACCCTATTCAGGATGCCCAGCTTCTTGGCCGCAGTTTGGGCTTTGTACTCGATGGTGGCACCGAAGTTGAGACATGATGTCAACTCCATGCCTAGGAGCTCGAGCCGATCTGTTACAGGAACAGATATACCCCGAAAAGTAGGAGTTTGATCGAAACGACTCCTTTTAGCGGTAAAAAGACACGCCTGTGTTTTGGTAGCATTAAAAGAGACCAGATTATCATCACCCCACTGGGAGACAAGGCTTAAGGTCAGATCTGTCCGTTCTGCCATGGCCTCTCTCAAGGAACGAACTTCGGCCCCGCTGGTTTTTGCGCTGGACAAGTATCTCTCTGAAACTGTACTGTAATTAATCAATTCCAATTATATATATTAAAAAAAAACTAAAAAGCTTGAAATAAAGCAAATTATGTAAACAACAAAAAACCCAACTGAAAAAACACATAACTGAAACGAGGAAAACAAGCGTTATAATCTATAGAGTTTTGGTATTGCAGGCGGGGGCCAACTAAAGTGACGCCATATTTCAGGTTATTGGTTGGTCCCCGCCTACAATACCAAAACTCTATAGATTATAACGCTTGTTTTTCTCGTTTCAGTTATGTGTTTTTGCAGTCGGGTTTGAAGTACGGAACCATAAAAAAGAACATCAATTTGTTTCACGATCTTTTTGTTCATTTATTTTAAGTTGTGTTATCGGGCAATGTTATTTAACCGGTTCGCGGACGATAAACGAGACACAATAGAAGTTTTATTGTTATGACGTCTATATACATCAAGCGTCCGCGAAAGTGTTAATATGCCTATGCTTTTTCGCAATCCAATTTGTTGGAGTGGGCTTCCAATCTAACCGGATGCAGCTGAATACCATTATTTTACATGGAGTGACTGCCTATCTGACCTCCACAACCCAGTAACTGGGTTATACGATACTGCTTGCTAAGAGAGACTTGTCAGACTTTGGGCCTACCCGTAACGACTGTCAAAGATCTACAAAGACAGCCGGGACCAACGGGTTGGGTTACTAAAACTCAAAAACAAAACAAAGCTATTGAAAATTTTCCATTCTTGCTTTATTGTCTGTAACTCTTAACTACAAACTCCTCATTATTCTGGACACGAAATATTGCTCTGTCCACCCCCGAAAATAATAAAGGTTTTAGCTGAAAGAACGACTGAGTAATTTGTCTCATCCTCTCAGGGTTAGGTACAGCGTTTAAAACAAATGACTGTTACTATCAATAGAAATAAATAAAATTGAAGTGTCTGTTTGTAATGTCAAAATAAGAGCTTTTTACTAAATGCATATGAAAGAATAAACAGTACTTATATTTTTTAAATTTTTGTCTGTCTGACTGTTTGTTCCGGCTAATTTCCGAAACGGCTGGACCGATTTTGACGAGGCTTTCACTGGCAGATAGCTGATGTTATAAGGAGTAACTCAGGGCACCTCTATTTTAGAAAAATAATTAGAATTCCGTGCAAAAAAAAAATAAAACCCTTGAAATTATGAATAAAAAGTCGGATTTAAAAAATTATATTTGCATTTGATAGCCCAATTCTCGAGGATGGTAATGGGCTATTTAACAACACGCTACGACCCTTAGGTGCCAAGCAAAAAGATAAGTCAGAAAGAACGCTACGCGAAAACGAAGTAATAGCGCGGGCGGGCGATGCAACGCGGCGGGTCGGGGGACGAGGGAGTTTTATTAAAATGTGACTGTTATTTTAGTATAATGTGTATCTTCGACTTCCACGCGAACGAAGTCGCGGGGCGCAGCTGGTTAATTATATAGGCGTAGAAACATTAAGGGAATGTTAGTGAGATTTTTGAAGGTGAGAAAACATCACGTCCTGTTGTGATTTGTCATTTGGCTTAGGCTATCACTGTACGATATTATTTATTTTTATCTGGACTCATAATTAATAGCGTCTGACATATACTGAATTGTGAGCCAATTGAAAATATACAACTGTGAGTATTCTGTGTGTGAGTATTCTACCTATCTATCTAACTGTACTGACTCTTCGAGTTTAACGGACGTGTTGTATGTCATGTTACGTTAAAATAAATTATTCCTTACTACAAAATGTGCTTTCACTTTAAAAATCAAAAATAATTTATTCAAACAAAAAGTGCTAATTCTCAGACTACTCGTAATTAGTACTATTTGAACGTCAAAATGACATAAGACAGTCCCCCAAAACTATATACGGTATTATTTAATTTTAATGTTTTGTGTTGCGTAATGGAAATTATTTTGCTAACTTATTGTATATAATCAAGTATTTGGAGTTTACTCCTTAAGAATGGATTTTCATATAAGGCCCCCCCCGGTATGGAAATTGTATGAGGAGTGAGATTAATATAAGCGTCAAATCAAAAGCGTTACGTTTTTCTGCGCAACGCCTTGCGCACCTCGTGCGTCGGAGCTGACACACACACACTTTTTTCTAACTGAATAGACAGCTGTGCTGCTGGACAGTTTGTTGCGCCACTTCTTCTTCACAGCTAAAGCACTAGGAAGTGGTGAAGGGCAGGCGTGCCGGGGGACTGTCTTATGTCATTTTTAACGTTCGAAAAGTGCTGATTTGACTCAGACTAGTTTGAATAAATGACTTTTGATTTTGAAAACAAATTCAAGTAAAACAAAGTATTTTTTTTATTTTTTATTGTGCAGTAGGTATATGTATCACGACAATTTGAATACCACATATTGGAATTGGACCTAATGCAGTCTGTAGAATAATTTGGTCAGTACCTTATACATTTAAGTGTACTGTCAAAGGCTAGCTCGGCCACCAACAAGTTTTTATTAAACTAAACAAATAAAGTCTGCTCCCAATACCTCAAACCAATCAGTATACAAACCAATTTCTCCTTTCTAACATCTATATCTATAAAAGTCGCTTTTCGAGTCTGCCTGTGCGACCGCGTTGTTCTTCTAAAATACGCAACGGATTTTAGTGCAGTTTTAAACATTATGTGTAAAATACATTAATATTAAACATAAATATAATTAAAAAAAAACATCGTGAGGTAATCGGCATGTCCTAGAACCAAAAATTCGACGACATGTGACATCTACCAACCCGCACTGGGCCCGCGTGGTGGATTACAGCCCACTCCCTCTCGAAGAGAGGAGGCCTGTGTCCCAGCAGTGGGGACATTATAGACTGATTATGATGATGTTAATAAAAAATCTCGATGTTTTGTAAAGTCATAAATATCATGCGAAGCAGGGGCGGGTAGACAATAACATCGAAACAGAAACTCAAGTCATCTGAACCAGTTAAACATAGTTTTCGCAATGAACTCCCAAATTTTGATGAAGCCAAATTGCTTTGTCAAATCAGAACTTGTGGATGGATTCCTTGAGACTGTTTCAAGTTAGGCAACGGCCATTTTGAGATTAGGGTTTGATAGGAATTCAGGTAGGAGTTTGAAATTATGTTTGACTAGATTTTTCCTGCGGCTTCGTTCGCGTAAAATTGTATGTATTGGCCGTTCCACAGAACTATTGCGAGACAGAACATTAAAGACCAGTAACTTCATTTATTTATTTAGGATCTCCAACAAAAGATGTACACAATACATGACACAGAAAAGGGCAACATTTTTTACCATAAGCTCGTAGAAGTATCTGTGTGACGGCCGCGAAACGGCCAATCCGTACATGTTGACCAAGATGTAAGGTTTGTAGAGTTAGGGCTTGTAGATTTAGAGGCTTGGTTCTACATTAGATCTGATAACTATTTAACAGAAAAAGCGTTATTATGAGTCTTGGCAACCTTACAGCCTTACAATCTTAAAGAGGTATCCTCAAGGTTGCTTATGGAAAGCCCTATCGGTATCCCACTAACAGTTTGTACGAAGAATGTAAGGTTCTTAGGGTTAGACAACTCTTCGTGCTGTCTGTAGCTTTGCGCTTCCATCGACAGGCACTAATTTCCCAAATTAAATCTTCCAGATCCTGTAGACTGATTAAATGGGTCATACCCGCAACTCGTACAAAGTTCGCCCAAAGATCCCCTAGATATCTCGGTCCATATATATGTATCAAAAATTGAACAAAATCTTGAACTTAGTTGGTAGCACAATTGTAAAACTAAAATTATGAAGTGGCTATCAACTCAGGACTATGGAGAAACTGAAGCTCTCCTGAGTCCTCTGATGTAAATCATCTGCGCTAACTCATCCACACACACGTCCTACACATAAACGTACACAAGCACACCCTTACAGACACAAATGCACATCACTTTACATTCACTCACATCACATGCAGCATATCACATACTAACTCATACCCTTTTCGAACATTAACACACACACACACACACACACACACACACTCACACTATCACACCACACATACTCACAACTTTCATGAACTTCTTCTTGTAAGTTTGAATTAATATTTAATTTCGTTACCTTTGCTTGCAAAGTTTTTCAATTATATCTTGGTGCTTTAGACTTATATTGTGCTTACTATGTCTGTAAACTTGTTTTTAATAAATTATTTAAATCTTCTTCTTCTTCTTTAATTCTTCTTACATACAATGTTTTTGGTGGGTACCTCTTTACAAATTATTTGATGTTACATACCAGTATTTGAGTTAACCAAAAGAAATAAATTATTATTTTATCAATGAAACCGTGTTAGCAGTATTTTTTGTGTTCTAAAATAAACCATTGTTCTAAAAAGTGCAACAAAGAATGTCTGGCAATTGCATAAATTATCATGCAATTATGTAGATATATACATTTTAATAAGATAAATGTATTATTTTGTTCTGTTATATATAAGGCAACTAACTATTTAAACCCATTTCTAGTTTCGAAAGGTGTCAGTAGACAAGGTAAATATTTCATCAATATTTTTTTTTTTTTTGGGTTTTATAGTAATTTAAAACTTAAGGGCGCACCGAGCGTTTGCCTTTGTCTCTGTCTTTTTCTTTACGTGTAAAAAGTAAAGACAATAACCACACTTTTGCACATTTTCAATGTTTTTCGTTGTTATTTTCATAATATTGCTCTTAAATATTAAAAAAAAAACTATCGTGTATAAACGCTCCAGTCATTTATGAACTTTATTTTAATTAATGAATCATAATATCAAATTACTTATTTGTAGGGAAATAGAGGAAAAAATTGCTCGAAAAAAATTTACTTTGCGAATTTATTCTATCGAGCCAACTTTATCAAAACGTGTTTCCAGTCGGCGCAACACGACTTCTTTTTCCATTCTCCGCTGTCAACCTATCAATATTGTCTATATTTATCCACAATAATAATTCCCTAGCATAGACATAATCAGCCTGTAGTGTTCCCACTGCTGGGACACAGGCCTCCTCTCTTCGAGAGGGAGTGGGCTATAATCCACGCAGGCCCAGTGCGTGTTGGTAGATGTCACATGTCTTTGAATTTTTGGTTCTAGGGTTTGGTTGGGTTTTTGGTATTGGGTGTTTCCTCACGATGTTGCCTTCACCGTTTTCAGAGCAGTGGTGATGAAATTAAGTTTTACACAAAGTAAAGCACCTGTCGGGGTTCGAACCCACGACCTGCAACTCGTAAATCGGGGCCGTTACCGCTGGGCCACCACTGCTCCTTTAATTCACTAGATTTTAATTTGTTTTTATTGTATATTACTTTAAACAAGGGTTTAAAAAACGTGTTTGTGTGTATAAAGAGCTCGGTGCGCCGTTTTGACAACCCAGAGGTTTATGCTGTGTGAAAATTTCTTGCGTCTGTAAGTTTGCACAACAGTTATTTACATGTAGTAAAAGTGAACATTAAGTAAGGATTTTTGAAAATTCACCCCGACAGGAACTTAGTAATTTTTGCAGGTAAAAAGTTTAACGCCATCGGCTTGTAGATAAATAATTTACACTCTGATAACAGGCAGATATTTAATTTTTTGTCTAGTCTTCACCAGAAGATGGGTTCCAGTGTGTCAACCGATCTCCTATCAGTTGCTCAGATTCCCTTCGCATTGCTGACAGCAGCTGGGCTCGATGGAATATTGTGGCCAAAACAGGCTATCCTTCAGGGTTAGTGTTCATTTCCTTCGTGTTTTGTTTTCAACTCTTTTTTAATATTGGCACGAAGTATAATTATAGTATAACGAGAATGGGTCAAGATTTCAAAAACTAGTTATAAGCTACCAGTAAAGTACAGTTAGGAAAATTAATTGTTAAGCAAATCGACACCCCACGTCAATTTGCTATGTTAAAACCAATTCATGCAACTGTCAAAGAATGATAAGTTGTGATTGAACCTTACATAACGTCACGCCTGTGCTCCCCGAAGGGTTAAAGAGACAAGGTGCGGTGTGCGTCTCAAGGTTGCACCAAATGGGAGTCCAGCTCAGCATCTGCTGAATCCCTGCAGTGACATACGGACGTCGAGCAGACGAGATAAATACAATTGGTGTTACGTACAATTTAAGTTGGTGGTCAATTTGCATGACAAAATTTAGTGCAAATTAAATGGTAACTTCGTACAAGTTTCTGAAACGTTCAAGAGCAATAATCGCATGTAATAAAGCAAGTTTAATTATTATTGCCATTCATGAATTGCATTCAAGTGTTTACACGCGTGCGATTCCAAAAAATGGCACTGTTCACGCATTAAGCGAGTGAATCAGCGGCGGTGCGCGGTGCGCGGGCGGGGGGGTCACAGCTGATCTTGCTACTGCCGCGCCCCTAGCAGCTCGCCTAGACTCGGTCATCGACGGACGTACCGTGCGATCAACATTCCAAAATTTTATATATTTGTAACCGAAGTTTATTAAAAATTCATTACTCAAAGCGAGTCTACATTATTTAAATATCCAACAAATTGGCGACCGTCTTCGATATTCAAACCGAATACTGCATTCAAAGCTGAAGAATTCAAGAGTAACAATGGATAACCGCTACTCGAATTTGAATTTTAACCGAAGAGGAGGAGATTGGATCGGATCGCTGCTTATGCTGCCTACTGCCCTGGTGGAGTGAGAACTTTGCTGAGGACTGCTGGACGACTAGCTGGATACTCAAGGGAAGTTGGCCTACACTATCCTATCCACTATTTCTCATTTTTCCTTTCAAATTTGTGTGCAGCTTGCCGCTCCTGGAGCGTTAATGAGATAGCATTTCGAGTACACGAACTATCTTATCCTTTTTCATAAAACGCTTCGGCTATTGCGAGAGCTTGCCTATTCCTACTACCTACGTTATAATTTTTCTTTTCTAAAATATTAATTTCAGTTAGCTGAAATAGTTGGAGTTTCGGCTTACCTGTAGTTTTAAATTTTCACCTATACATCACATGCATAAAGTGTTATCATCCTTAGCTATGTATCAAAACCTATAAATTCATAAAGCCAAATATTGCTTAGTTATTTTTTCGCTGTCAATTTTTCACCCTCTACCCTCTCATAAAAAAAAAAAAAATAGTTATTAACTTTTACGCAATTCATGCAAATTCCAGATAAACTCTAAGAGAACGGCCTTAAGTCGCACCTAGCGGTTACCATCCTGCTGTACCCAGTGCATCGCTGCGCTGTTGCTTGCGGTTGGCGAGTCCATCGCGCGCTTGAGTCGCCACTCAAGCCCGCGACCCGCCCGTCACCGCCCTCCCGCAGCCGCCGCTGCGGGAGGGCGGTTGGTTCGAAGTGCGACGGAACCGTTGTAACTGTTTTGATCATTTCATTATCTTGCCTAATTCATTGTTCAATTTTATTATTTCGAATAATTAGTCATGGAAGGGAAATAATGTTTAAGGGATCTTATTAAAAAGCGAAGCATAATAAAGGGTAGACTGACAAAATTTAAAGATTACGTGAATGTTTTAACCCAAGTAAGCGCGAATAAAATGACTAGTGTTCAAGTCAAAGAATTATCTTTACGGATTGACAAATTCCAAGAATTGTTATCAGAATTCAACGTGATACAATCAAACATAGAATTACTCTCGTCAAATGAAGATGAGCAATTAATTGAGCGGGATTTGATTGAATCACAATTCTTGTCTCTTCTTTCCATGGCTAAAGAATTGATTGAATGTGCTAATTTAGAGAAAAGATCAGTGAATAATGAAAGTATGTCGAGTCAATGTTCACATTCCATGAATTCTATAAAATTACCTACTATAAATTTGCCAAAGTTTGACGGGAACTATTTGAAATGGTTAGAGTTCAGGGATACGTTCGATTCCCTTGTCAATAAGAACGACTCGATTCCATCAATAAATAAATACCATTATCTCAGATCAAGCTTAGAAAATAGTGCCGCTGTCGTTATAAGGTCAAGTGAGTTTACCGCTGATAATTATCAAAACGCGTGGCAGCTTTTATGTGACCGCTTTAATAGTAAAAATATTTTAATAAATAATCACCTTAAGTCATTATTAAGTATCGACCCTATTGTGAAGGAATCGTTTAAGGCGTTGCGATATTTAATAGATCACGTATCGAAAAACTTGAGTTCTTTGCACACTTTAGGGCTTCCTACCGAACACTGGGATGTTTTACTTATATTCATAGTCTCGACAAAGTTAGATTCCACCACTAGTATGAAATGGGAGGAATATAAAAATAGTTTATCGGATTTACCAACGTTGGATAAATTTTACACATTTTTACGCAACCGAGCAGATATTTTAGAAACTGCCCACTATAATAGATCTGATAAACAGGAACATAATAGGACAAACCCACAAAATAAACCTGTGAGATCTTTCTTTGCTGCTTCGGATGAGGATACTAAGAAATATAAATGTGCGATTTGTAATCAGAATCATTTCGTGCATGAGTGTCCTAAGTTCAAGCAAATGAACTACGACGATAGGATTCGCGAGGTAAACAAGTTAAAACTATGCAACAAATGCTTACGTATTGGGCATAATATTTATCAGTGTCGTTTGAAGGGTTCGTGCCAGAAATGTAAAGGAAAACATAACACTCTAATTCATAAAAACGACATTAATACTTGCGTAGAACAAAGTTCACATAGTCCTGTAAATGAACCGGTTACGTTATCAGCTAGGACGATGACTCATACGTTGTTGTGTACAGCGCAGGTAGAAATCGTTAATGAGTTAAACAATAGAAAGGTTACGGCGCGAGCATTATTAGACACTGGTAGTCAGTCGTCATTTTTAACAGATGTGATCAGAGAGAAATTAGGGTTAACTAAGAACTCTAGTGAAACCTTAAATGTCTGTGGACTTAATAATATTAAAACTAGCATTTTAGGACAGTGTACCGTAAAAATTAATTCTTTTTCAACCGCATATAGTACTCAGGTGTCCTGTTTATTGGTTCCAACGATAACAGGTATTTTACCCAGCGTTGAAATAAACTTTCAAGAATTAGATATTCCGTGCGGTATACAGCTAGCAGATCCAAAGTTTTTCCAGCCTTCCGCTATAGATTTGTTGTTAGGAGCGGACATATTTTGGAACATTATTGGTACAAATCAAATTAAGCTAGGGTCTAATAAGCCTACTTTACAAGAATCACAATTAGGGTGGTTGATAGCTGGCCCAGTCGGTATCAATCATTCCAAGTCTAAGGTCTATTGTTATTTCAATCAGTTTTCGAATATTGATAATGCCCTTAAGAAATTTTGGGAGATTGAAGAACTACCTTCAGAGACCAAAACATATTCATTAGAGGAACAGTTTTGCGAAACTGACTTTATAGAAAACACAAGCCGCTTACCTGACGGTCGGTTTTGTGTCCGTATGCCATTAAAAGAACCCGAAACTAGTCTTAGGGATTCATATTATAAGGCTAAAAAACGTTTCTTGAATTTGGAATTAAAATTAAATAAAAATCCGAAACTTAAAGAGTCATACACTAAATTTATCGCTGAATATAAAGAGTTAGGTCACTTAAGTGAAGTAGATCGACCAGAATTTGGTAACTACTTGCCACACCACTGTGTAATTCGCGAGAAAAGTGAAACGACAAAATTGAGAGTCGTATTCGACGCCTCAGCCAAGACTTCCTCTGGTAAGTCTTTGAATGACATACAGGCATACATATGTACAGGTCCAGGACATACAGGTCCAGTTGTGCAGTCCGACTTAATTTCAATTTTGTTACGTTTTCGCGGGCATAGATTTGTTCTCTTTGGAGACATTGAGAAAATGTACCGACAAACGGTCTTACATACTTCTCAACGTCACCTTCAGTTAATTTTGTGGAGAGATTCATCTTCTACGGAACCCGATAATAATAATCTATTAAAAGTTTTACAATTAAATACCGTTACGTATGGGTTGGCCAGCGCTCCGTTCTTAAGTACCAGATGTTTATTACAGTTATCTAAAGAATGTAATGACGACACCATTGCGAGCGTTATTGAAAATGACTTTTACGTAGATGATTTGAATACCGGGGCGGATAGTGAAAGTGAATTACAGTACATATATCTTAATGTTAAGAAAATTCTAGATTCAGCATGTTTTCCCTTAAGGAAGATTCGTACTAACTGCTCACAGGCATTTACTGGTGATGCTAGTATATTCGACCCGATAGATTTAACTAAAGAATCCAGTGTGTTAGGTTTGATTTATTCTCCAAAACTAGACATTATTGAGTTTCCTTCAAAGATCGAATCGCCACCGCAAGTTATTACAAAAAGGGTCGTTATAGCTACTATTTGTAAAATATTTGATCCGTTAGGATTAATTTGTGCATGCATTATTAAGGCTAAAATCTTTTTACAGCAGTTATGGGTAATTAAATTAAATTGGGAGGAGCCTATACCACAAACCCTATTAAATACGTGGCTTAAATTCATTTCTAATTTGCACCTCCTTTCTAATATTAAAATTAGTAGATATGTTCTTTGTAATTTCCCGTTATCAATAGAACTGCATTGTTTTGTCGATGCGTCACAAAAGGCGTACGCCTCGTGTGTATACTTACGTTCAATAAATGACAAAAATGAGGTCACGGTAAGACTTTTGTGCGCAAAGGCAAGGGTTGCACCCTTAAAGCCTATTACTATACCAAAATTGGAATTACTTGGCACTTTGTTGGGAGCTAGATTATGTAATAAGGTTCTACAGTCATTACGATTTAATATAAGTTGTAAAACTATTTGGACTGATTCAACAGTAGTTCTAGGATGGTTGAAAACAAATGTTAGAAATCTTAAAATGTTTGTCTGCAACAGGGTTAATGAAATTAACGAGTTGACTAATAGTTTTGAACACAGACATATACCTACAAATATGAACCCAGCTGACTTGGCCTCTAGGGGGGTTGATCCCCAGGACCTATCATCTTCTTCCTTGTGGTGGGAAGGTCCTTCTTTCCTAAAGAAGGAACGTTTGGAATGGCCACAGAATTCTTTCGTAGCTGGAAAATTACCCGAGTTAAAGATACATTCGTTATTATCTGCAGAAAATAGTTCATTTATAGATTTCAATAAATACTCCAATTTCAATAGATTAAGTAGAATATTTTCTTATGTTCTTCGTTTTGTTCACAACTGTGATAAACATAAACAAAGGTACTCGGGCCCTATAAGCTCCGATGAAATAAATAATTCAGTTTTGCTATTAATTAAATTTGCTCAATTACAATCATTTTCGTTCGAAATTGAATTACTTAAGCAAAGGAAAACATTACCACACAAAAGTAAATTATTACAGTTAACTCCATTCATAGATTCTAATAACATTGTTCGTGTGGGTGGTCGTTTAGAAAACTCAAAGTATAATTTTGATAAGAAACACCCCATAATAATAGATTCAAAACATTATTTAACTAAGTTAATAATGATTAATGAACATACACGTTTGTTCCACGCAGGTCAACAGCTACTGTTAGCATCAGTGCGCGACAAGTACTGGCCTATTGGAGGGAGATGCTTAGCGCGGCAAGTAGTTAGACAATGTATTGTTTGCGTTCGTCTGCGCGCGAATACGGTGCAACCAATAATGGGTCATTTACCTGAAGCGCGTACTAATGCTTGTTTCCCTTTCAACTCTTGTGGAACTGACTTTGCTGGGCCTTTTATGATAAGCAGTCGTAAAGGTCGTGGTAACAGAATTAGTAAATGTTATCTATGTTTATTTGTATGCCTTAGTACAAAGGCAGTTGGAACTTGTAAATGAACTGAGTACTCAAGCTTTCATTTTGTGCCTTAGACGATTCGTGTCACGCAGAGGAAAATGTCATGAGATCTTTTGCGACAACGGCAGGAATTTCGTAGGTGCAAACAATGAACTGGGTAAGCTGCTTCGATCCAGCCGTCAATCTGTCAGTGATTTTGCCACATCTGAGGGAATCAAATTTGTATTTAGTCCCGCTTACTCTCCCCACTTCGGTGGAATATTTGAGGCTGGAATTAAATCAGCTAAATACCATTTAAAACGTGTAGCTGGAAATGCTGCTTTGACGTTTGAGGAGCTAGCAACGCTGTTTACACAAATTGAAGCTATCCTAAATTCACGTCCGCTGACTCCTCTCTCGTCCAATTGTGCTGATCCTTCTCCTTTGACTCCAGGCCACTTCCTAATTGGGAGACCACTTATGTCAATTCCAACGAAGCCCATTACCGCTACCAGGCCTGACGATACGAGCTCATAGAGACGATAAGGTAGCACTTCTGGGAGAGATGGCGCAGGGAGTACATCTCAGAGCTGCAGCAGCGCACCAAGTGGCGCACTGGACAGCACGGACTCACCTGCGGGGACGTGGTTCTACTGAAGGATGACAACGTACCGCCATTACAATGGCGGCTGGGGCGCGTGTGTCGCCTTTATCCAGGGGCCGACGGCGTCAGCAGGGTAGCTGACGTAACGACCTCAAAGGGAGTTATACGAAGGGCTGTCAACAAGCTGTGTCTCCTACCCACTTCGAACTCCAAGGATGACAACGAGGCGGAGAGGGCCGCTTCCAAGCTCCCTACCTTGTCTACATCTTGAAAGCTAGGGCTTTCAACGCGCCGGAGGATGTTCACGCATTAAGCGAGTGAATCAGCGGCGGTGCGCGGTGCGCGGGCGGCGGGGTCACAGCTGATCTTGCTACTGCCGCGCCCCTAGCAGCTCGCCTAGACTCGGTCATCGACGGACGTACCGTGCGATCAACATTCCAAAATTTTATATATTTTTAACCGAAGTTTATTAAAAATTCATTACTCAAAGCGAGTCTACATTATTTAAATATCCAACAGGCATACATTAATTGAACGCAAATTTTGCCTCAATAAAATTGCATGGGACTTAAAACAATTTTATTGCAAGGCGATTAATTGCATGCAAGTTATGCTTCATCTAAACACAGAGTTGCACGTCCTTGTACAATTGCTTCAATTATGACCTGTATTTGCGCTGCCAAATATTTTATTAAAAATTTTATTGAACATCTGCTCAAGATTTTTATTGAACTTGTTTGAATGATAGAAAATTTTCATGCCAGAATTGAATGCGATTTTATTGTACATCCGATTTTATTTACGTGCTGTCCTATAACAGTTTTGAACGGCAACTAACTTGCCCGTATCGTGCAACAATTGTACGTGCCATTTATACAACAGGTCCCGGAATTAACGCACAACCTCTTAATGGGTACTCTTTTTTTAATGTTGTACTCCGTCGTTTATAAACCGATTTGAAAAATTCTTTTATAAATTGCAAGGGATTCCAGATTGGTCCACAACGATTTTAGTATTTTCATCAACAAGTCAAGCATTTGCATTCAGAAAGTATCATTTGGTGAAGTGGAACTTACGAAGAAGACCACAGATGGCTACGGGAACTCCTCAATGATAAGTATTTCACGAGAGGCGATAAGGTAGCTCGATTAAGATTGTTAAGCGAATATCACGATTAAATTCGCATAAATGGTTCTGATAAAAATGGTACCATCGAACAGAAGTAATCTGATGATGAAGATGGAAGGTAGGCACCGGAACTCTATAATAAAACAAAGTATCCTAGCCGTGTTTGCGCTTGTTGGATTGATTTTAATGGTAATATGCTTTAAATGCTCTACTTGAGCAATTATGTTTGAGCGTATGTTATGTGTGGCCTTGATTGTCAGAAGATCAGAAGACAGATTTCGTCAACGATCTATTGTCGTGTCGTTAATTTAATAATTTGTTGGCAACGGCGTCCAAACCTGATAAAACTAGGCCTTCTAAACTTCTGACACGACTTAGCGCGACACATAATTGCCTTTTTGCAATTTTTTATTTGAAACTCGCATATAAATTTGGTCAAATTCTGATGAGTAGTTTTTGAGTTAGTTTCTAATACGTATGTTCTTCCACTTAGTGTATGTTGATGATGTTATAATAACTTCCTGTCACTGTTATTTACTTAGCAAGTAGTGGTATACGAATTTTGATGGGGTAGGTACCACAACCTTATAGTGGAAAATTTATAAAATAAAACAACTTCCAAAAACAATATTACAAAATGATGAAAACCTGTAACAAAAAAAAAAAACAACCGACTGTCAAAAAAACTCTAAAAAGTAAAAAATAACTTTTATTTTGGAGGTCGGTATCTTTGTATCTGTATTTTTGTTTTTCGCCACCAACTTCCGAAATTAAAGTTATTTTTCACTTTGTAGTGTTTCTATGGAAGTCGGTTGTTTTAGTTTGTAAAAAAGTTTTTTATTTTTCACTATTTAGTGGGTCGGTTTGCAATTTATCTAAGTTATCTAACAGCCTAATGTCAACTGCTCATCACTTTTTACAAAATATTGCTTTTCCCGATGCAGGGATTTTAATGGTTGAGGAGTTCTCCTGGTACTTCACCATCAGCTCCACTTCACATAAAAAAGTAATCGAATCGCAACCCGTGAAATACTTACTACTGAGTAGTTCCGGTGGCCATCTGTGGTCTTCATCATCAGTTCCACTTCACTACTAATACTAACTAATGGTACTGATAATAGTACTTTCCGAGAGCAAATGAACATGTTACTATAAAAAATACCCAAATCGCTATAGGTGTGCCTTTAATATTTGAAAAGTTCCCTCAATTTCTCCAGGATCCCATCTCCAGATCCTGACCTGATAACAATGGGACCACCTGGAAAATATACCCTTTCAAACAAACAAAGGTTTTTTCCAAATCGGTCCAGCTATCTTCGAGTAAGCGGGGAACACACATAAAAATATATATATTCCGACGAACTGAGAACCTCCTCCTTTTCTTTCGTCGCTAAAAAAAAAGATATTGTTCTATTAAACATATAAGTCGAATTTTAGATAAGCCAAGTCGTGTGTGTAAAGAGCGTGGTTATGTATTTTCAGATAATGCGTCATACGACTACATAGTGGTTGGAGGCGGCTCTGCTGGTTGCGTGGTGTCCAGAAGACTGGCAGAAGCCAGAAACGAGACTGTTCTAGTCTTAGAACATGGTGGCAATCCTCCTATATCTGCCATGGTAGGAGACTTTTAGCTGTTACTTACTTGTGTTTATCTTTATACTGCAGCCCAAATTATAGTGGAATTAGAATAAAGCAAGTTGGGTGTTTAACAATCTTCCAAACGTCCTATTTCAGGTAGCTTCTCTCTTCTTTTTACTCCCGCACTCTTTCGTGGACCACAACTACACGTCAACTCGAGACGACTACGCAGCCAGAGGTCAGAATAACTACACTATGATTACAGCAGGTAAAATGTTAGGAGGGAGCGATTCTCTCAACCATTTCATACACACAAGAGGGCAGGCATCAGATTTTGACTGCTGGGCAAAACTTGCTAAAGACAGCTCCTGGAAATATGAAAATATACTTCAGTATTTCAAGAAAAGTGAAAGAGTCGATGATGACGAAATTCTCAGCCAATATGGCGACTTTCATGGCACCGATGGACCTATGGGACTCACAAGACAACCTGAAAAAGAAGTTGTTGATATATTGAAAGCATTTGCGGAAGTCGGCAACCCAACAGTCCTAGACTTGAACGCTGATAATAATGTAGGTTATGTACAGCCACAATATATGGTGGCTGATAAGAAAAGACAAACACCAGCTTATTCGTACCTGAAACCTGTCAAAGACTTTTCCAATCTTCACATTTCCAAACACACAAGGGTAACTAGAATTATTTTTGAGGGTAATGTTGCTGTTGCTGTCGAAGCTGTTTATAATGGTAAAACATATACATTTAGAGCCAAGAAAGAGATCATACTCAGTGCCGGAGCTTTCAATACTCCTCAACTACTTATGCTTTCAGGTATTGGTCGTAAAGAACACTTGGAATCGTTTAATATAAAAGTATTAAAAGATTTACCTGTAGGAGACAATTTGGTTGACCAGGTCACTGTCACATTGGTGCATAAATTAAAAAAGTATCCAATACTAATTCCTAACCTACCTACTGCTCTACCAGACCTTTTGAAAATTCCTTTTCCTGTATTGATAGGTCTAGCAGCTTTAAACAAGTCTCAGACATGCTCAGATTATCAGACCTTCAATTTGTTCTTCGCACACGACTTACCGTACTTAACAATTGCTTGTGCAACTGTTTTTGGGATGCGACATGAAATATGTGACCGATGGCAGAAACAAGTTAAGGGTAGAGATTCCATGTACACCCTTCTTACTCTTCTCCAACCGAAATCAAGAGGTACTGTCCGTTTGGGTAGCATCGATCCATACGCAGATCCAGTCATTACAACTGGATACTATAAAAACAAAGACGATATGAAAGAGATGTTGAAATTTGTGAAAGATTTCGTTACTGTTGACGGTTCGGAATACTTTAGAAAAATTGGGGCTGAAGTAGCAGGGCTAGATCTGGCAGAATGTGCTGGAAAAGAAAAGGGCTCAGACGAATTTTGGGAATGCTATATTCTGGAACATACTAGCAGCGTTTTTCATTTTACTAGTACATGTTCTATGGGCAAAGTGGTGGACGGTAAATTAAGGGTTAAAGGAGTGAAGAGGCTACGAATTGTTGACGCCAGTGTTATGCCTAAGATTCCTCGAGCAGCTCCTAATGCCGCTATTATAATGTTAGCAGAGAAAGCATCAGACATAATTAAAAATGCCAATAAAAATTGTTAGTGTTTTAAAATGTTATATGTGTTAATGTTAAAATGTTTTAAAATTAATTTACCTTATAAAATATATGTATTCATTTTATATCATCATCATCTGCCTAGCCTTCTTCCAACTATGTTGGGGTCGTTGGCTTTCAGTCTAACCGGATGCAGCTGAATAGATGCTATCAATAACAATAGTAATAACTACCTCATTGAAAACAGCATTGTAATTAAATAGAAATAAGTTTATCAAAAAATCTGTCTTTATTTTAAAAACTAGCTGAGCCCCGCGACTTTGTTCACGTGAAAGTCGGAGTATATATAATATACAAAAATATCAGCCACATTTTAATAAAACTCCCTCGTCCCCCGACCCGCCGCGTTGCATCGCCCGCCCGCGCTATTACTTCGTTTTCGCTTAGCATTCTTTCCGACTTTTTTCTCTTTTCTCGGCTCCTAAGCGCCGTAGCGTGATGATAGCCTTTAACCATCCTCGATAATTGGACTACCAAACGCAAAAATATTTTTTCCAATCCGACTTTTTGTTCACTATTTCACGGATTTTATTGTTTTTGGGCGGAACCCTAATTATTTTTCTAAAATAAAAGTAGCCTAAGTTACTCTTTATAACATTAACTATCTACCAGTGAAAGTCCTGTCAAAATCGGTCCAGCTATTTCAAAGTTTAGCCGGAACAAACAGGTAGGCAGACAAAAATTTAAAAAATGCTTTTTCGTTCGGTATGTATACTGTCCTATGCATTTAGTACAAAGCTGATATTTTGACATTACAAAGAGACACTTCAATTTTATTTATTTTTATATATATAGATATGTAAAGATATTACACAGCTTCACGTTTAACAACCTGGAAGTCTGTATGGTATGACAGTTTTTACAAGCTTTTATTTAACTTGCAGTGTTCTTAGGTAAGTACGAGTATATAAGTTGTCCGTTTCAAAATTTCCAAGTTATACTTGACCCACTTCCCAGTGTTCAATTGAGCTGCAATTTGGCACACTTATGTAAAGTCAGTGACAATGTAATATTTTGGTACTATCGAGCTGTACTTTTTGGTACTATCGAGTTTTGGCTTGTTTGATTTGTCTGGACAAGTACTCTGGCCGTAAATGGTAGCCAGGGTCTGATGATGGAGCCGGAAGGTGGCCATAGGAACTCTACAGGGTGTTTCAGAAAGGTGTGGTCAAAATAAAGGATGTGGTACAGACCATCCAACTGAGCAACTTTCTCCATGGGACCAACATCGTAATCGCGAAAAAACAATCAGCCGTCCTATACATTTGAGTGGAGTGGGAAATGAAGTTTTGTATCGAACGACTAATTATTTTTTCGCGATTACAATGTTGGTCCCCGTAAGTTCTAGGGACGTATATACTCGTAAATATAGATCTGTTCAAAATATAAAATATATATCAATTTTAACACATTTTGGCACTGATGTATGCTATCCGTTAAACAGGTTTACTACAATATACAATATCAGTGTCTCAAGCTTTAATCTATACAAATAAATGAAATTGAAGTGTCTGTTTGTAATATCAAAATAACAACTTTTTACTAAATTCATAAGAAAGTATATACGGTACTGTAGAGGCCTTAGTTGAGCCTGCCTTCCGCATGAATCCTCTTTGGATTTTAACATTGGCTGATAAGACAAACTTTGTTTTTCTATTCGAAAACTTAGAATAAGAATAGGTGATGACATAAAGTCATATTGTTTTATATGGAGTCAGTGTAATATTAGCCCCAGTGATTTAATGTATTATTATAGCTTTGATATAAGCTAATAAACCAGTTTGGCAGCGCAAACGGTCTTCCTATTTATATCACTACGAAGATTCCCCAAAACACACCTCGAAGTTGAGACCCCGCACACAAAACACATAGTGACCTGCCTATGTATCGTGGCTGGTCGCTATAGTACTGTAGAGGTTTTAACCGGGCGTGCCATTAGCATAAAACTTTCGCAAGTTTAAACATTTTTTAATTTAAGAAGACAAGTATAGATTAGAAAGTTTGAAGATGGAAAAAAAAAGATAGGTTGACAGTCGGCTTCCCGGCCCTGACTGATGGAGATAAATAGAAAATAGCGGTGTCTTGAACATGTACCATTAATAAGGTAAAATAATATAATAATATAATGCTTCATTGAGTTCAAACTCTAGTAGGGCTGGTGTCCCCCGCACAGATTATAAAACACGTAATAATCTGCTCGGCTCCCGTAAGGACCTTGTGGATTATTACAGTACTTATAACAAAAAAGCAATTCTTAAAATTTTTGTCTGTCTGTTTGTTCCGAATAATCTCCGAAATGGCTGGACCGATTTTGACGGGACTTTTACTAGCAGATAGCTGATGCTACGAGAAGTAACTTAGGCTACTTTTATTTTAGAAACATAATTAGAGTTCCGCGCAAAAAAATGAAAACTCATGAAATTGTGAAGAAAAAGTGGGATTTGCAAAATTCTTTTTCCATTTGATAGGCCAATTCTCGAGAATGGTTATGGACTTTTTAACATCACGCTACGACCCTTAAGAGCTGAGCAAAAAGAAAAAAATCAAAAAGAACGCTAAGCGAAAACGAAGTAATAGCGCGGGAGAGCGATGCAACGCGACGGGTCGGGGGACGAGGGAGTTTTAATAAAATGTGGCTGTTATTTTAATTATCTTACGACTTCCACGCGAACAAAGCTGTGGGGCACTGCTAGTAATTTATATATATTTTACATTTTGAATAGATCTATATTTATATACGTCCCTGGAACTGACCTATCTACGTACGCCTGTATTCATGGGCGCCGGCAGGGGGGTGCCAGGGGGTGCACTTGCACTCCTTGGGAATCTCGGGATCAACAGGAATTATTGAAATAAAAAGCCGTCTGTTGGAAATCATTTTTTTATTCACAATAATTAGTAGGCAGTAATTAAACAATTCTCATTTAAAAAGCGATTAATTTCGATCGTCGTGAACAAATAGGTGTGAGCCGTGACGACTGGGTACCTATATAATAAATTCATAATGAATAGTCAGAAATTTGTAAATGTCTCGAACATTCAGACTAAAATTTCATCTTTTTATTAACAATCATATACGGCAAAGATTGTAAGAAAACTAAAATCTGCACCACCTGGAAATTATTTCTGCCGGCGCCCATGCCTGTATTATGATGATGAGTTACCAAGAGAGGGGTTATTCTGAGCCTAGAATATACCTACTATGTACACACAGGGTGACTTTTGATTTGACGTATTCCTTCCAGGACGTGATAGTGTAAGCCATTTGCAACAATTAGGCACCCCAGAAAGACTAAGCGAAAATTCACGGCATTCGAGAAAACCAAATTTTCATGTATTTTTGAAAATTTCCCAGATTTCGTCACTAAATATCAATTTTCTCTAAACTCTCAAATAGAATGGCCTTCATTGCTATTATTCCATTGAGTATCTAATACTTTAACAAACCTTTCGATGTCACAAAATTTTCCAAAACATCAAACAGTCTAAAGTTAAAGGAAGAAGTTTATTAACCATTTTTAAAAATCTTTTAAGTACATGAACTTTGACACCAGTTATCTCAAAATTTTACTATGGCATTAAGCGTAAAAAATATGGGGAAGACATATTCATTTAATCAGCTATCTTACGAAGTACAAAAATTAAACATAACATCACGCCTTGTTTCCCCGATGGGTTAGGCAGAGGTGTAACCTATAATAGTACACCCACATTTCGCCAGTTATGTTTAAGCCCCATGTAATAGGGGGCGAGCCTATTGCCATCAACCGGGCACAAATCCAGACTCCGGGCTGCTACTGAGAAATTCCAGATAGGAAAACCCAATAACACTTTGCCCGACCTGGGAATCGAACCCAGGACCTCATGCTCAATAGTAGCGCTTGCGACCACTAGACCAACGAGGCAGTAAAAATAAAAAAAATAAAAATTACATATGTTTTTCCCAACTATGTTGGGGCCGGATTCTAGTCTAACCGTATGCAGCTAAATGCAAGTATTTTACATGCAGCGACTGCCTATCTAACCTCCACAATCCAAGTACTGAATAACTCGACACCCAGTAAGAATTTTTATCAGAATTGTGGGTTCTGACTCAGGGTTCAACTCAGGGCGTGCAGCTAGTCGAAAATAAGGCAGCCAGTCCCACAGTTACCGAGATGTTTATTAATATTTCCGTTTTCTCTCGTATAAGCATGAACTAAATGAAAATAGCTCGTTCCGTGATGAAAAGCGCAAGGCAGTTAATAAAAAAACACAGATTCTTTCAAAAACTTTATGCCTTTAACTGGATTACATTTCAATTTTCAATAAGAATTTTCGTATAAATAAGATATGAAATGCTGTTCGTTGGTAAGCGCATTACTTGATAATGGCTGGATCAATTTGGTTATTTTTTGTTTCAAAATGTACGTAATAGTTCAAGTTAGTTATGCGTGGAAAGAAAAATTGGAAATATTAAATTTTGACAGGACAACGTATGTCAGTTTCGCTAGTTGTGTGCCGTGATTAATTTCATCACCTTTTGAACGCCACTTACTTGAACGATAAGACTTGAAATGAAGAGGTTTAATAAAATGAAGACATGAGTGAACGAAGGAAATAATTTTTAATTTGGAATAATAAAATTACAAGAATGAAAAGAAAGGCAAAACTTATCGCTAAAGACCTGATTGTCAAACTAACAATATCTATTGTCATTCTTAATTATGTCCGATGCTTTCTCGGCCAACATTATAACAGCAGCATTAGGAGCTGCTCGAGGAATCTTAGGCATCACACTGGCGTCAACAATCCGTAGCCTTTTTACTCCTTTTACTCTTAACTTACCATCTACCACTTTGCCCATAGCACATGTACTAGTAAAATGATAGGGGCTGCTAGTATGCTCCAAAATATAGCATTCCCAAAATTCGTCTGAGAACTTTTCTAATCCAGCACATTCTGGAAGATCTAGCCCTGTTAATTCAGCTCCAATTTTCCTAAAGTATTCCGTACCGCCAACAGTGGCGAAATCTTTCACACTTTTCACCATTTTTTTCAAATCGTCTTTGTTTTTATAGTATCCAGTTGTAATAACTGGATCTGCGTATGGATCGACGCTACCCAAACGGACAGTACCTCTTGATTTAGGTTGGAGAAGAGCAAGAAGGGTGTACAGGGAATCTCTACCCTTAACCTGTTTCTGCCATCGGTCGCATATTTCATTTCGCAGGCCAAAACATGTGGCACAGGCCAATGTCAAGTACGGTAAGTCGTGTGCGAAGAACAGATTGAAGGTCTGGTAGTCTGGGCATGTCTGAGACTTGTTAAATGCAACTGACCCTACCACGGTTGGGAAAGGAAACCTCAAAAGGTCTGGTACAACAGCAGGTAGATTAGGAATCGGTATTGGATACTTTTTTAACTTATGTACCATCGTGACGGAGACATGGTCAACCAAATTCTCTCCTACAGGTAAATCTTTTAATACTTTTATTTTAAAAGATTCCAAGTGTTCTTTACGACCAATACCTGAAAGCATAAGTAGTTGAGGAGTATTGAAAGCTCCGGCACTGAGTATGATCTCTTTCTTGGCTCTAAATATACAAGTTTTACCATTATAAACAGCTTCGACAGCAACAGCAACATTACCCTCAAAAATAATTCTAGTTACCCTTGTGTGTTTGGAAATGTGAAGATTGGAAAAGTCTTTGACAGGTTTCAGGTACGAATAAGCTGGTGTCTGCCTTTTCTTATCAGCTAACATATACTGTGGTTGTGTATAACCTACATAAGTATCAGCATTCAGGTCCAAGATGGTTGGGTTGCCGACTTCTGCAAACGCCTTCAATATATCAATAACTTCTTTTTCAGGTTGTCTTGTGAGTCCCATAGGTCCACTCATGCCATGAAAGTCGCCATTTTCGCTGAGAATTTCGTCATCTTTAGCTCTTTCACTTTTCTTGAAATATTGAAGTATATTTTCGTATTTCCAGGAGCTGTCTTTAGCAAGTTTTGCCCAGCAGTCAAAATCTGTTGCATGCCCTCTTGTGTGTATGAAATGGTTAAGAGAATCGCTCCCTCCTAACATTTTGCCTGCTGTAATCATAGTGTAGTTATTCTGACCTCTGGCTGCGTAGTCGTCTCGAGTTGACGTGTAGTTGTGGTCCACGAAAGAGTGCGGGAGTAAAAAGAAGAGAGAAGCTACCTGAAATAAGACGTTTGGAAGATTGTTAAACACCCAACTTGCTTTATTCTAATCCCACTATAATTAGGGCTGCAGTATAAAGATAAACACAAGTAAGTAACAGCTAAAAGGCTACCTGAAATGAGAGTAATGTTTATTTACTATGATAGTAGCTGATAATATTTGGATGATTTTTCCTTTTCACGGTAGAGAGAACAATATCAATTTTAAGTCACCGTCAAGTCTCGTGACACTTTCATGTACCATCGGGGACTTTTGCGGTGAACCACTTTTCAACCTTATTATATTATATTACATTATATTATATTATATTATATTATATTATATTATATTATATTATATTATATTATATTATATTATATTATATTATATTATATTATATTATATTATATTACAATTATGTATTATTACTCCTTAGTAATATAATATAATATAACATAATATAATATGATAGAGATTTGGCGACTAGAGATGGCAATAGGCTCGCCCCCTATCACATGGGACTTAAAACATAACTGGCGAAATGTGGGTGTACTATATAGGTACACCTCTGCCTACCCCTTCGGGGAAACAAGGCGTGATGTTATGTTATGTTATGATAGAGACTTCAAAAACTCAAAACATCTTAAAGCTGGGAGAATGAATCTGTAGGCAATAAATGAATGAAACACAATTCTTCCATATTCAGGGTAAACTCAGGGAAATTAATTGTTAAGCAAATTGACCACCAACTGTCCGTATATTCAAATCACAACTGTCATTTTTAGATATTTGTTTGAAACGGTTATTACACGTCAAACTGACGTAGGGTGCCAATTTGCTTAACAATTAATTTCCCTGACTGTACAGTACCTGTTTGGTGGTTTCCATTATGCAATCTGTGATGAACTATAGAATCTTAATGGAGCGTCAATCATAGTGACGCCGCCGGCTTGATATTTGATGTCCTGTGACGTCACGGTTTGACGTGACGCGTAATTGGTCAGGTAGACAGACGACTGTGCGTGATAGGTACAGACAACAACATAATTTTTTTTTATTTTTTATTTGAGATAGGTTTGCTCTTGACTCTAGTCTAGGTCAGAGATGACAGAGACAAAGTCGACGTAATTTGTTGACGAAAATTCAAAAGAGATTTGTAAATGGAAACTTGCTAATTAAAAGTTGTTCATAACAAATCATTACAGACTAGAAAATACTTTATACTGAAATTAGAACAATAATAGGTTCTGTGATGCTAAGGTTCAATTTAAATTATTGCGAACAGAATGGAAGACAATTTTTTGAAACAGAATTATGCAAATCATAATGAACTTTATGTCAATTGTTTAACACACACATTAGCTACGCGGAAGATATAGAGCAGCTGAGCGCCTCGGTCTGCGGACTCAGAAGGCTGATGATGACCTGTCAGGACTATGCAGCTAATCACGAACTGCTGTATAATGTAAAAAAAAAAACGGCCAAGTGCGTGTCGGACCACGCATAATGAAGGGTTCCGTAGTTGGGATAGATTGCATGCAGCGGAGATGAGAATGTTGAGATGGATGTGTGGAGTGACGAAAGTGGATAAAGTAAAAATTGAGTATATAAGGGGAAGTTTGAAAGTGGCGCCAGTGACAGAAAAGTTGAAAGGAAATCGTTTGGCTTGGTATGGACATGTGAAGAGGAGGGAGGAAACGCTTGTGGCTAAAAGAGTGATGAATATAAATGTTGATGGATGGAGAGGGAGAGGAAGGCCAAAGAAAAGATGGATGGATTGTGTGAGGAATGATATGAAAGAGAAGGAAGGAGTGAATGATAGCGTGACTTTTGACAGGGGAAAATGGAAAGAGAAAACGTGTTGCGCCGACCCCAAGTAACATGGGACAAGGGCAGGAAGATGATGAGTTGGGATGAATTTATCCCAAGAACAAACTTAACATTGTAGTTGAAAAACATGTTCTCTCATACATTTGAACTGCAAATATAGGTTGGTCGACTATTACTAGTAAACTTGTAAAGCCCACTTAGCTGTGATAGTTTTCCTTTTAACTTCGTTGTATATACTACTGCCGTGAATTTTTTACACTTGTTAGAGAACTAACAAAAATTTGCACTTTAGAGCTTTATATTTCAGAAACGGATCCTTTAATCGAATAATTGTTTTCACAAACCCGCAATATTTTTGAAACACCTATCCAACAACATCCCACACCATGGGATAGACGAAAAAAAAACATCCCCACTTTACGTGTACAGGAGGTACCCAAAAAAATTTTTTTTTCATGGTTTTATTTTACCACTTTGTCGGCGTGATCCATGCCAAATTATAGCTTTCTAGTACTAAGAGTTTCTGAGCTAAGCTGCGAACAGACGGACGGACATGACGAAACTATAAGGGTTCCTTGTTGACTACAAAACCCTAAAAAGAGTCAGAGAATGGGTTTCCAGGGTGGGCCTAGAAAACTAATAGAAATGCGACCAATTGCACTGAATAGCTCACCTTTAGAAAGGGTAGACCAGTTTAAGTACTGTAGAGGCTTTAATCGGGCCTGCCTTCAGCATGAAACCTCCGCGAATTGTTTGACTGGCTGATAAGACAAACACTGGTTTCATTTAAATAGAATAGTTCGAAAATGACAGGTTAGGCAAATGGTTTCGTAGAGGGAGTGCTAGTATTACGTTAATATTGTAACGAGCTTTCTATAAGCCATTAAAATAATTATAGTGCACCCATGTGTCTCTGTCTGTAGTGTCGGAATCCTCCCCCACACAGTATTTTACATATCTTACACTACATGACAGACACGGACACTCGTAGTGATCTGCTCGGTCCCCTGCTACCCCGGCAGATCATTACAGTACTAAGGCCATCAAGTGACGCCTACTCTGTAAGATGATGCGGACACTGAACGGGAGCGGAGGGCGCTGTCGGTCAGAGCGAATATGGTGATCCGCAGGTTCGCTCGGTGATCAACTGAAGTTAAAATAACTCTTTTTAAAGCCTACAGCATCACTCTGTATACATGCAGTCTGTGGACCGACTACACGCAAAAATTGTACAGCGCTTTTCATGTCCACTTCAGCAACGCGTTCAGGAGTATGTTGGGGCTCCCCCGCTATTGCAATGCATCGACAATGTTTGCGGAAGCGTGCGTTGATTGTTTCTACGCAACAATGCGCAAGCGCAGCACCTCGCTGGTGCGGCGCGTGCGGGGCGGCAGCAGCATGCTGGCCGCGCTCGCGGGAAGGCTTGATTGTCCCATCGTGACTCACTGCTGTAAAGCGACACGTAGCACGCTTGGAATGACAAAATAATGTTATTTTAATTTATGATGCACAATTGTTCGTCCTATTATGACTCTATGTTCCTCGAGTTAAATGATTTGAATTTAAATTTAACGTACAAACTAGGTCCGAGCTGCTAGCTGTGGGAATTCCCGAGAATGCGTGAGAATACTCTGGAAGACGCGCGATCTTCTTTTCTCCTTATATCTAGTTTGTACGTTACACAATTGACATAAAGTTCATTATGCTTGGACAAGACGCGCGATCTTCTTTTCTCCTTATATCTAGTTTGTACGTTACACAATTGACATAAAGTTCATTATGCTTGGACAAGACGCGCGATCTTCTTTTCTCCTTATATCTAGTTTGTACGTTACACAATTGACATAAAGTTCATTATGCTTGGACAAGACGCGCGATCTTCTTTTCTCCTTATATCTAGTTTGTACGTTACACAATTGACATAAAGTTCATTATGCTTGGACCCAATTTCGTAACAAAAATTCGCTTCCATTCCGTTTCGCGGCAATGTTAATTGACCCTAAATAAATAAATTAATTAAATCATCATCGACGTCACTGAATAATAATAATGATTCAATTATTTATACAAGTACAAATTTGACTCATAGTGTTAGTAGTTTTCTGACTAACTGACTGACGCGACTGACTCTTTAACAATTCAAAAGTGCCTGTAATTGGTTTAATTGAAATTAATGCTTTGAGTTTGAGTTTGAGTTTGAGTAACAATTTGACTTATACATATGTTAGCAACCTAAATTAAATACAAATAATGACATTCTGAATCACGCTTTAAGTCCAGCAGAAATTTTGCAGCACCGGTTAATGATCGCGCAATCCAATTGGCCGGAGATCATATTTTCACTGAATGTACAGGCAGGGAAATAAACTGTTTGTCACATTGAAACACACGGAGGGCTACAATGTGATGAACAGTTAATTTCCCTGACTGTCCACTTTGCCGTGTTAAAGTCATTTCAAACAACTGAATATCAGTTGTAGGTATTTAAAAGAATGGACAATTTAAATTTGCTAAACTATTAATTTCCCTGACTTTACATACATGTGATATAACAAACATTACATACATTGAAAGTCAAATAAAAGAGAATTTAGCAAACCAACTTGTAGTTTCCAGTGGAGGAGAATGGGGAGAAGAAAGTCCATAGTTACTCTTGGCTTACCATGGCTGATACAGGCGGGTTGCCACCGTCTTCTAACATTAGAACAGTATGGTTCCTGGATTCTGCCAGTCTGCCTGATACCACACAACCAGCAGAGCCGCCTCCAACCACTATGTAGTCGTACGACGCATTGTCTGAAACACAAATACTATACACCTCCTACCAGAGGCGAAGCGCGCTAACAACTCCATTCCTACCGGCTTCCCTTTGGAGGATCGGAAGAGTAACTTCACCTACCACCATTGAAAAATATCACATTCAGTAATGTCTACGATTGCTAAGTAATATATATTCCAATAACAACACAAATTGTTCTAAATAAGCCGGCGCCACAACGTGATATTCGTATTTGTATGACTATTTATAACTAAACAATTTCTTCTTCGGCTTCCCTCATACGAAATGTCAAGCCTTGCTACTGCCTCCTACCATAGACAGAACACCGATAATCACTAACACAAACATTCCCATCTATGAACACACATTTTCAAAAATATGAATGCAAAGATTTCCGGTTCGTGTTCGGTCTTATTACACTATTTGAGCTCAGCGATACCAACATTTTCATTAAGAGCAAAATGCGACAGCGCATTTTGTCACCTCTCTCGCTGACACGGGGCCAAACTTTTAAGAATGTTTATTTATTTTAATACATGGATGACTTACAGCGAATAAAAACAAACAAAAAGGAAACCAAAGCACCAGAGAGCCAATAACAAATCCTCACGTATAGAATTATAATAACAATTTAAATATTTAAAAAAAACATCTTTTCTTTTCTTAAAAGAAAAGATGCTTTTTTAAGAAATGTAATCAATTGGCGAAATAATATTAATTTAATAAATAATTAATAAAAACACATTTCTATGGTGTTATCTAATAAACTCAGCTCAATAAGTATTATGATCTGTTTTTGAGATCAGTTAAATATGAATCTCAAAACTCTCAGGCCTCCTGAATATGAGAGAGTAAGCCATAATCCATCACGTGAACTCAGTGTGGGTTAGTATTAACCACGGCATGGGCTTATGAGGGGCTCGTGGCTAAGTAATAACAGCCGCACGGGTCGATCCATCAGGTTAAGCTACGCTTGCCGGGGTTGTTTCGTGGATGGGTATTTACATACCGAGACTCCTCCGTGCCTCGGAAAGCACGTTAAGCCGTTGGTCCCGGCTGTCATTCGTGGATCTTTGACAGTTGTTAAGGGTCGTCAGAAGCCCGAAAGTCTGACAACCAATCTTACCAAGGGGTATCGTATTACCTAGTTACTGGGTTGTGGAGGTCAGATAGGCAGTTGCTCCATAGAAAATACTGGTATTCAGCTCCGGTTAGAATGGAAGCTGAGCCCATTGGGAAAAGGCTAGGCAGATGATGATGATTGACCCTATCGATTGATGTCATAAAAGTACAGGATATTATTTTTTCGGACTTTAGCCGGTTTGATTCCCGAGTGTGGCAAGCGAATTTTCGAAAATCTTTTAGTGCAGATTTGTTTCTTTTTAAAACTAAAGGAATGTTTCCTTTGAGTAAAATTTGTTGTCTCCAGTATTTAGAGTACTTTCCCTCCAGGTGAGGTTAAAAATTCTACTCTATAATACCTATTTGTATGTTAATCTACATGAATTTCAGTCAGTTTTGTAACTCTGGTGCCTCATTTCATTAAAAGTGTCTAGCGTCTGCGAGTTGGCTTCGACCGTCTTCCATCGTACGCTTTCCAAAAGTCCTCAGGACCTGGGCCTGAGATATGAAATAACGTAAGGGATATTTTGTCGAAAATGAGTTACTTTTATATACTGTTCGATTCAGTAGTTCTTGCTCTGGCGATTGGTATAATTATGTTAAAGACACTTTAAGGTAAATTGCAGCATGAGCCGGATGTGCTCCGGGAAGTAATAAATTTATTTAAATTTTGGTACGCCAATCAACAGAACCGTGTGGGCAAACTCCTTTTCAGCTGAGTATAGGCTTGAGTGCGGGGTGAGGCAGGGGGGGGGGGGCTGTCCTGGCCCACGTTGTTTAATCTGTGCATGATTAATTTAATCGATGCGCTTAGCAGAACCGGAATCAGCTGTCATATCGATGGTGTATGCTTTAATAATATAAGTTATGTAGACGATATGGTTTTACTGAGCCCATCGATCAGGGCGTTAAGGAAATTGATTAACGTATGTGAATCGTACGCTGGGACCCATGGGCTCAAATATGTATAATGCACAAAAGAGCGAATTCATGATATTTAAAGCAGGCAGTAAAAGCTATAGCACAATTCCACCAGTTATGCTGTGTGGCAGATCTCTAAAAAGAGTTGCAAATTTTAAATACCTGGGTCCTTGGGTCTCAGATGACCTGAAAGATAACGCCGATGTTGAGCGAGAGCGCAGGTCGCTGGCTGTTCGATGTGGGATGTTGGCCCACAGGTTTGCACGTTGTACGGCACAGGTTAAGGTGACGCTTTTCAAAGCCTACTGCCAATCCTTTTACTCGTGCAGCCTGTGGGTGAACTTTACGCAATGGGCATATAGTGGCCTGCGCACACAGTATAACAACACGTTCCGGGTGTCGATGGGGCTGCCGCGTTTTTGTAGCGCGTCCGGCATGTTTGCCGATGCGGACGTTGATAGTTTTTCGGCCATCATGCGCAAGAGATGCGCATCTCTGCTACGCCGTGTTCACGACAGGCCAACACCATGCTTAGAACGTTGGACACACCGTCGTTGGGACTCTCCGATCTTGAGGCGGAGGATGCGACTGCCCGCAGTCAAGTAGGCATTCCTCATGATCTGCGTGTCTCACGCCGCTTAGATTAAATGGTACTTACAATAGTTTATGGGTCTACATTGTTACTAACAAATATGGAAGTGATATTCTGAAATAAACGTTTATTATTATTATTTAAATAATAATATAACTCAGTTTGCCAACATCATCACAAAAATTCCTCGCCTAATGTGCGCTTTTATAATTTCTAACGTGACAATATTATCGTCCACGTCTACGTTACGGCATCACGATAACACAGGGGTGTAAAATATGTGAAAATATATTAAGAAGACGCTTTTAAATTTCCGTCCGCGATAACGTTATGACGTGCTCGGATTTTAATTTTTTTTTTTTTTTGACGTGAACGTGGACGTCTCCGGTAATATCGTCTGTTACCTATAATTAGCGCACCTCGTACGGTGAAGCCACGAATAATCGTCTGTCACACAAGCACGGGTTATGAAAAACAACAACGGGTTAGAAAGTACCTAAATACTTACCACGATAACAGTGAGTCCCCGCAGACTACAGGCTTTCTATCAGCCGATAGTTTGGTCGGTTTCTTAATCAGCATGAAGATGTATGTTAGTATAGAAATAGATCAACCGTTTTTCAGATTATCTAAAGTACAGTCAACGTCCAGAAGTCCACTTCCACCGCAATGACCATTATCGGCTGCGCTATACGGGCTGCGGCGCCTACACACACACACGCATTTTTATCCGTGTGAGTGATGGTCCAACGCTAACAAATTAACATGTCGTGTAGCATCGCTACGAGTAGTTACAGATGTGGTCAATACTAGACAAGGATGACAATATCAATAAATTGTTTTTTTATCGCCGTCTGATTATTTTTTTCATATTAATGCAAAATTTGGACAAGTGAACATGGGTTAACATTAGCTAGATCGGTAACGAGGCTGCACTCGCTAATGTGATCGGGATAGATGTAAGTTCGAATCCGAGTTGGTCCAGATTTTTTGATGTTTTATATAATTATTATTATTTGTACAAATAATAATAATTGTTGTTGTTGTTGTAATTGTTGTTGTTGATAATAATTGTTGTGTTGTTGTTGTTGTGTAATAGTAGTTTTGTGAGATTGCTAGTCGACTTCTGACTGTTACTGTACATTCATCTTTTATGGGGTACTGTGTTAAATGTTACAACAAAATACCTTGTGAATCATATTACAAATTAGAGGATTATATCCAAGATAAGAATGCTTGGAAATATGCTGGTCCTGCTCCATAGGACAATCTAGAGTCTAGACTAGACAAAGTCAAACTGGTTGCTAATCAAATTGCAGAATTTATTATTTTTATAGGAGGAGCTCGTGGCTAAGTAATAACAGCCGCACGGGTCGATCCATCAGGTTAAGCTACGCTTGCTGAGGTTGTCTGTGGATGGGTGACCATCTTTACATACCGAGACTCCTCCGTGCCTCGGAAAGCACGTTAAGCCATTGGTCCCGGCTGTCATCCGTAGATCTTTGACAGTCGTTACGTGTCGTCAGAAGCCCGAAAATCTGACAACCAGTCTTACCAAGGGGTATGGTATTACCCAGTCACTGGGTTGTGGAGGTCAGATAGGCAGTCGCTCCATGTAAAATACTGGTATTCAGCTGCATCCGGTTAGACTGAAAGCCGACCCCAACATAGTTGGGAAAAGGCTAGGCAGATTGATTGAATTTATTATTTTTATGACACTGACTTTACATTCTGTGATAACTTTAACTCACATACTGACTTATTACTTGTTAAAATTTTAGGGAAATTGTACACTTTTACAATGCTTGTGAATATGTGAGCACCGTGTATCTAACACATATTTAGTTTATCTGTTATTGCCTCATTTTTGTTTTTACTTATTGTGTTATAGTAATTTTATTCTAGGTGCATCGTCTTCACATAATTATATAACAAATGTATACAAAATATTGTAAAGTATTTTAAAAGTGTAACGGTGGAGTTTCTTGCACATTCTTCTCCATACGAAACTTTTTTTTTTTTTTTGAGATAGGTTTGCTCTTGACTAGTCTAGGTCAGAGATGACAGAGACAAAGTCGACGATGGAGCGAGCTTACCCAGAAGAAGCCTGTTCACTCTCACTTTGAGTTGTATGCATTCGGAAACACAGACGCAGGCAGAGAGTTCCACTCCTTTGCTGTGCGCATCACAAAAGATATTTGGAAACGCTTAGTGCGAATTGGTGGAATAGCAACTAGGTAGGGATGGTAACCTGCAGTGCGTCTAGATGTCCGATGGTAGAAGGGGGCCGGCGGAATGAGGTCGTGGAGTTCTTGAGCACACTCCCCGAAGTATAATCTGGTGTACTACCTTTTGGAAGGGGCGACTAGAATTCATTTTATAAATTTTGACGTTCAAAAGTGCCTTTTATGTGCCTATTTGAAATAAATGATTTGACTTTGACTTTGAGTGCGCACATTATAACGATTCGGTATTGGCCGATAAAAGAGTTTGATGGGCTACACGATTGCCTTCAACTAATCGGAACTGTCAGTGAATTATCGGCGACTGCTAAATCAGTATGATGCACTTCAGCGCGCATACTTACCGATTGTTTAGTCGGCCGACTCGGCCGATAGCTCAGTTTGCTCCCAGCTTTGGTGCAGGATAATCATGATGGCGCAGATCTAGTACATCGCTGCTAGTCGAAACGTCGATCGTAAATTTGAAAAAAGACCAGTGCTTTATGAAAAAAACACTACAAAGAGTATTCTGATGTATGTACGTAAGGTGTTCTGAAAGTCTTGAAGATACTTAATAATACTAAGGCGAATGGCCGACGCGAGCACGTCGTCTGATTGTTTATGTTATGATATACGTTAGTGTCAGTTGTCATTTGATTGCATTCAGTATTGCCGCAGATCGTGTTCGAACAAGTTCACTATACTGGCTTCGTGGACGACTATCGAATATCGCGCAATTTTGCGTTATAACTTTTTACGTGGCTAAATGATGTATGTACTTTAGATAATCTGAAAAATGGTTGATCTATTTCTACACTGGCATACATCTTCATGCTGATCAAGAAATCGACCAAACTATCGGCTGATAGAAAGTCTGTAGTCTGCGAGGGCTCTGAGCAAGATTGTAGCGGGCTGACTTACCAGGATGCACGTGACGTACTTACCAGGATGCACCTGACGTACTTACCAGGATGCACCTGACGTACTTACCAGGATGCACCTGACGTACTTACCAGGATGCACCTGACGTACTTACCAGGATGCACCTGACGTACTTACCAGGATGCACGTGACGTTAAGTTGGCGCCACTTTGACAAGAGGTCTTGTAGGAGCCAATGGTTGTAGGCACCGTACACTATCACAATGTTGATGTTGGTTTAGTTGTGCAGTACACAGAAAGAACCACAAGTAGAGTTTAAAGTTATATTAAAAAGTTGAACGTTTAACAAGTTAGAGTGGTAGTGATTCTTTCTCTTGACAAGTGGTTAGCTCCACAGTTGTTGTTTGACTCGCTCTGCCTCGCGTGACAAGTTACAATCATAGCGTAATATTTGTGACGCACGACATCTAAGTAGGTTTCTGCGTTCGCAAAGTAAATGTGCGGTTGATGAGACCGTACAGGTCTTCTATTTCGACAAAGAATATAAAATATACGACGACGATGATCATCATTCGTTTCATTCATTCGTTCATCATTCAGTCACGACTAAAGAAAATAAAGTCACTTTGACACTTGACAGGTGCCCGGACCTGACGTCTCAGTGCTGCCACCTAGTGAACGTAATTTCAGAAAACCCTCATCAACACAAAAGGCACAAAATTTTTTTTCCTGCTTACCACAGTACCCAATAACTGGGTGGTGGAAGTCAGATAGGCAGTCGCTCCATATAAAAAAATGTATTGGTATTCAGCTGGAACCGTTTAGACTGGAAGGAGACTCCAACATAGTTGGGGAAAAGCACGTGATAAGTTCACAACATGAAAATCCACAGTTTTATCTCCGCTCAAAGCTTGTAAACACCAAAAAATCGTCGCCTAATGAATTCACCTCGTAGGGTGAAGCAACAAATAGTCGTCCGTCACACAAGCGCTGGCGTATGTAAAACAAAAACGAGTTAGTACATAACAAACGGGCATGCGGGCATCGACAGCGCCGACTTTGTTCGCCCCGGGTGGAAATGGGGTGAGCAGAGGTCTTGGTTTAGGGAGACTGTCTTCAAAACGAGGGTTGAGATTTTTGTAAAGTTAAGCAAATCTTATCAAGGTTTTCTCTGTTCTAGATGAGGTAAGAGTTTAGACAATAATATGGTTGTAGCCGTCATACAGTTATATCGCTAGCTACCGAAATATAGTTATATGAAAGCGGTTCAGAACTATCTTACTAGGAATATAACTATGATACGAGCACGATCTAGTAATGTAGCTATTAGAGAACTTATTAGAGAACTCCGACCAAATAGGTTAGGTTAGGTTAGAACTGTGACCAACTACGCGCGAGCCGAGCGAGCGAAGCGAGCTGTGCTGCGGTTGCGGGCGCCGGTCGGCGAGCGCTACGTCGAAATTGGTCACAGTAACAAAATTAGGGCACTCCGACAGTTATGAACCGCTTTTATACAGGGCAATTTTTTAATCACTAACCAAATTTTCACAGGGTGATCTACCCATGTATATGAACAACTTACACTATGGGACCAACTCTGAAATCGCGAGAAAAAAATCAGCTGTTTCATACATTATGGCCGAGTAGGTAGGTATTGAACTTTTGTATGAAACAGCTGATTTTTTTTCGTTATTTTTGTTTTGGCCCCACAGTGAAAGTTGTTAATATTCATGGGTAGAACACCCTGTGAAAATTTGGCCGGTTATTGAAAACTAACCCTGTATAACTATATTACGGTATATAGCTATACAGGGTGTCTGGTTTCGGAATAGTAAAACTTAAAGGGGAGGTAAAGACCATCAAACTGAACAACTTTTTCCCGGGGACTAACATCGTAATCGTGAAAAAAAAATCAGTCATCCCATACAAAACTTCAATACCTACTCGAACAAATGTATGAGACGACTGATATTTTTTTTGCGATTACGATGTTGGTCCCCGGGAGAAAGTTGTTCAGTTTGATGGTCTGTACCTCACCCTTAATTTTCGTCACACTGTGTACAGACACATTGTATATAACTATATGACGGCTATAAGCATCTTACTGCGACAGATATACTTTTAAAATCGAGTAACATTCGTAATTAAGCTTCAGCTCAGTATTCTAGGCAGTCAGTCCTGAATTCAGTGATCACTTTTAATCAAATGAACCGCTTTGGTCTTCTTTTAACAACTAGCTGACGCTGAAAAGAGGCAAACCGAAAATTTTTTCAAGAAACTTTAAAAGAAAAACCGAAAAAAGTTTTTCTAAAAGAGTCCTTCAAATCACAAACGCACATCCACCCTCATCCTAGACAAACAAGAAAGTAGAGATGGAAAAATAACCTAGTTTAAAATGTAGACTCTACGCAGTTGCTTTCTTAGGGTTCCTTAGCCAAATGTTGCTAACGGGACTTTATAAATAGGTCTACGTGGTCTGTCTGTCACAACAGACGGACAGACGACGTAGATCTAGTTACCACAGGGCCAGTATTTTGAGAATTTTTTGAATAGCTAGCTAGTTGAAACTCACAGAAAATGTGTAATTATTGGCCGGTTTCTGGAAAGAAAAGTATCGACGCGTTAAAATTAAACGCAAATCAAATGATGCGATTGGTTGCTGATATAGTTAAACCGCTGTTAATTTGGCCCTCCCAATGGTTTGCGGGACGCGGGCGGGGGTGCACTCAACCTATCGGCTAGTGCAGAGTTCTTCAACGTATGGGTCGCGACCCCCTATGGGTCGCCAAGCCTCTTTAAGGGGGTCTTCTTTACTAAATTTAAAGCTCATAAATATAAAACCATACTGGTTCAAAATGTTATACATATTACGAAAAGTCAATTAAAGGGTTAGGTTAACATAAATCAACAAAAACCTACAAGTCACATAAATAATTAATGTGACGAAGAACAGGCGCACCCATTTAGATTAATGTGATGGTTCTGTTTCTCGTTAACTAATTTTTCCCATCGCGGATCCGTTTTTGCTACACAAAGGATTAAATCGTTTTCAAAATTTACGACGAAATCTTCGCACAGGTAGAAGGGTTCCAAAACACTTCAAAGCTTGTGGTTAATTGTGGGTATTTTGTTTTTCTGTTTAACCAAAAGGTAAGTACTCAAAGTGACAGACTTGCATTCCAAGTCCGAAACAGCAGAGGGGTAAGGGGTTGCGAAATATTTGTCCATACTAAGGGGGCCGCGACATGAAAAAGGTTGAAAAACACTGGTTTATTGTATCGCTGTCCTCCGGACAGCGGCCAAGGCGGTTTTGGCGGTTTACATTCAAATATCACAAGCTACGCGTGCTTGATAATTTGTTAGGCTAATTTTTGTGAAAACATAAAAAGGCGGGTTTTCTTTCTTCCCTATCTGCTTTTAAGCGTCAAACTTGTCCGATTGTAGTAAATAACCAATACGTAATGAAACCAGAAACTAAGAGCACACAGGCCTCCTGCGCCAGTAGGAAGATTATAGGCCAATTACGAAAAATCACCGTAGTTTTGTTGGCACGAAACCCTTAGCGCGTGAGTCAGACTCGCACTTAGCCAGTTTTTTAAAAGAAGTCTTGTGACAAAGCTGTAGCCAAGGGCTCCAAATGAACAACTGTATGCAGGATGGATATTAGATCCCTTTCTCATCTATTTCTTCCTTTGAGGATAGGTGCGAGATGAATATTGTTTTAATTTTCATGAAAATGAGTTTCTCAGCTCGTTGATTGTTCAGTTCGCTTTGTTTATTGCTTTGGGTTAATGAGGATTTGTGATTATTGGACTGTAGATAATTATGGTGTGTTTTGTCTGATTGTAATCGGAATAAAAGATCTTGTTGATTTTTATCGTTAATAAATTGTTTTTTAATCTATACTGTATACTAAAAATAAAGCTGAAAAGCTTGTTTGTTTTTTGTTTGTTTGAACGCGCTAATCTCTGGAACTACCGGTCGGATTTAAAAAAAATATGTTTGTATTTGGTAGCCCAATTCTCGAAGAAGGTTTATAGGCTATTTAACATCTACTACCGACCTTAGGAGCCGGGCAAAAAGTCAGAAAGTACGCTAAGCGAAAAGGAAGTTCAAAGTGAGAGTTAACAAGCTTCTTCTGGGTAAGCTCGCTCCATCGTCGACTTTGTCTCTGTCATCTCTGACCTAGACTAGAGTCAAGAGCAAACCTATCTCAAATAAAAAAAAAAAAGAAGTAATAGCGCGTGGGCGATGCGATATGACGCGGTGGGTCGGGGAACAAGGAATTTCACGCGGATGAAGTCGCGGGCAGAAGCTAGTATCTTATAATTTGATTTTATTTATCAATAAAGATACTTAATAACATCAGTACTGATCGGATTATTCGAAAGGGCTCGTGGCTAAGTAATAACAGCCGCACGGATCGATCGATCAGGTTAAGCTACGCTTCCCGCGGTTGGTCCGTGGATGGAAGATCATCTTTAGTTACCGAGACCCCGACCCCTTCGTGCCCCGGAAAGCACCAAGGGGTATCTTGTTACCCAGTAACTGGGCTGTGGAGGTCAAATAATAATTCCATGTAAAATACTGGTATTCAGCTGCATCCGGTTAGACTGGAAGCCGACCCCAACATAGTTGGGAAAAGGCAGGCAGATTCATTACTGATCCGATTACAACAATCCTCTCACTAACAGAAAGCACACTATTACCTGAGTAGAAAATAATATATTGGTATAGTTGACAGAAGTTAGTATAATCTATACATCTATACAAATAAATAAAATTGAAGTGTCTGTTTGTAATGTCAGAAAAAAGCTTTTTATTAAATGCTTATGATACTTATAAAAAAACAATTTTTTGAATTTTTGTCTGTCTGTCTGTTTGTTTCGGCTAATCTCCGACACGGCTAGACCGATTTTGATGGAAGTTTTACTGGCAGATAGCTGATATTATAAGGAGTAACTCCGGCTACTTTTATTTTAGAAAAATAATTAGGCTTCCGCGCAAAAAATTAAAAACCCATGAAATTGTTTTCCGACATCCACGCGAGTAAAGTCACGGGCACAGCTAGCTGGTATAACATGAAATCACTCTTGTATAATATTTCCTGAAGGGGTAGGTAGAAGTGTATCTAAGGATATAATTATTACACCCCAAAAGAAAACTGTTTACTACAAAAAATACTTTTCATGACATACTTCAACGGGGTAATTGCATAACATTGAATCAGTTTCATTTTGAAAGTTCAACAACATTCATTGCGTTATTTGCGTTGTACTGTATTGGAAAAATTCGTCTGCTCAACAACGCGCGTTGTTGAGCAGACGAATTTTTCCAATATTATAATATTATGAAGCAATGGATTAGCAATTTCCTTCAGTCTTTCGGATTGTGATTGGAAGCGTGTTACGCAATTAGTGTCCGGGTATTTTAGTTCGTCATCAAATACGGTTTTGCACAGAATTTTGTTTTTAGAATATATTTTATTGCTTATTTTATTTATTTATTTTATGTCCGTAGGTGTGTCCGTGGCATCACAGTGGGCCCTGTTAGAATATCAGCGCGGCGGTATTTGTTTTTGTATTTTCAAATATCGCAGCGTCATGCTGAGATAGGAGCCTTTTTGGCCTCGCGCAGGTCTTCTTTGTTTTGTTTTTTTTTTTCTTTCCTTTTATTTTATTTGTGTTTATGATATTGTTAGTTTTAATGTTCTTTTTATTGTTGTATTTCCTGTGCGTGTCCCAAATAAAATATTTTTCTTTCTTTCTTTCTTTATGATACCTATTTAGCATCTACACTTGCGAACAACCAAGTCGACTCAATTCCTAATCATGAATTTCGACTCAAATAGCAATTACACGAAAACAACCAAACCGATTTTAATACTTATGGCACCGTCTTAAAGCTGAAACTTCAGGCTTTCTAACAAAGAATACGTTTTCATAAATGGGATAAGAACTTTAAGACAAAAAACTACTTTGTATGCACGAGTTTTATGGGGTTGATTGAGTAGATTTGTATGCTTACAAGTTTTTTATTTCATTACATCGGGTAGCCTAGATTGAATACAATAAATTTTAAGTGAGTGCGTGACTCCTTGTCACTCCCGTCACCGTACACCACCTAAACAATTTTTAATTAACAAACGATAAGTTTTGTTCAGTGAGCTCACAATTTACGAATTAATTATGTCCCGGCGCAACGCAGGCTCTTGGCAAAGCGCAGGATTACCAGTTGGCAAGCATTTTACTATTATTTAATCCGAATACTGGGATATTTGAGTAGGATAGGGCGGGAGGTTGGGTCGAGCATGTTGGGTTGGTGTTGGTGAGTGAAGACTTTTTCCATGTACTATCGGATAAACTTCCGCATGCTAACCTTGAAGGCGATATTTGCAAAGCACTGCTCACAACTCGATCGCCCGATGCATGAGTTTTGAGGAATGACATGCAAGTTTGTTTTGAATTTGATTTTTTAGTAATGTTTGTTGTTATTTTTTGTTACTTGGCGTCTTTAATAAGGCGAAACCAGAAAGGGGTGTGGTCTGTCACTAACTGCACTTCCGCAGAAAAGTATTCTAAACAGAGCATGCTTAAGTCTTGCCGATAGTACATCCCGTGTTTATGGGCTTGTACACAAAACTGCGACGCGAAGTCGCATCGTAAAAATCTACAAGCTAGATAAAAAACTATAAAACATGCCTAAGTCTAACCTATTTATTCCTAACTTCCTAATAACTTTGTTTCTCTCAGATTCGTTCCTGACGCACTCCATCAAAATATGTTGTACATCTTCTCTTTTACCGCAAACCTCGCAATTGGGTGAGCTTACCTTTTTCATAAGGTACGCAAAGGCTCTTAATGGCATATGTCCAGAACGAACCCGATGAGCAGTTACAACAGTACCTCGGCTAATGGTATTGCTATCAAACCAGGGGATATGAGGAGGCTCGTTTTGTATGATCTTGTACCATACACCTTTTAGTTTACTTTGCTCATTAAAGTGATCTTTCCATTTATTATAACATATTTTCGACCTGTTCATAAATAAGCTTCATCTTGTATTAACCTCATTTCCCCTGCTCGTGTACGAATTGTCGTAATAGGAAATAAGATTCATAATGTTCAAAAGTGGAGTTTGTGCTCACGACGAAGTTACTGTTATCACCGACTGCCCCGTTGGTCTAGTGGTCGCAAGTGCTACTGCTGAGCATGAGGTCCTGGGTTCGATTCCCAGGTCGGGCAAAGTGTTATTGGGTTTTTCTATCTGGAATTTCTCAGTAGCAGCCCGGAGTCTGGATTTGTGCCCGGTAGATGGTAATAGGCTCGCCTTCTATAACATGGGACTTAAACATAACTGGCGAAATGTGGACACAAGTACACCTCTGCCTAACCCTTCGGGGATTACAGGCGTAATGTTATGGAATCACCGAAATGGTCGGTTAAGAGTGACACTGGCTGGTGACAGCCACTCTAGCAGAGCGTCTCATCGATAGTTCCAGCGGCTGTCTTCTGATGATGGAAGATGATGAGGGGAGCCACTGTGGTACCATGTCCACGACAAACTGCTATATTCTGGCACAATCCTGGTGATATTGAAACAGCTGAGCCCTAATGCGATGACCACTTCTGTTAACCCTTTAACCGCCTACGACGGATTAATCCGACAAATATTTTCGTGTCCATTTCGCCAGGGTCGTATATTTTAACCTTTTAACCGCCCGACTTCATATCAGTTGTCGTGCCCCCAGCGCCGGGCAACTTGAATCATTACGATATTTGGTCGTAAATATACGACCCTGGCGAAATGGTCACGAAAATATTTGTCGGATTAATCCGTCGTAGGCGGTTAAAGGGTTAAAGGCTACAGGGCAGGAGCCCTGTTATGTGTAAATACCTTGACTGGTGAAAGATGTATTACGTTAGATATTAAATTAATAAGCTGTACAATGACAAGCTGCGTCTGCTTGACTTGTTAGTCCTCACAAACTGTGTGGAAATTGTCTGTTGTCTGTCTATGACGGAGATAATTCCATTGTCCCTTTAATAATTATTTTTTCGATCATACGCAACCTGTTAAATCTGGGTGTAGACTTGTGTAAATATGAAGGTGCTATCATTACTTATAACGGTTTTCCCACCATATCTTCTATCGTAAGGCAGTGGTTGGTCAAGATGTCTGAAGAGACCATTATCTTACGGTAGTAGAAAATATGGAGGGACATCCGGCCTAAATAGTCTAAATTCGTCAACACGTGTATCAACAGTTGTGATCAAAACTTTTTCCTTTTCGGTTTAACAAATAGTCTCTGGAGGATCTATTATTAAAACTCCAAAAAACAATTATTAAGTTCTAAAGATTAAAAAAAAATATGTTTTCTTAGTTGTTCCTTAACAACGAACTTGAATCTGTTGTTGTTTAATCACTAACCCGCGTCCTCAAAACTCAACAGCAAGCCAAAGAATCTCACCAGATTTCAGAAACCGTATCCAATCCAACACGCTCGCCACAACGCACCCCCGTATCATCCCACCCCTAACTTCGAAGGAGAGAGCTATCCCATGTTAGTCGCACACAAATTTACTGCACTGCCATCCACCTCGTCTGACGCTTACTTGGACATCACCCATGTTTAGAGCTTTAGTCCAATGCTGACCAATGTCCGAAGTAATGAATAGTTAATATACTTGAATATATAGGAAATTGTTAGTAGTAGAGAAAATTTAAAGAGCCGTAACGAGTCATCATCATCAGCCCAGCCTTTTTCCAACTTTGTTGGAGTCGGCTTCCAATCTAACTGGAAGCAGCTGAACACCAGTATTTTATATGGAGCGACTGCCTATCTGACCTACACAACCCAGTTACTGGGTAGGGCAAAACTTGGGTAATCGGTGATAGTTTTGTTTTTTACTTGTAAAATTCGATTTATTGATCAGACTATTTTTTAAATTTACTGTGATATAGTAGAGAAAATAAGTTTTGCTAACTTATATCTAAAAATGTGGCAAATACTATAATGATTGAAAAATGTACATTTATCAAGTCAGTAGTAACTTGGTAATAAAACACATATTATCTATCACCGAATAGCTGCATATCACGAATTAGCCAAGTTTTGCCCTAATACGTAACCCCTTGGTAAGACTGCTTGTCAGACTTTCGGGCTTCTGACGACCCGTAACGACTGTCAAAGATCCACGAATGAGAGCCGGGACCAACGGCTTAACGTGCTTTCCGAGGCACGAAGGGGTCTTGGTGTATAAAGATGGCCACCCATCCACGAACCCACTGCTGTAAGCGTAGCTTAACCTGATCGATCGACTTATTATTCATCAGATAACAGGGATCTATTAGGGGTTTATTATTATAAATAATACCAGCCTATTACTGTCCCACTGCAGGGCAAAGGCCTCTTTTCATACAGAGTAGGCACGAGCATTGATCACCACGCGCACTCAAGACGAGTTGCCGATTTCAGGATTGAACCTACAACCTCGTGCATAAGAGGCGAGCCCTTAACCATTGGGCCATCACGGCAATAATAGTAACTAATTTCAAAGTTACTAGATTGAAATAACATAAATAAATTACAAACCGACCCACTAAAAAGTGAAAAATACAAAACTTTTTACAAAACAAAAAAAAAACAACCGACTTCCAAAAAAACACTACGAAGTGCAAAATAACTTTAATTTCGGAAGTCGGCGGCAAAAAACTAAAATACAGATCCAAAGACATCGACTTCCGGAAATAAAGACCTTTGTATTTTTTTTAAAAACGTTTTTTTACGTAATCAGAAGATTACGGCAATACATTGAGTTAAAATGTGGCATGACGACACTATTTATACATGCCATTACATTTATTATTAATATGATAAAGCAAAAAATTCGTGTCTAATATTTTTTTTATTATCTGACTGACGGACTAAATAGAATTTCTTTTTTTTAACCAGGCATAATCCCTATTAGTGCTTGTTCTTTAACGTTATGCTAAAACGTCTTTAAAACCTGCAATGTAATAGAAGAGAGGGTAATCAATTCCTGGAACAATTACTGATTCTCGTTTTGTTGATTGTACCTCTAAGTTAACAGGCTTTGTATTTGTATTTTTTCATATTTGTGTGTTTGGTTTTTTTGTGATTTACTAACATAGTTATAAGAAGATACTTACTAATACAAATATGAATGCTTGTCTGTAGTGGATTTATCGTCTAAAATAAAAATAATGATTATATATTTTTATGTTTTTGCATTATCTCGGGCCATGTGTCCCGATCCTTTGGAAGGCGCACTTTTGAAGCCAACTCGCAGAGGCCCGTTAGACGTTTTTAATTAAATGAGGCATTTCTTATTATTATATTTTAAATTATGTTTTATCCGTGACTATATTATTCAGTCTCTTTCTTTTATCTTAAATTCACATCACTGATCTCCATCAAGTTGTAACACCATACACGAATTAACACACACACACACACCACCATACCATTTAATAAAACACCATGGGGTACCTTCATCAACAGAGTTCGACCGACATTATTGTGACCAAATTGACCGTGATAATTCCTAGACGGGGTACAAAACACCCCATTAGGGGGGTGCAGTATATAAAAGTACTGTTATATCTTTAGTTCCTGTAATGGTTAAGGGTTATAGTTGTCGTTTTTATTAGCTGTAGCCCTGCTTTAAAAATAAGTCATAGAACCTTTTCCTGAAAAAATAATTAAACAGGGGGCCAAGTCTCGGGCTTGCGGACGGCGAGCAATGGGTAGCTCGCCGTCCGGTAAGGGCCAAGCCCGAGTCGATGGCGCGTCGTGTTCCACGCGCGCCTCAAAGAGATGTCAGCACTATTGACGGGGTCCGCTAGGGCCGATGCCAGCTAGGGTTGCGGGATGTTCGAAAGAGTTACCGTGGCCCCGGCACAGGCAACAGAAGGAACACGGGTGGGTTCTAGTCAGTAAAAGTCTGACACGCCCTCCCGCTCCGCCCAGAGCGGGAGAAGTCATTTGATGATTTCCCATCCAAAAAAAAAAAAAAAAGTCTACTAAACTCAGGCCAACGATACGAGATAAATACATAAAATTGCAACTTATACAAATGTCAACTTTAAACTCAAGTAATCTAAGTTGATTTTTGAATGACAAAAAAACAATCGATTACGTCATCAAATAATTTTAGCTACAATGGAAACTGAACAACGCTATAAACGAATTTTAACCTTGCTAAATTGAAGAGTACAACTGTGACGTAGCATGACAATTGAAGTGACTGGTATTACGTTTAGTCGGTTAACCACATCACGTGGTTTTTTGTTTACCTTTATTTAATTACCTAAACCAATGGAGTTTATGCTTAAATAGGTACTTTATTAACCTAGAATCCTGAGTCAATTGAAATACAGTGGATTTCGGGTATAACGACAATGAAGGGACCACTCTATTTTCGTCGTTATATCCGGAAGTCGTTACATTTCAATGGCATCTAAAATATTAACGGAAAACGGGCCTGCCGAGTTTTCAATGTCGTTCATCATTTTCTGTACTAAAATCTTCCTATAATGACTTTTGAGGGTTTTAATTATCCCTTGATCAATCGGTTGAATCACTGATGTAGTGTTTGGTGGTAAAAATGCCAGTTTTATGTTGGTCAAATTCTCTATTTTAGGATGAGCTGGGCAATTGTCAATAAATAAAATGATCTTCTTTTTGTTATTTCTTAACTGGGAGTCCCATTTGCGTAGAACTTTTTTGAAAATCTCTGAAGTCATCCAGGCCTTTTTGTTTGCTTCGTAATCAACTGGCAAAGATTTAACATTTTTGAAACATCTGGGTTTTTTTGCCTTGCCTATGACCAATAATTTTCTTTTTTCCCCTGCCATACTTGATGCAACAAGCACGGTGATTCTATCTTTTGATAATTTTCCACCAACGCACTTTTCCCCTTTAAATTTCAAGGTTTTGTCAGGAGTTAACTTAAAAAACAAACCTGTCTCGTCAGCGTTCCATATTTGGCTATCAGTATAACCTTCAGTCAATTTTGGGAAAACTGTTTTTAGCCAGTTGTCACAGTCACTTTGCGATACACTAGCGGCTTCTCCACAAACTTTGCCTACTACAATATCGTGTCGTTGACGAAATCGGTATATCCAGCTTTCCGAACACTCAAAATCCATTTTTCCAAACAGTCTGCCAAATTGATTAGCCTTTTCTTGCAGCAGACGACCGCTCAAAGGTACGTTTTGGCTTCTTTGGGCTTTGAACCACATTAGAAGGGCATTTTCGATATCTTGATGGGTCGGTTTGCGGTTTTTCTTAATTTTTAAGGATTTGGATTCAAAGCATTCTAATATTTTATCACGGTTTTTCCACATCGTAGATACTGTTGAATGGGAAACTTTGTACTCTTTGCACAAATCAGCATTGTTTTCACCGTTTTTCAATTTTGAAATGATTTCCGCCTTTTCTTTAACAGTGAATGTGCGTCTAGCAGCCATACTTATTCAAAAGTTTACTAAACCCAGTTGCTACTCAGAATATCACTTTGTAACTGAACCATAAAAGCTCCGAAACGTACACGCTTCCCCTACCTACTTAGTTGATATCTATAAACAAAAGGTAAAGGTCTCCACACTTGCTGACCATCTGTGTGCAATGGATGTAAACAAAAGATAAGAAATGTTTGTGAAAGAAAAAAATCTTTGTGTCTTTGGCGGCCGACTCCGGTCGCAATATCTGTATGGGATTTCTAGGAATTTGTTACAAATGATTCATTAAAAACAGTCGCTACACCCGAACTCGGCGTTACATCCAAAGTCGCTATAGCCACATGAATTTTGTACTAAAGTATGCTTTAAATTCAAGGGACTTAGATTTAACGTCGCTATAGGTAAATGGTCGCTACAACCAAGGTCGTAATAAATGAAATCCACTGTAATTAATTTTCTATTATAGTACATCGCAGAAGCAACCTTAATCTTCGTGGTTAGTGAAAACAGGCGCGCAAAATTGCAGCAGAATGTAGGCATGTAGGTACCTATTTTACACCTCTGTCTATACCTTCGGGGCTAGTCGTGATATTTTAACACATTCAGTGCCCAGCACCCGCCTACCGGGTGCAAATCAAAACACGCTAACGAACAAACAACGAATTATTGTTGGACCCGGGAGTCGGGTGCTGGGCACTGAATGTGTTAAGTTATGCACTAACAGACATCAGCCGATGTATTCTGTAAAAATTTCACCGTGAAAAGTTAATGGAAGCGCGCTGTTAATAGTATCAATCCCTCTCATCAGGTGGAACCGCGCGAGTTCGTCCGCGTGGATTTCGGACTTTAGTATCCCGTTAAGGGGAGATTTATAAAAAACCCTAATACACGTTATTCTTTATTTTCGGACTTAAGTATAAATACTGAGTTTCTAGTTTCAATCGCGTTAAAATTGTTCCATACAAACTTTGACGGGTGTCAAAGTTTGTATGCCTAAATGCCTAAGTGTAAATTTTGCTTGCTCTTTGTGTGTTTGTATGCGTAGTTTAGAAAAACAAAATATGTCAAACTTCATAATTTACATAGATAAGTATTCGTGTCGAGTTTCAAGTTTATTAACTCAAAAAATAAGATTTTTCATACAAACAAAATCCCCCTTTTCACACCCTTAAAGGTCGAATTTCCAAAAATCCTTCCTTAAAAGGCATCAAGTGACAAAATTTCAAGTTTATAGCCCCAGCGGTTTAGGCTCTGCGTTGATGAATCAGTCAGAACAAGTACTAATTATATGTATATATATATAGATAGGTGGGCTGGTATAATATTTCTCTACGTAGCAACATTATAGAAAAACATAAACCCTTCAAAGTAAGAAACTCTTTCACACACAAAGAATATACAAAGCAGAATAACATTTAAGTGAACCATCGCCTTGAAACGTATCCTTTTATGTAGCACCGTGTATATAATATAATACATGTCGTTATTTACCTGGTTTGTCCGCTACTATCCCTCTTACGCTTTGAGGGATAAATGCACCGGCTGCGGTAGGGCTGGCGCGAATGAAACCAGTCTGTCGTTTTAATTTTCAGTTTGGTTTTCATATTATTATTGCAGTGGCCGACAACAGAGGCATTGATGGACGAGCGTGAAATGTGAGTCCATCAATGCCTGGTTGCGGCCAAGGCTTGTATAGTACTTTCTCAAATAATGCGCGGAAATCAAACAATCCATTATAAACTCCAGAATCAATGACGAACACAATAATTTTTCACGCGCCAATTTGTTCATTTGTTTCTTTTTTACTTAAAACATCTATTTGCTAAGCCAGTTCGAGATTTAAATAAAATCTTTGATAAGTTACCTCCTTGGTAGCCATGTGTCGAAGTAAAAAGTGCGTTCCATTTTTAAATTAATGCGTTCATAATAATTTATTCGGCCGCTAAACACAACAGATATTTCATACTAACATACTAACATTTCATACTAACATTGCCGGCCGGCCGGTTATAAGCCCCCGAATTATCGATTGATTGAACTAAGTTTTTTACAATATTTCTATAGTTACAATCTTAAAGTGACAAATTCAGCATGAAAGTTAATGGTGACTTAAAATTAATTTTAATTTCAAAACATAGCTGTTTGCCGGGGTCCGCTTATGATATAATGGTATTAATAATAACATTGATGCACCAATCCACTATAGCCACCCAAACCTATAGCCCAATATGTTTTGTTTCCATGTTCTGCAATAGTCCTGCACTAAACGGGGGATGTCCTTGTGTGCACTTGCATAGTGCATACAGAGATAATCGTCGGTTGGTGCCTCAACACTTAAAATTGTCTAAGGGGTATCTGCGAGTTGGCTTCAGCCCCTCGTACGCCTTTCAAAGGTCCCGAGAGATGTCAAAAAAATATTGATGCTAGAAAGATTCATTCTTTTATTCAATTGTATTCAAAAAGTAAACTTTCAAATATGTAGAAGTAGAGAGCAGTAGTGGCCCCGTGGTAACGGCCCCGATTTACGTGTTTAGGTCGCGGGTTCGAATCCAAGCAGGCAAATTACTTTGTGTAATTTATTTCATCACCACTGCTCTCAAAACGGTGAAGGAAAACGTAAGGAAATCGGCATGTCCTAGAACCAAAAATTCGAAGATCAACACGCACTGGGCCCGCGTGGTGGATTATGGCCCGCTCCCTCTCACTGAGAGGAGGCCTGTGTCTCAGCAGTGGGAACGTTATTGGCTGATTATGTAAATAGAAGTAGCTTATGAGTTGCTGTGTTCGGCCTTGAAAGAGGTACCAATGCAATTGTTTTACAATCATGCTCGTACATGAGACATTTCAGCTTTGTTTCTAACGTTCACGTTGCTGTTAATACTTTAGCGATCAACTTGATGTTACAAAAATCTAAAACCCACTAAAAAAAGTGATAAGTTTTTTATTGAATTATTATTTAGTTACTAGTAGTGCCCCGCGGTTTCACCCGCATAAATCTCGATCCCGTCAGTGTATCGGGATAAAGAGCATCCTATATGTTAATCCGGGCTATAAACTATCTGTGCTAAATTTCATCCAAATCTGTTAAGTAGTTTTTGCGTGAAAGAGTAACGAACATCCATCCATCTTCAAACTTTCGCGTTCATTACGTTAGTAATATTGGATTAAATATTAATTAATATAAACTACTAAACTTAATTAGGTTTCCGTACGTTGGAATGAAAATACTGAACTTTTATAGGATCTCCCGTGTGTCTGTTTATATGAACGTCTGTCCCAGCCATTTTAATCCGAATCCAATGGACCGATTACGTTGAAATTAGGTACACATAATTATGAATTTCTGTGACCCAAACACGGACGTGTAACTTGAATGAAGGAATTTCGAATATAGGCGATTTTTTATTTCATTTTATAATTACTCTACCGCAACGATGAAATATGTACGCCCCTGGCAAAACACAGAGTCAATTGAATTGTTATTGCAGATCAAATGTATATGTACCATGAGGGAAAAGAACATCTATACACCGTAAGGACTATTCTTGCTTGCAGCGCTCGACAGCTATAGTAACGCTTGCTAAAAGATATGATCGTCGTGTACACGGGATTTTGTTTTCAAATTGATCAGATGTAAGTTTCGTCAATAGTACCAAATATCATACATTTACTTATATTTATTTTTTCATAGCACAGCATCATGCTGAGTGGAAGCCTTCTTGTCACAGTCGAGATCTATTTTGTTTTATTTTTCTGATTACCCTTGTCTTTCAGTATGCACGTGTTTCTGTGACAAATAAACCTATGTATTTTTCTTTCTTTCTTCCTTTTTATTTGGTCTTCAGTAACAATTCATTTAAAACAGTTCAATTCAGTAGGTAACCTGTGTTTTACGAATACATGTTTTCATTCATTCATTAATTAGTTTGACAAACCAGGACAAACATAAATAAACGATCAATTTCCCAAAGCGACAACCCTGACTCGTGCAGTTAGTTCAGTTCCGGTTCGCTCTACGTCCCTGACTCCGTGCAGTTTATAAATACTGAGTACCCACTAGAAACCTTATAATTTTCACCTTTCTTTTAACTTCAACACTGGTTTTATCTCATTATAAACTAATAATGACGATTAAAAAAAAAAATTATGGATTAATTAATGTGAGAAGGCTAAAAAGCTGAACAGCGTCTGATAAACAGTCTTATCGAAGGGTTTCGTGTTGCCCAGTAACTGGGTTGTGTAGATCAGATAAGAAATGATTTACTGTCTAGATATACATCCAACTAACAATAAATACATTTGTAACACAAAGATAACATAATAAATATAAACAATACAGACACAATACAATAGAGATCATGCCTGGGTAAAAAAAAAAATTCTATGTAGTTCGTCAGCCAGATGATAAAAAATATTAGACATGTATTTTTTGCTTTAATAAAAAATTAATAAAAAGTTACTTAGATAAAACGCATTAAAGTTGGGGGGTGGTCGATACGTCACAACTTAGTATAAAATCTGGCAAGGCGTGACGTCATGCCACATTTTAAATCTTTTGGTTACGTAAAAAAATAAAAAATACGTGTCCAATATTTTTTTAATAATCTACCTAACGGACAAAAAAAAATTTTTTTGGTCATTATCCCTATTCTGGTACTGGTATTCAGCTGCATCCGGTTAGACTGGAAGTCGACCCCGACATAGTTGGGAAAAAGTCATGACAAAAAGGAATAATGAATTAGTGTAATGAAATGTCACTAGAATAACATCACGGCTGTATCACCCGAAGAGCAAGGCTGAAGGCTAAGGTGTACCAGGGGAGAAACGAACATCTATACACCATAAGCACTATTCTTGCTTGCAGCGCTCGGTTGCTATAGTAACGCTTGCTAACAAATGTGGTCATCGTGCGCACGGGATTTTGTTTTCAAATTGGTCAGATGTAAGTTTCCTCGATAGTACCTATAGTACACCCATGTTTCATGGTAAGTCCTGTTCTACAGGGCGAGCCTATTGCTATTAACCGGGCACTTATCCAGACTGAGGGTTACTGAGAAATTCTGGATGGAAAAACCCAGTAACACTTAGCCCTACCTGGGAATCGTCTCAGGACCCCACTTTTATACAGGGTGAGCCTAATGCCATCAATGGGGCACAAATTCAGTCGCGCTGTCGATCACTAAGCTATCGAGGTGATAAAAATTGTAAATACTTAATTACATAAAACATTACCATGTTTGATTCAACCACAAAATTCACTAGAATAATTTTAGTAGTAGTGCAGTACAATTTTGAATGTGGTTATTACAATAAATTATTATGAACAATATTACGCTGCTGCAACGGAATTCTAAAGACTAGTTGATAGGATCTCTTCTTCGATATGGAGATCCTTTATTAAGAGGGTAATTCGAATGTTTTCTTTTTTTATGACTTTATCTTATTTTATTTGAATATGTTTTAATTTGAATGTATTTTAATGTTGATTTTGTTTTTAATGTTAATTTATTTTATTTTAGTGTAAAATGGACTGTGGATCAAGTTATCTGAAATAAATGAATTTTTTTTTAGACAACGTATTATTGTTATGTGTCATTTTGTTTGTTACATAGTGCTTAAAACTATGTTATTATAATGTAGGTTAAGTGTGGTGTTTATAAGGTGTGTAACGTGGTTTTCAGTGGTATGTAATTAAAGCCCAACTCACAGTTTATAGGTATATATGTTAATTAATCTATCTTTACATACCGAGACTCCTCCGTGCCTCGGAAAGCACGTTAAGCCGTTGGTCCCGGCTGTCATTCGTGGATCTTTGACAGTCGTTACGGGTCGTCAGAAGCCCGAAAAGTTGACAACCAGTCTTACCAAGGAAGTATCGTATTACCCAGTTACTGGGTTGTGGAGGTCAGATAGGCAGTCGCTCCATGTAAAATACTGGTATTCAGCCGCATCCGGTTAGACTGGAAGCCGACCCCAACATAGTTGGGAAAAGGCTCGGCAGATTGATGTTAATTAAACTATATTATAATAATTGGTAAATTGGTACATTCAGAAATAGCTCAAATTAGATTATGTAGGATGTAAAAAAATTTGCTGTGAATTTATTCCTAGCTAAAGTATCATTAGCATTACAGGACTCTAAAGATGAAAAAAATATGCGATGATTGCCTCGTTGGTCTAGTGGTCGCAAGCGCTACTGCTGAGCATGAGGTCCTGGGTTCGATTCTCGGATCGGGCGAAGTGTTATTGGGTTTTTCCATCTGGAATTCTTCAGTAGCAGCCCGGAGTCTGGATTTGTGCCCGGTTGATGGCAATAGGCTCGCCCCCTATTACATGGGACTTAAACAGAATTTGCGAAATGTAGGTGTGCTATTACTAACCCTATGGGGATTACTCCGGCGTAAATTTTTTTTTTATCTAAAAATCGACATTTCTTTTTTTGATCTCTTTTTTATTTATCTATGGTAATTACTAATTATGTTAACCTCATTACTATCTCTCTACTTCCTTAATCGGTCAAAACAATTGTAAAATTAAAATTTTCGGACGGGCAAAAACTCATCGGGCGTAAGGACAACTGTAAAATCGTGTTGTCATTCATTCTTAGTTCGGAATCCGAACTAATCTTATGTCCGTAAGTGATACGGAGTAGGAAACGCCCGTAACTTCGGCCGAAACTACGGACTTCGTGCTTAGGGAGTCGACCCCAGACACAAACTCATGTCCCAATGTACATAGAAATGGACAGAAATATTAAATTGGACGCAAGGCTAGTATTAAGTACTGCTCGCTTTGTGTCCTCAACAATAGAGGTACAGAACTTCATAACTTATTAAGGTACCTATGTTGTAGCTGGAACAATGAAGGAGCTCGTGGCTAAGTAATAACACCCGCACAGGTCGGTCCATCAGGTTAAGCTACGCTTGCCGGGGTTGGTTCGTGGATGGGTGACCATCTTTACATACCGAGACTCCTCCGTGGCTCGGAAAGCACGTTAAGCCGTTCGTTCGTGGATCTTTGACAGTCGTTACGGGTCGTTAGAAGCGCGAAAGTCTGACAACCAGTCTTACCGAGAGGTATCGTATTATCCAGTTACTGGGTTGTGGAGGTCAGATAGGCAGTCGCTCCATGTAAAATACTGGTATTCAGCTGCGTCCGGTTAGACTGGAAGCCGACCCCAACATAGTTGGGAAAAGGCAGGCAGAGGATGTTGTAGCGGGAACAATGGTTTGACTACAGTTCATGCTCAGTTTGTACCTAGGTTGAATACCAGCAAAATATTTAGTATAGTCATTGTTTACGTGAGGAGTTGACATGAAAACTCACGACTTTTTGCTGCACAGTCCTAGTCTTAGTCTGCGGGCAGGAAACCAGCGGCGGTCGAGCGATGGCTACTGCGGAGCGGCGCGGGGCGGGGCGGTCCGGCAGCGAGTTTGGGGTGGGTATGAAACTGGCGGACGATCCAGTAGCCTGCGGCCGTTGAGCGGCCAAATCAAACAAGTTTGTTCCCGTCGCTTGCGCGTCGCCACCGCCCGTGCATCGCTCGCTCGCCCCGCGCCGCTCTCGCCCATTTCGTGCACGTCTCTTCCGAATGTTATAGTTTGCTTACGCCGCCGCCACCCTGCAATTGCCGTCGCTCGGCCGGCGCTAGTTTCGTGCCCGCAGAGTTAGAGAAAAGGGCTGATACAGTTAATTTTATTATTCAGTAAAATGAAAAAAGTGCTCGATCATTCGCGACGATTTTTCCGTTTGGTAAAGACTGACTCTCTTAGGTGCCCTCTCTACGGGCGAGAGAATCGCAGCGGTAGTCTCGCCGTGCCATCAAATTATCACCGCGATGATATCGTCGTGTGGAAAATTGATTCATAGAGTTTCTATTGATTTAGATGGCACAGCGAGACTATCATTGCGATTCTCTCGCCCGTGGAGATGGCGCCTTATTACAAGGTTTAGGGGCACTGACTTTTAATCTGAAGATCACGTCTAAACGAATAGAGCTAATGATTTGGAAAATATATATACCTATGTTAAATTAGAGCATTTTCTTAATAACTTAATTTGTGAATATTTTAGATTATGTTTATATTACACAGTGTAATCCATTTGTAAAGTTATGTCTAACGCGGATAAAAAACTGAGAATTACGCAAAAACTATCAAGCGTATTTTTATGAAACCTTCGCCATTTTAAAGAAAATTTAATTATTTATCTTTTAATATACATGTGGGATTGTATGGCAAAATAAACGAGCACAATAATTTTACTAATTGAAACTTTATTCTTCAACACGTAAAAAATCAGCGTTACAGTACACCGTGGCAGTCCGTCGTTCATCTTACTATCGCCATTACCCCTCTGTGTCACTCACACCCATACATCTCTCTTTCTTTCATCCGCTGCGTTCCATTCTAACATTTAGTTTGGCTGCGTTCTTTAAATACAATATTTACGCCACAGTCGGCCATCCTGATCCATGTCTGTCCTCAGACATCCACGCAAACATTCATCCCTTGCTTTCAACTTAAATTCAACTTAACTATTAATACAACATCTTGCTTAACTTATTAATAAACAGGTTATTAGTAAACTTATTAACAAACTCAACAAGTAATCATGTTTACACACTGACATTTAACATTGCAATACTATAAGGGCATAGTACAGATCTTTACTTTAAGGAAACTAAGCTAATATTGTAACATTACATACATATTCTAGTAATAGAATAAAGAAAAGAATACATGGTGTCAACAAACTTTGCTCATAGCCATTCATACACAACACTAACAAAAAGTTAAGTCGAGCGACTCTCAACTTTTAGGTTTTGGAGTTGAAACCTGGCCACGCCTTCATATAGTCTGCCGAACTAGAGGTTACTCCAGGGCCTTCAGTGTTAGGGTCTACCTTTTTCACATCGTATCTCTCGTTCCTCTTTACTTCTACAACCTGATAGGGCCCTAGATATTTGGCTTTCAGCTTCATTCCCGTGCCAAACTGCGTGCGTTTAATTGCCACTAAGTCTCCTTCATTGAATTCATACTTTCTTTTCTCTTCCTATTAAAATTTCTTATGTTTTCTTCTTGAACTTGTAAAATTTGTTCTTTGGCTTTCTCTCTGAGTTTTTCTCTCTCCTCCGAATAGCTTTCTCTTCCTTCTTCTAAAAGCAAATCGTAAATCTCGGTGTCTTCTTTCATTCTCATCTTAGTCCCAATCAATAGTTGATAAGGTGTAGTATTTATGCTTCTCTGAAAAGTGCTATTAAGAGCGCACTGTAATCTACTTACATGCCGGTACCACAGGGTAGGGTTTTCTATACACATCTTTGTAAGTACAGATATTATAGTACAATGAACCCTTTCAACTTGCCCATTTCCTCTTGGCACTCCCGTCGTAATTTTGATGTGTTGAATGTTTTATTCTTTACAATACTCTTGAAACTCGTTGCTCGTATACGCCGTTCCTCGATCAGTAATAAATCTCGTTGGATTACCAAAATGTTGTTGGTGAATTTTCAATTTTTCTATTGTTTCTTTGCTTGTGGTACTTTTAGTTGGAAATATCCACGTAAACTTTGTGAATGAGTCTACAATCGTGAGAATATGGTTATAAAGCTTCTTCGTCTCAGTCATCGGACCGATGTGGTCCAAATGAAGTGTATGCAGCGGTGAATCCTCGATAATCGGCAATGGAAACTCATCCTTTATGATTTTACTATTTAATTTTCTATAGTCCACACACACCCTTATAGCACCATCTTTTTTGCGAACGAGAACTAATGGACTGGCATATTCAGAGTACTTACGCGTACGATTCCTTGCTCTAGCCACTCCGCAACTTGTTCTTCAACTACCAACTGCTCCTTTAGTGATATGCGTCGTGGACGTTGCACCACCGGGACATCATCTTTCACAATTATTTTCAGCTGGATAGGAGCTTCTTTGATTTGACATGGTTGATAGCTCTCAACCATCTGAACAACCTCTTCTTTAAGGTCAGTATTACTTACATGACCAACCTCGATACTGCAACTAAAACAATTAATTTCGTTCACCCATTCCACAGGTTTCATCCACACAGCACTACCATTCATAACCATTATAACATTCTTAAGAAATTCGTGACCTATGATTACATCAAAAGGCATACAGTCTTTAGGTACCACGTAGAATAACACATCGTCGTATTTCGTACCGTCGATCACAACATTTGTTGTTATACAACCTAACGACTCCACTTTAGCGAAACCCAGTCCGGATAGCGTTATGTTATCGTTCATCACTTTACTGACGTTAGCACAAAACTCAGAAGATACTAAGTTCACATCACTGCCCGAATCAATAAGCGCTTTCGTCGTTTTTCCACATAATTCTATGATCTTCAAAGGTTTTTCCCGTTGCGATTGTTTGTTTACGTCGTAGATGTCATACTCGGTTTGACTTTGACGTTTGCTACTTCTGTCATCTGTAATCTTGTCACTGTCATTCTGTGAGTGTGACGTATCATCCGCGTTGAACGATGATTGACCGAACATTGCTTGCTTGCTCACACGTTCGCCGCTCTCGCTCCCACTTATTGATGCGCCATTGTCGTGACCCTTTCTATCGCCGGAAGTGCCGGAACTACGCCATCTTGATGAACTCGAATCTTCCTTGCGGCCGCCTACCTCCTTGTTATTTTTATGCGGGCACTTCGGTGAAATATGGCCATATTCGTTGCAGTTAAAGCACTTTGGACCTTGTGCCTTCTGCGGACAGTCTTCTGACACATGATCACCTTCACCACAGTTTTAGCACCTTTTCGACGTTTTTTCGTGACGTACGATGCCGCGTTTTTCGTTTCTGTAGGTACTTCTAGGATGTTCCAGTTTCATCTTTTCCTTAATAGTCTCGTAGATAAACTTCTCTTTAAGTTCAGGATACGTCGTTACGCCATAAAGCATGATTTTATTGGTTTCGTGGTCCACTATGCCATCAACTATGTATTTAATGGCCACGTAATCGGGTAACTTTCCTCTTTTCCCTAACGCCTTCATGACCATCATATAGTCGATGCAACTCTCATCACGTTTTTTCTTCCGTTGGCTCATAAGCTCGTGTATTGCTTTGATGTCAACTGTGTCAGGGAATTCTCTACTCAGGGCCGCTTTAAGTTCTTCCCATGTTTTGTGAGGGCGTTCAGCTTCCATCCATAGCTGTGCGGTGCCTGATAGGGACCTCCGTGCCATCAGCAGCTGTTGTAAGGGTGTCCAACCACATATTTCTCCATTTTCTTCGACATCTTGTATCCATCGCGTAACTGAATACGTTTTATCTTGACCGGTGAATTTAGGTATCAGATCCGACGTGAGGTACAACATCGAGCTTTGGCCCGAACGTGGTTCTTCTTTCGTCATTTTCAGTTGCCGTAGCGTCGTGATTATCTTTTCCGTTGATTTTTGAATACTATCCGCCGCCGTGCACCACGCCACGCGCCGGTCTCCGTCGTTCGTCGTCCGTCGTCTTCAAACTCGTTATTTTGCCAATCCCGGACGAGCCCCCAAATTTGTGGGATTGTATGGCAAAATAAACGAGCACAATAATTTTACTAATTGAAACTTTATTCTTCAACACGTAAAAAATCAGCGTTACAGTACACCGTGGCAGTCCGTCGTTCATCTTAATATCGCCATTACCCCTCTGTGTCACTCACACCCATACATCTCTCTTTCTTTCATCCGCTGCGTTCCATTCTAACATTTAGTTTGGCTGCGTTCTTTAAATACAATATTTACGCCACATACATTTTTTTGTTACCTTTTGTTTTATGTATAATAAATTAATAATGCGTCTAATTTGGGACAGCGCTCCTTAAGCGAGTCCTATTACTGGGTGGACGTACGACGCATTGCGTGAGCTCAGCACAGAACACCCAAGCTATCGGCCGCCCCAACCACTCCAGGCCGTTGGCGTATATCTGCGTCTTAACCACGAGATTTGAATCACCAAGTAAATATGTTTGACTGCCTTGGTCTAGTAAAGCTAGAGCGATTCCTAAGCATGGGCATCCCCAGGTGGGCAAGATAATATTGGATTTCAGTCGGGTAAAAACAAATGACAATGGGGTTGCCCTTTGAAACACAGCATTTTCAAACACAACTGATGATATCTGGGATTGTGGGTACTCTAATTACTCCTTTGGGGAACATGGGCGTGATGTTATGAATGGGTTAAAATTAGATCGGAAGAAAAAATTAAATGAATCTCCAAAGGTATTGGAAATGTAGAATGAATCCTAAAACAAAAGGCTCAGAATAATTACATAATAAATAACGCTCAAATTAAATGCAAAGGGTAATGGCAAATAATTAATAACACCAAATATTTTAAAGAACCAATTACGAAAATCATTAAACAAAATATTTTGATTACAGATCCCTATGACGTAACAACATCTTTTAATGACTTCTTTATTGATCAAGTTCAAAATACGTCTGAAAAAAAAACATCCGATAGAATTATTCGTTAAAACAGCATACTGAATTCAATATTTATGTCACCGATAATAGTAGGCGACATAATATAATAATAATAATAATATAATCATTTATTTCAGATTCATCTTACGATTACATCCATATTTGTTAGTACAATAAATTGCAAGCTTACAAAGTAGTGTTAGTAATAATATAATTAATAATTGATTAAGTGGCAGGTCCAGGTGGACTCCCCAATGATGGTGACAAATCATTACACGACTGCATGCAGCCGTATCCAGCGAGCCAGCATCGGAGAGTCCCACCGGTCCGCCAGCACGCGCAGGATGGTGTTGGGACTGTCGCGCGTGCGGCGCATGATAGAAGCGCATCGTTTGCGCATGATGGCCGCAAAGCCGTCTGTGCCAGCCGCCGCGAACATCGCGGAGGCACTGCAGTGGCGCGGCAGCCCCATCAGCACCCGGAACGCGTTATTGTATTGAACGCGCAGATCGCTGTATGTCCGCTGCGTATAGCTAACCCACAGGCTGCAGGCGTAAAAGGACTGACAGTACGCTTTAAAAAGCGCAACTTTGACAGTCCACGTGCATCGTGAAAACCTGCGGGCTAACATGTTGCATCGGACAGACAGCGCTCTGCGCTCCCTCTCAACATCCACACTGTCCTTGAGATCCTCAGTGACCCAGTGGCCCAAATATTTAAATTGCTCGACTTTGTTTAGAGCTGTACCACATAAAGTGAAATTCGGAACGAATGTGTATCGCTTGTTGTCCGGCCTGAAAATCATTATACACATAACATACATAACTAAAAGTCTTAAAAATACAAAGTCACGGCTATGACGGTATTATCACAGAGGTTCTTACATAAATTCGTTAGTAATGTTTTAGCTCCACCTTTATGTCACATTATGAACAGGAGTATTGTTTCGGGTATTTTCCCTAACAGTCTAAAAGGAGTTATAATAAAACTTATACATAAAAGGAATAGCAAAGGGGAAATGTCCAACTACAGACCTGTAGCGTTAATCTCTATATTATCTAAAGTATTCGAGGAGATTATTTACGAATCATTATACACATTTTTAAACAAACATAATATATTATGCAACGAACAAATGGGTTTCAGAAAAAATAGAAATATTAATATGGCGATATACAATTTCTTATGCATGATAATGCCAAGTGTCGATAATAAGACTCCTGCATGTGCTATATATACCAATATGACCAAGGCTTTCGATTACGTATAACATGACGCCCTTCTGGAAAAACTGTACAGTTACGGTATAAGGGGAAATGTCCTGGACTTAATAAGCTCTTATCTTACTGGAAAAACTCAGCATACAGAAATGTGCGAAATATGCCTTGAAACCAAATGTGAGCTTAGATATACATCAGCCGGTAGGGAGGTCAAATACGGTGTACCGCAGGGGAGTGTCTTGGGATCTCCTCTATATGTCTCCTATATATAAATGTCTTGCCACGACACACACGACAGCCCATGGTACTATTTGCAGACGATAGTACAGCGATAGTTAAGTGTACCAATAAAGAGAACTATGGATGGGAAATTAATAAGACATTAGAGACATTATTGTACAATGGCTTGATGCAAATAACTTATTATAATTCTGAAAAAGACAAAAGTAATGCACTTCTACCAAAGGATACGCGCTGATAATATAAATCTTAGTTATAATGGTCAAAAAGTGGATACAACTTGTGTAGCAAAATTTCTAGGCATCCTAATTGACAACAATTTGTCTTGGAAACCGCATATCGATAACGTAAGAAGTTAAATAAATCAGCCCACGTGCTTAAAGTATCACACAAAGTTAGCAATGATACACTTCTACTAGCTTATTATGGGTTCGTTGTGTCAGTGTTAAGATTTGGAATCATATTTTGGGGTAACTGTGGGAAAGGGAGGAGATTTTTAAGGCCCAGAAACGGTGTATTAGATCTATGTCGAACCTTAAGAGCACAGGCAGCTGTGAACCTGTGTTTCGGTCTCTAAGGATACTGACTTTTCCATGTTTGTTCATTTTGGAGGTGTCGATTTTTGTAAAAAAACAATCTAAACTTATTTCCGTCACTGCAATATAAGAACATGTTAGGGCGCGTTCCCACCGTGTCGTGACGACAGATTATCGTGTCGTTAAAAGCGTCGTGGCTTGTGTATTTAGATGGAGGTGTTCACATATAGGACGACACGATTAACTGTCGTCCACGACTTTTTTTTGCAGTGACGACAGATTGTCAATAAACAGTCGATATAATGGGAACAGCTAGAGACGACAGTCGTCCAACGATAAATTAATCGTCACGACATAGTGGGAACGCGCCCTAATGGCCCCTTGAGATCCCCATAAAAGAACTTGCTACATTCGGGTAATTACAAAACAGCACTGTTACGGAAAAGTATTATGACAATAGGACCTGTCATATTTATAATAAAATACCTCAAGGTTTTAAGTTTTGTCCTGTAAACATTTTTAAATCTAAAGTAACTGCACTACTTTTAGGCAAATATTATTACTCGGTGAAAGACTTTCTAAATGATATGAGTTTATCCAGATTATGATTGTTATAATTAATTGCAAATTTGACCATGTGAGACTTATGTAATTGACTATAATATTATTAATGGACTTCACTTTAATTTCTGTTTTGTTTTGTTGACATTTTTTTGTTTGTATTATCATTTTAATTTATGTAATAATTTGCACGCCGAAAGGTAGACTGTAGCCAATCTCATTAATTTATGTACAACATCTTATACCCGTACCTACATTATACAAATAAAGTTCTGATTCTGATAAGTTAGTTATTTTCGTCTGTCAGAAGCCCAATCTTTTTCTGGTCATATGCTCGAGACAATTAGTAGAATGAAAATACAAATCATGCTTTAAAATAGTCTGAATAAAACAATTTTTTTTTTAATATTTTAAAACACATCTACATAAGCAAGTGAACCCGCGAGTAAAAGTAAGTAATTTCTAAACAAATAGCTTTCAGTAGCTACAAGAACCGATTAGCAATATAAATGGAACAATGGTACTGACGTGAACGTACCGGTAAATGTGTAAAGTCAATGATGTACCGGGAGCAGGGATTCATTTCATATTATTATCTACAGCCTTAGTTCCCAAAGTGGTCTAGGTGGACCCCCAGGGGTCCACGGGAAACTCAACGGGGGTCTACGTTGGGTTCTATATTCACATTTTTTGTCACAGTTTTGGGAATATGGTAGAAATGTAGCTGCAGGGGGTCCACCGGAACCAGTTAAATTTTGAAAGTGGTCTATGAGAAAATAGAGTCTGGGATCCTCTGATCTATAGCATTATGTGGAAACCTGCGGACCTAAGCTGTCATCGCTGACAAAGCGTTTCGTATTCCTGCAACGACTTTCAATTGGACTGACATAAGGTTTTTGGTAGCTTATGTCAGTCCAACACATTTTTGACTTCTTCATCATCATTATCGGTGGTAGAATGTCACTTTGTCTAGGTTCTCTGAAGTTTTCGAAATCGCCAACATTCTGTAAGCGTGGTGATTAATGCTCTATTTACGTCGATCCCTTTCTTGTTTTTGAAGTGAAAACTTTAGGTGCGTGGAGTATTTTTTGATAGTGGGAAACCTTATGGGTTCGCGATATGCGACATACACGTGTCGCTGACATGCTAATGTGACGTGTTGCGCCAGATTGGCGACGCGCAGCGGGGATACATGTTAATGTCTTAAGTTTCGACTTCTGTCGAAAGTCCCCATGTTTGCCTGTTTTTTATGATGCAACCTCTGAATCCTAATTGTCAAAACACTAGTCATCAGCATGCGATGTCTACGCGGTGACATTTACTAACTATTTTGTTACCTAAATTGTCAAAATGAAAGTTTTTATGGTTACGAAGACTTATTTTGCTGACTTAATTAAGGTACAATTATTTGTTTTACTAACAGACATAGAACATAAAAGATATGGTGACGGTTTAGATCTGTAAAGCTTGCATTTCAACTTAAGTATTTATCATGATGTAACCTGTCTTCCAAACAAATAATTATGTTGTATTGTTGTATTACGTTGTTGTTTATTATTATGTGTATCCTAATGCGAAACTTCCGTTTTTGCAAGCATTTGTATATTTGACCGACAGTGCAAGTTACAGTTGAACATCCGAAATACAGCGCTGCAATCACAAACACACTAACAAAGAAAATACAAAACTCCCTACCATGCATAGAAAAGTCTGCAAAGAATTTCCCATCTCCCGGCCTAAGGCTTTATCGACTGCCCGCCGTAGTGGGCAATAAAAGCACAGTATTAAGGAAACATTAAAACAATCATAGGCATTGATTGATTTATATCATATTTATGACTATTAACTTTATATGGGATATATTTTCTTTGGTATTTTGATGTGAGAAGTTTTACATGGTTACGGAAAAGGGAAATAATGATCTGAATGATACATCAATCAACTCAGCCTATCGCAATCCATTACTGGCTTCTCCCAGGCAGCGCCACATCACTGTCCTCCGCCTCCCGCATCCAGTCTGTCCCAGCCACCTTCCTCAGATCGTCGGTACATCTAGCTGGGGGGGCGTCTCAGACTACGCTTGCCGATACGCGGTCTCCATTCCAGGACTCATCTGCTGGACCGGCCGGTCTGAATATCAATCAGCCTATAATGTTCCCAATGCTGGGACACAGGCCTCCTCTCTGTGAGAGGGAGTGGGCCGTAATCTACCACGCGGACCCAGTGCGGGCTGGTAGATGTCACATGTCTTCGAATTATTGGTTCTAGGATAATTAAGCTGGTTTCTTCACGATGTTATATTTGTGTATGTGTTAAATCTGTCCCTGATTTTTCATGAACAGTGAGTTTTTAACGATATAACTATGTTATCTATACTTGTTATAAATTAAAGCCTAATTTTGTGTCTGGCTGTGTGTCCGCGTTGTTTTTCTAAACGACACAAAGGATTTTGATGCAGTTTTCACCATAATTTAGAGAATTTATTTCGGAAGGTCTATAATGATTGTATAGTATATTGTATATAATATAATGATAGTAGTAATAGATCTACTAATGTATTATGCACGTAAACCTTCAGGAATAAATTCAAAACAAAACAACGAGTTTTGTTGACATAACTGTGTAACTGTGTAACTGTGTTTTGTTTGTTTGAATATTAGTATATTGAAATTACTTATAATAAGGAAAACTCGATGTTTTGTCAAGTCCATCAAAACCGTATGAAGCAGGGGGTTGGTAATAGGTAGGAAATAAGTTAGAACCAACTGCTTAGCGTCTAATCTTATCACAAGAAATCAAACAATCAAGTCGTTAGCGGATCAATAAACGGTTACAAGCATTGATTGATTTATTACCTATAAATAGGCTATAAAATAACCTGCGATAAGCCCTCGGTTCACGTTCTTGCAGGAAATTAAAGAAAGAATATTTCTTTCCCTACTCTTAGTCTTTATTGTATTTGATTATAAAACTACGCAAAGCTGCCAGTATTTTGATAATGACAGATGTTGTAAAATTGCCGCCATCTTGGTTTTCAATACATTTCACACACAAATTTTACAAAACAATTTGGAATATGTATGTATTTTTCTCCACTAAATCAATAAAGCTGATGTTTTAAGGAGTAACTTAAGCTACTTTTATTTTTTTTAATAATTAGAGTTGCGCGCAAAAAAAAATAAAACCCATGAAATTATGAACAAATAGCGCGGGCGGGTGATGCAACAAAGAGTTCTATTAAAAAGTGGCTGTTATTTTAGTATATTGTGTATCTTACAGCTGGTTAATCATGAAATCAATAATGAATTAAAAAATTACAAAAAAAAAGAATTTGTTTCTTGACTCATAATCAATATTTAAATAATGAATAAGTTTTGAATTTCGTGCATGTTCCTTATCGCTCAAATGTGCGCTCACCTGTGCGATTCGAGCGTCAAAAGATTCTTGTAACGGTGTATGTAGCACTTCTAAATCATTACTTCATCATCCTCGTGCCCTTTCCCAAAATCATTTGAGGTCATTACGGCATGAGTGACTTCTTTCTTCCATACATATTCTATCAGCCGGCATTCAAAAGTCACCCCCTTCCAGTCATCTTCTTTCACACAATCCCTCTATCCTTTCTTTGGCCTTCCTCTAATCTCCCAACTACAGTCCGGCCGTCGCGAGAATGCGTTCTTTACACTTGTCAGTTGGTCAATTTCTAGTAACTAATAAGGATCAAATTCGCAAAACACATATTCGTTAGTATGAATCTGACAGGTGTCAAGAGCGCATTCTCTCAGCGGTCGGACTGTAGTCACATTTTTATACTCAAAACTTTCCCCACTACATGTCCCACATTCTATTGTGTTTGTAAAGCAAAACACGATAGGTACAGCGTACTTTGAAGCGTAAATTCGAAGTATCGGCCGAACGTTCGGACGTTTTTTACTACACTTTTTTCTATTTCGTTCGGTCGGTTCGCGTCCGACCAAACGTCAAAATGAAGTTCGGATTCGAACCGACTGAACGAAATTCTGTTACTAACTCCCATTACTGAGTTTACTACTGATAAACAGAGGTATGATGATTCCGACTTGCTAATTGAATACTAATAATTTTATTTATTGAATAAGCATGAATATGTTTATTTATCTAAAATTGTAATGACCTGTTTACCTAACTGATATATTTTGAACACATAACATAACATCACGCCTTGTTTCCCCGAAGGGTAGGTATAGTACACCAACATTTCACCAGTTATGTTTAAGTCCCATGTAATAAATAGGGCGAACCTTCTACCGGGCACGGATTTGTGCCCGGTTTCTCAGTAGAGTCTGGACTCCACTGAGAAATTCCAGATGGATAAACCCAAAATATAATATAATATCTTAAATAATATATACATTTGTTATATTATTATATGTATATAATATATTTAGATTTTTTTAATGTAATCTATTGACATGTCACCTTAATTGCAATTGCTTGTTTATGTTGACTTTGTACGCCAAATATTGGCAAAGCATAGTGCACATATTGTAGACAATATACTATCTGTAACCATACCTGTGTCTTACAAAATAAATGATTGATTGATTGAAATAGAATAAAGTGTAGTAGAAAACTTCCGAACATTTGACCGACACTTCGGCTTTACGCTTCGGAGTAGCCTCCAGGATACAAAATTTCAAGTAGTTTTAATGATTGATAGACTTCATCCTTCGACATAGTACGAATTTTGCATACCTGTTCATCTGCCTAGCCTTAACCTATGTTGGGGCCGACTTCCAGTCAAACCGGATGCAGTTGAATACCAGTATTTTACATGGAGCGACTGGCTATCTGACTGGGTAATACAAAACCCCTTGCTAAGTCTGCTTGTCCGACTTCTAAACTTTTCATACCTAAAAATGTGTGGCGAATATCTACATCGCCACATGCGAGCGCATCACACTGACGTCACGAAAAATTCTGCATCGCGCAATCAGAGTTTACCTCGCGACTAGTATGTATATATACAACATCCCGACATCAACCGTCGGGTCCCACCCCGACCCTTGCTCGAGCCAGCCCGCGCAGCTGAGCCCGTAGTTTTAAACTCGCCCCCAATTAATCCGATCCAGCATGTCCCTTTGCTGTCTTCTCCCAGCGACGCCCTAAGCCGAGGTCTGTACCCCACAGGGGGTGCCCTTAGCGAGTAGTCGCTTAGTTTTAGCCTTATGCCTGGCTGGAGGCCTTAATTTATTGAGGCATCCATAGGCAAGCCCGGTTAAGCAGTCGACAACCTCCTATAGGTTGAACTGCGAGATGCCATTCCCCAAAAACAAATACAACTCAACCGTCGGGCAGTAGCCCACCAGACACAACATCCGTCTGGTCAAAGTATCCTCCCTTTTCATAGAGGATGAGTGAACTTTACACCCTGTTCCTCATGCCTCTATACTGGCGACTCTGACGTGATCCACACGTCACGTCGTCATCTCACACTGGGCTTCTTCAAATGTATAACTTTATATGAACGCAGTCAAAGCCACAAGGCACATCTAAGTGGTCCTCTATAAAACAAGAAACACAACTATTTTAACCAATGTTGAGCTCAGACGAGTTACACGAAACATTTTAAAGAAGTGTACAGCCAAAAATACTTCAAGTTAAAGTTTAAAACTATGTTTGAAAGAGTTTGAGAGTTGTTCCGAAATGTTTACAGCATTGCTTTGAGGGCTAAAGCTGAGTTTACAACTGTTAAGTGAAAGAATAAAACATTTTAACAGCTCTTCGTTAACTAGGGTATCGAGATACCCAGTAACTGGGTTGTGGAGGTCAGATAGGCAGTCGCGTCGTGTAAAATTCTGGTATTCAGCTGTATCTGGTTAGACTAGAAACCGACCCCAACAAAGAGAACAGCTCTATGGTAGCTTCATCATCGACTTATTGGTTGACTGCTGGCCTCGGATCCTGGGTGCGTGGGGATCGCACCCAGGATCATGCAGGAGCATGAGGTTTTTAGAATAAGTTAGATTATAAGATAAACGAGAAGTCCTCATATCTCCCTATTATCTTTCTCTTGCTGTGCCCGACAGGGTCCACGATCGTTCTTTAGCTAATGTTTACCACCTAAGCATATAGATTGTGGGATGTAATAAGGTTTTGAGTATTGAGTCCTGAGTTTGATTCCCAGGTCGGGCAAAATGTTAAATTGGGTTTTGTCATCAGGAATATTTGAGTAGCAAGAGTCTAGATTTGTATCCAGTTGAAGGCAATAGGCTCGCCCACTCCTATGTAATATGGGACTTAAACAAGACTACCAAAGTGCTGGTTGAAAAAATATACACTTCTGCCGACCTCTTCTAGAAAGACAGGCGTGATGTTATTTTATATGGTTAAGGGTTTGGACCGGCGAGCAAAGGTTCGATCACCAACCAGATTGTTTCATACATCAAATAACAAAAAAACCGGCCAAGTACACAATGTCAGACAACGCACAGTAAAGGGTTCCGTAGTCAGGATGAATATTTAAGCATGCACAGTATTGATTTTACCGGCCGCAAAAGTAAGTTTGTATTGCATATGTAGTATTTGTCGAAAAAACTATGAAAAGCAAAGAAATTTCTGCGGTTGTAAGTAACCGAACATATCCCATATCTCAAAATCTATTGACTTAATAACAAAGTTACTAATTAAAAATAACATAATTTTTTTTTTTTTTATTAGCTTTTATAAAAAATGTATTACATTTGTTACTAAGAAAGCTTATAAGTAGTGTGTTAATAATAACATCATATGGATCAAGGTCCGAACTAAAGTATTTTTTTTTTACAATATGTTATTATGGGATCCAATAATACCCCACATGCTTATGCACATTAATTTGTTTTTCTTCCCTCGGCTACATCATGTATGGAAATTACCACCTAATAGTTTTTTATAATTCCACTACACCATTATTTAGCAGTGTACAGAATACAGCTACCTTCTAATTTTCATCGATATATGACAATTAGTTTCCGAGTAAAATGGCTATGTGACATACGGACCAACGGACAGACTGACAGCCGGGCATGATGAGGGTTGAAGGGCTCTGCTTGTTGACCGGCCGAGAGTGCAGTGTGCTGTGCCAAGGTTGGTGATGAGGCTGAGGGTGATGACCAGGTATGCGCGGTCGCTGCATGGTCAAGATATCCTTTCAAGCCGTGGGTGCGGGCTGGCAGTTTGACTCGCCGCTCGAAATCGTTAGTAAGTGATGTAGATGCCGCCACAAGGGTTCCGTTTTTGCCATTTCGCTACGAAACCCTAAAAACTAACAGGTTTACAAGACAATAGCTCGCCTACCTATTTATATTTTGTTTGTGGTCAGATGACACCGAGGCTCAAACTTTCAAAGTCACGGGACATAATAAGATCAGAAGCTCTGAGTATATTGATGACCTGCTTGTCATCTAGACGCTAGGTCTTAATCTATTTACGTAACCTAGGTTGTTGAATAATGGTTCGTGTGAGATGAGTAGATGTGACTTAAGTATTATAGGAATTTTAGAATCTAGTGATCTATAACGGGATTAGAATTTTAAGGATGATACGATTCGGTTTTTCAATTCTGACGTTTCGGCCATCTTGAATAAATTGGCTATGGTCGTGTAAAGACTGTGTTTAAGGCGAAAGCGCCAAGGAAGCCCGCCAAATTAAAATTTTCTTACGTTTTTTGCAATTTTCAGGTCAGTATTAGGTTGTATGTTGACTAAAATATGATTCGCGACCGTAACACATATGTATTTACAGAATTATAATCATTAAAGTCATCAATACAACTCTCTAAGACCAAGTAATTCTATCGAATGACTATTTCATGAAATCTTTATATTTCAGGATTATACTAACTTAAGGAATTGTATTACTGATTTTAATGATCATAATTCTGTAAATACATATTTGTTACGGTCGCGAATCATATTTTGATCAACACTCAGCCAGACACAAATTACAAATTGCAAAAATCGTAAGAAAATTTGAATTTCGCGGGCTACCTTAGCGCTTTTCCCTTAAAAAACATTCATAATTAATCATCTTTTCCAGTTCGTTAAAGCAAACAACATTTTGGTAAGTTTTTTTTTATCAAACCTTATCAATTGTAGGTAATTCCATCGTATTTTTCCGGAGATAAAAAGACTTAAATTAGCTCCAAAGTGACTTTAAATAATCTTTTCTTCCCCTATTTGTTTAACTTAGTGCACTGCCGACTTACAGTGAGCAAAAAGCGACATAATCTTGAAACCTGAACTTTGATTCTGAAATTAATTGCCAACCCACTTCTAAAAAGGTTGGTTATGGTACAAAATGCCATTAAATCCGCCTTTGTACAGTATTTTTTTACTTGTGCATAAAACTTTAATAAATAAGTCAATAAAAAGGACGTTCCTCAATTATCATATGTATGAAGAGAGATCTTCACCCTGCAATGTGACATTGACAATCCATATTGATAAATGATTTTATTTCTGTATTTAGGTTTATATGTACAAAAACTTTTACACATCAAACATTTTTTTTTTAAACTAGATGAGGCCGACGTTTCCTATCTGACTACTCTGAGAAGAAAGGCCGAAACAAACTCAGAGGTCACAGTCTCTTTTAAAGTCCAGACATAATCTTAGTCAGATCATTTGAAGACCATGTAGGTTGGTGTCTGAAATTGTCTTTTGAGGAAAGAACCACACAGATTGAGTGGACCTGTCCAGTCAGTGCAAGCATCTGTCAGTAATCGTACAGCTCAATTTTTAAAGTTAAGGAGCTCAACGATTCGACGAACAATACCAAAGAAAGGACATTTGGGTAGGCCGCATAATTTACTCAAACTGGCAGACTATGATTAAAGCTGAGAAAAAAAAAAAAAAACAGGGACCACATAGTGTTCACATTCACAATAATTAAAATAATGTAACATTTTACAAAGTAAATATTCATGTCATTGTATATATAAAATTCATCAATGTCAATGTGTATATAAGAAGAAAAAAAAAGTTAGCAAAAAGAAAAGAACAAAAAAAAATCAGTATGTAAGTACATTAAAAAAAATTATTATTGGAGTCGCTCAATCCCACGCCTTTTTGTGATGTAGATAATTAGTAATTAATATTATAATTAATTGAAAACCTACTTCCAAGTGATAATAATAATGGTCGGTATATTAATTACTTTCTCACAATGAACGCACCGTTGATTACATGTTTTGCACTGATTACAAAGAATAAATTGAAAGGAGACTGGGACCTTCTAACTATGTATACACTCACAAAATGAAATATATAGAGTTTGGCTATCGAGTCGTGGCGTAAAGAAATGGCGCAAATTTAAAAAAAAAAACCTTCAGTTTGCAAATGAAGATTTTTCTTTATATACAAGGTGTAATTTTAATCACTGTTCATCTCTTAAGGGGTCATTGTACTCATCATTATGAACAACTTTTACTATGGGACCAAACCTGAAATAGCGAAAAAAATATCAGCTTTTTCCTACATTTATGTTACTATAACTCGTCAAAATGTAGGGAACAGCAGATTTTTTCGCGATTTCAGGTTTGGTCCCCTAATAAAAGTTGTTAATAATGGTGAGTACAATGACCCCTTAAGAGGTTAACAGTAATTGAGATTACACCTTGTATAATACTAAAATAACAGCCACATTTTAATGAAACTCCCACGTCCCTCGTCCCCCGACTTTCTGACTTTTTTCTTTTTGCTCGGCTCCTAAGGGTCATAGTGTGATGTTAAATAGCCCATATCTATCCTCGAGAATCGGGCTACCAAATGCAAAAAAATCCGACTGATAGTTCCAGAGTTATTTTTGCTCACAATTTTATGAGTTTTAATTTTTTTACGCGGAACTCTAATCATTTTTATACAATAAAAGTAGCCTATGAGTTACTCCTTCAAACATTACCTATCGCCAGTGAAAGTTCTGTCAAAATCTGTCAAGTCGTTTCGGAGATAAGCCGGAACAGACAGACAGACAGATACACCTTCATATGCATTTTGTGAAAAGCTATTATTTTGACATTATAAACAGACCCTTCATTTTTTATTTAATTGTATTGTATAGATAGAAAAAATATTAAACTACCATGGTTTCTTTTTACAGTTGTTCTGACTGCAGGGTTTTCATTTGAAAGGTATGCGGCTACGGCAGTATAGAAAATGCAATTCACGAGGGCGAGTCACGTTAGACTCTAACGTTCTTGAAATAAGGTAAACAATGGAATGATTGACGCGCATCTGTACCCAGTTACCATTAGGTCGTAGGTTGGGTTTAAATCCTGTTTGTTAATGTGTAACATGAAGCAAAATTGAGCAAGGAGGTATAGACTGAATAGACCCTCTGCAGTCATTTCAAAGTTAATACTTAGTCTATGGTAACTGACTGGATGACTGAACGCACTGTGTAACTAGGAAGGTTCATAAAATGAAAATCTATAATATTTAGGTTTTCATTCTAATATTACCTCGGAAACATGACGCTCCAGGGGCTAGTGTATATCTTGGGTTCATTAGATTAATCGAGTCTGGTCAAACCAGCTGGGGTCCGATCGGTGCATTTCATTTCATTCATTCATTTTTCATTTTTAACCGACTTCAAAAAAAGGAGGTTTTCAATTCGTCGGAATGTTTTTTTTTTGTTTATGTGTGTCCCCGGTTACTCGAAGATGGCTGGACTGATTTGGAAAATTCTTTATTTGTTTGAAGAGGATAACTTCACAAGTGGTCCCATTGTCATCAGGTCAGGATCTGATGATGGGATCCTGGAGAAATAGAGAGAATTCTTCAAATATTATAGGTACACCTATAGCGATTTGGGTATTTTCATAGTAACTTGTGCATTTGCTCTCGGAAAGTCCCATTTGGTGAAGTGGAACTGATGATGAAGACCACAGATGGCCACCGGAACAACTCAATAATAAGTATTTCACGGGTTGCGATTCAATTGCTTTAAAATGATGGCTAAGCGATATAAGCTGGTCACAATGCATATGGTGAGGTGGAACTGACGGTGAAGTACCAGAAGAACTCCTCAAAAATGAACGTCCCAGCATCGGGAAAAGCAATATTTTGTAAAAAGTGATGAGCAGTTGTCATTAGGCTATTATAACTTACATAAATTACAAACCGATCCGGTAAAAACTGAAAAATAACAACTTTATTGCAAAAAAAAACCCACCGACTTCCAAAAAAAAAACACTACAAAGTGAAAAATAACTTTAATTTCGGAAGTCGGTGGCAAAACCTAAAACACAGATCTAAAGACACCGACTTCTGAAATTAAAGTTATTTTTCACTTTGTAGTACCTATTTTTTTAGAAGTCGGTTGTTTCTTTTGCAAAAAAGTTTTTAATTATTATCTCGGTATTATTTTTTTAAATCTCTCTTTTTATAATTTGGAAAGCCGAACTTTTCACTATTAAAATTTTATGTTTTCGCTTTTATGGATGTACATTTTTAGCTAGTATTATTTATTTTGCTTTATATTTCTCGGGACCCTAGGGTCCCGGACCTTTGGAAGGCATATGAGGGGCCGAAGCCAACTCGCAGAGGCCCATTAGACGCTTTCAATGGAAATGAGGCACCAACCGACGATTATCCCTGTGCGTACTATGCAAGTGCACCCAAGGACAACCCCCGGTTGGTGTAGGACTATTGCAGGATATGGAGACAAAAAAAAATATTGGGCTATGGGTTTGGATGGCTAAAGTGGACTGGTTATCTAAAACTATGGAAGGACTATGGCCCCTGCCTGACCAATGGTTGATAAATACAATACACGGATAAAATGGCAGGGAGTGACTTGCACACTCAACAATGGGTCCCCGGAAACGGTCGCTAGCACATAGTGTCGTAGCGACAAGGGGGCAACATGTCTTGAGGTGCTTAAGAGGAGTGGAGAGGTATTTCACGGAGTATGTAAGGATGAAAGAAGTATGTAAGGAGGCAGGTGGCGTTCTGTAGTTACTGCCTACCCTCATGGGATAAACGCGTGAGAATAAGTATCTATGTATAAGATTTCAATAAAACATATTTTCTATTAGTGAGGGAGCTTTGCACCTAGAAAACTTATAATTATAATAGTCAGTACCTACCTTTTTCCGGGAAAATAAAAACTATACGTGAACGAAGCAGGAACTCCTGGATAATTATATTTTTCTTATGAAACCTGTCCTGCATCAAGTTTCCTTTAAGAGAAAAACAAGTCGCTAGTACCTACATAAAATTAATTCTCACAGACCGTAGTCGGTGAGAATTAATTTTATGTCTTTTACGCTTTTTAATTATAACATTAACGCGTAATTTATGAAATGTTGTGACCTAAGATTTAATTTAATGTTACTTTAGTTTGTATCGGTAATAAAAATGTACTAAAATGTATCTACTATGTATTAAAAGCTGGCCACGCATAATGAAGGGTTCCGTTGTTGGGATGAAGAAAGAAGAGACAGAATTATCTCAAGTACAAACATATTATTGTAGTTTTGATAAACATGTTCTCCCACACATTCCAACTGCAAATGTAAGTTTGTACGCACAATATTTAGAGATTTACCGTCTTATTTTAAGATCATAGACTTCTTATCGGTTTTCCTGTAATCTATCTATAGGTATAGAACTATTTTCTGTACATTTTTTAATTTTTGGCTCGGTAGTTTCGGAGATGAGGGGGGTATGGTCAATTTTCGTATATTTCCTAAAATAACTTTCAAACTATTTATTTTAAAATTATTAAAAAAATATACTCGAGACCCCCACAGTAAGCCTTTCATTTGATACGTCACACGGTATAGTTTGAAAAAATTTAATTTTTAATTTTCTTATTTGGCCTCTAAAAGTGACCCCACATTCAAAATTCATTTATTTACGTAACACGTTCGTGTTTGGCTCACAGAAATTGATATTATGTGTACCAAATTTCAACTTAATCGGTCCGATAGATTTGGAGCAAATTGGCTGTGACAGACGTGTACAGACAGACAGACACACGAGTGCCTTCGGCTTCGGTACGAGGGCCTTTGCAGTACACTGCCGGTGCCCTTGACATTACACGCACAGAGCTCTCTGCTCTGTGACATTATAGCTTTGTCTCCAAGGCAGTAACCAATAGGGAAAATTACGCAAACCTGAGACAGCAGATGGTGCCCCATAAACACGAAGTAAACAAACTGTCAAATGCGAGCGCCAACATTTTTCGCCGTTTTTTAATATAATTTCAGCTTTATCTCATCCTTGTTACTATAATTTTAGGTTAAAATAATACCCAAAAGGTTAAAAAACATGCTTATGAGAATTACAAATATATTTGATTTTGTGATATTGAACTACTTTACAATAATCTTTTAACGTTACATTCAAGTAAACAGCAGTAAAAATATTGTGTTTTTACATTAGGTTAATACTCTGACCAGTAAAATATCCTTCATTCTTATAGTCTTCAGCTCTTAAATGTTCAGAACACAACCTTTAATGTTTTGTGACTGTAAAATGCTTGCAACGTAGCAATTTATCAATGCTTGCGAAGTTATCCGTTTTTAGTGAATTTAATGAACACTTCTTTCCTGCATAAACTACCTAATGGCACAACACTGATTCACTGACTGATGCATTGTTACTATCTATTACAGAATATTCCTGACGAACGGATAGCACTAAAATAATATATCAGTTGATTGTAAACACACCAGATTTCAAATTAACAGTCATCTAACCATATATACTATATTTTTTTATAGCCATAGATGAAAAAGGAGGACTAAACATGAAGTTTGTTTTTCTGTTTACGTTATTTATTTAATTATTTATTCCCCTTATAACTATCATTACAGCATGCATTACCTAATGCAATTGTTCGGTCTCATAAAATGAATTTATTATTAAAATTGTGTACAATTTAAAATTATTAGGAACTTTAACCTTTTTACTATAACCTTTTTGTTAGCTAGCCTTACCATAGACGGACGCCATGTTGTTCTGTTTACCAAGCGTTTCAGGTGCACCCTCTAGCGGGATAAATTGTCAGTGAGGTTCCGTATTTCCACCAGAAGGACCCCAGGATATTTATTTTGGCATCCTTGATCCTATGACGTAGAACACAAATCAGTTGCCTTTTTCTTTATATTTCTGTACCAACATGGACACTGCACCAAGGTTGTCACCACAATCAATAAATAACAAAGTTTATTTTATTAATCTTTCAAACATCAGAATTAGTCCTTAGTATTTTTAGCCTGTATCGTGAGAACCATTCACTCTAACTTTTACAACCTTACTTGTATTGAACCTTAATGCCTTGAAAACAAGATTGCTTTTTGTTTGCTTCTGAGTGTAAATAAGTTGGTAAAGGATTTAAAAGGGCAGTTTTAAGCGAGTACGATTTATGTTTTTGCAGCATTGCAAACAAAATTAAAAATAAGGTTTGTGCACATGTGCGGTTTTATAAGTAAATAATTATGGTGCGTGGCTTATGGGAACTACAGAATTTGATGTAAATTTAGATTCTACCGACTACTATTGAACTTCTGAGACTTAGTTCGAGGAATACGTACTATTTTTAACCGACTTCAAAAAGGAGAAGGTTATCAATTCGCTTGTATGTTTTTTCTTCTTCTTTTATTTAATGTTTATTACCTCAGTACTCCGTCATTTATAACCCGATTTGGAAAATTCTTTTTTTTTTAAAGGACGTACTTCCAGATTGGTCCCATTTTTTTATCAAAATCCAGTTCTGATGATAAGATCCATAAGGAATTGAGGGAACTCCTCAAATATTATGGGCAATCACATAGCGATTTTGGTATTTTCATCAGCAAGTCAAGCATTTGCATTCAGTAAGTATCATTTAGTGAAGTGGAAGTGACGAAGAAGTCCACAGATGGCCACGGGAACTCATCAATGATAAGTATTTCACGGGTGGCGATAAGATATCTCGATTAAGATAGTTAAACGACTATGACGAAGCAAATTTAAATAATGGTTCTGATGAAAATGGTACCATTGAACTGATCTGATGATGAAGCCGGAAGGTAGGCACCGGAACTCCGTAATAAAAAAAGTATCCTCACCGTGTTTGGGATTATTGGAATTGTTATGAGATCCACATATATGTATTTTCATAATTATAATCCATTAGAATCAGTAATACAACTCCTTAAGTTAGTATAATCCTCAAATGTCAAGATTTTATGAAATAGTCATTCATAGAATTACTTGGTCATAGAGAGTTGTATTGATGACTTTAATGATCATAATTCTGTAAATACATATTTATTACTATTTTTAATCAACGTACAACCTAATACCAGCAAATTACAATAAATGGAAGAAAATTTGAATTTCGCTGGCTCTTTCGCTTTAAGTTCATAACATAACATCACGCCTTGTTTCCCCGAAGGGTTAGGCAGAGGTGTACTTACCTATAGTACACCCACATTTCGCCAGTTATGTTTAAATCCTATGTAATAGGGGGCGAGCCTATTGCCTTTGCTTTAAGTACATTTTTATTGCAGTGGTGGATTACATGTTTCGCGAGCTACATATATAATACACTTCCAGCACCCTAATTGCGTAATACATATCAATCAGAAACTGAATCATGTTGAAGCTTATTGCTAATCCATTGCTTCATATGTTCGAAAAATTAGTCTGCTCAACAACGTAAATAACACAATGAATGTTGTTGGTCTGTCAACATCAAACCGAGTCCTACTGTGTGTTACGCAATTACCCCGCTGATTCCTAAATGGAGCCTTAACGCATTACCATCTGTATAACATAAAAAAGGCTTAAAACATCAAAATAATGATGACTCAAAGAAAGAGTTTTATAAGCAGTTTTGAAGCTGACGTACTGGCCATCATTTTGGTGTTATCATTGTTCCGAATTTGAATTCCACTCACACACCATTTAAAAATGTATACACTTATAAGCAAAAAATTGAGGGGGGCCGGGTTTCACTACGCCTGTTCATTACAATCTAATTGAAATAACAATCTAGTAACGTAGTAAGCCTATTAACCTATTGAAATATCCGCAGACAAAACAATACAGGTACTCGTTCAAGCTCAAACAAAACACAACGTATGCCTTCTTATCACTCATTTGCTCCCCTTTCTCAACTTTATGGTGGCTCATAAAACTGCATAAGTACCCCATAGACAAAGGTATAAGAATCCCACGCTCCCCACGACTACCTTTCGGTTTTTTACGTCAACGCTCGGTTTTCTTCGTCCCACGTTCGAGGCACGTGTCTTCAACCGTTCGGCATCACTCGGACAGCCTCGGGAACCTTCGACTCGCAACCTGTTCCCGGCTACCGGTCGTTTGGTCCTTGACCTACCCAGTTCTTTTTTTTTGAATTTGTACTTCTCGAAGCGTTAAAATGCTTTGTAACTTTTTTGTTTATCGCTTTGTAGGTTTCTGAATTTGGAATTCGGGGGTTCTGTTTTAGAATGTTTTAATTTATTGTCGTTTTTCTTTTTAATCTGGGTAATTTGAGGATTAGGTAACGCAGTAAGGAAAAGGGGTGATGGTATCTCAGAAAAAACAAGCAAAAGTAGTATGTAAGGATCGTTGCAGGTGACCTTCTGTAGTTTCTGCCTATCCCCATGGGAAGAAGGCGTGAGTATATTTAGTATTATCTGTGTATCTCTAATTATTAAAGTTTACTACAAGTCAAACAACTACTTTCTTAAGAATCATCAATATACAATTTATTGTGGATGGCGCCAATAGACGACATTAGCAAATAAACTATGGATCGCCATAATTAAAATTACCTACTACAGTTCCACGCTTCCGGAGAATGAGTGATAGATTGATATTACCTAACCTAACAGTACCTAATTGTACTTTATTATTGTACTATGTTATATATCTAGTCATTTTATACAACGTGTAACTTCCTACTATAGGGCAAAAGCTTTGGAACAAACTGCCCCAGTCAGTCCTAAGTTTCGGTAAGACCTAGGTTTCGTAGTGATATTCAGTAAAGTTCACTTCAAATCTCACTCAAGTGAGTGCACACAATTCGAAAGCGAACTCATTTGTTTTTAAAGTACATAAATCATAACGAATTCAGAACGAGACACCGTTCGAATTTCGAAATGATATTATGACATGGCGCACACTATGCGACATGCGACTATGACAGCTCGGCGACTAGACGCAACGAGGCTGCGGCCGACAATTTTCATATATTTTGTTCAAAGCTCCGCACACTTGGCGTCGAGTTGCAGACTCGCAACGACACGACAATCGCACGCTCTCGCTACTAGTCGCAGCGACGGCACCATAATTGCGTAACACACTATCAATCACAATCTGAATGACTTTGAAGCATATTGTTAATCCATTGCTTCATATATTCAAAAAATTTGTCTCAACAACGTAAATAATACAATGAATGTTGTTGAACTGTCAAAATGAAACCGATTCCTACTGTATGTACCTAAGTGTATTAAGCAGTTGCTCCACCGATGGCAGTCGCATGCGACGGGTTACCGTCAGTCTTACTGTGAGCGCAGCAACTTGACACACAGTTTGCGCTGCCACTAAGAGAATAAACACTGCTGGCAACTATTACGTCGCTCAAAGGTAGGAAACCTCTATATCATCATCATCACGCTATTACCCTAACGAGGTAGGTAAATCAACCGTCAGTTAACCAACCTTTGAACTGAGTTAGTTAACTTCTATATTTATTAGACAACCTGTTCAATCGTGATAGGTTGAGTTCCCTTGGCCTGTACCAATCGGTTACTAATCCCACGTTAAAGAGTAATTTTAATTAGACGCTTTATTTTGTAAATAGTTTATGTAAAATGCCTTGTTTCTATGGCAAATAAACATTTGTAAAGTCAGGGATATTGATAGCTAAGTAAATAATAATTGAACTACTCGTAGGTATCAATTTTAATTGTCCGTAAATTCAAATCGTAACTGTCATTCTTTGACAGTCCTATGAAAGAGCTTTAACGCAGCCACTTGTCGTAATGTGCCAATTTGCTTAACAATTAATTTCTCTGGCTGTACGTAGGTACATACCTACTGTTTCTTTCTATTTTTCGTTCTGTTTTTTTTTTGTTTGTTGTTTTTGTATTAATATTCTACCAAGTTATTGACACCCACGACTCTTTATCTACGATTAATTGTGTGCGTGTTCCGAGTAATATATTTAACAAGATTCCCGCTGTTTTCTAAACAAGCTTATTGATAGTTCTTTAATTTAACACTTAGTTTCTTTGCTTAGCTATAAGAATTCTATATTACAAAGAAAAATGGTGCCAAGCTTAAAAAAAATTACCTGCTTACCTGGAAAAGCTCTGAAAATTAATACACGAACACCCGCCCGAAATACCACAGGAAATGACCACCAAATAATGAAAATAAAGTTATGTTTCACATAACGGATAAAACACACAAACAGACACATATGTCTAACACGTTTATATCTTCATGTTTTATAGCTTATAAGGGACAGACGGACGGACAAAACGTGTGTAATAAAAACTATAAATATAATATACAAACATTGTGGGTGGCCCGAAAGTTGCTTTTTATATATTTTCTTGGAATATTTTAAAATAATTTTCGTTTTTATATTTTTTATTAAGGTACTAACTATTGCCCGCGACTTCGGCATACAAACATCAATCCCTGTAAGACCCGCAAAGGGGATGAGTTTAATAATCCTTTCTTAGTGCACATTTTATTGTTTACAGACGCGGCTGCAAAGGGTGGTCAGGCAGTCGGAATTCGGAAAACGGAGACTGGGACCGATACCCAGTCTTCGTTCCGTCAGTCCGTCTCCGTAGGTTCCCAGACCTTGAGAGATTGAAAGAACGCTTGAAGATGAAAATGTCTGCTCCACCGTACTTTTAGATGTGGCAAAAGCTTTTGATAGAGTTTGGCATAAGGGTATGATATACAAGCTGAAACTAATGCTGCCCAATGATCTTGCAATCATGCATTACAGACAGAATGTTTCGAGTAAGGCACGAGGATGCCTATTCCGAGTAAAAAATGATTCATGATGATGATGATGAAAAAAAAATCAGCTGTTCCCTACATTTTGACGAGTTATGCGAACATAAATGTAGGGAGCAGCTGATTTTTTTTCGCGATTTCGGGTTTAGTCCCATAGTAAAAGTTGTTCATAATGATGAGTACAATGCCCCCTTAAGAGGTTGTGCATTAATTATGTTACACCTTGAAATATTCTCATATGGACGTATGACATCCAATTGTGGGGTTGTACTAAACCGACCAACATCAAAATGATACAGACATTGCAAAATAAGGTACTCAGGGGTAATGTTGATGCACCCTGGTATATAAGAAATGATGACCTCTGTCGTAACCTAAAAATGGAACCAACCCGTCACCGACATAATTCAAAAATCAACTGTGGGCACTGTGGCCTAAGGATACTGACTCCATCGACATGTGAACGTCGAGGCAATTCCCCTGTGTAGTGTAAGTATATAAATAACAGTGAAAATGAGACATATACAATGTGGAACAGGACGATTGACATTCCTTTAAACCACGTAAAGAGAATCATGTTGTTTACCCATATACAAAAAATCAAACAAATCCAATGAATACTTTAGCCACAGGAAATTATTTTTCATTTTCTTATTTTTCAACATGATGTAGATTTGAGTCCGTAATAATAGGTAAACATTGCCGCCGCCGCGCCCCGCACCCCGCGCCGCACCGTTGGTCAGTGACTTTTCGTAGATAAAGCGTGTTTACTTTTTATGCAGTTGATTCTGCTATTTATTTTGTTTAAAAACTGCAATTTTTGAATTTTCCATTAACTACTAATCTTCGTGTTTTAAAATGTTTCGATGGACTAGGACTGTGCTCGTTTTAATTTAATGTCGTACGTCCAGATCCACACTGTATAAACAGATCAACATAGTGTTTTAATTATTATATCAGACTCTAAGAAAGTGGAACTGACTTGTGTAAAGTGCAACAAACAGTATTCTAAGTTTTAAAATAATTATCACGTAACATTTTAAGTTAGATTAAAATTGCTTATAAATTATAATAATTTCTATATTTAACTCTGTATTTGATTATATTTAATGTGATTGATTGTATATAGATATTTAAGTTAATGAGTCTGTGAAACTTGAAATAAAATCATTATTATTTATCTTTATTTCATTTTCTATACATATTATTTAAATTTTTAAATATTTTTATAAAAACAAAAAAAAAAACATTTAAAAATATAAATAATAGTGGCCTATCGGCATCAGAAACAGGGTCCAAGGTGCCGGCGGTCAGGGCTCTAGAGAGAGGAACCTCCTTACTATGCGTGCCGTGTCCAGGAGTACTGCTTTCTGGATCAAGCCCTTAACCCAGTCGCGCAATGAGAGCCTCCTGAGGTGTTGGTCGAGGCTCTCCGCTATTAGGCCATTAACCGTAACGATTATCGGTACAATGATTGCAGAGTCCACGTCCCACATGTCGACAACCTCGTGTGCTAAGTCAAGATACTTGATTTTTTTATCTTTCTCAGCTTTCACGACGTTCTCGTCATGAGGAACAGCGATATCAACAATCATTGCACGGCGCTCTCGTCGATCTATCACCACAATATCAGGCTTATTGGCTACAAAAGTCCTGTCAGTGATGATAGATCGATCCCAGTACAATGTGGCATGACCATTCTCGAGAACTGGGTCGGGCACATACCTGTAGTATGGTACTTCGGACTCCACAAGGTTGTACTGCAAGGCAAGTTGCTGGTGGATAATCCTAGCCACTAGATTGTGTCTGTGCAAGTAGGTACTCACCGTTAGCAAGACGAGAACAACCGGAAATAATATGTCGGATTGATTCACCGGGGCGGTGGCATGCCCGACAGATGTCAACCGTACCGTCTTTGACAATATATTTCTGGTAATTATTCGTCATGATAACTTCATCCATAATCGCACAGACAAAACTTTCCGTTTCCCCGAAGAGGTCACCGAAACGCAGCCAGGATACAGGCGCAAAAAAGTCTACATCAGGCCCATGAAGTAGCCCGGAAAAAGCGTCCGTGAAGCTCTTTGCCTTGCCATACTTCATTATTATTATTATTAGTCTGAAAGGCTACATTGTAATGAAATTTTATTAATTTATTAAGTGTCTGGTTCTTTTTAAAAAGTATAAAAAAACTTCGTGAGATACATTTACCTCTGGGCCAGTTTCCCAGATGAAAATTATCGCAAAATGGTTACTGCTGCAATTGGTTGAATGATTTATCAATACCGCTTTTCCTCCACATTTATCATGCGTACGGCCAAAGTGTGGAGCTCTCTACCAGCGTCTGTGTTCCCATCCACCTACAACCGGCAGCCCCCAAATCAAGAGTGAACAGGCATGTTCTGGGCAACCTCGTTCTATCGAGGACCTTATCCATCGCTTTCCATCAGATGTGATCGAGGTCAAGATCAGGCCCATTTTCTAATGAAAATAAAATAAACAGTGTCATTTTACGTCAACGGCATCTTCATACAACATTTTATTTTGAATATTATTGTAGGTTTATAAAAAATGAGCTTCCATTTTAACTTTAAAACGACTGTTATTTGGTCACAGATCAAGACACGTGCATAAACATGTCTTTTGACATATTCGTTAGCCAGGGTCAGCGGTTAAGCGTAATAAAATTAAGGAGCGTAGGCGCACCCGTGGGCGATAGACAGGTGATATATGTATTATTATGTATGTGTGTGTCTAGACATTTTGTTTTTATGTCAAATTTGCATAACGGTCACGCTAGGTAAAAGGGTGACGGAGATGTACAGTCGGGCTATGAAAACCTTGACCATAATTAGGAGATTGTGATTGCATGATGCAAATGGCAAAATGAAGAGTTGATTAAGTAATACAAAAGTGGCAAAGACAAGAAGTCCAAAAGTTTTTTTTTTAAATGGTGTTGATTTCTGATCGTAGTTTAAGAGTCAATGAATCTATGTAGCATTTTCATAACTTGTTTTTCTAAAAGGTAATTGTCGTAAAAAATAATGCTAGGTACTAATTCTTCCAATTTTAAAGATGAGAAGAGATATTAAAATATAATTTAATCATCAAATTAACATTGAAAACAACATAAATATTTATTTAATAGTTCATTATAATAATATCAAGTTATAATAAGCTTTAAAAATACCTGTGTTAAAAAAGCAACTTCATTCACAAATATGCTAAAATAATTTTATAAAAATAATTTAATAATATATAAAACTTGATACCTATGCCGATTACAAGTCATTGTATTTAAAAACTCACTATGAATATTAAAATTCGCTTGAAAATACCTTAAAAAGAATGACCACTATACAAAAAGTTAAGAAGTCTCACTCATCTCTACTAACTTATTCTTTGTCTTGCTTTTGATAAAAATATGAACCAGTCAGGAAAGTTTGATAGGGGGACTGACGGCCCAGCGTTTGCCTGACGTCCTTAAGGCGAAAGCGCCAGGGTAGCGCGAAATTAAAATTTTCTTACGTTTTTTGCAATTTGCAGGTCAGTATTAGGTTGTATGTTGATTAAAATATGATTCGCGACCGTAACAAATATGTATTTACAGAATTTTAATCTATCAATACAACTCTCTAAGGGCTCTCACACAAAACTGCGAATTCGCATCGCATCGCAAAAATCTGCGATCTGCGTAGGTACTGAATTTTAGCAACAATTGTTGCTGTTGTTTTTGTTCTATAGTGTGGGAGCCCTAAGACCAAGTAATCCTATTGAATGACTATTTCATGAAATCTTGACATTTGAGGATTATATCAGGTTGGCACAAAAGTAAGGAGACATTTTGTTTACATTTTATATTTTTTATTATTATTACAATACAAAGAGCTTAGTCAATGTTGTAATCACCATTAGCAGCTAAGACTTCTTGCCAACGATCTGGCAAAGTTTGGATGCCTTTTTCCCAGAACTCTGATGGCTGTGCCTCGAAAAAGTTGTTCAACTCCGCCTCTACATCCGAGAAATCATTAAATTGTTTACCCCGCAAATGTTGTTTCAGGACTCTAAACAAATGATAGTCTGATGGGGCGAGGTCTGGGGAATAAGGTGGGTCGGGTATCGTCTCCCAGCCCAAGTTCTCCAACTGTTGGCGAACGGCAGATGCGACGTGAGGTCGAGGGTTATCGTGTAGTAAAACTACATTGACTTGTCTTCGTCGTTTTTTCTTGAAAGCAGCAGATAGTTTGGTGAGCTGGGTTGAATATTTGTCAGCGTGTATAGTTGCATTGTGTAATAGTTCATAAAACAAGTGCCAGAAACAGCAAAGCAGAACTTTTAAGCGGTTGAGTTGGTGGCGTTTCTTCTCGAAATAGCCAAAAAGCACGACGTGTATTGTTCTCGTAATAAATCCATGATTCATCTCCAGTAACCAGATCAGACAAAAACTTTTTACGTCGGGGTCGCAGCAAAAGTGATAGACAGATAGCACGACACGGACTGCACGACTAGCGTCTGTAAGGATGTGCGGTACCCACCGAGCCAAAACTTCAAAACTTTTCGATACCCAAGCTCATGCAGATGGTATTCCACGGCGTAGTGACTGCAGTTAAGTGCTTCGGCTAATTCACGAATGGCAGCATCCGGATTCGACTGCAGTTCGCGGCGTAAATCGTCATCATTCACTGCGGGTGGTCGTCCAGGGGGCCAACCACCACCTCTTAAAGCAGTATTATTTTAATGTTACTTCAGTATGAGAAAGAGATGGAGCTATACATGACGTCTAGCTCACACCTCTTTCCCACACTGAAGTAAGATTACAATAATACTGCGTTAAGAGGTGGTGGTCTAGCTCCTGAGCGTGGCTGACTTTCAACGCTCCTGTCTCCTTATTTGAAACGGTCAAACCATCGGGACACCGTCGCATGGCTTGTACTTCCAGCGCCCAATGCAGTGTTGATATTGTCAGCCGCAGCCCGCGCACTGTGGCCTAACAAGTACTCGTTTAAGTATAGTGTTCGAATTTGTCGCTCGTCCATTTTTCTTCAAACTGACTAAACCGAACGCAAGGGTGGCTTTATATACCCCAAAATCACAAGTACCTAGAATGTTCTACAACATTCTAGAATATTATCGAAAAGAATTAATTTGAAAAAGGAAATGTTTAGAATTTCGTAGTGTCTCATTACTTTTGTGCCAACTTGAGACTAACTTAAAAGAGTTATATATTACTGATTATAATTAGGTAAATATGTACATATTTTTCACGGTCGCGAATCATGCTTTCATCAACATACACCCAGACACGAAGCTGCAAATTGCAAAAATCGTAAGATTTGAATTGCGCGGGCTACCTTAGCGCTTCCGCCTTAAGAGTCGACGTCAAGTCTTTTCCCAGCAAATACTAACATTCAGACTGAAACGACATTCAGAAGAAAATTCCGTCCTTCTGACAGCAAAATTCATTTAGTCTCGATAAACCACAGTTAAAAGAGACTTTTTGATCACCAGACCTTTTGGTACTTCAGGGATCTATAGATGCCATTATCACTATCTATTCATTCCACAGAATAACATGACACTATTGGCATACGAGCCAAGTTGTGACAGATGTAGGCTTACCTTGATCACACGAGTTATATGTTGTGAAACTTCTGTAATTATTGTGTGGTGACATCATTAACCATACAATACGATAATCAATCAATTTTAATGGCATAATGTTTAAACTGTTGTCTTTTTATTGGTTTTAGAAGGTTTTATAGTCTACGACTTGAATTTCTATGGGTTTAAGATTAACAATTAAAAAGAAACCCCGATTTCCATTGTGTTCTCTGCCATAAAATGGTGGAAGAGTTAAGTTTTAAAACTGAATAAGTAAAACAGTAAAAAGGGAAACGGTGGCAAAGAAAAGCAGTTAACATACATAGACAAACATAAACTCACGCCTTCTTCCCATGGGGGTAGGCAGAAACAACAGAACGCCACCTGTTACGATCCTTACATACTCCTTTTGCTTCGTTTACGTTCATATGATACATCAGCGGGCCAACCACCACCTCGCTATACAGAACGTCTAGCTCCATCTCTTTCCCACACTCAAGTAAGATTACAATAATACTGCTTTAAGATGTGGTGGTCTAGCTCCTGAGGGCCAGTTCTCATAATTTTACGAACGTTCACAGTTTGATCTCAGTCTCAATCTGTCAAAAATACCGTTAATTGCCCTACATTTTTGACAAGTTTTTGACATTGATTGTCGCTGAGATGAGATTGCGACTAAATTTTGAACGTTTTTTTTAATTACGTGATTAGAGCTGCTGGTCGAACAAGCGGTGGTTTACGCGGTGAAGCAGTTAAAGCATAACAAAATTGAGCAGTGAAGCCAAACAATGAAAAATGTAGGTAAAACAATGAAAAAATTAGAAAAGTGGGATGCTGAAACGCGAAAAAAAAATCTGCTGTTCCCTACATCTTGACGAGTTATGCGAACATAAAAGTAGGTGATTATTTTCGCGATTTCAGGTTTGGTCCCATAGTAAAAGTTGTTAATAATGATGAGTACAATGACCCCTTAAGAGGTTGTGCGTTAATTATGTTACAACTTGTATAGTTTTTTTTTGTTACGAAGTTACTAGGAACCACCGAAGAGGTCTGTTAAGAGTGACACTGACTGATGACTGTCACTTTAGCGTCGGGTCGATGGTTGGGTGGCGGCTGCATGGAATTACTATGTAATATACAGGCAGCTGTCTTCTGATGACAGATTATGTCAGGGGAGCCGCTGTTGTACCACGTCCACGACGAACTGCTATATTCCGGCACAATCCTGATGACACTGAAGCTTCTGAACCACTAACACGATAACCACTTCTGGTTAAAGCAATCCTGCGCCGTTAAGTGAAAGATAGTACTAATGAAATTAGTTATTTTAGTTATAAAGTTGTTCTTAAACCTATTTTATTTGCCAAAACATCAAAAGAAGTCCAACTCGCACCAATCTAGCATTTTAATTATAAAGTTATCAAGTCAATTATTCATTTGTTTAACGTAGGTACAATAATAACAGTAAAAGATAATGAAGAATGAGTTATGCCAGAGGGCGTACGAATGTTTGTAATTAAGTAATCATGCCAGCCAACGCTCATTAATAAAATAAAACAAGCCTGGACCATAAAAAATAATTATAAAGAATCACATATTTCATAATACAAATTAATTAATAATAAATAGCAATAGAAATCAATGTCAACATATGTAGTTAAAAAAAAAACTAAAAACACGCACAAAAAATTATAAAATAATTAAATTGACTTGTATTAGCTCAGATATAAGTACCTATGCAGCTTGTCACTTCTTTTAAGCGCTTTGTTTAAATTAATTAAAAGTGCGCACAACTAACAAGCGCTCCACGCTTTTTGAATTAATCATTGGATATAAAAGAAGTGACAAGCTGCGTAGGTACTTATATCTGAACTAATACAAGTCAATTTAATTATTTTATAATTTTTTGTGCGTTTTTAGTTTTTTTTTTGTTTTTTATACCTACTACATATTTTTGTTTTTTACTTTTTAGTCTAGTATATCCTTCATAGTCTAAAATCACCGAAGTTATGGCTTGGCCGGTTTAATAGTAGCCGCTAAAGATATCCGCCGCCCACCTCCTGACTCCATCATCCAGAATGTCGACACAGTATATGTCACCACAGTAGGATACACCAGTAAGGATTTTAGACGTTTCTTAAATAAGCTTGTGTTCAATTCTTTTATTGACCGTGGTATGTGTTTAAATAAGAGTGGCGCCATGCAAAATATGAGTGGCGCCATGCAAAATATGAGTGGCGCCATGCAAAATATGAGTGGCGCCATGCAAAATATGAGTGGCGCCATGCAAAATATGAGTGGCGCCATGCAAAATACACTTATAAAAATTAATGTTGGTGGGACCTACTTACGCATAAGCTATTTTTATCCCGTCGACTTCGGTTATTAATGTCTGACATTTTTTTAAAGACCTTTGGATTGCTCTTAACAAATACCTAATGAATGAAGTAACTTAACAAAACAAAATAATTTCGCTTTCACCCCAAAACAGTAAGCAGAAAGCTAGACAGTCTATCCGCACCTCTTTTAATCCATCGTTAAGTCGTAATTAAGTGACGTTAAGCAATTGCTTACATATTAGTAACTTAATAACACCTACATGGTCCTAACTTATTAATTTATTTGTGTTACAAGTCATAAGCGAAGATGCGGCAATCAATTATAAAGTGCAGTGAAGTTGGTCTAAGTATTGGCGATTTTGCCAGAGGGGAAAACTGCCTGGGTGGGCATAAGATTTTAGACAAACTTTTTTGTAATTTCGATGGAAATTCGTTAGAACCCCCCATATTCTCACGATATACAGTGCATTATCATGACTTCTAGAGTAACAATGACGAAATTCCTAACATAATAAAAAGGAATTTTCATCACTTTCCAGAAAATAGAATTAACCAGCTTACATACACTCCATTGTTCTTGTCACAGTCAGTTGGACTAAGTGAGACATGTTGGAATTCACAGTTAGATGGAATAAGGCCTGTCCACAACGATGGGCATCGACACAATGGGCAAATTGAACTGTTTAGGCAATTTTTCAACCTCTGCCAATATTAATTGGATTAGCATGTTTACAAAGCGGTTAAAGACTACCGGTATATCAAACTACAAGGAGGTCAAGAATTCAATACTCAATCATTTATTTGCATTCCACAATGTGTACTAAGTAGTAACTTAAAATTATATTAGATCATTATGGACCGTGTCGGGCACAGCTAAATAGTAGGAGAGAGGAAGCTTTGAAAAAATTAGCTTATCAGTCTTCAGGGGGCCAACCACCACCTCTTAAAGCAGTATTTTTAATGTTACTTCAGTGTGAGAAAGAGACGGTGCTATACAGGACGTCTAGCTCCATCTCTTTCCCACATTGCAGTAAGATTACAATAATACTTCGTTAAGAGGTGGTGGTCTAGCTCCTGAACTAAATCTAATATCATTATATTAGGGTTTTTTTTGTACCTACATTGTTTAATGTACAATTTTTTATTAGATATGTTCGCGCTTATATATTTTTGTTGTTTAAATATTCGTTTATACTATAATAGCATTTTCTATATTTAAAATTGTTTTAATTTTTTTATTCAAACTCGGTCTGAATTAACTCGTAGCATACGCATATCAGCTAGGGTTGCGGGATGTTTGAAAGAGTTACCGTGGCCCCGGCACAGGCAACAGAAGAAACACGGGTGGGTTTTAGTCAGTAAAAGTCTGACACGCCCCCCCCGCTCCGCCCAGAGCGGGAGAAGTCATTTGATGATTTCCCATCCACAAAAAAAAAAAGCAAATAGAGCGTTTAGTAATCCTTTTAGCCTTCGATTACGTTTATATTAGAAGCAAGTCTTTACTAAAAGTAAACGGATCTCTTATAACTTAGCCCACACTTGACCACTGACCTCCTGCCCACGCCATCCGGCCAGCAGTGGACATAATAACTCATGTCGTTAAAAACTGTGTAACGCTCTCCACTGATATATTAAAGTTTTGCATACAGCACCAGTTTTTAAGTTAAATTGTCGTGATGGCACGAGGTTAAGGGCAAGGCTTTTAGAGTATGAGGTTCTGGGTTCAAGCTTGGGTTTTGGTGACATTTTTTTTTAAAGAGAAGTTTGTTTAGGTGTTATTTTAAATTGAATAGCTAAACACGATGCGATGCGATAAATAAAAAATAAAAAGATTTTTTTTTTTTTTTTTTGGAAAGTCAACGACCGCTGTTAGTGTTGTTACTTCAAGTATGAGTTGAGAAAAACTGTTTTCTTATGTTTTATCGTGTTTAGATATCGATATCATCACATCTGTGAAGTTTAGACAAAAAAAAACAGATTTTTTAAAGTTATCGATACGCATCGCGTTTGTGGAGTTTAGCTAGCCAATTTCAAATATCCCTGTATATTAATTTTGGACTATTGTCGTGAGGAAAGAAATAACCAAAGAAATATGAATGCTCGTTTCTAATCTGTATGAGAAGAGAACTTGCAGTGGGGATATTACAAACTAGAATTATATTATCACATTTTTCTTCATGGTTGCCAAGATAGCGGCTGCGAAACTTTTCAAATTTTTCATCATGGGTTTTTTCCATGGTTTTCGAGGTTGCTAAAGTCGATAGTCAGGTCAAAATGTAAATCCAAAATGGCGGCTGCGAAAATTTTGTGTTTGTTTTAAATTATATGTGAGAAGGATCTTCGTTCCTGACGGGGGTCTCCCGACCTCACACTTTTTTTTTGTGGCTTTATTCTATAGGTATAACTATTATTTAATTTTTGAAAATAAAAAGTTTAGATAAAACTTTCTCCCTTTACAAATAAAGTCATCGCCTAACGCCCGTGAGGCGATGACTTTCTTCCCATTTATTTTCACGGGAAAACCGTTGCGAAATCTTTACAAAAATTGTTAACGATGCAATCTCGTTAGCTGTTAACTTTTTTTGTTTTTAACACGCTTTTATTTTTGTTTGAATCCAGTATCTAAACTAACAAAAACCAACAAGTCGGCTACCGTATCAACCAGTTTGGAAACAAATTAAAATACTTGACTGCCTATAGTTCTAATGGTCGCAAGCTCTACTGAGCATGAGCTCCTGAGTTCGACTCCCGGGTGGGCAGTGTTATTGGAATCCCACTAGGAATTTCTCAGTAGCAGCCCGGCGGCGGCAACCTAACTGCGTAACACACTATCAATCACAGTTTGAATGATTTGAAGTATATTGCTAATCCATTGCTTCATAAATTTGTTCGAACTGTCAAAATTCAATCGTTTCCTACCGTAAGTGTATTACGCAATTGCCCCTCGTAGAATGGATTTGTACTCGGTTGATGGCAATAGGCTCGCCCCTTATTTCATGGGACTTCACCTCTGCCTAACACTTCGAGAAATACAGGCGTGATTGTATTAAAATACTTCCATTTCCCCCATTTCTCACTGCAAAAACAATAACACGACCTCTATACATCATACACCCGCAAATCGGCCACAAACCTAACCTCATTATGGCCTCTAAAATGGATGGATGATCCAAAAAGTCCATTTAGCTGGAAATAAACGAAGTAACATGACCTCGCACGGTTTAAATTTAAGGAATAGTGGCCGCAACCTGACCGGGCCGCGGTGTGGACATGTTATAGTGGACGCTGACGAGGATGTAAGTTTAATGGAAACGCTAGCAAATAGGTACTTTTAATATTATATATTTTGTTAAGAAATTTCCTGTCTTGGTCCCAATTAATTTGAGGACTAGTCGGGCGTATAGTAAATCTTCTTAAGTATTTATTTATTTATAAAGGTTTATCAACAGCTTCTGTGTACAATATATTACAAGTTTAAGTAATAATTATTTGTCTTGAACTTACACAGTCGCTAATTATAGGTTAACCAGCATTCTCAAACATAAGTGAACACAGAAAAATAAGAATGTAAAACTAGTGGCGCTAGAATTAAGTTATGGCAAAATAAAGACAAGGAAATATGAAATTATAAACAAAACTGTACAGACAATATTGCAATTTTACCCAATTACATATAAACAACATGAAATGTAATAAAAATTAGATCAAAATAAAAAGTAAGTGTAACTAATAAGTAACAATAATTTTGAGTAAAAAGTTGTTTATAAAATGTATAGTTGAGATGATGGGGATATTATCTCTGCTAAGATATTACACTATACGACTAAACGCCGACAGACACTAAACTGACAGACTGAACACCGACAAAACTTTACTTCGACGGGACTCATCGCCGACGGGCATCTTTACTTCTGATTATTCCGAACCTGACCCGAAAATCCTAACCCTAGACAGTCGACGTCACGGGCACCTCGAGGTTCGGTTTGGTTGGGTTCCTTTTAACCCTGCAGATAGAAATAGGAGCCCCGCGTAGCGGGGCTCCATCGACCTACTCTCTGTCTGTCAGTCTGGCGAAGTGTCCTGTCAGCGAAGAGTCCCGTCGAAGTAAAGTCTTGTCGGTGCCTCAGTCTGTCGGAGTAGTGTCTGTCGGCGTTTAGTCGTACACTCAGATATTATCTGCGGTGAGATGATAAAGATATTATCTCTACTTACAAGGTCAAATTAAATTAACTAGTGATATTTTACAGACGTGATGGGTATCGATATTTATATTATCTAAAAAGGATTTTAAAAAACCATTGATTCTTTTGTAGTCAACGACTGCATGGAGTGTAGTTGCTTCAAATGTCAGTTTAAAAACGATAAAACAAAACAAAAACTGAATTTCCAAACTTCGTTATTTGTGGTGCAAGTGGTCCTTAATCAAGCTTTGAAAAGAAACAAAAAGACCGGCTGATATTGAAATGTAATCATTAGCCATGAGCCCTCTTTTTAATACCGCCACTTCTAGTATCACTTTTTTACCTTTAAAATGAAATGGCACCTACATAAGGTGGAGTTCGGCTTAGTTCGTACGGTATTACATTTTAAAACTCACGTTATCCTTTTCTAATGCCTATTCATCTTGTTTTATATTCATTAAGGTTTGTTCACACATTATTAAAATTATTAACATTCCATATAAGTCCTTATTAATGGCCAAAATTATGACTTCTTATTAAAGAAAGGACTATCCAAGAGTGTCGTTAGTGGCAATCTAAAGATCTTAATTAATACAAACACAACATAGATAGGTACAGATAATAGACAAGTACATTTGCTTTTAGTATATAAAGATAAATAATTAAATTATCTTTAAAATGGTGGAAGTTTCATAAAAAAACGCTTGATAGTTTTAGCGTGATTCTCAGTTTTTTATCCGCGTTAGACATGACTTTAAAAATTAATTACACTATGTGATATAAACATAATCTAAAATATTCAAAATAAAAAAAAATTAAAATAAAATTAAAAAAAAAAATATTCACATATTAAGTTATTAAGACAATGCTCTAATTTAACTTATTTTTTCCAAATCATTAACACTACTCGTTTAGAAGTGATCTTCAGTTTAAAATCATCAAAAGTTTGTTATCTTCGCCTGAAGCATGTCTGAATGCGTGCGTTTTCGGTCCTTGTATGGAGCCGACCTTCTGTACCTGTCTATCAGTGGCGAAGCCTTCATACAACCCGATCCCTATCGGGTTCCCTTTAGAACCACCACTCTTCTTAATGTCTACTATTGCCAAATATGTACACCTGTGTGTGTAACTGTGTATCACATCACATTATTTACAATGAATACAAGTTTAATGACCATCATAAGATTAAAAACATTACAAAAATGCCTAAAATTTTTTTGTCTGAGTTTATGAGAAATGAACAATTTTTTCTTCGGCTTCCCTCTTATGATAATTGTAGCTGCGCCACTGCTGTCTATTTAGTGTTAAAATTATATGACTGCCGCTGTAATTGAAAAGACTTTAGTGTAGATTTGAGATACGTAGTGATTTCCTGAAGAGTGATAGTTAAACGAAAATTGTTAATTGTTTTAAAAACGTCTTTTACTTCGTCTAGTTAGAGAATTAGCCGAGCGACGCCCAAGTTCGCGGCTATTTTTTTCTCGCACTGGATTTTCAACGCTCTGCTTAGCCCCGAGAGTTGAAAATCCAACAGTGTGTTTTTTGGACGTGTTGGAATGCACCCTGTTGGATTCTCAATGCTCGGCTCAACACCGAGAGTTGAAAATCCAGTAAGCGGTAAAATCCCGCCGCGATATTTTTACGTCCATGCGAACATCGACTGTCTTGTGAGGGACACAATCACAATCTGACCTTGTCAGTTTTATATCAATGAGGCGAGAGAATACTAGACTGGAATTCAATTTTATTTCAGTAATTTAACAAATATTAAGTCACTTCAAAAGGACGTTTTATTTATAAGTTGCAGCCGAATTGTATAATACGGCGTAATACATAACGTCTAGCCGAAATACATAAAGGCGCTTTTTTTCTATTACGGCTGATTGACGTTCAGCTGGATTGTCATTGCGTTACGTTTTACAATACAGCTACCCACGTTTAGCCGTGTGACTTCTAATGCCGAATCGGTCGCAATAGCTAAGGTGCTCTGATCAATTGGTTTAGGTTAGGTTAGAACTGTGACTAACCACGCGCGAGCCGAGCGAGCGAAGCGAGCGGTGCCGCAACAGTAGCCGGCGAGCGCTACTTCCAAGTTGGTCACAGTTACTTGGCTATTTATTATTTTTAGGACTGACTTTCATAAAACTCTGAAAACTCTATGAGTATTAAAATTGTCCATTCATTATTTTCACTCGAGTTAGGGTAATTTTCACTCATTTTTACTCGTTTTATTTATTGTTGTTTCGGAAGCCATTATCGTTGTCATGACACACATAGCCACGAGCGTCAAACTTAGAACTAAAATCTACGATCTGACTTTTACATATTTCACGCTGTTTTACATGACTCATGATGATGTCTAATCGTTGAGCCACCGCATTGATAAACGCAAAACGCTTATACAATCTGGCGTGTTAAACTTCAGTCATTATGTAAAACCGCTAAACGTCGTACAGTTGTCTTACATAACGTCGCTGTTTTGTAAAACGACTAGCCGTTTTGCAAAACAGCGGATTCTACAATCGGCCTGCGACTAACGTCCGAACCCAATAACCTATCTATCACCAGTTTTGGCATTTTGGAGATAAAAAAAAAACCTATATATTTATAGCTTTAACGTCCCAATAGTCAATGAGAGATTATGGAATCTTACCGGCCTGACATAAAGACAGATAGAATTATACTGTCCACCATCAAAAGCAATGTCTTTAACTGAAAATAGGTTATTGGGTTCGGCCGTTAGTCGAAATCGTATTTGCTTTAACACTCTCAGGTTTAATGTCACAAGCATAAAACGATATGAGGGCAAGTGCTGCCAAGGTCACGGGTATATTTGAAAGAGTTACCGTGGCCCCGGCACAAGCAGCTGAAGGAACACGGGTGGGTCATAGTCAGTAAAAGTCTGACACGCCCTCCCACTGCGCCCAGACGGGAGAAGTCATTTGATAATATCCCACCCAAAAAAAGTGACAATCGCTTTCAAAGCATTTCGTACTTCTACAACGTCTTTCAACGATGTCACTATAATACTTTATTGACTTTTCTATATCACTTTGTCTAGGCCTTGGAGTTTCAGCCTTAGCAAAGCTTCAATCTTTTTTTTTTATTTGAGATAAGTTTGCTCTTGACTCTAGTCTAAGTCAGAGATGACAGAGACAAAGTCGATGATGGAGCGAGCTTACCCAGAAGAAGCCTGTTAACTCTCACTTTGAAGAGATCGGGGTTGTAAACGTTCGGAAACACATCTACTGGGACTTTTTTTTAAATGTACCTATAAAAGCAATTACCAGCTTTGTTCACGTTGACGACGACTGATGCCGTTCAGATTTTTTTCCTCAAAAATTAAATGTGGGTCTGTATGTACAAGTCTTTTTGCAATTGACGCGAAATTTAATACAGCGCCATCTAGTATATTTTTATGGCAACATTCATAGAGCTACGGTACTGTTTAGTCGATTTTTTCGGAACAACCCCGCTGACACATTTGTGGAATAAACATACCAGTGGAGAAATTATTTATTCACATTTATGGAGCAAACAGAACAGTGCCTAAAAAAAGAAATTCAAATTCAAAATATTTTATTTCACACAAACCTACATGGGCACTTATGAAACGTCAGAAGCTAGGTGCACGGTTCCAATTGATCGTTTCGTGTGGAGAAAAACCGGCAAGAAACTCCACGGTTACATTTATTTTTAATAATTGGCTTTTACAATGTTTTGAAATTACAGTGTTAATAAGTATGAGAGGAGAGTAAGGGCTGTCAACAAGTAAAGGGTGTCTCAGTAAGAGTGCACTTTTTAAAATTGGAATAATTTTTTTTTCATGCAAGTGGCAACTCTGAAATTTGACAGCTGTCACCTCTGTTTATTCCGATTATTAAAAATGGAGCGCTTTTCGAAAGAACAACGCGTTATAATTGTGAAAACTCATTACAAAAATGGGGAAAGTTACGCTGAAACCGCTCGCAAACTTCGCCAAATTTTCAGCCGAGAAAGTGCACCTAATGTCACAACGAGTAACTGTCTGGTGCGGATTTTGGTCAGGCGGCGTGATTGGACCTTACTTTTTTGAAAATGAGGCCGAAATTGCAGTGACTGTGAACGGCATTCGTTACAGGAATATGATAACGGACTTCTTGTGGCCTCAACTGGACGGCATGAATCTGGACAACATGTGGTTTTAGCAGGACGGCGCAACCTGCCACACCGCGCATGAAACAATCGACTTATTGCAGCAACGATTTCCAGAACACATTATCTCACAAAATTCTGATGTCAACTGGCCACCAAGATCGTGCGATTTAACGCCTTGCGATTTTTTTCATTGGGGTTTTGTGAAATCTCATATTCTTATAAATATATGATAGAATATTCGCATAAACCCGAAACAATTCCTGAGCTCAAATCGGAAATCCAACGGTCATCGGTGAGATACAGCCACATCTCTGTGCAAAAGTCATGGAAAATTTCATGAAAAGAGTAATGGCCTGTCATTGGAGCCGTGGGGGTCATTTGCTGGATATTTTATTCCATACTTAATCGGAACATGTCTTCTTTATGACAATCAAAATATCACAACTCTGTCATAAAATACTTGTTTTTATTTTAAAATGAAAAAGTGCACTCTTACTGAGACACCCTTTACTAGGAAGTAATCATTTCTAACAATTAAGTGTTTTTGTAGGATCAGCGGGGCAATTGCGTAACACACTTACAGTAAGAATCGGTTTCTGTTTGACAGTTCAACAACATTCATTGCGTTATTTACGTTGTTGAGAAGACAAATTTTTCGAACATATGAAGCAATGGATTAGCAATTTGCTTCAAAATCATTCAGATTGTGATACTCATGACAGTACTAAAAAAACACACTGAACTTCCCTTAGAACACGATTTACCAACACAAAATAGACGATCAACAAATGTTTGTTCAATCATCCGTTACAACACTAGTTTCTCCTACAAGTTTTTCTGTTTTCTTGGCACTTTTCTTTAATATTCAATTAATAACAAAATACTATCTACAAAAGCTATTTGTAAAAGAAAATAACGCATTTGAATATTAAATCTGGACTACATTGCCACTGAAACCTTATTAAAACCAGTGCCTTAATAATACCCACACATTTGCACCCACACACCTAGACTTACATACATTCATACACACAACATTCTTCATTTTTTGTCATGCTCATTATTATTTTATTTTGTTAGTTAGATACCTAAGTACGTATCAATGAATAATAATATACATAATTTGTATATTTCTTTGAACTTAATGTTGACTTGCTTTTCTTTGATTTTGTTTTTAATTTTTTTTTTTTACGTTCTGCACTCAATTGCATTTTCATACTTTATAATACCTATTATATCTTAACTTTAACTGTTTTGTAAATTAACATGCCCTTTAAAAGAGAGCCGGGTGATCTGTAACTCAGGACCCTCCTACCTCAGACCCCTTTCTCTGTTTAAGATTGTGCATTTTATTAACCAGTGCCTGTAATATGATGTTGAGATAAATAAATATTTATGATAATGTTTATGATTATTGATAGTGTGTTACGTAATTAGGGTGCAGCTTTTGCTATTTCACAACGTTATCCCAACTTTTACATATTCATTAACACTGTATTTCAACATAAAACAAAGACACCTGCCAGACGATTTTATTACATTTTGTTATGAATGAGCATTATAAATTAATAGCTTTACTGACCGGATTCTTAAGTTTTATGTATTCATTTACATACGTTTTACAGCACCCACGTGCTATAACATAAAGGCTAAAAATAGACTGACAAGTCTTTGGATCATCATCTGCCTAGCCTTTTTCCCAACTATATTGGGGTCGGCTTCCAGTCTAACCGGATGCAGCTGAATACCAGTATTTTACATGGAGCGACTGCCTATCTGACCTCCATAACCCTGTTACTGGGTAATACGATACCCCTTGGTAAGACTGGTTGTCAGACTTTCGGGCTTCTGACGACCTGTAACGACTGTCAAAGATACACGAATGACAGCCGGGACCAACGGCTTAACGTGCTTTCCGAGGCACGGAGGGGTCTTGATATGTAAAGATGGTCACCCATCCACGGACCAACCCCGGCAAGCGTAGCTTAACCTGATCGATTGCCCCGTAAGGCTGTTATTTCTTAGCCACAAGCATTTATAAGTCTTTGAATATGATAGATAAAGAAAGAAAATAGGAGAAAGAAGGTTGATAAGCCTCTTAGGATATCATAATTATGTAATATTTACTAATACAATAACGCCGAAGAGTTTGTTTGTTTGAACGCGCTAATCTTTGGAACTACCGACTGGTAGAAACTGGACTGGTAAAAGATTTTTTCAAATCTGACTAGATTTGAAAAAATCTTTTTCATTTGATAGCCCATTTCTTAAGGAAAGTTATAGGCTATTTAAGATCACGCTATGACTCTTAGGAGCCAAGCAAAAAGAAAAAAAGTCAGAAAGAACGTTAAGCGAAAACGACGTAATAGGCGGGCGATAATTTCACGCGGACGAAGTCGCGGGCTGAAGCCAGTTAATAAATAAAGAAAATAAGACATTACTTTGTTTTGGATTTGCACAAAAAACAGACTATATTATGAAATAATAAACAAATACTGCCTCCCTGGTCTTGCAGTTATAAACTTTACTCTAAGCATAAAATAGAAAATTCTCCACAACACCCCGTAGTCTGGATGTGTGCCCGGTTTAACACGATAGGCTCGCTCCTGCTACATGGGATTTATGTGGGTTTACGTAGTAGGTCCGGGTACAGGTACGCGTGTAGGGTAGGTACTAAGGTAATAAGCTTTCATCAGATGACTTCTCCCTTCTTCTCTTAAATTTTAGTTTTTAATATGAATAATCCTGTATTCTTTTGTATAAATGTTAAATAAAAAAAAAAGCTGGAGTCTCATTTCCTACGAAATGTATGGGAAAAGTTTTTAACGATTTCTGACTTTTCTAGTACTCAAACCACAGTTGGTCGCATATAATTTTTTGATCCTTATAAGAAACAGGACCGATTGGCATCAAAAAAGGTTTTGTGAAAATGGATCATTTTCTTGCCTTGTATGTACTTTTTTTTTCAAAATCTGTGGATCAAAATTTCTCAAAAAAAAAAAATAAGGACTGTCGCCTATGACTGTTTTTCCGGAACTACAACGGTTAAGGTACCTACACTTCCTGCCCCGTCTCAAAAATCCAACCTATTTAATTTATTTTTCTTTCTTCCTTCAAAGTTAGGTCAGCTCAAGGTCAAATTGTTACCACCGACGACGTGCGACCTATTGTAAATACACTTCTACCTACCCCTTCAGATATTGCAGGCGTAATGTATATTACATAATGCAGTTCATCCCCGATATTATAAAACTAAGTTCTAACCCCGCCGCCGGGTCATACCGAATGCACATAACTTAGCAAGTAATTACTGTGTCGTGAATGTCAACAGCCTGTCATAATATTAAAGCAGACGCCATGTTGTTTCAGTGATCTGGTGGGGTGTGATTTCTGTTCTAATTTATTTGTTTAAAGTAATCATTACTGTATTGATTTCTTGAATTGACTATTGCCAGCGGCTTTTGTTCTTTAGGCCCTGTTCACGGCTTTCATCGACGCGACTTGCATCTCGCGTCTCCCGTTTCCGCACGTCGGTTCCCAAGTCACGTCGGCGTTGCGGTGGCTCGTGGCACGCTCTGAACAACTTCTTTCATTTGTTTCTGTTGCAAGACGCGTGTCGCTTGAGCTTGTAGATCGTGGCCACGGGGTTAGTGGCAATGAAGCACGGGACTCACTTGATGATAAGTAGTCGCTGATTGACATTGATTTTGCATTCTGTGATTACTTTGACTCACACACTCACTTATTACTTGTTAAAATTTTAGGAAAATCGTACACTTTCACAATGTTTGAGAATATATGAGCACCGGGTATCTAGCACAAATTTTATTTATCTGTCATTGCTTAATTTATTTATTTATTTCTCTCTTCACAAAGGTTCACATTAACAACATAGAGACAAGAAATCATAGCGTTTTGACAATTTTTAATTGTTTACCTGTGGTATAGTAATTTCATTCTAGGTGCATCGTCTTCACATATACAGGGTGTCGGGTTTTGGAATAGCAAACCTTAAAGGGGAGGTACAGACCATCAAACTGAACCACTTTTCCCCGGGGACCAACATCGTAATCGTGAAAAAAAAATCAGTCGTCCCATACAAAACTCCAATATCTACTCGACCAAATGTATGGGACGACTGATAATTATTCACGACTACGGTGTTGATCCCCGGGAGAAAGTTGTTCAGTTTGATGGTCTGTACCTCACCCTTAATTTTCGCCACACCGTGTACAGACACATAATAAATGTACTTAAACAAAACATTTTAAAAGAATAACGGTGGAGTTTCTTGCCCATTCTTCTCCATACGAATCTACATTTTGGAAGGGGCGACTAGAATCAATTTTGACGTTCAAAAGTGCCTTTTATGTGCCTATTTGAATTAAATGATTTGACTTTGAATTTGCTGTCACATATGTTGTGGATATTAGTAATACCAGAGGCTTCACAGGTGCATTGGCATCCGAGAAACATACCCTTCAAACTGAAACACATCAAAGCTGCTTTTTTTTTGTATGGGAAATCATCAAATGACTTCTCCCGCTCTGGGCGGAGTGGGAGGGCGTGTCAGACTTTTACTGTCTAAAACCCACCCGTGTTCCTTCTGTTGCCTGTGCCGGGGCCACGGTAACTCTTTCGAACATCCCGCAACCCCGGCTGGCATCGGTCCTAGCGGACCCCTTCAATGCTGCTGATATCTCTTTGAGGCGCGCGTAGTACACAACGCGCCGTCGACTCGGGCCTTGTCCTTACCGGATGGCGAGCTACCCATTGCTCGCCGTCCGCAAGCCCGCGCCTACGGTGGCCGGGAATCGGCTGCCAATTCCCGACGCCCAGGGCGTCTACTGCGGCGACTAGGGGCGTGAGGGCGCAAAGCTTGCCTCTCCCTCACGCGTCCCGCCTCCTCCTTCACGAGCATTACTGCTTCGCAGAAGGAGGTAATGGCTTCCCATGTACTCTCGCTCCGTACCATGGCCTGGACCAGGGCCGGACGCGATAGATCGCCGCCGCCGATCGCTTCTTCGAGGACACGGCGGTGCTCCGCCCAAGCCGGGCAGACCTCCACCGTATGCTCCACCGTGTCCTCCGGGCGATCCGCACAGTGGTGACACCCGGGCGTTTCCTCCCGCCTTATCCAGAATAGGTACCTCCCGAAGTACGTGTCCGGTGAGGACCTGCGTCAGGCGGAAGGTAAGGACGCCGTGGCGCCTCTCCAGCCACTCCTCAAAGAGGGGACTTAACGCCGCAATTGTGGCGTGCCCAGACATCAAAGCTGCTTGAAGGCATGATAAGGTATGATGGTACTGATTCAACAAACAAGAAAAGCTGACGAGGAGCCGAGTTATAGAGGTCACTAACTGTACTTCCTCGAACGAGCTCCTTCCCAAAAGAGCACTGCTATTGTGTTCCTAATCAAACTTAGAATATCACTTTCAATCCGTTGAGTCGCGAAAAATCCTTTCTTATAACAGGTCATCGACATTTACAATCTTATAAACACACCTTTCCATGTTTGGGTCAGTTAAAGGAAATCGTGTTATGGGTTTTGGATAAGTTTATATAGAAAACGTTAAAGTACTAGCCACGAAAAAAACGTCTGACTAGCTCAAGAGTGTCACCACTCAGTGATAAAATCGGATTGAGGATAAACCTTTTAGGCTGGGAATACACGTCAGATTTTGTTTCCGATTTACTCGATACACATCCGTTTCTTGCGTCGGCTTTTTCTGAACTCAGTCGTTCCCGAGCTATCATCCCTGGTGCTTGCGTACGGAGCAAAAATAAAAGATGACGAATTACTGTACTTATTACCTGACTGCGGCTAAGCCAAAAAAGGAGGGTTATGTGTTTAACCTGATCATGTATTGTATGTATCTATGTATGTCCGTCCCTATGTTCTCTCGTAGTTCTACTAAACGGCTGAACCGATTTTGATGAATGATATGTCGTCTTTGATTCGTATTTATTGCGCAAGTGTCACAGGGTATATTAAAGACATATTCTTAAAAACAATAAAGACTCTGACTGACTTTGATTCTTGAATTTTCACGCCCGAAATCTCCATACAAATTACTGTGGCGAAAATCCAAAAACTTTCCGAACTTTTTACGCAAAACAGAAGCAATGTTATGGAAAATAGAAAAATCAGTACGTGCACTGTTCTTTGTTGTCTTTATTTAAATATAATATCAATTAGATGAATTCTTATTTACTCCAAAGTTATCAAATTAAGGCAGAGCTTTTTGCACGTTTTTAGTGATATTCTTTTTTTTTTTAACAATCATCTACAAGTTTTATCCTCAATCCGATCATTTCTCTGACTGGTGACACTCTTGAGCTATCCAGACGTTTTTTTTTTCGTGGCTACTACTCTAAGTTTTCTATATAAACTTATCCAAATCCCATAACACGATTTCCTGGTACCAACCCTTAAGGCTGTGCTTAATCTATCAGCCACGAAACTATTTATAAATGTAACTATTAATAGAATTGCTCATTTAAAGGCACTCCCATAATTCAAACTCAAACTCAAAGCATTTATTTCAATTAAACCAATTACAGGCACTTTTGAATTGTTAAAGAGTCAGTCAGTTAGTCAGAAAATTGAAGCTAGTCGCCCATTCCAAAACGTAGATCTTTATGGAGAAGAATGGGCAAGAAACTCCATGGACACTCTTTTAAATCAAAATTGTTACAAAATCCTGGGTACATTGTTCTTGTTGCTTCTATATGTGAGAACAATGTAAAAAATAGATAATTAAAAAAATTCAAAATATAAGATTAAAAATAAGCCCTGGCAGCTAAGAGATGACCAGTCTCCACTGACGGCGCCCGTTCACGAACATGACGCGTGGATCAGCACCATCCAGCTCAACCATTTTGTAGGGAACCGAAAGATCCAACACACGCGCCACCATCAGCGAGACATTTAAGTGAGCATGACATACTCTCAACTGCCATACTCTTTCAAGTCAACATACCTACATCATAACATAAAACCGCTCCATGGTACTCACATTTACAAAATTGAAAAGATGCTTCTAATTTTTACAAAACTATAGTTTGCAATGATTGTATTAAAAGATTAGTAAACAATAAATCTATAGTCTATATATAGTCAATAAGTATATACAAGGTGTCCAGAAAGGGTATCGGGTATTTGTAAGTTCAATGAAACAAAAATTATTTGTATGCAATAAAAAAGTTTATTGTTTATTATTAGCATATGAATTGGAGAATTATTTGGAAAAGATGATGTTGTCCAAATGATGACCGTTACGTTGCTGGCACTCTTCTAAACGGACACGAAGATTGGCGATAACACGTTGACACATAGCTATCGATATTGCTGCCATTTCTGACCTGATGTTTTGCTTTAACTGGGTTAGATTCGTCGGATTGTTTTGATAAACCTTACTTTTAAGGTATCCCCATGCAAAATAGTCAAGCGGGCTAAGGTCGGGGCTTCTGGGAGGCCAGTTGATGTTACCCCTTCGCGAAATGACTTTATTAGGGAATAATTCGTTAACAACTTCCATTGAGTCATTTGAGGTATGGCAAGTGGCCCCATCTTGCTGGAACCACGTTCTTGAGTTGAAACCTGCAAACTCCTGCAACTCTGGGACCAAAAAATTTCGCAACATATCGCAATAACGGTCACTATTCACATTAATTGCTCGGCCTCGTTGATCTTCATGAAAATAAGGACCAATTATGCCTTTAGCAGACATAGCGGCCCAAACAACGACCTTTGGGCTATGCAGGGGTCGTTCATGCTTTCGTCTCGGATTCTCCACTGCCCAGTACCGACAATTCTGCTTATTAACATGACCATTCAGGTGAAAATTTGCTTCGTCACTGAACAGTATGTTGTTAAAGTTGTTAAATCGCTGCAGCATTTCGTTCGCAAAATTCAGTCGATTAGCATAGTCCGTATCCTTCAATTCTTGAACCAATTGAATTTTATAGGCTTTTAGATGTAAGTCTTTCTTTAAAATCGAATGTAAGACGATTTTTTGATGTTCAACGCTTGGCTTCGCTTTCGGATGGATAAAGACGGATTTTGACGAACCGACGCCTCAACTTCTTCAATTGTTTCTTCATCGCGAACTGAACGAGGACGACCGGAGTTTTGAATTTTAACTGTCGCACCTGTATTCTCGAACATCCTGATCCATTTCCTAATGCTATCGTCACTTGGCGCGTGGCGTGTACGATATTCCGCACGATAGAGACGTTGAGCAGTCACTATTGAATCACCATTACGATAATACGCTCGTACGCAAAATGCGCGATGCGTCCCCGAGTACTGTTCCATCGTGACTAAAACTCCACAAAATGGCGGACGCCACGAACCCCTCCCCGCACCCTTTAGACGCCCCGTTTCGAATATGGCGCGAAAACAAATACCCGATACCAAAGACTACAATATAATATGATACCCTTTCTGGACACCTTGTGGTAATAACATAATGTCAGAAAAAAAGGGACGCATTTCTTCCAAACATAAAAACAAAAAAAAAAAAAAAAATTTTGCATAGCCCAAGTGGCTGTGGAGCAGGACCAGCATTTCGCCAAGCATTTTTATCTATGATATAATCATTCAACCTATAATATGCTTGTCTACATAGTGTGCGTTTAATGCATGTTTTAAATTAATAATAGTGGACTCAGCGATCATTGTGCCGATAGTTGTATCAGCCAATGGCTTAATTGCCAAGAGCCTCGACCAACACCTAAGGAGGCTCTCGTTGGGCAGCTGGATTAAGGGCTTGATTCAGAAAGCGGTACTTCTGGACACGGCTCGCATTGTTAGGAGGTTCCTCTCTCTAGAATCCTGACCGCCGGTAGCTTGGACCCTGTTCCCGATACCGGTGGGCTACTATTTTTTATATTTTTAAATGTTTTTTTTATAATCTTTATATTCTAATATTTAAAAATATAATTTATATGTATTTATTTTAATAAAGGAAATAATAATAACAATAATCTCGGGACAACTCACACACGGCCATCTGATCCCAAGCTAAGCAGAGCTTGTGTTATGGTAACCAGACAACTGATATACATACTTATATAATTTATAAATACATACATATTATAGATAAATTACACCCAGACACAGAACAAACAATATGCTCATCACACAAAGTTTGTCCTGGGTGGGAATCGAACCCACGACCTCCGGCTTTGCAGTCAGGGTCACTAACCACTAGACCAACAGGCCTGCCAATTGCTTCTCATTTAGTTGAAGAAAAGAAAGAAAGAAGAATTATCAATAAAATCAATATTACATAACACATACATTATGTACATCTGCCCCTCACAGTAAAGTATCATATAACGTCTATTAACTAAGTTATTAATTAACCGGACATACGATAATGTGACATCACTAAGATGGTGCTGACATCTGTGACGTCGTAATGACGTGTTTAATTATGTAACTGTCAGATCAGAGATAACTTACGTTCATCATGTTCGTGCGCTTGAGTGTTCTTGTTTTGGTTGATGTAGAAGGATGATTTTCTTATTGCCTGGTTTTCAGAAACTAAAAAGATGTGCTGGAAAGGAAAACCTGGCTTACATCGCAGTATTTTTGGGAAAGCCGAAAGATACCCAGATCAAACCTGAGACTTCAGGCAACTATTGAAAAAAATCTTTACGAAAATAGAGTTATTAAGGTGACGATAATCGACTTTTAATGATTTTAAACGGAAACTCACGTCTAAACAATAGTGTTAATGATTTGGAAAAAACATATGGGAATTTTCTTAATAATTTAATATGTGAATATTTTAGATTATATTTATATACTGTAATTAATTTGCAAAGTTATGTCTAACGCGGATAAAAAACTGAGAATCACGCAAAAACTATCAAGTGTATGTTTATTAAATCTTCACCATTTTAAAGATAATTTAATTATTTATCTCTTTGTATACTTACGTGTTTTAATATTTGTTTTTTGTATAATAAATTAATAATGTCTCGACTCGATTGACTACCTCGCTGGTATTGTGGTCGCAAGCGCTACTGCTGAGCATGAGGTCCATTTTTTTTTGTGGATGGGAAATCATCAAATGACTTCTCCCGCTCTGGGCGGAGCGGGAGGGCGTGTCAGACTTTTACCGACTAAAACCCACTCGTGTTCCTTCTGTTGCCTGTACCTACTGTGTGTGTGTGAGCATGAGGTCCTGGGTACGATTCCCAGGTCAGGCAAAGTGTTATGGGTTTTTCTATCTGGAACTTCTCAGTAGCAGCCCGGAGTCTGGATTTGTGCCCGATTGATGGCAATAGGCGCGCCCCCTATTACATGGGACTTAAACATAACTGGTGAAATGTGGGTGTACTATAGGTACACCTCTGCCCAACCCTTCGGGGAAAACAAGGCGTGATGTTATGTTATGTTATGTTAATTAATAATGCATCTACTTTGGGACAGCGCTCCTTTATGGGCGAGTCCTATTACTGGTAGTTCTATCACACGCAAGCTATGCACTCAAGGCCGTTGGCATAATTATATCTGCGTCTTAACACTGCGCGAACTGACAATCGTACCCAGCAACCTCCGCACAACAGCTGTGTTATACCAACTAAGAAGTCATTCACAAGTGGTTGAGTTACTGTTAATTTTTTTATAAATAAAGAAACATGATATGTAGTAAAAAAGAAATAGAATAGAATAGGTACTCTTTATTGTACACCATAAAAATTACAGATATAAATGTAGAAATTTTACACATAGGGTGACACAATGGGCGGTCTTATCGCTAAAAGCGATCTTTTACAGACAACCTTTGGATGGATTAAAGGGAGAATATACGTATATATAGATATATATATACAATAATAAACATGAAACAGGGGCAAGGAACTTTATGTAATGATGAGTTTTAAGGAGAGAGGAAGTATTTTTTTACCAGAATTTTAAAAGTGGACAAAGATTGAACACGCTTTATCGACACGGGCAAGGCATTCCCTAACCACACTGCTTGAAATGCAAAAGACTTGTAATAAAAACTGGTGGAATGCATCGGCATCTCCAGTCTCGATGCAATCAACTCGTTGAATGAAGAATTCGTTGTACCGATTAGATTTCCTGAACGTGGATGTACTTGTGGCGGCATATCTACATCGCTACAATGGAACGCGTCATACTGACGTCACGCAAAATCCTGCATCGCGCAATCAGAGTTTACCGCGCGACTAGCATATATACAACATCCCGACATCAACCGTCGGGCAGTAGCCCACCAGACACAACACCCGTCTGGTCGGAGGATCCTCCCTTTTCTATGGAGGATGAGTGAACTTTACACCCTGTTCCTCATGCCTCTATACCACCAAAATTACAGTAGCGGTTATTGTTATAAACTAAAATCTGCATATTCTACAACCGTACCACCAAACACCGTGATTCCTTGCTATCTATTATTATACCCCACCAATTTCCATAATCTTGAGACAGAACATGACGTTCGCCTTGTATTTATTTGTGACAAGGTGTTGACATTAGTGACATAGTAATGACATGTCTAATTGTGTGTAGCGGGAGAGGGTTAGTCTACAGATTGGCAACAATAGGGGCCAGGATATTAGATAGTCTTGTACTTTTAACTTGGACTTTATTATGTTCGCGATAGAGTACGTTATAAAGTTTTTTATTCGAGTTAATCTTTTTGTATACACACGTGATTATGTGACAAATAATTCTATTTTTCTTTCTATCTTTCTTTATGGTGTATTTTTTGGGGTTCCATACGTCCGAATGAAAATATATGTTCACTCCTGTGTCTGTCTGTCTGTCCGTCTGTCATAGTCGATGCTTATGAATGCTCTGAATCTACTGGATCGATTAAGTTAAAATTTCGTACGGATATGAATTTCCGTGACCTAAACACGAACGTGAAACTTTAATAAATGAATGTTGAATGTAACATTAATTTTGGGGGAAAAAATTGAAAATTAAAAAAAAAAGTTTTGCAAACTGTACCGTGTGACATATCAAATGAAAGGGATTGTTATGAGGACTTAAAATATATATACTTTTTTATAATTTTAAAATAAACTTATTTATAAAAGTTATTAAAGAAAATAGATAAAAATTGACCATACACATTACCCATTTATCTCCGAAACTGCTGAGCTTAAAATTTTGAAAAAATACAGAGAATAGTTCTATACTTGTAGATTAAAGGAAAACCTATAAGATGTCTCTGTGGAATGCGCTCCCCTAGAAATCAGGATGGCAACAACCGATTATCCTTTAAAATAAAAGTTCGCGCACATTCGTAAGAAGCTGGCAGTATCATCACAACGTTAACGTTATCCCATTGTTTGTCTTATTTGTTTTAGTATATTCGTGTATTTATGTATATATTTATTTGCGCTTATTTATATTTATATAGGTATATATTATTATATTTTTAGTTCGTAATAGGTACATATAGGTATGTGTATCTTTATATTTAAATAAATATGTATTCCAATTTTTGCAATAACTTGCTTAGAAAATTAAAAATAGCTTACGAAAGGAGTGAGTTAGAAAAAGCTAAAAACGATCCTAAAACCATGTGGAAAACAATTAAAGAAATCACGAACACAAAAAAGACAAATGTTAGTGCTTTGGAGCTACTTAAGTTACGAGATGACCCTAAGTCATCAATTAACGATGTAAATCACTTCTTTAGTAACGTGGGAAAAAATTTGGCGGCACAAATCATGTCACCGGCTCATACACCGACCACGGTCAGTGATCCTTGTCTTCCTACTTTAGTCCAAGACAGCTATAAAAACCCCCCAGTCGACTCTCTTGCCATATTGGAAGCTGATGAAGCAAAAGTAGAGTCTGTCATACTTCAATTACGAGATGATTGTGCCGTGGGATGGGACGGAATATCATCCTTATTACTAAAGAAAAACCGTCATGTACTGGTCCCACCATTGACTTACCTCTGTAACCGTTGCTTCCAATCAGGTAAATTCCCGGATGCTCTTAAGAAGGCAATTATATACCCTATTCATAAGGGAGGGGACAGAGGCTGTGTTAACAATTATCGGCCAATATCAGTATTGCCAGCCCTTTCCAAAATTCTTGAAAGGATCTTAAACAAACGTCTGGAAAGCTTTTTAGCCAGACATAAAATAATTGCTGAGAATCAGTACGGATTCCGAAAAGGAGTGGCGACCGAGGATGCCGTTCTGGATCTCACGCAGCAGGTAGCTGGAAATCTAGATAGTAAAACCAAATGTCTGGCTATCTTCCTAGATCTCGCCAAAGCATTTGACACAGTTTCTGTTCCCAAACTTATTGCTAAATTAGAACTCATCGGTGTACGTGGCTTACCACTTGAGATGTTTAAAGATTACCTCAAAAACCGAACGCAACTGGTCAAGATTGGCTCAAGCTACAGTGACGAGGAACCAGTAAGTTATGGCGTCCCTCAAGGAAGCATTCTTGGCCCTTCACTCTTCCAAATTTACGTAAACGACCTGTGCAGGATGAGCCTCACTAACTGTAACATCTACGCGTATGCTGATGATACCGCTATTCTTGTTTATGGACCTACTTGGGATGTGGTCAAAGCTACAGCAGAAGAAGCGTTGTGCAAAATAATGAAATGGCTCAATTTAAACCTCTTGACACCTAACTTGAGCAAAACATCTTACATACCATTCTCAATTCGACATAACACTGCACCTTCTCATACTTTCTCTGTAATTGCTCATTCGTGCTCAAATTTACTCGGACCCTGTCGTTGTCCAGCACTCACTAGAGCGGACAGCGTAAGGTATCTTGGAGTGCAGATTGATAGCGGGCTAAGATGGGACAAGCAGATCGAAGTCGTTACCACAAGAACATTGCGACTTATACACATCTTTAAGTCGCTTAGAGACTCAGCTTGTCCTGACACACTGAGGATGGTGTATCATGCTCTGTGCAAGTCAGTTCTTGGGCATTGCATAACTGCATGGGGCGGTGCAGCTAAAACCAGTTTTTTGAGAGTGGAAAGAGCGCAAAGAGCCGTACTCAAAGTACTATCAAAAAAGCCTTACAGGTATCCAACCACAACACTGTACGCTGACTGTAGGGTTCTTACAGTACGGCAACTCTTTGTGCTCCGATCTATTCTTAGAACACACGTCGGTCTGCCTCCGCCAAACCCAAATAAGCGAGTAAATCTCCTTCCAAGAACCCAACACAAAACCACCTTCGCACAACGCCAATTCTACATATTAGGTACACACATATACCAAAAAATAAATTCGTCATTAAACATTTTAAACTTAAACACATACAAAGTGAAATCAGTAGTAACAGAGTGGCTACTACTGAAGGACTATGCCTACACGGAGTCTTTGCTAACATACATCATCTAGCATTCCAACACAGTCGTCAGTGGTGGTTACTCCTCTTACTTTGAAAATGCACATAATTGGGTACTTAAATATTTCCCAGTCATAAACTCAAACGTGTATGTAACACCCCCCCACACACACACCCACACACCCACACACACACACATATTACATGTCATTTCACTTCATTTAATTCACACTACACATAACATAATTACAGAAGCTTGATAACACCAACACCGTCCATTTGTTGTATTAAATCATGTTCCGATAATTATTTGGCCGAACACTGTCTTTTAGAATACAGGCTATCCTAGTCTAAGGGACAGGGTTATATACATTTTGTACAGATTTTGCAACTTGTAATGTACATTATAAATGTGTTTCTGTATTTTTTTGTGAATTATTATTATTATTATTATTCCACAATTTCTCATAATTGCACCTACCACTGTTTGTCTCTGCATCACCCAAAGGTTGACTGGTAGAAAATGCCTATGGCTTTAAGTCCGCCTCTGTAGATTTCTGTGCTTGAAGTATCAAATAAATAAGTCTCTATGGTCTTAAAATAACATGGTAAATTACTCAGTTGGAATGTATGGGGAACACGTTTTTCAACTATAATGTTAAGTTTGTTCTTGGGATAAATTCATCCCAACTACGGAACTCTTCATTGTACGTGGTCCGAAATGCACTTGGCCGATTTTTGTTCCTTGCAACTAAGCCAAATTAACAGCTTATATTTTAATCTAAACAGGTCAACATTTTCTTTACTCTTTTAGCCGACGTTCCACGGACGTAAAAATTACACGACGATTTTTCTTCGCGCACTGGATTTTCAACGCTCTGCTTAGCGCTGAGAGTTGAAAATCCAGCAGTGCGTTTTATCGATGCGTTAGAATGCACTCTGTTGGATTCTCAATGCTCGGCTCAACACCGAGAGTTAAAAATCCAGTGCGCGATTAAATCTCGCCGCGATATTTTTGCGTCCGTGCGAAGGTCAGCTTAGAGTTTTTGACCGTCCAGGGTTGCGGATTGTTCGAATGAGTTACCGTGGCCCCGGTACAGGCAACTGAAGGGAAAATGGGTGGGTTTTTTTCAGTAAAAGTCTAACACGCCCTCCCGCTCCGCCCAGAGCAGAAGAAGTCTTTTGATGATTTCCCATCCAAAAAAAAAAGGGTTCTTGACCGCATTTTCCTTTTCCATGAGTCAGTGATAGTGTGTTCCAAAGTTAACTAAAAATAATAATAATAAAAAGCGTCTACCGGGCCTCTGCGAGTTGGCTTCGACCCCTCGTACGCCTTCCAAAGGTCCGGGACTCCATGGTCTTGAGATATGTCAAAGACATATATATAATAACAATAAAGTGTTATTGATTCATAAACAACAAAGGTTACAATATTTAGGTATGACACTGGATCCCGCACTAGGATACCCTGTGTCGCAGGATCCAGTCTCTTTCGACAGATAATAGGAATTATAAAAGTTAACAAATGCAACGGTTTCAGTATAATGAGTTAAACTTAGGACTAAAAGGTAACTAAATGTATGTGTGAAATGTTCAAATGTAAAGAAAGTACCTACATCATGAAATGAAAAATTATAATAGTACCTATCAGACTGTATGTTTTTTTTTTTTCAAGATAGGTTTGCTCTTGACTCTAGTCTAGGTTAGAGATGACAGAGACAAAGTCGACGATGGAGCGAGCTTACCCTGAAGAAGCCTGTTCACTCTCACTTTGAAGAGACTTCGTTTTTTCAACTCTAGGACCAGAGCAGGCTAGTTTTCTTTCACTTCCACTTTTCATCTCACTATTCTCCTCCCAAATTAATAATAAAACCTAACATTACCGTAATTTCTCACTATTTGGGGTAGAACGGTAATTTTGAAGCTCCGAACCGATCCGGGACCTAATGGGGCATGAAGGAACAATTAAAATAGTCCGTTTGCCTTTATCCAGTGCAGTGTCGGTAATGAGACGGAAACGATAGGAAATAGGGGATGCGATGGGCAAAGTTGAATTAAATGTATCAGGGAAAAGTTGGAACTGGCTGCTTTTTGAAGAAGATGTTTGTGTAGGAGATGACAGTGTACATTTTGTGGAGTTTTTTTTTTTTTATTCAATAAAATACAGATGCATAAAATTTGTAGCGTGTTCGATTTTTAAATAGTTAGTTTATCTTTGTGTATTTATTAATTTTTTAATAAGGCTACTATAGTACGCTTACTTACAGATGTAGTCATCGTGTGCACGGGACTTTGTTTTCAAATTGGTCAGATGTAAGTTTCCTCGATAGTACCACTATTGTACATGAAGTGAATAAGTAAATAACATCAGGATATTTTTTGGTTTTTAACAATTTTATTACTAGTGTGTGTCCCGCTTACCGAACGTTTTGTTCAAGTTCTGCCACATGTTTTATTCGCACAGAAAGCGTTCACTTTATTCCATAACCTCATTCATCTGACACTTCTTTCATAAGATCATTCTATATTTTTGTCCCTTTTGTTGTACTCAAACGGATCATAAAAAGCTTTGACACAATAAATAAAATAGAAATGTATTCTTGTTTCCTACTATGCTACGTTTATATTTCCTTTAAGAAAATAAACATACTGTTTATCCATTCTCTTGTGAAAACCACGAGTTTGATTCCCGACTAAACTAAATGATCAAATATTTTAAATAACTTTTTTTTTTAATAAACAATTATTTTCATCAGGAACTTCTCAGTAGCAGCCCGGAGTCTGGATTTGTGCCCGGTGGATGGAAATTGGCTCGCCCTCTATTGCACGGGACTTAAACATAACTGGCGATATGTGGTGGTTATAGGTACCTCTGCTTAACCCTTCGGGGATTACAGACGTGATGTTACGTTCATTGAAATAATCCAATTACGAAGTTTTCTCTTTGTTTATAATGTCTTTTGTAAGTTTAGATTATTCAACTCGAGGGAAAACCTAGATTTATTCATCTGAAATCGCCAAGCATTCTATGAACAAGCAAGATGATCAATGCTCCATACTTCTCTCTAAGAGAAGGCACTGGCAACGGCAACGGCAATGTGACCGCGTGGTGGATTACGGCCTGTGTCCCAGCAGTGGGACTAGAGGCTGATTATGTTTGCCGTTAGCAGTGAGACAGTTGCAGACTGATAATAGGGAATATGCATGTATTTTTTCACTAAATCAATACTTACTGCGTAGCTTTCATAAAACCCGATTCCTGTCGGCTTTCCTTTGGAACAGCCACTCTTCTTAATGTCTACTACTATTGTATTTAATACCAGTTTAATATACCATATGATTAAAAACCTACAGTTTTTTGTCCGAGTTTATGAGGACTGAACAATTTTTTCTTCGGCTTCCCTCTAATGATGATTGTAGCTGCGCCACTGAAATATAGTAATATGAACCCAAGAAAAGTATTAAAAGTTAAATTCAACTTCAGCTTGCTGCCCAAAAAAATGATGAAACTAACAATTGTCTACTGCAGTCCAAACATCCGTTTCTGTCGCCGCCATGATGTGACGTCATTTGGCACGTTACTGCTTTGTTTACATCTGTTTTTAAAGGATTTTTAGCCCCAAATCATATAAATGAAATTATTTTTTGTGCTTAATTCAAGCACAAATCGCACTTACTTACTTACTTACTTAGTGAGATTTCAAGCACGCATTGTCGAAGGCGACGAGTTTTGATTTTGCGTTCCGTTCCACCAAAAAAAAACGGAACATAAAATAATTAATTATAAAATAAGTAATGCATTAAAAAATGTAAAAAAATAGGAATTTGTTTCTTGACTTTCAAATTTTATATTTAAATAATGAATACGTTTTAAATTACGTGCATATTCCTTATTATGAATCCAATTTGGCGTATCCACATTAGTACCAACTAATGAATTCAAAGTACGTCGTATAAAATAATATTCTCATGTCTGTTGAGATATTGTTGATATTAACGACGATACACTTTTATCATTGCATGTACGTTAATTGGTCTAGACGTGTACGTAAAATGTTTGAAACTGAAACTTGTTTATTTTTTTTTCAGGGAAATTCTAGTCGACTGTTTGGTCTTGCGGGCGTCATCATCTGCCAGCCTTTTCCGAACTATGTTGGGGTCCGCTTCCAGTGTAACCGGATGCAGCTGAATACCAGTATTTTACTTGGAGCGACTGCCTATCTGACCTCCACAACCCAGTAACTGGGTAATACGATACCCCTTGGTAAGACTGGTTGTCAGACTTTCGGGCTTCTGACGACCCGTGACGACTGTCAAAAATCCACGAATGACAGCCGGGACCAACGGCTTAACGTGCTTTCCGAGGCACGGATGAGTCTCGGTATGTAAAAAAGGTCACCCATCCACCAACCAACCCCGGCAAGCGTAGCTTAACCTGATGGATCGACTCATGCGGCTGTTATTACTTAGCCACGAGCCACGAGCTTGGTCTTGTGGTCGTAATGATACTTTTTATCTGTGACTACAACTTCCTACTAGTGGTGCCATATTATGACGTTCTAACGCCATCATGATTCCAGTGCGCGAGAGAGACCGAGCTATACACGACCGATAACACCATCCCTTTTCCGGACTGGAATCATGATGGCAATAATACTTCATAATACGGCCCCTGTTGCATTTTGTTTGCCTCATTGCAAGCGTGAATGCAGAACGTGGGGTCCCAGGTTCGATTTTCGGGTCGGGCAGAGTACCTTTTGTTTTTTTTTTGAATCCTCAGTAAGTAGCAGTCTGTATTCCATCATCATAACATCTCACCTGTATTCTCCAAATGGGTAAGTAGAGGTTCGCCATTTTTATTATCCACTAGCTTTTGCCCGCCGCTTCGCCCGCGTGGATGTCGCAAAATATCCCACGGGAACGTACTACCGGGATTAAAAGTACCCTATGCATTAATCCAGGTTATAAACTATCTGTGTGCCAAATATTCAACCGTTTTTGCGCCAATCAAGTTAAAAAAAAATACAGAAAATAGTATTCTGTACTTATAGATTACAGGAAAACCTATAAGAAGTCTATGGTCTTAAAACAACACGGTAAATCTCTCAATATTGTGCGCACAAACTAACATTTGCAGTTGAATGTGTGGGAGAACATGCAACAACAATGTTAAGTTTGTTCTTGGGACAATTCTGTCTCTTCTTTCTTAATCGCAACTACGAAACCCTTCATTGTGCGTAGTCCGACACGCACTTGGCCGGTTTTTTTTATGCAAGGTAATCTCAAACTCAAACACAAACTCAAAGCATTTATTTCAATTAAACCAATTACAAGTACGTTTGAATTGTTAAAGTCAGTCAGTTAGTCAGAAAATTGAAGCTAGTCGCCCATTCCAAAACGTAGATCTCTATGGAGAAGAATGGGCAAGAAACTCCATGGACACTCTTTTAAATCAAAATTGTTACAAAATCCTGGGTACATTGTTCTTGTTGCTTCTATATGTGAGAACAATGTAAAAAATAGATAATTAAAAACAATTCAAAATATAAGATTAAAAATAAGCCCTGGCAGCTAAGAGATGACCAGTCTCCACTGACGCCGCCCGTTCACGAACATGACGCGTGGAATTGTCAAAAACACTACAATAACATTTCTTAGATAATAATATAGCAAATTTCTCTAAGAAACCTTCCTCCAACAAAGACCTCGTATCCTCAGAAGTTAGCAGGCCACTGTAATTAGTGCTGCATCGGATCTGGTTGACTTAGCGCCGGGGAGCGCCCTCAAACAAACACACGACTTATACAAGTTTAATTAATTACAAGAGTACACTGTCAGGAATAGGGAGGGATGCAGTGAGGAAATAATTAGTGTCACGTAGAGAGAGTACGTAACCTTCTAATACCAAGGATTGAAAAAGATATCCAAACACAACAACATACAACACATATAACTTACGCCTTCTTCCCATGGGTGTAGGCAGAAACTACAGAAATAAACTACATATCCAAATAATAACTCGGTAATAGGTCGGGAAAAATGTTATTTGGATCTTCCTTCAAGAATTTCTCAGTAGATCTGTTAGGTTTATTCATCAATGGTAAGAGCACCAGTGTTGATGTCATTAATGAGGTCGTGGGGAGGCCTGCCCTCAACTGTGCATCCGACGGACTGTGCGGTACCGAGGATCTCTTTGACTGTGCCGGACAGGTAGCGGGCCATTGCTCTGGCTTTCATAGTCTTGGCAATAGTGATCACATCCTCGAGGGTGATGTTGCCATTGTGCTTGATGTTCTTCTGCTTCTTGCGGTCACGTGGGGGCTCCTTCAGGGCTCTGATGATAAGGACAGCGGCAGATGGCACCACAGAGATCTGGGCCTGTCTGTTCTGTACAATCAGCTGCACAGTGATCTTGAGGCCCTTCCAGTCGCTGGTGGCCTTCGCAATGTCGTCACCGACCTTCTTGGGGGACAGACCAAGGGGACCAATTTTAGGGGCCAACGACGAAATGGCACCAACTTCTCCACCGACGCATCGCAAGTTTACGATTTTAACTTCGTTAGGATCGAACTTAGGCTGCCCGGCTAACCTGTGCCCGGTTGATAACAAAAGGCTCGCCCCCCTATTACATGGAACTAATCAACGTCTAAAGTACGTCTTCCTATAGTCTTTTAGATAAAACAGACGAAAACTAAACACTCACAGGCAACGTGTTTCAGATTTCAGACCATTTTGTCTGTTTCCTTCTGATGTTTGACTTCCCTAGAGATCTTTTCATGACAGCTGTACATGATATCGTAGGTATGGCTTCAAAGACGATCTCAAATCTCAGAAAATAACTGTCCCGTTATTCTGCCCGACAGTGCACAAGTAACCAATTTCTACAGTGAGCCCACAGCCATTGTCTTATCACATACTTGTACCCTGTTAAATTGTTTTTACAAGTAGGTACGTATGTACCGTCAGCCTCAAACACATGTATACATCGACAAGAATTAATTTAATTGTCGTCAATCTTTGTAGAGATCATGATTACCCTATCATGTTCCCACTGATCTGACACAGGCCTCCTCCCTTCGAGTAGGAGTCGTGGTGAGTTACGAAGGACTCTAAAAAAAACGTTGTGTTTAGGTAACATTCTTTCTTACGCAAAAGTTCAAAAACTCACTAAATGGAATTAGTGACATACCTATACGTCTTTATTTAAAAGGTTTCAACTTTATACCTCACGACTTTTTCGACGAATTATTGTTTTAATAACATTATTAAAGTGATTGGACAAAAATTGAGGTTTTAAAATTAACCTCAATAGTCAAATAAAAAACATCTTTACAATGTTTTAAAATTAGAATTTCGGGTTTATGTATTCAAATAATCGCATCAAAACTCTCAGTTTGTAAGTGGCACTACAAATTGGTGCCCACAGGTACACATTTTCTGATTCATTTGTAAACACTTCAGGAATTTCAATCATGAAACGTAACGTAAACATAAGCGTTACGGTTAACACACGTTGAGTAGTTCCGGGAACACGAACCTCTATTGATTTTGGGTAAACCTCGGCCATTAGGAACACTAATGATTTTGGGGTTCAAACTTAAGATGTTTGTTACCAATAAATCTTTAGGGAAAGTTTGTGAAGTATTCAGTTTAAACATTTAACTGTGTTTATTGATTCTGGAAGTTAAAGTTGATTGGCCGTCATTTAACTGTAATGAAACAATAAATTGAGAATAAGGCCCTCTTGCACCACAAGCTACGTGGGGCTCGTGGTTAAGTAATAACAACCGCACGAGTTGATCGATCGTTAAGCTACGCTTGCCGCGGTCGGTCCGTGGATGGATGACCATCTATACATACCGAGACCATCCTGTGCGTCGAAAAGCACGTTAAGCCGTTGGCCCCGGCTGTCATTCTAGGAACTTTTACAGTTGTTTTAGGTCGTCAGAAACCCGAAAGTCTGACCACTATGACTGATCTTACAAATGGCTATCGTATTACCCAGTAATTGGGTTGTGGAGGTCAGATATGCAGTCACTACATGTGAAATACTGGTATTCAGCTGCATCCAGTTAGACTGGAAGCCGACCCCAACATAGGTGGGAAAAGGCTAGGCACATAATGATGTACCACAAATCACTAAATGCGTTAGCGCTAAACATATTCAAAACATCACTCTGTCTCTATCATCTTCAAACGATTGACAGAAACAGAGCGATGTTTTCAATACGTTTACCGGTAAATGTATTTAGCGATTTGTGATGCAAGCAGGCCTAGGAGTGGGGAAGACCAAAGACATGGAAGATGGATGGATTAAGTGTGAACGATGATATGGCTAGAAAGGGGGTGACGGAGATGACGACTGATAGAGATGTGTGGGAGAAGACGACATGATGCGCCGCAAATAAATTGCATTCATTCATGTTGAAAAATTATCCTGAATATTTCTTAATGGCGAATTCCGCTAAACCTTTATTCCTGGTCTTTATAAGTCTTATCCTGCAAATAAATATTGAATTTTTGACAGTTTTGTCATACAAAAACTGTGAGACAACAAAAAAGTATTCGCTGAATAAACACCACACTACGTATAAACGTTTAGTCGAATTCGCCATTACCGTGGTAAAACCTGGCGTCATAAGACCTTGATGACCTTCCTCTGTAAGCGAGGAAAGTTAGATTCTGACATCTCCAGTTGAACATAATCGGATCCAAACCTGATTTTCCTTTCCGGATTTTGTTTTAAAACTTTTAACAGTTTTAGTGCCTCTTTATGCAGTTTAGATATAACATCACGTCAGTTCACGTCAAAGGGTTAGGCAGAGGTGTATCGCCTTAAGTACACTCAAATTTCCAGTTATTGTTGAGGTTATTTAATAATATTATCCTATTTTTACACAATATGAAACATGACAATATCAATCTGCCTAGCCTTTTCCCAACTATGTTGGGGTCGGCTTCCAGTCTAACCGGATGCAGCTGAATACCAGTATTTTACATGGAGCGACTGCCTATCTGACCTCCACAACCCAGTAACTGGGTAATACGATACCCCTTGGTAAGACTGGTTGTCAGACTTTTGGTCTTCTGACGACCCGTAACGACTGTCAAAGATCTACGAATGACAGCCGGGACCAACGGCTTAACGTGCTTTCCGAGGCACGGAGGAGTCTTGGTATGTAAAGATGGTCACCCATCCACGGACAACCCCGGCAAGCGTAGCTTAACCTGATGGATCGACCCGTGCGGCTGTTATTACTTAGCCACGAGCTCCTCAATATGAATATGAAACATGACAACACTGGCAAAAATCATCAAAATAAATTAAACAAAATCCGCAGTATTTAATAACGTAGGTACATTAATATGTTACAAATTCTTTTGTTATAAAACAAACATTTACAAAATATCCAAACACTTGTTACAATAAAATATCATGTTGGTGAGGAAACCGGGGTTAATTCCATGCATTCGGTACTAAATAATTACAGGCACACTAAATATTTCAGCTTTGTCACTCCTCAAGACCTGTGAACAACTGAAATGGCAATTTGTTTCTCCGCTGCTGAATAGGCCTGTCCAGTATGGAGCCAATATGCCCACGCTAATTTAGTGGATCAGAGGCGAAGCCTTCATACAACCCGATTCCTATCGGCTTCCCTTCGGAACCACCACTCTTCTTAACCTAAATAATGTGATAAACCTGTGTGTGTAACTGTGTATCACATCACATTACATATATTTAATACCAGTTTAATACAGTCATCAGATTAAAAACATTACAAAAATGCCTGCAATTTTTTATCTCAGTTTAAGAAAACTGAACAATTTTTTCTTCGGCTTCCCTCTAATAATAATTAATTGTATCTGCGCCACTGTAGTGGATACAGCTCTAAATGAGACTGGTTTCTTAAAATTGATCCCGTATCCACTGATAGGCATAGCGCCTCCTGAAATTCGCAGGACTATAGCCAGCCACATCAAAAGGGTGAAGCTACAGCCACCCACGCCACTGAAGGCACACCTTTAACCCAGTGCCACAGAGGCTTACAAGCCGCAAAATAATGGCTGCGTCAGCGAACGGTATTCGCGTTGCTGAATTTTGGGCGAAACAAATTTAAAAAACTATAATACATATATGTTTTCCTGTTATTTTGGTCATCGACACGCTAAGAAGAAGGAGACTGGGAGGAAAACGCATCTGCAACGCTTCTGATGCTGTCGGTACCAGCGAAGTGAGCTTGAAGTGAGCTGTGTACTACCTGATGCTAGCGATGACAGCTCACTTCAAGCTAACTTCATCTAAGTTTTCATACGGTGAGATATTTACATAATAGACCGGCAGATATCCATAGGCTGCGGTGACCACTTTCCATCAGCGTTATGCCACTCTCGGCTGGTTAGCCATCAATTACAAAGTTCCTCATAGTGGAAGTCACCCAACTAGATACAAGCCGTGGCAGGCATTGCTGAAACCCTTAGGCTATGGTCTCCTATAAACACCGTCGGCTAGACGAGAAAAAAAGTCATCCCCGTTTTACGTGTAGGGGAGACATCATTAAAAAAATTGTTTTCAAAATTTTATTAAACTATTTTATCGGCGTGATTATTATATTATATATACCCGTAACAAATTTCAGCTATTTAGTAATAAGAGTCTCTGAGCTAAATCGTGGGCAGACAGAAAAAATAGACGGACATGACGAAACTATAAGGTTCCTTGTTGACTACGGAACCCTAAAAAGTGTAGGATTTAATCGTAAGCTTTTTCACCTTGATTTTAAAGCTTCAAAAGGTTATCGAAACTCGTGCGCACGTGTACTGTGTAAAGGTGACGTCTCCTGCCGTGTGGCTTCCTTGAAAGTGGTAATTTAATTAAATCGGTATATAATCTGATTTGATGGCTTTTAAACCTAATTAATTTACTTGATTCAAGGTTGTCACTGTTATGCAGGATTAATCATAACATAACATCACGTCGGTATTCCCCGTAGGGTTGGGCAGAGGTGTACCTATAGTACACCCACATTTCCACAGTTATGTTTAAGTCCCATGCAATAGAGGGCGAGCGTTTTGCCATCAGCCGGGCACAAATCCAGATTCCGGGCTGCTACTGAGAAATTCCAGATGGAAAAACCTAATAACACTTGTCCCGACTCGGGAATCGAACCCAGGACCTCATGCTCGCAGGAGACGCCCTGGGCGTCGGGAATTGGCAGCCGATTCCCGGCCACCGTAGGCGCGGGCTTGCGGACGGCGAGCAATGGGTAGCTCGCCGTCCGGTAAGGACCAAGCCCGAGTCGACGGCGCGTTGTGTTCGTTGTCAGCACTATTGACGGGGTCCGCTAGGGCCGATGCCAGCTAGGGTTGTGGGATGTTAGAAAGAGTTACCGTGGCCCCGGCACAGGCAACAGAAGGAACACGGGTGGGTTTTAGTCAGTAAAAGTGTGACACGCCCTCCCGCTTCGCCCAGAGCGGGAGAAGTCATTTGATGATTTCCCATCCAGAAAAAAAAAGGACCTCATGCTCAGCAGTAGTTGCGACGTCGACGACTAGACCAACAGGGCAGTTAAAATGATATCTTTTATTGAAGTTTCTAATGTTATTGTATTATCATGAAATCATTATACCTACTACAATCATTATACATCTACAATTATTCATGTAGGCACCTATGTCACAAAAATCTATTTTTGCAAAAAAAGCGTCTATGAAAAAGTAGAAGTTTTCTCTCATCTCGATTGATACCGTTAGAATATAATCATTTTATTTTTTTTTCTAAAATTATTTAAAATTTTATATAAGATTAACTTTGCTATGCTCCTATTGACCCCAGTCCACTCTGCAAAAATAATGTATGTGAAATATATCAATCGTATATGTTGAGTATGAACAACTGAACAGTGATAACCAGATGTATCATTTATTTTTTGATATTTTAATGTGTTGAAACTGAACGAAACTATATAAGGACCAGGTGACCAGATTCAGGTGAGTCATCAGACAATATTTATTATTTTTCTAATAACTTATTGAAATATTTCAAATATAAAACGTTTAAGCTCTGGCCTAACTGAAGAGATACTCATCATTACAACATTAGACGCGCCCCGCGTCCCGCCCGGGATTCTCCTGTGTAACTAGAGTCTGATTTAGTGAATCAGTAAAATAAATCTGTCATATAAAATGTCTGTAAAATGGTGTTGAAATTTGTGTTTTTTTTGTGTTGAAATGTATTGTAGAGCCACTTTTATGTGCATAGTGTCAAATAAAAATAAAATAAATAGTGTGTTATGGCTGGCAAAATACCCATACCTATACAAAAAATTAAAAATAACACAACACATTATATATTTTTTTTAATTATAATTAACTTATATCTTAACAAACTACCTGGTTAATATTCTTGCTTGTCAGTTCCAGTTCTACGAAGATGGACGTTTTAACATTACTGTCAAAAACTAAACTGGTACAAGCAGGTCTCCAGTTCGTCGTGTTAATGAACCTCACGTCCTATTTGTTTCCACGGGATACTCCGCTAAATGGTAAGTTTTTGTGTCTTCGACATATCTCGGGACCCTGGGGTCCCGGACCCTTGGAAGGCGTACGAGGGGCCGAAGCCAACTCGGAGAGGCCCGCTAGACGCTTTCAATGAAAATGAGGCACCGACCGACGATTATCCCTGTGCGCACTATGCAAGTGCACCCAAGGACAACCCGCGGTTGGTTGTAAGTTTTTATTATTAATGAGTAATATGCTCAAAAATGTTCATTGTTAGAGTTTCCAGCTCCTAAAAACCTATCAATTAACAGCTTTTTATCCTTTTGACTCTACATGAGCGTAACTTAAATCGTACCCGTACCAGAACTAAGTATTTGTACCTTTATGTATTACTTTAGGTACGGGTAAGGTATGTACATTTAAATGATAAACTGATAATGAGTTCAACTTATATATTGATAGTTACAAAGAAAGCACAAACACCAAAACTGATAAATAATCGACCCGCGGCGAATGTGTTGTTTTGCTCAAACGATGCTATGCGACTACTGATTGCTAACTCAAATAGGTACATGTACAGGGTGTAAGACAGCCTTCCGCAGACTGATGGGGTGAATTCAGTATATCATACTAAGATCACCGGTACACGAAATTATTTCAGGAACGTTATGGGAATCCAATAAACCTGATTTATTACCTCACACGCAATGTATCGTTACCGTGGCAAAACGCGCGTAGCGAACGGCAGCGCAGCGAGCCTTCGGCCGCCGAGTGTTTCAACGTCCATTGCTTTTTTTGATTTATTTTAACTGTTCTATTTACATAAATGGAGTGCTGCGTACGGAGAATGTAATTTTACATTGAAATAAAGGAATAGTAACTGAAAATACGATAAAAAAAATGTAAATTTTCCTGAGAATATTTCCGGTGGAATATGATTCAAAATAAGAAGCTGAATGCACCCTGTTAGTTTGCGGAGGGCTGTCCCTTACACCGGATATTTTATTCATTCGCTTCGCGTCGATGTCAGCATAAAATTAATACAGTTGATATGTATGGGACTGCTCGTACACTATAGCACATAATTATGTCGCGGTATAGATTGTACTTGAAGGTTGCTGGAGGAAGGCGCCGGTGTCTGTCGCACAGTTAATACTAGCACAGATATCGTCGTTTACTCTATCTTTAAAATACTCAAAACTTTGTACATTGTGTTTTTGTTTAGGATAGATGAGTTGTGCATTTTGGATAAAAAAATATTATTATTTTATGTTCATCTTTTGATGGCTCCCTAACCTTTGGAGGGCGTACGAGGGGCCGAAGCCAACTCGTAGAGGCCCGTTAGCTGTTCTTAATGTAATGAGGTACCACGCGATGACTATCCCTGTATGCACTATGCAAGTGTATCCAAAGAAAAACCCCGGTTGGTGTAGGACTATTACAGGATTTGAAAACAAAGACTTTGGGTTTTAGTGGCTAAAGTGGGCTGGTTACCTAGGACTATGGAAAGACTAAGGCCCCTGCCTGATCAATGTTTTATATATACATGGATAAAATTATAGCTGCTTAGTGTCTTCACAACCTTAAGCAAGAAAATCTGAATAACGCCACAAAAATCATCAGTTTGAGCGTTACAATTCTATTTTATTTAAGGTTTTTCTTAGGAATATCGGACGATAGTGTCAAGTAATAAAGACACCGTGTAATTTAAGTTTCAGAGAAAAATACTGGTTCAAAATACAATGTAATATAAATGATTACATCGACATATTTTTAAGATACATTTCTCAAATAAAATTTCAAGATGTGTATCATAATTTGGATGCAAACACAGCTTACGAAGAATTTATTAGTTTATTTAAATTAATATTCGATATTTGTATTCCAGTTGAAAAAGATAAAATGCACTATAACAAAAATATACAGCATGGAAAATCAAAGGCATCATAATTTCTAGTAAAAATAAACGAAAAATGGACCTACTCGTACAAACAAAAAGTAGTCAAGAACATAAAATAAAATATGTTCGCTGTTGTAAAATCTTAAAGCGTGTAATAAAACAATCAAGAAAAAATTCTAATTCGAAATTCATGCAGTACCAATAAAACTAAGGCCGACGACAAACCCAAATTACAAATGTTCTTCAACCCACAATAGACTACATCCTGCACAATAACAATGTAATAAAATCTCCTGTAAAATTATCTAGTATTTTTAAAAATTTCTACATTAACCGAAATCTCAACACTACGACAGCGGCCAATACCAATTACACATCACAATCAACTTCTTACTCAAGCAGTATTTTCTTCTACCCAGTAGACAGAAGCGAATTAATAAATAAATTTGTAAAATTAAAAAAATAAAACTAGTTGCGGACACGATAATATACCCATTAAAGTTATCCAAGAAAGCATGCCATTTATTGTTGATCCACTGGTACATATTCTAAATCTTATGTTAGAGACGGGCAAATTTCCCGATACCCTAAAGATAACTCTCATAAAGCGATTTTACGTTATAAGAAAGAATCGTGGCATGACATTAATAACTAGAGACCAATTGCACTGTTGCCAAGTTTCTCGAAGATATTTGAAGGTTCTCTGTGCTAGAATCACAAAGTTTTTAAATGTAAATAATACTTTAAATGTTATCCAATTTGGATTCCAAAAGAATAAAACTACATTATTACATTTGAGATAAAATCAATGATAAAAAACAATGTGACGCTCTTTTCATTGATATGTCAAAAGCATTTGACTGTGTAAAGTACGACATCTTGCTTGATAAATTAGAAGGTATTGGAATAAGAGGTTTAGCACTTAAATTAATTAATAATTATTTGAATAATAGAATGCAGGGCACTGCTATTGAAGTATATAATGATCGTACAAAAATGGTGGAGGTAGTGAAATCTAAATTATTTGAATCTGTAATACTAGGCGTACCGCAAGGCAGTACACTGGGACATCCCTTGTTCTTATTGTATATTAACGCTTCCAAATATAATTAACAATCTTTGCGTAATGTATGCTCATGACGCAACTATATTTATTTCAAATGAATATTCCAATGATCATATTTACGAAAGTGAAATAAATAGAACATTAATAACTGTAACTGATTGCAGTCAATTAATTAAAAAGTCAATGTCTCAAAACCTTTTGATTTGATTTAATTTTTATTTTGATTTAATTTAGAAATTATAAAAGTAAACCTGCTAAATGGAATGTAACCATGTCTCATACAGCGATTGAAGAAGTAAAAGACACAAATTTATTAGGAGTTACAATAGATCAACATTTAAGCTGGAAGACACCTATTGAAACGATTAATAAAAAAAAACAAGTGCTTGCTACGCATTTTTAGTTCTGGCTGAAACTACAAATCCAAGTATTAATATAAATGCTTATTTTGGAAATGTGTACCCATTGTTAACTCACGGTGTCATATATTGGGGGCACTTGACAAACATACAATCTACATTCATTCTCCAGAAGAAATGTCTTAAGACAATATATAACATGTATAGTACCGAATCTATCCATCGAGATATTTATATACTCGAATTATGTTTATTTGTTAAAAACAATATGCAATATTTTAATTTCAAATCAAATTATATAAGAAGTATTCGGAAACAATATAAATATGACATTAATTAACCGGTTATTAAAAATATGATGTATTATAAAAGTACCTATGATACTGCTATTCGTGTGTACAATCAGTTACCGCCAGCAATTAAGGAATTAAATGGAAATATGTTTAAAAATAAATTGAAGAAGAAATATGTTTATTGATAACGTACTTTATAATCTACACGAGTTTTTTGATAAAAAATAATATTATTTTGTAAGTACCTAATTTCTTAAAATGCTATTGCATATCCGACTTGGATAGACTGTTGAAACTAAAAATGTAATATTTATTAATAAGAACTTAATGTACACAGTTATGCAATAAATATATCTTTATCGTATCTTACACATTGTCAGCCTAGTGTTATTAGTCTTGTGCCTAAGAAATAAACACATTCACCCATTCACGTATGAACTACTCAAAAACGTACAGCGCCCTTCGCGTTCAGTTTAACAACGCGTTCCGGATGATGTTGGGGCTCCCCCGCTATTGCAGGCATCGACAATGTTTGCGGAAGCGCGCGTTGATTGTTCTACGTAACAATGCGCAAGTGCCGCACTTCGCTGGTGCGGCGCGTGTGGGAGAGCGCCAGCAGCATGCTGGCCGCGCTCGCGGGAAGGCTTGCTGTTTCCGTCGAGACTCACTGCTGTAAGCGACGCGTAGCACGCTTGGAATGACAAAATAATGCTATTTTAATTTATGATGCGTAATTTATTTATTCAAATTTTATTTTATTTTAATTGTAACTGTGTGTATTCTATTATGAGCAGTGATAGGAATAGGTAGTGCTAATTTGCCTAAACTTCGAGGAAGGAAGTAACATAGAGTGGATAATACCTCCTCTAAAATCCCGGAATAATTTTAATGACGTTTAAATCCCGGGATTTAAAAACCACGAATTATTTATCGGACTTTATTTGTAGTTACAAATTATTGATTTGAAAAATCATATCATTTTTAGGATTACACACACACAAAAAATGTATGTATCATTTATATCTGTAATTTTTATGGTGTACATAGTAAAGAGTATTCTATGTATCTATAAATAAAGTCCAATAAATAATTCGTGGTTTGTAAATCCCGGGATTTAAACGTCATTAAAATTATTCCGGGATTTTAGAGGATTCTACTCCATGTTACTTCCTTCCTCGAAGTTTAGGCAAATTAGCACTACCTATTCCTATCACTGATTATTATGAGTCTATGTTACTCGAATTAAATGATTTCAATTTTTATTTAAAAACACACTATTTTGAAAGCACTGAATCGATTACGTACCTAAGTAGGCCGAAGCAAACATAATTTGGCGTAACGGAGTATACCGACTCATCCACACCCAGTGCGAGTGCGGTGCTCCTGGACAGACTATGCCCCACCTGCTAGTGTCCCAAATGTCCGTTCACCTGCACCCTTGATGATCTGAACAACGCCTCTGGCGTTGCCATTTGCCTAGAGCTATGGACTATATTCTACGTTTGTACAACTAGCGTTTAGTGTCTTCATCAAGATTTTAATAATTATTCGAAAACACATTTTCCAGAATTATCCAGCTACGACTTCATAATAGTGGGAGGCGGTACAGCAGGCAGCATCCTCGCCAACAGACTGACGAAGTGTGGAACTTATCAGGTGTTGCTGATCGAAGCTGGTGGAGATCCACCCATAGAATCACTTGTGAGTACTGGTTACTATCAGCATGCAACAATCCACTGCCAGGCCAAGGGTTTTCAAGGTTTTCTAGCAGTTTGAGTAATTATTTATTATATTGCTCGTCGAATCGTTGAGCTCCTTAAGTTCTGAGTTGAGCTGTACGATTACTGACAAATGCGTGCACTGACTGGACAAGTCCATTCAATCTGTGTGGTTCTTTCCTCAATAGACCATTACAGACGTCAATCTACATGATTTTCACATGATTTGACCAAGATGATGACGTCTAGACTTAAAAAATACTGACAAAACTGACTTATAAGAGACTGTGACCTCTGATTTTGTTTCGGCCTTTCTTCTCAGAGTACCTAGTCGGATAGAAAACACACGCCTCATCTAGTTCATAAAAAATTATGATTGACGTGTAAAAGTGTTTGTACAAACCTATTTACAGAAATAAAATCATTTATCATTTTATCATAGAATTTCTAGCAATTTTAATCCATGGCTAATGTTGAACATTATATATTTTAGATGTTCTTTTTTATTTTATTTATAATTATTATGCAGGTGATAATTTAGTTGGTATTATTTTATCAGAAAACATTCATCAATTAAGAATTAATTAAACAATGGGTTTATTATTCAATTTTAGTAAAATTACAAAATTATTTCCTAACTTAACTAAACTAACTAACTAGATGGTACCTCTAAATACAAAATTTTATAGTCACCACTAACGTGTAGTCATAAAGAAATACGTTATAAAGCGTACCTTTTACTTGGAACTTATCTGCTGTATTTTGAATTGACTTTCTTAAATTATATATGTTTGCATTCAATAAAACATTTGCACAATCACTCATAAATCTAATAGGTACGTAGGCAATTATATAAAATGCATTTAAAGATGTTTTCTTTTCAGTTACCAGGCACGTTTTCCTACTTACCAAATTCACAATACGACTGGAATTTCACGACTATCAACGATGCATACACAGCACAAACACATAAGAAGAAAATTCTAGAACTTACCAGTGGAAAAATGTTGGGAGGAAGCAGCAGTCTTGGTCACCTCCTTTATATAAGAGGTGATCCTCGCGACTACGACTTATGGGCAAAAACAGTGAAAGACGAAGCATGGAACTATAAAAATTTACTCCCATACTTCATGAAATCTGAAAGATTACATGATAAAAATGTCTGGAATTCTCCTAATGGATATATATACCATGGATATAATGGAAATGTAGGACTAATAAAACAAGGTAATAAGGTCAGTCAGAAATATTTAAAAGCTTTTAAAGAAGCTGGTCATAATATACTCTTAGATCCAAATGGGATTCAAACTTTAGGATACTATGAACCTATGTTTATGATCAAGAATGGTTATCGACAAAGTATGGCTTATGCCTATTTGCATCCTACAGAAAATCGTCATAACTTACATGTACTTAAAGAAACAGAAGTAATTAAAATAATTTTTGAAGGCGACAAAGCTGTTGGTGTAACTGCAGTAAAAAATGATAAGCTAGTAACCATTCAAGCTAAAAGAGAAGTAATTATATCAGCTGGAGCTATCAAGTCTCCTCATTTACTAATGCTATCAGGTATAGGACCTAAAGACGACTTAGAAGGCTATAAAATACCTGTCAAATCTAATCTCCCTGTAGGAAAGCATTACCAAGACCACTTAGGAGTGATATTAGTACACAAATTGAATATAAAAAATAATAAATCGCCTCGTTTTGATCCACACAAATTTCCTCTTCCAATAATTGTAGGTAATACAGCTTTTGGTAAGTCACATACATATCCAGATTACCAAACATTGAATTATATTATACCAAGTGATTCTGACAAAATATTATCACTGTGTTCTGTAGATTATTCGTTTAAAGACGAACTCTGTCAGGCGTTATACAATGCTACCAAAGGAAGCGAAGTAATTCTAACAAAGCTACTTCTATTGCATCCAAAATCTAAAGGCCATGTGGTATTGGAAAATGAAAACTATAATAAACCTCCAATAATTATATCAAACTTCTTTTCTCACGAAGAAGATTTAGACGATGTAGCAAAATATATTGAAAATTTCAATCAAGTAGCAAAGGCTGCCTTTAAAAACTTTGAAGGGGAATTTATATATCCTGATTTGCCACAGTGCAAATTCTTACAACCTTCTGGGCGACCATATTGGAAATGCTATGCCTTAGCTATGATGGGGACTACTTGTCATTACACTAGTACATGTTCTATGGGTACTGTGGTTGACAGTAGGTTGAAAGTGTTTGGTGTAAAAGGTCTTAGGGTAATAGATGCAAGTGTTATACCTTTTATTACCAGTGGTAATACTCAGGCTGATGTTATGGTGATCGCTGAAAAGGGTGCTGATTTAATTTTGGAAGATGCTAGAGATAGACCTGGTAATTTTTAATTGTAATCTATAGTATTTTTTCTTTCCATATTTTATTATGAAAAATTATTTCTGAACCCTAAATTAGAAAGACCTTGGTTGCTGGGTCTTATACACCAGTTTCTGGAACAAAAATAATCACCGAGTCAAAATTAAATGCAAGTCAACTGATATGATTGGCTGCTCATTATTAATTTAACATTTTTACGCTGGTTTTAGTTCCAGAGACCGGGCGTCGTATTGTAGTTTTCTATTCTTCTTTCATAGTTATTTAAAACTGTAGGTATATATCGGTATTGATTATTTTTATTCATTTTATGTAACACTGTATTATAATTGTGTGCTTGTATGATCTTTATTAGAGGTTATGTACTCAGTAAATAAACGATTTCTCATTTTTCAAAATGCTTCTTTTGTATAAACTTTTAACTCTAAAGTTACATAACATGACGCCTTGTTTCCCCGAAAGGTTAGGCAGAGGTGTACATATAGTACACCCACATTACAACAACAACACAACACAACACTACTACACACAATATTATTATTATTTTATTGTGGGTGTAACTAGTAAGCAATTTTCATTTATTACCCCAGTTCATTATTTTGATCTGTCTTAAAAAACTCATATCATGAGTATTCATGAGAGTGGTAAACAGTTTTGAATGACCAGCCATGTTGTAGTGTACAACCTGTTTGTCGATAGTTCCAAGAAATAAGAAAAATAAAGAACACTGTAATACACACTACACCTTAATTTATAACTCGTCGGCTAGTGAATGAATCTCATGACGGACGCAGTTACACAGAAGTGTAAGCTTCGCTATTAATCAGAAAATGTTCTATTTGAAACAAGATAATTCAACGAGTTTAATTAACAACAAACCAATATATTGTATACTACAGCCTTCCTGTGTATGTAGGTAGATTATGTTATTGAAAAAATTATCAAAACTGATTCACTCGTTTTTGAGTAAATCACGAGCTTAAAAACATATGTACGGGTCGAATTTATTCGACCCGTATATTTTTAAGTCCGCCACAACCACCAACCACCACCATTACCACCAACCACCACTACCACCAACCACCACCATCACCACCCACAACCACCAACCACCACCACTACCACCAACCACCAACCACCACCACCACCTCCACCTTTTTTTAAAGCCGGTTAAAAATCCAATTTAAATGATTAATAAACGAACAGTAATAAACAAAATTAAGCTTTTGTCAAGTTCACTAATAAAAAAAGTCAGACAGCTTTTCCAAACAAAAGTGAGTGATGAGAACATCTGAAGAATCGAGTCGATCGTGTCCAGAATATTGATTTTATCAAAGTATGTGTAAATAACCTTTATCTTACCTACCTGCCTACCTACACATTATACATACGTTGAGCTCCTTAACTTTTAAGTTGAGCTGTACGATTACTGACAGATGCTTGCACTGACTGGACAGGTCCACTCAATCTGTGTGGTTTTTTCCTCAAAAGACCATTTCAGACACCTACCTACATGGTCTTCACATGATCTGACCAAGATTATGTCTGGACTTTAAAAGAGACTGCGACCCCTGAGTTTGTTTCGGCCTTTCTTCTCAGAGTAGTCAGATAGGAAAAGCCGGCCTCATCTAGATTTAAAAAAAAATGTTTGACGTGTAAAAGTGTTTGTATAAACCTACTTACAGAAATAAAATCATTTATTATTTATATGAAATTACTAAAATAAATATACATCAACATTTTTGAGCCATCGTCTCTCAAATATAGAGCATCGGGTGGGCCAATTTGTATGCACGTAAGTATATGAAACTATTGACCAAAGATTTTGTATTTTAAGTTCAGAATTTGTAATGGAGTAGGTCTTGCTAAAAGCAGAGTGAATAAGATTAAGTTTTACGAACATATTTGTATTAATAGTCGTCGTATTTAAAGTTAAAGTTATTTCTCAGTAGCAGCCCGAAGTTTGGATTTGTGCCCGGTAGATGGCAATAGGCTCGCCCCTTATTACATGGGACTTAAACATAACTTGCGAAATGTAGGTGCACTATAGGTACACTTCTGTCTAACCCTTCGGGGAAACAAAGCGTGATGTTATGTATGTATGTCTATGTATGTATTTAAAGTTAATGTTTTTTATGCCATACCATATAATGCTTTACATTCATAACGAATCATGCGTTGATAAACTGCCATCAAGCATTATTTTTGTATGAAATTCCCTTTAAGTGGAAATAAATGTAAAATTATAAGCACACGGGGCATTTGGAATTGAAATATTTGATCGCAAAGACATCGGCAATCCTTCATAGGCAGAGGCAATTATTTTCATCAAATGGACCGTCGACCCGTTTTCCAACTCTGAAACAAAATCAATAATCTTATCCCCTGTGATCACATTTTCACCGACGACGTCAATAAGTACTTTGTTACCAAACCGTTGATCTCTCCCAACACAACACTGCGTCCTGCCCGTTACGACATACGGTGGCGAAACGTGGACACTGACAGTTGGGCTGGTCCACAAATTCAAGGTCGCTCAGCGCGCTATGGAGCGGGCTATGCTTGGAGTTTCTTTAAAGGATAAAATCAGGAATGAAATTATCCGGAAAAGAACCGGAGTAACCGACATAGCCTGCAGAGTAAGTAAACTGAAGTGGCAGTGCGCTGGCCATGTTTGTCGAAGGACCGATGGCCGGTGGAGCAGACGAGTCCTGGAGTGGAGACCGCGTATCGGCAAGCATAGTGTGAGACGCTCCTCAGCTAGATAGATCGACGAACTTAAGAAGGTGGCTGGGGACAGACTGGATGCGGAAGGTGGAGGATAGGCTGCTGTCCAGCAGAAGACTGCGATAGGCTGAGTTGAGTTGAACACAACATTACAGCTTGGTGTTACAACAGCCCGCGTCGCTAAACCGTTGGCTTCCTTTCCATTCACTACTCCACTCTCGGGCGACCGAGACCGGTTTGAACATTAATAGTAGCTGCAAGTTATAAGCGGTGCTATTGTGGATACTTGAATGAACAGGACGCTAAGGTTAAGTTAAAGATCTCGGCTGATAATGTGAAAGAAAAAGGATTTATTGAAAGAATGTGATATTCCTTTTCTCTTAGTATTTTTAACTCACGAAGCGACGTGCGATTTACTTGTGTTTACTAAGTGTACAAACACGCTGTGTCTCGGACGGTACCGAGAGCTCCTGTGCTTAAACACACATTCACAGCGTGTTTGTACACTTGGTAACCACATGTAAAACCCGCGTCGTGAGACAGAGATACTGTAACTGTACCCAATGCTGCGCTACATACTTCGTCTATAAGAAAGAAGGTACGAATATTGATTTCTACGCTTGTTCACTGCAAGTTGACGATTCCAAACCATTATGCTCAAGTTGAGAGCTGTGATGGCTCCGTGGTAACGGCCCCGACATACAAGGCGGTACTGGGTTCGAACCCAGGCAGGCGCTTTATTTTTGTAAATAATTTCATCACCACTGCTCTCAAAACGTCGAAGGAAATCATCGTGAGGAAACCGGCATGTCCTAGAACCAAAAATTCGAACACGTGACATCTACCAACCCGCACTGGGCCCGCGTGGTGGATTTCGGCCCACTCCCTCTGAAGAGAGAAGGCCTGTGTCCTAGTAGTGAGAACATTATAGGTTGATTATGCAATGCCTAAGTATATTTACACCGAAAGATGAAGGATGAAAGAGTAAAAAGTAAAGACTTCTAATTAAAAACAAACATGCTTACGAATTGAGAATCTTCGTTTTTAGAAGTCAGTTAAAAACACGATGTAAGTCACCCCATACACTGCGTGTTTTGTATCTTAAGTGCGTTGTACAAACACAAATCTAATAATTATGGATAAACGCTTATGTCGGAAAAAAATGTCTGGAAAATCAATATTTATTCAGATCATAACAAAACCCGGGTGAAAAAGCATCTAGAGAAGTCGTTGCAACTCCAAAAATCATACTTAAACAGAACTAAATACACATATGAAATTGATAAAGTTAGAATGATATATTGGTCAGGATTTAAACTTGCACTCTCTCCAAGGTCCGTTAACCTCTCCATCAAGTTCAAGTTACAAAGCAAAACCTCGCAACTCTATACCTTGTACCACAACCTCTGCTGCCCGTGAACCAGTTGCGAGCCGTAATGATAATAAAAATGTAACCACTTCCTTTGGAGCGATGCGTTTTATACTTTAATCAATAAGTATTATGAAACATTGAACGAATGTACATAGTTATTGAGTTGTTCTGTGTAGTTCCATTTTCTTTAGGACCAAAACGTCATGTTTTAAAATAATAACTCGTTTTTTGGAAATACTTCTTTTATTATTATCCCTTTCTTAATTTATTCGAGATCTAAGCAATATGTATTCTTCTTCTATCAGCGTCACCGTAATATTCACCCTTTTTAGGGTTCCGTACCTCAAAAGGAAAAAACGGAACCCTTATAGGATCACTTCGTGGTCCGTCTGTCTGTTTGTCTGTCAATCTGCCAAGAGCCTTTTTCTCAGGAACGCGTGGAGATATCTAGTTGAAATGAATATCAACGGTAACTTGAAATTCAAAAAAAATCAAGCTTCTAAGTCAACGTAAAAAGAAAATACGGTTATTTATGCGACATATTTAGATACTCGCAAATAAATCAAAACCTACAGGGTTCTTCCCGTTGACCAAGAATCATGAAATTGAACAAGAAGCAAGGTTTCACTGCACAGGTGAAGGAAACAGTCCGAAAATTGTTAATTTGTAGTTTTATCACATAATTTTTTTTTGTGATACAAACTTACATTTGCAGTAGAAGATTTGACCGTGACGTATATCGATATAATGGAGAACATGTATTTCAACGACAATGTTAAGTTTGTTTATGGGATAAATTCTTTGGCAGTCGTTACGGGTCGTCAGAAGTCCGAAAGTCTGACAACCAGTCTTACCAAGGGGTATCGAATACGATACCCCATATTGTTTATGCAGTTACTGGGTAAAAACCCAGTAACTGGGTTGTGGAGGTCAGATAGGCAGTCGCTCCATGTAAAATACTGGTATTCAGCTGCGTCCGGTTAGACTGGAAGCCGACCCCAATGTTCATGGTTGTCTGAATTTCGGGCTTAAGGTAACCCGTAAGGCTGTCAATGATCTATGAACGATAGCCGGGAGCTACAGGATAATTTGCTTTCCGAGTCACGGAGGGGTGTCAGTATGGAATGGTTTGTCACCCATCCGAGACAAGATGACATTATCGTTCGACCCGTACGGCTGTCACATAGCCACGAGCCCCTCTCTACCTCTTTTAAAACCCGTGGGAAGACAGAAGCCTATTCTTATCGAACAGAAAACAAAAATCCAATATTTTCATAATAAAATCGATGTAAGTCAAGATTAATCTTAGGAACGACGCTGTGTAGGAAATGATACAATATAAAGTATACAAGTTGGCCGCGAACTATTTTTGTAAGGCTGTGTACATGCTGGAGCCAGAATCGTTATAGAAATAATATTTATTTGCATAACACATGGTGTATAAATTTGTTTTAAAGACATAATAGATCATATATGTTATGCTTATATCACAGCATGGAAATATTACAAAATATTTTTCGTCAGTAAATTATTTCATGCTGTAAAAATTATTAGTGTAAATTATTTATATATTTTTTTTTTTAACAATCTAAGATCTTAAGCTTCTAAATCACTTGGAATTTTATTATAAATAACTCAACACATATTGCTAAACAGCTTTTACTATATTTAGCCAGTCTTGGAAAGTCATTTAATACCTATAAGCCTGTGAAGACCTCACCAGTTTCGACGATTTACATCCTCTGCCTTTTTAAATAAGTCCTTGTGCTTCTTAAAAAACATGCATACTTCATAGATAAAGAGGGTTGTTTTGATGGTGTCTTTTCAAGCTGGAAACGTCCACTTATCTAGCTATCTATACATTATATAATTACTTGTCCCGACTGATTCATCAACGCAGAGCCTAAACCGCTGCGGCTACAAACTTGAAATTTTGTCACTTGATGCCTTTTATGTTTTAAACATCCACTAAGAAAGGAATTTAGATAATTCGACCGTTAGAGGTGAAAAGGGGGATTTTTTTTGTATGAAAAATCATATTCCTTGAGTTAATAAACTTGAAACTGGGCACGAATACTTATCTTATAGACGCACTGCAAGTTACCATCCTTACCTAGTTGCTATCCCACCAAATCGCACTAAGCGTTTCCAAATGTCACAGCAAAGGAGTGAAACTCTCTGCCTGCGTCTGTGTTTCCGAACGCATACAACCCCGATCTCTTCAAAGTGAGAGTGAACAGGCTTCTTCTGGGTAAGCTCGCTCCATCGTCGACTTTGTCTCTGTCATCTCTGACCTAGACTAGAGTCAAGAGCAAACCTATCTCAAATAAAAAAAAATAAAAAATCTAAGTAAATTATGAAGTTTGTCATTTATTGTTTTTCTAAACTACCCCCTAAAGGGGTAGTGGGGGGTGTTAAAGTTTGTATAGAAGAATTTTAATGCGCGGTCCGATTAACTCGAAACTCAGTATTTATACTTAGGCCGAAAATAAAGAATAACCTGCATCGGGGTTTTTTGAAAATCAACTCCTAACGGGGTACTCAAGTACGAAATCCACGCGGACGAGGACGCGCGGGAAGTGCTAGTAGACCTCTAAAACTTTTGGCAGTCACTAAAATAATACTGAGGGACTTACAAAATAGTTTTATGACCGCAGAAAAAGAGAAAGGAAGTAGCAGAAGGAGGTTCCTGAGTTCGATTCCCAAGTCGGGCGAAGTGTTACTGGGTTTATTCACCAGGAATTTCTTAGTAGCAGACTGGAGTCTGCATTTCTGCCCGGTTGATGGCAATAGACTCGCCCCATATTACAAGGGCTTTAAACATAACTGGCAAAATGTGGGTGTACTAAAGGTACACCTCTGCCCAACCCTTAGGGATTACAGGCATGATGTTATGTATGGATGTATGTGTAAAGAGGGTGTATATTTGAATTGCTACTAAAAGCCCGCTTCACCACAGTACCACCTGCTTCATCATATTATTTGATTATTTCGCGAATTAGTTATTTGATTTTCACACTCCTCACCTCACTTTGGCATCCAAAAATTTAATTCAACGAGGCAAATATTGCTGCTTTGTGTTTTACGGATCGTAAGACCCGAGATTAAAATTAATGACAATTAAGCCCAAAATACTCGTAGTGACGTAATTATCCGTAATAAAGTTTTTTTAAATGCCACAAGTCTTCTTTAGAGAAGGTATAGCATAACCAGCCTTAAATGTTCCCACTGCTGGGACACAGGCCTCGCGGTGAGAGGGAGTGGGCCGTAATCCTCCACGCGGGCCCAGTGCGGGTTGGTGGATGTCACATGTCTTTGAATTTTTGGTTCTAGGACATGCTGGTTTCCTCACGATGTTTTCCTTCACCGTTTTGAGAGCAGTGGTGATGAAATAATTTATACAAAGTAAAGCGCCTGGGTTCGAACCAACGACCTACAACTCGTAAGTCACGGCCGTTACCACTGATCCACAACTGTTCATTAGAGAAGGCTTACTTCACTTCTATAATATCTTCCATGTCTTCTATAGACTACGCTACAAACATGTTTATCTGCTTAGCCCTTTTAGAATCACACCCGTAATGCTCACATTAAGGGTTAAAGCCAACAGTTTCTAATTACCGTTAATTATTTCCACGCTCACTTCGGTACCTCCTTTGTTACATTAATCAATTAGTGGATCACCGCCGCTCTTACATATTAAAAGTGTTTGCTGGTCTACCACCGATCTTCTAAGCATTAATTAAGAGTCTTAGAGTACTCATTAGAAGAGTGATCAATTGGCAGTTGTGTGACTTTTGAAGTGTCTTACTGAAAGAAAAAGTGAAATTTTAGGAAAAGAAAACCTTTACAGAAAAAAAACCGGGCAAGTGCGTGTCGAAACACACACAGTGAAGGGCTCCGTACTTGGGATGAATTTATCCCAAAAACAAACTTAAAAATGTAGTTGAAAAACATGTTCTCCCATACATCGATATACGTCAGGGTCAATTCTCCAACTGCAATTGTAAGTTTGTAATCGCAAAAAAAAATGTGATAAAACTACAACTTAATTCTTTTACGTGCGCTGTGAGACCTTGCTTCTTGCCATATTTCATGATTTAAGGTGAACTGGAAATACCCTATAGGTTTTGATTTATTTGCGAATATCAAAATATGTCGCATAAATGGCCGTATTTTTTTATTGCGTTGACTTAGAAGCTTGATTTTTTTAGAGTTCCAAGGGGCCATAGACCTACGTATTTGATATTATATTAATTTCAACTTGATACCTCCACGCGTTCCTGAGAAAAAGGGTCTTGACAGACTGACAGACAGAAAGACGGATAACGAAGTGATCCTTTATGGGTTCCGTTTTTTTCCTTTTTTGGTACGGAATCCTAAAAAGAGAAGAGATTTTCTAAATACGGTTTCCGCTAAGAATGTACAATTTTATAGGACCTTTTTGCATATCTGATTTGTGTCTCTAACTACAGGAAAAAGTCGTAGAACGCAACAATTTCCTTTAAAACTAAATAAACTAGTCTCCAGTATACTTACACCCTTACAAAGGAAGACCTAGCTTTATTTATGACACCACAATAAACCAGTTGGAATCCTGCCTTGGTATTATTGCGCCGTTTCCGAAACGGACCGGGCAGCTTTATAATAGTTACATTTTCTGTTGTGAAGAAAGAGGACAATATTACTTTATTTATAAACAAATGGTGTTCTTGGTTACTGTTGTCTCTCTTTAATGGCTTAAAATGATTAAGACAGGTTTAGGAATAGTCTGACAACCAGTCTTACCAAGGTGTAGCTACACAGTAAGTGGGTTATGCAGGTCAGATAGGCAAGCAGTATATTGTACAATACTGGTATTCAGCTGTATCCGGTAAGACTGGAAGCTCACCATTGTTTGGAAAAGGCTAGGCAGATTTTTTAAATTTTGTTGTTATTTCTAAATGTGCCTGCTCTTGTCCTCGATCATGCTTGATGGAAAGCGATGGATGAGGTCTATGATGGAACGAGCGTGCCCAAAAGATGCCTGTTCACTCTTGCTTTGAAGGCAGACGGGTTATATGTGGAAGGGAGGGAACAGAGATGATGAAATGTAGGTGTTAATAGGACGAGGTGAACAGTAATATCAGCCTGTTAACTTTCCCAATGCTTGGCAAAAGTCTCTTTTCATACAGAAAAGGAACGACCATTGATTATCACGCTTGCTCACTGCATCTTGGCGTTTACAAATTACTTAAAAATTTACTCACGATATTTTCCAAAAAAAAAAATTATTGCTACTATCAGGATTTGAACCCACAACCAGCTGCTATATATGCCTACATTCCCCCAAAATATATCCACCAAATAAAGAAAAATACAATTAATTACCTAATTAATCTTTTCACCAACAAAAATCAGCATGAATTTCCACTTACGGGTCATCCACCTACATTGGAAACGGCTAAACAGCAACAAAAGATATTTGCCCAAATAAAGCATAAAAGGGCCCTTAAATAAAGAGCCTCTAGAAGGGTCAGCGCCCTTAATGAATGAATCAAGTAAATTAGCCTGCCTTGTTTTTCTTTACTTTCAGGCTCACAATTAAATCTCTGTTCTTTCAGTGTGCAATAAAAAGTGCTTTTCTGTCCTGTCGGTACCTACTAAGTACCTCAATAAAGAAGGAAAGAAAATACGTTTATCGGCTAAAAAAAATACAAATAATATACATACACTCACGCCTTCTTCCCATGGGGGTAGGCAGAAACTACAGAACGCTACGATCCTTGCATACTCCTTTTGCTTCTTTACAAATACGTTACGTTTTGTTGTTTATATGTTATAACTAGCACTTCCCGCGCGACTTCGTCCGCGTGGATTTTGTACTTTAGTACCCATTAGGAGTTGATTTTCAAAAAAACTCTGATATACGTTATTCTTTATTCTCGGTCTTAATTATAAATACTGAGTGTCGAGTTAATCGGACCGCGCGTTAAAATTCTTCCATACAAACTTTGACATCCCCCAATCTTTAGGGGGTAGTTTAGAAAAACAAAAAATGACAAACTTCTTAATTTACTTAGATAATGTATTCGTGTCACAAAAAAAAAATGTAGGGAACTGTCGCGGTCCGGTCGTAGAAATGGCCATATCGTGAAGAAAGCAACCTATTTGTCGACATTCCCAGCTGACCACTGGGCATATCGCAAAGTAGTTGCATTTTACGCCGCTAGTGGCACCCGCACCAAATAGGTTAGGTTAGGTTAGAACTGTGACCAACCACGCGCGAGCCGAGCGAGCGAAGCGAGCGGTGCCGTGGCAGCGGCCGGCGAGCGCTGCACCCAAGTTGGTCGCAGTTACTTAGCTATTTAGTATTTTTATGACCATAAAAAAGAGATGCACAACAAAATCAAAGTGACATAAACGCCTCTACCGGTGGATAATCTAACTATTTTACGATATACTAATGTTTGGCCACATCATGAAGTAACATAACATAACATCACGCCTTGTTTCCCAGATGGGTTAGGCAGAGGTGTACCTATAGTACATCCACATTTCGCCAGTTATGTTTAAGTTCCATGTAATAGGGGGCGAGCCTATTGCCATCTATCGGGCACAAGCTACTGAGAAATTCCAGATAGAAAACCCAACAACGAAATAATCACAAAATAGTCGTGCGTTTGACTGTTCATATCGTCAAACGTTGAGTATGCAATGATCTAGCCAGACCACATCATGATGTGACTAGAAGTCGATGTTCTATTTCATGAAATACAACCATTTCATGAAATAGTCGAAGACTTCATGTCTCATGACAACAATTCTAAGATCTTAAAAGTATAAAAAAATATGACAAAAGAGCTTCAGCTCAGTATAATGTTAGTAGGCGTTGCACTAGGTACTCCTGACGCTGAACTTCAGCCGCAGCCCACGAGTGCGACACGCTCGAATGCGTTTTATAAAAGAAGCGAATCGTTCATTTTAGCTAAAAAGACGTCTTCTGGTGGATTTATTTTGTTTTTTATCTCATTATGCTGCACCGGTTGACGTCAATAAGTCAACGCCGGCTGTCCCTGAAACCAGCGCTGGGGCTCTGTCTCGCTATGTCTCGCTCCGTCTCGGTCGCAGCATTATGCTGAGCGATGGCTGTTTTTGCCGTGGATTTGACGCATATCTTCCCCCAACTTGTTATTTTCGTGTTCTTTCTTTGCATGACTTAGTTTACCACAAATAAACGTATTTTCTTTTTTTTTCTTCGTCGCCACATCAACCGATGCTAGCTCAAGATATTAATAAGCTAAAGAAATTAATAAGCTTCGACTTTCACTTGTTTTAACTCAATTAACTGAGCCCTTTCAAAACACATCGATAAGTTTTTTTTTTATATAATTCACAAAACTGATGTATAATCACAAATGCAATAAAACAGTTACAACACAATAGGTCTGATTGACATCTACTAGATGTAAATCTAACATGCATATTTTATGTTAAACACTTACTATTAAAAAAAAAAGATAAAGTTAAGCAAAACTTACAACATGTGAACTTTTACATATAAAACTAATGAAAAAGTTTTGGGAAAGAACAATTAAATATAAAAATAATTACACAATTACGACTCTAAGTTTAGTCCTAACTGAGGCTACAGAACCAGCAAAGATATATATTTCACCACGAATGGAGTTTCCAAGAAAAAGCATGCGGCAAATGGCTGAAAAATTACCTATATTAATTCGACTATGAGGCAGGACGAAAGTCCTTCGGTTAATTAAGCGGCTACTACTACGTGGAACACTAAATTTTACTTTTTCTAAAAGCTCGGGAGAATCTATTAAACCATTTACTAATTTATACAAGAACATGCAATCCAAAGATTTCCTACGTGCACTTAAAGATTTCATTTTATAATGACTCAGCCTAGAGTTATAAGAGTTCAGACTACGACATCTGTTATCTGAATAACTTAAGTGATATAGAAACCTTTTTTGAACCTGCTCTATTCGATCAGAGTGCACCTGATGATAAAACGGGTTCCATACCGTACTACAGTACTCCAGAATACTCCGAATAACGCTGTTGTAAATGGAAATAGTCAAAATTGGCTCTTTAAAAATTTTCATTACCCTGACGATGAAACCTGACAATTTAGATGCCCGACTTAATTTGGTCGTAATGAGTCCTAAAACTTAAACCACTATCCACTATAAGTTAATCTATACATACATATGTACCTACTGTTACATACAAATAAATAAAATTGAGGTGTCTGTTTGTAATGTCAAAAAAGCAGCTTTTTACTAAATGCATAGTAAAGTATATACGGTACTTAAAACAAAACAACATTTTTAAATTTTTTGTTTATCTGTCTGTTTGTTCCGGTTAATCTCCGAAACGGCTGGACCGATTTTGAAGGGACTTTCACTGGCAGATAGCTGATGTTATAAGGAGTAACTAAGGCTACTTTTATTTTAGAAAAAGAATTAGGGTTCCGCGCAAAAAAAATTAAAACCAAATTATAAACAAATAGCGCGGGCGGGCAATGCATCGCGGCGGGTCGGCGGACGAGAGAGTTTTATTAAAATGTGGCTGTTATTTCAGTATACCTATTGTATACCTTATGACTTCCACGCAAACGAAGACACGGGGCACAGCTAGTTCACAATAAAAATAAAAGTAAAACAATGCTTTATTGTATAAGAAAATCTTGTATATCGTCAACACAGAGCACGAAATCGCCGCGCCGGGCAGCGTCTAGAGATGGCAGTACAGTTACTAATAAAATTCATGGCGTCGAAAAAGCGTTAAGTGCACAACCTCTGTCACGGACCGCCTTCAAAGCCAACAGTTTCTAATACGTCATTTGTGTGTCGTAGTGCCAGTGATGGTGCCACGCTTGGTCGGTAAGGATAGTGTTGACAATGGCCATTGCGCCAGCGCCTCAACAGCGGCCGCTAAGGCGGCTCCGTGCTATGTGGTCGCCAATAACAGTCATAGGTATTATAACATTTAAGGAGTGAGAAATTGTGAGACAAAAGTCAAGTTTAGTGGGTAAAGCGATAGAAAGTGTTCTATAAATCCTATCCTACTATAATAATGTTATAAATGCGAAAGTTTGTGAGGATGGATGGAGGGATGTTTGTTACTTTTTCACGCAAAAACTACTGAACGAATTTGGATGACATTTGGCAGACAGATAGTTTATAACCTGTATTAAAATATAGGATAATTTTTATCCCGATATCCCAACGGATTCGAGACTTATGCGGACGAATCTGCGGGGCTCTGCTAGTGACACCATATTTGACAGCATATATCTCAGTGAAGTTTCTAAATTAAAGGTAACAGACGAATTGCTTCTTACATTAGTTAATTATATCGAGCCTTTTCAAGAAAAACATCGTAAGCGCCAAGAATCACAAAACTATTCTTTCTTCGTAACCTTTTAATTAGACAGTTGTACATCTTGTCGCCATTACTCTTAAATTTCATTTTAATTTTACACGACTTACGTTGTAAGAAATTATCACCGTAAATGAAAAACATCGTTAATTAGGAAAGAAAAACCCTTTTCTGTAAAAAGTGCAAATTGTCGCTTACTATGTTTTTCCTGAAAAGGCTCGATATTTTAAGTAAGTAAGCTAAAGTCGATTTGTCGATTTTTCGATCAAATATTATCAGGGCTTATTTTTTTGAAGTGAAAACTTCTTTAAGCGCGTTAAGCACTTTTTGGTAGGGGTAAAACTTACGGTTTCGCGATATGCGACATGCGACATGCTCCAGCGAGTTCAACGACTCAACGCTAGAGGGCGCTGGAACCAAATTACTCTATTTAACACGCTAATGTCTTTGAAATAGATGTCATATTCGCATGCAACTGTTAGTTTTAAACTTTCACTTCTGTCGACAGTCCTAATGAATGCCAATTTTTTATATGTCTTGTGTTTTTTCGTCAAAGTCGACAGTTGAGTAAATCTATCAGAAGCATGCTCCCGGGTCCTCGGTCCCCAAGTTGGGCGAAGTGTTGTTGGGTTTTTCCACGGAATAGGTGTTCCCATAGATATAATATTCCTGTGGGATTTTCCATTAGTAAATACCCCGTAGCAAATCTGGATTTGAACCCGGTTATTGGTAATAGGTTCGCCCTTATAACGTGGGACTTAAATATAATTGGCAAAATGTGGGTGTACTATAGATACATCTCTGACCTTTCGGAGAAAACAGGAGTGATATTATGTGTAATTATCTGTAGATATTATAAAACATCAACTCACCCTCAGTGGCTTCCCCAATGACACTTTAATTAAATAACATTGAAAAGCAGACCTATTTTAATTATAATTAAAGCTTAAGCTAATTACGTTTTAAAATTGACAATTTGTTTTTTAATTAAATTAATTTGCCTTTGATGTTTTTAAGCTTATCGTGGTAACTATTAAATTGCTCTTTTTATATTATTAACTAGATTCTGTCCGCGACTTCGTTCGCGTGGAAGTCCTAATACACCACAAGATACTAAAACACCAGACACGTTTTTATAAAACTTCTCTGTATACTACGTCTGTAGTTTTGGTCTCAGCAGCCAAAATATGAAGAGAGTCAGGACTAGTGACGCGGGAGCAAGCGCCGTACAGCTGTCCGTGTGAGAAGCAGCTCATCCTGAGGCCTACACCCGCAGCCTTCAGTAGCAATTTCCCATTGCTTGCGAAGTTTTTCGTTTAAATAGTGAATTAAGGAGCGCCTGCGTTCATATGTGAGTTCTACCTAATGGTACAACACTGATGCATACTTACAGATTATTCCTGACGAACAGCTATCACTAAAATAAAATATAACAGTAGATTGTAAACACACAGGATTTCTCATTAACTAATCTAACCTAACCATAGATATTTATTTTTCTTCTAACCAAAGATGACAGAAGAGGCACAAACTTTATGTTTTTCTGTGTACGTTCTACAAACTTTCATAAATATATTAATTTAACAAAATGTAAAAAAAGAAGCACATTTAATATCAATTGTTCGGAATCGAAATTTGGTTTGCAAAGTAGTCGTCGAAACTTTAAGCTATTTTCTTTGTTGAAAGTTGACTAAAATAGTCGTTCTTATAATTGTTTGCTAAGCTCTTCAAATATATAGCAGGAAGATAATAATTAAAAAGGATAAATCTGTAACTATCTGCTATATTCGTTCCCTACACAGCCCAGTGACGTAATGGATTAATTCGACTGACTGTTATCATATACTGGTGTATTGTCTTTTCTCTCATCTGTCTCATTTCCTACGAAATGTATGGAAAGTTTCTTTGCGATTTCTGACTTTTCTAGTAGTCAAGCCTCAGTTGGTCCGCTAGAGCTTTATGATCCGTTTATGAAACAGGATCGATTAACATCAAAAAAAGTTTTTATCAAGGTTGCCCATTTTTTTGCTGACTGTATTTTTTTTTCAAAATCTCTGAATGCAGATCAAAATGTTTCAAAAAGTTAAAAACCGTTATCTTGTATGGACAGCGGTTAAGCTACCTGCTCTTATTGCCCCATCTTAAAAATCCACCCTGTATATATTGTCATGATTGACTGCTTAGCTCCATAAAGGTAATAACGTGTTGACAATCATTAATTAAAAGGTTAAATCTAACTATATGCAAATATTCTAAAATCTTTTGGCTCGTCTTTTTTCAGTTTTCAGTAAACTATAGAGGAATACGAACAAATTATAATATTGCTCATCTCCCATAGCAAATAGCGTGATAATTTATAGTCTATGACTGATCAGACTTATAGGGAATATCTATGCAAAATTTGATCAAAATCTATCCGGTAATATTTGCGTGATGCTGGAACATATGTACATTCATATAAACAGACAAAAATTCTAAAAACTATATTTTCGACATTAGAATCTTTCCCAGACCTCGTAACAATTACTTATTTTTTCAAAAATATTCAATGTACAGTTTTGACTTCGCTACGATTTTATTGTATGTATAGATTATGGTTTGTAATAAAATTACATTAAGGGGAAAGCGCTAAGGTAGCCCGCGAAATTAAAATTTTCTTACGATTTTTGCAATTTGCAGGTCAGTATTAAGTTGTATGTTGATTAAAATATGATTTAAAAAAAAAGAAAATCATGAAATCATCATCATCTGAAAATCAGCGCTTTGCTGTGGATCCCTCATAGCACAGCATCAAGCTGAGTGGAAGCCTTCTTGTCATAGTCATGACGTGCAACTGCCGACTATTTTCTGTTTTGAGCTCCTGATTATAATGTGGATCTATTTTTTTATTTTTCTGATTATTCTTATCGTTTTGTATGCACGTGTTTCTGTGACAAATCAACCTATGTTTCTTTCTTCTTTCTTTCTTTCTATTCATGACCATAACAAATATTCTATAAATACAGAATTATAATCATTAAAGTACAACAACATACAACTCTCTAAGACCAAGTAATCCTATTGAATGACTATTTCATGAAATTTTAACATTTGAGGATTATACTAACTTGAAATGTGGGTGTGGTGTACTATAGGTACACCTCTACCTATCCCGTCGGGGAATACAGGCGTGATGTTGTGTTAAATTTGTTATCAATGCTGCAACGTGTTTTGGCGACTGCAAAGTGTTAAAGAAAGAACAAAGAAATAAAATAAATTTATTTGAAACAGGTTAAAAAATAGCTGATCGGTGATATTCAAAGTATGCCATGTCTGCTAAGGACCCAAGGAGTACTTTTTCTTAAAGCGTGAAAGCGGGAAGCGGGGCGGGTTTTTCCAGTGTGAAAACGGGATGATCAATGCTTGTTCCTTCTCTGTGTGAAAATGGCTGAACTGCATGATGCTGATCCATGCGTCATGTTCGTGAACGGGCGCCGTCAGTTGGGACTGGTCAACTCTTAGCTGCCACGGCTTATTTTTAATTATTAATTAATGTAGGTACTCTGAGGTTCTCACGTACAGTGTGCCGCTTTAATGATTAAAAAAAAAAACTCTGTACATAAAAAAATGGCGGCATTAACACACGTATATAAATCAATCTTATAATATGATTTATTGATTTATTTACTATTTTCTAAAGTATCATCTTGAAGCAACCTGTACTTAAAGCACAGAGGTCATTTGCCGGGGTCACGGATCATAACGTCGCATCAATGACGTGCAAAGAGTAGGCGAATTGAAGGAAAGAGAGAGCTTTATTATTTAGTTTGTTTGAAAATTTTAATTTTTCAATTTACGATTTATTTTATCTTATTACAATTTTTATGATTACTGGCCACTAGCCCTACCCACCGACCGTGTGGCAAAGTAATATCGCCATTGTAGTGGCACGTTGTATATAATTTCAACATGAATAATGTTTATAATATTTTGATTTAGAAAAGAATCCGACGAGCTGATAACCTCCTCCTTTTTTGAAGTCGGTTAAAAAGTGTCCACGGAGTTTCTTGTCCTTTCTTCTCCAGAGGAACATACCAAACTTTGGAACGGCAACTGGCTTCATCTTTCTGACTGACCGACTCCTTGACAATTCGAAATAAACAGAAATAATTGCATTGAGTTTGTAGTTTGAACATTGGGCCTAATTACAGACTTTCAATCTTCGACATTTAAGTTCATACAATAAAATAATACGGATCATGCACATTCAAGTTACTAACATGACTCATATCCGGTCGAAACCTTAGAATTTATTCAATTAGATGCATGTTTTAATTTCTCACAGTAATCTTTAGCTGTATTCCCACGGTATTAGCATATAGGCGTCTCATAAAAGGAGTGAAATATCAAAATAGATTCTAATGTTAGAATAGGAATCGTAGTTGGTTTCGAGTAAAACCAGTAGGTACTTAGGTCATAATAGGTACGAATTAGCAGAACTGGTTAACGCGTTTGTTAAAGGTTGTGACGACCGGTGCTTTAAATAGTATGTACTGGGATGCTATTACAATTATGAGGAAGTCTGTACAGTATTACAGCTAACTTTTGCCCACTGCTTCGCTCGCGCGGAGGTAGGAAATTACCCCACAAATTCGTACTAACGGAATAGAAAGTATCCTATCTCCTAACCCAGAGGTTCCCAGACTTTTTTTCTCATAGACCACTTTCAAAATTTAGCTGGTTCCGGTGGACCCCCTGCAGCTACATTTCTACCATATTCCCAAAACTCGACAAAAAATGTGAAGATTAGATCTAACTATGGAAATTGCGTTGGCTGCGTTGACCCCTGGGGTCCATCTGGACCACTTTGGGAACTAAGGTCTTAACCTATGTCATGATCTACCTCTGTGCCAAAAGTTACTTACACATTTTTATAATATTAAGTATGGATTTGCGACATGCACAGGAAATACAACAATAAAAAGAACATTAAAACAGAACATATAGTGTGTATATATACATATATAAATTCGGTCTTGTTTTTGTCAACAAATTGACATTAATTTAATTAGTATTTTCGCCTTAAATAAATATTAAAATACATTTTAATATTAACTACTTACACCAAGTACTAAATCAAATAAAACTAACTATTTAAAATTAAATAAGGAATTTTTTTACGTTAAAAGTTGGCTGATGGCACTAAGGGGTTTTGATGAGTGGTCATCCTTACATACAAAGTGGAATCTATTTATTTATTAACAATAAAGCTGAAGAGTTTGTTTGTTTGTTTGAACGCGATAATCTCTGGAACTACCAGCCGAATTTGAAAAATTCTTTTTGCATTTGATAGTTCAATTCGTGAGAAAATCTATATTATGCTACTTACCATCACGCTAGGACCTTTAGGGCCGAGCAAAAAGAAATAAGTCAGAAAGAACTCTAAGTAAGAACGAGGTAATACATAGTGCGGGCGGGAAATGTGGCTATTAATTTAGTATATATCTTTCGGACCTTCATGTGAGCGAAGTCGCGGGCAGAAGCCAGTCTATAATATCTTTCAAACCGGAATTCAGAAAATATATAGATACTCTTTGCTAAGGATGGGACAAAGCGTACATTACCAGATTCTTTATAGTATTTTGTTGTAGGAAAAGATGCACGTTAACCCACACACACACACACACAAACACATCTCACACATACACACACCCCCACACACATCACATGTACTGTACTCATGGTAACTGTTTGCGCGTCACTTTACCCCTTTATTTTATTTTTATTTATTTATGGTATTTGGGAAAAACAAACAATTGTACAATGTATGTTATAATAAAATATGGTAAGGGCAAATGTACAATCCATAACGTTTCCACTGATGGCAATCGCGAAAGAAAAATCTGCTGCTCCCTACATTTTAATGAGTTATGCGAACATAAATGTAGGTACTGATGATGGTACAATGAGCAAGAGATTTCATGTATGAATAGATAGACCGTATATTATATACCTAGATTGGACCTTTATAAATGTCACCTACACTGCTTACCCCAATTTTGACAAGTTACAGATGCAAGTATCGAATAATAGAATGTTTCTCACTATTAGTTAAAATGTTAATAAAGTAGACACAGAGATAATGTGATGTGGTGAAATAAAAAAATAGTTCGGAGTCGCGTCCGGTCTGCGATGCACTTAGGGATCGTGTTATGTTAGAGGCAAGAAATTAAATAAAGTGGTGATTAATTTATATGGTTTAGGTGGTGGTGGTGGTTAATTTAAGTGGTGCACAAATGGTAGCCAAGGTCAAATGGAAAAGTTGAGTCGTTGAGCTCCTTAACTTTTATGTTGAGCTGTACGATTACTGACAGATGCTTGCACTGACTGGACAGGTCCACTCAATCTGTGTGGTTCTTTCCTCAAAAGACCATTTCATACACCAACCTACATAGTCTTCACATGATCTGACCAAAATTATGTCTGGACTTTAAAAGAGACTGTGACCTCTGAGTTTGTTTCGGCCTTTTTTCTCAGAATAGTCAGATAGGAAACGCCGGCCTCATCTAGTTTAAAAAAAATATTTGACGTGTAAAAGTGTTTGTATAAACCTACTTACAGAAATAAAATCATTTATCATTTATCAAAGGTGACGGATTACTGATCAATGTTGGAGAGTGAAAAGAATATTTGCCTAAATCTAAAACATAGTTTTCTCAGTGTCAGCGACAGTGTGCAAATAGCACAAGCTTAATCAGCCTATAATGTTCCCACTCCTGGGACACAGGCCTCCTCTCTGTGAGAGAGGACGGGCCGTATTCCATCACGAATTTTTTGATGCTAGAACATGCCGGATTCCTCTCGATCCTTCACCCTTTTTTAGCTGTTGAAGACTTTTTAGCCCACGTAATTATTAATAACACAAAAGAAGATTAATTTTTGTAACAGATATATTTTGACAAAATTTGACATCATCATCCATTAATTAATGATGACTGGTGAACTGCTGGACATAGGCCTCTCCAATTGCACGCCATTCAGCTCAATTCTCGTCAACTCTCATCCAGCTGCTACTAGCCACCCTGCGAAGATCGTCGCTCCATCTATCCCGAGGGCGTCCTACTTTTCGTAATACTTTAACAAAATTCAACAATATTAATTTCTGGATTTGTTTTTTTTTTCATCCAAACCAATAATATTATCTTGCAACTGGATCACCGCAATGAGCGTTGTGTAATTGCTATAGACAACTTTATCCAATCACTTCGTAGACTTTCCTCAAGATGTCTTCCTTCCTTCAACCCAGTTTATGATTACTAAATTCAGAAAATATGACATTAAAGTCACTTGGTTTGTGATAAATTAAAGTGCCTTAACTTCCTCGGGACTCCACGACATCGTACCTTATACAAAAGAAATATTACTTCAGACAACCCACCTAAAAACTTATCTAGCCTTCCCTAACCAACTTAAGAATCCCACAAAACATTAGAGAAACATTTTTTCTCCATTGTTCTTGAATGTTTGACAAGCCGAACTGCTAGTCACGTCGAAGATAGCTTGCCAAAACAAAATAGACAGGCACAGAAGGACAGCTCTATACAACGAGCGAAACCGCACGCACACATATACACGCTTCACGTACGAGTGCCAGCGCACTCGCGACGGGCATTTGTTTGAGATACTTTGACTGGCTTTTGATTGATTGTGAATAACAGCCGCACGAGTCGATAACAACAGCCGAACGTATCAATTGAAGGTTAAGCAACGCTTGCCAAGGTGGGTCCATTGATCATCTATTACATATCGAGAACTCTCCGTGCCTCGGTAAGCACTTTTTCCGTTGGTCCCGGCTGTAATTTCATCTTTGACAGTCGTTACGGGTAGTCAGAAGCCCGAAAGTCTTACCAAGAGGTATCGTGTTACCCAGTTACTGAATTGTGGAGGTCAATTAGGCAGACGCTCCATGTAAAACACTGGTATTGAGCTGCATCCGGTAAGACTGTAAGCTGACTCCATCATAGTTGGGAAAAGGCTAGGCAGATGATGACTTTTTTACTGTGTATGTGTGCGTGCCCCTGTGTTCGCTTGTTGTATGAAGCTGGCCTTTTGTACCTATCTATTCTGTGGCTTGCTAAAACAAAAACGGTAATGACTTGCGGTAGGACCAAAATTGAAGAGGCGTGGAATATTTAAGTTTTACTTTTTAGGGGCTTAGTAAAGTAAATTGTAGATAGTGTTTGGAAACTTGAGGACTTAAGAAACTTGCAAATCATTGATAAATTTTGTGGTATTTTTTGTTGTAATTAAACTGTTATTTTGTGGCAAAAAGAAGTCCTGACATTATTGTAACGGCCGGCCGTTAGAAGACGCATGTTGAAAAGTAGAAAAAGAGGGTAGTTTCAAGTTTTTACACTTATGAGACTTTTAAACTAATATCTCAAAGATTGCGAACCAAACGGCAAGCTGATCATTTTGGTAATGCTAGTACGCCTACTTTTTATTAGCTGGAGTAATCATTTCCAATCAAGCTAGCTGCTGCATCAACCTCTTTTTTTATTCATTTATTTACTTATATTTACAATTTGCACACACATACAAGTTATCAGTCAATAGTACTAGTTACACATAAACATAAAATTAGGTTAAATTACATAAAACTAAACAAAGATGAATTTAAATTAAATTAAAACTAAGTTCCCATGGCCTCCCTTTGGCTCCATCATCAGACTCTGGATATCATCTAGGACCAGAGTCCATGTCAAGACGAGCCCAAAAGAGAATCAAACGAGCCCTAATTCGATGGGGTTGCTTCGTTCTATTAGAGAATTCCCTTGACCACCTTCCAGTTCCATCGTCAGATCAGCTCTATGCCATAATAATATTGTATTGTCAACCGATTTATGTACGCATACAAAATTTCAGCTCAATCGGAAACCGGGAAATGGGTCAAATTTAACTTGCAAGATTTCATCATGTCAGACAGACAGACACTGGGACAGGTGAAACTAAATAAAAGCTTGTAATTAGATATAATTAGACTTTCGGGCTTCTGACGACCCGTAAGAACTGTCAAAGATCCATGAATGACAGCCGAGACCAACGGCTTAACGTGCTTTCCGAGGCACGGAGGAGTCTTGGTATGTAAAGATGGTCACTCATCCACGGAACAACCGCAGCAAGCGTAGCTTACCCTGATCGATCGAACCATGCAGCTGTTATTACTTAGCCACAGGCCCCTCATCCCCGCGTCGTCATTAGTTTATAAATCAAATGAGTTTACAGAGTTAACAAAGCTATAAAATTCGTTAATGAGTTACAAAATTCATTTACTTAATAATCTTACAGAAACTAGGATTATTCTTTCTGATCTCCATTCTAAATAATTTATAATGTTCCTGCCTGCCTCCATCTCGCATAACCCGGCCCAAGCCAGCCTAAACCGGTTTGGCTATAAAAAGCGACAGTAACAGGTCGTCAGCCGCAGGTGCATCGCGACCGGACAGATGTGAGCCTGGGGTAGGCAGACTTAGAGGTAGGGCAAACTGAGAAGTTACTAAGTTGGGTTTTGGCTAAAGTGCGTTACGAAATTTGAAGGTTCGACTATACGTTGTTTGAGTATTAACATTTTGAGATGAATTTATTATTTATTTATTTAAAGTTCTCGCACATAAAAAAGTACAAAGGTGGACTTAATGCCTAAGGCATTTTCTACCAGTCAACCAAGGGTGGTGATGGCAGGTGCTCTGTTTGAGGGGTACAATGAAAAAAAAATTATAATTAATTATAAATAAAATAGATATGTCCATAGGTTCATCCCAATGTCCTTGTTTTCTTAATTTTAATAACTATAAACCGTGTGCAAATATAGATCGTAGAAAGCAACACAATTTACTATCATTACTAGCAGCATCCCGCGGTTTCACCCGCATAATTCTCGATCCTGTAGGGATATCGGGATAAAAAATAGCCTATATGTCAATCCAGGCTATAAACTATTTGTGTGCCAAATTTCATTTCACAAACTTTCCCGTTTATAATATTTATTATTAGTAGGACAGTAAGAAGTAGGATAGGTTATCCTCATTAATTAGACTATAGGTAGTTATAGTATTATAAGATTTATTTTTTATTTTTGGTTTGGTGCTCAGATAAGCAGTCGTTCCATGTAAAATACTGGTATTCAAATGCATGCGGTTAGACTGGAAGCTGACCCTGACATAGTTGGGAAAAGACTATGCTGATGATGAGGTACCTACTCGAGCTAAAGGTAATAAGTTTTCCATAGAAAACATAATTAATAAACAGGTTATACAGACTGTTTAAAAGGGGCGTTCAGAAAGTTGGCAACGCCGCAAATAACTGTCAAATATTTACCTTTTTTACCCGACTCGCCCAGAAGGAGGGTAATGTTTTTCGAGAGTGTGTATGTATGTATGTATGTATGTCTATTTCTTTGGCACGCTCTGTAGCCAAAACGGCTTGATGGAATGAGGTGTCGTTAGATTCGTCTTAACTGTGGAAGTGACATAGACCTTAAAATATTTATATATTGCATCTGCAAATATATTTTTAAAAAAATATGTTGAAATAAAGCAAATTATTTACCACTAACCTGAAATACAGTATAACTTTTATGCGTCAAAACCAAAGTTTAATAGATAATAATGTTTTTTTTTTTCTCTTTTCAGTTATGAGTTTTTCCAACCGGGATTTTTGTTTTTTTTTTATTTATTAATTTGTCAATATTGCTAAATGGAATTATGAAATATCGCTTAGTAATATTGACAAATGAATTAAAAGTTGCTAACTTTCTGGATGCACCCTCTTAAGTTTATGTTGATGTAAAACCTTCAAATATAAAAACTAGTACCTAACAGCAGTATCTAGCCAAGTAACATTGTAGCCGATGCTCAAAATGTCTTAAATTCTTGTTTGACCACAACAAAATTCAATTTTGATATACCTGTATTGAGTCCGGAAGAGATGATCGATAATAACGTTAAGATATATTCGGCCCTTAATGAAGAGACAGGAAGAGGCCCGTATATAGAGAGGTTTCTTTTAGAAAGTGCGAATATGTACTTATGAAAAGGTTCTTGTATAATGTTGACGCATGTATAGGCATAGACACAGTTTATACAGGGTTATTTTAAATTGGCTAGCTAAACTCCGCAGACGCGATGGGTATCTATATGTAACCGCGATAAAATAATAAATAAAAAGATTTCATGTTTTTTTTTGGGAGGTCAGCGTACATAAGTAGATATGGTCGTATAAAGCAGGGTCTGCTGCGCCAAGTTTTCGTGTTTTACAACCATTGTTTCTTAACCGAAAGGGGGCGTGGCCTAACCTTTTTTTTCAGCAAAAACACAATACTTATCGTGTTTACCGCGACGAACGGATAAACTCCCCCGCGTTCGCCTGCGGGGGGGGGGGGGGGTGAAGACACTCATTTCGTGTTATTATTTATTTATAGTTAATCAAAACGGTACAACACCAATTACATTAATTAACATAGAAACATAAAAATACGAAACGCGATGCGCGTGTTGGTGCTCTGGGAGCCAACTCCGAAGCGTAAATCCAAGTATCGGCCGAATGTTCGGAAGCTTTCTACTACACTTCATTTTGACGTTTGGTCGGATCCGAACCGACCGAACGAAGTAGAAAAAAGTGTAGTAGAAAACTTCCGAACATTTGATTCGACCGATACTTCGGATTAGGCCCCCTGTGCTCTCCAGACAAAGACGTATCGTAATTTTTTAAAGTTTTAAGTGTGTGATAGCTCTTTAAAATCGCATTCTGAACATCGATTGATTGTATTTTTTATACCGAACATGTTATCAATTTTCAGTTTTTGATAAATATTGAACGAACGCGGTCGCACGCGACATCTATTTCTATTATTTATTAATTGTAGAATTATATCTACTATTACTAGAGTAAATTATGCGGCCCACCCAAATGTCCTTTCTTTGGTATTGTTCGTCGAATCGTTGAGCTCCTTAACTTTTAAGTTGAGTTGTGCGATTACTGACAGATGCTTGCACTGACTGGACAGGTCCACTCATTCTGTGTGCTTCTTTCCTCAAAAGACCATTACAGACGTCAATCTACATGGTCTTCACATGATCTGACCAAGATTATGTCTGGACTTTAAAAGAGACTGTGACCTATGAGTTTGTTTCGGCGTTTCTTCTCAGATAGGAAACGCCGGCCTCATCTAGTTTAAAAAAAAATGTTTGACGTGTAAAAGTGTTTGTATAAACCTACTTACAGAAATAAAATCATTTATCATTTAGAACAGCAGACACGTCTTCCTCATCGGAACTCAGTATTAAAAAGAGATTTTCTAACAAATACATTGTGTACTAAAAACACGCAGCGAACTAGCTGTTTTGCTAACATGTTTTGATAATATATTTTGTTAGAAAATAGCGCAATGGACCCGGCTTTATACCTTCAGATCGATACCTCTTGACACTTTTACAACAACCAACACTATCAACTCTCCCAGCTACAATTCTACAAACAGACACACAACAGGTTTCCGTTCCACCTCCCGAGTAACCGACGTCTCATAGTCCATAGATAAATATAGACTGTTCACTCTCAGGAACTCGACGTGTGTGTGTAATAGCCTTTCTATTTAATATAGGGTGTGTAAGGAAAGGTAATATAAGGTTATCGTGGACAGGATATAAAGGAATACCGTAGGTTTTTGCTAATATACGTAGCGGTAAAGAGGGAATTGAATTTCCCGGTAATTTGTTAGTTGTTCAAGACACGAGTGAATAGGTTACTCCGAGGCAAACGGGAACCATTGTTCATTGTTTACTATCAGATGAGATTTCATGAGAGTGATGTAACTATGTGCTAAATAGTGCTTCAGTGTGTCATTCTTTCAGTTTAAAAAAAAAAAAAATATTTGAGATAGGTTTGCTCTCGACTCTAGTCTAGGTCAGAGATGACAGAGACAAAGTCGACGATGGAGCGAGCTTACCCAGAAGAAGCCTGTTCACTCTCACTTTGAATAGATCGGGGTTGTATGCGTTCGGAAACACAGACGCAGGCAGAGAGTTCCACTCCTTTGCTGTGTGCATCACAAAAGACATTTGGAAACGTTTAGTGCGAATTGGTGGAATAGCAACTAGGTAGGGATGGTAACCTGCAGTGCGTCTAGATGTCCGATGGTAGAAGGGGGCAGGCGGAATGAGGTCGTGGAGTTCTTGGGCACAACTCACTGAAGTACAATTTGTAGAAGACCGACAAGCAGGCAACCTTGCGGCGATGAGCCAAACTGTGAAGCTTGGCATCCACCAGTCTTACGTCGCCAATGAGCCTCTTAGCTCTGCGTTCCACCGAGTCAAGCGCGGCAAGTTGGTATTTAGCTGAGCCATCCCAAAGGTGGCTGCAATACTCCATGCAGGATCGGACTTGCGCTTTGTAGAGTGTGTGTTTCATACCCAATGCCTTAATTTCAGGTCGCTAACTAAGGATTGCATTTATTTCCGTGCATTGTTTATTTATTGAAGGGTTGAGCAGAGATGTACCTATAGTATATCGCCAGTTATGTTTGAGTCTTGTAATAGGGGGCGAACCTATTGCCATCAACCGGGCACAAATCCAGACTCCGGGCTGCTATTGAGAAATTCCAGATGGAAAAACCCAATAACACTTTGTCCGACCCGGGAATCAAACCCAGGACCTCATACTCAGCAGTAGTGGTTGCGACCACCAGAACAACGAGGCAGTTAAAACCACTTATAATAATATAATTATTAAATAATGTTAGGCTTGTAATGGAGTATTTACAAGTAATTTATCAATCTGACTGATTACTTAGCAGTAGCGCAGCTACAATTATCGTTAGAGGTAAGCCGAAGAAAAATTTGTTCTGTTCTTATAAACTCTAGATAACATCAAAATGAATTAACTCAAAAATTCATTGCTTTATTTTTTTAATTTAACGCCATCTATGGTCAAGTCGCTATCACTAAACCAACAGAATATTTTACCATTTTTTATAAAATTACCGATTACAGTTTTATATCTGAAAAACATTATATTACAAAAATATTCTAATGTTATAACGAATAAAATGCAAAAGAGCGGGTGAAAACGAAATTCCCATGAATTTATGTGTCAAGAAATCAACATTAACAAATAACATTATTATAGAAAATTAAAAGAATGAAAATACATTTATCTGCGGTAAACATGACGAAAACAAAGAAAAAACACAAATAAGAACAATCATTTATTCTATCTCGTTCTCGCCTACATACTTGTCTATTTATGTCCCTGTCATAACTGGCTGTAGTTCGGCTTCCCCGGGGACCTATGACGCGGTGCTGCAGGACATGAAAGCACGTGTGTCCGTACCGACGAATTTAATACCGCATACTAACATACGAAGGCCGGCTTATTTTGACGCTGATGTTATCGGACACTTTGTTTAGACAAAAAAATTTAGGCATTTTTGTAATGTTATTAGTCTTATGATGTATTAAACTGGTATTAAATATCTGTAATGTGATGGATATGATACACAGTTATATACACACACAGGTGTACCATTATTCCAGCCGGGGTCGCGGGATGTTCGAAAGAGTTACCGTGTCCCCGGCACAGGCAATTGAAGGAACACGGATGGGTTTTAATCAGTAAAAGTCTGACACGCCCTCCCGCTCCGCCCAGAGCGGGAGAAGTCATTTGATGATTTCCCATCCAAAAAAAAAGGTGTACCATTATTATTTGGCGATAGTAGACACTAAGAAGAGTGGTTGTTTCGAAGGGAAGTCGATAAGAATCGGGTTGTATGAACGCTGCGCCACTATTACTTAGATGAATATTGATCTCTCTCTCTCTCTCTCGTTGTAGAATCGTTCTAGATCACCTACTTACAACTTATTATAGAAAAATATCGTAAGAAAAATGTTGTGAGGAAAGTTTAGAGTATGAATGTGAATGGCTATAAGAGTAAGGGAAGACCAAAGAAACGATGAATTGACTGTGTGGAAGATGATATGACTAGAAAGGGGGTGACTACCGAGATGACGACTAATACAGAAGTGTCGAATGAAAAGACATGTTGCACCGACACCAAATAAATTGGGATAAGGACAGGAGAATGATGATGATGATCACCTTAAGGAGGTCCAGATTGAATGACAACAAACTTATACCCCAAACTTGAATGTAAGTACCACTTTTTAATAAAACATTCCTCCAAACTTCAAACATTACAATTACAAATCAACGAACCATCCCTATTAACAGGACTGTCACTCAAAACTTTAGTTGTCACCCAACACCTGTACCCAATTATGCTAACTATCCATCCGAACACCAATATCCGGTTGTAATCCACATTAAACCAGTTTAATGCAGTTCCAACCGGTTAAGTGGTGTTCCCCCGGGTGTTTTCGATAAGCGAACTACCCGTAAAATGATTATTAGTTGAATTATTACCTTTTAATGGAACTAACTGCAAGGTTTAGGACAATAATAATAATAAATTAATTGTTTATACTATTATTTGAATGGTCGGGATTATTATAATGGCTGTTTCGGTTACACAGGCCGGGAATTGTGGAGGATTAATAAATTATTATAGCGTTTTAGTTCATTGCGAATTAATCCGTAGATTAAGTCATACTTCATTAACAACCGAAAATACTGGTTTACCTTTGTTTTTTATAAACTCCAACTGAAAGCTTTTATTTCAATTAAACCATTCCCAGACACTTTTGAATTGTCAAGGATATCATTTATTGTAGTCTCACGTTTGATCTCTTTGTTACCTATAAATGGGCACCGCGATGGTGCGGTCGAGATTTCAATGACCGACGAATCTATTCACTCAAGACTTGAAGACTCCCAGGTTATAGCTATCGCGAAACGCACTCGGGACTTCGGAAAGGAGTTTAAAAATCAATCAGTAAACAACTCGATAAGGAAACGTACGTCTGTGGATGCCAATTTGTAGTGGTACGAATTGAGTGCTTTGATTTGATTATTATAAATATCTGAATCCAAAATTCTAATTTTAAACTTCGTTCAAGATAATTTTTATTTGACAAGGTAAATGTTATAACCTCAATAATTATCGTCGATGAATTTCCAACTACAATAGAAACAGTGGGATAAACCGCTCTGCAGGTTGTTACGGAATAACCTCATTATACGTCCACCAATACTGCTGAGCGTGCCGGCCTGCTGGCTGTGGGGGAGTGGGAGTCGGGCCTCTGGCTTCAGGCGCTACCGTCACCCAACATAGGCACTATGCTGGGTGACACCACTTTCCGGCTCGCTACAAGTCTGCATCTGGGCGCTCCTTGCGGGGTTCCTCATCGCTGTCAGTGCGGTGAAGCAGTCGACGGCCTCGGACACCATGGCCTTTCCTGCAGCAAGAGCGCTGGTCGGTTGGCACGGCACGCCCGTATTAATGATATCATACGTCGGTGCCAATTATCAAGAACCCAATGGCTTGGTACGAAACGATGGGAAGAGGCCAGATGGAATGACCATAATGCCTTGAAAGTTGGGTAGATCTTTGGTGGGATGCAACCCTCGCGCCATCTCATCTTCCTAGCACGGCGGGCTGTGCTGGGGCGGCTGCTGCAGGTGCAGAAAACCTCAAACGGCGCAAATATAACAACCTTATTGGGAACTATATATTTGAGCCGTTTGGGGTTGAAACACTAGGGCCGTGGGGTCCGAGTGCTCATCGAGTATTTCGGGACATCGCCAAGTGGTTGGTCGACTGATTTTTAGGTCAAAGAATCAGCATTGCCATCCAACGTGGCAACGCTGCCAGCTTTTTGGGCACTTTTCCCACTGACAGCGATACGGACGAATTTTTTGATACCCAATGAGCTCTTCCTTTTTTTCTACTTTATATACTTGTACATAATAATTATAATATATATAACAGCGTTAGATTGTATATTGTATTTTAGATTTTTATGTATGTTACAATATTATAATAAATAAATTACAACATATTAAACAATGAATTTTTTTTTTTTTGTAAACTGGTGAGATATAAAATTGAAACCTTCTAAATACAGATGAATATGTTACTAATTCCCTTTAGTGAATGATTACGCAAGAATTTAACCTGATCAGGATTTGTTTACATTTTCATAAGATATTATTGGAACAGACTATAGACTACAATAGCCGGTACTGATGCACTAACTGGAGTGATCTCGCGCTTTGAGCGGGATGTGCTCTAAAAGATCCACTCAACGGGAAATTAGTCTGTCATCAAATGGACAAAGTCACTTCGTTTATAGTCATGTATCAAGACTTAGCAATTTAGCAGGATATTTCCTAGGCTTGACAGTTTAGTAAAAAGAAGTACTGTTTATTCAAACCAGTCATGGCAGTCACCATCATGACAGGTTTGAGCAAGATGTTAATATGATTCATAATCAGCCTATAATGTACCCACTGCTGGGATACAGGCCTCCTCTCAGTGAGAGGGAGTGGGCTGTAATCCACCACGCGGGCTAAGTGGGGGTTGGTAGATGTCACATGTTTTCGAATTTTTAGTTCTAGGACATGCCGGTTTCCTCGCGATGTTTCCCTTCACCGTTTTGCGAGTAGTGGTGATGACATTATTTATACAAAGTAAAGTGTCTGCTTAGGTTCAAACCTGCGACCCACAACTCGTTAGTCGCGGCGGTTACCACTGAGCCACCACTGCTCTAATATGATTAAATAAAGTAATTTATTTATAAATGTTGCTTAAAGTTAAGTAATGATTAACGCCTGCTAAATCATACGTTTTTTGACGTTGAAACATCTCTTAGCGTTATTTAAGCAACGTTTATGAATAAACCCAAAAATACCCAGTTAAGGAAACTGTCTTATTAATGGAAATTAATATTAATGCCATCAACTTTGCCAAAGGCCTTTTCCGTGTTTATTAGAATCAAAATATTCATCATTAAATATTCGTCAAACAAACCAATTAAATCAAATACCGAAAACGCTCAGGGCACGGCCATCAATCAATCAACTACGCATTCGAATTATAACTGCCTTCTAAAATAATATTTGTAGTATAAATAATAATCTTCCATCTTCACCAATATAAGTATTATAATGAGCGTGATAATCTCTCCCATAATCTACAATGATATAATTTAAAGGTACAAAGTAATTAACATTTAATTCCGTACCTTTCTTCGCCGGTTCGGGGCGGACGTAACAGGATCTAACCAGTTACGACCGGTCATAATCCGGTTATAACTGGCTAATTATCTGAGGGCAAATAGGAGGGAATTGAAAAATGTTGTAGGACTAAGGGAATTTATTATATATTAACGTTGTAGCTATTTATGTGGGTAAGTAGGTACCTAGTAACATTGTATTGATTTTGCCTAAGACTGTCCGTGTGGATAAAGTAAACAGAGAATCAGATTCGGTCATTAGGAAATTCTTACATGTATGCCCGCAATAGGCTCGCCCCCTAAATAAACATGAGATTTATATCAAACTAGCTGTTGCTCGCGACTTCGCCCGCGTGGATGTCAATACTTCCCTATATGAATCGGATTTTGTTCACAATTCTATGGATTAAATTTTTTTGCGCGGAACCCTTATTCTTTTTCAAAAGTAAAAGCAGCCTAAGTTACTCCTTATAACATCAACTTAACTGCCAGTGAAAGTCGCAACAAAATCGATTCTGCCATTTCGGAGATTAGCCGGATCAAACAGATAGACAAAATTACAAATTACAAACAGACACTTCAATATTTATTTGTATATACATACAATATAAGTATTATAGAGTATCTAGAAAACATCATGAGATAAGTTTACTTACGCCTCTGCTTACTCCTTCGGTGAATAAGTACAGGCGCTATGTAAAAATGACGAAAGACTATGTCTTTGAAGACTATGAGTACCTATACATACCTCCATGATTTTTTTTTTATGTTAATTTCCTCTAGAATTTTCAATGGACCAGTGAGGCATTTCAAAATGTTAGTAGCCAAAGAACAGTGATGGCCTAGTCTTAACGACCCTTACTTACAAGATGTAAGTCTTAGGTTCAAACCCAACAACATGCACTTTGAGAAATTTATTTCATCACCACTACTCTCAAAACAGTGAGGATTAATTCCTTTGGCAAAGAGATGGCCTGAGAGCCATCAGTGGGAGAGAAAATTGATTGTAAAACCACTTTTACACGTCAAAATAAATAATAATACCTAGTCTTGCCATAAATACTGAAACAAAGAAAAAAAAATTCTATTGCAAATAACATTTATTACTTTTACAGTGTGTTAGTTTAATACATAAATATAAAACAATTTAAAATATAAAAAGCTTATTCGAAGTGGTTTCCATTGGCTGCAATACAGTCCTTTAAACGTTGAGACCAGTTATCAATAGAAGCACGCACTCTTTCCATGGGAAAATTCTTCACTGCCAATCGTACGGATTGTTTTAGGGACTCCAAATTATCATGGCGTTTAGAGCAAGCCGTACTCTCTAAAACTGACCATAAATCATAATCCAGCGGATTAAGATCGGGACTAGACGACGGCCAGTCTTCAGCTCTGATGAAGTCCGAAACGTTCGTTTCCAACCAAGACTGCGTAGACCGAGCTTTATGACCCGGCACCGAGTCTTGCTGGAAGGACCATTCTTGGTTATTGAATGTTCAATAACCAAGAATGAAGAACACCATGTGGTGTTGATAAGGGGCTTCACTACCTTCTCAAGAATGGTATCTTGATACACTTGTGCCGATGTTTTGATACATTTTTCACAAAAGTATGGCTCAGTCACTCCATAGCTAATACCCCACCAAACCATCACTGAAGTCGGATAGTGCCCACGTTGCACTCTGTCGACTAATTGGGAAGCTTTGAGCATAAATACGGTCATTTTGTTTGTTAAAATGTTGCTCAATTGTAAAAAATTTCTCATCCGTAAACAAAATTTTTCTGTGACCTCCCTTTGCGTACCGCTTCAGTAGTTGTTTCGATTTTACCACCCTATTCTTTTTTAAATTATCAGATAAGAAATGACCAGTACGTTTCTTATAGGCTGCAAGTCCTAAGTCATCTTTTAAAATACGCGACATGGTTCTAGGTGCTATCTTCATCTCCCGAGATAAAATATTTTGCTTTTGACCACCTTTTTCGTACGAACACTACGTGGACGGCCAGATCTTTTTCTGTCACAAACAGAGAAGGTCTCATTGTACCTATTAATAGCCCGGTACACAAACATTTTACTAATACCAAGCGTATGGAGAGTTTTAAAAATTGCATTTGGCTCCATACCTACTTTGTGTAATGCAATCACAGCGATTCGGTTCTCTTTATCACCCCACTCCATTTTAATATCGCAAAATATTGTACAATGTATTGGCGCCAAAATGGGAAAACTCAATGAACAATCATATAAAAATGACAGATTCCAAATTCAAATGTAATATTTTGTTTATTTTTAATTGTAACAGTATTTATGGCCAGACTAAGTATTTTAAAAGTAGATGAGGTCGGTATTTCTTAGCCGACTACCCTTTTCTATTTGGTGGATATAGAGAACGTTTAGCGGCTTTCTGTAACTGTAAGTACATCTGAAAGATTTTGATTTGATGGCACAAAAGTTACTGGTTTCAAACCAGAACAGTTATAATAGAACAGAATACTCTTTATCAATGTGCAATGTGTTGGTGTGGGTTTTCTATCTGGAATTTCTCAGTAGCAGCCCAGAGTCCGGATTTGTGCCCGGTTGATGGCAATAGGCTCGCCCCGTATTACATGGGACTTAAACATAAATTGGCGAAAAGTAAGTGTACTATATGTACACCTCTTCCTAACCCTACGGGGAATACAGGCGTGATGTTCTGTATAAATTACAGATAGAAGGAAATAAGATAAAAGAGGAGAAGAGAGAGATGAGGCAAGTATAAGGTCGGCCACACACAGTTGGAATTCCGACTGTATGTGCCCGGCCTAAGTATGAATGCAAGAAGCACAGAATCGGACGTCGTGTGAGGGGAGGCATGTCCAGAGGTATGTCCAGCAGTGGACGTCTTTCGGCTGAAATCTCCTTCTTCTTCGTCATTCCCTCACTGCTGAGGATCACGACCATATACGACGCGTCTCCAAGTTATGCGGTCTTCTGCAGTGTGGACCGTTCGGTACATGCTCTCTCCAACAGCTTTCTTGACCGCGTCTGACCATCTTGCCGCTGTTCTGCCGTGAGCGTGTTTTCCTTCCACCCAGCCCAGTATCATAAGCCTTTCCAGACCATGCTTGTGAACGCATAGTATGTCCGAAAAAGCTAAGGGCACACTCCTGGCATATTGTAGATAGCCGTTTGGTGATGTTGAGTTCCTCCAATATGGATTCATTCGTTCTCATGGTGGTCCGTGGTATATTAAGTAGCCTCCGCCAACACCACATCTCGAAAGAATCGATGTTACTGCTTTCGCGGCTTTTAATGCACCACGTTTCAACGCCATATAAAAAGATGGAAAAAACTAGAGCACGGGTCAGTCGTATTTTGGTATTCCGTCGGATGCCACGGTTCTTCCAAATTTTCCCTAGACTGGTCATGCACTTTTGGCCATACCAGTACGGCCAGCTGAAATGATAATAAAGAAATGTAAAGAACCAATGTGACTTACTCGGATAAGGAGAAGAAACGCTGAAACAAACTCCGAGGTCACAGTGTCCGTTAAAGTCCAGACATAATCGCGATCGTGGTAAGATCATGTGAGGACCAAATAGATTAGTGTCTGAGATGGTCTTTTGAGGAATGAACCACAGACGTTTGAGTGGACCTGTCCAGTCAGTGCATGGATTTGTCAGTAATCGTACAGCTCAACTTATGACTTAAAGCGTACAGGCTGTTTATGTGCTAAACAAGCTGTTTTTTTTATACATATGTCACTAGCTGTGCCCCGCGACGTCGTGCGCGTGGAAGTCGTAAGATACACAATATACTAAAATAACAGCCATATTTTAATAACACATAATATCTTAATTCAATCATGATTCGAATGACACGTGGCGCCATCTATTACCATAAGAACATTATTGTTGTTTTCCTCGGGAACAGTACTTTTTTTCGGGATGAAAGGTACCCTATGTCCGCTTCTGTACAAAATTTTAGGATGATCGGTTCAGTGGTTTAGGCGTGAAAAGGTAACAAACAAACAAACAAACTTACGTTCGCATTTAGTATAATATTAGTTAGCAAGTTAGTATAATATTAGTTAGCAAGTTAGTATAATATTAGTTAGTATAATATTAGTTAGCAAGTTAGTATAATATTAGTTAGCAAGTTAGTATAATATTAGTTAGCAAGTTAGTATAATATTAGTTAGCAAGTTAGTATAATATTAGTTAGTATAATATTAGTTAGCAAGTTAGTATAATATTAGTTAGTATAATATTAGTTAGCAAGTTAGTATAATATTAGTTAGCAAGTTAGTATAATATTAGTTAGCAAGTTAGTATAATATTAGTTAGCAAGTTAGTATAATATTAGTTAGCAAGTTAGTATAATATTAGTTAGCAAGTTAGTATAATATTAGTTAGCAAGTTAGTATAATATTAGTTAGCAAGTTAGTATAATATTAGTTAGCAAGTTAGTATAATATTAGTTAGCAAGTTAGTATAATATTAGTTAGCAAGTTAGTATAATATTAGTTAGCAAGTTAGTATAATATTAGTTAGCAAGTTAGTATAATATTAGTTAGCAAGTTAGTATAATATTAGTTAGTATAATATTAGTTAGCAAGTTAGTATAATATTAGTTAGCAAGTTAGTATAATATTAGTTAGTATAATATTAGTTAGCAAGTTAGTATAATATTAGTTAGTATAATATTAGTTAGCAAGTTAGTATAATATTAGTTAGTATAATATTAGTTAGCAAGTTAGTATAATATTAGTTAGCAAGTTAGTATAATATTAGTTAGCAAGTTAGTATAATATTAGTTAGTATAATATTAGTTAGCAAGTTAGTATAATATTAGTTAGCAAGTTAGTATAATATTAGTTAGCAAGTTAGTATAATATTAGTTAGCAAGTTAGTATAATATTAGTTAGCAAGTTAGTATAATATTAGTTAGCAAGTTAGTATAATATTAGTTAGCAAGTTAGTATAATATTAGTTAGCAAGTTAGTATAATATTAGTTAGCAAGTTAGTATAATATTAGTTAGCAAGTTAGTATAATATTAGGGTATGAATAAGACCATATCAAAGAATCAACTGGCATATGAATTATTTTTTAATTATTATTTCTTTAGTTTTCATTTTTCATACAAAATAATTCGACAGTCACGATTATTAATGTAAAATACCTTTCCGTGAAATATGACAACGTCGCTTTTTCTTAGCTTTAATTATGAACGATAGGTATGAATGACAATGATAAGATAAGATAAGATAAGATAAGATAAGATAAGATAAGATAAGATAAGATAAGATAAGATAAGATAAGATAAGATAAGATAAGATAAGATAAGATAAGATAAGATAAGATAAGATAAGATAAGATAAGATAAGATAAGATAAGTCTTTATTTGCTTTAAACATGGTATAATGGTGTTACAGTCTTATACAATGTCCACATGTTTAGCTATACAGAATATCAATTGCATGCAAAATAATTATCATGTCAAAACAACAGTAAATATTAATTAAATCATTCAAATTATTAGATGGATATATTATTATAAAATGTCAAAGAAATCTTTAATGTCATAGAAATTATGTCCAATGAGCCACTTATACAGCTTATTTTTAAATGAGTTACAATTATTTATACATTTGAGTTCTTTCGGAATTTTGTTGAAAATGCGTACACACATCACAAGGCAGCTTTTAGCATACTTGGCTGATTTAGGATTATCCTTCGTTACAAGTCTGTGTGGATCCCTTGTTGGACGAGAGATCACTTCATTAGCTTTTCTGAACAATCCCCTATTACTGTAGACAAAGTTACAGATTGCGTATATGTAAAGTGCAGGAAGTGGTAACAGACCAAGCTTTTTAAAAAATGGCTTACAAGATTCATCAGAACGAAGTCCGCAAATGGCCCTGATGCACCTTTTTTGTGCAATGAATACTCTGTCTTTATCTGTACTGTTCCCCCATACGATAAGCCCGTAACTTAAAATAGATTCGATATATGCATGGTATGTAGTAATTGCCGTTTTAACGTTTGTTACCTTCTTTACTTGTCTGAGGGCGTAAGTAAATTTATTAATCCTATTGCATAAATCATCTAAATGTCCTTTCCAATTTAAGTCTTGGTCTATGAAATGAAATGAATTACTCGTATTTATCAATGAAACTTAGAATGAACCAAATTTAATTATGATTGATGATATCTTCGAAACTATGCATTTATGGACCACATATTCTAGGACTTTTTGTATTATTTTTACTTATAGAGTACCCTAGAGTTAAGACATACAAAAAAACACGTTATTTGTAAGCAAAATGAAATTTGTTTTTTTTTTATTTTTTTTTTATTTAACGTTTATACAAAAGAATACAGGATTATTTATATTAAATAGCAACCAAAAACCACCAAGGTTTAAACTTGTGCTATCATGAGTCTATCTCAATATCGAACTATACAATGATGCATTCTATAGGTATGCGTTATTGTCGATACAATTAATTAGTATTACATATGTTATTTGTAAACAAAATGAAACCCTTTTCCAAAACCACGGTGGAACAGAACGCCAAATAATACGCTTTAAAAATAAATTATTAACGATAACAAAATCAATTAGCAGCATACATTATGGCTTCACATGGTATTACAAAACTGTTAAGCAATTAAAATAAGCCCTGAATTTCATATTTATCAACATTGTGTTCAAAGTGATACATGCATGACACATGAGCACGTAATAATACCAGCCTATTATTGTCCCTCTGCAGGGCAAAGGCCTCTTCTCATACAGAGAAGGCACGAGCATTGATCACCACGCTTGCTCAAGACGGGTTGGCGATTTCAGTGTTTCCTTACGATGATTTCTTTCACCGTAAGTATAAATTAGCAGCTGGATGAGAGAAGCCTTTTTTTATGGGAAATCATCAAATGACTTCTCCCGCTCTGGGCGGAGCGGGAGGGCGTGTCAGACTTTTACTGACTGAAACCCACCCGTGTTCCTTCAGTTGTCTGTGCCAGGGCCAAGGTAACTCTTTCAAACATCCCGCAACCCTGGCTGGCATCGGCCCTAGCGGACCCCTTCAATGCTGCTGACATCTCTTTGAGGCGCGCGTGGAACACAACGCGCCGTCGACTCGGGCCTGGTCCTTACCGGACGGCGAGCTACCCATTGCTCGCCGTCCGCAAGCCCGCGCCTACGGTGGCCGGGAATCGGCTGCCAATTCCCGACGCCCAAGGCGTCTCCTGCGGCGACTGGGGGTGTGAGGGCGCAAAGCTTGCCTCTCCCTCACGCGTTCCGCCTCCTCCTTCGCGAGCATTACTGCTTCGCAAAAGGAGGTGATGGCTTCCCATGTACGGATGAGAGAAGCCTAAGATCAAGTTTAAATACGTGCGACTTGAGAGGTTTATATCCAACAATGGATTAAGATATAGGCTGATGATGATGCACTTGAACACATACTGATATTAGATTTAGAAAAGTCTCATAACTCCGTGGCGTTGAAACTCCTCCCTCATGTACGCCGCTGGTTGCGAGAGGCATAGAACCCGTCGAAGAGGCGTATTTCAGCTGAAATGATGATTGGTTCTTCGTTTGAGCCAAAAGACCTCCATTGCTGGACATAGGCCTCCCCCAAGCGTCGCCACATAGACCGGTCCTGCAGGTTTTCTCGCTTCCACACTTATAATAATTCAGGTTCCAAACCAGTTACTGCTCCTCCGGACCATCAAATCTGCTTTCAGATGAATGGGAGGTTAAAGTCAGTGAAATTAATTGTTAAACAAATTGACTACCGACCTAAGTCATCCGTAAATTAAATTCACAACTGTCATTCTTTGACAGTTTTATGAAATGGTTATAAAGACTCGACGCGAATCGCGCCTGTTTGCAGGAGCCTTGACACAGCAATTTTCATTTGCCGCTGAGCGTTCTCTGTTCACTCCCCAAAGAAAAAGGGGTGTTAAAATATAACTAATAAATTATGGTTCGTTCACAATAAGAGTCTCATTTGCAGCGACGTATTCAAGCTTTAAAAGCGAATGATTTATGAACAATATGCCGCTTACAATGTTCAGTTACCTTTATTTCAGGTCGAGAGGTTTATTTTCAGGGTAAGTAATTATCTTATGTAATGGTTATGATTATTTACTGTTTTACTGATGGAGTCTTGTCTTTGTTTTGAAAAATAGCCTATAATTATGATTCTAATATATGTATTACCGAGGACAAAGATTAGAGTCGTTAGATTTATCCTCATCTCAATACTGAGAAGAGTGAGCTTACACATCTCATAGGTATATGGCGCTTCCATGGCAGAATGTGATATTGTGTGTACGTAACAAGAGGTGACAAAACAAAACAGAAACACGACCATCTTTTGACGTGGCCTACCGCGTCAAAAGATGGTCGTGTTTCTGTTTCGCCCTAGCGAATCTGACGATTTAAGTCTTTGACCTTGGTTCCTACTTGGCTGGTCACCAATACACTTGGCTGGTCACCAATACACTTGGCTGGTCACCAATACACTTGGCTGGTCACCAATACATTTGGCTGGTCACCAATACACTTGGCTGGTCACCAATACACTTGGCTGGTCACCAATACACTTGGCTGGTCACCAATACATTTGGCTGGTCACCAATACACTTGGCTGGTCACCAATACAGTTGGCTGGTCACCAATACACTTGGCTGGTCACCAATACACTTGGCTGGTCACCAATACATTTGGCTGGTCACCAATACACTTGGCTGGTCACCAATACACTTGGCTGGTCACCAATACACTTGGCTGGTCACCAATACACTTGGCTGGTCACCAATACACTTGGCTGGTCACCAATACACTTGGCTGGTCACCAATACACTTGGCTGGTCACCAATACACTTGGCTGGTCACCAATACACTTGGCTGGTCACCAATACACTTGGCTGGTCACCAATACACTTGGCTGGTCACCAATACACTTGGCTGGTCACCAATACACTTGGCTGGTCACCAATACACTTGGCTGGTCACCAATACACTTGGCTGGTCACCAATACACTTGGCTGGTCACCAATACACTTGGCTGGTCACCAATACATTTCTTATCTACTTTCTTAGTTGAACTTGGTAGCTTGGATTTAATAATCAGAACGAGTGTTCTTCAATATTTTAAGAATTGTCATCTCAACATTTCATTGTCAAATCTTAAGCAATTTTTCATTCATGAAACTTTTTTAAATCCTTGTCCATTCAAGCTTGTTTTTTTTCTAGGTTTTACTTGGCTAAATGTTCCTGCTAAAAGCTGATTTATATTAGTTACTAGCTGTGCCCCGCGACTTCGTTCGCGTGGAAGTCGTAAGATACACAATATACTAAAATAACAGCCACATTTTAATAAAACTCCCTCGTCCCCCGACCTGTCGCGTTGCATTGCCCGTTCTATTAAATACTTCGTTTTCGCTTAGTGTTCTTTCTGATTTTTTTCTTTTTGCTCGGCTGCTAAGGGTTGTAGTGTGATGTTAAATAACCTATCTTACCTATAATCTGGCTTTTTGTTCAAAATTTCATGTGCTTTAATTTTTTTGCGCGGAACCCTAATTATTTTTCTAAAATAAAAGTAGCTTAAGTTACTCCCCGTAACATCAGCTATCTGTCGTTTCGGAGATTAGCCGAAACAAACAGAGCGACAGACGGACAAAAATTTTAAAAATAGCTTTTTTGTTATAGGTAGGTACCGTATTATAACATCATCACCTTCACGCCTTGTTTCCCCGAAGGGTTAGGCAGAGGTGTATCTATAGTACACCCACATTTCGCCAGTTATGTTTAAGTCCCATGTAATAGGGGGTGAGCCTATTGCCATCTACCGGGCACAAATCCAGACTCCGGGCTGCTACGAGAAATTCCAGATAGAAAAACCCAATAACACTTTGCCCGACCTAGGAATCGAACCCAGGACCTCATGCTCAACAGTAGCGCTTGCGACTATTAGACCAACGAGGCAGTCAAATAATTTCTTATGCATTTAATAAAAAGCTGTTATTTTGACATTTCAAACAGACACTTCAATTTTATTTATTTGTATAGAAATAGCGAGTTCGAAGACCCTTGACGTCTATACGTGACACTTCACAACGAAAAACTGTCACGTTTGTACTGACGTTTGGACACATAACTTGCTATCTAATCCATACATTCTATACAAATAAATAAAATTTATGTGTCCGTTTGTAATATCAAAATAACAACTTGTTACTAAATGCATAATAAAGTATACATATACGGTGCTTCTAACAAAAAAGCAATTTTAAAATTTGTTGTCTGTCTGTGTGTTTGTTCCGGCTAATCTCCGAAACGGCTGGACCGATTTTGATGGGACTTTCACCGGTAGATAGCTGATATTACGGTAAGTAACTAAGGCTACTTTATTTTAGAAAAATAATTAGGTTTCCGCGCGAAAAAAAATAAAACGGAAAGTCGGATTTTACAAATTCTTTTGGCATTTGGTAGCCCAATTGTCGAGGATAGTTATAGGCTACCTAATATCACGCTACGACCCTTAGGAGCCAAGCGAAAAGAAAAAGTCAGAAATAACGCTAAGCGAAAACGAAGTAACAGCGCGGGCGGGCGATGCAACGCGACGGGTAGGGGGACGAGGGAGTTTTATTAAAATGTGGCTGTTATTTTAGCACATTGTGTATCTTACGACTTCCACGTGAACGAAGTCGCGGGGCACAGCTAGTCAATTATAATAGTAAGTTTGAACTCACTGCCTGCCGCTCGAAAGATAGCACCTTAACCGTTGGGCTATTGCCTTAACCAAGACAGTGATTTCTTCTACACACTACTGAACTTATTTTCTTTAAAAGAACCCTACCGCCCGCCCCCCCTTCTTTGCTTACTAAAAGTGGGTTGTAACACAATATTTCAGCAGCATATTGGTATAATAAATCATTTCCCATACATTAAGTTTAAACCCGTACATATTGCTTACAAATGAGTTACATAATATTATGTGCTGGGATATTTATCGTTTGTTCTTGTCCTTATTTTAATATTGCAGTGAAAAGAGTTTAGTTTTTAAACTCAAACTCAAAGCATTTATTTCAATTAAACCATTTGCATTCACTTTTGAATTGTCAAGGAGTCGGTCAGTCAGAAAGATGAAGCTCGTTGCTCATGCCAAACCGTAGTAGGTTCCTATGGAGAAGAACGGGCAAGAAACTCCACCATGGGCACTCTTTGTTAAGTATATTGTTACAAAATATTAGTAACATCATTATAATTAAAAGTGAGAACAATGTAAAAAAGACGTACGTACACGCTAAAAGCGTTCAGAGTAGCAAACACCATACAAAAAAAAAAAAATTAAAATAAGCCGTGGCAGCTAAGAGATGACCAGTCCCTACTGACGGCGCTCGTTCACGAACCTGACGCATGGATCAGCTCCATTTAGCTCAACCATTTTGAAGGGAAATGACTAGTGATGTAGGTAGTGGTACCAAGTTCAGGTACTCAAGTCAGGTTTACGTTCGATTCTCAGTTAAAGCAATGTTTTAGATTTTTTTGAAACTATTTTCTGTCTTAAATGTAGTGACAGAAAGACATAATAATATACTACAGTTCAGCCTTCTAGAGATTGCGATCCTGGCACCTGTCAGTTGGACAATATCTAGTTGTAATAAGGATCAGATTCGCAAAACACATATCCGTTAGTACGAAACTGACAGGTGTCAAAAACGCATCCTCTCGGCAGCCGGGCTGTAAACAATGTACTACTGCTAAACCACAAAAAAAGGAACAAAAAACAAAATGTCAACTGTCAAATGTTTTGAGTCCACCTTTTGACGGTTACTTTACTATTGCATAATAAAGTATTAAAAGTAATCTATACTACATCTAGAAAAATAAATAAAAATTGAATTGTCTGTTTGTAATGTCAAAACAACAGCTTTTTAATAAATGCATAAAAAGTATTTATGTATATATAAGTTCCTATAACAAAAAAAAACAGTTTTTAAAATTTTTGTCCGTCACACTGTCTGTCTGTCTGTCTATTTGTTTCGGCTAATCTCCGAAACGCCTGGACCAATTTTGACGGGACTCTAACAGGCAAATAAGCAGTAACTGAGGCTACTTCTATTATATAGAAAAAGAATTAGAGATCCGCGCAAAAAAATTAAAACAACAAAATCCGATGTAAATAGGGAACTAATGACATCCACGCGGGCGAAGCCGCGGACAACAGCCAGTAATCTATACAAATAAATAAAATTGAAGTGTCTGTTTGTAATGTCAAAAGAACAGCTTTTACTAAATGCATAAAAAGTATATACGGTACTTATAACAAAAAAAAAAACAGTTTTTTGTCTGGCTGTCGGTCTGTCTGCCTGTCTGTTTGGTCCGGATAATCTCCGAAACGGCTAGACCGATTTTGACTGGACTTTCGCAGGCAAATAGCTGATGTTATAAGGTGTAACTTAGGCTACTTTTATTTTAGAAAAAGAATTAGAGTTCCGCGCAAAAAAATTAAAACCCATGTAATTGTGAACAAAATCAGATTTAAATATGGAACTATTGACATCCATGCAGGCAAAACCGCGAGCACCAGCTAGTAATTAATAAAAGCATAATCCAGTGGACTAAAACTGACATCAAACCACCACAAACAAAACTAAGGAGAGAAAAAGAAAATTCAAACCAACTCGAGAGCTCAAAGGCAGACAGTTCCACAATAAATAAAAACAAAATCTCCGTTCCCAAACGAGGCACACATCCAAGTAATTTAGCAGAGCATCATCTAAGAAAAATCAACACTTAAATTAACAAGAAAATACCCAATTTTTATGCCCCATTTACCCCCTACGACCCCTAAGGAAATCCCCTAAATGGCAAGCATTAATTAATGGGGGCCGTAATGGCAGTTTCTCAGTGTTGCCAGACATAAATTTATTAATTAAGGCAAGTGGTCTTCGCATTTTTTTGGGCAGGTAGTACTGTGTGGGTTATTTGGGAATTAGTTTGTGTGTAATGTTTTTTCCTTATGTTGGACTTAGGTAATTATTGTTGTATGTGTATTAGATTTAAGATTTTTTGGTGTACCAAGACATCCAAAACCTTGTTTGTATGTGCGTATAAATGTGATTAATTTACTTTCCTAATTATGTAGGAACGTATTTAGTTTCTAAGCTGTTACCATACAAAACGCCACTGAATCTAGGTCTTTCAAATTACACATTTCTTGGGGTTTACTGCTCCTTAATACATGGGACTTAAACATAACTGGCGAATTATGGGTGTACTATCGGTAAACCTCTGCCTAGCCCCTCTGGGCTTACAGGCGTGATGTTTTGTAAGCTATGTTTTAATAACATTCACGTTTGTCGCTTGATGTGTCAGTCTGTGAAACTTTGGCCATTCTTGACCCGTTTGTGTCTCGAAGAGAATGTTAAAATGCAAGGGCTAGAATATTGTTATAGTGATATTAATTCAATTCTATATTTAGATACGTTTGAAAATTTGGCATGCCGTAAGGTAAAATGTATCGGGACTGTTTATAAAAATTATATCTTCTCTGTATACCTCCATTATAAGCGAATAAATGATTTCTATTTCTATTTCAAGTGCTGGTTGTTATACGCATTCTTATAACGATATTTATACGTGGCCTGGACGTCTGAAGACCGGAAGAATGACAGCTTACTGGTCTAACCCTGATAGGTCACTGGATTCCTTCATGTAGATTCGGCTTAAGGCAGGCGCAAACAGGCACAAATCGCGCGCATTACGCGGTTCCTCTATGTCGCGTTACGATGCGCGCTTGTTTACAGGAGCCTTTAGCCGAATTTAATATAGGTGATCTTTTGTGTTTTTTTCTTTTGCAATTACTCGTTTTGCATACTATTGTATATAATAAGTTTCTTCCAACGTGTGTTGCCGAGAAATTTGTTGCGCCACTTCTTCTCTCAAACTAAGGGTGAAGCCAGACGAGCGTAATTTATTCAGTTGCTTTTCAACACTTGTACTGGGTGTTTGTGTAGTGCAATGGACAGTTGATACTTTTCTCCTCATTAGTGAAATTGTTCCAATCTTCGAAACAAATTTCTTCCACCCCTCGCCATGCCCTCTGTTTTAAAAACTTGTCACTATACGACTTTTCTGATAAATTCCACAGACAAGGCCGTTGTTCGACTTCAATTATCAATTTTTCCGTGTCTACAAACCTTGTGACAAAGAAATTAACGTATTGACTCCCACGCGTTCCGTGATTGACTGTCGATTCCTTCGCCCCCCTCTCGCCGCGAACTCAATTCAGCCGGAATTGTGCGCGTGAATCGGCCGACAACTCATTTTACGTCGCCGTGTGAATAAAACAGGATTTTTGTTTGCAACCGAATGTAGCAGAAATTACGCGACTGAACATACGCGACTAACAACTCAAAAAATTACGCTCGTCTGTCGTCACCCTAAAGCACTAGGAAGTGTTGAAGGGCGGGCATGTCAGGGGACTGTCTTATGTCATTTTGATGTTCGAAAAATGCTGATTTGTTTTAATCTAAGTAGAAGTTGATATTTAAGGTTTGCTTCCGACCAAATAATAGTTTCATTTTCTTCCTGACCGCCTAGATACCTACATACGTTAACTATATTTATAATTACATCATATCGGTCTAGTTACTAACAATCGAACAATTACTCGTGTGAACGTGATGAGCAGATGACTAGCCCACGGTGTCTTGAGGTTAATGTACAGGATGTTCCTTTTTTAGAGACCTTTTCAAATATTTTTTTTTGTGGTTTCTAGCATAATCAGCCTATATATATAAGTAGAATACTCTTTATTATATACATCATAAAAATAACCTAATAGCCTATAATGTTCCCACTGCTAGGACACAGGCCTTCTCTCTTCGAGAGGGAGTGGTCTGTAAGCTGTAATCAACCACGCGGGTCCAATGCGGGTTGGTGGATGTCACGGGTCTTTGAATTTTTGGTTCTAGGACATGCCGGTGTCCTCACGATGTTTTCTTTCATCGAGCAGTGGTGGCCCGGTGGAAACGGCCCCGACTTACGAGTCGTGGGTTCGAACCCAATCAGGCGCTTTATTTTTTGTAAATAATTTCATCACAACTGTTCTCAAAACGGTGGTGTTTAAATTGGATTAATCTGTTGTCATAGGAATTATATTAACGGATATTTGAGAAGTTAAATCTTGAAGTTTTTTGTGGTGAATTTATTAGCAATAGTTTTAATTTTATTCTGCTAAGCTTAACAATTCAATTGGTTTAGTTTTAGTGCAGTTTTATTGCACAATGTCTGAAGATTCTAAGCTATTGGCATACATTGTGCAATCAAATTAGAGTTAGCAATAAATTCGAAATTAAATTTAAATGACCTTTTTTATTGTTTGTAGTTCCTGTGCGTATTCCGAATAAAATATTTGTCTTTTTTTTCTTTCAAAACTAATCAAAAGTAAGAAACACACATTTAAATTAATCCCACCATCTCAAAGAAGGGTTACTTTTGACCCAACCTGTACACAATCGGGCGGCTATCTCTGTAACCCTACGCCCGCCGTCACAGTTCGTAGCCCCGTGTGGGACGATCCCACGGCTGCGTTGTTTTAATAACCCGTGGGGTACAGGGCACAGATTAATGACCATGGCAAGATGAGGGTTTTAAGAAAATATTGGGTGAAAACGGCAACTTCTGAAGGTTGTACTCGAAATTGAAATATTTATATTTGAGATTGAAAGATCATAGAACAGTATATCCTAACTTCCTAACTGATATTGTAAATGCGAAAGTAAGTTTCTCTGTTTGTTACGTTTTCACGCTAAAAGAGCTGAACGGATTTGGATGAAATTTGGCAAATGGGTAGACCATGACCTGGGTTAGGACATAAAATACTTTTTATTCTGATATTCTCACGGGATCGAGACTTATGCGGGTGAAACCGTGGGGCACGTCTAGTCTACAATAAATACGAAAAGTATGTAACAACCTGGAATTTCGACCACCAAACAGGACTTGAGCTCGAGGAACGCGCACCAGAACACAGGTAAGGCAGGTAAGAATCTACTAGTAAATAGGCTTAAGCATAATCAGCCTATAATGCTACTTATGCCTCCTCTGTATAAGAGGAACTGTTTTAACTATACATAGCTACATAAACTTAAACTAGAGGGGTTCATGGCTTAGTAAAAACAGTTGGTAGGAGCCGCACAGTTCGATCGATCAAGGCACTAACTCCGGTCGGTGCGTGGATGGGTAACCATCCATTTGGTACACCCATCCGTGTCTGTCTCGGAAAGCATATTAAGCCGTTGGTTTTTTCTATAATTTGTAGATCTTTGGCAGTAATTACGGGTAGTCAGAAGCCCGAAAGTCTGACTACAAGTCTTACAAAGGCGTATCGTGTTGTTGAAGTCAGATATTCAGTTACATCCGGTAAGCCCTGAAGCCGACCCCACAAAGTAACTGATATTCAGCTGCATTTGGTTAGACTGGAAGCCGACGCCATCTTAACCATTAAGATTGTAATTAGATCATTTTCGTGTTGTAGAGCACTACAGAACAGTCTGTCAAGTCCCAACTTTTCACAAAAGAATGCAAACTGTATCAAATACAACGTTCCTGACTCGCATAACATATAAATCTAATTCTGCCGCTTCACGTAGCGTAGTATTAGTATTTACCGATGCATTGCTAGATGTTGGTTTTATTACATACTGAAAGTCGGTCATAGCGAGCGATATGAACATAATAAAATATATATGTCACGCGAGATTATAAACGATCGAAAAATTGTGAACTGCAACAAACCATTTCCAATTTAACACATTATTTTTCGATAGTTTATATAGGTAATCTATCCATGGGAAATCGACAAATTGTGAACTGGTATCAAACTTGCATGCGACGAACGCACCTTGCGCTAATACTAAATACCCAAGTAACTGCGACCAACTTGGAAGAAGCGCTCGCTCGGCTCGCGCGCGGTTGGTCACAGTTCTGACCTAACCCATTTGGTCGGGATGCCCTGGCTTAATTGCTGTCAGAGTCAGAGATGTACTGTCGGTAAGTGCAGATTCGTTCACAGGTTTGACACGGATAGATTATAAACTATCGAGCATTAATACTTTGTATTGTAAGCAGTATGGTACAGTTCACAATTTAACGATAGTTTACAATCTCGCGAGACAGATTATAAACTAACAGTTTATAGGGGTAGTTATTATGCTGGGGCTGCATCTGTGTCTATCGTGACAAAGCGATGCGTGCCGAAGCTTCGCATGTTTTGCTCGCTAAAAAGTCATCGCGCTAATGCGGTAATCACATTAGCGTCTTCATAATTTTAACGAATTCTCAATACTCAATCATTTATTGCATTCCACAATGTATATGCTTAGGTGGTAAGTAAATATTTGCCGAAACAATCGTGGACCCTGTCGGGCACAGCAAAAGAAAAGTTTGAAGGAAGAGGACTTATTTAGGTATACATGCAACTAACTTATTCTAAGTATAATCTAAGGTAACATTTTATTAGTTAATTATTATTTTAATCAATTTTCTTTTTATTAATTTATATAAGTATGTCAGTTCTATACATTTGTCAATTAAATATTCATTTATGCTATAATAACATTTATTTAGTAATAATTTTTTTATTTATTCGTAAAAACAGCAATCTTTTTCTCATTTCTGAGTACCTCGGGTAGTTTGTTATATATTTTTATCGACATAACCAGTGGACTAGATGAGTGCATTTTTAAACGAGATATCGGTAGGTTTAATCGTGTTTTGTGTTGTGTATCTTGCTTGTATGTCTTCTCGTTTTGTGTAAAAGTCTTGGTGTGTGTGTGCGAATTTACAGATTTCTAGTATGTATATACAAGGAAGAGTTAGAATATTTAGTTTTTTGAAATGGGGTTTGCAGCTATCCGTTTGTTCTAAATTAACTATAATACGAAGTAACTTTTTTTGAATTATCGTGCAATAATCCAACATGGCCGTTCCAGACGGCATTTGGCCAGAGAGAAGTTAATTACTGCGTTGTTTTGACAATGGATGACGACTTGACAGAGCATTTATCGTATATTTATATATTATCTGTGCGACAGAAGGTCTACGCAGTCCGGAAACAACAGTCGAAATGTACAACGCTAGTCCGACCACGCGCCATGCTAATTGGCGCGCTAAAACTCTTCGATAAGTGCTACGCAGCCCGAACTATCGCGAAGATACCCGATAGTGATTGATCATGGTACTCATCTGCGTGTACTGCCACAATAGACGCAGGTGCGGCCCCAGCATTAAGAAATGATGTTTATTATCTTTTAAGACACTTTACACGTCAAAAAATTGACGTTTATTATTTTAAAACTAGATGTCGCCGACATTCCCTAGCTGTGTGATCCCTGAGAAGAAATGTTGAAACAAATATTATATTATTAAAAGATTTTGCAGGGTAATGTCTGGAGGGTCTTTTGAAGAAAGTGCCATTGCAGCTTTGCGTGGACCTGTTCCGACAGACGGCATGCATGCATCAGTCATCGTGTAGCTCAACCCCGTCCCCGTTAGGGAGCTCAACGACCCGGCACACGACGCTACCAGATCTGCAAAACATTTGAGTAAGCCACACAAAAAATACTCAGGCTATATAGAATACATGACTTTATAACTGTGTGGCGACACAGTTATAAACTCACGTATTCTGCTGTATCTAGCCTGCATAGTACTCACATTCACAGTCCGTATAGCAGTGGCGAAAGCACCATATAACACGATTCCTACCGGCTTCCCTTCCGAGGTTCGCATCAGCAAAAACTGTACCGCTATTAGAAAATGACATAGTCAATAGTATCTACTATTACCAAAAAAGTTAAAACTCTCTTACAAAAATTGACACCTCGCCGCTGCCGTATAGGCTTTACATGACTGGTAGTTTCTCCACGACTTAGGAGTATAGGTCGTAGGTTCGAACCCAGATTGGTGTGTAAATTACTGCACTTTGTGTATATTATTTCATCGCCACTGCTTTCAAAACGGCGAAGGAAAACATCGTGAGGAAACCAGCATGTCCTAGAACCAAAAACTCGAAGACATGTGACATCTACTAACCCGCACTGGGCCTGCGTGGCGGATTACGGCCCACTCCCTCTCACAGAGAGGAGGCCTGTGTCCCAGCAGTGAGCACATTATAGACTGATTATGAGGTGTAAGTAAAATCATTTTGATTTTTATTGTAAACCATCTCAAAGTGTGGTTTTCGCTCAAGAATGAAAGCTCGGGCCCATTTTCCATTCCATTTCGTTCCATTCATAGAAATTGTTCCACTAGAGCCGCGTCACGCTGTCGCGTCGCGTCTGTTTGCGGGAGCCTTAAGCTAATTCTTCTTCGTAGGCATTAACATTTGCTGTGGGCTCTTCATAGACTGCAACTATTATCAGCAAATAATGAATTTCTTATAGGCAAAAGTGTTCAATGAATCTCTACTACAAGCAAAATTGAGCATTCAAGTAAATAACGCATGCACATTCTATTGACATTACCAATTATAAAAACATTTGTGCTATGAGTGATTGATTTGACAATAACAGCGCTACAGATGGGGACACAACTCACAACCTCTCACACGACAGCGCATGCCTAAACCAATGAGCTATTGTCGAAGTGTCAACTCCTAAAGACCGTCGACCGCTCTTTCTACCACAATAAGAACTATTCCCGTATACACACATCTGACCAACATGAAAGCAACAGTAGATCAGACTAGTAAAACTATAAATAAATAATAAATAACAGTTTATAAACAACAAAGCCGTAACGTCAAGTCAACGGTTTAGTTAAAGGAGCAGCCGGCATCGCAGGTGCCGACAATGGTGAGACGTGACTCATGTGCACTGGCGGACGGAAAAAGGGAAACAGTTGGTGAAGACAATTCCCCTCGGAGTTTGTTTCGGTGTTCCTTCTCAGAGGAAACACCGAACTGGACACGAGTTTTAAAACATAATTTGTTTTTGACGCGTAAAAATGTTTTTTGATTCACTTTACAGAAATAAATATAATTTATCGTAGTTAACAAGAAGAGGAGGTGACAAAAAAATCAAAATCAAAATATTTTATTTCACACTGTTGCCCGCGTGAATGTCAATACTTCTCTATTAGAATCGGATTTAGTTCACAATTTCATGGGTTTTCATTTTTTTAGGCGGAACCCTAATTCTTTTTCTAACATAAAAGTAGCCTAAGTTACTCCTTATAACATCAACTATGTGCCCGTGAAAGTCCCGTCAAAATCAGTCCAGCAGTTTCGGAGATTAGCCGGAACAAACAGAAAGACAAAAATCTTAAAAATTGTTTTCTGTTATAAGTACCGTATATAATTTTATATGCATTTAGTAAAAAGCTGTTATTTTGACATTACAAATAGACACGTAAATTTTATTCATTTGTATGTTTGTATATATATGTATAGGTGTATAGATAAACCTACATGGGCACTTAGGTATGAAACGTCAGAAGCTAGATGCACGGTTCCATTTAGTCGTTTCCAATGGAAAAGAAAATAGCCGGCAAGAAACTCCACGGTTACTCTTTTAAAAATAGTTGGCTTTTACAATGTTTTCAAATTACAGTGTTGATAGTTGTGGGAGGACAGTGTAGGTCTTTCAACAAGTACCAGGTACTTAACAAAACAGAAAATGGCAACAAATCTTCAGTCTACTTGGCCCGTAACGTTCTCACATTCACAAAATATAAAATAAACTTTATAAAAGATAAATAATATAATAAAAACCTTTTTAAACCAAATGACATGATTGCCATTATAACTGTAACAAAACTGAATTAATATCCTGTCAACAAAAGCCACGATAAAAGAGTTGAAATTAAAATTGTAGGTATATCATTTAATATAGGGTAATGTCAAATAATGAGAAGATTATGTCAAGACAGTAGGTAAAAAAAATATATACATATATATGAATAAGAAAAAGCCAATACAACTGGCCGTGGGGTTAAAAACGTAACATTGAGTTCTAAAATTATGGTGATCAAATAGAGTATTTGTAGGTTAGAAATTAAAAATACTTTTATATAATTCAGAGAATTAAATTACAGTGTGTGTAAGTAGAAAACAAAGTGTAAATAATACTAATAATCATCATAAAGGAAGTATAAATCCCACACAAGATCGCAGACTTTATAATTTGCATAGATAGGCTTTGGCGATATTTTTTGATTCTGCAGAATTACTATTCCATAAATGTTTACTAATTCATTTCTATTCGCCGTAACTATTAGATGTTATATTAGATGGCTTTTAAATATCTCTCCCTCAATTAAATTTTCTTATTTAAAATCACAAAATAACAAATTTCTGCGAAAAGAAAACCTTTTTTAATAATCAATCAATTTTTAATAAGGTAATCGAACTCCATTTAAATGTAAATCAGAAGCTGTTTGTACTCCATATTATAAATTAATGAACATATTAATTCGGGTACACCCGCTAACCTTTTTGCCAATTAATCAAATTCACGCTACGACAAACAAATGGCTTTTTAATTGTTGGTGACAAAAATCTCGTGTGGAAAGGGTTTTTTATTTTGGCTTTTTGTGTGAGGCATGAGGGTTGAAAGAATTTTTCTATGAGAGTGGGCGTAGAGAAGTTGAATGGAACAATGGGTGAAAAAAGGATTTAAAAATATACGTCATAGTTAGCTTTGTATTTTTTTTTAATAATTTAAAATAAATACCAATAAAATAGAAAAATCAAGCTTGGGGAAATATAATGTTGCCCTTAATGAAAAACTCAAACAATATATTTTTTAAACAGGAAAGTTCAAAACCTATTATTATGAAAACCCACTTATAATTTCCGAAAACACCTATAAAGAAAATAAACACTCACATCATCATTATTATTGAACAAAATCCTTTATTCTTAATTATAAAAACATTTTTACCTCGTCCCAGTTTCTTCGACCAACAGTGTATTTCGCCACCTGTTCCCATTGGGTATGTTTCAACACAACGTCTGTATTCCATCGACTTTAAAATTAAGTTACAATACATTGCTTCTTAGCTTGTATCATACAGAACATTATCTTTAATAAACCCGCAATGGATTCAAAATATTGCGAGAATTTCAGATTTTTATTAGTAAAGGGATATAGAAAAGATCAGTTGGTAGTAGCTATGTTTTTTTTCTTTTAAGTTTCGAATGTGGTTTTGAACTTCGTACTGAGGGGTAACCAATATTGGTAACGAGGAAGTGTGGGTGAAGTAATATGGAAGAAAGTGTAGTTATCTGATCTGTTGTTTTGTTGTTAAAACCTGTTGATTTGTAATTTTTAATTTTAGAAAATGTTATCTTACAAGATTCTTAATTTAATTTGTGGGGGCTTGTGGCTAAGTAATAAACAGCCGCACGGGCCGACCGTTCAGGTCAAGCTACGCTTGCCGCGGTTGGTTCGTTGATGGGTGACCATCGTTACATACCAAAACCCCTCCGTGCCTCGGATAGCACATTAAGCCGTTGGTCCCGGCTGTTTCTGGGATCTTTGACAGTCGTCATCAGAAGCCCGAAAGTCTGACAACCAGTCTTACCAAGGGGTATCGTATTACCCAGTAACTGGGTTGTGGAGGTCAGATAAGCAGTCGCTCCATGTAAAGTACTGGTGTTCAGCTGCATCCGGTTAGACTGGAAGTTGACCCCAACATGGTTGGAAAAAGGCTAGGCAGATGATGATGACAAGATTCTTAATTTGTGAACACATGAGAGTTCTGGTATACAAACAAAGCATGCAGCTTATTCATGCATTAATAGATCATCCTCCTGTCTAAATTAAAAAAAAAAAACTTAGTAAGTACAATTTTGACATCCTGGGAAATGCAACTCATCTAAGAGCGACTTGCAGCAAAATAATACAAATCTCGGTTTAATCAAATCTCAGTTTTGCCGTAAACACTACTTAATAAGAGCGTTTACGACGTACGGCATTTCATACAAACTGTCGAGTCCTTGTTTTTCGAAATGACTGAACCAATTTTAATGAAACTGTAACACTATTTTTCGAAAATGTTCTTAACTAACTTTTTAGAACTATGTACCCTGCTTACGCGTATGAAGTTTCATTAAAATCTCTTCATTCATTTCGAAAAACAAAGACTTGAAAGTCTGTATGAAATGCCGTACGTCGTAAACGGTCTTAAGCATGTCTTGCACATTCACATTTCACATTCAATTTAACTAAACTAAGATTAAGTCAATAATTCATTCGCCGTCCATTCTTTGTGTTCCGTTTTCAAATAAAAAGTCAACGCATAACCTCTTAAGGGGTCATTGTACTCATCATTATGAATAACTTTTACTATGGGACCAAACCTTAAATCGCGAAAAAAAAATCTGCTGTTCCCTACATTTTGACGAGTTATGCGAACATAAATGTAAAGGGAACAGCTGATTTTTCCAGTCTAGCTGGGTGCAGCTGAATACTAATATTATACGTGGAGCTACTGCCTATCTGACCTCCACAACCCAGCTACTGTGTAACACGATATCCTTTGGTAAGACTGGTTGTCAGACTTTCTGGCTTTTACCTTCCCCAAACGACTGTCAAAGACCAAAGGCTTAACGTGCTTTCTGAGGCATCTTATTAAACAGACACCGATGACTATGGATGATCAGGATCAAAATCCAAATAATGTTACTTTTTACAGTAAACAAACTTTCCATATTTTTTTCATAATACCTTCATAAATTTCAATAATGTCGAAAGTTTTTTCATAAAACTTGCATTAATTTGATCTATTTCTGCCTACCCTTTTAGTTTAAACGGACGTTAAAATATCGTATAGTTTAATATTTGTGAAAAATGTTTGTTTAAATTATTGTTATACACCTAGTTTGCCTGCAGATGATCCCTCTGTGTACATTAAAATTTTAAGTTAAGTACTATAAAGTGAAATAGTTAATCATTTTGTTCGAAGTCAGTTTTATTTTAATAGCAAGAGCTTTTTGTGAAAGAGTTCGTCCGAAGAAGTACTTATTAGCACTATACCTATTTCAAACTTATTAGCAATTTGAAGAAAACGGTTCCCGGTGTAATTATAGATTCGACACATGACATGTTTTCAACTTTGCCTCGCAGAAATCTTGTAATTCTTTGTCGTCGGTGACCATTTAAAACAAGATGCCTCGGAAAGCACGTTAACGTCTCGTTCCCGGCTGTCATTCGTAGATCTTTGACAGTCCTTGGGGGTATGTAGAAGCCCGAAAGTCTAAAAAACCGTCTTACCAAAGGATATCATGTTTACTCGGTAACAGGGTTGTGAAACCATACACCTTTTTATTACGAATATTGCTGTGTTTATATTCTCACACATATACAAACTTGGTACTACTTACTTCTCAATGTAACAGTATATACTTTAGACTTCTTAAAGATAACCTTTTGGTTCCGAGGCTCGAAGAGAACTAACTTAGCAAAACAGGCGCCACGGTCCAAACATCATGTTTCCATTCCTCTTTCGTTAAAAGTCCAGTACTTTTACGGAAATGTCAAATGAGATACTTTTAGACTTTATGACTACACTGATATAAAAATCATTTGAGGCAAATCACATACTTGCAATTTTATATTTAGTATTTAAAATCACAACAAGTCTTATTAATACTTGGAAATCATGACAGTTGTGGAAGTCAGATAGGCAGTCCCTCCATGTAGAATACAGATATTCAGCTGCATCTGGTTAGACTGGAAGCCGACCTCAACATAGTTGGGGAATGATGCTAGGGAGATGATGAAACAGCTTATTTGCGACCTTAAAAAATAATCAAATACTTTGATTATAAGGAAAAAATGGAAAGGAAAGGAAAGGAAGGAAATAAAGAAGAGAGAAAGAGAAAAAGAAAAAAGAGAAGAAAGAAGAGAAAAGGAAGAGAGAGGGAAAGGGAAGGAAAGGAGTATGTAAGGGTCGTAGCAGGTGGCGTTCTGTAGTTTCTGCCTACCCCCATGGAAAGAAGGCGTGAGTTTATGTATGTATGTAAAAACTTTGATTCAATAATAAAAAAAGATAACTATTTTCCTGCAAATTATTTTCCGTAAATCTGTTCGTAAAATAATTAAATGCAACCAGTTGACAAATTTAATTTTATCAATATTCATACGTTATTTAAATGTCGGTAAACTCTATTGGTAATTATGTAAATACGACCCGTTGCATGAGTGACCTTTGCGACCGGTCGCCAGTTGTTTTTATATAGTGATTACATGGAGCTATCGTCTGTGGGTCCAAGCGGAACCTGGGCAGGACTTTATTGCAGGTTTCGATAGTTACGTGTTTTTAATGTGACTAGAATATTTGCATATCACTTTGCTTGTAAACGACTACTTATTGCCCAGTTTCAAGAGCCTTTAAATAAACCCTCATAGGTGTTATCAATTTAGCAAAGTTTCTTATCTGAGTATTCAGTGACGTAGTGTGGCCAGATCCAACAGCACTAGCGAGTAGATAAAGTTCATCATCATAGTTTCACGCCTGTGTTCCTGGAAATAGGCAGAGGTACAGGTACTAATAGTACACCCACATTTCGCCAGTTATGTTTAAGTCCCATGTAACAGGGGGCGAGATAAACTTCATAGGTACCATCGCGAGCATTTGCGGTAAACCACTTTTCGACCTTATAACTCAGGTAATAATTGATTCGTGTCTTGGGATAAATCTTAGCCAGAAATGGCAAAGGGGCTGATTGTCCAGGACTTTCCAAACGTATCTCCTTTTACCTAAGTATCACCTTACTCATTAAGGCATTATAAGAATGAAGTTCCATCCAGATCTAAAATGAAGCATTTCAGTCTCCGTGTTCAAATTGAGCCTTAAAAGTATGAAAAAGAAACAAACCTATGAAAAAGTCAAATTAATTTTCTTAGAAACCAATATCAATAGCAATCAACATTGAAGTGAATAACATAGATACCATATACAGACACTATAAAAATACTTTTAAATTAAATAAACAACATAATATCGTGGGAGAAGACCTATTTATCTACCAATAAAAAAATATTGCTGAAGTAAAACCATTCATCGGTAAGCAAAACTCACGCTTGACCAGTTACCGAGGTGTGAGTTTAAGAAAAAAATACCAACAAAACATACATGCAAAACGTATGTTAATGTCAATAACAATGAAAAAAAACTAGTTTCTTCATGGGAAATAGCTTTAGATTCTATGATTCTGAGAATCTTTGCAATACGTTCATGAATCAGCTTTTTGATGACGAAGACTAGTTATTTACAGTTTTAAACTTAATTTTTTAGGAAAGAGCACCAAATTTCGAAAGCTTGGTTTAAAAGTTATTTATGCTACAAGTGCGGAAAGTAGGTGAAATCATCTTACGCACGTGTATCATACAACGTTTTACCATGCATTGTGCGAGGAAATAAATAAATATATATTGATAATTAATTCATTGATCAAAGTCTAAACATAAAGTAATTAATAATGCGTTTAATGATGTATTCGTTTTATTGTACCTTTGATATAATGATAATCTGTACTTGACTAAATTGTAAAACTTTTCTCAAGTATTATGAAATCTTTGCGTCGGACTAATGACGGAGTTGAAAAAAAAAACTGAAAAGCAAAAAATGGCACTTTCCACACAATTTGGCTGCTTGGAAAACGCTATTTTCGAGCACATGCATTGTAAAAATTATTTTGGTGTTATGATGCAATTATCGCAAGATTCCTTGTGTATATTTGGCTTCCTATTTTCTACCTGCTTTCCTCTGTGATTCTTGTTCCCATACTTTCGATTCCTTTTCTCTTGCAATGTTTTCTTTAATGCAATTACACGCTTGCAGTAGGAATCGGTTTCATTTTGACAGTTCAACAACATTCATTGCGTTATTTACGTTGTTGAGCAGACTAATCTATCGAACATAATGAAGCAATGGATTAGCAATATGCTTCAAATTGATTCAGATTCTGATTGATAGTGTGTTACGCAATTAGGGTGCAGCTTAACTGTTTGTGTTAGTATGGCTTTTGACTTCTTGCACACCTAAATCCAAAGAATAAGCTGAACTGGCAATAGGCCAGCCATGAACCGATGAAGGTTGTTCTTGAGTGGAGACCGCGAATCGGCAAACGTAAGATAGGACGCCCTCGGGCTAGGTGGAGCGACGATCTTCGCAGGGTGGCTGGTAGCAGCTGGATGAGAGTTGCCGAGAATCGAGATGGCGTGCGATTGGAAAGGCCTGTGTCCAGCAGTGGACTGACCTAATACCATTGCTCCGGTACCTGTGCCATTGCTAAAATATACACACTGTTGTTAATCTGCAAAAGCCACTAAATTTTAAATGTGTTAAAGTCAAATAAATAAAATGTTCACTATAACGTAAATTTTAAAATCATCAACAATACATAATTTCATCAGGAACTCACTCAATCTGCCTGCCTTTTCCCAACCATGTCGGGGTCGGCTTCCAGTCTAACCGGATGCAGCTGAATACCAGTATTTTACATGGAGCGACTGCCTATCTGACCTCCACAACCCAGTTACTGTGTAACACGATACCTCTTGGTAAGACTGGTTGTCAGACTTTTGAGCATCTGACTACCCGTAACGACTGTCGAAGTTCTGCGATCAATGGCTTAACGTGCTTTCAGAGGCATGGAAAGGTTTCGATATATACCCACCCATCCACGAACCTTGGATTACTCCAGGGCTTCTAAGATGCTCTATAAATAGAGACAACCTTCATAAAAAGTTAAAAAAGTATCCGAATGATGAGTTATTACAAATCACGTACAAAAGATACCGCAATTTTTGTAATGACTTGTTGAAAAAAATTAGACAAGAATACGAAAAGGAGGAGATTCGTAGCGCGAAGCATAATAACAAAAAGCTTTGGAAGGTCATTAGAAAAATTACCGACACTGACAAACCTAAGCCGTCCGCCCAGGAACTCATACAAGCGGAGAACCCCCAAAGGTCTGTCAATGAGGTTAATTACTTCTTTTCGAGTATTGGCAAATCCCTCGCTGAGAAGATACTAAATCATCACGCCCCCACCCCTACCAGCTTTTCAGTTTCTCATCCACACTCTATGGCTTTTCTTCCTGCAGATGAAAAGGAGGTAGACTCCCTCATTTGTAATCTTAAAAACACCTGCTCTGAAAGTGTTGACCCCATTTCTGCTCGGTTCCTTAAGCAATACAAGAACTACTTGGTTCCTCCACTTACTCAGTTATTTAATTTAGCATTTTACACAGGCACCTTTCCTTTACCTTTAAAAAAATCACTCGTACATCCTATCCACAAGGCTGGGGACAGAGGCTGTGTCAACAATTATAGGCCAATCTCCATACTACCCACTCTTTCCAAATTATTAGAACGCCTCATGCACAGAAGGCTTAACGAATACCTTGAACGCAATAACCTTATTTCACAGAGTCAATTTGGATTCAGGGCTGGAAAATCTTGTGCTGACGCTGTGCATGAGCTGTCAGATCATCTTGTTACCAGTCTTGATAGTAAAAAGAAAGCACTTGTCATATTCCTTGACCTGGCCAAAGCGTTTGACACAGTCTCTGTACCCAACCTACTAAACAAGCTTGAAAACATGGGAATCAGGGGTCTACCATTAAAACTCTTCCGGGACTACTTATCTGATCGGTTTCAGAGGGTTAAAATAGGAAACTATGTTAGTGATGATCTTCCTGTCACTTTTGGTGTACCACAGGGAAGTGTGCTCGGGCCCACCCTCTTCCTTGCCTATATTAATGATCTCTGTAATCTACAATTACCTCATGGTAAAATCATTTCTTTTGCTGATGACACGGCACTACTTTTCACAGCAGACTCATGGGCTGATGTCTACTATTGCGCACAAAAAGGATTTGATACGGTCCTGGCCTGGTTAAAAACCAATGTCCTTACCCTTAACGTTGATAAAACCAAGTACATAGCTTTCTCCCTCACTAATAAACGCAATGAATTGCTATCCCGTTTCCACATTAAAGCGCACTCTTGCATTGACACAAATTCTAACACCTGCTCTTGTCCCGTTCTCCAAAAGACTACCTCCATTAAGTACCTTGGAATTATAATTGACAACAATTTAAGCTTCCAACCACAAATAGACAGCCTCACGTCGAGAATTCGCAAATTAATCTTTCTTTTCAAAAATATTCGTCATGTAGCTGACGCGGAGGTTATTAGGTGGGTATATTATGCAATGTGTCAGTCTCTTTTAACGTACTGCATAACATCATGGGGTGGTGCTCCAAAATCGAACATTTTAAAATTGGAAAGAGCCCAACGGGTGGTGCTGAAGATGGCCTGTTTTCTGCCATACATGTATCCTACTGTAGATCTTTACGAACACTTTAAAGTCTTGTCAGTGAGGCAACTTTTTGTTTTATACACTGTTCTCAAAAAGCACTCCTCCTTAATTTTTGATCCCTCCTCTATCTCGGGAAAACGCAGAAAATATGCTGTCTGCGTTACTGCTAAAGGTTTAAGAACGAGCTTCTCTCAAAGATTTTATACTTTCTTGGGTTCCCACTTATATAATAAAATAAATCGTATTACCACGATCTATCACCTAACATCAAAGGCTTGTAAAAGTGCTCTGGTTGCATGGCTCCAGAACTTAGATTATAAAGCAACTGAGGAATTACTAACATTTCCAAAATAGTCCATACCGCTAATTTCCCTACACATAATACATCACTCATTTTTCCACTTTATTACTCGTACTTCTATTCTGTTTATTGTTTTTATTCTGTTGAGTTTATAATTGATTTTTATATTATACCCTATCCCTTCACATTTACTAAATAAATGATCATATTTTCATACCGTGTGCTGGGACCCTGGTGATCTGCTATACAGGTATTCCTAGTGCAGACACCAGTCTCTCACAAACTTGTGTTACTCAGTTTTTAAACTCGTCTAATCCCATAAGATGCTATTGTTTGTGATGAGAAAATAAATTATTTGAATTTGAATTTGAACCAACCGCAGCAAGCGTAGCTTAACATTCGATCGACTCGTGCGGCTGTTTTTAACCAATTCACCACAAGATATTCACGAAATATACTACACTACCGTCTACACTATCATACTCCAAATTCAGAGGTTCCCCTTTACAAACAAAAGGCCATAAAAACTGCCTCCCACGGCAGTCATAGAGCCACTGACCCATGCACTGAGTCACTCCGATACGGTTCAGGAGGCGAGGTAAGTGCGATGCGAATAAAATCGTTGTAAGATCGAAGGGTGCTGGGTGTAGGTAAAGATGGCATGGAAATTAATATGACGTCACTTAGGAAGATGGGACTATTAGTAATAATGAACAATAAACAATATTTATTTGTTCAAGACTTAAACCTATTAAAATTTTTGTACCTTAATAAATTAGGCTTTGTAACTCAGTGGCAAGATACAAGACATGATGCAACTGGGCTTCAACTAGGAGGACTCCCGTGCTATAAGCACCAGTTACTTCCGCCACCACCGTGATCGAGCTGCCATTACAAGTGTGGTGCGGTGCAAAGTTAAGTGTAAGTGTTACTTACAATATTATTATTAATTAAAATGAGTGTGTGTGTGTGTGTGTGTGAGGTGTGTGGTGTATTTATTTGTGTGTGTGTGAGGTGTGTAGTGTATTTTGTGTGTGTGTGTGTATGTGTTAGCCTGTGTGAATGGGCCTGAGTGGTTTTATTATATTTTATTTATTTCTATTTTATACTTTTTAGTAAATTTTCAGTTTCTACATAATTTTGAGAGAGAAGGAAGTTATCTATGGTAAGTTTTAGATTTTTTATCGGTAAGTTATGTAACTGTGTATTATATGAAATAAATTAATATCATAACATAGAGTGGTCAATCAGTAATTAATGGCCATCGACTTATTCAACCCATCACCATAGCAGACCTTCATAGCAGCTTTTCAAAATCAAGAATCTTTGTAGTCGAATAAATCAGCCTTTACGGCATCCATTGACACTGGACTCAACCGCTGAATTAAAAAACTAGATCACTGTTAACCAGTCGTACGTAAAGATAAAGATATAAATAGAAAATATGCACCAAAATACATAACAAAAATAAGAAAAGAAAGAACGAAAGTTTAATAAGACTTCTAGCCTTTCTATATATCATACTTTGGATGATCTTAGTGGGGCTCGTGCCTAAATAATAGCAGCCACACGGGTCGATTGAAGGTTAAGCTACGTTTGCCGCGGAAGGTTCGTTGATGGACGACCATTCATAACATATCAAGACTTCCCCGTGTTCGGAAAGAACGTTAAGCCGTTAGTCCCGGCTATCATTCGTAGATCTTTGACAGTCGTTACGGGTTGTCAGAAGCCCGAAAGTCTGACAACCAGTCTTACCAAGGGGTATCGTATTACCCAGTTACTGGATTGTGGAGGTCAGATAGAAAGTCGCTTCATGTAAAATACAGTATGCAACTGCATCGGGTTAGACTGGAAGCCGATCCCAACATAGTTGGGAAAAGGCAGGCAGACTGACTTTGGATGATCTTATTTTGGTCGCAAAATCACAACTATTTTCATTAAAAGACAGATCGCTATTGATGGTAGACAATATAATTCTAGTTGTCCTTATGTCAGGCTGGTAAGATTCCTTAGTCTCATAAAGACTATTGGGAGATTAAAACAATAGATAGATTGGTTTGGCTATCTCCAGTATGCCGAAACTGGTGATAGATAGGTTATTGGGTTCGACCGTTAGAAGACATCAGAATCACAGCCGTATTACTCATAAGAAACTAGAGATTTAGTGATCAAGCCTCTAAAAATAATTAACAACAATTCATTACGCAGTGCGCCATGTTAATTAATTTATGTAACCAGTATGTCAAAAGATAGTCAAACAAATAGTTTTTTGACAGCTGCGCGCACAGATAACACAAATCCTGCGGCGCGCGGCGTATGAGTCGATGCCGATGGAACGTAATGTTGCCATTCTTAATATTGTACTTATATAAACATTTTAGATTTAGATATTGTGTTTATTTTGTTTCCTTTTTAAATTACATTGCATGCTGCACCGGCTGACGTCATCACGTCAACGCCGGCTGTCGCTGAAAACCAGCGCTGGGGCTCTGTCTCGCATAAGGTTGCAGCATTATGCTGAGCGATGGCCGTTTTGCGTGGATGTGACGCATATTGTCCCCCAACTTGTTTCTTTTTGTGTTTGTGTCCATTTTCTTTCTTTCTTTCTTTCTAACAGATTAACTGATCAGGATCAGAGGCTTGACTCACGTAACCGAGACTACATAATCCGATGACCGTGTAGTCGGGCATTGTACGCAGTGACTTCTAAAAACGAGTGACACTTCTTGACTTTTAAGGCAGTGAGTCACGCGAATACTGCTCACGCTTGAAGAAACACGCTACTAACTACCATCAAGAGTAACAAGACAGGTGGTCGCTAAAGGAACAATTGGGGTGAAAGTTAGCTTAGTTTAATGTTTGGTAGATCTTTTGAAAGATTAAGTTAGTTGCCCGTTCCAAAGCGGAGTAGATGGAGCGGGGTAGACCTATGGAGTTTTCATTGTACTGGGGCCAACCAACACCTCTTAAAGCAGTATTATTTTAATGATACTTCAGTGTGAGAAAGAGATGGAGCTATACAGGACGTCTAGCTCCATCTCTTTCCCACACTCAAGTAAGATTAAAATAATACTGCGTTAAGAGGTGAGGGGTGAGAGGGGTGGTGAGGAGGTCTAGCTCCAGGTTGGTTTAGGGATTTATTTGAATACTGCTTATTTTAATTTTCGCTATACATAATTATATTGTTGCATTTGGTTTTTTAGATCTACTAGTCAAGTACTCATGATGGTGAAAAAAAAAATTGTTTATGGCCGCGTCCTAACCCAAAAAGAACGTCACGCGAGTACGAGGTCGTTGTGCTCTTTTAATACTAGCTGTGCCCCACGACTTCATTCGCGTGGAAGTCGTTAGATACACAATGTGCTAAAATAACAGCCACATTTTAATAAAACTCCCTCGTCCCCCGACCCGTCGCGTTGCATCACCTGCCAGCGCTATTACTTCATTTTTCGCTTAGTGTTCTTTCTGACTATTTTCTTTTTGCTCGGCTCCTAAGGTAATGTCGTAGCGTGATGTTAAATAGCCTACAACTATCCTCAAGAATTGGACTACCAAATACAAAAAGAATTTTTCAAATCGGACTTTTTCTTCACAATTTCATGGGTTTTAATTTTTTGCGCAAAACACTAATTATTTTACTAAAACAAAAGTAGCTTAAGTTACTCCCCATAACACTAGCTATCTGCCAGTGAAAATCCCGTCAAAATCGGTCCAGCCGTTTCGGAGATTAGCCGGAACAAACAGACAGATAGACAGTCAAAAATTTTTAAAATTTGCTTTTTTGTTATAAGTACCGTATATACATTCTTATGCATTTAGTAAAAAGTTGTTCTTTTGACATTACAAACAGACACTTTAATTTTATTTAGGAATTTGTATAGATGAATCAAGTCAAACTTTTACGAAATAGTTCATACAAATGAACGCGTCGATCGCGATGTCGCGTGATGGTCCCTTTCTGTTACGGCGCGGGGTAACAAGACAGGTGGCCGCTTAAGGAACAACCGGGGTGAAGGTTAGCTTAGTTTTATGTGAGGTTTTGTGAGCTAAAAGCAAATGTTAACTGAAAGAAAAGTTAATATTATCGAGCTCGAAAATTAAGTTAGATACAGTAATAGATATAATAGTTTCGCTTATTTGATGACTGATTATTTTAATTTTCTGTACACGTCATTATTCAATTCATTTTAATTCCAGGGTTCACTTTTAAGATGCTTAAATGTTTCTTTCATACTTGTTATTTTATGAAAAAAACACATAAGTATAAATAAATTACATATAGCAGAAAAGAAATTATAAGTTCAACAAGTACCTACCTATTACATATTATTCAAAATTATATTTTCTATTCCATCCTATTTGGTTCAGATATCTTCGGGATTTCAAACTCGAAACTCAAACTCAAAGCATTTATTTCAAATAAACCAATTACAGGCACTTTTGAATTGTCAAAGAGTCGGTCAGTTAGAGAGTTGAAGCTAGTTGCCGATTCCAAAGCGTAGATCTCTATGGAGAAGAACGGGCAAGAAACTCCACGGACACTCTTTTAAATCAAAATATTGTTACAAAATATTGGTTACATCATTCATGTTGAAATTAAGTATGTGAGAACAATGTAGAAAAACGTGTACGTTACAAGCGTCCGCAACAAAAAGATAAAAACCAAAAACGATTCAAAAATTAAAATAAGCCCTGGTAGCTAAGAGATGACCAGTCCCTACTGACGGCGCCCGTTCACGAACACGACGCATGGATCAGCACCATTCAGCTCAATCATTTTGAAGGGAACTTAATGATTTTAAGGTAACATAAGCAGTCAATCAATACAGACGAATTGACAAACCGGTCAGCGGAAATAATCATTCAAATGATCAAATTGGAACTCAAATCATCAATTCATTCAAGCCAGCCATTAAAGTTACTACAACATTAATACTCAAACCTCTACTGACCTCAAAGAGCATGAAACTGGTTAACTAAGTAAGGCCACAGAATAGATAGTTACAAAAGGTTGGCGCGATACAATAACGGCCGAACCCAATAACCTATCTATCACCAGTTTTGGCATACTGGTGATAGAAAAATCTATCTATCTAGATTATGAAATCTTATCGGTCTGACATAAGGACAGATAGAATTATACTGTCTAGCAATAGCGATCTGTATTTTATTGAAAATAGGTTATTGGGTTCGGCCGTAAGCGAACACGTATGCTCACATAGACACGCTTCACGTACAGCGAGTACAAGTGGCCTCGTGTCATTTATTTAAGACCGCCTCATGTACGCGTCTATAAAATGAAATGGAATTGAAATGAAATTGTTTATTCTGAAAATAGAATATGAGAATCACTTTTATAGGTTTAAAAACATAAAATAAGCTGGATGGAGTCGACATTTCCCATCTGACTACCGCTGAGAAACGACCAATGAGAACAGTGACAGAGTGAGTGTGAGTGAGTGAGTGGTGTGGTGAGTGAGTGACAGTGTGTTCTAGCTTCTGACGTTCCATAAGTGCCCATGTAAGTTTATGTGAAATAAAATATTTTTTATTTTGATTTTGAAGAAATGGCGAGACAAACTCAGAGGTCAAAGTCTAGACATTATATATTAAAAATATCGTGTAACAAAATGCAGGGTAGCAATCGGACTGGCCTATTGAAGAAAGTACCAGAAACTGTTTGACGGAATGACAAACAGACGAGACGCATGCATCAGCGTAATGTGTGTGTGTGTGCCTAATTTTCTCGTTGTATGGAGCTGACCTTCTGCACCTATCTGTTCTGTGGTAAACCCATCATACTATTACGTCGTCATTTCCTCTAGAGACCGATCTGCCGGATGTCTCATAAACATGTACTTTTTGTTCTACGCTGTACGATGAAAACAAAATTAAATTGGAGTCGAGATTCAAAGTAGCCTGGGTTCTGTTAAGGAAATTAATATGAATTATTTAAGCTATAATGTGGTTTTCCCTGCAACGCATGCATTTTTTTTAAATTTTTTTTATTTGAGATAGGTTTGCTCTTGACTCTAGTCTAGGTCAGAGATGACAGAGACAAAGTCAACGATGGAGCGAGCTTACCCAGAAGAAGCCTGTTCACTCTCACTTTGAAGAGATCGGGGTTGTATGCGTTCGGAAACACAGACGCAGGCAGAGAGTTCCACTCCTTTGCTGTGCGCATCACAAAAGAAGTTGAAAAATTTACTGATGAATTAACTACTTTTTATACAGAGGTCTTATGGAACCTGCAATTACATCTGCAAATTGTTACACAGCAATGCTTCACGGTAAAAATAGAAGGGTGGTGGTAGTATCTTCTTACTCTCTTATTGTCTCCTTTTAGGTACAACTGTCAACTACAAGACATGAGAGTTGACAGACCAACAGCCAGACGGGTGGATGGCATTCAGAGGATCGCGGGCAAGACCTGGTTGAGGCTTGCAAAGACCAGACCTGTTCACAGCAGTAGGTGGAACAAGGCTGCTGATGATGACGAGGAACAATAAAGGAGCTTTATCACACACTAGCACTTCCCGCGCGACTTCGTCCGCGTGGATATCGTGCTTTAGTACCCCGTTACGGGTAGACTTACAAAAAACTCTGATACACGTTATTCTTTATTTTCGGTCTTAAATACTGAGTTTTGAGTTAATAGGACCGCGCTAAAAATTCTTCTATATATACAAAATTTGAAACCCCGTACTCCCCCGATAGGGGGAAGTTTAAAAGAAAAAATATGACAAACTTCATAATTTCATTACATAAGTATTCGTGCTACGTTTCAAGTATATTAACTAAAGAAATGAGATTTTTCATACAAACAAAATCTCCCTCTTTTCCCCCTTTTAACGGTCGAATTTCCAAAAATCCTTCCTTGGTGGATGTTTCAAATATAAAAGGCATCAACTGCCAAAATTTCAAGTTTGTAGCCGCAGCGGTTTAGACTCTGCGTTGATGAATCAATCAGAACAAGTACTTAGTTATATGTAAAAAAAAGATAGATAGATATCTACAATTCTGAATTATATCTATATAGTTAGAAAGATAGGAGTCAGTAGTTAATAATGTGGCTTTAAAACCAACTGACTTAGAAACGAGAATACACTGCAAAGCATTTAAAGCTTCAATCACTATGATGCGTCTTGTATTAAAAACTGACTTCAAAACAAAGCCTTAAGTTCACACGCAACCCTAAAAAAAGCCAAAATAAAAAACATGGCGGATTCTAGGAGCTCACTTAAACTCCCGCGCAATGAGTAAGCAAGATAGAGCGATACATTCACGTGTGTGACCGACAGAGACAGATGTAGGTCGTTTAGCTCCCACACCGGATCTTAAAAAGAAGAAATTATGAATGAAACTAGTTTCGTATAGGATTGTTTAATGATGAGATGGTGTTGATACTATCGCAGCGTTTGAATTGCTACATCTGGCTTAAGAAAATCGAGGTTAAGCTACACTTACCGAGGTCAGTACGAAGATGGGATACCTTACTTAAGCGTATGGTGACCTCAGTGTCTTACGGGGCTCAAAAATTCTTTGTCGATTCTGGTTGTCACACATGAGCCTTCTATGTAACATGTCATAATAACAAATACCCAAAGGTAGAAGCCCGAAAGCGTTGGAATAATTGACATTCCTTAATAATTGGGCTGTAGAGTTCAGACGAAAGCCTCTCTGTTAAAAATGTGGTATGTGGTTCCTCTTTTCTCACTTTGTCCCGATAATATTATGAGAATGAAATGAGGCTCGCCTGCTATTACATGGGACTTTATCATAAATAACATATCTGGCCAAATGTGGGTGTACTATACCTACAAGGTATAATTTAAATAACGCGCAACCTCTTAAAGAGTCATTGTACTCATCATAATGAACAATTTTCACTATGGGGCCCAACCTGAAATCGCTATATTAAACCAGCTGTTACCTACATTTATGTTCGCATAACTCGTCAAAATGTGGCTAAAAGTTGTTCATAATGATGAGTACAATGACCCCTTAAGAGGTTATGCGTTAATTAAATTACTCCTTGTAGATGCACCTCTGCCTAACCTTTCGGGGAATACAGGCGTGATGTTATGTTATGTTAAGAGAATATTTCAATTGCCGAGATAACAACACTATCCAGTCAGCAAGATAGCGCTTTAGTAAGATAAGTGATCGGTATAATTTTAACACTAGAAATAGGAACAAATTAGATCAACCACGTTTCAGATTATCTAAGGTACACACTTCTTTTATGGGGTAACTACTGTGTAAAATGTTATAATAAAATACCTCTCGATATTCTTCAACTAAATGAGAAGCAATTTAAAACATGCATTAAACGCACACTACGTAGACAAGTATATTATAGGTTGAATGATTATATCATAGATAAAAATGCTTGGCTAAATGCTGGTCCTGCTCCACAGCCACTTGGGCTTTGTTAAATTTTTTTTTAATTTATTATTTATTTATTTAAACTTTTCACACTTAAAAAAGTACAAAGGCGGATTTAATGCCTTAGGCATTCTCTACCAGTCAACCAAGGGTGGTGAAGAGATTAGATGGCAGGTGCTCTGTTAGAAATGGGTCAATTTGTACATAAATAAGTTATAAACTTATAATACACATACATACATGTTTGCTATAATATATACCTATATTATATATATATTATATACAAATTCAAGAGAGAGAGGTTTTGAGATGACTCTACGCTATTTATTTTAAAAACAACTCCGCAATCTCCGCTTAAATGCATACCGACTGGTGATGTCAAGAGGTAGCGCATTCCAAAGAAGAATGGACTGAATATGAAAGGAAGAATGAACAAAGTCAGAAGTATGAGAAGGACAGAGTAGGAGAAGATTGTTAGAAGAACGAAGATTCTTAGCGTGTGAAGAACATAGATATCGGAAGTGAGACACTAGATAAGAAGGAGGAGTGGGAGAATTAAGAAGGGAGAAAAGCGTGGTCAAAGCACGTAAATTTCTTCTCTGGCGAATGGGCATCCATTTGAGCTCAGACCGGTAGCTCGACAAATGGTCATATTTTCTGAGGTTGAATATGAACCGGATACAATTGTTAAGCAGTTTGTCAAGCTTATCCAACAACACCGAATTCAAGTCAAAGTAGCACACGTCACCATAGTCAATGATAGGGAAAATCAAAGTCTGCACAAGTATAGTTTTCGTCTTAGCGAGCAAAAAGTTTCTCAGACGATACAGGGATCGTAGAGTACCGTTGACCCTTTGACTAACATTAGAGACCTGGCGCTGCCAGCTAAGCGTCGAGTCAAGATGCAAACCGAGATCTTTCACAGTAGGGGTAATGGGTATGACGGTACCATTGAAAATGAGAGGAGGAAGAGAGCTAAGCGTCACCCTACCCATCATGCGCGAGCTTCCAATTACAATGGCCTGACACTTTTTTTTTTGTTTTTTTTTTGTTTGGAAGAAATGCGTCCCTTTTTTTTCTGACATTATGACCTTATTGTTTACTAATCTTTTAATACAATCATTGCAAACTATAGTTTTGTATAAATTAGAAGCATCTTTTCAATTTTGTAAATGTGAGTACCATGGAGCGGTTTTATGTTATGATGTAGGTATGTTGACTTGAAAGAGTATGGCAGTTGAGAGTATGTCATGCTCACTTAAATGTCTCGCTGATGGTGGCGCGTGTGTTGGATCATTCGGTTCCCTACAAAATGGTTGAGCTGGATGGTGCTGATCCACGCGTCATGTTCGTGAACGGGCGCCGTCAGTGGAGACTGGTCATCTGTTAGCTGCCAGGGCTTATTTTTAATCTTATATTTTGAATTGTTTTAATTATCTATTTTTTAGATTGTTCGCACATATAGAAGCAACAAGAACAATGTACCCAGGATTTTGTAACAATTTTGATTTAAAAGAGTGTCCATGGAGTTTCTTGCCCATTCTTCTCCATAGAGATCTACGTTTTGGAATGGGCGACTAGCTTCAGTTTTCTGACTAACTGACTGACTCTAACAATTCAAAAGTGCCTGTAATTGGTTTAATTGAAATAAATGCTTTGACGTTTTTTTTTTTTTTGAGCGCGTCTGACTGTCCAGGTTTGGCGGACGTACAGCCAGGGAAGTTAATTGTTTATCAAATTGACATAATACGAACATTTTCCGTGTTGTAATCATTTTATACAAATGTTAAAGAATGACAGTTGTGATTTGAATAATAAACGTGGATGGACGATGAACGATGAGCAATGGATGGACTGTGTGAAAGATTATAATTATGACTAGAAAGGAGATAACTAGAAGACGACTAATAGAGAACTGTGGAAGAAAAAGACGTTGCACCGTCGACACCAAATAAATTGGGAAAAGGGCAGGAGAATGATGAGTCAATTTGATAAACAATTAATTTCCCTGACTTTAAGTATTCGTAAAGGTTATTTTAATGAGCGACAGAAACGAAAAAACTATAGACAAATGAGATGTGAAGTGTGAACCATAATCTACAGCATTAATAGGTACAGGAAACGAATAATTAGTCAACAAAAACAGCAAGATTTACGATCAATAGCGATTCCCATTAACCTGAGAAAAACGAAGTATCTTTTAAGTCGCATGTCGGAAGTCTTCTATGGGAATTGGGTTGGAGTAATAATATCCGATAAGTTAATCGGTTTCCGGTTGATAGGAACATGCGCGAACGCAAGCGACCAGTTTGACCGAACAAGCGGACACCTTATTACGAACTTTCGATTTGGGAGACCATTGGTCTTTGTGCCTTTGAAATGGAAGTGTAGTGTATTTATGTACTGACAAATGCTTGCACTGAGTTGACAGGTTCACTCAAATATGTGTGATTCTATCCTCAAACGACCACCGGCTATAACGGCCATTTTGGCAGAATCATAATAGGATAATATTATGAACTTTAGTTAAATTAATCGTAAAATGGTCACAAATTGCCAATTCATAATATTAACTGCGTACAATTCATATCACGCAATTCATCTGTTTGACAGTTTTGTACGGAGACTCGTAAAATTGTGCACAAACTATGAATTGCTTTAATGTCAAATAGCAGAATCATAAGAAGTTAGTCAAGAGCAACATCTTACAATTCATATTGAAGATTTTGTGAAGAAATATTGTAATGGCAGATTTAGACATTTATGTAAATTTCATTGAGGACGCACGTGGTAAACAGAGACCTTTTTATATCACCGACGAAGTGTAGCTCTTCAGAAGATGAAAATAGCCGAGGTAATAGGTACCAACAAACTCTAGGTCCGGCATTTCAAAAGCTATTTTACAAAACTAACTTCTTATGATTCTGCTATTTGACATTAAAGCAATTCATAGTTTGTGCACCATTTTACGAGTCTCCGTACAAAACTGTCAAACAGATGAATTGCGTGATATGAATTGTACGCAGTTAATATTATGAATTGTCAATTTGTGACCATTTTACGATTAATTTAACTAAAGTTAATAATATTATCCTATTATGATTCTGCCAAAGTGGCCGTTTTAGCCCCCCTGTCCAGACACTAATCTACTCGTCACATGATCTGACCAAGATTATGTCTGGACTTAAATGAGACTGCAGTGACCTCTGAGTTTGTTTCAGTCTTTCTTCGTCGGATAGTTTTCTATCCAACTACTCTGAACTCACCAAGTACACCGAACTCATCTAGTTTTAAAATATATTTTTGTTTGACGGGTAATTTTGTTTGTACAAACCTACTTACAGAAATAAATTCATTTAAATCATTTACAGCTTGTCGCTTTTATGGCTACATTAATTTAACACGCGTATAAGGTTTCATTAAACTTTATTATACAAGGTGTAACATAAATGACGCACAACCTCTTAAGGGGTCATTGTACTCATCATTATGAACAACTTTTACTAGGGGACCAAACCTGAAATCGCTAAAAAAATCAGCTGTTCCCTACATTTTGACGAGTTATGCGAACATAAATGTAGGGAGCACCTGATTTGTTTTGCGATTTCAGGTTGGGTCCCATAGTCAAAGTTGTTCATTATGATGAGTACAATGATCCCTTAAGAGGTTGTGCCTTATTTATGTTACACCTTGTATATTGATTTATTTACAATTTTCTAAAATATCATCTTTGAGGAAACTGTACTTAAAAAACTGTAGCGCAGAGGTTATTTGCCGGGGTTACGGATCATAACATCGCATCAATGAAATTTAAAACGAATAACGTGCAAAGAGTTGGCGAAATGAAGGGAAGAGAGAGCTTTATTATTTAGTTTGTTTGAAAATTTTAATTTTTAAACTTACGAATTATTTTTATCTTATTATATTGTAAGATTACTGGCTACTAGCCCTACCCGTGTGGTAAAGTAACGTCGCCATTGTAGTGGCACGTTGTGTGAGACATTACAGCTTTGTCTCTGGGATGACCACGCATCTGCGAGGCCTCTGGTATTGCAGATGTCCATCCTCCATAGACAACGGAGATCACTTACCATTAGATGGGCAGTTAGCTTGTGCTTTCATTATATAGTTGTTGTGTTCTGTCAACATTGTTTGTGCCTACATTATTATCATTCAGAAAGTGTGTTTGTTGATTTTTGTACCTAACTACCTTCTGCTCGCGACTTCTTCCGCGTGATAAAATCTATCCTACAGCTGTACCCCTCCCTCCAGTTACTTCATTTTCGCTTAGCGTTCTTTCTTACTTTTTTTCATTTTGCTCGGCTCCTAAGAGTCATAGCATGGTGATAAAAAGCCTTTAACCTTCCTCAAGAATTGGGCTATCAAATACAAAAAGAATTTTTCAAAAAATCCGACTGACAGCTCCAAAGATTAGAGCCTTCAAACAAACAAAAAAGCAAACAAATTCTTCAGGTTTGTTATTAGTAGGTATGACGGCGCAGCAAAAGTACGTTTCTTATGAAGTTACTGGAATCGCCAAAAAGGTCGAATAAGAATGACACTGGCTGCTGACAGTCACTCTAGCATGGCATCGCATCGATGGTTTCGTGGCGGCTGTCTTCTGATGACAGAAGAGAAGATGTCAGAGCCGCTGTCGTACCACGTCCATGACGAACGGCTATATTCCGGCACAATCCTGGTGATATTGAAGCTACTGAACCACTAACACGATAACCACTTCTGGTTAAAGCAATCCTGCGCCGTTAAATATATAGATATAGATATTATAAACCGTGTGGCAGATGATGAGACTTCCCATCGGCAAAACTTTCATCCTGTATTTAACCCCTTCAAGGGGCAATTTTTTTTTAATTCTTCGTAAATGTTCATCTCCGCTAAATAATAAGGAACTGTTGCGCAAAATTTCATGCTTCTAGACCTAGTGGTTTAGGTTGTGCGTTGTCTGTTAATGATGCCTCAGTCAGGCGCTACGCAACGGTGCGACGCGACTCTGGTAGAACAATTTCCTGGAAGTTTTCATAGAAGTTGTTCCTCTAGAGTCGTGCGCTGTCGCGTCGCATTTGTCTGCGGAAGCCTTTAGTGATTGAATACATACACGTTCTTTAAATATAAGGCGTTTATTGCATGTGTATTACGTGCTTGTTTAAGTACAACTTGCGGTCGCTGGCGCAGCGTTTAAGTACAACTTGCGGTCGCTGGCGCAGCGTTTAAGTACAACTTGCGGTCGCTGGCGCAGCGTTTAAGTACAAGTTGCGGTCGCTGGCGCAGCGTTTAATACGGCAATCACCGATACCAGTACGGTATCAGTTTCATCTGTAATGTATGCATAAATGGCGGATAAACGTGACCATCATAATAATGCATTTTTATGTTTCTCTAGTAAGCAGAACCAGATCCTTCCGTCGTCCTGGGTCACATTCAAATTCTCAGAAAATCTGACTTGTCTAAGGGTCGATTCATACTAGCGCAGAGTCGAAGCGCAGCGAAGTGTCAATCTAAAAGATAACATAGCAAATTCACCATTATCTCTACAAAGTAATGCACATATTTCTACCGAGATAAAAAGACGCGTAAATTCGCGCGCATTCTACTGCGAGTTGATTGGTGCGCAGTCACTTGTAGATAGAGATAAGGGTGAATTTGCTATGTTATCTTTTAGATTGACGCTTCGCTGCGCTTGGTCTCTGCGCTAGCATGAATCGACCCTTACTATAGGATATTGGTACCTACGCCTCAGTAATAAAATTGGGTTATTCAGGTCAGGTAGAAGTCGGTCCGTCTAAATTAGTTGTTTAGCTACTTCTGCACACACTGCAAGATGACTCGAATGACCGGTGCTAATCTATCTATCTATACATATATAATTACTTGACTGATTCATCAACGCAGAACCTAAACCGCTGGGGCTGCAAACTGGAAATTTTGGCAGTTGATGCCTTTTATGTCGTAAACATCCATCAAGGAAGGATTTTTGGAAATTCGACCTTTAAGGGGGTGAATAGAGGGCATTTTGTTTGTACAAAAAATCAAAGTTAGTAAGTAAGTTGATGAATACATATCTAAGTAAATTATAAAGTTTGTCATTTTTTGTTTTTCTAAAGTACCCCCTTGGATTGGAGGTGTCAAAGTTTGTATGGAACAATTTTAACGCGCGGTCCGATTAACTCGAAACTAGGTATTTATACTTAAGACCTAAAATAAAGAACAACGTGTATCAGGGTTTTTTGAAAGTCTACCCCTGACGGGGCACTAAAGTACGAAATCTACGCGGATTAAATCGCGCGGGAAATACTAGTGATTATTAATAAAACTTATTGATAAAAAAAAACCGACTTCAAAAAAATACACTACAACGTGAAAAATAACTTTAATTTCGGAAGTCGGTGTCTTTGGTATTTTCGTTTTTTGCAACCGACTTCCGAAATTAAAGTTATTTTTCACTTTGTAGTGTTATTTTGGAAGTCGGTTGTTTTTTTTTTATAAATAAGTATATACGACTCATGTACCGCAATTTGAAGCATTTTACCATTAAAATAATTTATAGCCAAAGTGCATTTCATGACATTTCTAATAAGCCCAAACACGGCTATGATATTACGGCTATGACATTGTTTTATTATGGAGTTCCGGTGCCTACCTTCCGGCTTTTTCAACAGATCAGTTTTCACCAGAATAATTATTTAAATTTGCTTCGTCATAGTCGCTTAACTATTTTAATCGAGATATCTTATCGCCACCCGTGAAATACTTATCATGAAGGAGTTCCCGTGGCCATCTGTGGTCTTTTTCGTCAGTTCCACTTCACCAAATGATACTTTCTGAATGCAAATGCTTGACTTGTTGATGAAAATACCAAAATCGCTGTGATTTCCCTCAGTTCCTCATGGATCCTATCATCAGAACTGGATTTTGATAAAAATGGGATCAATCTAGAAGTATGCCCTTTCAAATAGAAAATAATTTTCGAAATCGGTTTATAAATGATGGAGTACTGAGGTAACAGACATTAAAAAAAAACACAACTGAATTGATGACCTCCTCCTTTTTTTAAAATCGGTTAAAAATATGAAATATTGTACAGTCAGAGAAAATAATTATTAAGCAAATTGACAACCTACGTCAATTTGCCGTGTATATCTGTCGCAGTAAGATGGTGGTAGCCGTCATATAGTTATATCCCTAGCGATATAGCTCTACCGTAATATAGTTACATAAAATCTGTTCATAACTATCTTACTAGGAATATAACTATGATACGAGCACGATCTAGTAATATAGCTATTAGAGAACTCCGACCAAATAGGTTAGGTTAGGTTAGAACTGTTACCAACTACGCGCGAGCCGAGCGAGCGAAGCGAGCGGTGCCGCGGTAGCGGTCAGCGAGCGCTACGTCGAAATTGGTCGCAGTAACAAAATTACACTCCGAGAGGTATGAACCGCTTTCATAACTATATTACGGCTTCAACCATCTTACTGCAACATATCCATTACACGTTGTGATTTGAATATACGGTTCGTTTAAGTTGGTAGTTTTTTAACAATTTCCCTGTCTTTACAATTTGACGAGCCTTGTAGAAGAATTTTTCCAAGGCAACATAATAATAATAATTATAGGCACCAAACAATATTCTTGTTTCTGCTATGAAGCAGCATTACTGCGTTCCAGTTTAAAAATTGCTGACGAAATTGTAGCTCACCTATTACGACTATTTTTAGTATTGACTTCAAGGTTCTTATGGCATCTGTAGTCCCCTTAATATTGCAGGTGTCTGTAAACAGCAGTAACCACTTTGCACCATCTGATCCAATTAGCCAAGTCACAAAAAAAAAACTGAAGAAATACAGTCGAATTGAGAACGTCCTCCTTCGTTGAAAACATTCCATCTTTAAAATGGCATGTATTTAATCGAACTTCTAATAATTTCCAATATTTCGGAATAAAAATATTATTGAACACTCTAATATAATGATTGCGCCTCTTTTTGTGAACCTCTAATAATTCCTATTTTGGGGTCCTAAAAATACTAAATAGCTATGTAACTGCGACCAACTTGGATGTAGTTTGGTCACAATTTCTAACCTAACCTTACCCATTTGGTGTTCTAGGTTAATTACTGCAATCAACTGTGAGAAAAGGCTAGAAAGTTAAAAATAGGCCCGATTATTAAAAAAAAGCGCGTAACATTAGAAGCGCAAAATATTTTCAGAGGTTCATTAATTTAAACAGTGTTTATCATTAGAAGATCAAATATGTTTTTAGAGGATTAGTTAAATATTTCTCCTTTAAAATGAGACAAAACACATGGCGTCGCACATTTTGTTCATAATCGATACTGTTGCAAAAATGCATCTGTCTGTAGTTACTTATCTACTAGTTGAACATATTATTAACATTTTAATACATTCGTTGTGCACCAGTGGTGCGGCAGGTGGCGGGAATGCTGCCCAACTCGACTTTAGATACCTGCTCTAACAAAAAATGTATCGTTTAAATGGTGTCTGTTGAGTTTAGATGGTTTTGTTTTGAGGTAGTTTGAAATATTTGTGATGATAGCAGCACGTTCGAAGTACCATCGACATAGAAATCATGCTGTATCAGTTCAGAAACAGATTTATCTGGACATTATATTCCTAGCTGTTTTAAGCACCTAATCGCGAGGTAAGAAGCGGACACAGTGCCGTATGCGACAGTATTTAATTTATATTGTTTGAGTATTTCGTGAGGTTCAAATCGTTACAGGATTTGTTGCAATTTTCTCTGATTTAAGTTAACTTTAATAATGCGATACATTGTCTTACAATTTATGCTGACGCATACTTATCAAAATGCTTATAAGATCATCCTGTATGGACCAACCATTTGAATATTATTGAATGATAGCCCCGAAGTAGTCAATTGCAATTGTCAATTGTTATGTGTTTGATACACATTGATAAGTAGCGTACATTTGACCATCTACCAAATGCAATTGAAGCGATTGTCAATATTAGTGCAATAGAGATGAATGGCAAACAACTGCAAATGATCGTTTCGGGGACCCCTATTGTACTGAGCGATTTTTTTTTTTGTGAACAGTGTCTCAAATGTTGCCGGAGAAACTTGATCGATTTTGGATGAATCAGAAAAGTTAATTAGATGCTTTTTATCAAGGTCTAACAAAACAATATTTCACAAAGTTTTAAAGAATTATGCGGGCCAGTCTAATCTAGGTATTAAAAGTCATATTATCATAATCTAATAAAAAATATATTTGGTATAAAAGAAGAAGCTATCATTCCGGCTGCTATGCAAGCTGTTATCAAACTATTAATGATTACGCCATCTGACAATTTGAAACTCTCTATGTACTCTTTCTAAACATTTATTTTATTTTTCACATATGAAGTTCCTTTTTTATTGACAGGCAACCATAAACGAAAAAATGCAATTCTTCATGGACGTTAAAGTAAATTAAATGGTTGGAAAGTTTATAATTGTTGATTGAATGAGTAGGTAAATGTACCATATTATACCCAGCATGAACTTATAATATGAGAAAAGATCCTGCATTGTTAAAGACATTAGCTAGTCAGCACTCAGCAAGGTCGTAACGGTGCTGACAATCCCGGGTGCATTGCATTGCCGTGCATTGTAAGTAGCATCGCCAATTCGCCACTCGTAGACTTTTTAATGCACACCTATACTGCGTTCGTGATTTGGTTTCCAAACATGTAAACGAATAATATGTGTTTTAGGAAAAACTACATTAATATGCACATTTTACGACTTTTTAAACAGCATTCGTCATTTTAAAAATCAACTAAAACACTAACTTACAAGTTGATATTCTTTTCAGTGGAAATAACATCAATATTGGAAACAAGTCAAAGGAGAATGACCAAATTGGTCCAAAAATTTGAAAAAAAAAACGAAGTTGCCCCCAGACTTACTACATAGCTCATTTGAAAGACGGGTTCAAATGCAATATTTTCTTCTATGGAACCGAAAAAATCTGTCCCACAGAAACATAGATATTCACGTAACAACGCATAGAGTGCGCGCCATGAAAGAAGGCCCGCACAAAATTGTGGAACTACTTTTTTTATGCAATGTGATGCAATGACATAGACAGTAGCGCCGCGTCAAAGGGACTTCAGTGGTGGCGCGGACTCTACGTATATTCATTTACTGAATAACATTTGTTAAAAAGATATGTTTATGAGAACCTGAAACCTTATGTTTCAGATACAATTTGACAACGCCGAGTTTATTTGCCAGCCTTGCTGGCGACGTGAGGCATACCCACCAAGACGTTCGTACAGTAGACGAGAACAAGAACCACCATTACGCCCTACTGAACAACCGGCAGATCAACCCGTGGCATAACCAGATCAAGCCGCAGATCAAGCCGAGCCACAACCAGATCAAGCTGAGGATACCGCATGCTGGTGGTCAACGTGGAACAGAAGTTAGCGAACAAAACATTCAAGATAATCCACATTCTATTATACGGTTGCCACATGTCAGTCGGGCACCGAATACTTCAAACTCTTGCATTGTATTCGGATGTACAGGCGAGACAAGGCTTCGAATACCAAAGCACATGAAAATCCGTTTGTTGAAAGATTTTAACTATCACGCACCACTTTCTGCTCGAGTTTGTGAAGAACATTTGCTTTTGAATGATTTTGAGATTTTATTGTCAGCCAGAAATGTAAGCCATGACTTTAACGAAGCTCACATCATGGACATGATGTAGATTTTGAAAACTGTGCCACAAGATGGAAGGGTGGATTTTGAAAATATGGAAACAATGGATCCAAATGAAGTTTACTTTCTGATTGGCCGAAGTATCGAACAGTTCAACAGAATTTTTGAAGAAACGCCATCTTTGTCTACAAGGAGCAAAAGACCAAAAACCGCTTTGGCGGTATATTTAATTAAGTTAAGAACTGGTGAACCCAACACAAGACTGGCAGATATGTTTTACACAAGCCGATCAACTTTAGAAAGAGAAATGAAAACGGCAAGAAAGTGTCTAAAAGAAGAATTTACACCTCTACATTTGGGTTGGGATCATATCACAAGGGAGCAAGTGCTTAGGCGAAACCTTTTTATACCTCAGGCACTGTTCGGAAACCCAGAACAAAATAAATGTATAATTATACTTGATGGTATCTATGTATACATCCAGAAAGTTGCAACTTCCTTTTCCAAAGATTGACGTATAGCCATCACAAGTTCTTAAATCTACTAAAACCATTCCTAATAGTCTGTTGTGATGGCTATATCATTGAAGTAGCAGGTCCCTATTTAGCCACTACGTCTGATGCAAGCATTTTAAAGAAATTAATTGATGTTGAAAACAGTGTATTTCATTGGTTTTTCCAAGGAGGAGACGTTCTCATTTTACATTGAGGTTTCCGACATGCCGTACCATATGTAGAGTCTTGTGGCTATGACGCCCATATGCCTAAATCAGTTACAAGAGGTGAAACTCAATTGATAACGGCTGACGCAAATAATGCCAGATTAGTGACGATTTGTCGATGGGTCGTGGAGGTAGTGAATGGCCGCTTCAAGAGAGATTTTAAGATATTCAGGCAAGATTATTTTAACAGAGCTCTGCCTCATATGCTGGATGATTTTAGGAATGCCGCGGCCATTACAAATGCTTTCCACGACCCAATAACGGATAACGTTAATGCTTCTGCTTTTATAGAGAGAATTAACAATAGGATCAATATTGAAAACTGTCTCGCACAGTATGTGATTAGCCATAACCTTAATAGTCGGCGAGTTCCGTTTCAAAGTATGTCTGCAGAACTACCTAATGTAAGAGAATTTCCACGGTTGTCTGAGGAAGAACTTGTTATGTTTGCGTTAGGAACATACCAAATAAAACTGGCCAGGAGTTATTATAGTGAACACGCTCTTAATGGCGTTTATACAATAGAAGTGTACAGAGAAAACCGTGATTTAATCTTTTAAGTAATTATAATATAACTGGTAATAACTTCTGACTATTAAGAGGGAAAGTTCAATCTAGGCATACCAGAAGCCGGATTTATTACACATATATATACTTATAAACTCAGATCACCTTGGGTTGGAGGCTCTAAATCATTATTACTGTTCATGTAAGAGTAGCAGACGTACTTTGGGCACGTGTGCACATGTAATGTTTATCGCGTGGTTTCTGGCGTATGGACGTTATGACAATATTGACCATCCAGCACAGTTTTTAGACAATATTGTAATTAATGAAAATGATGTATAATATACACTAAAGTGTAAATGTTTGTTATGTGTTGTCGTCGATGAAAATCATTTAAAATAAGTTGATTGAAAATAAACGTTTTTTAAGTAACTATGTCGTTTTTTTTATTCATACTCATCTAATTATTTAGTGATAAAAATCACTAAATATTTTTTTATAAATGAAAATAAGATACACAAAAAACTGATGCAAGCAAAAATGTATCGTTTCAGTGTTAAATAATGTTGAATTACTCTGAAACTGTGGGTTAGAATTTGACGCGCATTTGCACATATAGTAAGTCCAACAGTATAAGTCCACCAACAATAGAGTCAAGCCTGGGGGCAGTAGTTTTTTTTTTGGACCAGAGCCCATACAAATTTGGTCATTCTCCTTTAAACTCAAACTCAAAGCATTAAACCATTTCTAAGCACTTTTGAATTGTTAAGGAGTCGGTCAGTCAGAAATATGAAGCTAGTTGCCCATTCCAAAGCGTAGTAAGTACCTAACATAACATCACGCCTCGTTTCCCCGATGGGTTAGGCAGAGGTGTACCTATTTTAGTACACCAGTACCACTAGCCACCACTACCACCACCACCATAGTACCAGTAGTTGTAGTAGTGCAGTAGGTTACTATGGAGAAGAATGGGCAAGAAACTCAATGGACATGGTTTTAATACACGTTATATTAAGTGTGAGAACTGAACGGCTAAACATCATAACCTATTTTCAGTCAAAGACAAATCGCTATTAAGTAGACAGTATAATTCTATCTGTCCTTATGTCAGGCCGGTCAGATTCCATAATCTCTTATTGGGACGTTAAAACCATAGATAGATAGGTTTTTCTATCTCCAGTATGCCAAAACTGGTGATAGATAGGATATTTGGTTCGGTCGTTAATCTACAGATAAGTAAGTACCTACGTACTTTCTGAGATGTGATTGGCTTTTATGTGTAAAGATAGGTCATCCATACTTGGACGAGCAAGCACAGCTCTCAGCTTAACCTTAAAGGTCATAGGTTGTTGAATCCCCACGACTTCAGTTAGCAAATAGTTAGATATGCGTATTGCGTACGGCAGAGGATAAACATCTATTGACAAACAAAATAGGTAAAAGGAACGTCTTGAAGGACGAACTAAAGTTCACTAAACACCAATCTATTGAAATGTCATCTGTCTGCATATTGTGGAGGTAAAGTGCAGAAGTTTTGCAAACTGCATGATGTGCTTGGTAAAATAATATTATCTTTCTTTTTCTAGGCATACAGCCCTTGACAAAACTTATTTAGCAGCACCCCGCGGTTTCATTCGCATAAGTCTCGATCCCGTAAAGATATCGAGATAAAAGTATCCTATATGTTAAACCAAGTTATAAACTATCTGTATGCCAAATTTCATCCAAATCCGCTCAGTAGTTTTTGCGTGAAAGAGTAACAAACATCCATCCATCTTCACAAACTTTCTTGCAATGAATGGATTATTAAGGCCTCTGACCCAGCACCCTAATACCGAAACACACTTACAGTATAGGATTCGGTTTCATTTTGACAGTTCAACAACATTCATTGCGTTATTTACGTTGTTGAGCAGCTAAATTTTTCGAACATATGAAGCAATGGATTGGCAATATGCTTCAAAATCATTCAGATTGTGATTGATAGTGTGTTCCGCAGTTAGAAAAATATCATGTCTTTTGAGCTTTCTGAGCTAAACTTACAACTTTCTTTTAAAACATGGCAACACAGACAACTATAATGCTAAAGGCATTGTAGAGTCGTTGAAAGGCGACAGTGACCACTTATGATCAGGTGGGTCACCTAAATTGATTTGCCACACTATAACATCGAACTCTCAATCATTCATGATCTGCCTAGCCTTTATGACCTCCACAACCCAATTTATTACTGGGTACCCGATACCCCTTTTTTTTTGTGGATGGAAAATCATCAAATGACTTCTCCCGCTCTGTGCGGAGCGGGAGGGCGTGTCAGACTTTTACTGACTAAAACCCACCCGTGTTCCTTCTGTTGCCTGTGCCGGGGCCACGGTAACTCTTTCGAACATCCCGCAACCCTAGCTGGCATCGGCCCTAGCGGACCCCGTCAATAGTGCTGACATCTCATTGAGGCGCGCGTGGAACAAGACGCGCCGTCGACTCGGGCTTTGTCCTTACCGGTCGGCGAGCTACCCATTGCTCGCCGTCCGCAAGCCCGCGCCTACGGTGGCCGGGAATCGGCTGCCAATTCCCGACGCCCAGGGCGTCTCCTGCGGCGACTAGGGGCGTGAGGGCGCGAAGCTTGCCTCTCCCTCACGCGTCCCGCCTCCTCTTTCACGAGCATTACTGCTTCGCAGAAGGACCCGATACCCCTTGGCAAGACTGGATGTCAAACTTTCGTGCTTCTGACGACCCGTAACGACTGTCAAAGATCTACGAATGACAGCCGGGACCAATGGCTTAACGTGCATTCCGAGGCACGGAGAGGTCTCGGTATGTAATAAATGGTGTCACCTATCAACGGACCGACCTCGGCAAGGGTAGCTTAACCTTGAAGATCGACCCGTGCGAGTATTATACTCAATCATTCAAACTTATTCTTCTACAAGTAATCTTTACCTAGTACCCTCTCACTTCAACCAACACATTCGCTACAAACAGGTGTTACTCCTGCCAAGGCTACAACAAATAGACCATTACAACATTAGTTCTTATTAACAATATCAGCCATTATCTATTTAGTATTGAGAGCTAACGGAACTGACGGTAAACGAATTAGTTGACTCAGAGTCCGGGTGGCCAAGATTTAAATGGCCTTGGTACACCTGGACTGGTCTTAAAAGGATCGCATCGTATTAATGTATTGCACAAAAGGTACTGCTACTGATTCCCAAACTAAGATTGAGCTTGTGTTTTGGGAAACAGTGCTCAGCCGCAGGAAGTATCACATATTAAATAAAATACCAGTGGCGAAGCCTTCATACAACCCGATTCCTATCGGCTTTCCTTCTTCGGGACCACCACTCTTCATAATGTCTACTATTTCCAAATAATGTGCACCTGTGTGTGTAACTGTGTATCAGATCACATTATATATATATTTAATATCAGTTTAATACAGTCATCATAAGATTAGAAACAAAATTAGAAACGGTCCACTCGATCTGTGTGGTTCTTTCCTCAAAATACCTATTCAGACACCAATCTATATAGTCTTCACATGATCTGACCAAGATTATGTCTAGACTTTAAAAGAGACTGTGACCTCTGAGTTTGTTTCGGCCTTTCTTCTCAGAGTAGTCATATAGGAATCGCCGGCCTTATCTAGTTAAAAAAAAATATATGTTGACATATAACAGTGTTTGTATAAACCTACTTACAGAAATAAAATCATTTATCGTTTAATTACAAAAATGCCTATAATTTGCTTGTCTGAGTTTATGAGGACTGAACAATTTTTTCTTCGGCTTCCCTCTAATGATAATTGTAGCTGCACCACTGTAAAATACGAATACATTGGTTTGAATGTCACTGCAGTAGACTTACAGTATTCTTAGGGTAACTTTCGGTAATTTTTATTCTTCTTCTAATTTTTAATTTTTATTTAGGTTTAACAGATGAGTGTAATCTCTATGGGGGTGTGTTTTTGTGTGGGGTGTTGGGGTGTGTGTGTGTGTATGGTGTGAGTGTGTGTATATGAGAGTTTGTTTAGAGGTATTGTATGAAATATGTTACGCAGTACATGCCAGTATGTGTTCCGTCTTCTGATAGTCTAATAGTTGAAGGCATTCAGAAACCATTGACCTTTAAGGTCGTGTCTGCCAAGAGATCAGTGTTGAGATGTTTGTTTATGTTGCTGTATAGCTTACAACTTAAGACCTTATACTGTCTCCCTACAGAGCACATCTTGCTTGATCTTGATTTTGAGGTGAAAAGTTGTATGGTTACCACAAGATTTTTGAGAGTGATGTTGTTGAGAAGACGCTTGAAGTAGAAGGAAGGAGGATGGCTGAAATGATGATGAATGTACTAAGGGCCAGTTTCTCGAACGAAACTTAACATCACGCCTTGTTTCCCCAAAGGGTTAGGCAGAGGTGTACCAATAGCACGCCCATATTTCGCCACTTATGTTTAAATCTTATGTAATAGGGGGTGAGCCTATTGCCATCAACCGGCCACAAATCCAGGCTCCGGGCTGCCACTGAGAAATTCCAGATAGAAAAACCCAATAACACTTTGTTCGACCTGAGAATCGAACCTAGGACCCATGCTCAGCAGTAGCGTTTGCGACCACTAGACCAACGAGGCAGTAATTTCTCGAACGAAAATTATAATTATAAATAAACGTGACAAATTGTCGAGAGCGCGTAAACTGCTGTGATTGGCTGTTCATGCACGCTTGACAATTTGTGACAGACAGCCGGAATACCGATTCGGGGTTCCGTCTCGAAAGCAGCAAATTCATTCATAATCTAGTAAAGTCTAGTAGTAATTTAGTAGTAGTAGGAGATTATTAATGGTTGGATTTGCTGCTTTCGAAACGGGATTCCGAATCGGAGTTCCGACTGTGTGTGGCCGGCCTAAGGCCTGTGTTCACCAACATTCAAACCACCCGGCTAGGTACATATTTAAACATTTGGTTTATATGTCAAGTTTCCTAAGGTATGAACTGATTAAATATCCAAACAGCCATTTTAATAGACCGTGAACTCCGCCCTAAGGGGTTTATTTATAAACGTTGCTTAAATTAAAGTAAGATTAACGTCTGCTTGACCATAAGTTCTGTGACGTCTCTTAACTTTTTAAGCACCACTTATAAATACACCTTTAATTTAGCAACGTTCGAGAAACTTGGCCCTAAGAGTTAAAAAGCCAGATGTTTCTGTATCCACATTCTCATCAGTGAAAATCAATCAAGTATTTATAATTAAAAAGCCAAATATAGATTGTCTGAAGTCTCCATGACGGTATAGACTGCCACATTGCAAAGTTTCAAACCAAAGTCCGGTTTAAACTTCCGGAATCGAACTGTACGGCACGGGACGGCACGTTCACTCAACCACATACTATCTAGTACTACGTATGCACTCAACTATTAACCCCTAAATGTCAACCAGTTAACCTTAGGATCCCATTGACTGCAAAAATTATCGATCAAAATTCAAAAGAGATAGCGACATCGGTACCCGTTTAGCAGAAACGCACCCACGATAGAAAAAATCTTAAAACTATGAAGTAATGGTTATTTTTAATCTCAAATTACTATAGACAGTCCTTAGCCATTCATGTTTAAAGACACTATTTGCATAAATGTATTAAATGAGAACATTGACCTTGTAACTAGAAACCATTTAAGTAAGACCTCTCACAGCTCAGTCAGTGTTTTAAAATGGAGGTCTTTGAAAATTGGTCCTATTCGATAAAAGACCAGTATCGACAGAGCTCGATTTTTGAATAATTTTGAAAATAGAAGAGGTCAAGTTATGTTGTTTTCCTCCTACCATGCGTAGGAGTACCAATGTGTATAATTTTAGTAGCTACTTAATTATAATTTTTGGGCGTGCAATTAATGATAATTTTATTGGTTTTCTATCTCAAATGTTCATTATTATGTATAGTTTATTAATGCGAATAATATTTGTGAATGAAGATGATATCTTTTGCAGAATTAGCCTTGAATGTGTGGTGTACTGACGAGATTATTGTTAACTTTGTCTTGCAGGTAGGAAAAGAAAGAGATAGATGAATTGGTTTGAATTTGTAAATAAATGAAATTGGAAAAGTGGTTTTCGGGTTATACTTACACATAAAGGTATTAACGGGCAGACAGACAAAGGTTACGTTTTATAATACAAATATTTAAGGAAAGTAACTTCTGTTTTTTTATTTATTAAAAACTTAATTTCTCAGTGAACTTTAGAATTCAGAAATTCAGACCTTTTTCAGCCACGAAACTTCAATTAGGTTTTCAGTAAAAAGTTAAAAATTAATATTAATTTTTAATCTAATTTCGCAGCTCGGGAGGTTTCATTAATTTTTGAAATGTAATTAATATGTTTCGATCACAAAATTGTGTTTGTTAAGGCCTAATTTATGATTGATGCGTTAATATTTTTTAAATAACTTTGATGTTATTCGACTTTTCACACATATTTTCGTGATTTTTTTATAAAACTGCTGTTGCCCGCGGCTTCGCCCGGGTGAGTGTCGGAAAATATCCCACGGGAACGTACTACCGGAATTAACACATAGGGTACTTCCATAGTTAATCCAGGTTATAAACATCTGTATGCCAAATTTCATCAAATCCGTTCAGCTGTTTTTGCGCCAACCCGGAACCCTACATCCAGACAAACGAATGCAAACGGACAACAATTCTAAAAAACTACATTTTCGGCATCGGACTCGTTCAATATTCAATGTACAGTTTTGACTTCGTTACTGTTTTATTACATGTATAGATGTTTGTTTAAGGCGAAATCTCTGGGATAGCCCGCCAAAATTCAAATTTTCTTACGTTTATAAATATGCATTTACACAATTATAATCATTATAATCATCAATACCCTATAAGTTTAAATTGCACTATTGAATGACTATTTCATGAAATCATGACATTTGAGGCCATTTTGATTATTTTTCTGTAAATACCAGTGGCGACGTTTGATATTTCGTATGAGGGAAGCCGAAGAAGAAATTGTTTAGTTATAAATAGTCATACAAATACGATTATCATGTTGTGGCGCCGGCTTATTTAGAACAATTTGTGTTGTTGTTGTTGGAATATATATTACTTGGCAATCGTAGACATTACTGATTGTGCTATTTTTCAATGGTGGTAGATGAAGTTACTCTTCCGATCCTCCAAAGGGAAGCCGGTAGGAATGGAGTTCTTAGCGCGCTTCGCCTCCGGTAAATACATATTTATTACGGTCAAAAATACGGTGTAAAATACTGGTATTCAGCTGCATCTGGATAGACTTTAAGCCGACCCCGACATAGTTGGGAAAAGGCAGGCAGATCATGACATAGGTATTTGTTACGGTCGCGAATCATATTTTGATCAACATACAATCTTTTTTTTTAATTTTTTTTTTATTTGAAATAGGTTTGCTCTTGACTCTAGCCTAGGTCAGAGAAGACAGAGACAAAGTCGACGATGAAGCGAGCTTACCCAGAAGAAGCCTGTTCACTCTCACCTTGAAGAGATCGGGGTTGTATACGTTCGGAAACACACTGACCTGCAAATTGAACCTTTAAAACCTAAAAAAAAATTGAATTTCGCGGGCTACCTTATCGCATTCCCCTTATGACGCAGATATATGCCAACGGCCTTGAGTGCATAGCTTGAATGTTCTGTGCTGAGCTCACGCAACTCGTCGTAGGTAAACGCAGTAATAGGACTCGCCCATCAAGGAGCTCTGTACCAAATTAGACTCATTTTTAATTTATTATACATAAAAAGGTATTATTTTGAAACACGTATACTAAAAGATAAACAGTTAAATTATCTTTAAAATGGTTAAGGTTTCATAAAAATGTGCCAGGTAGTTTTTGCGTGATTCTCAGTTTTTTATCCGCGTTAGACATAATTTTACAAAATAATTACACTATTTATTTTGTAATTTAAACATAATCTAAAATATTCACATATAAAGTTCTTAGGATATGCTCTAATTTAACACATTTTTTTTCCAAATCATTAACACTACTCGTTTAGACTTGATCTTCAGTTTAAATAATTAAAAGTCGGTTATCGTCGCCTTAAGTGATTTTGAAAAATGTGTTTATTCAAACTTTCATCCATATGGTGACTAACTAAAAATACTAGTACAGGCAGCGATTAAAAACTGGAATTAGCGATAACTTCACACCATTCAGAACACTAGGCCCTTTCCTGATTTGTCGGTGAGAGACCTGTTGGTGGGTATCGCTTAAATCCTGTCAATTTGTGCAGTATCGCTTAAATCCTCGCGAGAAACGCGTGACGTGTCTCTGTAAACACACTCCACTGGATGTTTCTGTCGAGACGCGGTAAACTGAAATGATCCCCGCCCCATTCCCGCGCATACGAAGCCAATCAGCCCTCACTGAAATATAGGCGCTCGGTGAGCTTTCGGTACCGGGTATACCGAGCATGCTGATCCCGCACCGCTGATGCACCGACCAATCAGGAAAGGGCCTAACTCATACATTGCTGCAGTTTCCTTGCTTGATTATAATATTAATCAACTTTACACCGAGTTTATTCTATCTATTCGATCTTTTCACCCTGTAAGTATTCGAGGAATATGGAGTTAAGAAAAATAATCATGTATGTGGCGTTCACAGTTCATAACTTACAGACTCTAAATCACCTCAATTATGTAATTATCTTCCTTCTGGCCCATACAAAAGACATACATAAATACAGTAAGGATATTATTACCTTCAAACTACCAGCACAGAAAACACCTGTTCATCAAACATTAAAAAAACAAAAAATAAACCAAAATACCACTTGACATCAGTCGGATACCAGTACCAAGTTAAACACATCACTAAACAACAAAAACACGTTCTAAATCCAACTCTCACACGCACCAAATAAGTCATTCATTAGTGACGGGACAGCGCTAAAATTACTTGGTATCCGATACCAAAAAAAACGGGTACCGAAAAAAGCGAAACGGGTTGTGTGAGAACAAAAAATCAGAGTAAGATGCTACCACGTTTTTTCTTGACGTTCACAACATTGTTTATCGCCTGTTTTTAGTAAATAAATCTTTTTTCGTACTGATTTGTAACTAGCTAGTATTTATGATATTTATTTTTAGACGATAAGAGTGAAAAAGTGACAATTGGTTGTATTTCTATGGTAATTAAATCGCTTGTCGAATTTAAATGGCTACTGTACGCTAAAGATTGTTGATATTTAGCTTTTCTACTGTTGTCTATAAAAAACATTTGATTGTTAAACGTTCACCACATTGTACAATGGGTTACACACTGGTAGTGATTATTATTTACAACTAACTGAGATACCAATAGTAAAAGGTATACCAAAAGAGTTTCCATTAGTTACAACACAAGCGAGTCAATTTTTTTAAAGAGGACAAATATTTTGCCTTTTCATTCGAAGTCTATCATTTCATGTACCATTTTGTATAAAAGCCAGACGTCAAAAACGAAAACTCGTTTCAAACGTCAATACGAATACATTACAATCAACCAAAGTATGGCTAATTGTCATTAGCAGTAATGTCAAACACTGTCCATTGTTACTAATGAATTGGAATCGGTATCGGCAATTGCGTACAGTGGTATCGTTACATTCAGCGTTCCCCTCCCTATTGTAATATTTTAGAAGATTGTGAAAATCGTAAATATTGACAGGGTGCTGAGTCGACGTCTGGGAATACTATTTGTAAGAGAACAAGGATTTTTTTACATTGCGTGGGGTTAGACTAAGACCAAAGATCGTGTTGGAACGGTCAAACGCTCGATACTGCTGTTTATTTCATTGCTATACGCTCCTTTTACTTCATTGTAAATTGCAAAACTACATCTATTGTCTGGTATATTTTGCTACCAACGATATGACTGTCATTGTACCCTTTTAACATACACCGCATTGCATCTACATGTACATCATAATCTGCCCAGATTGCCTATCTAACCTCCACAACCCAGTTACTGGGTACCACGATATCCCTTAGTAAGACTGGTTATCAAACTTTTGGCTTTTGACTACCTGTGACGACCGTGAGGTATGTGATAGACATACGATTATTTTAAGTCTCATAATTTTAGCCGAAAGACGGTCACATACCATGTTATGTCGGACATATGCCTTCCCCAAATGCCGCCACATGCACCTTCTTGCATCTAGGTTACTCTCATGGTGTACAAGTCGCATATATTCCATCTATCTATTTAAATCTTGCGTCAAGAATTGCAACTGGAACGTGCTGGTTATTAGAGCTTAGGTATAATATGGTTATTGCTTACCAAAGTTAGACGTGAAGTCTTGTCAGCTATGCATATGCTACCGAGGGTAGGACATGGGACAAGTTTGTTTCATTAAGTATGTCTAACATTAAAATGCGACTTACTGAACGTCCTGGGAAAGGAACGAAAGGACACAAATCTTAGATGCGTAGATTAGCTGTCTAAATCCACCAACAGTACACCACACAGCATGAGGTGATATTACGACCTCTTATTGAAGAATTTATTCGGGTTTTACAAACTAAAATAATTGTGTACACGGAAGCCATTCTGGCTTATCATATTCTGTAGTACACCATTAGACTCCATCTAGGCTTTTCCCAACATAGTTGGGTTCAGCTTCCAGTCTAACTGGATGCAGCTGAATACCAGTATTTTGCATGGAGCCTCCAAAACCCAGTTACTGGGTAACACGATACCCCTTGGTAAGACTGGTTGTCAGACTTTCCGGTTTCTGGCGACCCGTAACTACTGTCAAAGATCTACGAATGGCAGCCGGGACAAACGGGTTAACGTGCTTTCCGAGGCACGGAAGAGTTTCGGTATGTAAAGATGGTCACCCATCCACGGACCAACCACAGCAAGCGTAGCTTAACCTAATCGATCGACCCGTGCGGCTGTTATTATTTAGCCACGAGCCCCATACTAGTAGCTAGTAGTACACCATTAGTCCTATTTTAAAATTTGATTTGGTTCAAAAAGCATTGAATTTACCTACTACAGTCGGGCCGTTGAGAGATTCATGCGTTCCTGACACCTGTCAGACAATTTCTAGTAACTATAAGGATCAAATTTGCAAAACAGATATTCGTTCGTGGATGTAGGTAAATTCAATCCTTTATTTCATGCTTCCCACTGCACAAAAAAAAAAAATTATCTCCTCGTTACATTATCTAGTTTTAAATACGACTAGCTGTGCCCCGCAACTTCGTTCGCGTGGAAGTCGTAAGATACACAATATGCTAAAATAACATCCACATTTTAATAAAACTCCCTCGTCCCCCGACCCGCCGCGCGGCATCGCCCGCCCGCGCTATTACCTCTTTTTCGCTTAGCATTCTTTCTGACTTTTTTTCTTTTTGCTCGGCTCCTAAGTCGTAGCGTGATGTTGAATAGCCTATAGTCATCCTCGAGAATTGGACTACCAAATGCAAAAAAAGATTTTCAAATCAGACTTTTTGTTCACAATTTAATGCGTTTTTTTTTTGTGCGGAACCCTAATTATTTCTCTAAAATAAAAGTAGCCTTAGTTACTCCCCGTAACATCAGATATCTGCCAGTGAAAGTCCCGTCAAAATCGGTTCAGCCGTTTCGGAGATTAGCCGGAAAAAACAGACAGACCGACAGACAGACAAAAATTTTAAAAATTGCTTTTTATTGTTATTTGTACTGTATACCTATATACGTTCCTATGAATTTGGAAAAAAGTCTTTATTTTGATATTACAAACAGACACTTCTATTTTATTTATTTGTATAGACTAGATTTTCTGAATCCGTAGCTGCATAAAAATATGTAACAAAATTAAACAAATGCTGTGAGAAGCTTTTAATTAAAGCTCGTTTGCTTTTTTCTATTTATTTCTCGGGAAAAGCTGAAGCTCTTGCGTAGCAACATCAGGCTGACTACTGACTACTGACGAAGGTTGTATAAATAATTGAACAAGGCACTTTGAACCGTATTTAATATACAGTTTAGTATACTTTCATTTGAGAATTTTCACGTAAGTGTCGATTTGATGTACTTGAATTAATATTGTTTGTTATCATATCAGTGAAATCTGCGGTTAGGTTTATTGTAATTTTATTTATTTATTTATATATTTTACTATTTATGTACACACAATAAAACATTATATAGTTAGGACATTATGATCATTGAGTACAAAGGTACTGCTTATTTCTTAAGAAATTTCTTCCAGCAGACCTGCGAAAGAAGAAATTAAAAAAGAAATGTAGACAATAGTGTGTGAGAACAAGAAGAGAAGAATATGATTAGTGACGTCTTAAACTAAAATATATATACCTACACATATGTATACTATAAAGCAAAAATTAACAAATACTTAAATAAATAAATATGCTATAAACCTATATATATACAAATTTTAACAAAAACCCATATAGGTTTATCTACATATATAATATATAAATTATCACAGTTGAGAGAAGAGGTAATGCTCTTTTACTCGATATTTGAATTGCGAAATAGATTTTAAATCTCGAATGCTAGGCGGAAGTGAGTTCCACAATCTTACAGCATGGACAGAAAAGGAATAAGAATAGTAGCTTGTTTTATGAGGATGGGATTTAAGGAGGGATCTGAGGTGTGATCTATCTTTACTTGTCTTTCTCTTTAAATACCATAATTATTTTGATCACTTTAAGAAATTAAATAACAATAAGACTTACCGGGTGCTACACACTTATTCGGTTCGGCACGATTCGGCACAGCTAGATGGTACAATCGAATATTATAGGCAAGTATTTAATTATTTTTTAAACATTTGTGTTCGGGAAAAAGATGCTCGGCTTAGCTGGAATTGTGCCGACCGGACCCGAACATGATTTAGCGAGGGTAGATGACGAACTGAGTTTGCCGATCGGCAAAGGCCGAATATGTGTGATAAATAATGGCTTCGGGTTGGTTTTGTTGTTTAGAAAATACAACCAAATCAAATGTGCCGATCCGAACAAGTGTGTAGCAGGCCTTGGTTTCGAGACCCGTTGTGGCTTGAAAAATATTTTCTACTAGCTGCTGCCCGCGGCTTCGCCCGCGTGGATGCCAATACTTCCCTATTTGAATCGGATTTTGTTCACAATTTTTTTGCGCGGAACTCTAATCCTTTATCTAAAACAAAAGTAGTCGAAGTTTTAAGTTACTCCTTATAACATCAGCTATCTGCCAATCTCGTTATTTCGGAGATTAACCGGAACAATCTGACGGACAGACAGACAGACAAAAGTTTTAACAATTTATTTTTGTTATTAGTACTGTATATACATTCATATTGGCACTTAAATTTTATCTACTTATTTGTATAGAATATAGATTTATTGTCTTAGGTGTTGTTTAAATTCTTCAAGGAATGTTGTCACAAGGATGTGCACAATAGGTTCTCGCTAGGACACAGTGTGTGCGATAGCCGGGTGTTATGGCACGACTTGGCAGAGGCCTATGTCCGGCAGTGAACAGCGACCGGCCGAGTTCATTGATTGAAACCTTTAACAATACACATCGGTGTGTATTTTGGGAGAAAGGGCTATCCATTCATCACCAGAAATCAAACGGAACAATGGATGGACGGAACAGTGTTCGCGGACTAAAACACCACAAAACAATTGAAGGATTCGAATTTTGTTTGATTGAATTTCTAGCTACGACCATATTACATAACATCACGCTTATATTCCACAAAGGTGTAGACAGAAGTGTGTAGTACACCCTCATTTCGCTATATTACCATAAACAGAGGGACAAATCTAGTACTATCACTAATAAAAATCTAAAAAACACTACCCATCTTGCGAATCCAATCCAGAACCCATGCTGAGCAGTCACGCTTGCAACCATTAGAACAACGAGGCAGGCTTACAGGTTAGCATGAAAGCATACTCCTAGCAGTTGACAGGTTTTTGACATCAATATCGCCGCCACTACATTCACACAATTATTTATAGATCTTCATTAAGACCACATTATTTTGACTGTTGGCTATAAGACTAAATGTTTTTTTTTAAGATTTTTTATTTTACTTTGTAACAACAAATTGACATAATTATAATGGAAACGATGATAGCTACAAAAATTAAAAACTGCGTCGCAGCTATTAACGTCCGTCTTAATATAGGGCAAGATAAAAAAAAACGGTAGATGGACTGTGTGAAAAAACTTTTTTACAAAAAAAAAAAAACAATCGACCTCCAAAAAAAAAACACTACGAAGTGAAAAATAACTTTAATTTCGGAAGTCGGTGTCTTCGGGTCTGTATTTTAGGTTTTTGCCACCGACTTCCGAAATTAAAGTTATTTTTCACTCTGTAGTGTTATTTTTTGGAAGTCAGTTGTTTTTTTTTTTGCAAAAAGTTTTTTTATTTTTCACTCTTTAGTGGGTCGGTTTGTAATTTGTCTAACTTACAATAGCTTCGACAACTGCTCATCACCTTTTACAAAACATTGCTTTTCCCGATGCAGGGACGTTAATTGTTGAGGAGTTCCCCTGGTACTTCACCATCAGGTCCACTTCACCATATGCATTGTGACGAGCTTATATTGCTTAGCAATAATTTTAAAGTAGTCAAATCGCAACCCGTGAAATAATTATTATTGAGTTATTCCGGTGGCCATCTTACCATCTGTGGTCTTCGTCATCAGTTCCACTTCACCAAATGGTGCTTTTCAAGAGCAAATGCACCAGCTACTATAAAAATACCCATATCGCTATAGGTGTGGCTATAATATTTGAAGAGTTCCCTCGATTTCTCCAAGATTCCATCATCAGATCCTGACCTGATGACAATGGAACCACCTGAAAAGTATACCTTTTCAAACAAAAAAGAATTTTCCAAATCGGTCCAGCCGTCTTTGAGTAATCAGGGAACAAACATAAAAAGAAGATTCCGACGAACTGAGAACCTCCTCCTTTTTGGAGTCGGTTAAAATCATTTATAGCCAGAGTGCATCTCATGTCAAATACAATAAGCCCAAACACGGCTAGGATACATTGTTTTATTACGGAGTTCCGGTGTCTACCTTCCGGCTTCATCATCAGATCAGTTCAATGGTACCATTTTCAGCAGAACCATTTATTTAAATTTGCTTCATCATAGTCGCTTAACTATCCACCACCCGTGAAATACTTATCACTGAGGAGTTCCCGTGGCTATCTGTGGTCTTTTGTGGTTGTTTGTGGTTTTGTGGTGTGGGTTTTTGTGGTGTGGTCTTCGTCAGTTCAACTTCACTAAATGATACTTTCTAAATGAAAATGGTTGACTTGTTGATGAAAATACCAAAGTCGCTATGTGTTTGCATATAATATTTGAGGAGTTCCCTCAATTCCTCATGGATTCTATCATCAGAACCGGATTTTGATAAAAATGGGCCAATCTGGAAGTATGTCCTTTTAAATAAAAAAGAATTTTCTAAATCGCTTTATAAATGACGCAGTACTGAGGTAACAAACATATTTAAAAAAAAACATACAACCGAATTGATAACCTCCTCCTTTTTTTGAAGTCGGTTAAAAAGGGGGTGACTACCGAGATGACGACTACCAAAGAAGTGTGGAAGAAAAAGACGTTGCGCCGACCGTAAATAAATTGGGATCAGCACCCTAACTGCGTAACACACTTACAGTGGGAATCGGTTTCATTTTGACAGTTCAACAACATTCATTGCGTTATTTACGTTATTGAGCAGACGAATTTTCCGAACATATGAAGCAATGGATTAGGAATATGCTTCAAAATTATTCAGATTTTGATTGACAGAGGGCAAGAGAATGATGATTATTTTTAGTGTAAATGTAAACTATTACTAGCGTACTCACTGTCATGTTTATCGTACTTATTGTCGGGGTGAGCAAACTGAAATTATTCCGTAGCAATTGAGAGGACCGTTATGTGTCATTTGTGAGCGGTCTACTAGCTACGAGCTTTGCGATGGAAAACAGGAACATGCGTTCGTACCTAGCTTTATTAGTTAAGTTGAAAGGAACTCATATGAAGGGTGTTAGCGCGGTTTTGGAGCATCGTTTTGGTAGAAATGGCTAACGAGCCGGTATTTTAACATAACGTCACGCCTGTAATCCCCGAAGGGTTAGGCAGAGGTGTACCTTTAGTAACACCCACATTTCGCCAGTTATGTTTGAAGTCCCATGTAATACAGGCGAACCTATTGCCATCAACCGGGCACAAATCCTGACTCCGGGCTGCTACTGAGAAATTCCTGATAGAAAATCCCAACAACACTTAACCCGACCTAAGAATCGAATCCAGGACCTTATGCTCAGTAGTAGCGCGTGCGACCACTAGACCAACGAGGCAATACGGTATAAACTTCATTTTATATGGTCTGTCTCTATTCCCACAGCCAAACTGTGAAAAAGGAAAACCTTTTTCTTTTCTTTTTTTTTTTTTTTTTTTAAACGACGCCCCACAAAAGTGGGGCGTCGTTTTAGGTAAAATACTGATAAAAACCTTTTATATAATATATTAATAAACATTTCATAATGTAACATAGTGGTTGACCGTTATGTTATGTTGCGCATAGACCACCAAACAAAGTTTTGTCTTTTTGCCTTACTCCTGTCAGCTTTTCCTGCCCACTTAAGGCGATAATATCCGACTTTTAATGTTTTTAAACTGAATATCACGTCTAAACGAGTAGTGTTAACGATTTGGAAAAAATATATTTTAAATTACAGCATTTTTTTAATAACTTAATATGTGAATATTTTAGATTATGTTTATGTTACATAGTGTAATTAATTTGTAAAGTTATGTCTAACGCGGATAAAAGTCTGAGAATGACGCAAAAACTATCAAGAGTATTTTTATGAAGTCTTTACCATTTTAAAGATAATTTAATTATTTATCTTTTGGTATACGTATTTTATTAAAATACTTATTGTTTTATGTGTAATAAATTAATAATGCGTCTAACTTGGGACAGCGCTCCTTGATGGGCGAGTCCTATTACTGGGTGGACGTACGATGCGTTGTGTGAGCTCAGCACAGAACACGCAAACTATGCACTCAGGGCCGCTGGCATTTATTTGCGTCAGTTTCCATCTTCCTTCATCCCTAAGGATTTAGAAATAATCCTTGTAAGAATTCTAAAAACCTGAAACAGTTTCTATTGTTTTTTGACAAAAAGAAAAACCTTGAAGAAAAACACGATTTTTGACAAAAAGAAAAATGTGTTACCAAGGTTAGCTTAAATCGCGAAATTAATTAATTATGTATAGACTCTTAACCTTGACTTTTGTTATGAGCTTTGCTTGTATCTTCTTTCTTAACTTTATGTTAAAACAATGATTTGACTATAAAGCTAGTAAAAAAAAATAGGCAGTCATCGATGGGGACTGCCGACAGAAGTGAAAACTTAAAACATTTTAACATTTACACAGGCCGCTGCGCGTCGCCACTCTGGCGCAACGCGTCACATTAGCATGTCGGTGACATGAGCATGTCGCATGACGCGAACCCGTAAAATTTTCCTCTACTAGAAAGCGCTCAACGCGCCTAAAGAAGTATTCATTTCAAAAAAAGATAATGTTTACAACTACAAAAAACGATAAATAGCCACATAACTACATTCACAACGTACAAGAAACACATCGAAGTTGCTCGTAATCCATCATGATACGATGAAAGGCGCAAACAGAACAATTTGTACATGAGAAACAAGAATCAGGAATCCGAAACGGCTCTGTTTGAAAAAGAAACGAGAAACCAGATACCACATTTTCAAACATAACTAACGTGGCTACATCACTAAAAAGAACGAAAAATTCGAATTTGCGCAATTCAAAATTTCGAACGTTCTAATGTCAATACGTTTAACCTTATATCGCTATTTTCATTCGAAATACGAATTAGGTGTCTACAATCAAAATTAATAATACCGTAACAAGATCAATTTTCTTCAAAAAACGAAACGATAATATGAAATCACTACGCAATTCAGCCCCAAATTATCTGTACGCAACAAAAACCGCCCCAGCGTAGCAACGTCAGTCCCGAACACGCAGGCTCGCTCGCTCTGCGATAGCTCCCGGGACGCTGTAGTGATCATCCCCTCCCTGCCCCCGCGGGTACGGCGCACGCCCTGTCCGCCAGACGGCATCCAGCGCCCAACGAGAGCGCACGTATATTTCGCGTCGCGGTCACCTGTGGCGCCGAACCCAGTGTTTACGGATTACAGTGAAAAATTGTGCCGAAGTGTGTGCTACCCTGTGTTTTTATGAATGAATGAATGAAAATCATCGTGCATAACCGGTTGCCGGACGGTTTGACTGCGGACCGGTTCCGATTTCCGCCGATACGGGTTTCGTGGGAGTAAGCCTATGTTTTATACTTATTTTGCTTGGAACTGGATTTTGATAGTGTTCAATTATTTTTTTTAAGTGGATTAGGATGTGGTGTTGAAGCGCTTTATTTATTTATTTTTTAATTTTCGTTAGAAGTGACGCTTTTCAGGAATCATTTGAAAATATTGATAGGCGCGTTCCATTTTCGAAGGTCACTGCTGGTGCTAAGAAAAAAAAAAAAAACAAAAGCGTAAATATTTTTGTATTAGCCAGTAATCGGTACAATAAAAACAAAATGAAAATAAAACATAAAATTTTATGACGGTTAAACAAAATGAAACGTTCGGGAAAATAAGCTTTCACCCCATCTACGTATCATATTTATTCCTGTTAGGTATCAGTATCTTTGATAAGTTTTCTATATCTACCTACATTGTTGTATAAAATAATCCCGAGGGTATGAAACAAGCATATGAAAATCGTTTATATTTCATTTTCGCGTAGGCGACTTTAGGGCTAGTAGAACGTCACTTAAGGCTTTGTCAACTCAAGTTTCTTCTATCTTTGAACCTTTGAACGAAAATAGCCATTTCAACCCCACACTATCTGTCCGTCCCCTTTTGATAAAAACGTGTGACACAATCATGAACCTAGACATTTTCGAAGGCGATAATTTATTTATATTAGGGTTGACTTCAAAAAGTCTGACAACCTGTCCTACCAAGGGGTATCGTGTTACCCAGTAACTGAGCTATGGAGGTCAGATAAGCAGTCGCTCCATGTAAAATACTGACATTCAAATGCATTCTGTTGGACTCGAAACCGATCCCAACTGTTGAGAAGAGGCTAGGCAGAATATGATGATGTTAGGGGTTGATTTTCATTGTAACCAGATGCGCCGTCATTTGTTGTTGCATTCTACACACCTATCTAGAAATAATAATTATTATTACTTGTCCTGAATGATTTATCAACACAGAGCCTGCACCGCTGCGGCTACAAACTTGAAATTTTGACAGTTGATGCCTTTTATGTTGTAAGCATCCACTAATGAAGGATTTTTGGAAATTCGACCTTAAAGGGGGTCAAAAGGGAGCATTTTGTTTGTATGAAAAATCTTATTTCTTGAGTTAATAAACTTGAAACTTGGCATGAATACTTATGTAAGTAAATTATGAAGTTTGTCATTTTTAATTTTTCTAAACTACCCCCTAAAGGGGATTGGGGGTGTCAAAGTTTGTATGGAAGAATTTTGACGTATGGTCCGATTAACTCGAAACTCAGTATTTATGATTAAGACCGAAAATAAAGAATAATGTGTATATCAGGGTTTTTTGAAAATCTACCCCTAACGGGATACTAATGTACCTACCTACGAAATCAACGCGACCGAAGTCGCGCGGGAAGAGCTAGTTTGCTTATAATATTACCAGCCCGGAACTGTCCTACTGCCTCTTCTCATACCGAGAAGCATTGACCACGACCGCTTGCTCACTGTTTTATTTACTTATTTATGCAAATACGGGGTGTTGTAAATTATTGTGGAGGAGATACAGAGTGCCAAAACATAGTTATTTTATTAATCAACACTTTGTGTAGGATTATAAAGGGATTGTATATACAAATAAATAAAATTGAAGTGTCTGTTTGTAATGTCAAAATGACAGCTTTTTACTAAATGCATATGAAAGTATATACGATAGGTACTTATAACGAAAAAGCAATTTTAAAAATTTTTGTCTGTCTGTCTGTTCGTCCCGGCTAATCTCTGAAACGGCTGGACCGATTTTGATGGGACTCACGTGCAGATAGCTGATGTTACAAGGAGTAACTTAGGCTACTTTTATTTTAGAAAAATAATTGAGAGTTCCGCGCAAAAAAATTAAAATCCACAAATTTGTGAACAAAATCTGATTCAAACAGAGAAGTATTGACATCCACGCGGGCGAAGCCGCGGGCACCAGCTAGTATATAGAACAATTTATGAAATCTACTTTTGTGTCTCGTTTAGAAATATCGAAAGAATTATGCCCGCATCTTTGCCCGCGTGAATCTAAATCAGCCCCTTCCTTGTCTTGAGCTGTATATTTTTTTAATTTCATCAAAATGTATTCAGTAGTTTTGTAGTAAATGAGTAACAAGAAAGTTTGTTTCGCGTCATATTGAAATTAGTTTTAAATAGGTTAGGTTATTAGGGATTATTGCACCTATCCTTTCAGGTTTGAAATTAAGTACCATTTGAAAGGTAATTTTTAAAGCACGTCTATTTTATTTACGAATGTAAATGGGAAAAACTGAGTGTAAAATACAATATTACAGATAAACACAGTGCGTCGTATGACGTAGTACAATAATTTGATAAATTACAGTAGAAATTACACTGAAGGGCTTGCAAAATGTCATCATGCAGTAGGTAATAGTTTCGTAATTATACATTTCTCCTGAAAACCACATACATTTTGAAAAACGCTAAATTCTAACACGTATACGATGGATGAACTGTGTGAAAGATGCTAGAAAGGGGGGGGGGGGGGTTACTGCGGAGATGACGGTTAATGGAGAAGTGTCTTAAGAAAAAGACATGTTGGGTCGACTCCAAGTACATTGGGATAAGGACAGGAGAGTGATGATGATATTATGTGTAATTTTCGTGCTTTTCACAATAATTTGAGCATGGAGCTTCTTGCCGGTTCTTCTCCATAAGAAACGACCAATTGGAATCGTGCACCTAGCTTCTGACGTTTCGTAAGTGGCCATGTAGGCTTATGTGAAATAAAATATTTTGAATTTGAACATGACCCACTGCATGACAACTATAGCAAGGCCTAGGGCCAAGTATCAATACCAGCATGATTCCAGTCCGAATAAAAAAGTAATTTAAAAAAAAAATCGACTTCAAAAAGAAATTAACACAAAATTATTATGAAATAACTATAATTTCGAAAGTCGGGGTCTTGAGATCCGTGTTCTATGTTTTTTGCCACTGACTTCCGAAACTAGTTCTTTCATAATTTTGAATTCGAGTTCATTTCTTTTGAAGCCGATTTAATTTTTTTTAAATTACATTTTTCAAAACCGTAATATTTGCTTGTAATAGTTAATAGATTTGTCGTAAATACTGCACTAGAATTTTACTAAGGTTTTGAGATGTTTTCCCTTTGACACACACCCGTAGCTCGTATCAATAAGCCAGGCCGTCACACTTACACGCATTAGTCGTTCACGTTACACGTAGTAGTTCCATAAGTTGAAGTAAATGCAAACCAATAAAAAAGAATGGTTACAATCCGATTAGTTTCGGAGAAATGCGTGGACAAACACCCACCTATAAAATTTTGTATTTTGATTGGAAGACTTAATTTAATAGATTGTCCGTGTATTCGAATCAACTGTCATTCTTTGACAGTCGTATGAAGTTGGCTATAAACACAGCAAATTGTTATAGTGTGTCAATTTGATAACTAATTACATTCCCTGACTGCACATCACTAAGGAGTCCTTTGAGGCATAGCAATATCGACTAGCTTCTGCCCGCGACTTCGTCCGCGTAAAATTTCTTGTTCCCCCGACCCACCCCGTCGCATCGCATCGCCTGCCCGCGCTATTACTTCGTTTTCGCTTAGCGTTCTTTCTGACTTTTTTTCTTTTTGCTCGGCTCCTAAGGAGGAGCCTTAGCGTGGTGTTAAATAGCCTATAGTCTTCCTCATGAATTGGGTTATTAAATGCAAAAAGAATTTTTCAAAACAAACTGGGAGTTCCGGAGATTAGTGCGTTCAAACAAACAAGCAAAAAAACAAACTTCAGTTTTATTACTAGTATATAGATAGCAGTTTTACAATAATTATGATCCACACAAACGTTGGTCTCTCTCCTAACCTTCGCTGTACCTGTACAAAGGACTGTGTTTTTGATAGGTAGGTACCAATTTGCAATGTTACGAGAATGTCAGTTTCCAAGTTCCAACCTATACTGATCGACGAAAGTGATTAATTAATTTCACGAAAATCTACCAACATCACAACATTTTTTCATAATGAATACATTTCCTGTAAAACTGAAACATTCTTAATTTAAAAATAAAGGAAAAAAAATAATAACCGACATTTTTTAAACTTCGAGATTTCCGATCGTGTGTCACTCAACGAATAAAATTAAAAATATATTTTAAACTCGTCGTCATGACGACGCGCGACGAGCAACCTCTTAAATGGCGTTTCAGTTATTCGGAAATACCGTAGATATTTGCTTTATGTATCGTATGCTGAAAATATTACTAATATCACCAAATTACGTACATAAACTTACGCCTTCGTCCATGGCGGTTAGCAGAAACTACAGAACACCACATGCTACGATACTTTCATATTCCTTTTCCCTCATTCCTGCCATATTCTCAAGAACAATTTCAAACTCACAGCATTTGTTGCATTACTATCATATTTACAAACCCTTTTGAACTGTCAAGGAGTCGGTCAGTCAGAAAGTTGAAGCTAGTTGCCCGTTCCAAACATAGTTTCCTGTAGAGAAGAATGGGCATGAAACTCCATGGACGCAAGTCGTTAATCGTTTCTTTGGTCTTCGTTGTTTCGATAACCGAAGATCAATATAGCAAAATAAACCAACTACCAACTATGCTAGACAGGACTCGTACGAACTATATAAAAAACTGGCCAAGTGCAAATCCGACTGGCGCACTTAAAAAGTGTTCTGTGCCACTAAAATATTTTACATTATTTTTTTAACGAAAAAAAAAAACGAAACGAAATGTGGGTGTAATGTGTGTGTACACCCACCCTTTGGGGAAACAAGGCGTGATGTTATGTTTGTTTTAGTATTTACCACGATGGGTGCAATAGTACCAAGTATGCTGTGAAAATTTCAACTACATAGTTTCAACTTCAAACTCAAATAATAAGAATAATTCAAATAACACCTAACACTAGGCAAAAAGTATTACTAACATTATGGATCTCTGTTGTCCTAATAAAGAAATTTTTGATTTGATAGTTCCCTATTATGCTGTCAATCGTGGATCTTCGTCTTCGTTACGGGTCTTCAGAAGCCTGAAAGTCTGACAACCTATCTTACCAAGGGATATCGTGGTACCCAGAAGTGGAGGTCAGATAGGCAGTCGTTCCATGTAAAATACTGGTATTCAGCTGCATCTGGTTAGACTGGAAGCCGACCACAACATAGTTGGGAAGAGGGTAGGCAGATGATGATAGGTCAAAAAAGTTTAAAAAGTTACAGCTCTGTGTTTGACAGATAGACGGCGAAAGATTAATAATAGGGAAGAACACGTCCTTAAAAATTGTCCTAGGCAGAACTCATTCAACATTCGAAATGCCAATGAAGCTCGAGTCGTTTTAATAACGCTAGGATATTGAAATTGCAAATATCCAAATAATACTAAAAACCTATTCCAATCCCGTCATTCTATACGATCGAACTATTAATTTGAGGGGCGTCACCGCTATCTAATGTTCTGCTATTTGTCAGTACACCCGGATTAGGAAATTATCATCAATATGATATGTGTGATTAAATTTTATGTATTCGGACAGAATTGAATGTTAGTTTTGTGGATTGCAAGCTAGATAGTTCTGAAATTGTATGAAAATAGAAACATTTGGTGGGAAAATATGTAATTAGTTTTACGCTTGTTATATAATATTTATAAAACACATGTCTATCTGGCAGTGAACGAGAACATTTCCAATGTTCGTGAATGTTTATAAACGTTTCTTCTCATTCAGAGAAAGAATCTCAGTGCAATTACTGTGTGATAGTTTCAGTTCATTTTCGTCCAGTTTTACTCAGGACGCGGCGCAAGTTCACATTCACAATTGAACAATGGTGTCTTAAGAATCGGATTATTTATTAATTTGCCCGAAAATAAGTTTTACGGAGAAATAAAACATAATTTGGAGGTATAATTTTAACGTGAAAAAAATCTGTGCAGTGTGCGTTTAGATCGTTTTTATTAATTATCATAAATGCTCGGTAGTTACAGTCCTGTCATAATTGGGAGCACAATTTGCTACCAATCTGAATGCTTACAATGTTACAAAATAGTGACGTCAAAATGAAAGTCGAATTTTGTAGATCTATGGTCAAAATAGAGTGCAAAGGTGTAGCATAAAAAGACTTGTACAAAATCTTAATAATTTTTTCTTTAATCATTTAATTCTGACAATATTTTCCTCTACAATACACTAAGTTACAACCTACAAAGTAAAACCTAAAACATATATGGTCAAAGAAGTGTGTCTATAAAAATAAAACCAGCTAGCCAGCGCACACCGCTCCAAACCAGTTCGAAAACATACAAGTTTTGCGTCCGGTGTGCCTCCCACTTAAAGATTAGTGCAGGTTTGGTTCCCATGTTGAGCTTTTTATTGTAACAGGATGGTGGAGTTGTTTTGTTTGTTATTAAATGTTGATTTTATATATGTTTGAGAGAATGTTCTTAATTGTTGATGTTCATTTAATCGGGGATCTGATGAGTGTTTGATGCTTCTGTTAAAGTAAAATGTAGGTGGTTTAAGATTTTCAGCACTTTTTTGATGTTACCTTCACTTAAGCATTAAGTATGATACAACTGAGTTAGTTTAAGGCTAAGTTCCGTATTTCAGGTTCCATTTTAGGTCTTTAGATCTATTTTAATTTGTACAGTCGGAGAAATTAATTTTTAAGCAAGCAAATTGACTCATTACGTCAATTTGACGTGTCCATTTCATACAACTGCCAAGGAATTACGGTTGTGATTTTTATTTTCGGAGAATTTAAGTAAATTCGTACCTAGTCAATTTGTTTGACAATCAATTTACCTGACTACATAGTCATATTAAAACTCTTTTTTCAGTATGTGTATAAATTGCACATTTTCGGTACTTCATTTCTAATTGAGTAGGTATCTACTCAATTCGTTTTACGTGAAAACAGAGTTAAAACCTGTCACTTATCTTCGTCTTAATATTCAAGACGTCAGAAGAGTTAATACACTACTGCTTACCCCATAAAACGTTCATAATTAATACAGTATTTTTGTCTCACGAAGCGAGAAGCGCTTTACTTGTGCTTACCAAGTGTACAAACACGCTGTGAATGTGTGTGTTAGCGCAGGAGCTCTCGGTACCGTCCCGAGACAATGGCGAAGGCTGAAGAGTGTGCGTGTGTGTGTTATGTGCTGACGCTACTCGTCTTCACGCACACATTCACAGCGAGTTTGTACTCTTGATAAACACAAGTCAAGCGCGAGTCGCTTCGTGACATAAAAATACTATACAAACTTGTACACATAGGTACATAGTGAGAGTTTGTCCTTAACGAGTAATTACACAACCAGTTTCCTTCGCCTTGGTTCTAGTCTTCAAAGTTCTATGATAAGGTTGTTAATCCTAGGTGAACTTTCTAAGTATTTACTGTATAGCATAGCGTTCTATGAATCTAGTTCTTCGTACGTATCAGCACGAACTATAACCAGATGGCATAGTCATTAAAAATATGTCATCTTTTCCCAACTTTTTTTTTTTGTTGGGGTCGGCTGCCAGTGTAACCTGATGCAGCTGAATACCAGTATTTTACATGGAGCGACGGCCTATCTGACCTCCACAATACGGTTACTGGGTAACACGATACCCCTTGGTAAGACATCGAGAGTTTCGGACTTCTGACTACCCGTAACGACTGACAAAGATCCACGAGTGACAGCCAGGACCAACTGCTTAACGTACTTTCCAAGGCACGGGGGGTCTAGGGGACTGGCTTATATGTGGGTAAGGATATTAGCTAGCTAGTTTAAGGCACACACACCAAGCTGACTGTCAGAGAAGAATTTCAGCAAAGTGAAATCAAATTCACCTTAGTTCAATGTTAACCACTAATAATAATTGTCCCACTGCATTCAATGGCATTGGTGTCCTCTCATATACAACACGTCCCGGAATTAGCGCACAACCTCTTAAGGGGTCATTGTACTCATCATTATAAACAACTTTTACTATGAGCAGAGGTGTATCTACCTGTAGTACACCCACATTTTGCCAGTTATGTTTTAAGTCCCATGTAACTCAACCCATCCCAATTCTGCTCAACCCCTCGGAGAAACCAGGCTCGATGTTGTTTGTGTTGTGTGTTTTACTATGAGACCAAATCTGAAATCGCGAAAAAAATCTACATTTCCCCACATTTTGGCGAGTCATGCGAACATAAAATAATGTAGGGAACAGCAGATTTTTTTTCGCGATTTCAGATTTTGTACCATCGCAGGCTTGCGGACGGCGAGCAATGGGTAGCTCGTCGTCCGGTAAGGACTAGAGCCGGGTCGACGGCGCGTTGTGTTCCACGCGCGCCTCAAAGAGATGTCAGCACTACTCACGGGGTTCGCTAGGGCCGATGCCAGCCAGGGTCGCGCGATGTTTGAAAGAGTTACCGTGGCCCAGGTACAGACGACTGAAGGAACACGGGTGGGTTTTAGTCAGTAAAAGTCTGACACGCCCTCCCGCTCCGCACAGAGTAAGTGGTCATTTGATGATTTCAAAAAAAAAAAAAAGGTTTGGTCCCATAGTGAAAGCTGTTAATAATGATGAGTACAATGACCCCTTAAGAGATTTTGCTTTAATTCCAGGACATGTTGTATAGAAGGATCGCAGAAGTTTTGACCATCACGCGTATTTGTTATTTCAAGACATTCGGTTCAGATTTTCTCATTGTGATATTTGTGATGTCTTTGAAAATCTTACATTACGTAGCACTAATGGTTTTGACCTTAAAACGTCATCTTTATTCTCCTGTCTTCATTTATTTGTGGTCGGCGCAGCATGTGGCCCAGTGGAAACGGCCCCGAATTACGAGTTGTAGGCCATGGGTTCGAACCCAGGCAGGCGCTTTACTTTGTGTAAATAATTTCATCACAACTGCTCTCAAAACCACTGCTCTTATAACAGTGAAGGAAAACATCGTGAGGAAACCGGCATGTCCTAGAACCAAAAATTCGAAGACATGTGACATCCACCAACCGGCACTGGGCGCGCGTCCTTTTCGATACATCTCTCTTAGTCGTCATCTCGGTAGTCTTGCTAGGTTTTAAAACGTCACTCGCTGTTTTATTCCCTCTTATTTATGCGTGGGCATTCTAAACTATGTCCGCTTAAGATTACCTCTCCTTCCTAATTTAAAACTTATTAATTTCCAATTAAAAAGTAGTTTAGTGTCACGTGCGCCTATATTTGTGTATAGTGTCGCGTTGGTCGCCGAAGCTGTATTTTTATCGCTGTCTTATTATTTTGTCTAGATATACAGTGTGTTTCGATATTTTTGTGAGCAATTTGTTTTTTTTTTTTTTTGTAATACTTAATGTAGAAAAAACTTATACTGAGTTTTCGGGCAATGCAAATGAAGAAAAGAACACTATTCCACATAAACCTACATGGGCACTTATGAAACGTCAGAAGCTAGGCGCACGGTTCTAATTGGTCGTTTCCTATGGAGAAGAGCCGGCAAGAAACTCCACGGTTACTCTTTTGATGGTTGATTGTTTATTTACACATTTTATGTTAAAACGAAATGTTTATTCTTAGCCATAGAGACATTAATGTGTATATTCAACTAATTGTATTATTTGCGTGCCGACGTTATTATTAAAATAGTGTGTTTTAATTGATAAAACATTAAGCTCCAAATTGTGGTTTAAGTGGCCAATAATTGGTTTATGTGCAGTCATTTTGGAAGATAGCAACAATATTTTCACGCTCTAGTTGTCCAATTTTGGGTGTTGTCAAAACAAAACAGTTTCGTACGTAGGTTTACGTATCTTCGTGAGGCCATGAGAACTTTTTAGAACTGTTTTTAACAAGCTACAAATTAATTAATTAAACCAATAAATACAAGAAAGTCAAATTCACGTCACATCAAAAGTAAGTAACAGTGGGGTAATCACATTCACAAGAATTAAATCAATCGTCGACAGCGGTACAGGGGAATTATTTGACGACATATTTTAGTTAGGGGGAAGCTCTAAGGTAGCCCGCGAAATACAAACTTCCTTACGATTTTTGCGATTTGCAGCTCAGTGTCTGGGTGTATGTTGATCAAAGTATGATACGCGACCGTAACAAATATGTATTTACAGAATTATAATCATTAAAATCAGTAATACAATTCCTTAAGTGAGTATAATCCTGAAATGTTAAGATTTCGTGAAATAGTCATTCAATAGAATTACATGGTCTTAGAGAGTTGTATTGATGACTTTAATGATTATAATTCTGTAAACTCATATTTGTTACGATCCCGAATCATATTTCAATCAACATACTACTTAATACTGATCTGCAAATTGCAAAAAACGTAAGAAAATTTTAATTTCGCAGGCTACCCTAGCGGTTTCGCCTTAAGATGTTATATTTTGTTTTATTAAGTAATTAGGTATTAGAAGTTGTTCTTTATGAACATTTTATTTTAAATCTGAATAAACTGGTGCTTCTAAGAAGTGACGTGCCTAATCGAAAAAAATGCAACTCATAAAATACACCTCAATAAAAACTTTAAAATAAATTAAGTACTAGACTGTTATTTAAAAGTTTCAATAGCAAGCAATAGCAGGTTACCATCCCTACCTAGTTGTTATTACACCAATTTGCACTAAACGTTTCCGATTGTCTTTTGTGATGCGCACAGCAAAGGAGTGGAACTCTCTGCCTGCGTCTGTGTTTCCGAACGCATACAAACCCGATCTCTTCAAAGTGAGAGTGAACAGGCTTCTTCTGGGTAAGCTCGCTCCATCATCGACTTTGTCGTCTCTAACCTAGACTAGAGTCAAGAGCAAACCTATCTCAAATATTAAAAAAAAGTTTTAGCGAAAAGCGAATAAAATCTAATTACGTTTGACTTTGATAAGTGCGTACTGCGTAGGCATACTATTAAAGTTATTAAGTACCTAGGTACAAGTACTACATAAATATGCCTCGATTCTAATATTAGGTATATTAAAATTTTTTCGTTAAATATTTTTTTTTTTTTGTAACTTATATAATAACTAATTTTCGAAGCCAATGTTTCAGACCCATTATGATCTAAAAATCTGCAACTTAAATCGTCCATACTTAGGTACTTAATAATATTATATTATGCGAAAGTAACTCTGTCTGTCTGTTACCTTTTCACGCCTAACGATTGAGCGGATTTCGATGAAATTTGGAACTCGGGTAGACCATGACCCGGCTTAGGACATAGGATACTTTTTATCCCGGTAGTAGGTACATTCCTGTGGGATAATTTCCGACATCAATGCGGTCAAAAGCTAGTCCATGCAAATAAATAAAATTGAAGTGACTGTTTGTAATGTCAAAATAACAGCTTTTTACTAAAAGCATTATGAAAGCTTATACGGTATTTGTAACAAAAAAACAATATTAATTTTTTTTTGTCTGTCTGTTTGTTCTGGCTAATCTCCGAAACGGCTGGGCCGATTTTGATTAGGGCTCCGCGCAAAAAAATTAAAACCCATGAAATTGTGAAAAAAAATCTGACTCAAATAGACATCCACACGGGCGAAGCTGCGGGCGACAGCTAGTGTAAAATAAAATATATGAAAATGTTATTTTAAGTGACAGCTAAGTGAACGAATGTTTCAAGATTCAACGAAGCAAAGATACATGTATACCTTAAAATATTAATTAGTTTTGAATTAACAAAGTAATTATTGGCTTCTACATTGTGTCGCATAGTTACGTGTACTAATTGTAATTAACTAGGTAATATCGTAATAGTCATATTCAGATGTCGCGTACAGCCTAATTGTGGAGCACACAATGGGAATCGCGTTAAGTTTGACAAATTACCCAACAATATTGATCGCGTCTGATCAATTACTACTTAGTTTCAATGAAGATATAAACTAAATATTTAATGCGCCGAACGTTTTTCAATCAATATTTTGTGTTTCTTGAAAAATGTAAGTATCAGTGTATGTAGTCTCAGCATTATAAAATAATATTATTTATTTTCAAGATTTCGTCGTCTCGATATCACTCTTTATGAAAAAGAGCGATGAGCTTACTTAGAGGTATTGTGAAGTTTAGACAATAAAAATGCAATCGGCCAGAGACACTGATGTATTTTCAGTATTTTCAACCAAATCTTTCATTAACGTAGGTACCCAGTATTTATTGGCATTTAGGAACAAAAAATTATCGCTAAAACACATTGAAAGCATTATTTCATATAATTCCAATTTTGTCTACTTAATGCTGCATTTTATTCACAACTCGCAAAACACATATTTCTTCACCAGCCCGTAATTGCATTTCCAAGGCCTGTTTCGCCGCACGCAAAATATATTATGCTTCTCACAAAATCACCCTGTATATTCGCTCGGCAACGCTCGGTACAACTCGTCTCCCACGTTGCAATGTGGTGCCCATATTTAGCGCACAGATGTGGTCGACCGATGTACCTACAGTGTTTGGATTGTGGGTTTAAAGGGTTAGGCAGAAGTGCAAGGTGCTTGTTTAAGTATCTTTAGTTAGTACAGTCGGCCGCCGAGAGAATGCGTTCTTGACACGTGTCAGTTTCATATTAACGAATATGTGTTTCGCGAATTTGATCTTTATTACAACTAGAAATTGTCCAACTGACAGGTGTCAGGAACGCATTCTCTCGGCGGCCGGACTGTAGCTTAAGGCGCTACCCCGACCGAACAACCTTGAGCGTTCTGTCCTTCTCTGTCCCACCGCTCTAACCCACTCTGTCCCGCTTCCACCACACGCCCATTGTCATAGAATTCACACAATTCTTGGAATTATTTTAATAAAAAATCAAATTTTGGTCTTTTCAAGAAAATATTTCTAGCAAAATGTTCATTATTAAATTGTCTATCCATTAGTGTCAGTTGCAAATTAAAATAATGTACCTACTTCACGAGAAGACGCATGTTATCAATCATTATTTATCATTTCTGTGGCTTCGTTCTAAGGAGATTGATTAAAAATATACTGCTTTAAAAAAAAAGTACCAATATGGAATCCAGATTATGATTACGAGATAATTTTATGTTTTTTTTTATTAGTTGATATTTCTTTTAAATGACAAGTAGATAGCTCCAAAAAACGGCGAGCGCGGCGTTTTGGTCAGGGAGGCGCCTTAAGATTTTCAGCTGGAGGTCTATAAAAATATTTCTCTGTGCGAAATTTATGTTTTCTTGTCTGCGATGGCAACGCATCAACCTGTGATGTTTTGGTGTCGCAGTTGTGTTTGACGGCGGAACCCATACGATCAGATGACCGATGGCTTGTTAGCCTTCAAAAAATCGGGCAAGCACCTATAGGTATTTATATTAATAATGATATCTTCCGAATTTCCTATAACTATCTATATGTTTCAAAGGTTTTGTGTTTTCTGTCTTATGTTGAAGGGAAATACAATGTGAAAACATAAACCGGTAGTAAGTACAGCTTGGTAGCGAAAAAAGGGTATGACAGTGGCAGATATTTTTTCGACGAACTACTTTCACAAAAAGCCCTCTTACTATTTGCTTAAGGGGACTGCAGGATCAAAACGCAAGTTTTGTAATGCCTAAAAGTATATGATCCACTGTAGTAAATAAAATCAGAATAATATAGAATATTCTTCAGTATATATGCTAGTTAGATAGTGTGTTGAAAACATAATTATACAACTACTTTGATACGATAGAAAAAAATTAAGAAGATACCTTTAGAAATTTCTTTTAACGATTAAAAACCATACTAATATACAGGGTGTGGCGTAAATAATGGATAATCCTGTATCTGGGAATGGAGGACCCCAAGCCCTATAATATAAAAAATTCTCAAACCCGAGAGTAATTTATTTGCAGAAATCAGATAGTGAAAATTCCTTCATTTGTGAATACGGTGGCCGAGGAAGTGACTAAAGGTGGCAATGAAAAATAAATTACTCTCGGGTTTGAGAATTTTTTATATTATAGGGCTTGGGGTCCTCCATTCCCAGATACAGGATTATCCATTATTTACGCCACACCCTGTATACGCAATCATTCTGTTTTTTTGTCAGATTATTCTACAAGCAACATATTAACGTAAAAGTGTTTTCATTTTTAGTGCAATCAATATATTTTTTGTAATTAAGTAATTGCTTCATATTTTGCAATAAATTATTAGTGTTGTGTCATCGCGCTTCTCTTTCTTTTCTATGCAGTCCGACAGTGACCGCGCTTTATTTAGGTCCTGTAGTCCCCGTAATAATATCTAGTGTAAACATAATAAAACTGGCAAGACTCTTAAATAAAACGATAAAATTACTTAAAAAACATCCTCCCAAAGAAATCGATTGGAAGCATTATTAAAAACTTTTTCTAACGTAGAAAACATAAAATGGCACACAGTTTTTTTTTTATAAGTTTGATCATAAAAATGTTCGGGTTCCTCTCACAATAATTAGCCGTTATGTTCCCGAAAAGTTTTGAGGACATAAAAATATACTTTTTTCGGAATATTTTCTGAAAGAAAATTTGGGTAGTTGGAGATTGTTATTCAAACAAGTTTTTTAGGGGTTTGAGGAGTGTGTATTGCTTAGTTCCGGTAATAGATAAACCAATCCTCCGTTTGTGGGTGTCGTAAAAAATACTAAAGAATAATGTCAGAAATCGACAAGCGTAGTGTGGGACGCCCCCCGATCTTAAGAAGGTGGCTGTGGGACAGACTGGATGCGGAAGGCGGAGGACAGGGTGTTGTGGTGCAGCCTGGGAGAGGCTTATGTCCAGCAGTGGACTGCGATAGGTTGAGTTGATTGAATGTCAGAAATTAACAATAGTATGTACAATCTATACTGCGACCAACGATCCCTTTGCCATGTATCGTGATGAAATGATGATTAGGTATTTTTCTTGATATGGTGTTTTAGCCGCTTTTAACGGCCCTACATTACGGTTCCTGATGAAACAGTTATTCTTTGTTCAGGATATTAGGTAAATAGTCAATAAAAATATATATTTCATGGTAGTCCGTAGGTTTATAAACCTACTAGGAGCTACAAAACGCACTGAACAAGCTTGGTAATCAATGCTCATTTCTTATCTATACGAAAACCTTTTTGCACTGAACATATACATGTACCATCGCGGAAATTTGCGGTTCGGTTCGGATTCACCGAGCGGGAGGGCGTGTCAGACTTTTACTGACTAAAACCCACCCGTGTTCCTTCAGTTGCCTGTGCCGGGCCCACGCCACTGTAACTCTTTCTAACATCCCTCAACCCTAGCTGGCATCGGCCCTAGCGGACCCCGTCAATAGTGCTGACATCTCTTTGAGGCGCGCGTGGAACACAACGCGCCGTCGACTCGGGCCTGGTCCTCACCGGACGCCCACATACCTACAGGCTCAATCAATCTGCCTGCCTTTTCCCAACTATGTTGGGATCGGCTTCCAGTCTAACCAGACGCAGCTGAATACCAGTATTTTAAATGGAGCGACTGCCTATCTGACCTCCAAAACCCAGTTACTGGGTAGTACGATACTCCTTAGCAAGACTGGTTGTCACACTTTTAGGTTCCTGGACTACCCGTAACGACATACAAGCTGATGTTATTAATAATTTTATCAAACATCTTTTGTGTTACTTCGACTCCCGGCTTAGCTCACACACTTAGCACTTATATAAAGCCTATAGGACATAAAACAAACTAACCAGTGTCGTGTGAACGCCTCACATCTGCCAAACGAATGTGCGTAAAACTTTTTTTTACACTTTTTATGTTAACGTTTGCTGACTCGTCTTTTTACGCGCGTTTTACTTATTTTGACTGCCTCGTTGGTCTAGTGGCCGCAAGCGCTACTGCTGAGCATGAGGTCCTGGGTTCGATTCCCATATCGGGCAGTGTTATTGGGTTTTCTATCTGGAATTTCTCAGTAGCAGCCCGGAGTCTGGATTTGTGCCCGGTAGATGGCAATAGGCTCGCCCCTATTACATGGGACTGAAACATAACTGGCGAAATGTGGGTGTACTATAGGTACACCTCTGCCTAACCCTTCGGGGAAACAAGGCGTGATGTTATGTTTATGTTACTATTTGTTGAAATGACAATAATCTTCTAAACATACAAATAAATAAAATTGTAGTGTCTGTTTGTAATACCAAAATAACAGCTTTTTACAAAATACATAAGAAAGTATACCCTACTTCTAACAAAAAACAATTTTTAAATTTTTTGTCTGTCTGTGTGTTTATTTGTTCCGGCTAATCTCCGAAACGGCTAGACTGATTTTAACATTAAATTAAATTATTTGGCATATATGTCAGCTATCACACGCATTTATCCCAACTAAACTTAGTTACCTAAGCTAGATTGGCTTTCGTCGCTATGAGTCGCGTGCTTGACCTCCGATTGAAGCAATATTTAAATGGCATAGAAATATATACAGAGCAAATAGCTAGTGAAACTCCGCAGCCGTGAGAAAACTATCTATATCTAAACATGATAAAACAAAAAGGAAATTAATTTGATGAGCAATTTTTTTTGAGGTCATCCACCATCGGTAGTGTAGTCACTTAAAAAATATCAGTTCAAAAATCAGTTTTTTTCTTTGTGTAAATTTCACAAGCTTGATGGGTATCAATATCTCAATACGATAAAACAGATTTATCAACTCACACTTCAAGTAACGACGCAACCAGCGGTTATTGACCCAAAAAAAAAATCATCTAATCTTTTTTATTTTGTCGTGTTTATATATACTCGATACCCATCACATCGGCGGAGTTTCGCTAACTAATTTAATTTTTGTAATAGTGTCGGCTTTGTGTATCAAAAAATTTACTAGAAAAACTTTAAAAGCAAATCTTGATAAACCTGCAGGGTTGGTTCTCACAACGGCAATGCCTTCCATTTTGAAAGTTCAACAACTTTTATTGCAGTATTTACGTTGTTGAGCAGACGAACTTTTGCTAACATGAAGCAATTGATTAGCAATTTCCTTCAATATCTGTCGGATTATAATTGAAAGAAAGAGTGTTACGCACTTAGTGCTGGTTTCTTCCAACATTGATCTTCACAGACTTACCAATAGTTTCATAATAAAACCATCCAAATGTCTACTAACCACACAATATTCTCCTAGTTACATCTAAAGTAGACGCTTTGACACGGTCGTCGGAAGTTGGGCAACAATACTGTCCGTTTGCACGCGGGCGGAGTCGTGGGCGCATGCTAGTGTTGCTTAGAGTAGGTAAATATGTGTGTCAGTGATATTTGATGTATGTGTGACATTTTGACTTGACTTTTTGGTGGAAGCCCCACTTAACTTGGGGAAAAAGACTAACATACCTTATTTGTTGGGTGATTAGCAGAGGTCGGAATTAGGTAGAGTTTTTTATGTACTTGCATCGAAATGTTGATATTAATATGGATCTTCCCGGGATTTAATCTAATGGACAATCCCGTGCGGCCAACAATATTACAAATAAATAATAATAAAAACCTCAGAGATAGAAAGACAAATAAAACAAAGATAATTAACATACAATTTTTATTTGTATTTACATTAATTCACAATACAAATTATTAATAGTCTTAAGCAAATTCTCATAATTATACCTCGCCTTTTTTATAAATAAGAAAATACTTTTGCTTCTAGCCTAGACTCGTGAGGGTTTGCTTATTCAAACGGCCCATCAAAATCATTTTCCTTGTCCGATTCATTCAAAGTACCACTAAGATTTGAAGTATCCACTTTATTCTTTCGCTGTATGAAATCAGTGTAAGTACATAAATAACTCTACCTAATTCCGACCTCTGGTGATTAGTTATGTACAGAGTAAAAAAAATGTAATAGATTACGTCTCTCTGATTAATTTGATTCATCTAATTATTCACGGTTAGTTGTTTTTTTTTCTCTCGGTTTTAATTTGACAGTTGCCCACCAGACACAACACCCGTCTGGTCGGAGGATCCTTCCTTTTCTATGGAGGATGAGTGAACTTCAAACCCTGTTCCTCATACCTCCATACCAAAACTGTGATGTGGCGGCATCTACAACGCCACACCGCGGTCGATTGGTCCGTGGATGCGTGACCATCTTTATATACCAAGACTCCTCCGTGCCTCGGAAAGAACGTTAAGCCGTCGGTCCCGGCTGTCATTCTTGGATCTTTGACAGTCGTTACGGGTAGTCAGAAGCCCGGAAGTCTGACAACCAGTCTTACCAAGGGTTATTGTGTTACCCAGTAACTGGGTTGTGGAGGTCAGATAGGCAGTCGCTCCATGTAAAATACTGGTATTCAGCTGCATCCGGTTAGACTGGAAGCAGACCCCAATATAGTTGGCAAAAGGCTATTTAGCAACGTTCAAATCTCATCTAAGAAGGTATTTATGTACTTACCTAACGAAAATATACCTTACAATAATTTGTATATCTCACTAAACAATTAATTAATTTTCTGGTATAGTTTTGGTTTATCTATAGGCTGTTTTATTCGCTAGTAGAAAGAGACCACAATATGCGGAGCAAAACATTTTCAAAGCGTATGAGGTTCTATTATTTAAAAATGTCGATTCGCCCGACTCGGGCGAGTAAATTCGTGCGAGTCGACCAATAAGCCGTTCCTTGCCACTGGTTCGATTCCCACACAAAACAAATATTAATATTTGTTATGACAGGTGCTTGTTCTGGGTCTACATGTTTGTGCATGTGAGATTTCTGTCTCTAAATGCAGTCAACGCAACGCATCTATCGTAGCAAGAAGAAAAGCGTAAGAATTAATTAATTTTATAATTTTATGCTTTTTGTTGTGCCCTACAGGGTCCATAATTGTACAAACCGTAGCTTTAAGCCATTGTAACACCGTTTAAAGATTATGGAATGCAAATAAAAATATGAATATGAATATCGTCGCAAAAAAATCATAAACATAATAATTTTCGTCACATTTTAACATGCAATAATATTACTTAAATATTTTTATTTTACTAATACACCGTTACACTAAAATATAAACGTTTAACGATCACCAAAAAACATTTAAATCAAATTATATTGTGCATAAAACTATTGAGATTACACAAAGCAATAATATGCCACTAAAAAGTGTAATATAAACAGTTTATTTGTTAATAAAATTATTATATGTAGTACTAAAAGTGTCATTCCGGAAAGTTAAATTTATTGTTGCGTTCTGTGTTTAAATATTTAAATTATGCGTTCGATATTTTAGGATTTGTTTTACAAAGAGGGCTTAAAACGATAATGTTGTCATAATCACCACACTTAGCAAGCGGATTGGTGATTAAAGTTTATTGTAATTAGCAGGCAAGGGGAAGCTCATAACTTCGCAAATCGACCTTCAAAGCAACCTTCAAAGTTAAGCTGCTCTTGCCACGGTCAGTCAGAAGATGGATGGTCGTTTTTAACACGTCCTTACTCCAGTTTTTCACACGAATATCTACAACAGTCGTTGTGAATAGACATGCGGCAGTAATTCCTTATTAGGAGTTCACGATTATATTTTCACAAGCATATTTATGATAGCAGGAGGGGTAGAAGAACCTTGAAACCTGTTAGTAATGTAAGACCGTCATCTTTTTTCGTATTATCAAGAACTATAAAGATTAGCTCAAGCGAGTGATTTAAATACTTTCCAGTCAGCAAGAATAATAATGATAAACTAATTTGGAGAGCAGTGGTGGTCCAGTGGCATCGGCTCCGACTTACGAGTTATACAACGTGTTTTTTTTATGTCATCATAACTCTAGGGTTATATTCTATAACTAAAAATAATACAAAAAGTCCTAGAATATGTGTTCCAAAAATGCATAATTGTGAAGATATCATCAATCATAATTAAATTGGTTTCATTCTGATATACGAGTCCATTAATAATCGTGACTTTGTCGAATTATTTTGCATGAAAAATGAAAACAAAAACAAAAATGATAATTGAAAAATAATTCATATATGCCAGTTGATTCTTTGATATGGTTTCATTCGTACCCTAGCAATCGTGGGTTCGAATCCAAGCAGGCGCTTTACTTTGTCTAATTTATTTCATCACCTCTGCTCTCAAAACGGTGAAGGAAAACATCGTGAGGAAACCGGCCCTCATAGAGAGGAGGCCTGTGTCCCAGCAGTGGGAACATGATAAGCTGATTATGGTTATGCTGTCAGCAAGTCAATATTTAGTGGATAGTGACTGTTCAAGGTGTTTTGGCAGCTCATTACTATTTATCACCCCTCGTGCAGGCTACTTAATTCGAAAATGTATGTACATGATGTAAAACAGTGCCTAAAAGACTTTCTCACATCAAAATGGCAGTCTCTATCGTGTCCACGCAGAAAGCTAACAAAAGCAGCGCAAACAGACAGACAGACAAAATAATTGTCTCCACTAAACATTATGCCGCCTACACCTGACTTGAGAATAGCGGGGCATTTCATAAGCGGTAGCGGAATTAAACTATTTAATTTTGTTAAAAAACTAAACACTTTTTTATGAAGTTTTTAGTGTTGTACAGTAAGTAAAGTTTATTTACTTATTTATTTAGGTACTATAGCGACCAGCCACGATACATAGGCAGGTCACTATCTATTTTGTGTGCGGGGTCTCGACTTCGAGGTGTGTTGGGGAAACTTTGTGGTGATTTATAAATGGGAAGACCGTTGCGCTATACGAACTGGTTTATTAGCTATGGCGACGCTATAATAATACATTCAAACACTGGGGCTAATATTCCACTGACTCCATATAAAACAACATGACTTTATGTCATCACCTATTCTTATTCTAAGTTTTCGAATGGAAAAGCAAAGTTTGTCTTATCAGCCAATGTTAAAATCCAAAAAGGATTTATGCGGAAGGCAGGCTCAACTAAGGCCTCTACAGTACACATCAAACTCTTACGGCCGAACCTATTTATCACCAGTTTTGGCATACTGTAGATAACCAAACCTATCTATGGTTTTAACGTCCCAATAATCTATAAGAGATTATGAAATCTTACGGGCCTGACAAAAGAATAGACAGAATTATACTGTCAACCATCAATAACGATCTGTCTTTTACTGAAAATAGGTTATTGGGTTCGGCCGTTAAAAGTGTATAATACATACAGATGAAGAACATAAAAGTATTGCTTATTTCATTAGATTTTTTTTTTCCAGCAGACTTGTAACAGGAGAGTTAGATGAGAGACGTAGGTCACACAGTGTGTAAAAAGTCAATTATATACAGGGCATTTTTTTAATCACTATCCAAATTTTCGCGGGGTGTTCTACCCATGAATACGAACAACTTTCACTATGGGACCAACTCTGAAATCATGAAGAAAAAATCAGCTGATTCATACATTTTGGTCGAGTAGGTATTGAACTTTTGTATGAATCAGCTGATTTTTTCTTCATGATTTCAGAGTTGGTCCCATAGTAAAAGTTGTTCATATTCATGAGTAGAACACCCTGCGAAAATTTGGATAGTGATTAAAAAAATGCCCTGTATAGGAAAATATAGGTTGTTGAAAGTGCTTGTGGTTTTGAAAAACAAATTACACATACACTTAAGCTAGTTGCAGAGTGAAAACCGCTCTGTTGCCATACAATAATTTGTTTTTCATGGGAATCAAACGGAGGAATAAAAGTGTCGCTATAGGTAAATGGGGTTTCGTAAATAAAATAAAAATATCCTATGTTAGTATTTACCAAACTGATTTGTAAGAATTCAGTGTATATTTTTTCTTCGGTTAGTTGTAAAAATCAGAAAAGTCGCATTTCTATGAACTTGATAATGATAGATACTCGCAGCAATACGTTTCTTCACCATAAAAAATCAACTCTATACTTCTCTGCCTATCCATCTATTATTTCTTCACATAAAATCAGAAGCATATTTTTTTCAGCTTCATAACATTTATTAAATAATTCTCCAGTAGATACATAATGTATTTCATAAATAAAATATGTCCGATACATCAATCAGTTCTGATTCATAATGAAACAAAAACTTTAGATCATCAGCTGCTCATAAGATGATAAGTTATACAATTAAATAAACCTTTCAAGTAATAAATGGATCGCAATCAATCATATACGGGTAATTAGCAATGTGTTTTTAGTAGGTATATTTGTACCTACTGTAGGAATATAATTAGGGTAATTAATACTCTTCGAAGAAACTCACGCAGAGAAATACTACCATCTATACAAATAATTAATATTGAAGTGTCTGTTTGAAATCTCAAAATAACAGCTTTTTGACTAAATACATTTATGAAAGTATACGGTACTTATAACAAAAAAACTATTTTTAAACTTTTTGTCTGTGTTTGTTCCGGTTAATCTTCGAAATGGCTGGACCGATTTTGACGAAAATTTCACTAGCAGATAGCTAATGTTAGAAGGAGTAACATGGGCTACTTTTATTTTAGAAAAACAATTAGAGTTCTGAGCAAAAACATGAAATTGTGAACGAAATCGAACACGACCGAAGTCGCGGGTACAGTAGCAGTCATACATAATTCTGTTGCGAAGCAATTTTGCTGTGTTTTAATTTAAAAAGTGCCTGTATAATTACAGGCACTTGAGACATTTCAACTTTGTCTTTAAACAACGCACATTTAATGAGGGTTTTCATGAAAATTCATACCACCCGTTGACGCCACTTTGACAATGAATATGAAAAAATATATGATGATTCGTTTCATTCATTCGTTCGTCATTCGTCATGACTCAAGAAAATATAGGCGCTTTGTTATTTTTGACAGGTGCCCGGACCTGAAGTCTCAGTGCTGCCACCTAGTGAACGTGATTTCAGAAAACTCTTATTCCTCTGGTATTGCAACTTTCGATAGCAGTGAGTGCGGTGACCATCAGATGGGCTGCCAAATCTAAGCTACAAATGAAATTAGTCTTTTGCATTTATAATTTTAAACATCTTAAATCAGAACACAGCAATACTGCTAAGCATCAAAAGTAGTTTCCAAACACAAACGCCACCAGCTCAAAACTTAACCCACACGTCAAAATTAAATTGGGCTAAGCGTGGGTTAAGTTGTGTCGTAAGCAGAATCAAGTTTTTTAACTTAATGATATTTTTTTGAGTGGGCACTGGCTAGTGGCTCCCTCGGAAACTGTTATGGTGAGATGATTTCATTCATTTGGCTTAGAAAGTGTTAGAAATATAGGGTTTATGAAGATAGTAGTAGTTTTGTCATAAAAACTACCAAATAAAAATAAAAAAAACTTTTAGTTGGTAGTTTTTTTTTGTTTTATGAAATGTTTTTCGCGTTAGGTATTACAGTATGTTTATGAATCAGATTTTAGATGAAGAAAATTACTTACCTATAACTTATATGTTTCTTAGTTAAAACACAAAAAAGCTAATTCATATTGGAAGCCACACCAGACTTAAAAAACATCATGAAATAAAAATAATATAATAATCTTACTGATCAACATATTTTTCAAGGAATTTATGAATGAAATTCAAAGTCAATTTAAGCTTCTATTTGTTTTCACAAAAATGCCGAATTTAACGACTTTGAATCGTTTAAAATGTAATAAATATATGATACAATAATTTAATATTAAAAATGATGTCACTACAGTGTATGTAATGCAGACAGATAATAAATTATTAATGATATTCACATATTAGTTTATTAGTCTGCGAATTTGCATAGATTTTTTGTGCTAAGCAATAAAGTATCAATATTTTTACTTGTTGCGATTTTTATGTTTGTAGTTTGAAAATAAATGTCAGTTTAATTTTATTTAACATATTTTACATGTTTTGAAAGATTAGGCAATTGATTTAAATCTTTTTTTCCCTCGTCAGTTTTAAAAAACGGTAGGTTACGTATGTTACCTCACAGAAGTTTTAGCATGACACAAAAAGTTTTCTTGAGTTTCGCAAAAAAATACAGTTCTTTTAAAGTTAAAGAACATAAATACCAGGGGCGAAGCGATCATACAACCCGATTCCTATCGGCTTCCCTTCGGAACAAACACTTTTATTAATGTCTACTATTGCCAAATAATATGGTACACCTGTGTGTGTAACTGTGTATCACATCACATTACATAATTATATTGAATACCAGTTTAATATCATAAGATTTTTGTCTACAGTTTTTTGTCGTGAGTTTATGAGAACTGAACAATTTTTTCTTCGGCTTCCCTCTAATGATAATTGTAGCTACGCCACTGATAAATACACACATGTACCATCGCGGACACTTACGGTGAACCACTTTTCGACCTTATTACTAAAGTAAGTAATACCTACATACATACCCTCACGCCTTATCCTCTTGTGGTTTGGCAAAAACTGCAGGACGCCATTTAATACGCAAGTATAGGTGAACCACTTTCAACCTTATTACTTACTACTATTGCAGGTCAGTATTAGGTTGTATGTTTATTAAAATATGATCCGCGACCGTAACAAATATCTATTCACAGAATTATAATCATTAAAGTCATCAATCCGACTCTCTAAGACCAAGTAATCCAATTGAATGACTATTTCATGAAATCTTGACATTTGTGGATTATAGTAACATTTAAGGAGTCTAAGGTTTTAAGGACTGATCCTTATGATTATAAATCTGTAAATACATAATTTTTACGGTCGCGAATCATACTTTAATCAACATACACCCAGACACTGAGCTGCAAATTGCAAAAATCGTAAGAAAATTTTAATTTCGCGGGCTACCTTAGCACTTCCCCCTTAAGTTAAAGAACATCTTTAAACTATAAAAGCCTGTTACTATAAAATCCATGGCGCTTACTTCGAAAACACAAAATTCTAATCTTTAAAAAATATGGACTTACAAAAAAATCTAAAGTTAGTCGAATGATATTTTACGAGCCCGTCGAGATCCGGAGCATATTATGTCAATTTTTACAACTATGACCCCAAAACGTGCTCAACCTTTTATCTACAATATTAATGTTTCATTACTCTTTTATAGGCCATTTAAAAAAAAACGCCTTTTCCAAATAAAAAAGGTGTTTAAAATGTCTAAATAAACTGTCAAAACTTTTTTGTGTTAATATTCTCGTCAAGTAAGCTGAAAATGTGTCGGCTTTTATTTTTCGGGTGGTTAAGTTTTTTTCGTAATGTTGGCAAAACGTGTGTTGTTTTCGTTTATTTATTTATTTAGGACTAGCTGTGCCCCGCGACTTCGTTCGCGTGGATGTCATAAGATGCACAATATACTAAAATAACAGCCAAGTTTTAAAAAAAACTCCCTCGTCCCCCGACCCGTCGCCAACCGTCGCGTTGAATCGCCGGCCTGCGCTATTACTTCGTTTTCGCTTAATATTCTTTCTGAGTTTTTTCTTTTTGCTCGGCTCCTAAGGATCGTAGCTTGATGTTAAATACCCTATAACTATCCTCGAGAATGGGGCTACCAAATGCGAAAAGAATTTGTCAAATCCGACTTTTTGTTCATAATTTCATGTTTAATTTTTTGCGGGGTACCCAATTTTTTTTTCAATAAAAGTAGCCTAAGTTACCCGCCGTAATATTAGCTATCTGCCAGTGAAAATCCCGTCAAAATCGGTCCAGCCGTTTCGGCGATTAGTCGGAACAAACAGACAGACAGACAAAAATGTTGAAAAAGTGCTTTTTTGTTATAATTACTGTTTATACTTTCTTAGGCATTTAGTAAAAAGTTGTTATTTTGTCATTACAGACAGACACTTCAATTTTATTTATTTGCATAGTAGTATAGATTTCAAACGACTAAACTTTTTTATGGTTTGTGAATTCGTTTCAAAATACTGCATAGTGTTCCAGTTTTATCTGTGAGAAGCCGCGCACCTGACGGAATTATTACCTTTATCGGCAAAATTGACATACGTACTTCCATACAAACTTTCATCCCCTATCTGACCCCTTAAGGGGATGCATTTTCAGAAACCCTTCCTAAGTGCTCACTTACTTGTTTAAAAGGAACTCTTGTGCAAATTTAATGCTTTTAGACCCAGCGGTTTAGGTGGTGCGTTGTCTGTCATTGAATGAATGAATTTAAAATTTGTATAAAAGTAGATTGAGGCTTTAAATAATGTTTAAATTTCGTCAACTCAGTTTTTTAAGGGATTATTATTTATGTTTTAAATCCCTCTATGTACCTCTATTAAGTCCGGACTTAAATGAACCTTCTATATTGTATTCACTATTGTTAGTTTAACATCTAGCATAATAAGTATATCCCTTTCTACAGAATATTCTAATCAACATTTTATTTTTCCCTTTACAGAATCACGGTGAACTAAGGGAAAAGGAAAAAATGACTAAGTGACGTGAAAAAACGGTGGTGAAACCTTTAGTGACAGTGTAGTGACATTTAGTGACAAATAGTGCTGTGCTAGTATAGAAACGGATTTAGTGACAAAATGTCGAGGTGATTCTCACGACTGATTAATTAAATTATGTGCTGTGCTGTTGATAGTAAACAATCAAAATGTATGCCAAAATTAGGAATTTAATCGCCGTGTTTTGTGGTAAGTTTTTACTTAAACTTTTTTCTAACCTAGAAAGTAAATATTTTCACACATACATTTTAAATTTTGTCTTGAATTTCTATTGTGTATGTGCCAATCGTTTAGAATAGTAACCAGTTAAAGGTTACAAGAAGCTTGCAAATTAGAAATAAATCATGTAGGTATTTTATTTTTAATACCGTTTCATTGATTTGTGGCCTACATGCGATAACGGCGTCAATATTATAGCGACTTACAAACTGGAAATAGGAAATATTGCCTTAGAGAATTTAACGAGAGAATCTGTTTTTTTAAGAAGAGTAATCTACACTTTTCTCTACATGAATTCTGAAATATTCTAGTAGGTAGCAACGATAAAGTAAGCGAATCTAATAAAGCCAAAAATCGATCCTGATAACTGCAACACCAACGACCAAATAAAACTGCACGAGCGCCATTTTTTGCCCATTTCCATTTAAAATTATGGAATTATTAAAATCTCTTACTGAGCTTAAAAGCAATTTATGAAGTAATAGTGAGTTGAATTGCGATAAATCTTATCCTCTGCTTATTATTCCATCAGTATAAAACTACTTACTTATGTAAACGGAATTATTTTCAATGGTACTCGCTTAGGTACTTTATTTTACTTGCAACTTTGCAATGGCGCTTAGCTCGTTTTAGCTGATAAGTGGAATATTTATCATCATCTGCCTTTACCCAACTATGTTTTATCAAAGTCAAAGTCAAATCATTTAGTTCAAATAGGCACATAAAAGGCACTTTTGAACGTCAACATTTACACTATTGATTCTAGTCGCCCCTTCCAAAAGGTAGTTTCGTATGGAGAAGAATGGGTAAGAAACTCCATCGTTACTCTTTTTAAATGTTTTACAATATTTTCTATAAGTACATTTATTATACAACGTGGATCTAGTCGTACGACATTAAATAAAAACGAGCACAGTACTAGTCCATCGAAACATTTTAAAACACGAAGATTAGCAATTAATGGAAAATTAAAAAATAGCAGTTTTCAAACAAAATAAATAGCAGAATCAACTGCATAAAAAGTAAACACGCTTTATCTACGAAAAGTCACTGACCAACAATGCGGTGCGGGGTGCGGGGCGCGGGGTGCGGGGCGCGGCGGCGGCAATGTTTACCTGTTATTACGGACTCAGATCTACATCACGTTGAAAAATAAGAAAATGAAAAATAATTTCCTGTGGCTAAAGTATTCATTGGATTTGATTGATTTTTTGTATACAGGTAAACAACACGATTCTCTTTACGTGGTTTAAAGGAATGTCAGTCGTCCTGTTCCACCTTGTATAATTATATATTTGGGTCGGCTGCCTCTCTAAATGAATGCAGCTGAATACCAGTATTTTACAGGGAGCTACTGCCTGTCTGACCTGAAAGTGTTAAGTGGAATAATGGATCAAAAATTGTAAGAAATTAAAAAAATAAATAAAAGAGATCAAAGACATTTAAAGATACTTACGATGTACAAGACAAAGCGAACAAGAAATCTACTTCGTATCACCTCTCTCAGTTCATTTCCATGTCTCGCAAAAACGTAAGAAAAATTGAATTTCGCGGACTACCCTGGCGCTTTCGCCTTAGGGGCGTTGTCACATTTTGCACCTCTCTCGCTCACACAGGACCAAATTTATTAAGAATATACTCTTAACAATAGTTTATTTTCATTAGTATTTGATAATGTACCGAGTCTTTGTTTAAAACACTTGGCAATCAAAGGTTGGTTTCGGTAAAAGTATATCGTGTCAAAGTTGGCTAACCGTGCTTGGTTATATACGCGACCAGGGGGCCAACCACCACCTCTTAAAGTAGTAGTGTGAGAAAGAGATGGAGCTATACAGGACGTCTAGCTCCATCTCTCTCCCACACTCAAGTATGATTACAATAATATTGCGTTGAGAGGTGGTGGTCTAGCTCCTGCACCAAAATTGCGTAACACAGTAGGAATCAGTTTCATTTTGACAGTTAACAACATTCATTGCGGTATTTACGTTGTTGAGCAGACACATTTTTCGAATATTAGTTAGATTAGCAATATGCTTCAAAATCATTCAGATTGTGATTGATAGTGTGTTACGCAGTTAGGGTGCTGTTTGTTATGTTCTCAATAAAGAATATCACCATTCTAAAATAAAATAATGTTACATTTTCTCTCCCCTTCTCATCATCATCATCATCTGCCTAGCCTTTTCCCAACTATGTTGGGGTCGGCTTCCAGTCTAACCGGATGCAGCTGAATACCAGTATTTTACATGGAGCGACTGCCTATCTGACCTCCACAACCCAGTTACTGGGTAATACGATACCCCTTGGTAGGACTGGTTGTCAGACTTTCGGGCTTCTGACGACCGACTCTCCCCTTCTAAAATGTTCAAATAAAACACAAAAAAAATGCAAAGCTTTATTTATTTCTATACATAAAACTTGGCAGTATGGCCGGCTATTGGGTTTGTGTTAACAGGACTTTTCAAATAAAATAAAAAATACACACGTTTATAAAACTTCTATTGTGGAGTTAGTATTTATTGGGAACGCGACTGTAGGGCTTTCATAGGGTTGCGAAGCGGACAAATATCCGCAAAAAAAAAATTTGTCAGATATTTTGCGGAAATACTTCTTAATTTTTAAATGTTTTGCAGGCGAGAAAGAAAAACACAAATTTTAACGAACTTAATAAATGACAAAAAAAAAGTAACTTGCTATTTGATCTCAAATGAGACAATATTTTTTTAACAATTCAATATTTATTTATTGTCTGAAAAGACAATGAAAACACAGAAGGACACGTCAGTTTATAAACGTATCTATATCAGTAACTTAACTAATCAATATTACCAGGAAACGCCAAATGATATATTAAACCACCCATCTCCCAGTTCCATATTAATTGAAAGTACAAATAGGTATTTATATATCCGAAATGTCAACCTATACCATTCAATATTCTACGTATGTTTGTTGTGGCTTAGTTTCGCTCTCGTGCCTTGCGAGATGAGTTCTCCAAACACAAGTAGGTACACTTAATTAGAAACAAACACCAACCTGTACTAACAGTAATAATAATGTGTCGCACATTAAATTAAACGAGATTATGTAATAGGAATATTTGTCATATGCGAGATAATTTCAAGTTTCGTGCCAAGTACTAGGGTATAAAATAAATGAATATTTAATGCTGTCATTATGAGTGTGGTATAAGTCTTGAAACATGAAACCGATTCGACTTTGCTGGAATGTCTATAATTCAAGCTTTCTCTAAAATATTTTACTATATTTGTGTTTTAACGTCGTAGATTTAAGTCTGGCTGCGTATTGCATCTACGATGTATGAGAAATGGAAGTGTAAAAGCAACTAAACTACAAAAAAAGCTAGCAAAGCTGAAGTAACCTAAATAGCTCCGGGTCAGATCTATGCAGGTAGCCGTAAAGGTGCATGTGGGTTGTGCTGAGTTCCGCAAACAGGTCCGCTGCCGTGGTGACGATCGAAAGTTTTTGCCAGAAATATTTATGTAGCCCCTAAATTCAATTAAGTAACGTATTTTAATTGAAAATTGTAACATACCAAAAATATTTTCTTTTTGCTAAAAATATCCGAATATCCGCGAAAATATCCGCACACACAACCCTTACGTAACAAGGTAGGCCACCATTATTTATAGGGCTGGCCGGCAACCAATTAAACTTTCATTAAAATACTACATTGGTTACCTCTGCTTTGTAATTTGTATTGTTAGTTAGTATTTCTGTGTCCTCGCCTGTTTGCTGTTTGATTATTATTGAAGTGTTTTGTTTTTAGGTTAGGGTTCTGGCTCTTGAGTGGCATATTGTTGTGAAAGCCAAAAGTCGATATGTGTATAGCTTTTGTTCATTATTTTATTGAATTACTTAAATGAATGTGACTAACAGATTTGGCAAAATGTTCCAGCTGGTTGCGAATAATGATGACCGATATATTTTTTTATAAAATATTTTATCGAAAGTGGGCGTGCTCTTATTAAATTACAGGCATACGATTTGTCATAAGTACATAACATTGAAATGACTTTGGTAGTATTGCAGATAAAATCATCAGGTTTTTTTAGAATATGTACTTAGATGCATAAACATTAGTCATTTTAAGTCGGACCAAACCCAGTGATGGAAATCAGATAGGCAGTCGCTCCATGTAAAATACTGGTATTCAGCTGCATCCGGTTAGACTTGAAGCCAACCGTGACATAGTTGGAAAAAGACTGGGCAGATGATGATGCATACAGACCAATCGTTCCCTCTTATATTCATACCAAAGCCAAAAAGAAAACCCATTCCTCAATAAGCTCTTCTCAGTTTAGCCAACCATTATTAATAATAATATCGATGAATAATTCAAAATGGTTGCCTTAAAACACCGTTACGTCTAAAATTTCGCTGAAATTTAATAATCTGGGACCTAATCTAATAATGAAACGAGGGATTTGACTAGATTCTATTCTACATTAGAAATAGGTATTGACTTAAGTAATTTATTTATATACTGAACGAATAACGTGTGTGGGTTTATTAAAGTTTGAACTGTAAAGTTAACAGGGATCGCTTTAATTAAAATATATAATTGGTGGGACTGATACTTATTTGGAACAATGCAGGCTTCTGAAAATACTAATAATAAATACTTACAGTAGTCCAGTAAGATGCTGGTAGGGCTCTTGACCGTACTTCCGGGATTGTCCTGATAGCCGTGGAATACCTCTCCACTCCTCTCAAGCACCTCAAGACATGTTGCCCCCTTGTCGCTACGACACTATGCGCTAGCGACCGTTTCCGGGGGCCCATTGTTGAGTGTGCAAGTCACCCCCTGCCATTTTATCTGTGTATTGTATTTATCAAACATTGGTCAGGCAGGGGCCATAGTCCTTCCATAGTTTTAGATAACCAGTCCACTTTAGCCATCCAAACCCATAGCCCAATAATTTTTTTTTGTCTCCATATTCTGCAATAGTCCTACACCAACCGGGGGTTGTCCTTGGGTGCACTTGCATAGTACGCACAGGGATAATCGTCGGTTGGTGCCTCATTTCCATTGAAAGCGTCTAACGGGCCTCTGCGAGTTGGCTTCGGCTCCTCATATGCCTTCCAAAGGTCCGGGACCCTAGGGTCCCGAGGCATATAAAAAAAATACTTACACAATATCATCATGATAGAACATCACGCCTGTGTTCCCAGAAGGGTTAGGCAGAGGTGTACTTACATGTAGTACACCCACATTTCGCCAGTTATGTTAGTGTTCTTACACATGAGTGACACGCGTCAACGGCAGAGGCAACTGCACTCGTCAAGTCGCCACATGTCAACGTCATCAGCCGTCGACGTGACGGACGCGACACACTGCAACTGCCAGCGTCGCTTTAGGTTGGCCGCGGTCGTCGACGCGTTGACGACCGCCGTTCGACGCGTGTCGCTCGTGTGTAAGAACACTTAGTTAGAGACTGTTGCAATAATCACTAAGCTTGGTAAATTAATTAGTGAGCGCGGTAGGCATAATTGTCAAATAATAGTTAAATAATATAGATCACCCGATCTAGTAAAAAACTCATCGTGAATGAATTTGAAGTGAGCTGTCATTCCAACTGATGCTAGATTGACAGTATTGAGAGCTCACCGTGAAAACGTAGGTGATTTTTAGGGTTCCGTACGTCCGAATGAAAAAACGGAACCCTTATAGGATCACTTGTGTGTCTGTCATAGCTCCGAATCTACTGGACCGATTATATATTTGGTAAATAAACAAATTTTGACTATGGGGTTCGCTTTTAGAACATAAAAAGAATAGTTTTAAAGTTATTAAAGAAAATAGATAAAAGCTTTACAATTCCCCCTTATCTCCGAAACTGCTGAGCCTAACATTAAAAAAAATTACCGAGAATGATTCTATACTTACAGATTACTCACAAGAGAATTGATAAGAAGTCTACGGTCTTAAAATAACATGGTAAATCACTCAATATTGAGCGATAAAAACTTACATTTGCAGTTGAAATGTACGGGGAGACACGTTTTTCAACTACAATGTCAAGTTTGTTCTTGGGATAAATTCATCTTAACCACGGAACGCTTCATTGTGCGTACTCCGACACGCACTTGGCCGGTTTTTATAGAATGGATCGGCTGATGGGAGTGTTGTTGTGGGCATGATCCTAACACTTTCTATCCTGCTTTTCACAATACCCATGAGAAAAGTCAATTGCATAACATCACGCTTGTATTACCTAAGGGGTAGGAAGTGGTGTATTGTTTCATAACAGTAATCCACATTTCTCCACCACTGCTCTCAAAACGGTAAATGAAAACATCGTCTGGAAACCGGCCTGTTCTAGAACCAAAAATTCGAAGACGTGACTTTCACCAACCCGCACTGGACCTGCGTGATGGATTACGGCTCACTCCCTCTTACAGAGTGGAGGGCTGTGTCCCAGCAGTGGGAATGATGTTGGCTGATTATGTAAGTATGTTATGTATTAAGGTAGAATACTCGCCTAACAAAACAGCCTGTTTATTCAGCTCAAAATCTTTGCCCAAAATATCCTACGTATTGCAAGTCTGTCACAAAAATCTAGATGACAATATCGGAATATCCGAAAAATCCTATCAAAACCCGATCGGCATGAAAATAGGTTGAAATCAAAGCAATACCAATGGTCCGGGATCAGTGGGGGTAATAAAATCGTCCGGGACTATCCCGGGCCTCTATATGGGAAGGGCATGACCTTATTCTCAAACACTTTGATCCCTGAACAGCGAATCAAATCCCGGGTAGGGATGGGACATGTATCGATAGTTGCGTAATTGTAGGTATCGAATTTTTTGATTGACAGTTTTTGGTTGAGGTCGTCTTTGAATTTTGTTTGTGGAACGTTTTTTAGATGGGTGTTTGATTTAGAAAGCTCGTCTTAGCGGAATTGATGGCATAGGATGTGTTGGACTCGCAAAAAAAAAAAAGCGTAAACATGATACCATTTAGGTATCTAAAAAGTCTTACGAAGGAATCATCATGGTGAAGAGATTATCTTGATTTGCTATTTTATTATTATTTTTGTAATAGTCCTCATGATATTCGTAGTTAATTTGAATAATTTCCAATTCAGTGACAACCGACCGCAGAATCTGCTCTTCATTCTATAACTAAACCACATTGCTCATCATATCGACTATCGACATTTCCCAACCCTTAAAATTATTCCATTAGCTCCCGGAAATTAATTTAATTGGTATATTTTAAACTGAGGCCTAACACGACCAAAATATACTCTACCCGGGTAATACGAATATTTGCCGGTCAAAAAGGTTCGTAAACAAGTAATTTTAATAAACTGACTTGGCCTCTCGTATCAAAATGTAAATTTCGGTATCAAACTCCTTCAGTTAATTACATATTTGGGGTTAAAAACATTGACAAAATTAGGTTAATCTTGTTGTAGGAAATGTTTTTAATATTACCGTGACTTTATAATTTTCAGGGGTTTTTTAAGCTATACGGAATGTTCCATCTTAGAATATAATCATAATCAGCCTTATTGCATAACAAGGTTCATCTTTAGACCGAGGTGTAAACCATCCGGTAATTTTTTTGAATTGCAAACTTTATTCCGACAATGTTCTAATTATAAAAACTGACGTTAAACCCGAATCTAAGTTGTCAATTTGGTATTATAGTTTGACCGATACCACTGTACCGCGCTTTAGGTATGTGCGCGGCGAGACGGGAGGACAGTGCTGGCCGCTCATTCGTCAACGCTCACGGTGTCCCGCCCCCGCGGTACAGCAGTATCGGTCAAACTATATGTTATACCAAATGTTTATTTATTTAATACTTTAACAACCAAAATACGGCGTCGAAAAATTCCTCCGCATCGCTGTCGACTGGTAATGTACCCAAGAGACTGGTATTTGGTATAAGGCAGTTAAAATTTATCAGAATAAAGTTCAAAATACAATAACTGACCGAAAAGGTCGCTGAATATATCAAACCAATACATTTTTGACTTTCCATCATCGTTACCGCTGATAGAATGTCACTTTGTCGAGGTCCTCTGGTTGGTACAGTCTATTCACAATTATTTTACCTCAGACAACAGCAACCCAATATCAACCTTAACGCGACGAAAATAAAGATCACTCTGATTTTGACAGACTTGTTAATGGCAGCAACCCAACCGCAACCTTAATGCAAGGAGAATAAAGATCACTGTGAGATTGACAGTGATGCATAATCTGTGGTAAAATTACTGTAAAGGCTCCTTCAAACAGGTTTGACTTTCGCGCGACAAAAGGCACCGCTCGTCGCGCGACACGCGGTTTCTTTGTGTCGCGTCGCTTGTGAAAGAAACGTTTAAATAATTAATTAAACCTAAATTACATATGTTTTATTAATTATTTAATCGCTTTTTCAATGTTTTGTTTAATTTGTACACCTAAAAGAGGCTATCGTATTTTCTGTATAAATATTTAATTAATTTGTGCGCAATGGCAACCGTAACTTTTCAAGTTCTTTACAAATATTGCTGTGAAGTGGACTATTTTATTTAAAAAACAAGTGAACGAATTTTTTCAATCATTTAGGGCCGATTTTTCAATCCTCAGATAACTTTTATCTGAAGAGTAAATATGGCGGTTTGACATATTTTCTATACAAAAGCTGTCAAAACGTCAAACATATTCCTCATATAAAATTTATCTGACGATTGAATAATCGACCCATAATCAAATAAGAAATCAATTAATATGATTTTAATTAAAAATACTAGCGGCCACATTTTGATAGGCCCCTCAGCAAACATCTAATCCCCCATTCATAAATATATGTAAAAATTAGATTTTAATTAAAAACTAGATGAACGTTGTAATCTTGCAGCCGGATCTCGTACTGTAAGGTCCTTTTTTTTTTTTTTTTGTGGATGGGAAATCATCAAATGACTTCTCCCGCTCTGGGCGGAGCGGGAGGGCGTGTCAGACTTTTACTGACTAAAACCCACCCGTGTTCCTTCTGTTGCCTGTGCCGGGGCCACGGTAACTCTTTCGAACATCCCGCAACCCTAGCTGGCATCGGCCCTAGCGGACCCCGTCAATAGTGCTGACATCTCTTTGAGGCGCGCGTGGAAAACGACGCGCCGTCGACTCGGGCTTGGTCCTTACCGGACGGCGAGCTACCCATTGCTCGCCGTCCGCAAGCCCGCGCCTACGGTGGCCGGGAATCGGCTGCCGATTCCCGACGCCCAGGGCGTCTCCTGCGGCGACTAGGGGCGTGAGGGTGCAAAGCTTGCCTCTCCCTCACGCGTCCCGCCTCCTCCTTCACGAGCATTACTGCTTCGCAGAAGGAGGTAATGGCTTCCCATGCACTCTCGCTCCGTACCATGGCCTGGACCAGGGCCGGACGCGAGAGATCGCCGCCGCCGATCGCTTCCGCGAGGACACGGCGGTGCTCCGCCCAAGCCGGGCAGACCTCCACCGTATGCTCCACCGTGTCCTCCGGGCAATCCACACAGTGGTGACACCCGGGCGTTTCCTCCCGCCTTATCCGGAACAGGTACCTCCCGAAGCACCCGTGTCCGGTGAGGACCTGCGTCAGGCGGAAGGTGAGGACGCCGTGGCGCCTCTCCAGCCACTCCTCAAAGAGGGGACTTATCGCCGCAATTGTGGCGTGCCCAACTGTAAGGTCCTGGGTTCGATTCCCAGGTCGGGCAAAGTGATAATTATTGGGTTTTTCCATTAGGAACTTCTCAGTAGCAGCCCGAAGTTTGGATTTGTGCCCGGTTGATGGCTACAGGCTCGCCCCCCTATTTCATGGGAATTAAACATTACTGGCGAAATGTAGGTGTACTAAGGTACCCTTCAGGGATTACAGGCGTGACGTTATAAGTATAATAGTGAATGAAATAAATACCGAAAATGCTGTTTTTTTAAGCATCATCTTAAAGGTCGCTACATTATCGCACTCATTTCCATATACCTCTCAATCATCACAGTGCACACGCCCTTTCCCACTCAACAACCCCCGAAAGCCAGCAATCAGTCTTTCGCCAAAACGGCTCTAAAAGATTCCGCTATATACAGACTGTTTGATTGAATACAGAGACGGAACAATTAATAATAACAGTAAAAATAATGTGATCAATTATGGTGGCTGGCGAAACGGTAGTGATGGATCGCGAACACCCTGTACCATCTGTTCCGGGAGTGTGGCGGCGGTGAGAATTTCTCGAAGGATTGTCGATAGCCAAAAAGCTTGGGTATAATGATTAAGTAGTGTTTTGCTTATAGCTGTCGATATTTTTAAAACTCAGTTGGTTTTGAAGACTCAAAGAAAGAAAAGACGTAATGCAGAACGTAACTCAAGACTCAGGCCCTTTGTACACGTTGTTCTTGTCGTGAAAAACTACGGTTTATTCGCCGTGTAGGCACGGTCGTCAGTGTTGTATGGATCACTATAGTAGCTTGTTCACGACACGGCGGCAACACGGCACGGCGGCAACACGACACGGCGTCGTAGCCGGTATGCGCCGTGTCTGTCCACGGCGTGATTCAACTAACAAATTAGTAAACTAGCTGATTCTGTTCAATTAACGCAAGAATTAGGTTCTGTTTTCTGTAATACCGGTTAATTGTTATAAAATATGAAACAAAGATTTAAATCAAACGACCATTTCAGACTCCAACCTACATGGTCTTCACATGATCTGACCAAGATTATGTCTGGACTTTAAAAGAGACTGTGACCTCTGAGTTTGTTTCGGCCTTTCTTCTCCGAGTAGTCAGATATGAAACGCCGGCCTCATCTAGTTGAAAAAAAAAATGTTTGACGTGTAAAAGTGTTTGTATAAACCTACTTACAGAAATAAAATCATTTATCATTTAAATCGTTACATTTACCCTCACCATGTGTGGGGCGAAAAGTATCAATACTGAGACGAGTGAGCTTACAGCTTACATCTTATCTGTGGCGTTACCATGGCAGCATGCGAAGTTGTGTCAGAGGTGTCAAAACAAAATTGAAACGCGATTATCTTTTGACGCGGTAGGAATCTAACGATTTACATCTTTGTTTTGACATCATTGACAGGCAGATTGAATTTTCTTTTTTTATATATCATATGTAATAAAAAAATATGCACTGTAAATGGCAAAACCGCATGATTAATAACCAAAATATTTTGTATTGCAGTACTCGAGTCCCTGCATCCTGAACGTTTTCTAAAAGCGTCATTGTTCTTCAGATTGTCGGTTTTCATTGTCTTTCTTTCTTTCGTCCATATTTTTTCCTCTTTTATGTATTGCATAATCAGTAGGGCAAAACTTGGGTAATCGGTGATAGTTTTGTTTTTTACTTGTAAAATTCGATTCATTGATCAGATTATTTTTTAAATTTTATGCAATATAGTAGACAAAAGAAGCTTTGCTAACTTATATCTAAAAATGTGGCAAATACTATAATGATTGAAAAATATACATTTATCAAGTCAGTAGTAACTTGGTAATATAACACATATTATCTATCACCGAATAGCTGCATATCACCAATTAGCCAAGTTTTGCCCTATATAATGTTCCCACTGCTGGGACACAGGCCTCCTCTCTGTGAGAGGGAGTGGGCCGTAATCCACCACGCGGGCCCAGTGCGGGTTGGTAGATGTCACATGTCTTCGAATTTCTACAACCTCGTAAGTCGGGGCCGTTACCATTGGGCCAGGACTGCTATTTGTCTATTGCCGTCAAGAAAATTATAATTATGAAATTATCATTAACCACTTCTAGGTATACCAGAGAACTAATTGGTACAATCAACAGCACATCATTGGTAACAAATTTGACACTGACACGCGTTTATGTAGTAGCAGTAAGATAGATTTTCGTGGTGCAAGTGTTACCACTGATGTGAAGTTGCTGACTGTACATAATCTCAAAGATCACCGCTCGCACAAATTACAAGAATGATACGTTTTTATCAATGGAGCTAACAATTCTATTGACTTTAGTTTCATTGTTAGTTTGTTCTTATTCTCATGGTTGAAGTGTTTCTTGGTAGGCTTTCTGTCATCAGGCCACACATGTTACGGTATACTTGCGCAAAATTGGACTTGCACAAGTCCCACCCAACACAGTCACATTAACGTGTGTGGGATGAATTAGTACAAGTATCCAAGCCATTCGGTGTCAAGCAGACTTGTGCAAGTCTAAACTTGCGCAAGTATATAACATGTATGGCTGCTATTATACTATTTATTTGATTATTTATTTACTGTTATTGTCTGTGATATCATGTTTTAAGTTCCTACTAATGTGTTGGTACATACGTTTTCAAATATTCATCAAGATTTCGAAACAAAATGGCAAAAAATTTGCATGGTTAAAGTAAAAAAGTGCCAAAGAATCAGGTTCTCAGACAATTTAGCAGAGTGCCTAGAAAAAGCGACATTCTACCAGCTGTAATGCTGATGGAGAAGGAGAAGAGAATGGAGAAGAAAAACTATATATATCAATAAAGTCGGTGTAGAAATATGAAAAGCTTTGGAAGCGACCGCCAGTTGCGAGGCCCTTTGGTCTTAGTTTTTTCTGAAAATTGAAAGCTAATTTAAACAGATTTAAACATAAACAACAACAAGGGTAGATGACAATATTTATGAATCGATCTAAAATACAGTTAAAAAAAAATCTTTGGGTAACATTTTTACCGCAAAATAAAAAATCTGCCTGTCGAATGGGTAAGAATTTTACCATTTCACCATCGACAACAAGAAGTTGGGCCCGATATAAACTCACTCCATAGCTACAGGCTGTAACATTAATACAGGAATTAGGAGCGAGCGTGCGAACGAAAGAATGATAAATATACACCCTGTATCGCCGTCAAGTGACGTCAGTGATCGAATGGCAGCCATCTTGTTTTCGACAAAAAGGACATTCACACCGAAACTGGGATAATGAGAATATGAATTCGGGCTATTGTTTGTTAGTATTGGAGCTTATGAAAGTACTTTTCCGCCAGAAAAGTACCTATCTATTACAGTATACAGGGTGTAAGGGACAGCCCTCCGCAAACTAACTGGGTGCATTCAAAATACAAATACAAATACAAATAAGATTTATTTCTCTCAAAAAGGTACAGACATTGGTTCGTGACATATTATTTCCATCAAATTTGTAACCTTTGTGAGAGCTGGAGTCTGTAGCGGGTTCGGGACCTGTATGACAGATCTCCAGGCTCTCACCCTCTTAAAACAATACTATTAAGCACTAGGTAATTTGTAAACATCAAAGCCTTCACGTACAGAGAGGAATATTTAAAAACTAAAATAGGAAAATGTTAAAACTAAAGATGGTGTGTCTATGGGTGTGTAGTGTATGGTGCGTGTTGAGTGTGTGTTGCGTGTTGTGTGTGTGTGTGTGAAAGTATATTTGTTAGAGTGAGTGTAGGTGTGTGTATTAAAATGTGGTCTACAAATTTACTATCTAATTTATTTTAAAACAGCTAGTCAGTTCCTTATTTTGAATCATGTTCCATCGGAATATTTCTCAGGAAAATTTTCATATTTTTCATCGTTTTTCAGTTAAATTAACTTAATATTAATAACCCTTATTTCAATGTAAAAAAAACATTCTCTGTACGCATCACTCTATTTATGTAAATAAAACAGCTATAATAAAAAATTAAGCAATAGATGTTGAAATACTCAGCGGCCGAAGGCTCGCCGCGCTGCCGTTCGCTACGCGCGTTTTGCCACGGTAACGATACATTGCGTGTGAGGTAATAAAACAAATCAAGCTTATTGGATTCCCATAACGTTCCTGAAATAATTTCATGTACCGGTCATCTTAGTATGATATACTGAATTCACCCCATCAGTCTGCGGAGGGCTGTCCCTTACACCCTGTATATGTATAGGGTGACGGGCAATTAGTGACCGATATTTTAAACACTTGATGGTACTCATGATAACAAACAACTTTTACTATAGGACTAAACCTGAAATCGCGAAAAATTAAATTAGCTGTTCCCTACATTTATGTTGGCATAACTCAACAAAATTTAGGGAACAGCTGATTTTTTTATCGCGATTTCAGGTTTGGTCTCATAGTAAAAGTTTATACTTCTGAAAATACATATTTGTTACGGTCGCTAATCATACCTATTTTAATCAACGTAGGTACAACCTAAAACTGACCTGCAAATTGCAAAAAACATAAGAAAATTTGAATTTCACGGACTACCTTAGCGCTTCCCCCCTAAGCCTTTTATGTTATGTTATAAACCTCATGAGAAACATCAACCCATTGTATACAAGACTATCGAACTGTCTTTAAACCATCTTCCGCCATCGATGTAACTTTAAACTTAACTCTAACTTAACTCCAACTTGTCTATAATACAGTAACTTGGCGGATTGTTCACCCCATCCTCTTGTCTTAGTTATGCCAATATGTATTAATTAATTAAGTTTAGTACGTTCATAAAGTTTTCCGTTATTGATACAATGTTCGGGACATGATTTATTGTTTGGAAAGTTTTAGTTTTGTTAAGTGACATACATAGGTACATAAACTCACGCCTTCTTCCCACGGGGGTAAGCAGAAACTACAGAACGCTACGTGCTACGATCCTTACAGACTCATTTTGCCTCGTTTACGCTTATATACGCACGCCGGTTGCGAGTACTACGCACCTGACCTTTCTGAAGAACATCACAAATAAGATCACTATATGTCTTCCTAGGGCGTCCCCTCCCGACGTTTCCACTGACATCTGCCGTGTAAATAATCGACAAAGTTAGTCGACTTTCATTCATCCTCTCAATATCACCAAACCATCTAAGCATACTCTTTTCAATTTTTGTCACTACATCTTCTTTTAAACCGCACCTTTGCCTTATCACATCATTCCTCAGTCTATCATTCATAGTCGCATCACACATGCTTCACAAGGAACGCATTTCCATAGCATTTATTCGACTTTCATGCTTCTTTTGCCACACCCAACATTCACTTCCATACATAAGCGTAGGCACCAGCACACCATTGTGAACAACTAGTCAGGCCTTTTTGGACATTAACTGGTTGGTCATAATCTTTAATAATTAATAATTTTTGTAATGTAGGTAGTTTAAATTGTATGATCCAAAGTTGGTTGAGATAAATAAATAAATAAAATAAAAAAAATAATCCCATCTATAGCACCGTTCACAAAGTTAAGTTTTTATTAAGTGAATTTGTGTTAATTTAGATAAAATCAAGGCTGGTAATCTAAACAAACGTTTACGCCCCCCAGCTTGATGGGCCCACGACCTTAAGAAGATGGCTGCGACAGACTAGATGCGGAAGGCGTAGGACAGGGTGTTGTGACGCAGCCTGGAAGTGGCCTAATTCTAGCCGTGGACTGCGATAGGCTGAGGTCATTGATTGAATCTTTAAAAAGAATCTAGTTAGGTAGTTGGCTCTATGGCTTAAATGGTAGATACCGTGTTCTCAATACAATTGTTAGGAGGTTCCTCTATCTGGAATACTGACCACCAGTAGCCTGAACTCAGTTTTCGAAGTTGGAGGTTATTTTTAAAGTTTGCACGGAAATATTTTACGGTCGCAATTTACCACTACCTCACCTAATGTTAAGCGATTTTACAGTCAATGGTGGTGCTGGCCAAGCTACTTTAGAACCTATTAATTTCTGACTTGAAGACTGCTATGTTACCTAAGCTATCAGGAAACAGAGTTACGGCAAAGACCTCACTTCTTAAGCTACGATAAGAGTGGTGACCGCGACACAGCGTCCGCAATCGACTGATCCCACCATCGCCCTTTTAGTACCGGACTACCAGACGTACTGCAGGGTACCATCCGCACTTGGTTGATATCCCGACTAGTCGTACTCAGCGCTTCTCCTCCACCTCCTTATTAAGCACACAGCCAAAGTGTGGAACTCTCTGCCAGCGTCTGTGTTCCCTTCCACATACAACCCGACTGCCTTCAAAGCAAGAGTGAACAGGTATTTTCTGGGCACGCTCGTTCCATCATAGACCTCATCCATCACTTTCCATCTAGGCGTGGTCAAGAGCAGGCCCATTCAGAGATAAAAAAAGTAATTAGAAAAAAATCGACCGCAGAGACTCGTTATTTATTAAAGGAAGTTGTTCCCCAGAGAGCGTTTTTTGACATCGTTACACCCCGGTCAGACACAAGTCAAAGCCCAGTGCCATCATTTTCAAGACAGAAGGAAGTATAGATGGACGCTTAAACGTTTGACGAGAATATCAGCACTTTGTCTATGCCTCGCTCTCTAGTCTATAGGTAGTTTATGCGCAGTACGTTTTGATGCCTTTCAGTTAATCCGGTCGTTATTTATTTTATTAACATATAACATCACGCCGTTGTTCCCCGAAAGTTTAGGCAGAGATGTACCTAAGTTCACTCACATTACAAACCGGTAGAAAATCCAGACTCCGGGTTGCTGCTAAGAAATTCCAAATAGAAAAACCCAATATAATACTTTGCCCGTCCCGGAAATCGAATCCAGGACCTCATGCTGAGCAGTAGCGCTTGCGACCACTAGACCAACGAGGGAGTTATTGTTGTCAAATACCTACTTATAATTAATACGGCTTTAAGGTTCGTGCAAACTGGTGGGACAATTTCTATGAAAACGTCATTAAAAATTGTTGTACCGCAATCACGTCGCGCCTGTCTGCACAACCCTTTAGAGGTAGAAAATCCATTCAGACGTGAATTCCTTGGACGTAAGAAAATGTATCGGCTATTCACAGGCCGCCTACACCACAAACAATATTATCAGCTGATTTATTTCCAAAAACTTTCCCTACTCCAAAATTCCTAACTCAAAAAATTATTTCCTAATCACTAAAAATTCCCAACAAAAAGCATTCCTACCCTGTAGCGTTTAGGTTAATCTTAAACAGTACATTTTTAGAAAGTGGCCTCGTTCCTTCAAGTAGGTTGGTGAGGATGGCTCTTCAAATATATTGTCGTTGTCAGTCCCGATACTTTACGATAAAAATGCTCATTAAATTTGAGTATACTTTCTGAAATTCTTCTAGGGGTCCGTAAGAGAATCTCGGTGGGAATTTTTTATAAGTTTTTTTTTTCGAAATATCAAAAACACAGTTTTAATATCACGCTTGTATTATCTGAAAGGGTGTTTAGAGGTGAACAGTACACCCACATTGTGATAAATATATCTATGTACTTGGCGAGCCTAATGCCACAGTGAAGATAGGTATTGCCATCAACTGGCACAAGTTTCGACTCCAGGCTACTGAAAATTCCTAATTAAAGACCTGCCTGACTTGGAAATGATTTATTTCTAATGTTATCTAATTTTACTTACTTTATATAATTTTCATCTTATTTTTTTTAATTTCAGGAGGAGGAGCTCGTGGCTAAGTAATAACAGCCGCATGGGTCGATCCATCAGGTTAAGCTACGCTTGCCGGGGTTGGTCCGTGGATGGGTGACCATCTTTACATACCGAGACTCCTCAGTGCCTCGGAAAGCACGTTAAGCCGTTGGTCCCGGCTGTCATTCGTGGATCTTTGACAGTCGTTACGGGTCGTCAGAAGCCCGAAAGTCTGACAACCAGTCTTACCAAGGGGTATCGTATTACCCAGTTACTGGGTTGTGGAGGTCAGATAGGCAGTCGCTCCATGTAAAATACTGGTATTCAGCTGCATCCGGTTAGACTGGAAGCCGACCCCAATATAGTTGGGAAAAGGCTAGGCAGATGATGATTTTTTTTAATTTCATCTTTTGTCTAGTTTTATGTAATTTAACCTAATTTTGTGATTGTATGGACCGATAACTTGTATGTGTTGTGCAAACTGTAAATCTCAAACTCAAAACTCAAACTCAAAGCATTTATTTCAATTAAACCAATTACAGGCACTTTTGAATTGTTAAAGAGTCAGTCAGTTAGTCAGAAAATTTAAGCTAGTCGCCCATTCCAAAACGTAAATCTCTGTGGAGAAGAATGGGCAAAAATGGAAAAAATATATAAGTTAGTTATTAATAAATAAATAAAGAAATAGAACCCAGAACCCCGCGCTCAGTTTTACTTACAGCCACTAGACCAACGAAGCTTCCAATAGAAAAATAACCCGATTAATTCCCTCCTTCCTTTTTGCCCAGCTTGCGCTTACCACATTATAAAAAACAAAATCAATATACACAGAATGTCACCGTAATTGAGTTGAGAACTTCCTTCGGAGCTTGAACTTTGAACTTGAGTTTTCTCCAGTATTACCAAGTTTGCTTCAGCTCAGGAATTATTCTGAGATTTTTCTTTGGCATGCTGTTCGGAAAGTTCGACATTCATTTGACAGCTTCGATGTACCTACTTGGGGATAGAGGTGATTGGAAACGAGTCGCTGAACTTATAATGTACGTATCTAGACTGATTTGGTGTCTGCCTATATTGTAAGTACTTAGCCACCAAGACTTTTACGTAGGGAGGGAGGAAAGTTAGATTTCCAGCAAAATCGCGTTTTGCTGTACCTACTCGATCTCAGAATTACTTATAATCTTGTCACGTTTCTTACATCACACGTTTTGGTTAAGTTCCAGTTAACTTATCTGGCAGATGATTTCATATAATTTCTGTTTCGTTTCTTAATATAGAGACCTGAGGGCAATGTATGGGGTTGAAATAAACCATCGAAATGTCACGTGATCATATGTCAACGATAGGTTATCGGTGAAGCGATAGCAATTGTAGAAATAGAATCGCTCCGAAGCGAATGCCAGTTGTCTAGGCCCTCTGGTAAATAGTGCCTATGCGGACACTGAAACAGGTCGTTAAATAAATTAACCTGATAATAAATAAAATTGATTCTAAAAACACCATTTCTTTTCCTTGTATTGCATGTAACTTAAATATTTACACGACTGAAAACTCGAATAATTATTTGGAAGGCGTACGAGGGGCCGAAGCCAACTCGCGGAGACCAGTTAGACGTTTTTAATGAAATAAGGCACCAACCGACGATTATCTCTGTTCGCACGGTGCAAGTGCGCCCAAGGACAACACAAACCTTCGGTTGGTGTAGGACTAAGGATATGGAAACAAAGATATTGGATTATGGGTTTGGGTGGCTAAAGTGCACTGGTTATCTAGAACTATGGAAAGACCCTTTTTTTTTTTTTTTTTTTTTTGGATGGGAAATCATCAAATGACTTCTCCCGCTCTGGGCGGAGCGGGAGGGCGTGTCAGACTTTTACTGACTAAAACCCACCCGTGTTCCTTCTGTTGCCTGTGCCGGGGCCACGGTAACTCTTTCGAACATCCCGCAACCCTAGCTGGCATCGGCCCTAGCGGACCCCGTCAATAGTGCTGACATCTCTTTGAGGCGCGCGTGGAACACGACGCGCCGTCGACTCGGGCTTGGTCCTTACCGGACGGCGAGCTACCCATTGCTCGCCGTCCGCAAGCCCGCGCCTACGGTGGCCGGGAATCGGCTGCCAATCCTCGACGCCCGGGGCGTCTCCTGCGGCGACTAGGGGCGTGAGGGTGCAAAGTTTGCCTCTCCCTCACGCGTCCCGCCTCCTCCTTCACGAGCATTACTGCTTCGCAGAAGGAGGTAATGGCTTCCCATGCACTCTCGCTCCGTACCATGGCCTGGACCAGGGCCGGACGCGAGAGATCGCCGCCGCCGATCGCTTCCGCGAGGACACGGCGGTGCTCCGCCAAAGCCGGGCAGACCTCCACCGTATGCTCCACCGTGTCCTCCGGGCGATCCACACAGTGGTGACACCCGGGCGTTTCCTCCCGCCTTATCCGGAACAGGTACCTCCCGAAGCACCCGTGTCCGGTGAGGACCTGCGTCAGGCGGAAGGTGAGGACGCCGTGGCGCCTCTCCAGCCACTCCTCAAAGAGGGGACTTATCGCCGCAATTGTGGCGTGCCCAATGGAAAGACCCTTGCCTGACCAATTGTTTAGGCCTTTCTAATCAGAGTAGTCAGATAGGAAACGGCCTCATTTAGTTAAAAAAAATATGATTGACATGTAATAGTGTTTGTACATACCTACTTACGTAAATAAAATCTTTTATCATTTATCTATGGTGAAACGTTTCTGTTATGCCATACGTACCTATGTATAAAAGCAAATAAAAGCAAAATATTAGCATTTTTTAGCAATTTAGCATTCACAGATTAATTAATTTAACGATAATAATAATCAAATATCACTGAAAATAGTTCCAAACTAACTCATATCAAATATTTAACTTAGAAAACTGACATACAAAGCATAGTTAATAAAACCTCTATATTGAAAATTATGAGCGAAATGAAATACCAATTAAAGGAAAACTATTAATTGATGTTCAGTCTCACACATTTTGTAGAATTATTTTCTATTAATTGGACGATTTGTGGTGAAATGTGGTTTGTTTCAAACACAAACTCAAAGCATTTATTTGAAATAAAACAATTACAGGCACTTTTGAATTGTCAAAGAGTCGGTTAGTTAGTCAGAAAGTTGAAGCTAGTTGCCCATTTCAAAGCGTAGATCTCTATGGAGAAGAACGGGCAAAAATACTCCACGGACACTCTTTTAAATCAAAATATTGTTACAAAATATTGGTTATAACATTCATGTTAAAATTAAGTATGTGATAACAATGTAGAAAGACATGCAAGTTAAAAGCGTCCGCAAGAAAAAGATAAAAATCAAAAACGATTCAAAAATGAAAATAAGCCGCTAAGAGATGACCAGTCCCTACTGACGGCGCCCGTTCACGAACATGACGCATGGATCAGCACCATTCAGCTCAACAATTTTGAAGGGAACTTAATGATCACACACGCCACCACCAGCGAGACATTTGAGTGAGCATTACATACTCTCAATCGCCAGGGCAAATTCAAGTCAATGAAAGACGTACCCAGTTAATGATAGCTTTATAGTAGGTATACACAAAACTAAGAGATTGAATTTATATAATGCATAGATAGTTTTTACAATCTTCAGCAGCTCCAAAATATTTTCGAATGCTAATCAATTAGTGTTTGCGCCCTTGTGGAGCAGGACCAGCGTTGAGCTAAGCATTTTTGTCAGCGATGTAATCCCCCAACTTATAATATGCTTGGCTGCATAGTGTGCGTTTAATAGAAGATTTAAATTTCGTTTCATCCAGTTGGAGAACTTGTAAGAACAAAAGGTTTAAAATAGCGGTTTTGTAGGTAGGTACTATTTGTGAATATGACCGTTTGTTTACCAGTCTTAACAAGGGGTATTGTAACGTATAGCCCAATAACTGGGTCGTGGAGGTCAGATAGGCAGTCGCTCCATGTAAAATACTGGTATTCAGCTGCGTCCGGTTAGACTGGAAGCCGACCCCAACATAGTTGGGAAAAGGCAGGCAGATTGATGGATTGACCGCTTTCAAGTGACAGAACAGCGCGTTCGAAACTAACGCAAGTCTTTGTCTCTCAAAAGACACATAACACAAAATAGGTCGCTGTCTTCACAAATCTAAGACCCAACGAAATGTTTATTTTAGTGGACTAGTGTGGTTATTCTGACAATAACATGCCCCCAGGAGCGAAAGTCGAATTAGTCTTTGCGGGAGGCCTATATTCGGCAGCCGGAATTAGGACACCGGGTTTGTTAAACAACAGGGAGTATTTGCGAATTGTAACATTAAAATAACCTCGATTAATTGCACTAACAATTTCACGTGTAAACTTATGATTTCATGATGCATGCATTCATTTCATGAAATCAAAATACTTTGGTGCAAAGCGCGATTTAAGATAAAAGTAGATAATGTCGCGCAATTAATTTCACAATCAAATGCGACGGAAACTAGTGTCGCGAGATCACATTTTGTACGATAATATTTTACACTATCTGTGCCCCGCGACTTCGTTCGCGAGGATGTCGTATGATTCACAATATACTAAAATAACAGCCACATTTTATTAAAACTCCCTCGTCCCCCGACCCGTCGCGTTGCATCGCCCGCCCGCGCTATTACTTCGTTATCGCTTAGTGTTCTTTCTGACTTTTTTCATTTTGCTCGGCTCCTAAGGGTCGTAGCGTGATGTTAAATAGCCTATGACTATCCTCGAGAATTTGGCTACCAAATGCAAAAAGAATTTTTCAAATCCGACTTTTTGTTCATAATTATTTTGCGCGGAACCCTAATTATTTTTTTAAAATAAGACTAAGTTACCCGCCGTAACATCAGCTATTGCCAGTGAAAGTCCCATCAAAATCGACCCAGCCGTTTTGGAGATTAGCCGGAACAAACAGACAAATAAAAATTGTTTATTTTTTTGCTTTAAGTACCGTAATTACTTTCTTATGCATTTAGTAAAAAGTCGTTATTTTGACATTACAAACAGACAGTTCAATTTTATTTGTTTGAAACAAATTGCACTGTTGTTAAAACTAGTTTCGTGGAACTAATTTAACCGTGCATGCAAAAATTAATATACCTACAACATAAAGGCGGGTATCACACCTCCGCCGCGAACCTCTTAACTGCGAGGGCTTATTTTTAATCTTATATACCTATTGAATTGTTTTTAATTATTTATTTTTACATTGTTCTCACATATAGAAGCAACAAAACAGTGTACCCAGGATTCAGTAATAATTTTGATTTAAAAGAGTGTCCATGGAGTTTCTTGCCCATTCTTCTCCATAGAGATCTACGTTTTGGAATGGGCGACTAGCTTCAATTTTCTGACTAACTGACTGACTCTTTAACAATTCAAAAGTGCCTGTAATTGGTTGAATTGAAATAAATGCTTTGAGTTTTTTTGAGTTTTGAACCGCATGATGTTCCGCTGCTCGACTAGCGGAACATCTTGCGAGTCATTTGAATTGAACTGCTGCGGTTTCGCTGCTATAGTTTCGTGGCGGAGGTGTGATACCCGCCTCAAAAGAATAAAATATAATAGAATACTCTTTATTGTACACCATAAAAATTACAGATATAAATGACCAATCTCGGCCGCCTCAATATCGGAATATAGTTACGGCTAAAACCCAAAGTGCGGCTAGATCTAGTTTTAACCGGCTACAACTAGGTTTGGCTAGTAGCAGTTGGTTAAACTTGGTTGTAGGCTCAACGAAAGGTTAGGTTAGGTTAGGTTAGACAAACTGTTATGCAGTTTGGCAGGCTTTATGTGTGTTATTGTTACTAAAAATTTTAAATAAATAAATAAAGAAAAAAGAAATATGACTACACAGCGCCACGAGCTGAGCGAGCGCAGCTAGCGGTGCTCCCACTGGAACGCCATACAGCAATTACACCAACGGAGCAAAAATACTTCATGTGCTGCTTTCCTGGGCGGCGATGGACCACGCATGTACACACAGCGTCAAGACACTTCTCCATAGTTTCATAACCATCCACATTGCGCACATTCTTTGCAATTTTTTGAGACTCAGTGAATGTCATATTATAAGTAACATTAAAATTGAAAAAACGGCTGATAGATGACAAGATAATGTAATGTTTTGGGAAGGTCTGCTATACCTAGTTTTAGCTTAATGCAATCGGTTCCATCAGCACCCTTATTGCGTAACACACTATCAATCACAATCTGAATGATTTTAAAGCAAATTGATAATCCATTGCTTTATATGTTCGAAAAATTTGTCTGCTCAACAACGTAAATAACGCAATGAATGTTGTTGAACTGTCAAAATTAAACCGATGCCTACAGTGTGTTACGCAATTGCCCCGCTGGTTCTAGCCGTGAATTAATAGGCTACACCTAAGTTAAACCAACTGCTACCGGCTACACCTTTGTGGCCGGCTAAAACTAGGTGTAGCCACACTTCGGGTTTAGGCCGTAACATATCTAAGCCATCTTTTATAATGAGATCGTGGATGTTTTGATAAAACTAATAAGTAATAAAAAACTGACCCATAACAGATATTAGAAATGCCCTGTTTTCCTTACGTAGTCAAAACATAATCAATCTTCAATTACTGCTATTAAAAGCTTTATTTTAACCATAATTTGCTTAAATCTATAAAAATATAAACAAACTGTGTTTACATGACATCCTTATTTTAAAATTGTATCGTAACCGGTCTAAAGTGGTTCGTTTTATAAGCTAGGGCTGCCTCATTAGATGCGAAAAAAGTGCCGAGTGTGTAACGGAGTAGTATCGATTCCCCACAGGGGTAGGCAAAGTTAGAAAATACACCCACATTTCGCTAGCCAATGTCTTTAACCGGGCACAAATTCTTTTGAAAACTGAGAATTTCCTAAAACAATTTGCCTGACTCGCGGATCAAACCCAGGACCCAACACTCAGCGGTAGTGCTTGCGTCTACTAAACCAGCGAGGCAGTTGATAATACTAATACTAAAATATTTGATTTGATACTAAGTACTAAAATACTAGTTCCGTAATACTAGTTCAATAATCCCAAGAATGCACTAATAAGCTTTCATCCTAGTATTTTTCCAAGAATGCTACCAGATGCGGCTGAATATACGGTATCATACCTACATACTATTAATATTATTATAAAGGCGGTAGTAACTCTTGTCTGTTTGTATTTATCACGCCATAACCACTGAACCAATCGTTATGAAATTTGACAGACAGGTAGCCTGGGACCTGCACCCCAATTGCGTAACGCTCTTTTACAATCTAAAGGATTTTGTAGGTAATTCTTAATTAATTGCTTCATAAGGTTTTAAAAATTCGTCTGCTCGACAACGTGACAGTCGCAATGAATGTTGTCGAACTGTCAAAATTAAAGGTATTGCAATAGTTAGTGTGTTACGCAATTACCCTGCTGAAGAAGGACGTAGGCTACTTTCATCCTGGATAGTTTTTATAAAAAAATGATGAAATAAAATAGTAAAATAAATAAACACAAAATACACGCATACAAAGTCGCGGGCAGCAGCTAGCTAGAGTATTTTATAATTTATGCGTGTGTGCTAGGATTAAACTGTATATGCTAATATAGGTTCCAGGAAATGCTTAGAACCTAGGATTATGTAGTTTATTAGTGAAGGTAGATTGGATCGAAACTGGTTTTAATAATGTCTTTAAGCTCTTAGGTTAAGTTGGTTCTATTATGCAAGGAAGTAATCGTTTGCATGTGAATGTTATGTCTAGTAATTTTGTAAAAGGTACCTGGTATCTTATAGCCCAGTAGCCATGTAAAAGGGTGTTTAAATCAAAAGTAATAAAACTACTTTGTTTATTCTGCAAATGTTAGTCCTTACTTAAACACTTTGTATCAACTTCTGGAGGGAGGTGGGCTGGTTGGAATAACCACCGATGGTCGCCATGGCTAACGCACAATGGTCCACTTGAAGGACTACTGCGGAAACCAAACCAATCATTCATCATCATTAAGGAACCGAATATTTCTGTAAAAATCTCACCGTGAAATCTTAGGTGAAGTGAGCTGTTAATATAGTTACAATCCTTAAAATCACGTGGAATGACAGCTCACTTCGATCACAACTACAAACAAATTCGAAATACAATTCATTCAAAACCATCTGAAACTAAAGCGCACGTCGCTTCGTGAGATAAAAATACTATACCTTTAAGGAATACTACTAAACTCCCATACTGGCTTTACCCAATATATTGTATTTAAATACAATATTGCAATATGCTAATCCGGTACCTCGACGCCAATGTAACATGGAAATTAGACAGTATTATATGAGCATGTGGGTTTGTTCATTGAATCATAATATCAACGTAGGAGATAATACATTTCGTACATAAAAATTTTTGAAAAACAATCTGTGTTCCATTGTTCAAAACTACAAAAATATTGCGTCATATAATCGGTTTTTATCTTTTTACATACAAGTATAACACCACGCCTGTATTGTCCGAAGGGTTACGCAGAGGTGTACCTCCTATAGTACACCCACATTTCGCCAGTTATGTTTAAGTCCCATGTAATAGGGTCATTAACCGGGCACAAATCCAGATTCCGGGCAGAAGAAAAATTCCAGAAGAATAAACCCAATAACACTTTGCCCGACCCGGGAATCGCATCCGGTATTTCGTGATTAGCAGTAACGCTTGCGACCACTAGACCAATACCTCTTATTAAGACGTTTGAGTTTTTGGGCGACTAAAAAAATATCACTGATATAAAATATCAGGTACGTTTGTACGAAATTAAGAATGTTCGACAACCCTACTAAAATGCATTTTTGTACTGCATCATAATTACACATAACTTTTCTTTTAAAAACCTACTTTATTACCAAGCATAAAAGTTCAAATTAGTTTGCTTATACATTTCTGTAACTGCACTTAAAATAAGACTTCCAATAATACACTTTAATGCCCCACATTAAGGTTTAAAATGCTTTCTTAATAATTCTCTCATAGATTACTTTTCAAATTATTTCTTACGAAAATGTACTTTAGTAAGACGTAATAAAGTATAAAATCGTTTGAAAATCGGTTTTCTATAGAAGTTCTTGCTATAATTATTTCGGTTCCCGTACTTTAATGATAGTGTTTGTCGGTTAGTTCATACAGTAGGATTAATAATTTCCTTTTTGTGGTTAAGAATTCCTTAAAAAACAACTGTTGTTATACTTGATTCCCTGTGAAGAATATGCCATCATTTTTATTAGGATTCCGTTTGAAGGGGTCCAAACGGAGCCCTATTACTGTCACTCAAGTATCCGTCGTTTGTCACACAGGTTTTACAGCCAAACGGTTGGAGCTATTCTTCAAATTTTCATTGTATAAGCATCTTGTTGACCCCAAGCCATACAAATTGTCAAAAAATCTTTTTTAATGTTTTTAAGGGGGGCTCCCATACCGATAAAGGGGGCGCGAAAAAAAATTTCACCTACTCCATCGACTGGGGTATCGTAGTCATTATCGTTGTTTAGAGCTCGTTGAGTAGATAAATACTGTATTTTTCGTTTTAAAAAATATTGGAAAACAAAGGAATGAAAAGCAACCATAGTCAGCTTTTTTTTACAAAATATGTTCCGAAGAATTTTTTAACTTCCCATTGAACTTGAAATTTGGTGATAATGGTTATTATTATTTTTACGTAAGTATATTTTATTAACAAATACCTAAATAGTGATTCAGAAATCAGATTGTTTCTTTGAAATTCCCTCATTTTTCCTATTACAACCAACTTGATTTTACGGTCAAATGCGTAGCACAGAAGGGATGCGGGCGGCGGCGGCACGAAACTGATTCGGACGGCTATATTCTACATTTGGTACGGAACCCTAAATGTGCGAAGTCCGATACGCAGTTGGTCGGTTTTCTAATATCGTTAAAAGTGCCCCAGGGATGATTTCAAAAGGAAGGACATCAGCATCTTTCTGTCTGCTAACCGATCTGTCTGCCAATCGTGATGTCAATGATGGTGATTTAATGATGATGAGAGGCATCATTTAGAAACCAACCCTTTGCATCTCCCAGCACAACATGCATTTTCAGATTATTAGGTGAGTTTCCAGAAATGCTATCAATGTCGAGTCAAATTCAAAAGAATCTTTTTAAAAAGAAACTGGACAAAGGTTTCCACTCATCACCTGTAGCAGTGGCGCAGCTACAATTATCATTAGAGGGAAGCCGAAGAAAAAATTGTTCAGTTCTCATAAACTCAGACAAAAAGCTGTAGGTTTTAATCTTACGATATATTAAACTGGTATTTAATATAATTATGTAATGTGTTGTGATACACAGTTACACACAGGTGTACCATATTATTTGGCAATAGTAGACATTAATAAAAGTGGTTGTTCCGAAGGGAAGCCGATAGGAATTTGGTTGTATGAACGCTTCGCCCCTGACCTGTAGTCGTATTTAGAGACGAGTGCTTGTTGATTTTGCACCGCTCGTCTCGTCATATTCTACGTGTCAAAGTCATTGATATAGGGTTTTTTGTATATCAATGGTCAAAGTCAAATAATTGTGAGCGTCCAAGCAAAAAGGGTCCAGTTCTCGGCATTTAGTTTCCGAGATATACGCAGTTTTGTAGTTGGGTGAAAAAAATGCATTTCTCGATTTTAATTGATTATTAATAATATTAATGCTCAATTATCTACAAGTTCATATAGTACTTAGAAACATAAGAAAATGTACTAAGTTGTACCAATAATCGAAAATGCTTTTTCTCAAATCAAGTTTTTCAGAGTTTCAACCTCAAATGTGTGATAAAAAAAATGTGCCAGTTTTTGAATATTTTTTTAATCTTTATTATCAATTGACTATTCTAGATACCGAATCTGGTCTTAACTCAGTACCCCACTACTGGACCCTTTATGCTTGGACGCCTACTATTTATTTAAATTAGGCCATATAAAGGCACTTTTGATTATCAACATTTACAAAAAAATGGAATTCATTCTAGTTGCCCCTTCCAAAAGGTAGTTTCGTATGGAGAAGAATGAGTAAAATTTATGGGAATTTAAAAGCATAACAATGGTGTTTGCTTTTAAAATGTTTTAAAATTTAATGATCGAGTAATTGTATACGTGGTTTCCGCGACACCTTCTGGTTATTTTGGTCCAATGATCTAGTATTATAAAAACTGACCAAGTGCGAGTCGGAGTCGCACACCGAGGGTTCAGTATTTCAGTTTTTTTTTAAATTTCAGTTAAATGAAAATAGGTACTAAACGAAGAATATTTTTCATCTTAAATTTTAACAATCGCAAAGACAACTTTGTATAGTTTCATAATGATACTGTATATTACAAAGTTATTTTTTGCAGCTGCAGACAAAAAGTTCAAAAGAATACCCTATGAATCAGCGTTTTTAGTATTTGTTGATTATATATAGCTTATATGATACATGATAACATGTTTAGTTGTTGCGATACAGCTCGTACAAAAATGGTCTAAAATTTTACGGCCCCCTATTTCTTCTGTTTTATAGATAAAAAATAAAAAAATATTTTTGTACTCTATCGATGAGAATATATAGATAATGCCAGGGTAAGAAAAAAAAATTTTTTTTCAAAGACAAAAGTTTATTATATTGGGAACCCCTTTAATTTTGGACTTTATTTAATTTAAAATATTTGTTCAATCTGTGAAAATTTCAACTGTCCACCCATTAACGGTTCATGAGATACAGTCCGCTGACAGGCAGATGGAAGGGCAGTGGAGGCTTAGCAGTAGGGTTCCGTTTGACACCTTTCGATTACGCAACCCTAAAAATGCAAACACTTAGGTACTATAAAGTTGTAAAGCATATATCAGACCGTTCGTCTATCGTCACGATTTCGTGACATCGATTAGATTGTGTTGAAGAGGGTGGGAGTTGTATCTCGCACGATCTCTAGTCCAAGCAACAGTTTTGTCGTTTCGTTAATATTTGTGATTAGTTAATTTACACAAAAATACAATTAAACATACAACATTATTACTATTACAAAGCAATTACAGGGGTTAAGTAGTATAGAGTTTAGTAAGTAATATAGTTGTATTAGAGAGTTAATATAAGCTTGTAACTGTCACAATAAATGCAAAAAGTCTGTTCCCACATTTAGGAAATTAATCTAACATTTTTAATTATCACTGTTCCTAGCCCTCGGCTTTGCAAAGCCTATAATTGACAAATCTTATGTCAAGTGATTTGATTGCCTCTTGTTATATAATTATTCAAACAATCACAGCAGTTCGCATGAGTTTAATGTTTATTTATTAAAACTTTATGCTTATATAAAAAAAAAAACAGACTTAATACCTGAGGCATTTTGTACCAGTGTGTCCCAGCAGTGGGAATATTATAGGCTGATTATACAAGGCAGGTACGCAGCACAGTCAGTCACCTTTAATAAAATTAACACATCTAAGCATTTCAGAGATTTACTTGACATTCCAAAAAAGGCATTAGTTACCACTCGTCCACTCGTCGTCTTTCCAATTGTTTCAATACCTTTTAGGGGACTTGTCAAACTGTCTTCTTTCACAAGTCATTGGACCAAATATTGAAGCAAACTAATGGACTTTAAGACCAAAAAAATACGGAAATGTAAATGTTCTGAAACAATTGTTTTGAATTAGCGCTCGCCACACATGGTAGTCACAGATGTCAGACTTGTCGTGTTAATTCACGCACTTGTCGCAGTCGCGAGTGTGGAGTGGCTCTTAGGCGGTGACGTAGGGCCACTTGGTAGTGTAAGCCATGAGCGGTAGCGGTTTAAAATAAAATCTAAGCGTTCTAAAAGTTCTGTAGTTTCTGCCTACCGTCGTGGGAAGAAGGCCTGAGTTTAAGTATGTTTGTGAAAACTACAAAAAAATACTGTGTTTTATAATACCTTTTTTCCATGTAAAACAAAACAAAGGCCCATCGTCAACACGACGCAACCCATCATTAACTAGTAAATAATGATTTAGTAAGTCGCGTTGTATACGGACCGACATTAAAATACTGGTGCTGTAACATTCATGCTACTCATTTACGATTTGAGTTTGCTACACGTTACGTTTGAGGAGGGTCGTGGACGATGGGCCTCACACCTCAACACGTACAGGTAGGCCATTCGTCAGAGGTAACAAAACCAGTATAAGCTGGCCTCTCATTCTATTTAAGACGCAGGTATATGTCAACGGCCTTGAGTGCATAGCTTGCGTGTTCTGTGCTGAGCTCACGCAACGCATCGTACGTCCGCCCAGTAATAGAACTCGCCCATCAACAAGCGCCCAAATTATACGCATTATTAATTTATTATACATAAAACAGAAGGTATTATATTAAAACACGTATACTAAAAAGATAAATAGTTAAATTGTCTTTAAAATGGTGAAGGTTTCATAAAAATACGCTCGATAGTTTTTACGAGAATATAACTTTACAAATTAATTACACTATGTAATATAAACATAATCTTAAGTATTCGCATATTAATTAATTAAGAAAATGCTCTAATTTAACATATATTTTTTTCCAAAATATTCGTTTATAGATGATAGTATTTTCAGTGTAAAATCAATAAAAGTCGGTTATCGTCACCTTAAACTCCCCCCCCTAGGTACGCTAAGCCAACTCAACGTCATATTGTCGCCACCTACGTGCGATTGTCCGTACGTGGCGAGAATGAACGAATGCGCAATAAAAACAAAACTATTTTGCTTATTGCCATTCATATTTAATATACTTACTCGTAATTTAAAATAAATTAATAAATCTTTTGGTCCTTTAGCTTCACAATAAACCAAACCAATTTGTATCAAAACAAATACAATAACGAATGCAAATTGAATTTTAATTATTTACAAATCTACGAAAATGTTTGTTTTATCCTTAATTATAAAGGTATTAAGCATGAAATGTTATGTAAAGAATAATTATAAATGCAAAGTGCTCTCAGTAAACACGACTATAATATTATGCTGTTTTAAACTTCATTTTCTGGTAAATATAAGAATGAGGAATGAATATTTCATGCCGCTTTAAGGCTCCTGCATACAGGCGTGACTCGCGACGCGGCACAAAGCCACCGCTCGTCGCGCGACACGCGGCGCCTTCGTGTCGCGCCTTTAGATTTCTGAAGAACCTTTTTAAATTTACAGTCAGGGAAGCTAATTGTTGTTTGCTAATTAACACCGGGTGTTACAATTTTATATTTATATGTATGGTTATACCATATAAATATAAAACTGTCATGAATGACAGTTGCGATTTGAATAATACGGCCAATTTAAGTAGGTAGTCAATTTGCTTAACAATGAATTTTCCTGTCTTTACCTAGCGTAACTATCATACTCGAATCAATATTGTACCACTCAAATAGAAGCATTATCGCTTAAAAAGTAACATTATGATTACAGCTGGAAGAACGAACAACTTGAACCAGATGACATAAAATAGATTGGAACGGTACAAACGGCAGTCTGTAATATCGCTAATTTAGAAAATTCTCTAAAGAATCATAAAGAAAATGTAAGCTACATTAACTTTGTACCACACAAAAAATCGCTTCCTTTCCGCTTCCCGCTACCCGCTTGTACTATTACCAACAAAGTACATTCACCTCACTTGTCTCGTCACAAACTCAATACCCACTTGAGACAAAGTGTCGAAATAACAACTGATTTGCGTCTTCGATATTATTGGAGACAGTTAAAGGATTCAAGGTTATGCATAAATCAATCAATTTGTAATTTATCAAGGGCAAGCTGGGTGCCTGTTCTTCAAAAAATAAACTACTCAAAAGAATTAAATATCTTGTACAAAATATACCTGTTCCTCCATTCATCAATGAGCTTGCAATTCATTATTCGTTTGTTTTCTTTACACACTCGTCACAGATGCCTCAAAAATTCCTACTGTTTTTTTTTAAATGTCGTTGTAGTACTTGTAATTTTTTAATACATTTAAATCATCAACTCTGGAACTCAGAGTTTCTTCGTCTCCGTGTTTATCTGATTGGTCACCACTATAAATTCTGGCTTTCAATAGTTGGGAATAATATGATGGATTTGTCCCAAAAAAACAAATTACTTTGTACCACACCCAATCGCTACCTGTCCGCTCACCGCCACCCGCTTACAATGCAACCTACAGAGTTCAGTAACCTTAGTTTGTCTCGCCTCTAACTCTACGCCCACTTCAGACAGTGTCGTATTAGTAACCAATAAACATGTATTGTTTCATTTGTTTATAACAAATAATAATTATTAAGGCGAAAGCGCCAGAGTAGCCCGCGAAATTCAAATTTTCTTAAGTTTTTTTGCAATTTGCAGGTCAGTATTAGGTTGTATGTTGATTGAAATATGATTCGCAACCGTAACAAATATGTATTTACAGAATTATAATAATTCAATCATCAATACAACTCTCTAAGTCTAAGTAATTTTGAGGATTATAAGGATTTGTATTACTGATACTTTAATCAACATACACCCAGACACTGAGCTGCAAATTGCAAATATCGTAAGAAAATTTGAATTTCGCGGCTACCTTAGCGCTTCCCTCTTAATAAAAATATTGAGGGTTCCTTTCTTTGTGTTGAAAGAGGTTTTTGTCGAAGGACAAAGGACAAACAGAGTAAACGCCTCTTTAGCTTTGGAGGTTTTGTATAAGGTTATTTAGTTTGAAGGATATCAATAAAATCAACGTTATAATTTCAATATGAATCCGAGTTTGTTTCGGTGTTTCTTCTCAGAGAAAACGAATAAAGTATATATAAATAAATAAATAAATAAGACGGATAGGTAAATCCAAGCTCATCTAGTTACATAATTTATTTTTGACGTGTTAAAGCGTTTTTTTTTCACCAATTTACAGAAATAAATATTTATTTATTTATTTAAACTTTTCACACTTAAAAAAGTACAAAGGCGGACTTAATGCCTTAGGCATTCTCTACCAGTCAATCAAGGGTGGTGAAGAGATTAGATGGCAGGTGCTCTGTTAGAAATGGAACAATTTGTACATAAATAAGTCATAAACTTATAATACACATACATACATATTTACTATAATATATACCTATATATTATATTTTATATTATATATTATAGATGCCAACAAGGTGACCCTCTCGGGCCAGTTATTTTCAGCTTGGCTATTCATCCAGTTATCCAGAAACTAAATTCAAAATTTAACGTGTGGTATTTAGATGATGGAACGCTAGGAGGTGATGTAGACACCGTTTTGAAAGACCTACAGCTTCTCAAAGAGGAATTTAAATCTATTGGCTTGGACCTTAACCCATCAAAGTGTGAAATTTACCTTTCTGACATTACCGACAGACAACTGACTCTAGAAAAATTTAATGCAATAGCCCCACAAATCAAAATTTTAGAAAAAAGTTCACTGCACCTCCTAGGTTCCCCAATTTTAGAAGACAGCTTTTCTCCATTTATCAACGAAAAAATCAAAAACTTCAACGACATTTCGGACAGACTCTTCAAAATTAATTTACATTCGGCATTCACCCTGATTAGATACTGTTGTTTTGGCCCAAATTTTATTTACTTTCTACGTTCTTCCCCTTTATGGAAGCAGCCAAACCTCTTGGACAAAATTGACCAAATTATTCGCAGCACACTAACATCCATTTTAAATGTGGCCCTGGACGACCGAGCGTGGCTGCAAGCCACACTACCCATCCGTTTTGGTGGCCTCGGCGTCCGCAAAATTACCAGTATTAGCTTACCGGCGTTCCTGTCCTCTGTCCACAGCACGGAAAAGTTGACCGAGAAAATTTTAGCCCCCTCCTTGGTTGACTCAGAAGTGCCGTGTTTGACTGACGCAGTGAACGCCTGGAAAGTGGCTTGCCCGGATACAGATCGGCCCTTGAACCTATCTTCCCAGAGGCAGTGGGATGAACCGCTCTGCAGGTTGGTACGGAATAATCTAATTAATACGACCACCAATACTGCTGAGCGTGCCCGCCTGCTGGCTGTGGGGGAGTGGGAGTCGGGCCTCTGGCTTCAGGCGCTACCGTCACCCAACATAGGCACCATGCTGGGTGACACCACCTTCCGGCTCGCTACTTGTCTGCGTCTGGGCGCTCCCTGCGTGGCTCCGCATCGCTGCCAATGCGGTGTCAGTGTCGACTGCCTCGGACAACATGGCCTATCCTGCAGTAAGAGCGCAGGCCGGATAGCACGGCACGCCAGCATCAATGACATCATCCGTCGTGCTCTTGTCACCGCCGGGGTGCCAGCTGTTTTAGAACCCAATGGCTTAGCACGCGACGATGGAAAGAGACCAGACGGAATGACCATAATGCCTTGGAAGGTAGGTAGGCCTTTGGTGTGGGATGCAACGTGTGTCGACACCCTTGCGCCATCCCATCTTCCTAGCACGGCAGGCTGTGCTGGAGCGGCTGCTGCGGGTGCGGAAAACCTCAAACGGCGCAAATACTCCAGTCTTATTGGGACTTATATGTTCGAGCCGTTTGGGGTTGAAACACTTGGGCCATGGGGTCCGAGTGCCCACTTAGTTTTTCGAGACATCGCCAGGCGGTTGGTCGACTCCACACGTGACCAGAGGGCTGGCCTATTTTTTGGCCAAAGAATCAGCATTGCTATACAACGTGGCAATGCTGCCAGCCTTCTGGGCACTTTTCCTGTTGACAGCGATGCGGATGAATTTTTTGATGCCCTCTGATTATTTACCCCCTCCCTTTTTTATATACTTGTACATATTATTATTATTATGTTAGTAATTGTATAGCCTATATTATATATATATTATATACAAATTCAAGAGAGAGAGGTTTTGAGATGACTCTACGCTATTTATTTTGAAAATAACTCCGCAATCTCCGCTTAAATGCATACCGACTGGTGGCCATCCTGATGTCAAGAGGTAGCGCATTCCAAAGAAGAATGGACTGAATATCATGTAGGTATAGTTGTCATTATATACATAATCAGCCTATAACGTTCCCACTGCTGGGACACAGGCCTCCTCTCTGAGAGAATGAGTAGGTCGTAATTGCGGCCCAGTGCGAGTTGGTAGATGTCACCATGACGTGTTGGTGGTCGTCACATACGACTGATTAATTAATGAAAATGAAATGGACGCAATGATTGAATGCAATAAATGATTTAGTATTGAGTAATCATGTCCGGTTTTTACTTACCATTTGGTAAGTAGTTTTAGATAATGCTCAACTTTTCTGGCACGAAAAGTTTGTAAGCATAGCCGTGTTTTCTTTTTTTGCAGTTTTTTCGCACTGGAACAATGATGCTTTCGACATTTCCCAATACTCTAGGAACGTGCAATGGGCTTGTGTAAAGTACAAATCGACACTATTCTATGTTTTAAAATAATCATCTCGGATAAATTTAAGTGTTGTAGACTAGATTATAATTAATTATTACATCAGGCTTCAAGAGTCCAGGGGCTAGTATAAATCTTTGAGTTCATTCGAGTAATCCAGTCTGGTCAAACCACGCTGGTGTCGGTGCATTTCATTCAATCACCTGGTTCTTCTTAATGAAGAATTTACGGACTACAATGACCATGGAATTAGTATTTATCTACTATATGATTTAAGCCCCATGACGGTAACTGAAAGATTCAAGTTTTTGTATTCACCACAAAAAATAATAAGCCTTATTTTTAAAGCAACTGACATGTGGATACGTTGACAGTTGTTAAAAGCGCCATTTAATCATCAAAACTCGCACATGGCTACAAAAAGCTATGTAATTAAAATGTAATAAGATACGAAATAAACATCTGTTAGCTCTCGTACCGATGGGCGTTTTTTTTTTCGCGCACTGAAATTTCAACGCTCCGCTTAGCGTAGAGAGTTGAAAATCCAACATTGTGTTTTTTTGACGGGCTGGGATCCGCTCTGTTGGATTCTCAATGCTCGGCTCAATACCGAGAGCTGAAAATTCAGTGCGCGATTAAAAATCGTCGCGTTTAAAAATCGCCTGTGCGAACCTGAGCTTAGTCATTTTAACGTTTGTATCTATGCAAGAGTTGAATCTGTGACCCTGAACGCAATAGGCGCCAGATGACAGCGAAACCTACGTAATGGCCTGATACCTAAGCAAATCACAATGCCATTGACTTCAAAAACTTACTAAAAAAAAAATGTCACTTATTTTTTTCGGCTCTTATTTTTAATGGCTTTTTTCTTTTGGCTCTGATACACACAAGTGCTGACTGTACTTAGAACGACCACAGTGTTATAATAACCTTTCACCTTCTCCTGAAAAAGTACGTAGTAGAATCCATAGGGCTATCTGTAGCAGCTTTGAAATCAAATGCTAATTAAATAGGTAAAAAAAAAATAATTTGGCCCCAGGTCAATTAATTGAATAAGGTTTTCAGTTCTCAAAGTTACAACTACTTACCAAGCTTTTTAAATAAGTAGCATATTAACTTAATTAATTAATTCAATTATAATTAACTAATAAACCAAATGTATACATTACAGTTATTTTATTATTCGTACGAATAGCAATATTGTGTTTGGGTGTGCAATGAATAATTGTGTGATTTTTATAAACACCCATCATACACGTTAAATCCTTGTGTCCAACGTTTTATTTGCAAAAATTATTCCCGTAACTCCACAAATCTCTTCATTTCAAAATATAATTGTAAGTTTGAAAAGATAATTCTAAGCCGATAAGATAATTCTAAGTAATAACTCCAAATTTCTTTTGTTACAGTGCTGGTGGTAGCGACTGCTTTCCAGCAGCAATACTTCAGAGTGGTCCCTCGAAGTCTGAGGGTGCATGAAGGTGCAGAGGCAGTCCTAGAATGTGCAGTCGCCAATCTAGCAGGACAGGTGCAGTGGGCAAAGGATGGGTTTGCACTTGGTAAGATATATATTTTACACACTAATTTTGCAGATACCGGTATTTAGTTCTATGCACAGTCAATTGCAGGTCCATATCAACAATTTCCCATTGCCTAATCAGCCTATAACGTTCCCACTACTTGGACGTAGGCCTCCTCTCTGTTGTGTGAGTTGCTGGATGTCACAAAAACTGGCATGACCAAGAACCAACACAAACATGTGACGTCTATTTGAGTCTATGACATGTCAGTTTTCTGACGATGTTTTTCTTCACAGTTTTGAGAAGCAGTGGTGATGAAATAGATTAGACAAAGTAAAGACATGTGTTTGTCTGCCTAGGTTCGAACCCTAACCCTACAACTCATAAGTTGAGGCCGGTAACTTTGGGCTCTCACTGTTCACTATAATATGATATTGATGAAAGCGCCTGTATTGCGTAGCAGCAACGGCTGTTTTTGTAGTTAAAGTGATGTGCGGTAGATCAAACTAGGCTATTATTTATTAGAGTCAATCCCGAAATCCGGGTTGCTACTGAAAATAAAAGGGATCCTAAACCCGATACCATTGTCCGACCCGGAAGCTAGCGATTTCGATGAGAAATCCTTCAGGATTTTATGCACATTGGAACTTTTGTTAAACTGAAAAATCTATGGAAATATGCTATAGTTATCTATGCGCCAGTCTCGTGTCTTTTGTTAAGTTTTAAGTAACCTAAATTGTGCCTAATAAACTTTTACTTATTTATTTTTATAAATGGTTTTACTAATGTCCATATTTCGGGTTCACCCCAACTTATTTCGTTCTCAAACGGAGCTCTAGTTTACGAACTCTTCACACAACGACGTCACGAACTAACATTAAAATTATGCCCGTTAATAAACCGTATGTGCGTCCACAAATCCTTCAGGCTAAGTTATAAACTCCGTATTATAATCAACATTAAAGTAAGTTAATGATATTTGTTATAAACCTAACTTCGTCCATTGTTTAGGATTAAATGTTCTAGCGAAGGTTTATTGGCTTAATTATGTTTTGGTTCTAGAATAATCCCAGATTACATAGAATTTAGGTACGAGCCTTAATTAGAAAGGCTTTTTTATTAACTAGAAATTGTACTGATATGATACCCAAAGCATATATCAGCCTGTAATCCTGTCTCGCCGCAAGGCTACGGCGCCTTCCCCTACAGAGGACGAGCGAGCATTGATCACGACGCGTGCTCACTGTGTTGGCAATTTCAGATTATTAAGTCTAGGTTTTGCATGGGTCGATCGAAGGTTAAGCTACGCTTGCCTCGGTCGATTCGAGGATGGGTGACCACATATTACATATCGAGACCCCTTCGTGTTTCGGATAGCACGATAAGCCGTTGGTCCCGGCTGCCATTTCTCTTCATTCTTCTGTCATTTCATCTTTGACAGTCGTTACGGGTACTTAGAAGCCCAAAAGTTTGACAACCAGTCTTACCAAGGGGTATCGTGTTACTTAGTAACTGGGTTGTGGAGGTCAGATAGGCAGTCGCTCCATGTAATATACTGGTATTCAGCTGCATCCGGTTAGACTGGAAGCCGACCCCAACATGTTAGGAAAAGGCAGGCCGATTGATTCTTTACGTTTTTTTATTGCAGCGGATTCCAGAGGTATCATAGATTAACTATGAAAGTTTAATGATCATATTGAAATATGTGAAATTGGTGCTTGCTACCTTTTGAACCCAATTAGTGCTTGGTACCTTTTAAGAATAAGAATAATTTATTGTTTAAGAAATTACATTATTGAACCTAATTAGTCCTTGCTCAGCTTCTTCAGTTCTTGCTTGCTTCTTTCCTCAACTCAGGGGTTTGGGGTTTTTTTTTTATCTTTACGAGAAAATACATAAGCTCACGCTCCGGTAAAACGATTAAAGGATCCGCAGGTTAGTATCGTGGCTGACTGTCCATATTGCCATGTACCAATGTTCTTACCCCACGTTTACCTCAAAGTATAAAAATTTCCGTTTATCGTTTACACCTTATAACCAGTTGTAGTTTTTTAAACTTTTAGAAAACTTGTTAAAAATATCAATAACATGAACAAAATAGTTTACAAATACATGTCTGAAACAACATCAATACATGTATGATACATGTTTTATGTCACGACATGTTTTTGACAAGACTTGGCGAAAACAATAATCACAACTTTTTTTTAATTTTTTTTTTTATTGGATCGCCAACAGAGGCTACACAATTACATGCATATTAACCGAAAATACAAATGTGCGCTTCCAATTATAGGCGACCACATCGTTCACTTAATAACTAGCTAGGTACAAGATGTTTGATTTTTTTTTTTTTTTTTTTTTTTTTTTTTTTTTTTTTTTTTTTTTTTTTTGTGGATGGGAAATCATCAAATGACTTCTCCCGCTCTGGGCGGAGCGGGAGGGCGTGTCAGACTTTTACTGACTAAAACCCACCCGTGTTCCTTCTGTTGCCTGTGCCGGGGCCACGGTAACTCTTTCGAACATCCCGCAACCCTAGCTGGCATCGGCCCTAGCGGACCCCGTCAATAGTGCTGACATCTCTTTGAGGCGCGCGTGGAACACGACGCGCCGTCGACTCGGGCCTGGTCCTTACCGGACGGCGAGCTACCCATTGCTCGCCGTCCGCATTATTAACAAATACAATATGCGAGAGTCATAGAAAGCGAATCAAAGTGAAAGACAAATCAATAAGGGTACAAAAAATACAAATTAATTTTAAACAAATTCAAATAAAATTAAATAATAAATTCAAATAAGATTAAATAATAATCAACAATCAAAGAGTAATAATAGAAGTCAACAAAAATATTATGACTTGGATACTAAGGCTTTTAACTTGTAATATAAACGCGGGGTTAGAGGATTATTGTTACCTTCGCATGAAACACATCACCCTCCTTTGACGACTATTATCGGTTACCCGGGCGTCCAATGACATGTCAGGTCAATTTAGTCTCAATGCACATCAGAATCAATCCATCTTGCTCAGTCCTAACCCGTGACTCCAAATCATTCGGTCCTGCGCCCAACAAGCAGTGAGTGAATGAGTGAATGTATCTGAACTGAATGTACCTAAATTCATCGTCAACTGAATGTGAACTGCTAGGTGACAGGATTTGCTGCTAGTGTGGACTAATTACTATGGCTCAAGGCATAAGTGACAGCGGTTTGGGTACAGAGCGAAATATCTCCTTAATTATTTCTATGGTCTGTGCTAAGTAGGATTTTTTTTGTAGTTTGTGAAACTACTTCCTTACAAACTCGCTTAAAAAAGAATCAGTATTATTTATATGGCAGGAATTTAGCATAAATAGCAGTTGATGCAATTAAACTCTTGATTCTACTTTTCAATCTAAGCTAACCGCTAAGGACAGGTTTTGCTGAGACAGTTCTTGTTGCTTTCGTTTTTTTTTTTTTTTGTTTTTGTTATTATATTCGATTAGTAGTTTATTTATTTATAAGTATAAAAATGATGTGTTAGGTATGTTGAAACTGTTTGTCTCCCTGTCACTTGTCCCTAAAGGTTTATTAGAAAACCAGCGTCAGACAGCATCTGTCTGGCATTAATGCTGAAATTAACCTTTTTGGCGCAGTCGTGAGCACACTATTGTTGTTAAAACATTATTTTCACTTTTATATTCTGTTATTTGTATTTTGTGTTTCGCGAACTATGTCTAAATAAACGTTATTGTTTCTTTCTTGTAATAATAATCTTTATTTTTGCTAAAAACAGTGCTTTACATTTTCTTTTCGTCTACATTAATAGCTAGGTTTACATTTTTCAAATAAGATGCAAAGGAAGTACTTTGCTTATGAACTCCACACCAAGTCGAGCCTGTCTTGTAGAGTCCTTGGGGTGGTATTGCTGTATAAAAATGCGCGAAAAAAAATTTCGCTTTCATACTTTTAATTTTTCTGACATAACACAACATCATGCCTGTATAACCTAAAGTGGTAGACAGATAGTAGGTACAGTCAAAGAAAAATATTTATTTAAGCAAATTGACATTTTACATTTTTTGAATATATGAACAATTTAAGTTGAAAGTCAATTTGTTTTACAGTTAATTTCCCAGACTATACAACCTACGTCATTTACGAAATAAGTCCCAAGTAATAACACAAATTAAGACTCCAGTCAGCTTCTGATGATTTTCTGATGAAAACCGAGTAAAATAGACCTGGGGACCCGGCGTTCAGCTGTCGCGCATGCGACCACTTGACCAACAAGGCAGTTTAATTAGCTAAGTCCGCCACTTTGAGCACGCTTGTGCTTGACAAGGGACTGCAATTGATGCGTGAAGGCATGACTGACTTATCTCGTATTGATATTCCGTTCACTTCAATACTCTCAGGAGCTTGACTGTGGTAAAGAGATGGAGCTAGACGTCCTGTATAGATCCATCTCTTTCTCACACTGAAGTAACATTAAAATAATACTGCTTTAAGAGGTGGTGGTTGGCCCCCGATCTCAATAAGCATACTGAACAGTATCATGGTAGCTCGGAGCATTCACAGTTACGTTCAATTGATAGAACAGTGAGGTGGCGGTGTGCAGTGATGCTAATTACTGGGGAACAAGTTACAGGCGGCAGCGACTTGCGTACATTCTGTAATGTTTCTTGTTATGGTAAAAACTTAAGTTAACTACAGCTACATATTATGCTAAGGCTTGTTTCTTACAATTATAGAACATCCTCTGCCTTTTGCGCGATGAGAAACTTTTGCTGTATTACATATTAAAACGACTTTAGGTATTCACACTGGCTTTAGAAATTCTTGTGAAGGATGAAACGAAAAAGAAACCTAGAAGAAGATAATGATATCAACAAATCTCTGTTTCATATTTGTTGAAATTATTATCTGTTTTTAAGTACAGTCAAACGCACATCAGTGGTAACACTTGCACTTTGAAAGTCGTCTTTACTGCTACGACAAGGCGCTGGCAATGTCAAATCTTTACCAGTGATGTGCAATTGTCTGTACGTTCATATCACGTTTTATTTTATCCAAATAATAAATTCAATAGAAATCGGTATTCTAACTATCATTTCTACAAAAAGCACTGATAATTCGTCGATCACCCAAAAGCGCTCCATAAAAGCCACGCTTCCGCTCACACTCTGCAGCCAGCACATTCCGGTAGTCGCATGGGTCACAAGCTCTGTTGTTCCGTCGCATTGGATTCAACGGGAAAGCCTATTGAAAATCAGCGTTATGCAGACGTCGCTGTATTCCGTCCTTGTAGGCTGCCAGGGCTCATGGAGTCATGGGGACACAATGATGTCATGATTAGATACGAATGGCAAATACTGAATGGAAAGGGGAGGGTTTGTGCCAAGTTCTGTGTACTCGCGGAACAAAATGGCTAAGCAATTTTGAGATACAGCGAGGTGTTTGCGTAACACACTTACAAAGGCAATGCTTTTCATTTTGTCAGTTCAAAAACATTCATTGCGTTATTTATGTTGTTGAGCAGAAGCAATGGATTAGAAATTTCCTTCAAAATCCTTGGGATTGTGGTTGAAAGTGTATTACGTAATTGAAGTGCAGTACAGGACGGAATAATAATAATTCTTATGCATGGTGCAAGTAAAATCTGACCACTTTTCGACCTTATCACTAAGGTAATAAGGTTGGAAAGTGGTTCACCGCAAATGTCCGCGATGGTACATTTAGTGATATTGATAAAGCAGACAAAATAAGATAAGAAAGAATATCTCGAGACACAGATCCATTGCATGACTGCGAGATCAAAAATCCATAGTGATTCATTGAAAAACAAAAAAAAAAAAGAAATATACTCAAGCATCAAGCAAAAAACAGTTGAGAAATCAAATTAGTTAATAAAATAAGTAACAAAGGTTTTAAAAAAAAAATACTACTACTAACTACTACTATTACTGGTACTAACTTAGTATCTACTATTTGTGTGTTCATATAATATTTGCTCAAGAGTCGTGACTGAACAGAAAACCTCATATTCCTAATGGATGCCGAGGTACGTGCTGTGTCACAGCACTTACAGGAATCACATTTAGTTCATGAACACGTGTTAGTAGATGTTGGTTTAAATCTAGTGGCATGTGTTTGTAATTTCAATACTATTAGAAATAATATGCATTGTCGAATGGTAGTGCCGTGTGACAGAAAATCTAACAAATACAGCTGAATATATATTGGTGTTGAACTTTAATTTCGATGTCATATGTTAGTGAGCTCTTAATGAACAATGTAGGGATAACAATGGGTTGAAGTGATCCATCCACCAAAACGCGGTCAGCTTAGCTTTTCTCATATTTTTACGTCCATACTTAGTAAAAAGAGCAATGGTGGCCCAGTGGTAACAGCCTGGACTTATGAGTGGTCATGGGTTCGAACCCAGGCAGGCGCTTTGCTTTGTGTAAATAATTTCATCATCACTGCTCTCAAAACGGTGAAGGAAAACATCGTGAGGAAACCGGCATGCCGTAGAACCAAAAATACGAAGACATGTGACATCTAGCAACCCGCACTGGGCCCGCGTGGTGGATTACAGCCCACTCCCTCTCGGAGAGAGGAGGCCTGTGTCCCAGCAGTGGGCACATTATAATGCTCTTAAGTAAACCTACTAGGTACCTACATATTTTAAATCAACACATTGTTATGGCTTAAGGTAAAGTTAGAGGAATAAATTGTTTATCAGATTGACTACCAACTAAAATTGTGTGTATATTTAAATCACAACTGTAATTGACAGTTGTTTGAAATGGCTACAATACGGCAAATTGACGTAGTGTGTCAGTTTGATAAACAATTAGTTTCTCTGACTGAACATGACTTCGAAACAAGTTACAAAATTCAATTAAGAATCAGATATTATGTACAAAAAACTTACTGACGTTTATAATTGCACTATTTATCGCGATTTGTTCCATATAACGAAATCGCTCTCGCTTATAAACTACGCCACACACTGCGTCAGCCGTATGGGTCACAGCATCTGTGTGTCATGACATCGGATTCAATGGGATTTATCAGCTTTATGTCTAGATTCGATGCAACGGATTACTGCGTGAGGAGAGTACCCGTGATTGCCTGAAAGTGTAACTAGAATTCAATTCAGCGAATGGTATAATTTGTTAGTTAAGTAAACGCTGACGCAGTTGGATTTGCTATCGTCGTGAGTGGTATGAGATTAGTTCAAGTAGTGTTTAAAAGATCGGTCAGCTCCCTAATTGCGTAAACACTATCCAAGAGTTCTGAAGGATATTTCTAATCCATTGCTTCATAGGTTTAATAAATTCGTCAGCTCAACAACGTAAATGACACAACGAACATGGCTGAACTGTCAAAAAAAGAAATTGCTATCAGTTGTCATTTTATATCATCATCATCTGCCTGCCTTTTCCCAACTATATTGGGGTCGGCTTCCAGTCTAACCGGATGCAGCTGAATACCAGTATTTTACATGGAGCGACTGCCTATCTGACCTCCACAACCCAGTTCCTGGGTAATACGATACCCTTGGTAAGACAGGTTGTCAAGACTTTCGGGCTTGTGACGACCCGTATCGACTGACAAAGATCGACGAATGACAGCCGGGACCAATGGCTTAACGTGCTTTCCGAGGCATGGAGGGGTCTTGATATGTAAAGATGGTCACCCATTCACGAACCAACCGCGGCAAACGTAGCTTAAAGCTTAACCTGATCGATGGACCCGTGCGGCTGTTATTTCTTAGCCACAAGCCCCTTTAGTTGTCATTTTGTATATGTTATGCAATTACCCCGCAAGTTTGTAGTGAGTCAGACTGGCCAGACTGTGCCGGACTTGGTATCGTCACTCATAGAGACTTTTTTGTATATTTACTAGCAACGCCCCGCAGTTTCACCCGCATAAATCTCAATCCCGTAGGGATATCAGGATACAAAGTATCCTATGTGTTAATCCAGGTTATAAACTATCTGTGTGCCAAATTCCATCCATATCCGTTCAGTAGTTTTTGCGTGAAAGAGTAACAAACATCCATCCATTCATCCATCCTCACAAACTTTCGCATTTATAATATTAGTAGGATTAAAACAGTATTTTTATTAAGACGACGATAACCGACTTTTAATTATTTGAAACTAAAGATCACGAACGAGTAATAAATGATTAATAAAAAAATTATGATTATGATGATGATGGGTAATGATTTGGAAAAAATATATGTTAAATTAGAGCATTTTTTTAATATCTTAATATGTGAATATTTTAGATTATGTTTATGTTACATAGTGTAATTAATTTGTAAAGTTATGTCTAACGCGGATAAAAAAAAACTGATAATCACGCAAAAACTATCAAACGTATTTTTAGTATGAAACCTCATTCATTCATTTTTCTCTTTTTTAAAAATTTCACTCCCACACTCGCGTCACTTTCACACGAATGAACAGTTTTTCTTTCTTTCTTTCTTTTCTTTAATTTTAAAGACTAAAAATATAAACAGTTAAATTACTGTTTATATTTTTAGTATACGTGTTTTAATATAATACCTTTTGTTTTATGTATAATAAATTAATAATGCGTCTAATTTGGGACAGCGCTCCTTGGTGAGCGAGTCCTATTACTGGGTGGACGTACGACCACAGTTTGTGGTGGGCGACCACGAGTTATGGCCGTCATACGAATATATACGACAGCAAGTATTTATGGCATATAAGGTTCAGGCTGTCAGAAAGCCCGAAAGTGGTTTAACCCCAAAATATCGGCATTACCCCGTAATAAGGTTATGGCGGATCAAATCACAGCACTTCCGTATACTCGTACAAAATATGTATTGGTCGGTATTTATTACACTGGGTCAGACTTGGAGCTGACCTAGGTTATTTTTAAATTTAATACTTAGCAAGGTAGGTTGCGTCGGGTTAGATTGAAAGGTAATGTAGACATAGATAACTTTTCTAATTAATAGAAATGGGTAATTTCAGAAAATACTCGTTAATTCGTAGGGGTTTGCTAGAAGTTAGTAGTGCACCCCCAACTTGGGGGTCAAACTCGGAACCTCACTTGTCTGCATCTTTATATCATTGGGCTATTTGAACCAGTTTAATTAGGACAAAGTCAGACAGATGATAAAGTAAACATATTATCTACTGACCAAATACTTAAATCGTTAGATTTTCCCTCACCGTACAAAGTCTCGCAAAAGTGTCCATACTGAGAATAATGAGTTCACACAATAATAATGGCGTTACCATGACAATCAAGTCAAGTCTCTGATTGTCATTGTGTGTGTCAGAGGTGTCTAAACGAAACAGAAACGCGACCATCTTTTGACGCGATTTACGATTTAAATCTTTACTACTGACCCCTTCATTTCACAAAAACGGTGTTTCAACTGACCTGGGAATATCTCTACATCCCAATCGCGTGTCTACGTATCCATTCTACCAATTACCGAATCAAAGGCGAATCGTAACGAGTCCTCGACCGTCTGTAGCAAAGCGATGACACGGTGCTCGTAATAATTTGGTCTATAATCACTATTCTTGAGAAATCGATTTCTTCTTTTTTCCGGTATTGTTTTCTGATTTCGGCTGTTGTGGGCCCGGAAGTTTTGGATTATTTTTGGGTATTTTGTACAGGACTTACATAAGGTTTATAGTAACGTGTTTCTAATTTTATTAATGTGGTTTTGCTTGTAAAGAGAGGAGCTCGTGGCTAAGTAATAACAGCCGCACGGGTCGATCCATCAGGTTAAGCTACGCTTGCCGGGGTTGTCCATGGATGGGTGACCATCTTTACATACCGAGACTCCTCCGTGCCTCGGAAAGCACGTTAAGCCGTTGGTCCCGGCTGTCATTCGTAGATCTTTGACAGTCGTTACGGGTCGTCAGAAGCCCGAAAGTCTGACAACCAGTCTTACCAAGGGGTATCGTATTACCCAGTTACTGGGTTGTGGAGGTCAGATAGGCAGTCGCTCCATGTAAAATACTGGTATTCAGCTGCATCCGGTTAGACTGGAAGCCGACCCCAACATAGTTGGGAAAAGGCTAGGCAGATTGATTTGGTTTTGCTTGTAAAGCACCAAGCTGTAGATTTAAATTCTGGCCTATGTTAAATACCATATTTTTTATATCGTGTAAGTTATCTCAATTAGACTAAGAAATCAATAAGCTACGGTAACGAAAAATGTGCTGAGGAAACCTAGACTGAATCGTCTAGAAACGCCAACCTACTCTATTGAGCAAGCACATCAATGATCGTTGCCTCTCTGTATGGGAAGAGACCAAAACGACATATTTGTGTATGAAACTGTAATGTAGTAAATACTGGCCCACCGGTATCGGGAACAGGGTCCAAGCTACCGATGGTCAGGACTCTAGAGAGAGGAACCTCCTCCTCCTTTCTTAATCAAGCCCTGGACCTAAGTCGCGCAATGAGAGCCTCCTGAGGTGTTGGTCGAGGCTCGCCGCTATTAGGCCATTAACCGTAACGATTACCAATCAACCGGTACAATGATTGCAGAGCCCACGTCCCACATGTCGACAACCTCGTGTGCTAAGTCAAGATACTTGATTTTTTTTATCTTTCTCAGCTTTCACGAGGTTCTCGTCATGAGGAACAGCGATATCAATAATCATTGCACGGCGCTCTCGTCGATCTATCACCATAATATCAGGCTTACTGGCTGGTCAGTGATGATAGATGGATCCCAGTACAATGTTTTATGTATTATTATTATTATCAGCTATGTCAGTCCCACTGCAGGGCAAAGGCCTCCCCCTCCCCTCCTTCCACTTTCATATTATAGTCACGCCATTTTCCCATGGGGATAGACATAATATTAACCACAGACCCACCACTTGCTACCAACCCAACGTAACTTTTCATTATTTTTTTGTCACCATTTTTAACAAATATTCTTCTTTCCCAGGATTCTCCTCGGTGATCCCCGGCTATCCTCGCTACACGATGTTCGGGGACCGTCGCCATGGCGTCTACAACCTTCGGATTGTGAACTCTTCACTGGAAGACGATGCTGAGTACCAGTGTCAGGTGGGACCCGCACAGATGCACAAGGTCATACGAGCCAATGCTTCGCTGACTGTTATATGTAAGTACTAAGATTGATAATTTAATTTATTTGTGTTAGGTAAATTGTACCTAGTGTTCACAGAGACAGCGTTGAAAATCGTTGGAAAGAAATTGTGCTTTTTTAGTAGTGTACAGGCTTACGTTGGTTTATGGAAAATTTAACCTAGTGTTCAGAAGAACAGAGTTGAAAATTGTTTGCAACAAGTTGAGATTGCGAATATGAAACGAAATAGTTTAGTCGACCTCGTAATTTTTTGATCACTTTTGACAAAAACTCAAATTGAAACTTCATTAAAGTTGAAACTGTCTACCTGTCACATTGGTCTTAAAATTATACCGTGATGCAAGCGACTTTCAACCTTAAGGTGGTAAAAATAAAGGTATACTTTATTTTATTTTTTGTACTGGTTCTAGAAAAGTCGTTACCACATAATTTTAATTACGTTCTCCCATGAAACTTTCGCACGTTACCATCTAAGGTATAGCTAATCAGCGAATTCTTGATTCATTAACTTTACTGCCCACCCCCTTTTGTCATTTCTTTAGGACGTCGTAAAAACTTCACAATTTTCTCTACATAATGACCAAATAACATTTTACGGCGTCACCTTTTTCTTAATTATTGTGAACAGATAACATTGTGACAGAGGAAAGTTCCTTTAGATTTTACTTAGAGGTTGCTAAAGGGAACTTTAATTTATTTGCCTAGAGTTAATAAAAAAGTCTTGTCCTCATAATCTGGCAAATGAATATTACATGATACAAAATTTCTGGGCCTTTGCATAGATAGTCATCTGACTTGGAAACATCATATCGACGCTTTGTCAAAGAAGCTTAGCCAATTTGCATATGCACTGTACAGACTATCAAAAACGGTTAACCGCATTACAGTACAAATAGCATATAATGCTTATGTCGCTTCCAGAATGAGGTACGGAATCATTTTCTGGGGCAACTCCACTGACAGAGACATTGCTTTTAAAGCTCAGAAAAAGTGCTTGCGATCTTTTACCAAATTACAATCGATCGATAGTTGTAAACCATTGTTTAAGGAACTTAGTTTGCTCACTCTACCGTCTAAAAACTGCGCTCTCGCCGTTATCCGAATACCATTCATGTTACCTCTCATAAAACAGCATTATTCGGCAAACCTGTGCTAGGTATGGCCTCAAAAATATATAATAGTACACCAGCAGCTATTAGAAATAAAGAGTGTCTGGGATCCTTTAAGAGGTCTTTGTTTAAATTCCTTATAGACAGATGTTACTACTCCATCACTGAGTTTACTACTGATAAACAGAGGTATGACGATTCCGACTTGCTAATCTAACACTTATGATTTTTATTTATTGATGAAGTATGAATGTGTTTATTTATCTAAAATTATAATGACCTATTTACCTAGCTGACATATTTTGAATTAAATTATTATTATTATTCTTTTAATGTAATCTATTGACATGCCAGCTTAATTGTAATTGCTTGTTTATGTTGACTTTGTGCGCCAAATATTGGCAAAGCATAGTGCACATATTGTAGACAATATACTATCTGTAACCATACCTGTGTCTTACAAAATAAATGATTGATTGATTGAATATCAACATAATGGTATGGTGTGACATGGTGGTATGGTGATTATAACATAACATAACATCACGCCTTGTTTCCCCGAAGGGTTAGGCAGAGGTGAAACTATATAGTACACCCACATTTCGCCAGTTATGTTTAAGTCCCATGCAATATGGGGCGAGCCTATTGCCATCTACCGGGCACAAATCCAACTCCGGGCTGCTACTGAGAAATTCCAGATAGAAAAATCCAATAACACTGCCCGACCTGGGAATCGAACCCAGGACCTCATGCTCAGCAGTAGCGCTTGCGACCACTAGACCAAAAAGGCAGTATGGTGATTATGTAATGTATGAAATTAAATATTTTTATTTCTAGATTTAAATCTACATAAAACTTTCAATAACTACACACATAGATAACGTAATAAATATATCATAAATATGACACAGTCACATTACACACACACGTCCTTATTGATGACCATTTCAGACTCCAACCTACGTGGTCCTCACATGATCTGACCAAGATTATGTCTGCACTGTAAAAGAGACTGTGGCCTCAGAGTTTATTTCGGTTTTTCTTCTCAGAGTAGTCAGATAGGAAAAACCAAACTCATCAAGTTTTAGAACATGATTTATTTTTGATGTGTAAAAGTGTTTGTACAAACCTTCTTACTGAAATAAAATCATTCATGGCAATGTCTTGTTAGTCTAGTGGTCACAAGTGCGGCTGATAAGAGTGGTATCCTGGGTTCAATCTCTGGATCGGGCATTAGGTTTTTCTAGGGATGCAAAAATTGTCAAAAGTATCGTGTCGATATTAAAAAAAAAAAAAAATTGATATCGACTTCGATATATCGGAAAAAAAAGACATCGATATTTCGGTGAAATTTTCTAGAATAATATTTATACTTTATGAAATTTTATTGTGTTTGTTTTTTAGTCATATAAATATCAAACTAGGAACATCATTTCGGATCTTCAATCATAAATTAATAAAACTTTGATAAAAAAAAAGATTATTTTTTTACGGCTCTGAATTCCAACAGTTTTAATCAGTGGTGTTGCTTTTGGAAATATGTGTAAAGTATGCATCGAATTAATAGATATCGCAAAAAATATCGGTAAGTATATCCAACAAAGTATTTTTACAAAGTATTTTTTTTACAAGCCTAGGTTATTTTCCTTTGAAAATTTGCAATAGCAACCGGGAATCAGTGTTTGTGCCTGGATACTGGCATTTGGCTCGCCTCCTATTACATACTTAACTGGCTAAATGTCTCTGCTTATCTCTGCGTAAAACGTAATGCTGTTTTATGAATTCACGTCCTTTTACTGGTCCCTAAATAAACATCGGTGTAACTTTGAAATCGCGTACATAGACAAAAATATGCTTTCAATGAGGCGAGGGAGGCCCAGGTTGACCCTAAAGGGTTTTTTCTGTACTTCTTGTTCAGGTAACCTACCTTCCTCACATTTTTCGCTTGAACTATGCTTTTCAGTTTTCTATGTCAAACGTTTCTTTGTGATGCCTGTGATAAAGCAGACGAAATGCATTCGAGTGCTTTGCTTACAGACGAGCTCGGTTCTGTCCATCCTATACTCGTATAGTCATTCGATAAAATCTGGAAAGTGAAAATTGTTTGCTGTCACGGAAGAGAAATTGTCGGAAGTTTCGATAGACGTATCAGCCAGATTAATAGACAAATGAAAGAAGGTAATTATCTGGCAGATATGCTGTTATTCTGAATAACAAGCCCTTAATTTTGTAAATCAGTTTAGCAAATTTAATTGTTAATTTCTCGACAACAAGCGCCAGGTGATGACATTTTTACGGTGAAAAATCACAGTTATAACATTTCATTTTAATAAAAAATTTGAAGCTTAAATATTAAATACCTTTTACAAAAATATGCATTTATTCCGTTAATACACTAAAATTGAAGATTTAGATTTATCAGAATCCCAGAAGTTTGATTGTTCGACAATATTGAGTTTCGTTTATCTGCTGAAATCTGAAACTAATCTAAAAGTAATTAAGCCAACAAAAGCCTTTTTGGATAATCTTTTGGAACAATTATTAGACCTGAAAACTGGCTTGTGTTATTATGACAAATATTTCAAATAATAATTTTTAGTAAGGTTTTAAAGCTAAAACAAGGATCATTTTTGCGCCAAAAAAGATTAACCCAGTACTGTCCATTGCAGGACCACAGTCCTAACCAGCGTCACAATAACCGATTTTAACCGGACTGCAAAGAAAGCCCTTCTTTCTTTCTTTTTTTTTGCGGCGCTTTCTTACAGGAGTATTCTAAAGAAAAGAAAAAAGAAAGAAGAAAGAAAATACGTTTATTTGCGGTAAACATGACGCATAAAAAAGAAAAGAACACAAACACAAAAAGAAACAAGTCGCGGGAAAATATGCGTCACATCCACGCAAAACGGCCATCGCTCAGCATAATGCTGCAACCCTATGCGAGACAGAGCCCCAGCGCTGGTTATCTGTAACCCAAACAAAATAGGAAAAAGCCTAATCGATATTTTACCCATAGGGAAAAACACTCAAAACTCAACAAGCGACGGAAAATAATTAAAATCTTTTTTGCGGGCCGTGTAAAATTATGAAAATTTTCGACCGCAGCTTGTGGCGGTCACTAGAAGCTTATGTGCAGCGGGACTTATAACGGCGCATACATTTTTTGTTTCAGTCGCACCCTCCGTGCCTCACTCGCGTTTCGTCGCGCGCCACACAGCCTACATTTATTACCTCCTCTTACATTCCCGCGACTAAAATTCCGGGATGTAACGTTTCAACCCTTATTACGAACAATTACAACAAAAAGTGACGTTTCAATCTTTTAACCCTACACAGCGTGCATAATATATTTTATAGCTACCATATAACCTACCCACAATGACACAGGATGGTTATAAAACATAATATGGTGCTCGGCTTGTGCTCGTAAATTTCCTAATAACATCCCCTTCTAGAGGTTGACATTCAATTTGATGTGAATTTTTTATTATTTTCACCCCGCTTAGTTTATTGGTTTCAACCCCAAGGGTTGCAGGTTCGAAATATGTGTGAAATATTTTCAGGTGTTTGTGTGAATTGGGCCGTTTAAAGCGGACGGGTAGACTGATTTTGGGAAATTCAGAGGGGTGAAAGCTGTATCATGTGTTTTGTGAATAGCTTGGCTGGCATTTTCGTGATTGAATCGAGTAGATGATTTGAGGGGTGGAATGGTTTGGAACTGTATTTTAAAAGTTCCCGTGTGGCTATTTGTTGCGGAGGTGTAATTTGGAGGGGACCAAGCCTTTCCAATATAAGAACGTTATGAGTTGCGATCAATGCTCGTGCCTTCTCTGTTTCAGAAGAGGGCTTTGCCTTGCAATGGTCATGCTGAGATAGGAGCCTTTTTGGCCTCGCACAGGTCTTCTTTGTTTTGTTTTTTTTTTCTTTCCTTTTATTTTATTTGTGTTTATGATATTGTTAGTTTTAATGTTCTTTTTATTGTTGTATTTCCTGTGCGTGTCCCAAATAAAATATTTTTCTTTTCTTTCTTTCTTTTTTCTTTCAATGGGCCATTAATAGGCTGGTATTATTTTTGTATTTATTATTTATTATGAATACTGGAAAAGCTATAAAAAGCAACATAGGTTATTGTATCCACTCGTATAGCCGTAATTACAGAAAAAAATAAAAAAAAACATTGTGTCTCGCGTAGATCTGCGTTCCGAAGAAGGGTTGTTATGAAACTTTCGAAGATACTCGCAATTATCTAATATATGAAAATCTGTGTCTGTTTGTTCTTATTTTATGCCCTGCCATACCGTTAATCGGATTGCGATAAAACTTTGTCAACTTATTACTTGCGCGATAGATATCGGCATAGACTGACCCACACGCGGGCGAAGCCGCGGGTAAAAGCGAGTTACTTAAAAATCCAGATATGTCGACGACTTTAGAAAAATCAGTAACCGTTTCTTACTAAAATACCTAACAGAGGTCAAGTTTATAGAAAAAATATTTCTTTCAACCCCATTGAATTCACCCCTCTCCTCTTTTCACATAACCTTATCTGTTATTTTATATCACGACTCTAATTACAATTCCAAAGTTGCAGTTCCAAAAAAAAAAAACAAAAGAAAAACCCTTTTTGAAAAGCCAATACAACGGTAAGCGCAAACTCTTGTAACAAAAATTTCGCTTAAAGATATGTCATCTAAAAATGGTTTAACCCGGCCGGGGTCAGATGTACCCCGCCCGGTTTATGGAGGGTTAAGATGATAGGCTCGGGTTAGGGAAGGGTTAGATGTCGATGCTTTTTAGGGTTGATTGTTGTGTATTGTTTTTTATGTGGCAGGCAAATGATAATGGTTTGGTGCTGAAATGTTCAAGTTTTTTGTTGAAAAGCTTTGCATATTATTATTATGTGTTATGTTGTATCTTTTTACTTGAGTTGCCTAATACAGTGTTTTTATATCATCAGAAAAAAAAATTAAGCCTAAAAAATATTGAGAATAATCAACAACTTTGTTATAACATACATTTAAATTTTTGCCATGAACGTCCTTATAGATTTATAGAAACCATAAGATACTAACTAATTCATCCTCTAACTTAACCCTAAAAATGCTCACCATCTTAAATATAATTTCAACTATCGATACCGGTACCACCCCATACCTCAGTCACAATAATACCCCACTATTTTATGGCGCCCTTTTATTCAAATTCGCCGTTTCTAAGCTCAATAACCAATCGTAGGACCTGCTATATTTCTTGGATCTTACATGCATGACGGGTCCCAAAAATATAATTATGTAAAGTAACGTTTTATTGCCGAACCTTTAGTGAAAAAGGTGAAAATTATACGTAATTTCAACGTTTATTGGGTTAGGTTTTAAATGTGTAAGTGGGTTTTTGGATAATGGTTTTTATGTCTAAGGGTTTTAGTATCTTTTTGGGTCTAAATCCTTTAACTCGGGCTTTGTATTACTGAGTCTTTTAGAGGGCAAAATGCCTTAAACATAAAATATATTTCTATTAATTTATTTTAATTTGATCCACGGGTTAATTGCGTAACACAATAACAATGGCAATACCTTTTATTTTGACAATTTACACGAATCTTTCAAACATACATAATTATAAAGTAATGGATTATGAATTGCCATCAAAACCCTTCAATAATTGTGATTGAATGTACGTTACGCAATTGGGATGCTGGTATTTATTTGTGTAAACCATATCTTACGAAATCAAAAATACCTAAAATCCAGACAAACAGTCTTGTTGAAGTTCATTTTACTAAAACCCTTCTTGAAACTATCTGTTATAAAACCTCTTCATAAAAAGGATGATCCACAAAATATGAAAAACTATAGGCCTATTGCACTCATCCCAGTGTTTTCCAAAATAATCGAAAAAGTTATTTATAACAGCCTTTATTCATTCTTAGAAAAAAACAATATTCTAACTAAAGAACAGTACGGTTTTAGGAAACATAAAAATATTAATATGGCCATCTACGAATTAATAAATGAAATTATTTCAAATATGGACAAAAAAATCCCAGTTACAGCATTATTCATGGACATGACGAAGGCGTTCGATTTTGTAGATCACAGACTCCTTCTCATAAAATTATATAAATTTGGAATTAGGGGCAATGTCCTAGAAATAATTGAGTCGTACCTAGTCAACAGAAAACAAATTACTAAAATAGCAAAAATATGTCATAGAACTAACACAGAAAAAATCTACTTATCAAAACAAAGATTTATAAATTACGGCGTACCCCAGGGAAGTGTACTTGGTCCGTTGTTATTCCTATGTTACATAAATGATATTCCCAGAACCATAGAACACCCCATGACTCTATTTGCTGATGACTGTACTACAATATTTATAGGGAAAAACTTAAAAAGATATGAAAATGAAATAAATAATAGTTTAGGCTTAATTATTCAATGGCTAATCGATAACAACTTAAAAATTAATTTAGGGAAAACCCATGTCATGAATTTTAACCAGCGAACAAACTCCATTAATACAAATATTAAATATAAAGATAATACAATTACTAAAATTGACAACACAAAATTTCTAGGGCTTTGGTTAGATCAGCACATGTCATGGAAAACACACATTGATCATGTAGTAAAAAAACTAAATCAATATTGCTATGCTTTACACAATTTAAGCAAGGTCGCCAATCGTAGCACCGTTCTTACCGCATACCACGCATATGTCTCCACCACTCTGCGATATGGCGTAATATTCTGGGGTAATTCTACGGATAGAGAATTGGCCTTTAAAGCCCAAAAAAAGTGTCTTCGTGCAGTATGCATGATCCAAAACACTGATAGTTGCAAACCATTTTTTATTAATTTAAAATTACTAACACTTCCGTCCCTATATATTTATGAAGTTGTCATGTTTATCAAAAATAACCTTAACCAATTTGAAACCCTTTCCACTAAACGCCATCAAGGTGCAATTAAATCAAAAACCCACCAAACCGCCCTATTCTCAAAAAGCTTTCTAGGAATGGCTCCAAAAATATATAACAAATTACCTACACCTATAAGAGCTTCAAAAGACTTAAATACCCTTAAAAAAACGCTTCATAAGTTCCTAATACAGAAAGCATATTACAGCGTACATGAATATTTAGAAGAAAAATAAAAACCGTTATGCCTTATTCTCAGATATGTATATTTGTTACCTACTCACTTTAGTTAGCTATTAATATTGTTACATTAATTTGTATTGTTTTGTTTATGTTTGTTTTATTGCTAAAGATTTAAGAAGGTTACTTAGCAATCTTTTTTTATATTTTATAGGCTATAAGTACCACCTGTACAACTATTACTGTGTACGCAAACAATATTTGTACGCCTTGCAAGGCAGCGCATAGTGATACAATACATTTATTTTATAACATCATGTACCACAACATTATACCTATGTGTCACAAATAAATAAATTTGAATTTGAATTTGAATTTGAATTTCTTACCCAATACTCAGCTTCACAAAACCTCCCGTATTCAAACAAACCTCTCTAGAATCTAGTTAAGACTACCAATTCACACGTACGCCAAAAAAGTACGTAACACGTACCAGTTCGAAATTACGCCTAATGTTACGGACTCGGGGTCTTTCGGACCCGTTCGGCGTCATTCGGAGGGTTATAACATCGTTAATTGATCGTTAAAGAGGGAAGATAAGCATTTTATATTATAGCTTGTCCTTTTCGGAGATAGCGTTAAGAAACGTGAGGTTGATAAGGGTTGTAAGTTGTACTAAAAGTTATAATTACTGGTTATGGTGGAGTTTATGGGTTTTTGGTGGGGTTTTGTGACAAATTTTTAGGAAAAACTGTGATATTGATTGTGGAAGAATAATTATGATGCAAGAATTTGATCATATTGATTTTTGTGTCATATTTCTAGATAAAATACGTAAAAACAGTTGGCGATTGTTAACCCTACCAATTATTTTTGTACGATAAACAAATGCGATTGAATATGGATAAATTAAATAAGTACTTAAAATAATATTTTTTTAATTTCCGAAATAACTTAATTAAGGTTAAAAAAAAAAACAATTTTGCAAGTAACACAAATGAACATTATAAGAAAAAAATGTCTATCCTTGGTGGCTGTACCTACTAATGATGAAAAAAATCATATTATCACAGTCACCAGATTCTAATACTATCGCTTTCATGCCTAGGATTGTAATAAGCAATTAACTTTAATAAAAAAGAAAGCAGCTGACCTTTTCTCTAACATAACGTAAACTAACCCTAACCTACTTCAGTATCCATTAAAAAATAAAATACCAACTAGTTTTGCAATATTCCAACACAAGTTACGGTCAACTGCGGCAGTAACCGGGTTATCTTTTCATAAAGCGAAAGATAAAAGGAAAAGACTGGCTTTGAAGGCATAGGAAATTAATCTAGGCAAATGTCGTTTGCTGGCTTATCAAACTCAAACTCAAAGCGTTTATTTCAATTAAACCAATTACAGGCACTTTTTAATGTTCAAAGTGTGGGTCAGTTGGTTAGAAAGTTGATGCTAGTTGCCCGTTCCAAAATATCTCGTAGATTAATATGGAGAAGAACGGACAAGAAACTCCAAGGACACTTATAAACTCCTGGAAATCATTCTTGTTGCACAGCGCAGTTTATCTCATATCAAGGTTTCCGTAGATATGAAAGAACTAAAAAGTAAAAAAAAATATACTAATGGAACGACTGCCTCGCTGGTCTAGTGGTCGCAAGCGCTACAGCTGAGCATGAGGTACTGGGTTCGATTCCCAGGTCGGGCAAAGTTCGGGAATTGGCAGCCGATTCCCGGCCACCGTAGGCGCGGGCTTGCGGATGGCGAGCAATGGGTAGCTCGCCGTCCGGTAAGGACCAAGCCCGAGTCGACGGCGCGTCGTGTTCCACGCGCGCCTCAAAGAGATGTCAGCACCATTGACGGGGTCCGCTAGGGCCGATGCCAGCTAGGGTTGCGGGATGTTCGAAAGAGTTACCGTGGCCCCGGCACAGGCAACAGAAGGAACACGGGTGGGTTTTAGTCAGTAAAAGTCTGACACGCCCTCCCGCTCCGCCCAGAGCGGGAGAAGTCATTTGATGATTACCCATCCACAAAAAAAAAAAAAAAAAAGGTCGGGCAAAGTGTTATTGGGTTTTTCTATCTGGAATTTCTCAGTAGCAGCCCGAAGTTTGGATTTGTGCCCGGTAGATGGCAATAAGCTCGCCCCTTATTACATGGGACTTAAACATAACTGGCGAAATGTGGGTGTACTATAGGTACACCTCTGCCTAATCCTTCGGGGAAACAAGGCGTGATGTTATCTTATGTATACTAATGGAAACTCAGGGAAATTAATTGTTAAGCGAATTGATTACCAACTTTAATTCTCCGTATATTCAAGTCACAACCGTCATTCTTTGACAGTTGTTTGACGCGGCAAATTGACATAGGGCGTTAATTTGCTTATGTATTCTACTGACTATATTATGCACAAGACAACTGTCAATGCACATGCTATAACCCTAAACTACCTCTAAAAACAAAAGAAAAATTCGAATTACAAAAAAGTTGAAAAGATTTTTAAAAACATTCCAACAGCTTCACTAAAAGATTAACATGGACATTCCTTTGATTTTTTTTTAAATGTTTTAAAAGAAACATGTTCCAGTAATGCTTTTTGGCAAATAACTTGATAGTTTTTATTGTGGTTTTTGGCACGGTACGGTTTGGCCTTGCAAAACCATTGTAAGCCCGACAGGACACAGTTTTAATTTTTTTGTATGTCTCTTGTAATATGTTTTTGGGGAATATAGTTGTATCTAGAGTATGGTAAGATGCATTTAAAATAGAATTGTATAATCGTGAAAATAGGTTGGAAAATAGAAAACTAATATTTGTTTAAATGACGTCTTAGCAAAAAATCATATGAACAAGTCTAATTATTTGCAAGGCAATTGTGTAGTTACTGGTACAGAACTCTATTTTTAACAACCTGTTTTGTCCCACTTTGGGCACAGGTCTCGCCCATAACTTTCCACTGTTCCTTGTGTGTTGTCTTCTCTGGCTAATATCCCGTAAATGCATCTGTCATCACGTCAGAACTTCTGTTTGTAATGTCAAAATAACAACTTTTTACTAAATGCATTAGAAAGTATATCATCATCTGTAAATAGTGTATACATATAGAAGTAAGTATATACAGTACTTATAACAAAAAAGCAATTTTTTAAAATATTTGTCTGTTTGTTGTTCCGGCTAATCTCCGACACGGCTAGACCGATTTTGACGAAACTTTCACTAGCAGATAGCTGATGTTACGGAGAGTAACTTAGGCTACTTTTATTTTAGAAAAATAATTAGTGTTCCGCGCAAAAAATTAAATCCATGAAATTGTGAACAAAAAGTCGGATTTGAAAAGTTCTTTTTGCATTTGGTAGCTTAAATGTCGAGGATAGTTATATAAGCTATTTATCATCACGCTACAACCCTTAGGAGCCTATGGAGCCAACATTCCTTCCTGTTATGATGACATGGCTCCAATCCACCAATTTGTATACCTAATCTCACATACATTTTATTAAAATGAATAAACAGCTTTTTTGAACTCTACTAAATAAACGTAAACTAAGCAAATTTAGTATGTAAGGATCGTAGCAGGTGGCCTTCTGTTGTGTCAGCCTACCCCCATGGGAAGGAGGCGTGAGTATATGTATGTTTATCTTTGTACTAAATAAACCTACCATTAAAACGTTAACATTTATAAACAATAAATAAAATTTCAAAATTACAACTTTGAGTCTAACCCTCGTCCTGCTACGCCAATAAACATGCCGAGTTATATTAAAACGACGTTCAACCCTGTCATCGCGTCGCCTCTCATTTTTATTGCATTCGGCCCTGTGTTATTTATTTAAATTTTTTCGTACATATTTTATACTTCTTGCTTTTTTTTGTGTTTTTAAGACCGTTTTTGTGTCATTAAAAACGCTGTTTACTTATCTGTAACTCAATATTACTCACTGTATTAAGGCTTCTACACACAGGCCGTGGCCCCGGCACAGGCAACAGAAGGAACACGGGTGGGTTTTATTTAGTCAGTAAAAGTCTGACACGCCCTCCCGCTCCGCCCAGAGCGGGAGAAGTCATTTGATGATTTCCCATCCACAAAAAAAAAAAAAAAAAAAAGGCGCGACTCGCAACGCGAATCGTGCGCGACCCAAAGGCAAAGCACGTCGCACGACAGGCGGTGCCTTTGTCTCACGTCGCGTGTCGCGCCTGTTTGCAGGAGCCTTTAAACAACTGTTAAAAAGTATTTATTATTTACATACCCATTATATTTATCATCGCAGTTTAAACAAATATTGGTGATCACATCATGAATGTTGGTTTTTTGATCACACAAATCGTTTTCTGCTTATACCCTGGAAATAATAAGAACTTCGACGAGACCTTCAATAAGAAACAAAAATACATACAAAACAACAAACCACCAGCTTATATCTAGTATTTATGCTTCGAAAACCTCACTCAGAAAACATCGTTCTGTATACGATCGTTGCCATGGCAACCCCGCAATTCTGAACCGTCTTAGCACTACAGATTCTAGGGAACAATATTTTACCGCAGACATATACCCATTTCTTTTACACCACATATATCTGTCTCACTTCAACACGCAAATGTATGTTGTATTCGCCGAATCTCGGAGAGGCATAAAATTTGCAATCGGAAGGGAGATGTGTTCGCATATGCTCATGTAAAATATTGATAAGCTTGCCTTCGTAGGGAGATAAAACAGCCTTCTTATATCGTGGCGATTTTTTATCCTTAGGGTATAAGCAGAAAGGGCAGCTAACGCATTATAAATATGGTCTGTTCAAAAAGTATGTAATGAAAATGTAAACAAATGGATTAGAAAACGTACCTTTAATTGGTTGTTCAGATTTGATTACTTAGATACTTTAACCAAACCTACCATACGTTATTCTAATTTTAAATGACATTAAATATGTTCAAACCCAATTTTCTTCGATGAGTTTTCAATGAAAATTTAATAATTTTAAGTATTCAAGCAATAACTGTTGGAATAAGTGGTGAGATATAAAGCTGAAACCTTTGAATACGTTATGAATGTGTTACTAATTCCCTTTATGAAGTGATTGCGTAAGAATTTAACCTGAACAGGGTTTGTTTACACTTTCATCTGACACTTTTAGAACAGACGATACTGTACCTTATTCTGCGGCCTAGCAGTTTTGCTGTTTGCCATTTCAACTATGTTGGAGTCGGCTTTCGGCCTAAGCAGTTGCAGCTGAATGCCAGTATTTAACATGGAGCGGCTGCCTATTTGACAACCACAACCCAGTTACTACTGCTTGTTTGTAAACCAACCATTTCATCGCCTTTATCCCAATTTATTTGTGATCGGCGCAACATGTCTTTTTCTTCCACACTTCTCTATTAGTCATCTCGGTAGTCTCCCCCTTTCTAGCCATATCATCTTTCACACATTCCACCAACAAGATAAAATAGAGAGATTTGTAAAGCTAAGGGTTCCGAGTAAAGCGGTGGTCGCAATGACGGCTGTCTTGAAAATGATGGCCACGGGGCTTAACTTTACGGTGTCAAAAACGCTCTCCAGGAAACCAGACCCACATACTTTCGTCATAAACAACGTTTCATTGACGGACACTATGTGCCGGCCACCGGTCTTCTAAGAAACCGTAGCTTTACACGACAAACGATGCATTTTCTTTCACATCCGTATCAATATGCAAAGAAACGTACGCTCGCACTGGAACTATCAAAAATTCCATACAAGCTTCCACACGAAAGTTTTAATTGCCTCCATCTTGTCTCCGTTCGCCGAACATCTTCTACCGAGTATGACTTTAAAAGTAGTTTCACAATCTTTATTGTGCAAAATTTTGTATATACTTCCCTGCGAGCCAGTCTGTTGGTATAAGCAGGTATTTTTCAGAATCTATGCCGTGTTTTGCAGTTGTATTTTGAGATGTTAATGCGGCTGTGTTTTGTTTTTTGAAAGATTTATTTGTTGCTCGGGATTTAATATTCTATTTCAGGTGTAGTGTATTTTGTCTGTTATGAAAGATAAACGATGAAAATAGTCCTTGTTTCCGAATCATTTAAGAATCTTCCAGGCAAGCGTGCTTTTATCGTTAAGTGCATTAGCAAGTAGTGGATTTAATATTAGGTAAAATAGCGGGAAAGAGTGATCCGGTAAGACTGGAAGCCGACTCCAACATAGTTAGGAACATACTAGGCAGATTGAGTAGGAAAAAGTGATAATAGCCAAACCATAGACGCAAACTCATGAGGGACAGGTTGTAAATTCGAGCCACATGTATACCTATTCCTTTACTTCATTTTGCTTAGGACTGATTTCACCAAAGTCAAATATATTTTATCCGGGGAATATTTATGTAAATGCTCCCAAATGACTTTAATTTTTATATAGTTTTGTCTTTCAAATAGATTCTCTTATATTTTGTGAATGTGAGAACGTTGTAGACATAATAGACTGTAGATTTGTAGACCATTTTCTATTTTGTTAAGTGCCTGGTACTTGTTGACAGGCCTACACTGTCCTCCCATACTTAATAACACTGTAATTTGAATACATTGTAAAAACCAATTATTTTTAAAAGAGTAACCGTGGAGTTTCTTGCCAGCTCTTCTCCATAGGAAACAAGTAATTGGGACCGTGAACTGAGCTTCTGACGTTTCATAAGTACCCATGTAGGCTTATGAGTAGTAAAATATTTTTATTTTGTTTTTTTGAAAATTGACGTCGACAGTTTTTCCATACAAAAACTGTTGCAGTCTCATAATAATATTATGTAACCCACACTGCAAGTAAAACAAAGAGGTACGTTCCTAGTCTTTCAACCTACCTGTCACTAACCTACGGTTAGCAGTATCCGACAGGTTAATATAAACCTCAAAACCCAGTATTTAAACTAGCAAATAACTAGCTAAAATATTATGATCCAGTGCATACTCTCAAACTCTAAAATAAACGCCGCTATTGTGAACTATTACAGTTTCGAGTTTGAAACACTCATGTTCTCTGTTAATTTAAACTTAGTTTTGGCTCGTATTTGAAGTTTAAAACAATTTAGATTCGATAAACTTATTCGCGTTTACTAACTTAAGTTATCTTGGCGACATTTATCGTAGCGTAGAAGTCTGTGGTGAGAGAATATGTCTTATTACGAAACATGTCGGTGTAAATATAGTGAATCACTGAAGGTGGTGTGCAAGAACGAAGCTAATGCATGTATCTCTGTTTCAAACTCGAATAGCCTTTTCCCGGAATACCATTATTATACATGGAGCGACTGCCTATCTGACCTCCACAACCCAGTTACTATATAAAACGATACCCCCTGGTAAGACTGGTTGCCATACTTTTGGGCTTCTGACTACCCGTAAGGACTGAACTAATCTACGGATGACAGCGGGAACCAACGGCTTAACGTGCTTTTCGTGGCACGGAGTGGTCTCGATACGTAATGGATGGTCACCCATCCACGAATCGACCGCAGCAAGCGTAGCTTAACCTAAGATAGACCCGTGCGGCAATTATTGTTTAGCCACGAGCCCCACGATTTGTAATCTTCCAGATTTTGAATCGAGGATGATTCTTGAGCATTCTAGACCATAAACCTGAGAAATAAAATTTTCAGGCTTTGACAATTTCTGACTATATAGCGAGCCGCTTTAATGGCGACATTAATTTAACACACGTGTACGGTTTCGCGTTTTCGTTTCATGAAGATATTTTAATTTCATTCAACGTTATTATTTATTAATTTATTTACAGTTTTATAAAATAGCACCTTGGAGCAACCTGTACTTAAAAAACTGTAGCGCAGAGGTTATTGCCGGGGTCACGGGTCATAACATCGCATCAATGAAATTAAAACGAATAACGTGCAAAGAGTTGGCGAAATGAAGGGAAGAGAGAGCTTTATTATTATGTAGTTGGTTTGAAAATTTTAACTTTTCAATTTACGATTATTTTTTTATCATTATATATTTATTTTACTGGCCTTTAGCCCTACGCGTGTGTTAAATTAATGTCACAATTGTAGCGGCACGTTGAAACGCATTGAGAGACACGCAATACTACGCTATTTTGACACATTCACATTCGATATAATTTTGAAAAATCAATAAGGATGTCTGACTTCAAAGGAGAGGCTAGTTTTCAATATAAGTAAGAGATTACAGCATTTTTTTCCGATCGATATTTTTACAACTACTGTAATCTAAGATTCCTTTACGAAGTTCTTTTAACTGCCCAATAATTACACTGCACCATACTTCACCTGCAACAGAAGAACTGAAACAAACACAACAGGACTTCGTCTTTCAACAAACTTTCCTGTCTAGGTGTACCTAGTGTTGGTTTTAAACTTTTTACGTTACACTCTCAATGGCTAACATGAAAACTTCTACTCGAGTTAATTCAAGACCGAAGTTTGGAATTAACCTGTTAGAACGTGCCCGTTTTGAAGTAATAAGTACTCAAGGTATGGCGGAGTTTTGTGCAAACAAATGCGAGATAAACAAATGGTTTATAAGAGAAGTTTGTGGTTACTTTCTGAGATTTCTATCTATACTAAATAAACACACTTCATCTATACAAATAAATACAATTGAAGTGTCTGTTTGTAATGTCAAAATAACAACTTTTACTAAATGCTTTTGAAAGTATATAAGTAAAACAAAAAACTATTTTTAACATTTTTGTCTGTCTGTTTGTTCGGGCTAATCTCTGAAACGTCTGGACCGATTTTGACGGAACTTTCACTGGCAGATAGGTGATGTTACTAGGAGTAACTTAGGCTACTTTTATTTTAGAAAAATAATTAGGGTTCCGCGCAAAAAAATTAAAACCCATTAAAAAATAATAACTCTAGAACTACCAGTCGAATTTGAAAAAATCTTTTTGCATTTGGTAGCCCAATTCTCGAGGATAGTTATAAGCTATTTAATATCACGCTACGAGCCTAAGAAGCCGAGCAAAAAGAAAAAAAAGTCAGAAAGAACGCTAAGCTAAAATGAAGTAAGTGCGCGGGTGGGCGATGCGATGTGACGCGGTCGGGGAACCAGAAATTTCACACAGATGAAGTCGAATGAAAATATGAATATTTGAAAAAGACACCAAAGATATAATTATAGACAATAAAATAGTCCGTTCATACAAAAAAAAAAAAACATGAAAATATCTTTTAAGTAGTTTGAAATTTATATCGTTTTTATATTTTTGGTTCTTGAAATTATTTCATAAGGTATTTTACTACAATACTTAAATATTCACATCTAGAATTGATGTGTACGCGTTCTAGTTTAACATACATTTTTTGCATTAACTTAATTGCATTATTTGAACTGGTAATAACAGATTTAAAAGTCACTAAAATCTTTGAACGCGCGTTACAATTTCTACCAGTCAACTCCTACCGCTAAGAACTTCATTCCAAAAATGCTAGAAAAGGTAGGTGGGTCAGTGACCGCTATTGCCATGCTAAAACTCGACACCTAACGGCCGCCGCTCTCTATAATATCTCAATCCCTATCTTGATCCCGAACCTTGTCTGTAACCAATCAACGGCCGAGTTTGTAAACCTGAGTCTTTGAGAGGGCGAATCACAAGCAGCCGTCAAAGACCGCGGATCAAGATTGGGATTGAGTTACATTTTAGAATTCTGGCTTGTGTTAAACAATCCGTTTTCGAAATAACAACCCCCCTATTAGTACTTAATTACAAAAAAAAGTACGTCATTTCTAAATTAACAAGAAAAATCGTTTCAGCACCGTTTATGATGATGAACGAGTACCTCCACCCTCCTTTTATGTTAAAATTAATTATTCTTCCCATAAAGTAGACTGTGTTTTAATTAATTTAACTTTGAATACTTTGTAAAGTTTAATGAAGTTTCGTTGGTAATCTGTTTAGTGGTTCAGTTGATTTTATTTAACGGGGACAACAATTTTAAGCCTTTTACTACATAACTATGTAATATTTTTTTTAATAATATAAGTTTCAGTTTGTTGCGCTGACTTGGAGATCCTGGTATCGATTGCCAGGTGGGGCAATGTGCTTTCGGGGTTTTCTGTAAAGAATTTCTGTAGCAGTCCCGAGTAATGACGTAAATAATGGCAATGGATTCGTACCCTTTTACATAGGAATTGTGGGTGTACTATATACCTTTGTTAAACCCCTAAACAGTCTCACTATACGACTAAACGCCGACAGACTGAACACCGACAAGACTACTTCTGATTATTCCGAACCTAACCCGAAAATCCTAACCCTAGACGGTCAACGTCAGGGGCACCTCGAGGTTTGGTTTGGTTAGGTTCCTTTTAACCCTGCAGGCAGAAATAGGTAATGTCGGCATTTAGTTGTACACCCAGACAGTCTAGTATAAGAACCACTGTAGCGGCATTTTAAATCTCCTTTTTAAGTTTCCGTACCAGAAGTTTGCCAAACGGAACCCTATTACTAAGCCTCCGCTGTCCGTCCGTCCGTCTGTCTGACTGCGGGCTGTATCTCATGAACCGTAATAGGTAGACAGTTGAAATGTTCACAGTTTGTGTATTTCTATTGCCGTTATTATAACAATTAATAATAAAAATAAAATAAAGCTGCCTAGTATTTCTTTTTAAATATGTAAGTTGAAATGGGACTGGGCGGGTCATACATATAGGATGCATCCAGACAGATGGGCCAGGATCGTCACACAGTGGGTGCCTGAAGACGGGCGTCGTCATCGAGGCAGGCCTAAAAAACGCTGGCGTGATGATTTGGACTCGTTCCTAACCGAAAAGGCACAGCACAAAGAAAATTGGAAAAATATGGGGGAGAACTTAGCCCAGCAGTGGGACAACATGGGCTGAACGAAAAAAAAAATGTAGTGTTCAATATTGTACGGTGGTACGGAATTGGCCGGTTTTTTATAGAAAACATCGTGAAAAAACGAAACCAAACAAAAGCATGCTCTGAAAATCTGAGCAAGCGTGGTGATCAATGCTCGTTAATTCTCCATAAGACAAGGTGCTTTTGCCCTACAATTACAGGATCATTACTTTTATCACATTCCTCCCCACAGCATCTTACATAACTCTATCCCTTTCATTCCTTGTACAGATTTTTCTTGACAATAGATACTTTCTTATTTTGTAAGAAAAACCAAGTAATAATGGTAACGTGGCCATATATCGTAGTAAATGTGTCGCAGGAGATATGGTATGTGTCGAGCCGGCGGCTAGTGTGAAAATGTTCTACCTACCCACATATTTATTTAGTTAATCGTAGTGTTACGTTCCAGATTTCAATAGGTACTGAAACTAATTCAGACAGACTAATAGAAGAAAATGTTTATTTTCTGTATGATATAAATCATAGCTAATCTATATCATCTGCCTAGCCTTTTCCCAACTATGTTGGGGTCGGCTTCCAGTCTAACCGGACGCAGCTGAATACCAGTATTTTACATGGAGCGACGGCATATCTGACCTCCACAACCCAGTAACTGGGTAATACGATACCCCTTGGTAAGACTGGTTGTCAGACTTTCGGGCTTTTGACGACCCGTAACGACTGTTAAAGATCCACGAATGACAGCCGGGACCAACGGCTTTTTTTTTTTGTGGATGGGAAATCATCAAATGACTTCTCCCGCTCTGGGCGGAGCGGGAGGGCGTGTCAGACTTTTACTGACTAAAACCCACCCGTGTTCCTTCTGTTGCCTGTGCCGGGGCCACGGTAACTCTTTCGAACATCCCGCAACCCTAGCTGGCATCAGCCCTAGCGGACCCCGTCAATAGTGCTGACATCTCTTTGAAGCGCGCGTGGAACACGACGCGCCGTCGACTCGGGCTTGGTCCTTACCGGTCGGCGAGCTACCCATTGCTCTCCGTCCGCAAGCCCGCGCCTACGGTGGCCGGGAATCGGCTACCAATTCCCGACGCCCAGGGCGTCTCCTGCGGCGACTAGGGGCGTGAGGGCGCAAAGCTGGGACCAACGGCTTAACGTGCTTTCCGAGGCACGGAAGAGTCTCGGTATGTAAAGATGGTCACCCATCCACGAACCAACCCCGGCAAGCGTAGCTTAACCTGATGGATCGACCCGTGCGGCTGTTATTACTTAGCCACGAGCTCCTCTTCATAGCTAATAGCATCATAGCTAATCTATATAATCGCAAAAAAAAATCAGTGGTTCCCTACATTCTGACGAGTAATGCGAACGTAAATGTAGGGAACAGCAGATTTTTTTTTTTCGAGATTTCAGGTTTGTTCCCGTAGTAATAGTTGTTCGTAATAATGAGTACAATGACCAAGGGGTCATTGAGAGGTTGTGCGTTAATTCCAGGACATGTGTAAATAAAAATGAAATGCTGTTCGTTAGTAAGCGCATCGCTTGAGAACGGCTGGACCGATTTGGCTGTTTTTTTGTTTCAAAATGTTCGTTATTGTCTGCATAAGATTTTTAGGGAAAGAAAAATTGCCCGGCAAATTGGAAATTCGGGAAAAACTGAAAGATCTGTTTTGTATGGGATTTTGGGATGAATGATTGAAATTTAGACAGGGCAACGTCTCTCAGTCAGCTAGTATTATTATAAATGTGAGAGTGAAGATGTAGATAAGTACGGCTGAATAGATTTGGATAAAATTTGGTACGGAGATAGTTAATATCTTGGATTAAAACATGGGATACTATTTATCCGGGTAAAACGGCGGTCAATCGTTACTAAGAAAACATTTGAAGACCAATATTTTTAAAATTATTATCCGATTTGGTAATGTCTTTGTTTGAAACTTATTATAATTTTTATCCGGGTCCAAGAAGAGGTTCCTCTAGGATGCGAGTGAAACCGCGGTCAGTAGTTACAAAATTTTTGAACGTCAGAATTTTTTTATGATATGTTAGTAATGTTTTTATCATTAAGATCTTACATAATAATTTCAGACAAATCTTATTTACATACCACTACCTCTGCCTGTACCACAAAAACATCTTTCTCATGTAAATAAAACGGTCTCGGTATCCTGAAGATTAATAGACTATAAGATATGGGAGATACATTATTTACATCTCTGACGCGGGAATATGCGACAGTTTTGTGTAGGAGGAAAAGTTTGTCATGTGCGTGCACAGAGATTTTAGACAGGGTATGCACAAGAAAAAAAAAACTTACCAGTTTCAACTTGTTGTACCTACCCTAAGTGGGTTCCCAAATTCCCATCATATTTAGCCAACAAATCTAAAAGTTCCAGAAAATTGCCTTTATTAAACGACAAGCTGGATTCGTCATGAACTCATGACCACGGAATGCTAATTCTTGTTTACCTAGAAAACAAACTACATCAATCACCCGTTTGAAAATGTTTCTATTTCTTTCAACTTTCGCGTCGTGCCTTTCAATATCTAACTTTAACTGGCTATTCAAACTAGTCCCTATTCTTCCTTTATCAAAAGTTTGGAACTTTAAGCAGGATTCTAGATGTTTTTCAGAAGAATCATGCTTAGCGGCTTTGTGAAAATTATTTAAATCTGAGTACCCGCTATAGGTCCAAACATTATTTTTATCTTGATTAGTAAACAAAATGCAAGAGAAACAATACAATGTGTTTGTGTGTACACAACCAGTTAGCCAGTAATAGTTATCATAAAACTTTTTATGAAAATAACGAGTAGTATTACCTTTTCTTTGAGTTAAATCTAACCCGGGTACACACCTTCCCTTTGCAAACAATCTAACTTTTTCCTCAAAAGGTAACGACGAAAACGCGGCGGATTTTAACTTATGTATACACACTTCGCCAGCACAGGTCTCACATGTATAATTTTCCATATTTTACAATAAACTTGCTAAATAATTACTCGACACTCAATCACTTGCGCCAAGAAAAACAATATGGCGAAAAAACTTTGCAATTTATTACATTACGAACTAATACGAAAGAATGAATTAGGTAGTCGGTAGTCGGTCATTTGGTCAATCCGACTAAAAAAGTCGACCCTCTGCAATGAACAATTAAGCGGTGCTTTTACGGCTTCTCAATTTGGACGGGTTGCAATGTAAGCTATGCTTCTAAAACTCCAACACGCGCACACATTTTCACGCACACAGTCACACTTTTGCTGTGTACTACACGAGATGCGTTGTATGAAGAATAAGCAAGGCGTAGTAATGCTTTTGCTCACGGGAGCGCTGACTGCGCGGTGCGCGCGGCGGTGGATGTTCGCCGCTCCAACGAGTTAGTTCCAAAAAAAGTAATAGATGGCGCGTAAGCTAAATTACCGTGATTTTTTTGAATTATAGTTATTTATCATTTAGAGGGGCATGTATGTGTAGGACTACAGGGTATGCAGAGCTTATTTGCATGTATGGAATGCACGCCACTGGTCATGTGTGGTGGAAACATGTTTTTGAAAAGGTTTTTAGTTTGTTGATGTTGTAGGTTTTAAACCCATACAAATACATAAAATTGAAGTGTCTGTTTGTAATGTCAAAATAACAGATTTTCACTAAATGCATGAAAGTATATTTATAACAAAAAAAAACTATTTTTAAAAGGAGACGGAAACGATTACGTACAATCTTGGGCCTGAATGTAACGAGACGAAATTGATGTGAATTAATAGATTTAAACTTATCAGTCCCTTGCTGAAAATTCTGTTAGTTTTGACAATCTGAGAGCCGAGTTATTAGAGGTTTAGTAAAAGTAAGGCTATGTCACAATCTTTAACTAAAAACTTATTCCTGAAGTGCAAAAGATGTTCTTTAAACACTAATGTTTATTATATTTCATCTAAGGGTCGTCGGCCTAGTGTATTGCAGTGACTAGTTACTATCCCTCAATTCACAGAGCGATCCATAGTTTCAACAATATCCAATCCACAAGGCGGCGGTAAAATCCAAAATAACAATTCCAAGTCAAACGTGTGAGCGATCTTCGGTGTACAGTGTGAAAGCAAGGGTCGTACAAGGTAGGCAGGGTCAGAATCCGTGAAAAACAACGCAGTGGTCGTTAAAAATGAAATAATCTGAAAAGCAATCAAAACGCATCGGAAAACACGAAACTAGTGAACAAGCAAGAGCAGTTGGCAACTGTCTGCTGTCAATGTTGAGCTGACTCACGGCTGCCCGGCTGTCATGCCAGAGATTAGACTAAAAATATAAGAATGATTTTAATCGATATGAAATCGATATTCATTATATTGGTTTGTCAGTAATTAATTGTTATTTAATTTATTAATATGACACGTAAGTAAATGCACTATATTGTATATAAGTATATTTAGTGCATTTAATTACTGGAGTTAATTACCTAGTGCGAAGGTTTTCTTTTTGTAATTTTTTAATCGATTACATAGAACTATATTTCTCTTAATTCTCCGCTTCCAGATTGAGAATTAAGCTGATTTTTTATATTCTCAGATAAAAAAATATGACTAATTTTTTAGATCATATCTCAACTCATTACATTTGGGCCCACCGTTTTCCGTCTCCTTTTTGTCTGTTTGCTTGTCGGCCTGTCTGTCTGACTGTTTCTTCCGGCTAATTTCCGAAACGACTGGACCGATTTTGACAGGACTTTCACTGGCAGATAGCTGATGTTATAAGAAGTAACTTAGGCTACTTTTATTTTAGAAAAACAATTAGGGTTCCGCGCAAAAAAATTATAACCCATGAAATTGTGATCAAAATCTGATTAAAATAGGGAAGTATCGCGTGACCACCACGCGGGCGAAGCCGCGGGCTATAGCTAGTTCATAATAAATAGTTTACTTCTTCATCAGTTTTCCCTGGATGGAAAAGTAGCACCTTATCACGTACCTTGTGATTACTTACCCGCTGTCTAACAGCTACGGTTATATTTCGGGTTTATCCGACCACTTTTGAGCTCAAACGGAGCTCCTAGTCAAAAGCTCATCACGCGCCATAGTCGCAAGGCAAGAGACTGGTTTGATATCCTAGTCGTGATTGAAGTGTTACTGGGTTTTCCCATTCAAAAACTCAGAAACAGCCCGGAGTCAAGTTTTAGGATCGGTTCGGTTGTGGCAATAGACTTACTCACTTTTGCGTGGAAATCATATCTGAACAAAGTTTATGTCGGTGTACGTAGATAGCTACTTAACATCTTCGCTTACACCTTCGAATATACAGCCGGAATTCCGTTTCGAAATATCGATTCGGAATTTCGAAGACAGCATAGACTACCATGTGGAATTTCAAACGGAGAACTAGATTTTGAATGGATTTGCTGTCTTCGAAATTCCGAATCGATATTTCGAAACGGAATTCCGGCTGTATGTTGCCGGTCTTATAGGTGTGATGTTATGTAGCAAACACACCATTTGAACAGTGCAAAAACCTGTCCCAACATTATTCTCAAACCAGTACTAATCAAATCTACATAATAACCACACTCAACACTTATACCTTCACTTTAAAACAACTGTACAAGGTACTAACATCATTTACCCTTTTAATTTCCCAGCAAATACTAAGAAAATATGAACAAACGATTAAATTCAAAGGTTATAACTTGCGACATGATTTGCATTAACCTTTCAGCCACGCAATCGGCTTAGTATCGAATGATACTCGATACTTAATGCATTTTAAATCGATTGCCGTTTTAGTCGAGAGGTTTTGATAATACTGGCTGTTTATGATTTGTTTTAGATAAGATTGCGCCTGATTTTGCCGACAGGAGTGGGTAAAAGTCTTAGGTAAATCTATATTTTGCCAGTTTTTTTTATAAGTCCCATTTAATTTAGGACTAATCTATACTCAAAGCTGTTACTGGCTATTTCTCGATTACACTTAGGCCCTTCGTCTACAGTGCTACTCAGAAGCAAGGTATTACAAACTCAAATCACCAATGAGTAGCCAGGATGTCACAGCACTAGTATTTCAATGGCGATTCGTACACGACGCTATTTACGAGTACTAACGCGTTATTAAGGCGAAGTGCCAGGGTAGCCCGCGAAACTCAAATGTTCTTACGTTTTTTGCAATTTGCAGGTCAGTATTAGAATGTATGTTGATTACAATATGATTCGCGACCGTAACAAATATGTATTTACAGAATTATAATCACAATGTTTTGTCAAGTCTCAAAAACCTTTTGAAGCAGGCCGCTGCTTCGTACGGTTTTTGAGTCTTACAGATATTAAAGTCATCAATACAACTCTCTAAGACCATGTAATCCTATTGAATGACTATTTCATGAAATCTTGACATTCGAGGATTTTACTAACATAAGGAGTTGTTTTACTGATTCTAATGATTATAATTCTGTAAATAGGTACATATTTGTTACGGTCGCGAATCATACTTTAATCAACATAAACCACTGAGCTGCAAATGGTAAAAATCGTAAGAAAATTTGAATTTCGCGGGCTATCTTAGCGCTTCCCCCTTAACTTGTTTGTAATAGGTTGCGTCGTATACGAACCGCCATTGAAATACTAGTGCTGCGACATAGTATTCATTGGTGATTTGAGTTTGTAACACATTAATTTTGAGTAGCGTCGTGGGTAATGGGCCTTAGCCTGACCTGGAAATCGAATCCAATACCGCACTTTCAGCAGTCGCTTACGGGCACTAGACTAAGCAGTGACAGCTTATAATCCCTATATAACATCCATGGGAACTATCAAAAAGTCAAGATGATCCATGCATACCATATGACTTATATTTAATGACGAAATCAATTAATTCACTCGAGATTGTTCGATGTTCTCATCTCTAAGATAGTCTCAAGCAGTCAATGGTGGCATTGTTCTAGGTTTTCTCTCACGAGCCCGTTTTCTATGCCGTAAGTTAACTGTTGCACTTGAGAATTAATTGAAGCTCATCATGTTTCAAGTCTTCTGGGGGGAGACTCTATGCGTCAATATTACGAAAATTCAGTATGACGATGAAGCTTCTGATAAACTTCTTCTACTACATTAACTAACAAACTATTAAAATAAAAATATAATAACCTAAACTAACAAAAAGTATTAAGAAACTAAAATATGGCGTCTAAAAATTCCTCCGCATCGCTGTCGACTGGTAATGTACCCAAGAGACTGGCGGCATTGCCACGTTGTATGGGAATGCTGTCGATGAATGGCATAATTTTTATCATAATAGGTATTCTCCAAAGGGACGGGCAGAGGTGTATTCGCCAGTTATGTATAAGACCCTTGTAATATGAGGCGAGCCTATTGCAATCGACTGGGCACAAGTTTAAACTCCGGGCTTTCCTCAGTAGCATCTAATGACAGTTCGTGAAACACAAAAACAAATAACGAAATAATAAAGTTGTTGCGTGTTGTTATGTGTGTGTGTGTGTGTGCTGTTGTTGTGTGTTGTTGCTATTGTATATGTGTGATGTGTTAATATGTGTTGTGTGTGTTGTATTGTGTGTACTCTTTGCCCTACCTTGGGATGGAACCCAAGACCCCGTGCTCAGGAATCATTAAACTAACGAGGGAGAAGCCAAAGAGTTTGCAGCAACTACCTACTTATAATTCCTGTCTGGGTATGGCACTTGTAGCCAGAAAATCTGTACTTCCAGACACATTTTACGTGTCGCCTTGATCACACAATTGTCTAGCAGTAGCACTAAAACAAAATGTAATTCCTACATAAAACAGTAGATAGAAACAAACGTATTCCTGACATTAACGAGTAACGGGTCGTTCTTAGATTTCCCAGCTGACTAGAACGCGCCACCTCTTTACTTTGTACTCCTTGCGTTGCTGCCAGCCTGGTACCTGCATTTTTAAGTTAGTTTAAAAAGTATGTGCAAGATTTCCCTGTTGCCATAATCTCCTTTCTGGGATTCGACTTTGAAAGATTTCCTTGCGGTTTTGTGACCCTGGTACATTTCACATACATAAAAAAGGTCTGGGTTGGATCCCCTTGCCCGTCATCCCGGCATCCATATTTGTACCACATCATCAACATTCAGCCGAATGACTTAGACTGTTGTACTTAGGCCTCACCCAAAATTCGCTTCAATGTCCGGTATTGTGCTTCCGAGATTCCTGTAGACTTCATCAGTTTATTAGTCCACCTAATGGTGTCTCTGTGTTTTGTCTGATATTGTGTTCTAATTAATGGGTTTTCTATTTATCGTTTTCAAGATTTTGTTAGTATTAATGTGCTTTTTTATTGTTTGTATTTTCTGTGAGTAATATTTTTCTTGCTTTCTTTCTGTCTAGATTTTTATGCCTGCTCGTCTCCTATTAGGTACTTAGAACTAAACACATAGTGAGAGGTGGGTGCACCATACATGTTTCTGCCTTTAGCGAATACAAACATAATATTAATGTTATGCAACGAAATACATTATCATCCTACTATTTCGGAAAAGCGAAATGTACAGACAAAACATTAACAGACAGCTATGAGATTTCCCGAAGGAATAGTGCACTATGTCTCACGGACAAGAAACATTATTGAATTCATTTTTAGGGTTCCGTACATCAAAAGGAAAAAACAGAACCCTTATAGGATTACTTCGTTGTCCGTCTGTCCTAGGTCTTCGGTCCCTTAGAGCTTTAAAATAATCAAGCTTCTAAACCAAAGCAGTAAAAAAATACAGCCATTTATGCGACATATTTTAATACTCGCAAATAAATCAAAGCCTCTAGGGGTACTTCCCGTTGACCTAGAATCATGAAATTTGGCAAGAAGCAAGGTCTCACAGCACAAGTAAAGGAAAAAGTCGGAAAATCAATAATTTGTAGTTTTATTATATAAAAAAAAAAAAACATTTGTTGCAATTACAAACTTACATTTGCTGTTGGAGAATTGAGCGTGACGTATATCGACGTATGAAAGAACATGTTTTTCAACTACAATGTTGTCTTTTGGGGATAAATCCATCCCAACTGCGGGACCCTTCATTGTGCGTGGTCCGAGACGCACTTGGCCGGTTTTTTTGGATATCGTACTTAGACAAAATTGTTGTTTCATTCGGCTTGCGGTCTCTATCCTTTTGTTTTAAATATAAATGGAGGTGATCACATAAATCTTCTCTTCTTGGTCGGATTCTTGGACGGAAAACTGGATATACTTATGGGGTATCTTGGTGGTTATATTAGAAATGTTATTTACATGCATTCTTTGCTGGTCTAGAATTTTCAAGTGTGACTGCTGAGTACAAAGCCCTGGGTTCATCCCCAGGTCAGCTACAATCTTATTTGGTTTTTCCATTACGAGTTTCTCAGTAGCAGATAGGAGTCTGAATTGGTACACGGATTATTGGTATCTATCATAGGACTTAAATATAAGTGACGAAATGTGTGTGTGAATTTAATATATACAATACTTATACCTCTGCCTATCCCTACGGGGAATACTGGCGTGATGATAGTTTTTTTTTTCATTCTTGTCTTCCATTAGGCATCTTTTACTCGAAGTGAGCGTCTGAACACGAATTCATTAGTGAACCGATACAACGATGTTGGATTTCGGCTTTCTTCCCCGGCCTTTTTTTTTTTATGGGAAATCATCAAATAACTTCTCCCGCTCTGGGCGTAGCGGGAGGGCGTATCAGACTTTTACTGACTAAAACCCACCCGTGTTCCTCCAGTTGCCTGTGCCGGGGCCACGGTAACTCTTTCGAACATCCCGACCGAATGATCGAAGAGTGAAATGAAGGAGCAGATGAACGTTCATTCTTATGTTATTTTGTCGGTGTCGTGTTAACATGGAAATGAAACAAAAATGAATATACACTCAAGTGAAGCGTCTGATGTCAGCTTTACATAATTAATTACTTGCCTTTTTCCATGGAGGGTGGCAGAAGATAAAAGCAGATTTACTGATAAGAAACATACTAGGCATAAACATACTAGGCTTACAGAAACCAGAGGTGGTTGCAAATGTAGCTTTATCCTAAAAACCCATTCAGTTTAAAAACCTCTGGGGCTGCTGCGTTTTGGAAAAACCTCGCGCCGACGAATTCCGTTCCATTTCTCAGGGGAAATCTCTTTCCGCTTTTTAATTTGGATATTTTCGCTCACTAATGACGGTTTTCGCAGTAAATGTAGTCGATTCTTGTAGTCGAAAAAGTGTAGGTAAGCAGTTTATAAACACTATTTTTTGGATTTTGAGAGTCAATCAATCACCTCAGCCTGTCGCAGACCACTGCTGGACATAGGCCTCTCCCAGGATCTGTCCTCCGCCTTCCGCATCCAGTCTGTCCCAGCCACTTTTTGAGAGCACCTTTTGACTTTGATATTTAAGAGGATGGACAAATTGCGATAATTTAAAGATATGTAGTTACTGATCACAAATCCATCTACCAAGCATGGTAATTACTTTTTTTTTTCTGGAATCCAAAGGAGATTGTTCAGCATCCATAGTCCATACCTCTTTCGCCCCAGAACCAACTGCGAAGGAAAATTGCGTGTTCTAAATTACAAGTATAGTTACGCCCATGAAGACAAAGTTGAATGACGGAAAACTTGCAGAAAACATTTATAAAGAAAACAAAGATTTGGAGGTTATAATATGTAGTAATAAGCAATTCTTTCAATACTTTGAAATACGTATATACATACACATAAACTCAAGCCTTCTTTCCGTGGGGGTAGGCAGAAACTACAGAACGCCAACTGCTACGATCCTTACATACTCCTCCTTTGAAATACATTATACTAAATAAACATGTCAAAAACAAGGATAAGGGATGCCCATACATTAGATCAGTATCGATACATTTTAAACAAAATCGATACCGTTCAGTCCCCAGCGTGTTATTCTATTTGAAATTGTATAGAAAAAGATTATAAATTAATTAGTATAGATGGATTAGGATATGAAAATCGGTTTTGTTGTTGAATTCGCTTCACACCCTAGGTGTTATGGTGCCAATAAAAACGTCGCACGAGTCACTAGTTACAGAAGCACTATACCCTAGCCTAGAGCGAAACAGGTTAAGAAGGGAAGCACGTACGGATGCGTATGACATCCGCGAGCAGAGAGACAATTCTCGTAATTTTAAGAACGTTCACAGTCTGATCAGTCTCAATATGTCAAAAATACCTATAATTTCCCTACATTTTTGACAAGTTTTGGACATTTGATTGTCGCTGAGATGAGATTGAACCTTTTTAGTTACGGGAATTGGGCTTCAGGTGGCCAGCGCAAGTAATCTCGCTTTCAATGTGTGTGAAGATTGGGCATCACTAATTGTCATGTCAAATCTAATTGTCAAATATGGCGGCATTTTTGATGTGATGTCTTTACTCGTTACACCACTTTTAATTGTTCAATAGGGAACGTAGAATGTCCGTTTCATACGCAATTAGTATAATAAAATATATTTAAAATGTACCTACTTCAGATGTTTGTAAGTCCTAGGGCGATTTACGACGATGTCCTTTGGACTTAGAGTGCATTAGGTAGACACCACTGCCTACACCTTCGGGTTTTACAAGTGTGTGATGTTGTGTTGTAAATAATTCAAGTGTCAAATCAATGTAAAACAATTTAGACACAATTTTGATAAGTTACAATAAGTTACCATAAGTTTACTTATTATGAAAGACAGGAATGCTTTTGTATGAAATTTATATAAACTACCCTTTAAATAATAAAACAATAGCATTCAAATTGACACTTAACCTGAAATTAATTTGATATCAAGTGTTTAGCAGACATTTAATATTTTAACACTCGCTTATAACAGGTATAAATTGAAGGAAAAGTAATAAACTTCCAGGTTTATTGTGCGGGCGGCAAACAACTTCGATTTATATAAAGTGTTTGAAGATAATATCCAAGTTTAGTTATTGTAAAATATTTATCGATATAACTTTTTCCCCTATTTTTGGTGTTCGTAGAAATCTAGAAATAGGACAACCCTTCCAAACTAGTGCATGTTATAAAATAATTACGGGAAGCCTTGAAGTCTGACAAACAGTCTTACCAAGGTAGGTATATCGTGTTACCCAGTAACTGGGTTGTGGAGATCAGATAGGTAAGTCTGACAACCAGTCTTACCAAGGGGTATCGTTTTACCCAGTAACCGGGTTGTGGAGGTCAGATTGGTAGTCTCTCCATGTAAAATATTGGTATTCAGCTGCATCCGTTTATACTGAAAACCCGACCCCAATATAGTTAGGAAATGACTAGGCAGATAATGAACTATTTTATAATGCCAGCCAAAAAGCCTCTTCTCACACAGAGAAGGAACGAGCATTCATCACCACGTTTAACGTCTACGTTCTCTGCATGTTGGCGATTATTGACCCATAAGTCAATGACTCCTTACAATGTTTTCCTTCACATTTAAAAAATGTCAGTTTATAAGTTTAAACCCTATTTTTATGTCCTACCTAGGCTATAAACCCATTATGTATTTCCCCATACAATTTCTTAAGCACCCTACATTATTACCCGTACATTTCACTCCATACATTTTATCGAACCCTACATTTTAAGTAACATAAATTCTTAGATACAGCGTTGTAGTAATATATTAAACATTTTTGAAATATTTTAACATATTTCATAGATATATGCTCGAGTCCTCCATCTTGGAACTAAATGGCATTTGATAAGAAAGGCATACTCTTTTAGGGCATATATTTTGTCTAGAATTGACACTAACGGTGTAATCTTGGTTTTTATTGGCTAGATTTTAGGTCTAAGATTCTGAATTTAAACCACCCTGTAAAATAAAGCTGGTTATTTTAAAACGGTGCCTCAGAGAATAGTAACTTTTAAAATTTCTTACTAGGTATGTAATTTTAAATTAATCTAAGACATCACTGATTTCGTAACCCGAAAGTCCGCATCAAAAGGTATCGTGTTATCCAGTAACTGGGTTGTGGAGGTCAGATAGGCAGTTGCTCCATGTAAAACACTGGCTTTCAGCCGCCTAATTCTTTTACACAAATCACACGTTGATCCTTTCAAACCGCCATTTAAAAACGCCACAACAAAATAATCCAGAACACTTTATAAAGTTCTCAGGTACAGTTATGATTGTTCAATTTTCTACGCAGCATCCCAAGAGATTTACCGTCTACCACTACATTAAGTTTATCTCGTGATTCTCCCACTTTTTCTACAAAAGGTTGGGGACGCTCACAGAGCACAGAATCACCGGCAGAGTCAAGTGATGGCGCTATTAATCAAATTGATACATATAGAAACACTCGCCATCCCGTACGGGCAAAGGTATTTACTAGGCAGAAACTACAGAACGCCACCTGCTACGATCCTTACATACTCCTTTTGCTTCGTTTATATTCATACATCTGGTCATACACGCACGCCGGTTGCGAGTACTACGCACCTGTCCTTTCTGAAGAACATCACCTGTAAGGTCACTATGTGTCCTTCCAGGTTGTCCAGTGTTTTCACTCACATCTGCCTAATAAATACCTTTTGTTACTTGCCTTTCACTCATCCTCTCAATGCTAGCTGTGTCCCGCGACTTCGTTCGCGTGGAAGTCGTAAGATTACACAATATACTAAAAAAACAGCCACATTTTAATAAAATCCCTCGTCCCCAGACCCGTCGCGTTGTATCGCCTGCCCGTGCTATTACTTCGTTTTCGCTTAGTGTTCTTTCTGACTTTTTCTTTTTGCTCGACTCCTAAGGGTCGTAACGTGATGTTAAATAGCCTATAACTATCCTCGAGAATTGGGCTACCAAAAGCCAAAAGAACTTTTTCAAATCCGACGTTTTGTTCACAATTTCATGGGTTTTAATTTTTTTGCGCGGAACCCTAATTATTTTTCTCAAATAAAATTAGCTTTAGTTACCCCCCGCAGCACCAGCTATCTGCCAGTAAAAGTCCCGTCAAAATCGGTCCAGTCGTGTCGGAGATAAGCCGGAACAAACAGACAGACGTATACAAAAATTTTAAAAATTGCTTTTCTGTTATAGTACCGTACATACTTTCTTATGCATTTAGTAAAAAGTTGTTATTTTGATATTACAAAGAGACATTTCAATTTTATTTGTTTGTATAGAGTATAGATGACCAAACCACCTAATAAATTTCGTGGCGTCGAAAGCGCGTTGAGCGCACTACTTCTGTCACGGACTGCCTCCAGAGCTGTCAGTTCCTGTATGTAATTTGTGTCGTGGTGCGAGTCAACGGTGACACGCTTGGTTTGCATGAAAAGTGTTAACAATGCCACCTCTAGTAGCGGCCGCCGAGGCGTCGCAGTGCTTCTGTTTCCTGTGTGTCTGTGTCATTTAGTTCGATTTTTGTGTGGCTAGTAGTAGTGGGCGGTTTTCGCTTGAAGGTTGGATTAAAATTTTTCTTTAAGGGGAAACGCTAAGGTAGCCCGCGAAATTCAAATCTTCTTACGTTTTTTCGCAATTGCAGCTCAGTGTCTGGGTGTATGTTGATTAAAGTATATTTCGCGACCGTAATAAATATGTATTTACGTTATTTTAATCATTAGAATCAGTAATACAACTCCTTAAGCTAATTCCTCAAATGTCAAAATTTCATGAAATAGTCTTTCAATAAGGTCTTAGAGAGTTGTATTGATGACTTTAATGATTATAATTCTGTAAATACATATTTTTTACGGTCGCGAATCATATTTTAATCAACATACAACCTAATACTGACCTACAAATAAAAAAAAAACGTAAGAACATTTGAATGCCTGAACCTACCCTGGCGCTTTCGCCTTAAGGGTTTAGTCCACTAGGAGTGAAACTTAGAATAAACATCGTTGAAAAATAGATTTTTTCTGATTTAATTTAGGTAAAGTAGGCCGCACTTCATTGGCAACAAAACCAGTATAAGCTGACCTCTTATTCTATTGAAATTCCTTTCTTCGCTAGATTAGCTCATGGTCCAGGTATTACCACTGACGTGCAGTCGACTTTGGTATAATAGACACTTTGTATTCCTTAAGTTACAAATATTCCAAAATATGCCAAATATCTTGAAAACGTAGCCAGAAAACGTATTTATGTATAGAAACAAATACACGTAAATCGGTTCAGGAGTTCATGAGTTATAAGCGCACAAACGTACAGACAGATAGAGACATTGAGTTTTTAGACAGTCAAAGAAAATACTGCAAGTCAATAAATCATCTTCTTCTAAGACCACAATCAGCCGTTTTCAACCTTTCATTCCGCAGAGGTAATTTAAAGAATAATATAATATTTCAATTCTCTATTTTCCAACAATATGGCGCCCGTGCTGTCACGGTAATAATTCATACCAAGGTTTTTCAGTCGACACGATCATTTCCTAAATTCCTTTTTTTTGTCGCTTTCCGAATTAAAATTGCAGCTAGTCGCTTCCCGTTGTCGTAAAAAGAATTAGGTTATGGTTTTTTTTAATGGAAAATTGAATATTTCTCGTCTTTACAAATTGGGGTTGTAAAAGGGTGGTATAGGGCATGGATTTATGGAATGGTTTTATTGCGTCTATAGGGTTCTTAGACGTTTATGGTAGGTTCCGTAATGCATGCTAATATTACCTTCTTTGTTGCTGTAGTAACACGAAGCACTACAAGCAGTTTATATCTTTGACAGTCGTTACGGGTAGTCAGAAGCCCGAATGTCTGACAACCAGTCTTGTCAAGGGGTATCGTATAGCTAATCTCGCGCCCAATATCAATCGACAAATAAGTGATAATGCGCTTACCTGTAAGAGATTGGTACACTAGTCTATAAGAATATTGGATGTATCTTGGTCCAGTAGTCTGTTGGATGTATCTCATATCTTTGTATAGTGTATTCAATTGTTGGTGAGTCAAATAAATATAATATTATAAAATAATCTCTGTCTACGGTGTTACCCAGTAGCTATGTTGTGGAAGTCAGACAGGCAGTCGCTCCATGTAAAATACTGGTATTCAGCTGCATCGGGTTAGACTGGAAACGACCCCAATATAGGCAGGAAGAGGATGATGTTGCAGTGGTAGCATAGAGCATGCAAAATGTTATCACAGTTTGTGCTCTGGAAACTGCAATGTCATCAGTCGTATGGACGTAAATCCTAAAATATAGAATAAAGAAAGAATAAAGAGAAGGCTTTGTACACTCAGTTTCATATTGCCTTTTATTGTAATATAGGAACCCTATCATCGCTTAGTGGCCCTAATTTTATTGAAACGAAAATATTTGAACTGAAATTCCCCAGCATTTAATCGTACAAATTAAATCGTCGGCTCAGTAAGACCAAACACAAAAATCTAATTACACTTTTACCCGTTTTCCCCGAGTTGTTTTACCCGAGTTTCGGTGAACTCTAGGTACATAAAAAAAATACCCTAAAAGGCCGTGGAGGGTAAAACTCCCCATTACCCAGGTAAAATGGCAATATATTCCGTGCAAAACAAACATGCCTATGCAAATTTGTAGGCTACACATTGAACGTATGTCATTCATCACGGTCGAAGGGGGATGGGGGACTAACGGGAAAAAATGGGGATAAGAACGAATTTTTGGGGAAGCTGGGAAATTTTCCTAAAAAAAATTGGTAGACAACGACGTTTTGAGTAATGGTTCTGTAGTTTAAAATGAGGTTTGTATTTATGGCTTAGCTTTTTTATAAAGTTTATTTTTGCTTGTTCGTCCTCCTACAAAGTTGGCTAATTTGGCTCATGTAGTCTCAAGCGCAGAGCTTGAAAAAGTTTAAGGAGAGATTTTCAGATGTGAATTGTCATTTAATTTGAACAAATATTCTCATGGCTGCCAAAAATAAAAAATAAAACCTTTACTTCCAAGTACGGCAGCTAAGAAAATTTCTCCTCTCCACATCGGGACAATGTAATGCATTTACGGTATGTGTGATATCCAGCTTCCAGCCAACCTAAGCTTGTTATTAACATGTTTAAACCTGCGTAACCCTAAAATTTCGCGCCAAAAACCTCACACGTCACACAAAGCCGGTGAGATAGGGTTATTTTTATTACCGCGAATAAAAAGAAAATGGTGGTTATACGTTATTTTACAACTTTATTGTCCCTCAGGATGTATTAAGAAAATTACATGGCCCGAAGTGAAAAGGATAATTTCTTTCAATTTTGTGTATTGGATTGGTCTTTTGGGGTAGGCAGAGTTCAAGGTTAAGAGCTAAAGTAAACATACATGCACCTGACTTACAAAATATTGTAAAGCATTTTTAAAGAGTAACTATGGAGTTTCTTATCCATTCTTCTCCATACGAAACTACTTTTTGGAAAGGGCAACTAGAATCAATTCTATTTTCTTGTAAATTTTTGACGTTCAAAATTGCCTTTTAATGGACTCATTGATAATTATGATTTGACCTTTGACTTGGCTTGTAACTAGTTTTAAGTCATGTTGGGAGTGTGTTAAGCAGTTAATGCTCCTGCAAACAGGCGCGATATGCGACGCGACACACGGTGCCTTTGTGTCGCGTGCGATTCGCGTCACATGTCGCGTTGTTTGCAGGAGCCTTAAGTCTTTGACATCACTCTTCTATGTATTTATATTAGTTTAAAAGTTAATAAGCCCACAATAACAATGAATATTAAAAGCGCAGTAGGGAGGTGCTTTGATTGTAGTTGTTTGAAAAGCCTATCGAAGTCTTTTATTAGACAAAGCTTCTGTCCGTGACTTCGTCCGCGTGAGTATTCTTGTTCTCCGACCCACCTCGCCACATCGCATCGCCCGACCCCGCTACTACTTCGTTTTCGCTCAGTGTTCTGTCTGATTTTTTTTTTCATTTTGCTCTGCTCCTAATGGTTATAGCGTGGTGTTAAATAGCCTCTAACCTTCCTTAAGCAAAAATAATTTTTCAAATCCGACTAGATACCCTACACACATATAGACATACAAACAACAAAAATTTACCTCTATAATATGTATTATGGTAGTATACATAGATAGGCATCTCCAATAAATATGCTAATTGAGGCTTACTCACTTAATTTAGGAAGCTCTGGTTTATTAATAGTTCAGTATAAAAAATATATTTTAGTGAAAAACACAATATTTTTTTTTAAATTTTTGGTTCCATTTTATCTTCATACAATCCTTTTCTTGCATTTTGAATGTCCATTAGATTTACAAAGGAATAGTAGGCGTACACAATTAAATGATACACGATGTTTTTGATATTTAATTCCTGGACTTTAAAAGAGACCTTGACCCCTGAGTTTGTTTCGCCATTTATTCTCAGGGGTAGTCAGATAGGAAATGTCGACTCCATCAAGCTTAATTTTTTTTTAAACATGACGTGCAAACGTGATTCCGTAACTAATTTACAGAGAAAAAAAATAATTTAATTTTCCTTTGAATAGGCATATAAATAAATAAAATTGCAAATCTCAGAATTTACGTCCCAAAAACGCTATAAACAGGCCCAAATCTTCGTTAATTAACCCATACGTTTTTCAAATAGGCTAATAAACACTCGCGAATATTCGCAACATCGAATTATATATATTTATACGCGTTAGGAGGCTCCTGCGGTTGTAATGGCAACATTTGTTAGAGGCAGAGGTATTGTGGCTGAATGAGTTACACATTGTGTTTGTACCTTTTTGTAATAGGGTTGAATTTGGAGTTATTTGGGGCAGTTTGGTGTATATAGGGTTGGGCAGTTTTTGGGGGGTTATCATTCAGTTAGTATACGTAATAGACAACAAATATCAATATGACATTTATAAGATGTATCTTTATCTAAAATCAATAGTTCCTTCACATAAGCCTATACAAATAAGATTATATTTCTGGCCTGGAGCTAGACCACCATCTCTTAAAGCAGTATTATTGTAAACTTACTTGAGTGTGGGAAAGAGATGGAGCTAGACGTCCTGTATAGCTCCATCTCTTTCTCACAGTGCAGTAACATTAAAATAATACTGCTATAAGAGGTGGTGGTTGGCCCCCTGAAAGTATACAGAAAGAAGCTACTGAATATTGATAAATGGTAAAAAAAAGTCAAAACTGAGAAACTCAAAAAGACTCTGAAGACAGCTTCAGAGAATTTTTTTGACAATCAGTACGAAAACCATTTCGGTTACCTACAGTTAATTTTACTTAAAATAAATATTTTGAGCCAGCGCAAGTTTGACACTGGTTTTGGTAATCGACGAAATTCGTTTGTAGTTGGTCGCTTAGACCATCAAGCGTTACCTATACTACTCGTATCTATACTAATATTATAAACAGGTAAAATTTGTTTGTTTGTTGGGGGTCATCTCCGGAACTGATCCATTTCTAAAATTTTTTTCACTAGTAGAAAGCTACATTATTCCCGAGTGCTATAGGCTATAAATTATAAATACTACACAATTATAGATAGTAATAATTATACACAATTTTTGACTTGGAGTCTGAAACAAATACCTCTTAAAACAGAATGATTTGCAAGCGCCGAGTTGAAGTATAGAACAAGAATACAACAAAATATTAAATATTCTCTTTGGACTTTCGTTTCCTAACTAAATATTTTATTTATATTATTATAAATGCGCAAGTGAGTTTGTTTGTTTGTTATTCTTTCACGCTAAAACGGCTTAACGTATTTGAATCAAACTTAGTACGTTCCGGTGGGATAATTTCCGACCTCATCATCACGTCTCGACCAAAAGCTAGTCATCGATTAGAAAAGTGAAGACAGACGGTCACTTTAAGGTGTACTCTAGCGAAGAGAATACTTTTAAAAACGAAAGATTTTAACTTTTAGAAAGTTAAAAGATCGTTTGAAAATCGGAAACAAGTCAACAAAAAATCGCGTAAGTGCAGACTCACGAAACCAACTTGTAAGCTTATAAAAATGTATTTTAACCCGGTTACGTGTATACTACTGCCACATATTCCACAAACTGCCGTACTGCTGCAACTCCGCGACATAGGATGCGGTAACATGTTCCATATCACGCTATATCTATAAAAAATAACTGCCCGAGATAGAAGACATGGTTTTAGCTGTTCACATCGAATGATATTGGAAAATACACTTAGTGCAGCAGCATGTCTACTCGATTACGGCAGAAAGGAGGGTAATGTATTTACTAATAGAATGAAGATGCTAAGGTAAGGGGAAGAAGGGCAACATTGCGCCTATATTTCCCGTAGGGATAAGCTTTGGTGTACGCTTTTTGCCTGTAGTATTGTGCCTCACGAAATTGGGGTAATAGTAACGGCAATAGGCTGTTTCAATTGCCATTTAACGGTCTTTAATCTAAACTTGCTCTCAAAACAGTGAAGGAAAACATCGTGAGGAAACCGGCATGTCCTAGAACCAACAATTCGAAGACATGTGACATCTACAAACCCGCACTGGGCTGGCGTGGTGGATTACAGCCCACTCTCTCTCATAGAGAGGAGTCCTGTGTCCCAGTGGGAACATTATAGGCTGATTATGGATGTATGTTATGTTATCTGGAGAGATCTGTCCAAAACTAGGAATGTAATAGGATAGCAATAAATGATGATAAATGATATTGATTTGAGTAAATTGGTTCAATAAATCACTACTAGTCAAAAATAATTAATTTTTACAATTATTTAGATGAGGCCGGTGTTTCCTATCCAACTTACTACTAGAGAAGAAAAACCGAAACAAACTCGGAAGTCACAGTCTCTTTTAAAGTCCAGACATAATCTTAGACAGGCCATATTTTGAGGACCATGCAGATTAGTGTCTGAGATGGTCATTTGAGGAAAGAGCCATATTTTTTTTTTGTAAAACTGTCCAGTCAATGCAGTCAATGTTTACTGTTATCATTATTTTGTTTGTAACATTATAAGGACCGATGTCTTATTTGTATCATTTATTTATTTATTTAGGTTAGCCGAAAATTGCTTACACAATACATTAAAAATAATTTCTTTAAAGTAGTACGTTATTTAGACGCTAATACAACATGCACCATTTATGATTTTACATAATATTGCAAAGCCAAAAAGGATTCAGAGCCAATTAAAGTTATTCAATAATTTTTGGTACTTAACTCATGAGTAACAATAAACTGTCATTCTAAATAATTAAAAAAAATTAAAACAGATGGATAAAATTAACATTAACAAATTAAAATAATAATAAAAACCTCATAATCACACACATGACACATACTCAAACATGTTTCAATATAACGTTATACCACCACTATAGTTGTTCTACAAACTACACCCCGAATAGTAAATACACAAATCAAACTCAATTCCACCCAGAAAATCAACATAATAAGACTATCCTCCTCCTCTATATTTTTCGCACACAATAGCACATCGATAATAATACGTCACCAATGGGCCGTCACCGTGGGTACCTTCCATCCGAACTGGTGGGAAGTAAATGGGTAGAAATAGGCAGGGACATAAATGGAGGGTAGGACCATAACTTTTGGTTTCTGTTCGGCCGTGTTTTGGTCCTAACGACCTAATTATGGACCAGTTTAAAATAGGTGTCTAGGAATGATTGGTGTTCTAAAACGGTAGTTTTTTGTTTTCAGTCTGTGATGTTTTTCTTTTGAAAATATTCTAGTTTCTAAGCGTACGTAAACGTGCCAGCAGTGATAGCCTAATGGTGTGGCCGTCGGACTGCCAAGTCATAGGTCTCAAGTTCGAACCCGAGGCACGCACCTCTGACATTTTGAATTCATGTGCGTATTTTGTAATTATCACTTGCTTAAAAAACGGCGAAAGAAAACATCGTGAGGAAACCGGCATGCCTAAAAGATATTTCTCGACGGTATGTGAAGCCAAGTCAGAGGCCCATGGGTGGCATAAAAGCTCTGGCACCAGGTTAGTCACTAACCACACGAAAAAGGAAGAACGAAGCGTACGTACCTACATATCTGTAGTTGACCCATCATTATACAATGTTTAACAAAAACCCTGTTCGATCCGAAAAGGGGTCATTGTACTCATCATTATGAACAACATTTACTGTGGGACCAAACCTGAAATCGCGAAAAAAAATCAGCTGTTCCCTACATTTTGACGAGTTATGCGAACATAAATGTAGGCAGCAGCTGATTTTTTTTTCGCGATTTCAGGTTTGGTTCCATAGTAAAAGTTGTTCATAATGATGAGTACAATGACCCCTTTTCGGATCGAACGGGGTTTTTTTTACACATTGTATTTGAAGGCCAAAAAAAAAATCGTTAAAATCTTGTCGCCATCTCAACTCAGCGACAATCAATGTCAAAAACGTGTAAAAAATGTAGGGAAATTAAGGAAATTATCGGTCTTAAGAAAAGGGGTATTGCCACTCTAATTTCTATTACTGAGAATTTGATCTCAGTATTGGCAGATAAGTAATCACAATGTATTTTCATAGGTAGACAAAGGAACACTGATGATGTTCTCAGTAACGTATTTTGTTTTCCTATTAACCATTCCCAAAGCAAACAGTACAATCACGAACAATACACATACCAATAACAATAAATAAACTCGCATTACACTAACTTCGTCACCAATCGGCTAGATTCGGCAATTCTCGTTCACCATTCGTTAAGTCGACACAATACAGTCTGTAACATCGGAAAAGGCCTAAAGGAATACTTTTTTTTCCTTTTTTACGCAACGATATTGTCCACTTTGTCGTTATAAATGGGCTGAGTGTGTAATCTTTATTACTTTTACGTAAACAGAGTTATCTTTTACGGTTAGTTTTTCCTTTTGTTGCTGTAATCATTGGACATTGAATAGTTGGGTTGGGGATGCGAAATACGAGCGCTCCTTGTAAAAAATGGCTGCTTATAAATCGCGGGAATGTTTGTTTCTAATAAAAAAAGGATTTGGTCCGTTTTCGGTGCGATTTTTTATTGAGTCCGTAATGGCCGATGTTTTTTTGAGTTTTTTTTTTGGCTCAGCTGAACATTTGCTAAGGTTTGTGTTAGTAGCAGATAATTTCGACGATAAAAACTTATATTGTAATTTAGATTCGTTATTTCGTATAACTTTTGAGACAATATTACAAAGAAATAATGAAGAAGTACCACAAGAGTAACTTAAGTAACAATATTCTAAAGTTATAACAATCAGTCAAGCCAAACAACTTGTAACACAATACAAACTTCAACTCTTCTTCTAAGGTGAAGTACTTCTTAAGTCCTAGTTCACCTTAATAAATGAAAATGTTTTTGCCTTACTTGGGAAGAGACCAGAACCCCACGACACAGGAAATTTGTAAAAATCTAACACGTAAGGCTCCTTGAATAAAGTTTTATTTATTATTTATTTTATAACTAAAAAACTTTCACGGCGACTGTACCGAGGCGAAGCTTAAACATTTTATAAATCAAAAAATTTACTTCGAAACTTGATCTTTTCAGAAACTTTCAGAAAAAGTGACTACTCGCAATCCACTTAAAAACTAAAAGATGGTTTCGTAAAATACTTTTTTTTTCGTTCCAAATAAGATTTTTTTTTTATTACAGAGAATCTTCTGTACGAAGTGAAGACACTTAACTTTAATGAAATACAAAATAAATAATGGTTTTGTACGAAAAATAATGGTTGGAAACTACTTTTATTTCGAAATAAGCGGATTATGTCGTCTGTACGCTAAAGGAAGTAAAAATTGAAGACGCATTTTCTTTCGCGGTCCTAAATTTGATTCCAAGTGCGACGCTAAATGGGTTGAGGATTTTTTGTTATTAGAGCATTTTAGTAGGGTATAGATTGGGACTAAATACATAAACTCAACCTTCTTGTCTTCTTGTCTTGTCTTCTGTTGAGTTGTTGTGTCTTTCTTGCTTTTTTTTTTGCTTTGATGTAGGTAATTGTACTTTTTAAATATTGTTAGTTTTAAGTTCTTTTTCTTTGTTTCCTTTCGTGATACTGTGTGCACTTGTAGCATGTGCCAATAAACGTTTTTTCTTTCTTTCTTTCTTTCTTTGTAGTCGGGGTAGGCAGAAACAACAGAACGCCACCTGCTAGGATCCTTACGTATACTCCTTTTGCTCCGTTTACGTTCATACATCTGGAGGTCTACTCCCTAAGCACGAAGTCCGCAGTTTCGGCCGAAGTTACGGCCATTTCCTACTCCGTATCACCTACGGACATAAGATTAGTTCGGTTTCCGAACTAAGAATGAATGACAACACGATTTTACAGTTGTCTCTACGCCCGATGTGTTTTGGCCGTCCGAAATTTTTTATTTTACACTTGTTTTGACGGATAAACTACTTTCGGATGGGCCCGTATTTTCGTTGACCCCCTGGGAGTAGACCCCCTGGTCATACACGCACGCCGGTTGGTAGTAACGCACTAGCCGTCTATCCCTTCTGATAAACATAACCAATAAGGTCACTTTATGGCCTTCTTCGGACTAAACTTGCAACGATTGTAAGCTATACCTACTTATAAAGTAAGCATGGGAAATCTTAGATTAGCAAAGTCAGTCTGTAAATTGGATTATGTTCAATCAACATCAAAAATCTAGATTCCATGCTTAGAAAACAAAAAAAAATATGACCCATTCTTTGTTATTCAACCTGATCTCTTACAGTGCCTGAACTTCCGACCGTACCTGAATACCTACTAATTTACCTTGTATCTTTTCATATCCAAAACTATTTTAGTACACCTCTGCCCTTAAGCAGTCGCTACACGGTCGCCAACCGCGTCCCGACAGAGGTGACCTAGGTGGTTTACAACCGTGTAGCAGGCGCTTTACCCTTCGAGAAAAACGGATGTGATGTGTATGCGCTGCTGAATGGGTCGCACACTCCTTGGATGTTAGCTTGAAATGATATGCCACGGATAGTCAAAGATGATGGTTTATTGAATATATTCTGCTATATGAATGTTGTGTGAATGAGTACAGCTTACTATGAACGCTGAATATGTACTGCCGCGTTATGCTACGGCTACATTGTCGCGATGACGTGAACTACTCTTCGCGCGCTCTCTCTCGCACACCGCTTGACGTCTCGCTGTACAACAGAGAGCGCGCAAAGTGTAGGTCACATTATCGCGACAATGTAGCATAACACAATAATTTATGCAGTGCGACGGAAAAGTGCTGATCTATGCAATGTGCGCGTGCCATGTGCGATACATGTCTCGTAAATGATGTTCTTTTATGGAATTTATTTTAGATACAAATCTCTAGGTACGTACATATATCGACAGCAATGATGTTCTAACCAACCTTCAACTGTCATATTATGAGACAATTAAATTTCTATTAACAGTGGAGAGGACCGAGAGTAGTCTCAATCGAGAACTGTTTCTTTGCCAAAAAATCCCTTTACTAACAAAAAACACAACCTACCTACATCACTACCTACCCTCAAACCGCGACACAACAGGCACTTATACCCGTCGTCCCCAAAAAGGTAATTTTTCACGCGAAAATATTCCACCAAAAGAAAATTGCTTCAGACGCCTGACATTCAGGTAGTGGTCTCCAAATGGCAGCGCGTCTGTTTGAGGCCAACGATATGGTCTACCATGTATCTGGGACGCTTGTTAGTACAGACGGGGAGAAAAGGGAATTGCGAGCCTTTTTTTGTTTTTAAGTTTTTTTTGCTTGTGAAGTGTAAATTGGCTTACATTTGTGTTGTAGGGTTTTGTATTTTTTTAGATAGTTTATAATGCAATTTTGGCTACAGTCTAGGTATAAATTGTAGTTCTTGTAAATAGTAAAAATAGATTTTTGAAATCGTGTTGTGTAATTTAATAAGAACTGTTCAAAATAATTTTCTAACTATGTTTTGCTTTTGTTTCAGGTAAGTACTTCATCTTTAGCAGATTTAGAACAGAATAAACGAAAAGCAGGTAAAAAATACTATTTATTTTTATTACATTGCCAAAACTATTTGCAAACATCGACAATAAGCCATGTTTCCATAAAACGTCAAAGGAACAACTAAATGTCATAAACGTCACATACATATTATGTCACGTCAAATTCTAACCTCAATCATTCAGTACATGCTCGACATATTACAACAAAGGACATTGATAGATACGTTATAACAAATTAGACATTTCCGGGATGATACGGGGTGAAACAGTTCGACTAAAATAATGTTACAGTTAGTTTCAAATGAACGGAACACTGAGAACTTGAAAGTTTGGAGACTATACTGACATGGGGAAACTTTCGTAAATAAGTATTTAATACGCTGAAGTATCAGTATGTTCTGAATAAGTACTAATGAAATATTTATTAAAAGCTCCTACAAACAGGCGCGATATGCGACGCGACACAAAAGTACCGTGTGCCGCGCGACGTGCGGACGCGTTTCGCGTCGTGTGTCGTGCCTCTTTGAAGGAGCCTTTATGGATGTAACTTTACTTAGGTAAACATAACATAACATCACGCCTTGTTTCCCCGAAGGGTTAGGCAGAGGTGTACCTATAGTACACCCACATTTCGCCTTCATTTTTTTTTTCGCATTTTTTTCTTTTGATCTGCCTTGTTGATCTAGTGGTCACAAGCGCTACTGCTGAGCATGAGGTCCTGGGTTCGATTCCCAGGTCGGGCAAAGTGTTATTGGGTTTTTCTATCTGGAATTTCTCAGTAGCAACCCGGAGTCTGGATTTGTGTCCGGTAGATGGCAATAGGCTCGCCCCCTATTACATGGGTCTTAAACATAACTGGCGAAATGTTTACTTATGTGATAAAACCATTGTCTTACTAATCTTACTTTATATTATAAATGTGAAAGTTTGTGTGTTTGTTACTCAGTCACGCAAAAGTTGCTTTACACTTTTTATCCCGATAGTCCCACGGGGTCGAGACTTATGCGGGTAAAACCGCGGGGCACTGCTAGTATTTGTTTAAAAATGTTGCTACTAAGTGTTTATATTACACCATTTTTTCCTTACGCAGTCCATTATCGAAAGAGATTGCTTAGTACAGACTTTTTCATGAAATAGAAAGGTATTAATTAATTGATGAATTCTCTAGTTTTAATTAGTGTACAAAGTTCCAATTAATTCTGCTGTTAAACAGTTCTGGATTCTGGCTACAATCCAAGCAAAAAGAGTATCACAGTTGAAAACTCGGTAACGTTATGTGATTTTTCGAATAAAAAATTGGTATGTGTACCTATGTACCTACCTAGTAGATGATTTAGTTTATAAATAAATAACAAAACAACAGACCAGGAAAGCATTTAGTGCGTATATTCAGTTTAGTTCAGACAGTAACTAGTTAACTGGGTACCCTATAATTTGGCACCGTGTGCCAGCCGTATGGTCATTCAAATAACAGGTAACAATAAAATAGCCCAACTAGCCGTGACAAACGATACATCCCGAAAAAATCCAATTACCTACGCGGAAAAATAATAAAAAGGTCGAAAAAAAGGAAAAAGAAGCGAAAAAAAAACGCATGCGAAAAAGAGCACTTCTGTTCGCGACTGTCCGACGGAATTCTGTTGCCAAGCGAGGCGTTACTTTTAATCTCGAATATTGCAATGGCGACAATTTGAAACCTACCCTACCTCTGTCCCTTTCTCTCGTTTACACTGTTGTATTGTGCTATCTCTTTTGTTCAGTGCGTAAATTTATTTTTCCCTATTGCCAGATACAAGACCAATTATTGCGTAATTCCTGACTACTTTCGGTGCCGGATTTGGGAAAATTCGAGCTGAAATTTTAAACACATTTAAGGATGTAGTTACCTTTTATATCTGTTTTGGGATGGTAATTTTTAATCTGTTGTAAAAGCTAAAGTACGCAGTGCAATGCTGAGTGGATATCTTAAGATTATAGGATTTGTTACTGTGTTTTTTTCCTTTGGACTCAGCTTTTTCTGTCCGAGCTCTCAAACCGGGATTTCAAGTGCCATTGCTTCTGTAATTACGTCAAGGGAATGTTAGTGAACATCAATAGTGCGGCGGCATATCTACATGCGAACGCATCACACTGACGATACGCAAAATCCTGCATCGTACAATCCGAGTTTACCGCGCGAGTAATTTTACATTCAGATAAAGGAATAGTAACTGAAAATACGCAAAAAAAAATTAAAATTTCCTGAGAATATTTTCTGTGGAATATGATTCAGAATAAGGAGCTGTATGCACGCTGTTAGTTTGCGGAGGGCTGTCCCTTACACCCCGTATACAAGATGTAACATAAATAACGTACAATCTCTTAAGGGATCATTGTACACATCATTATGAATAACTTTTACTATGGGACCAAACCTGAAATCGCGAAAAAAAATTCAGCTGTTCCCTACATTTATGTTCTCATAACTCGTCAAAATGTAGGGATTAGCTGATTTTTTTTCATTCCGGAGTTTAAACTATCGCAATTAGCGGCGTAATTTAATATATTATTATTGCATACAATATTGTCCAAGATTCACAAATAACCTATAGCGAGCCCACCCTTAATGAATTCCAATTTGACGATTTGACATTTATTAGATTTTGATCATGATGATGTTTCGTCAAATTCGACTTACCCCCGAATTCTAAACCTACATTTAACTTTATGACTTTCTTAAAAGTCATTCTGTCCTTACAATGCACCTTTAAGTGACAAAGACAGCATGAAACAAGACGGTGTTTTAAAAATGAGTTACGTTTGAGAATGTGGTGTTTTAAGGAACATCTGTGTAGACAACTACCCATCTATTTGGGGAACAATCACAGTGACGATATTAATAACTGTACCCCCATTTCCCCCTTCCCCCAAGAACAACAATAACAAAGAAAATCAAAGCTTAAGCAAACAGCCCTCGCGCCAAGTCAATCAGAAAGGGTAAGGTTTTTGTCGTTCAATAAATATTTGATTCATCGTCTACTAAGTTAGGATGAGAGGTCATGGTTCGATTCTTGCGTGAAAATGTTTTGATTTTCTCTTTCGGGCTACTGAAAAATGTTACGTACTAAAACGGCCGAACCCAATAACCTATCTATCACCAGTTTTGGCATACTGGAGATAGAAGAACCTATCTATCTATGGTTTTAACGTCCCAATAATCTATAAGAGATTATGGAATCTTACCGGCCTGACATAAGGACAGACATAATTATACTGTCACTGTACATAGCGATCTGTATTTTACTGAAAATAGGTTATTGGGTTCAGCCGTAAGATAGTGCGCACATCAGGGTAAGACCCGGACTCCACCAAAGCGGAGATGTGCGGAGATGTCCGAAGCGAAGACGAGAAGAGATGTTTTTCAACTAGGGTGTCCACCGAAGCTGTGCGGAGATGCGTACTGGATGTGTGCTGGCTAGAGCGGAGATGTGTGCTGGCGGTCGCGGCTGGGGGTTGTGCGACGAGAAGGGAACTAGCGGCGCCGCTCACTGCACGCCGCTCACATCTCTTCTCGTCTCCGCTGCGCGCCGTCGCCAGCTTGCGAGGCACAGTTCACATTTCCGCTTTGTACCGCCGCGCAGTTCAATCTCGGCGTGGCACGGCTCACATCTCCGCTTCGATCGCGCCATACAAATATGATACAACTGCGCTCAGTGGTATCCACTGATGCTGAGTGGAGACGAGATGTGTGAATAACGAAATTCTTTTAGTTGTTTAAAACACATCTCCTCTCTTCTCGTCTCGTCTCCGCTTTGGTGAGTCCGTTTTGATAAAAAGTTTTCTTCCAAGACACGCCGTTAATGATTTCATAGAGCGACCCTCAGTGTGAACAAAAGTCTTGCCACTGGTTTGCACATACCTAGTCCTCAAAGACCTTTATTAATAAACACGGATCAAAGTCACAGCTTATGCTTCAGATTTATCATAATTTTTTTTTTGGTTTAAGTTTGGCAAAACTTTACTTTTATTATAGTGAGGGGAAATAGTTTTGAAATTGAGAAAAGAAGAAAAGTTATGATGAGCATAAAGTGCCAAAATAAAAATAGTTTTGGTGGAAGTAATTTCGGCAGCTAAGATTTTTGTCTATGATCCGGAACTTCCCCCTTTAAAGAAATAACATCGCCCATTGCAACTAGTATAGCAACCATAAAGTAAAAGTGAAGGACTGTTGGGATATAATTTGAACTATAACAACGCAAATGTTGAGGAGCTCGTGGCTAAGTAATAACAGCCGCACAGGTCAATCCATCAGGTTAACCTACGCTTGCCGGGGTTGGTTCGTGGATGGGTGACCATCTTTACATACCGAGACTCCTCCGTGCCTCGGAAAGCACGTTAAGCCGTTGGTCCCGGCTGTCATTCGTGGATATTTGACAGTCGTTACGGGTCGTCAGAAGCCCGAAAGTCTGACAACCAGTCTTACCAAGGGGTATCGTATTACCCAGTTACTGGGTTGTGGAGGTCAGATAGGCAGTCGCTCCATGTAAAATACTGGTATTCAGCTGTGTCCGGTTAGACTGGAAGCCGACCCCAACATAGTTGGGAAAAGGCTAGGCAGATGATGATAACAACGCAAATGTTGCGTCCAACAAATCCTATAAATTCAATCTCTTCCTTAAAAATAACTGCTTTTAACAATAACCACGGTGTTACTAAATAAGAAGACGCGTGCTAACTGTTACAGTTGAAACGATTACTAATCGATACCATTCGTTGCGGTACAATCGAGAACCGATGACAATCGATTCGAATCGCCATCGGTAACTGCCATAGAAGCTGTTTGGCATGCAACCTTTTTTACGAAATAGTTACCTATTCAATAGATTTTTATTAGGAAGTAATTAATTTAATATGACTTGGTTAATTATTTCTTAATCTTTGATTGAAAACCGATGCTAATTCGCGTTGTCTACCGAGAACTTCCTTACTGATATTCTTATACATTATAGGGTAAAGCAGTCACGGCCTCCGAGCATGAGCTCCGGCGGACTTGCTGAGTAATTGCGTAACATACTTACAATGGGGTTTTGACAATTCAATGAATTCATTGCGTTATTTACATTGTTGAGCAGACGAATTTTTGAAACATATTAAGAAGGCTGTCGCATTTTGTCACCTCTCTCGCTCACACGAAACCAAAATTTTAAGAATGTTAAATGAAAATATGCTTTTTTGAAAAATGTATTTACTTGGCGAGCTAATAAATAATATTAATTTAATAGGTAATTATTAAAAAACATCTATATTGTGTTATCGAACAAAATAAGCTCAATGAGTATTATGATCTGTGTTTGAAATGAGTTGAATGAAATGAGAATATTACCTACTACGTGAAACTTACACAAATACACATAAATGGCCAAATGTGGGTGTACCATCGCGGACATTTGCGGTGAACCACTTTTCAACCTTATGTACTTAGTAATAAGGTCGAAAGTGGTTCACTGCAAATGTCCGCGATGTTACCTATGAGTACCTATGCGGACATATCCTTTCAGGAAAACAGGCTTCATGTTATGATTATAAACCTTACCTAATATCCTAAGGGCCGTAAGATCAATTGAAGTTTAAACTACGGAAGAGAGTTTAATCTCTGGGCATCGATTATTTCATAAATAAGTGATCATTTATTAAATAATCGATGCCCAGAGTTTAAACTATCTTCCTTAATTTAAACTTCAATTGATCTTACGGCCCTAAGCCTTCTTAGATAGCTCAAAAAGATCTCACAAATCATAATCCCAAGTTCTAAATCCCCCATTATTAGCGCTCACTTGGTTACCTAAAGAGCGTGCAACCATTTAATAATATTACTACATAACAAGCTTTCGAGATAATGGTAGAAGATGTTATTGTAATCGGCACCGTGGCAACGGTACGCTGTTTAGCCTAACGGGGTGAGCAGAATTGGAAGTGTCGAAGTTATGTTTCTTCATGTAAGTTGGTTAATTGGCTGGTTTGATAAAAAAGTGGTTAGTGCTGGCTATATAAACTTGGCCCATCGTCCACGGTTGACAAAAGTGTTATAAACTCAAATCACCGATGAGTAGCCAGATTATCACAGCACTAGTATTTCAATGGCATCCATACACGCATGCTCGGAGTTTCTTGGAAGGATAAGATCAGAAATTAAATTTTCCGGAAAAGAACTGGAGTTTCCGACATAAGTTGCAGAGTAAACAAAGTCTACAAAGCGCAAGTCCGATCCTGCATGGAGTATTGCAGCCACCTTTGGGATGGCTCAGCTAAATACCAACTTACCGCGCTTGAGTCAGTGGAACGCAGAGCTAAGAGGCTCGTTGGTGACGTAAGACTGGTGGATGCCAAGGTTCACAGCTTGGCTCATCTCCGCAATGTTGCCTGCTTGTCGGTCTTCTACAGATTGTACTTCGGTGTGTGTGCTTGAGAACTCTACGACCTTATTCCGCCTGCCTCCTTCTACTATCGTACATCTAGACGCACTGCAGGTTACCATCCCTACCTAGTTGCTATTCCACCAATTCGCACTAAGCGTTTGCAAATGTCTTTTGTGATGCGCACAGCAAAGGAGTGGAACTCTCTGCCTGCGTCTGTGTTTCCGAACGCATACAACCCCGATCTCTTCAAAGTGAGAGTTACCAGGCTTCTTCTGGGTAAGCTCACTCCATCGTCTACTTTGTCTCTGTCATCTCTGACCTAGACTTGAGTCAAGAGCAAACCTATCTCGAATAAAAAAAAAAAAAAACAAACTAAAGTGGCAGTGGGCTGGCCAAGTTTGTCGAAGGACTGACAACCGGTGGAGCAGACGAGTCCTGGAGTGGAGATCACGTATCGGCAAGCGTAGAGTGACGAGCTTAAAAATGACTACTGTTATTGGCACAGGCTGGATGCGGAAGGCGGAAGACGTGATGTTGAGGCGCAGCCTGGGTCTTTGGTCTTTCAGGTCTTTGTCCAGCTTTGGACTGCGATAGGCTGAGTTGATTGATTGATACGTCCGTACACAACGCGACTATTGACGCGCTATTAACTAGTTTGTGATGGGCCTATGGGGTCCGTTTCTTTAGAAGCAAAGTTCTATGACTGATTAATTGACTGACTGTCAGACAACGCATAATATAAACTGCCAAAGATAAACTGAACTAAGAAAGACAAATGATAAGATAGACATAACATAACATCACGCCTTGTTTCCCCGAAGGGTTAGGCAGAGGTGTACCTATGATAAGATAGGTATGTTGTCATGGTATAGAAGGGCACAAGACATGGTTTTTCTCAACTCCTAATTGGAGGGTATCGTGGGGTGAATGTCGCGGGAAATAGCTGGTTAATTTATTATTTAATGTGGTTTTATTCAATGTAGGTACCTACATTGTTATCAATAAAGACACCATACCTGACAGGAAAACCTCATAAATTTTCACAGACTTACCAAAAAAAACACCCTACAACATGTTTTAACCCCTGAAAACCAAGTTGTAACAAGTCTGTTAGTAACCCCACAGGTCAAATAGACCCATGGGGCAGTACGTTAGTATTACCGACAGGTTAAAAAGCGAGGATTACCAAGTTAGCCGAGTTTTTATGACAGTTCGCAGGGTTATTCCGAAAATAATGGATATTGAGATAAAATGGCGGGTCATTCTGTATTCTCTTTTTTTGTTATTTCGGAAGTGTGGTTTAATAGTGTTATTTTATTTAGTGGCAGTTTGTGTAAAACAATATAGTGGTGTGTTAAGCTCTTTATATTGATGCGTAGTTTAGGAGATACTTTATCATTCAAAATCGTTGTTGGAAAAAATGCTTTAAGATTACTTTTCGCGAGCCAGCATTTCAAACCTTTTTTTTCCATTTGCTTCAACCATTTTTTATATCCTAATATTATGCTTTTATGTAAAGGAAAAACCTTTTTACCTATGTCTATCTAGATAACTACAAAGAAAAAAAAAAGAAAATCGACAAAATTTCAGATTCCCTTTGTATTATACCGAGGATTTACCAAAAGCTGTTTAAATCCAAAATATTAAGATCAAAATATCAACAGAAATGAATAGTGACAGCCCTGACGTACCTACGTCAACCCTTTTCATCTGATAAACTGTGTTGTCTAGTGATGTACCGAGTATGCGGTTTCGGCATTTCGGCATTCGGCTTGACGTGAAATATGGTTTCGATTTGTTGTATTGAATGAAAGACATGACAGTGTTATGCAATGATTTGATGTGGGATTTTGGATGAAAGTCAGCAGTAGGTATGTTGGCAAATTTTTTGTTATTTCATAAATAACTCCTTATACTTAGTTTATTTATTTTCAACTTTAATTTGAAGTTTTACAAAACCTGCTTTATATTTGGTGAGATATTACCTCTTCATTCTGACTAAGACTTTGTTCAAAATAAATTTAGACTAATTTTTAATACCTACTCTGTTATTTTTCCTCTTAATGTTTACTTAATATATTAAATTTCAACGTAAAAATCAATAACATTTTCGGCTTTCGGCCCCCAAAAATTACAATATCCGTTACAGTCCCACATTTTTCCAACACTACGATCTAACGTTAATCCCTAGGGCGTAAGTCCGCACAATATAATATATAACAAAGAATATTGTAATCACAATAGGGTAAAAGGGTTTCTATTATTGAGCTTTAATTGCTTAGTTCAAATAAATGGAGCAAAGTTACATATTATGTAACTTTGTAATTCCCGAAGGCGAGGATAGTCTTATAACTATATTTTGTCAACTTTTCGATTTTTTTAAGTTATTGCTAATTGAGTACTAGCTGTTGCCCGCGGCTTCGCCCGCGTGGAGGTCAATACTTCCCTAGTTGCCATACTGGCCTAGCCGTTTCGGAGTTTAGCCGGAACAAACAGGCAGACAGACAGATAGAAAGACCGACAAAAAAAAATTGGAAAATGTGTTTTTGTTATAAGAACCGTATAATTATACTTTCATATGCATTTAGGAAAAAGCTTAAGGAGTCATTATACTCATCATTATGAACAACTTTTACTTGGGACTAAACCCGAAATCGCGAAAAAAAGTCAGCTGTCCCCAACACCGAACATAAAAGTACGGAACAGCTGATTTTTTTTCACTATTTCAGGTTTGGTCGCATAGTAAAAGTTGTTCATAATGATGAGTACAATGCCACCTTAATAGGTTGTGCATTAATTCTGGGACATGTTATATTTTGTTTCTTTCTTTTCTTAATTGATTCATCGTACCAAGTAATGAAATGCCTTTGACTGGCATTTTAAGCAGTAAATATTGGGTTTCTAAAAATTTGTTAGTGCCTACTGGAGACCCTAAACCTTGACTTCCAAGAAAAGCGGTTCCGTCACGAAAACGGCCGTCATGAAAGTCTGTCATAACATAACATCACGCCTTGTTTCCCCGAAGGGTTAGGCAAAGGTGTACCTATAGTACACCATTTCGCCAGTTATGTTTAAGTCCCATGTAATAGGGAGCCTATGGGGGCGGGGGCGGAGGGGATCTTTAGATATTCGCCAAAACGTTAGTGTGATTTGATTTCGTAGTTTGGAAATGCTTGGTAAAATGGCATTATCAGTAAAGTTATAAAACTTGACGAATACCAAGTATCCATCATATCATCAGCCGAAAGACGTCCACTTCTTGACATTGGTACCCCAAGCATCGCCACGATGAACGTATACATGGGAAAAGATAGCATTTTTTTCATGACCTTTTGTATTGACTTTTTCCGAAAGTTTATCAAAGGCTCGTTACAAAAACGTTACGTATGATCTGATGCAAAAGTAACTGATAAAAGTGTAAACAAACCCCGTTCAGGTTAAAGTCTTACGCAATCACTTATCAGTAGCAGAACTTTTGCTATGAATGTAGGTACAAATATAAGATGTGGTACATAAATTAATGAGATCAGCTACAATCTACCTTTCGCACTAAATTATTACATTAAAAATAAAATATTAATACAAAAAAAAAATGTCAATAATAAATGACTAAACTTAATAAAGGGAATTAGTAACACATTCATCTTTGTTTACTTTGGAAGGTGTCATCTTCATATCTCTCCACTGTTTCCAACAATATTGTTGTCTGAAAAAAATTATGAAATATGAAATTAAGGTTATTAAATAAAATTAACGTCAATTGTCAAATGAAAAACTTCTTTAAGGTGATTTTGAAATTAGAATGTCGTGTTAAACTTTTCAAATAAATCAAAGCACTCATTTTATTGGTGGGACAGCCCTCAGAAAACTAACAGGGTGCATTCAGCTCCTTATTTTGAATCATATTCCACCGGAAATATTGTCAGGAAAATTTTCATTTTTTTTCTCGTATTTTCGGTTACTATTCCTTTATTTCAATGTAAAAATACATTCCCTGTACACAGCAATCCATTTATGTAAATAAAACAGCTAAAATAAAAAAATCTGCAATGGATGTTGAAATACTCGGCGATCGAAGGCTCGCTGCGCTTTCATTCGCTACGCGCATTTTGCCACGGTAACGATACATTGCGTGTGAGGTAATAAAACAAATCAGGTTTATTGGATTCCTATAACGTTCCTGTAAAATTTTCATGTACCGGTCATCTTAGTATGATATGCTTAATTCACCCCATCAGTCTGCGGAGGGCTGTCAGGAATGTTTTCTGATGCATTTGTTTACGTTTTCATCATAAACTTTTAGAACAGACTACAAATTCTTACGTTTACGTTCTCTATACCCAGAACTGAACTCAAACTCAAAGCATTTATTTCAATTAAAACATTTACAGGCACTTTTGAACTGTGAAGGTGTCGGTCAGTCAAGCTAGTTGCCTATGCCAAAGCGTAGTAGGTTCCAATGGAGAAAAACTGGCAAGAAACTCTTTGGACACTTTTTTTAATTAAACAAAAAAAACAAAATATGGGTTTTATCATCCATGTTGAAATTATACATAAATATGTACCTATGTGACCCAAATTCATATTCCTAATCTCCAGTCAAGTCCCAGTCCAACTAAAGTACGACCTCTACTTGATAGCCAGCTTCAGACCACGACAATCTGTAGGCACTAGGCACCTACTCCGGAACATTTAATTAAAGTACCATGTAGGTCAGCAATTAATGCATGTTTGTCTAACTTTACGGGTAGACTAAGTTTGGACATCTACACGGTTTTGAAGTTTACTTGGCGTGGGGGTGGAAGGAATCTGAGCCTGTGTAGAGCCGTTTATGTGAGAGCGAATAAAGTTGTTGGCTACGCAAGATATATCCTATGGAATACGCAGGTTTGGTTTACAAAAACACCTCTGTCTATCCCTCTGGGGAATATAGGCATCAGTAGCGAAGCTACAACTTCCATAAGAGGGAAACCGAAGAAAAAATTATTCAGTTCTCATACACTCAATATGACTATGAATATGATCAATCATTAAAAAAAAAATTAAGTTGTCATTCCTTTAATTTTCTTAATATAACACCTATATAACTATAGATACGCGTTTTTGTAATGCTTTTTATCTTATGATATTGTATTAAATACCTGTAATATGACTTATGTACTTTATTATTTAGTAATAGTAAACACAAGTGCAGTCGTTGTTCCGAAGGGAAGCCGGTAGGAATGGGGTTGTATGAAGCCGTCGCCACTGATAGGCATGTTGATTGTTATATGAACAAAACTTTTACGTCCATAATGTATACAATGGTAAGTAATTGCTATCACACAATGACTAGGCTCTCTTTGTGTTTTAATTAGGTACGTAGTTGTTTGTAAACTCTTGCCTCAGGACAGGACCTTTTTCTTAAGTAAAACGTTAATATGTACCTCCCTGCGCACCCATATTGACCTTGTTTACTGATTCGGTTATCCTGGTTACCCTATTGACCGATAAGTAGCAAAATCACGAATAGTTATGTCAAAACCAAAATGGCCGAATCACAGAGTTTATAAGAAAATATTCTATCTTTAGAATCAATTTACGCCATCCCTAGAACACTGTTCAAGTTAAGTACCTGCCTAATTAATTCCCAAAAAAGAACAAAAGATTATTTTGACACGGTACAGTCAGCTAAAAGCAGTGTGACATTAATATTTAAGTACACTCAGCTCCAAAAACATTATGTTGGATTCATTTTTGTGACGTGACTCTATTTTTTTGTCACGTCGGGTCTCTGTCACGCTTATCTCTCGAGATAAGAGTGACGCTCCCCCTCCAGCAGTTTTTTCGTTAAAAAAACGAAAACTGTTTACTTTGGTGAATATTATTTTTGCCTTGTGAAGGTCGGCGGAGTTTTTTCAGTATTTTCAGACGTTTTATGACTATTCGTCCTTTAGTATTGATGACATTGAAGAACAAAATGTCAAATCTTTTACATTAACAATTAACTTTGATACTGATAAAGTAAGTTCGTGAATTCTTCAAAAGGTAACATTGTAATTATTTTAATGTGAAACGTTCCTTAGTTGATTTAATTAATGGATTTGTTCCTTCGTTTGTTTTCTTTGAACTTGTACTCGGGTAACGAAAACTTAAAACAGTAAAGGAAAATAAAATTTTAAAGAATATCTTTGAATCTAAACCAGTAGGTACCCTAATTGCGTAACACACTATCAATCAGCATCTGAATCATTTTGAAGTAAAATGCTAATCCATTGCTTCTTAAGTTCGAGAAACTTGTCTGCTGAACAACGTAAATAGCGCAATGAATGTTGTTGAACTGTCAAAGTGAAACCGATTCCTATTGTAAGTATGTTACGCAATTGCCCCGCTGGCCTTCAGAAATGTTCTCTAGATAATATTATTTATTTAAACTTCTCGCACACAATAAAGTACAAAGGTGGACTTAATGCCGCTATCTTCATTTGTCCCAAGACAGTCGACTATCGCATTGTGACTACATTAGGAACACAGTCCTTCTCAACCCACCTTATACAGGATGTAAGGGACAGCCCTCCGCAAACTCACAGGATGCATTCAGCTCTTTATTTTGAATCATATTCCACCGGAAAATTTCTCAGGAAATTTTTCATTTTTTATCGTTTTTCAGTTACCATTCCTTTAGTTCAATGTAAAATTACATTCTCTGTACGTAGCACTTCATTTATGTAAATAAAACAGCTGAAATAAAAAAAAAATCAGCAATGGATGTTGAAATACTCGGCGGCCGAAGGCTCGCTGCGCTGCCGTTCGCTACGCGATTTTGCCACGGTAACGATACATTGCGTGTGAGTTAATAAAACAAATCAGGTTTATTTGATTCCCATAACGTTTCTGAAATAATTTCATGTACCGGTCATCTTAGTGTAATATACTGAATTCACCCCATCAGTCCGCGGTGGGCTGTCCCTTACACCCTGTACACATCCAGTATACATCCACCGTCCTGCCAAAATGGTCTCCATGAAAAGCTAACCTATCTCCGACCCATCTCCCATACATAGTCATCTCAATGTACATTTAATTACCAGTACACAATATAGAGACACTCCCATTTCAAATAAATAAGTCACTATTTAACAGGGCGTGGCACTAATAAATTAGCTACCCTTAGGGTGTGGTACAAGTGTTGACATTTTAGCGACGAATGGGTAAACAAAATACAAGATGGCGCATGAAGAGCTGTTAAAATGTCAAAGATTTGTGGATAAACAAAATATCAAGGGGTTTTAAAGTGCCAATAAAGATGAGCTTTCTATTTACAGTGATTGATTAATACGGGTCTTACCGTGTCAATAAAAAAAGTTAAAAACATCTGATTTATTTTTCACAAAAAAAAAACTTCATAAGCTTTAGCTAAAACTGCATTAGTCTTTTCAAACTTAAAATATCTTTCGCAAAGACTTATAAAGTTTTGCTTTGAGCGCTCTAAACGATGGTAAAACTGCTTAAAAATGTACGTGGTTAATAAGTTCAAAGTAAAAAAGTTCGAAGAAAATTCTTGGCAGTGCGCTGAAAGTTAAACTACGGGTTTTCTTCATGAGACATCCTCGTCTTTGCTAATATTTGTTAAGCTTTCAGCGGAATTATAAATCAAAGCATACTTTTGAGATGGTCATCCAGCTGCCGTTCACGATAAATTCAAGCTTGCTGCAATTTTCGACTTCCACCTTTGTCAGTTTTTGTAACAGTAAAATAACATTACAGTCCTTTCACTGGCAGCAGTAACCCAACAGCTACTTTACTGTAACGAGAATAAAGATCACTGTGATTTTGACAGTGAGGCCAAATCAGAGGCAAAATAACTGTGAAAAGTCGTGAAACTGTATGCAGGTAAGCGTAAGCAGCGACGCTGCGAAATTTTGACCAATCAGATTGCAGCGTGGCCGTATAGGGGTTCCAATAGCACATACAATGCTCATTTTCCAATGTTTATAGCAATATTTTTATTACAAAATCGCTGTCGCCTTTTCTTTGTACCAAACCACGTCTTATTTAATTATAATAGAAACCGATACTGGTTGCCAGATAACACGGATAGGATGGGTGTTGTGCTAAAAATATGTTGATCAAACTGATAATATTGTAGGAGAAAATATTCATGCTAAAATAGCAAAATTATCATGCTTTTGTGGGTAGACAAAAGGCCTAGTAACCACTTTAATTTAAGAGTGGCAGGCAGAAGCCATAGTATTTATTTAATATTAGAATTTTCAATTAATTAGCTCTGGTTTGAAACATGCGTGAACATGTAAGGTAACAGAGTGTAAAGTTTCAGCTCGCAATTAACTAAAGGGTTATCTTTTTATTTCTTACTAGCTTTTGCCCGCGGCTTCGCCCGCGTGAATATCATACTTTCCTATTTGAATTGGATTTTATTCACAATTTCATGGTTTTCATTTTTTTTTGCGCGGAACTCTAATTATTTATCTAAAATTAAAGAAGCCTTAGTTACTTCTTATAAAATCAGCTATCTGCCAGTGAAATTTCCTTCAAAATCGATCTAGCCGTTTCGGAGATTAGCCGGAATAAATAGACAGACAGACAGACAAAACATTTAAAATTTGTGTTTTTGTTGTTATAAGTACCGTATATACTTTCATAAGCGTTTAGTAAAAAGCTCTTATTTTACAAACAAACAGACTTACAAACAGACTCTTCAATTTTATTTATATGTATGTGTGTATAGATAGGATAGAAAAACTTTGTGGGAATAGCTCCTGCTATTGTAAATAAAAATACTAGCCAGTCAGCGAGGTGCAGCACCATAACTGCGTAACACACTATAAATCGCAATCTGAATGATTTTGAAGCATATTGCTAATCCTCTTTCATAAAATTTGTCTGCTCAACAACCTAAATAACGCAATGGATACTGTTGAACTGTCAAAATGAAAGCTATCGTTACTGTTAGTGTGTGTGGAATTACCCCGCTAGGTGCGACGGATGTAGGTACGTTTAAGTATCGCCTCATGAAGGCTATTTGAATGCTCCCTTTCCCAGGAATGGCAGGTCACCTATGACAACTACCATGTTTTTGATCTTGATTATTATGATATTATTAGAATGGCATTTGAAACGGATATAAGAAGGAAGTCTGGAAGCGGCACTTGGCAAATAGGACAGTTTTGAGTATGAATATAGATGGCTATAAGAGTAGAGGAAGACCAAAGAAACGATGGATGGACTGTGTGCAAGATGATTTAATGGCTAGATAGGGGATAACTACCGAGATGACGACTAAAGGTACGAGTTTATAGCCGACTGCAGACAGCAGCAGCAGACGACGTGACGTTGCGACATGCCGCAGCGACACGTCGCAATGACATGTCGCTGCAGTCATGAGTCCGAACCCGGCTGCAGCAAACGGTATATTTTTCCAAATATTATCTTTTGCGACACCGTTTATATAGTTTTTGTGAGATGTATCGTATAGTGCGGGATATTGGGCCACCTGGTTTATCAGTTTTTCTTCCTCGGAATGGTAAAACCTCATTTTTACACACGGCGACACGTTGTCTGCGGTCGTGCGACGTGTATGCGGGCGACGTGTTGCTAGCTGCGGAAGGTATTTCATAGAAATACATAGAAACCAGGAGTGTCGCAGCGACACGTCGTCTGCTGCTACTGTCTGCAGTCGGCTACGAACTCGTAACTTAATGAAGAAGTCTGGAAAAGAAGATATGTTGCGCCGACGGCAAGTAAATTTAGATAAGGGGAAAAGAATGATGATGATGATTGTTTTGTAAATGGTATCCAACATATAACTACGGGAAAATCTCAAGGTAATATTATCAAACAAGTCAACAATAACAAGGACGAATAACTTGTACCTTCCTCTGATTTATTATTTATAGAACTCAGCTTTGTTCAATAGTCAAGAATAGTTACTTCTTTTTACCTTCGTTCCCGGGAAAAGATAATTTAATTGTGCAAAAGGTAATGAAAAATTGCAGGCTAGTGATAAAAGCTAGAAAGTAAATATTTTTAAAAAGGTTATTTTTATTGAAAGGTTTCTTTTAAAACGTCTATTTTCTCAATATCCTTCCATTGTCGATCCATTACAAACTTCCGTTCTCATAATGTCACTTAGTCACTTTATTTTGATACATTGTTCAAAAGCTATTTGTATAATGACGTTTTTACGAAGTTAACAAAATAACCCTTCAGAAAACACTTAACATTCCATGAATACGGTTTTATTTTTTCTTTCTTTAAGTTTATTAGCAAAGCTATATTAATGTCACTCTTTCCATTTTTTTTTTCTAAATTTCTTTACCAACGTTTTATCGCTGCCCTAAGAACATAATTTCTGTTTCGTACCATAACCTTTTGCTTTCATTACCACAATTTTTACACTAAAGATCGCATCTTCAATCAACAGGTGCCTGGAATTCTGCCTACCCAGTAATATAACCCTCCCCATAGAGCTATTAATAACGCTTGTAACAGAAAACATACGTAGCGTGTAATAAAGTAAGGCTTAGGGTACAATAATTGTGGGCAGAAGGACCACTCTATTCTGCTGGCGAAAATTGGACAGACTATAATAAAATGAAAATAATTAGGTCACAAAAATGGAGAAGTACGAAAAATAAATATTGAAAAAACAATATAGCTTCGAGCAGAAGAGAAAGACGAATGCAAAGATGTAAGTATGCATGAAAAATACATGTTGCACCGACCACAAATAAATTGGAATTTCAAGATGATGATGAATATAGCTTTGGAAACCATATTTTTGACCGTATCAGTTGTTTCAAAATGTTATATAGTACAATTAGCTCATCTAAAGGCGTTGAAGAAATGGTCCTTCTGCCCTTAACCTCGTGGTAAGGCTGTAAGTACAATGATGAATGGGACAAATGAGAGGCATCCCGTTTCTCATAATGTGTGACAGTTTTGGAACAATCAAGAAGTTTTTATTTCATAAATGGTTTGGTATTAAAGATGGGAATAATTGAGGGTGTTGCTTTGGCATCTGTTGTTTCAGAATCTTGTAATTGTATTATTTGTTGAGAACAAATTGGGAGTTCTGCCTATACGAAATAATTTAGATGAAATTCAACCTTCGATATAATTATATTGCTGTAATAAGAAGAGCCACTATAATCAAAAAAAATACTTAAATGAACCAACAGAAGAAAAGTTACGTAGTCTTCTAGAAATATACGAAGTGCACGCACAATGATCCACTTGAAGGACTAAGTGCGGGAACCAAATCTCTAACATAGAATATACGAAGTCAAATAAAAACTCGCTAAGCCATAATTACATCTTGCTTTGGATAAAACCACGGAAAAAAACCGTAAAACAGTGTTTCTTAAAAGAAAGAAATGCTGCTTAGATTAAAAAGAAATAAACTGACAATAGTCTTTTTTCTATTTAAACACAAGAAAGAAAACCACCTTCTACCAATTTAAATTTTACTCGCCAAGTATAAATACTGCTTACATAAACCTCAGACCAGTTAATTAGGATGTATCTTCATGAACGTTAATTAGCAACGTCTGAATATTCCAATATGGTGACGTGACTGTTCTCGTCTGCGTGAGAAGTCTCGTCAACGTGACAAAGATACAGTGTACACGCGGCTTTATCTTGACATATAATGTGAAATGAACGTGGATGATTTGTGGATTCATTTGTTTTTGGGAATCTGGGATACTTTAAATTAAGACGAATGAAGAAAACAATGCTAAAGAAAATATTTGGGAACACTATAGTTATAATTAATAGGTTCTTATCATCCATGTTTCTGTTCTGGGGATTTAGAATCTAGCATAACAATTTATAGCAGATGGAAATGGTAATTAACGTGAGGATGACGATCACATAACAACGAATGTCATAATTAATTCTAGGAATGTACTGAAATTGTTAATAATATAAATGATTGTAGTTACATGTTAATTCTTATCAAAAATCTAAGTAGGCTATCACTGTATGATACCTAATTTACTACTAAATTTCCGAACAGGCACTCCACTTCGTAACTAATATCATCATGCAATTCAATCTGCCAGTCAAGCGTATTGATTATGGTGTTGCCCCCGGGAAAGCTCATTATGGGAGTCCAAACTGTGTGGGACTGGGACTACAAACTAAAATCAACATACTATAGATGTTAAACTGTTACTTTATTAGGCAGTACCAACCAAACCTAAAAAATCTCTTAAAGTTTTCTTATGATTAAAATAACCCCGACTTTTATAGGTTCCTACATACCCCCCCAACCTAACCTGTTGGTTACCTTAATACAACCTAAGATAAGTTTCCTAGTAAAGCCCTTGTTAAGATCTAATCGGAGACCTTAAGATCCGTAGCTACGTTTACTAATATTAGGTCATAACCCGGTTACACCAATAAACCGATGTACACCAGCAGTATAATCGCTATCCGTATCAGTTCGAAATTCAATGCATACTATAATTTCTGAACAACCTAATTCTAGAAACTAATCTAGGAAAGCAATCACATATTCCTTGAGCGCCCCTCCTTTAGTCTGTAACATAAAACTAGAATATCGTCTATATAAGTTAAATTGTTCTTTGAAAAGATAATGCTACGGTATTGTTCTAGGAAGTGATTGTAGAGTCATCTTGTGCTTATGATTATTTACGATATACTAATATAACACTTATAATGGAACACGCTTTTATCATTAGATGCTTTGGTGTCCTATATTGTGAAAGCTATCTGATGATAGCCTTTTGTTAGTTCCACACTGAGTTGATTGGATTGTCAATTTCTTTTTCTTTTAAAATAAATCCAATAATTTGAAGTAACCTACAGAGCTTCTACTTTCAGAGCCAGACACATTTTATTATTTTTCATCTACCCTGGATACAAAATAAATCAAAACAAAATCTATTATAATCATTAACCAGAAATCCGTTTTCTCAATTACTTTGTCATCAAAACAAACAATCCTTAAGACACCCGATACCAGTGACACCAATAAAACTCGTATTGAATTCTAGTAATCTGAACATTCATGGCAGGATTAATATCCCTTGTACCTACCTGCCTTTAAATCCAATAACAGCCGTGGAATTGAATCAGGTTGAATTGAATTCTGTATAAACATTTGTTAGGCTTCAACAGCGGTCATGACTGAATAAACATTGTGATATCGTTTGTGTGTGGAGGAAATTAGCTTCACATGGATAAGACGAAGATGGAAACGTTGCCATGGTAACGGAATGAATAGGCGGTAATATCTTCTTCCGTATATTATAAAACGAGACGGCTCTGTGTCTGTTTACCAGTTATTGCGCTTACAACTCGAGAATCATTTATCTGGTTTATGTAATTTTTGTTTTCATTCATAGATCAGTTCTCTGGCTAGGTTTAACTACATATTTTGTTACTGCCGGTAACATAATAGGGCTCAGATAGTCAATTTAAAATTATTTAAACAGTCGTGACTCACAATAAATGTTCAGTGGAGACACTGCAATAATTACTAAGCTTGTCAGATGGATCTGTGATCTCAGTTTGTTGTTATTTGCAGACAGCGACGTCGCTACTCATCTTTTGACGTAATCTCTCAATCGTGTTTTACAACAGCCACGCTACGGGCGTGAAAGGGGTTGCCTGTTCTTTGTCGAGAATTTCATAGAATCTTAATCTGTTGAGAGTGTTGTTGCTCATCTTTTCCTTAGTGTACATGATACTAAAGATACAGGAAAGGTGAATCATTTTTCATCAAACAAAGCATAATCAGCCTATAATGTTCCCACTGCTGGTATATAAGACTCCTCTTTATGACAGAGAGTGGGTCATAATCCACCATGTGGGCCCAGTTTGGATTGGTGGATGTCACATGTCTTCGATTTTTTTTGTTCTAGGACCTACTGGATTCCTCACGATGTTTTCTTTCACCGTTATAAGATCAGCTTCAAGTTAAATATGGTCAAGTACTGAAATTAAAACTCAAAATGTGTGTTTTTCTCATAGAAATATTATGTGTTTTAGAAACTATAGCAACATTTAAGTCTATAATACTCCCTATACTTGTATGTACAGCTATGTTCATTGAAGCCACATAAATTAGGATCGTAGTGGGCTTAAAAGTTTCAGCAGCGGTTGAGTTATGTTACAGTTAGTTAGTCAATCGTTCGTGTATAACATTATTTGCTATAGGATTAAAGAATGATTCACTTCCTCATGGCGCTGTGGGTCGGCAGAATTTAAGCTGTTTTAATACTACCAAAGTACTTTCACTACAAAATATCAAAATCTGTGTATGTGCAATAAGGATGTGTGGCAAATTACCCAATAGTGTTTCTGTTAGCCTTCTCATAATTAAAGTACAAAGCTTTCGTTAGTAAATGAAATATAATTTTGACTTGCCTTTGTTTTCAGGCGTCTTAACAATTTACCTATGAAAAATGTATTACAAACAAATAGCAAGTAGCATATTGATTGCTATCAAAATTTTAACAGGCGCTAAAACGACTTGTGCACTGCTTGCTTGAACTTATGTTATTTTTACTTGTTTCCTTCACTGTTTGGATCGTTATATTATGTTCTTATATTCTATACACACAAAGGAAAATCTCAATAAATACGCAGTAAAAAAGAAATTTATTCTTCCTTATCCTATAAAAATTAAGCCTTAATATTAAGACTTAATACTTGAGATTACAGCAGACTTTCGGTCGCCTATTCCTATTCATATCACAATACTCGTAATACAGCTAAAAGAACACTAATTTCATCCTTAATCTTTTCGTAAATAAACATAGCTAAGAAAGTTTCTGGGACAGTAAAATCTACATAGAAAATAAGGTCTCCTTCATTAACGAGATCAAAGATTCCTTGTTGTGTCACAATGCCTTTGTATATTTTAAGTCGGTAATCTTAGTTTGCCCGTTGATTTCCTTTTTGTTTTCAATTCCATTCGACGTCTGCTTCTTACTGAAACGGTAAAGGAAACAGTATGTTTAAAGTTGAAATAAAATCATGTATGTTGCTTGTTCGCTTTTGCTAGTTATTTTATTTGTTCAAAATGTTTGAATGTAGTGAAGTGGGAGAAGCAAGAAAGGAGTTCGTTTTCGACTGTTGTTTATATACGGTTAAAAGTAAATGTGAATATGAAGATTAACTTGTATTGTTATACTGCCATGATCTCAATATATCCCCCTAGCCTAGATTATATCTCAGAATTTCCTTTAAAAAAAAAAACAAGATTTTATCAGTCTTTCGAATTATTGCCAATCCCAAGACTATTAGTAAAACGACTTTCAAAACTATTCAATAACACAAATTCCATTTTTAAGACATTGAAACTGTATTTAAGGAACCTTGAGATCAAAACTACACATTTCGACTCAAATAGCAATTACTCGAAAACTACTAAATCGATTTAAATACTTATAGTACCATCTTAAAGCTGAAACGGCAGGCTTTAAAAAAGCGGGTTGTATGGGGTTGAGTCGATTTGCTTGCTCGCGAGTTAAGTCAGCATTCGATCCCTCTACCAAACACTCGTTCCTACAGCAAAATCTTGTCCTTAATCTTCTCAAAATACTCCACCATTCGTATCTACATCTTGCACTCATACGTATACAACAATATCTTCCCGCCACAATCTATTAGTATTAGTATTTAACTACCAGCATACTCACACAGGACTTAGAACGAGATTAGCCAAGTTGCTCAGCGGCGATTCAACGAACAGCCATAGCAGTACCGCTAGCACTGCAGACGTTATGAGTATTCCTATACCGTTTAGTATCTGAAATTCAATTAAGAAGTTTGTATGTTCAAGTTGTACTGTGTTGGGGGTGTGCAGATTGTTTATCGAGAGCTGAGCTGGGGTCTGTTCTTGTGAGTCTATACCAGCTTTTTCTGTATTACTGTGTGGTTATTTTATTTGGATAGACTGATAGATTTGTGTCTCGTTGGTCTAGTGATTGCAAGAGCTACTGCTGAGCATGAGGTCCTGGGTTCGATTCCCGGTTCGGGCAAAGTGTTATTGGGTTTTTCAATGTGGAATTTCTCAGTGGCAGCCCGAAGTCTGGATTTGTGTCCGGTTGATGGCAATAGGCTCGCCACCTATTACGTGGGACCTAAACATAACTGGCGAAATAAGGGTGTATTATAGGTACACCTCTGCTTTAACCCTTTGGGGAATACAGGAGTGACGTTATGTTATGTTATGATATAAATGTAGATTTTGGTGTCTTGACATAATAATAAGATAATCATTTGTTGCTTAGATCTGTCCATTACTGAACATGAGCCTTCTTTAGTCTTACTTGGACTTAATTTTAACGAGCCATCCTTTTTAGGGAAGTAAAAATGGAAGTGCCACTGATTGACATAGGTTTTTATATGAGCCGTTGCCTTTAAAGATCTGCGACATTTACTATCGCTTCAAACACCACATTTGGTACGAAGCAATAAAAGAGTAACAAGTCCAATATCAAACTCAAAGAATGTTAGCCAAACAACATTTATACAACCTCTTACTAGGAACCAAACCTTAAGGTCTCAATGCAGTGCAGTTCCAAGAAAAATACAGAAAATGAAATTGCAAAAGTAACCAACATTCTTACAAATAACTTTATGTAAGTAAAATTCCTAGTACTAGCACAACATAGATAGGTACAGAAAGTCGGCTCCATACAATGGGCGAACACGCACGCACACTGACACGGATCACACGGAAGGATCTTTTAGCACTTGGATGACGTTGACAGGAGGGCGCTGTTTGTAAACATTTATGCAATTGATTTGTTATATGTATTGAAAAAACAAGATGACCGCGTTAGTTCGATTTTTGGCCGCGTGTCTAAAGATCCTTGTACAGTATGTTTATCTCACGAAGCGACGCGTGCTTTACTTGTGGTTACCAAGTGTACAAACACGCTGTAAATGTGTGTAAGCGGAGGAGCTCTCGGTACCGTCCGAGACAAGGGCGAAGGTGCACGCACACATTCACAGCGTGTTTTTACACTTGGTTATCACAAGTAAAGCACGTGTCGCCACGTGAGATAAAAAATACTGTACAGCTATACGCGTCTATGAGTAATGACCTTTTGTGGGTACTATTCTGTGCTACTAGGCAATCATAAATACGTACCAGGTTAAACATGTCATATTGCATTGGATTCCGTTGCGAGAATAGGAACCGCTCCAGTAGTAGGGAATGTGTTATGTAGACTCCGTATGCTAGACGGCTGGGTATCGTGAAGATAGGCCAGGACATGAAGTCTCTTAGTATTTCTGGAATGAAATTAATTAACTTAGATACGATTTTGTCATTCCTAAGAAACGATGGATGGATGCGTGAAAGATGTTATGGCTAGAAAGGGGTGACTACCGAGATGACGACTGATAGAGAAGCATGGAAGAAAAAGACCCCAAATAAATAGGGATAAGGACAGGAGAATGATGATGTTGTAATACCTAAAATGTCAAACTACAAGTCTAATATCCAATGCTGGAATTGGTACTGAGGATTTTTGAAAAGTAAAATTCAGTACCACATCGTAAAACCAAAAAAAAATACATAGGAATACTCTTTTACTTTTAAAGCCGTTAACCTTTCTCTGACGTCAATTAATGATCTGTATCTTAGCCAGAATACCTATTCAAATAGTCAAAAGTAGGTAATTTATTTTTTTGTAGTTTTTGCGTGACACTATTATTTTTATGAATATAGGTCACTCCGTTGTTATTGCAATGTTTTTTCATTTACTCTTTCTTGTAATCTGACATCTAGTTTGAAAGGGTTTTGTGTGATATGCAGTATGAAGCTAACAAAGATAAGTAGTATCACGGACGCACGTTGTGTCATTTGTGTCACTGACATAAAGCTTCAAATTACAACGATTAACATATGAAAGGCAACAACTATGTTAGAAGATTAATTTTGTCTTATAACGGAAGTTATGATATATAAATAAGGCATGAAAGCGAAAAAACAACATTTACATTTTCCAAAGAATATTTAATCACACAGAAAGTAGATTTTGATGAAACAGTAACAGTCATATCTTGGAACTAAGATGAAAATATAATACCAGTATTTTGACGGGGAAAACTAAGGGTCCTCCCGGGAAATTAGAAAAAAGTAGCTATGTTCAACACGCCCCAAGCACAAGTATATTAGTTAAAGGGATTAAAAGGAATTCTAGCAACTCATTTCCTGGTACTTCGCTTTCATATTTGACTGTGTAAAATTACTTATATCCTTCATTCATTAATTATCAAGCTTTATTCAAGGTTTGTTGTTACACATATGAAGTTGTTACGGGTTAAAGGTCCGGTAGTAGAGTATTTGTCGAAAAGTAGAATATTAATTTTATTTAGGTTACTATTTTATTATTGGTATTAATAGCAATAGGTTTGTGTTCGATCGCGAGCTTCCACTATGCTCGATAGATGGCGTTGTACAATTTGGGCGACTCTCTGAATCGCGGTGTTTAGACTTTTCACGAATATCCTATACCGATTTGAATAAAAATAAAATTTGTACTCGCTTGCAAAGAATTGTTTTATTTAAACAAAGTCCTCGGGAAGTTTTCGAGTGCCGAACAGTTTGCAACCCCTTAGAATAGAGCTATCACCAGATTATGAGCTTATTTAATTCAATACAAGCCAGAAATACAAAACATTTACAAACTCCCAATTATGTAAAATCGTTAAGCAGTACTTATTTGTTCTGCACAGAAAAAGTGCGGAAAATTATACATAAGCTTAGCCACTGCACCAATCGATTAAAAGCGTATATTCAATAATATTTCTCATATTGAAATTGTTAGCGGTATACAAGAACGCTTATTGGTATGCAGCTTATTAACAGAATTCATATTCAAATACGAATCACGGAAATATGTATTAAACTTATTTAAATTTCCCGTGTAAATGTCTGAATGTACTCATATGTTTTCTTTTATACGTGGTTTCAAAGGCTCGAAATACCTTTCATACCCCAAACTATATTCATGTAAACGCAATTAAAAATAATTAAACAGTGTTTGTTCTAAAGATTAATCAATGGTGGAGCGTCCATCATTATTTATTTTATTTCCATTGCTTACTTGTGTTCGGTTTTCCTCTGAAAAGCAATTATAGTTTTTTTTTTCGTTTTTATGTATTTCTCTCTAAATTGCACAAGGTTTTGTAGTCCAATTTCCGTCAGAAGTTTACTTAGCTTGGGTATTATAATTATTCAAGCGAATAGCTATCCATTCTTAACTTAGCTAATATTAACTGTTCCAACATAGTTTCCTGGCTGAATTCCCTACTCGGAAAGCAAATAACTATATTATTAAGAACGAGGGAATTTGGGCGTGCATTTTCTGACTTTGCGATTAGCAAAGCAGTTTTTATCAAAAACAAGAATCTGGTGAATCCACAGAATAAAAAACCAGTTTCTGAAATATTAGGTTGCGGGTTAAAAACTTGGAAAATGAAAATGTAGCTTAAGAATTTCTCGATAATTTTATGTCCACCTTGGACACCATCGACTTAAAATGTAAAAAAAACACCGTAAAAAAGCCTTAACTGATTATCTGATATCGTTATAATGCAGTGAGCAAGTTCGTTTCTTTGCGTGAAAAGAGGCCTTTGATGAGCCGACAGGTATGTTTTTATGAAACATAAATGAAAAATCTACTTACGGACGTTCCCATACTCAGTAATGCCAATACAAACGCAGGTCGCCAAGGCCCATAAGTTTCTGTTGAGGGCCGCATACACCGCTGCATTCCAAGCGTTGTATTCCCCAAGGCACCATGCTGGGGCCGCTGTTAACACTTGAAGACCTAGCACGAAGGCTGCTGCGAGGCCTAGGTAGGAACACTCCTGGAATGTGATCAAAATGATAGATTAGGAACTAGATATTTTATGTAATTATTAAAATACTAATTACGAAATATATTGTTGGTTCTTTACATTATGTTTAAAATGCAACGAGACTAGATAAAAATGTGCTTATAACATATGCTTAGAAAACACAACAGTTACTATCCTGGGATTGTAACTGGAATAAGAAAAATATATTATGTCAATAGCGAGCTACCGACATAATATTTATTTGTAATCGCAGTTCTAAGCTTTACAAACGTCTCTTCTTAGTTTCCCAGAATACATCACTTGCATTCTACATCAGTCCATTCCTCAAAGAAGTCGTCTTTTATTTTGTAATTATAGTCATTACTAGCAAAGACGGAAATGGCCGTACGTAAGGACTGGCTGGCATTAGGAGAAGACAGAATTATGTGGAAAAGGTAGAGGAAGGCCTTAGCCCTGCAGTGGGATGATACATGCTAGATGTTATAGTCTATTCCAAAAGAATCTGATGTAAGTATAAACCAGTTAGATTAGGTTAGTAACTAACAAAACTGCTCACCTTAGAAATAACTCCTCTGTACTTAACAGGCTTGTACACTGTGATGATATATCCCATGGCCATGCCGAGGAAGTAGGACCCAGCTCTGTGATGGCTCTTCATGTAGGTGTCTAGGTAAACCTGGTTGTCTCTGACGTGTATCAGCTTCCTGAAATGTATGATGTTTGAGAGGTCAATAATGATGATACGTTTTATAAGGAAGAAGATGATTTAGAAGGTAGTCGCTTAAGAGACATAAACAGTGGAAAAATTAAGCTTTTAGATGTTAATTTCAAGTAATTTTTGACAAGGAAACTGCGATAAACTCACATTCTGAACTTTAAATTAATCAAGAAAAGCTTGGGTCATGTCATAAAGTATTTTTTAAGTCACAGGAAAACTAGGACAGGATTAAACTAGTATTTTCATACCCGGTAAAAAAAAAATTTATACATTTCCCAAAAGCACACATGAAATACAGGTTCCAAGAAATCCTGTCATATAGATTTCAATGAAAACCTCATTCAAATTAATACACTTCTGGACACATCTATTGGCCCACCTTAGAGTTTAGGTTTCGATGGCCCCTACCGAAATATGATTGCTAGATTGAACAAAAACTGTTGATGCAGTTTTAAACCTGATACATTTTACCATCTTTTTCGATCGTATTGTTTTAAATTTGAATTCAGAATACCATACGACATGGAGCTACGCCTAACAAGTCGGATATGCGCCTTGTTAAAGGCAATTGATTTTTGAATAAAAAACATGTTTTATCAAATAAAGGTTTAATTTAATAACGCGTGTTGCCTCCATGGGCATCTACCACAGCTCTCATACGATTAGGCATAGAGTTTATCAACCGCTCTATGAAATTTTGAGGGATCATCTCCCATTCCTCTTCTATGGCAGTTTTCAACTCCTGCATCGTCTGGGCAACTGGCTGACGAGCCCTAACACGTCTTTTTAGCTCGTCCCACATGTGCTCAATGGGGTTCATGTCTGGGCTTCTGGCTGGCCAGTCCATAATTGTGATGTTCACATCCCGAAGATATTCCCTGACGATGCCGGCCGCATGGGCTCTTGCATTATCATGCATAAAAAGGAAATTTGGGCCCACATAGTCCGCGTATGGTATCACGTGAGGTTCTAAGCACTCACGAATGTACCTTTCAGCATTTAATGTTGGCAGCCGTGGTCCTGTAACAACCTCAAGTTGAGTTTTGCCGCTCGCGGATATACCACCCCAGACAGTCCATGAGCCACCGCCATAAGCAAGCCTCTCTTCAAAGCAGCATTGTGCGAAACGCTCTCCCTTACGTCGGTAGACCTTCTTCCTTCCATCATTGCCATGTAACACAATTTTAGACTCATCAGAAAAGAGTACACGGCTCCAATCTTGCTGTGTCCAATTTAAATGACTGCGTGCGAAATGAAGGCGCGCTGTTCGGTGGGCTCGCGTTAGTTTGGGCCCATTAGCTGTCTTGTGTGGTACCATATCGCGTTCTTTTAACCTTCTCCGAACAGTTCGAGCGCTCACAGATACTTCGTGGAAGTCGCGAAGTTGGTTTTGTATCTCAATGGAGGTAAGGTGACGATTTCTCAAGCTGGTCGTCACGATGAATCGATCCTGCCTTTCAGTTGTGACCCGAGATCGTGGTCTTCCTTGGCGACGAACAAAGCCGCCAGTCTCTAGGTACCTCCGATAAACATTTCGGACCGCAGATCGACTTAAATTAAGTTGCGCACTCACGTTTCTTTGGCTGTGTCCGGCCTGAATAAGTGCCACAGCTTGGGCGGCGACTTCAGGTGAAGTATCCATAGATTATTGATAGAACCTCACCTTAATGTTAAGAATAAGTAATGTTTGTTGCAAAACCAAAGATATCAATCACTTTTTCAAGAATTAAATCCAAGTAAACCAATAAAACCAAGTGTTCTTAGTATTCGATTGTTTGATATCAACAAACAGGCTCCAAATTGTCTTTTGTTTCTTTAAATTCTGTGTTCGAAATTCAAAAAAAGACTATTGAATGAAATTGTGAATGTGCCAGGTTCAAAACTGCATAAAAACTTTTTGCTCGACCTAATATAAAATTTTAGCTAGGACCAAACGAAACTGAAAATACAAGGTGGGCCAATAGATGTGTCCAGAAGTGTATAATTTCGAGTTTTCTTTAAAACAAAACTTCACGTAAAACCGTCAATCAATGGAAATTGGATTTTTATAAGCTTCAACGCTACGGGGGTCGTTATTGACTTTTCTATAGCATTTAATTGAGGCCTCGAAGTGATTTGTTGCAAGTCAGAAAACAATTGAAATGGCTTTTTTTTTCTTTTGCCAACAAAAGTTGTTGTGAAATCCATATTTTGTATGAATGCTTTGCATCATCTGTTAACATGATTATTCCAATTCCATGATTTTTTAGCACAAAACAGTCGGGAAATGGTAAGCTGTCATAAGAATAGACAATAACCCAACATTAGGGAGCGAACTGGGTAGCGAGAGGTCGCCTATTCGATTGTGGGTATCGAAACCACGCGACTTCTAGCTGTATAATTGCACTTTATTGACGGGAACCTACTTGTATACACAAGAGTGTTTAGCTTAGTTTGTTAGTAGTAGGTAAACAGAAATACTTGTGATAATAAATAATAATAATAATAAATATCTTGGGACAACTCACACACTGCCATCTGATCCCTAGTTAAGCAGAGCTTGTGTTATGGTAACCAGACAACTGATATACATACTTATATAATTTATAAATACATACATATTATAGATAAATTACACCCAGACACAGAACAAACAATATGCTCATCACACGAAGTTTGTCCTGGGTGGGAATCGAACCCACGACCTCCGGCTTTGCAGTCAGGGTCACTAATAATAATAGGAGTAAGCAATTATTTACCGTTAATATGTGCAAAAACTGATCGCAATTAAAATGTAAATAAAGCAGTTTCCTAAATTTAACCTTGACAATCACAATAATCCGTTCCATGCAAATAAACCAAAATCAAACAATCAATTAAAGATAAAACCTACTCAATATCGTAAAGCAGGATACCATTCAATCCTTTCGTGTAAGTGGTAATACCAGTAATCACCACTGAAAAGATGACAGCGATGGTGGTGACAATTTTGCCAATACGTCTGTTCCATTGCCACAAACAAAACAGAGCAGTGCCCATAACCGCTAAGTGGTAGTCTGCTGGGATATACCAAGATACTTGTTGACACTGAAATCAAATTACACAAAGGATTGATTAACTTTATAAAAGAGTTATATGAAGGGGTTTTGATGGATATTTGTTTGGATATCTGTTGATAATGATGACTCTAAAAATAACATAAGTATAATATATAAGTCCCGTTTGCTTCTATATTTGTACGTATAGTCAAAGAATAGTTCAGACTATGATAAGGCAAAAAGTACAACTTAAAAAAAAGTTTGTAATGATGTGCATGCAACTTAGGACCAATTTGTTTTCAAAGAGTAATTATTACGATTATTGTGTACGTAGAAATAGGCATAATTAAGGCAAAGAAAAGACAATGGAAATAAACTAGATTGTTAAAACCGATCAACTGAATGCCAATAAAGTTGTTAATTTCAAAACAGACTCCAACAAGACAAATGCTACTCACAATATTATCACTATCCACGTAGTTACCAAGCATCAGCAGACCGAGCAGCCAGGTTTTGGAGCACGCCTGCTGTTCCCTGCCCATGATGCGTTTCCACAGTGGGCCATCACCGACATATTCGGATACTGCTATTGTGTAGAATATTAAAACTGCGAAGGATCCTATTAATCTGGAGAGCGTACGTATAATCATTAGTATTTAAATGCAGTAAATGACAAATTGTAACAAATATTTACTCACTGCATCAACGACCCACCTACAAATATATGAAACCACCGAAAAGATTAATATGATATAGCTGAAATGACCTGTAAGAATCAGCCTTATCATCGATATTTTGTCATTGGTTGCACAAAATGACAATCATACAGGTTTTTGTATATTCGGTAGATAGACAGGCAACATCTTGTAAGCTGATGCAGTAATAATTAGATAATAATAAATTACTACACATTTCTTCACTAGAACTTGCATTGTAGCAGTATTTTCTTTTTATCATGAGGCACCTGTAAAAGATGCCAAACATCATAAACACAAAGCCTTACCTCACATAACGCTGTAGCAATGTGATGACGGGATTCCTCTTCATCTCCATCAACCCCTTCATGAGGAGTAGTCCTGATATCACAAAGAAGTTCTCCACTGCTGGAAGATCTAAGTGCTGGAATGTGTTACCTAGTGTGTTGTTCTTCACGCTTATGAGCTGAAAGAATGAAAAAGAGTTGATTTAATGATGTATGGTTTGAACTAAAGAGTTGGTTTTGATGTCCGCATCGGCTACTGATGTCCAAAAACCTTTTTTACTTTTGAAGAACTGCTGTTAGAACATACTCTTAGGTACGTAAGCAATCACTTTTTAATAGTAGGTATTCATATGAGATAATATGGATCGGTGATATTATTTTACTTGCAAACACTTCATATAAAACCAAGAAGCGTACAAAAAATTCCCAGTAACAAAACAATATTCCCAGAAAAAGACGAAAAAAAATTTGAACTTATTTGTTTGAAGGAGAATACAGGACCCTTTTTTTGGATGGGAAATCATCAAATGACTTCTCCCGCTCTGGGCGGAGTGGGAGAGCGTGTCAGACTTTAACTGACTAAAACCCACCCGTGTTCCTTCTGTTGCCTGTGCTGGGGCCACGGTAACTCTATCGAACATCCCGCGACCCTAGCTGGCATTGGCCGTAGCGGACCCCGTGAGTAGTGCTGACATCTGTTTGAGGCGCACGTGGAACACAACGCGCCGTCGACTCGGGCTTGGTCCTTACCGGACGGCGAGCTACCCATTGCTCGCCGTCCGCAAGCCCGCGTCTACAGTGGCCGGGAATCGGCTGCCAATTCTCGACGCCCAGGGCGTCTCCTGCGGTGACTAGAGGCGTGAGTTATCACGCTTCTCTTTCTTTACTATGCAGTCCGACAGTGACCGCGTTTTAGGTCCTACAGTCTCCTTCAGTATAATTAATACTTACTTGATCATAATCATGTCCATTACTAATAGAACCAGCGACAATAAATACAAAAACGTGGACGCAAGTTGTAAAGCTTAAGACCACGGTCTTCGTGAAACTCAGTATCGGTATCTCATCATCCGAGATCTTGACGAAAGAAGACCAATTTCTTTTGAGGCTGAAGGAGTATGCTATTCTTCGTACTGAAAAGGATGAACATGAGATTATATTAACATCACGTTTCGAATAGACATACATGTACAGTACATTTCGCTAGATACAATTAGTCGCATGGGGGACGAGCTTAAATATTTAAAAACACCGAGCTTCTTCTGAAAATATTCGAACGAAAAAACCCAATAGAGAATCTTGCGTGATTCGGGGATCGTACCCAGAACTCATCTTTGTAACCACTACTCCACCGAGGCAAGGCTAATTTTGTAAACAATCTTAATGAGCATAAAAATAATATATTATGAAAATACTCGTTTGATCAATTATTTTCTGAGCTCTCACTTGTTCTGACAGACTTACGTAGTTCAGATTCAAGTGTAGCGTTGTTGAGAACAAGCTTTTAATATTACTTCAAAGCCTTCTTAAAAACTTGTTAGTATTTGTTTTTCTTATATTATTTTCTCAGGATAACATTGTCTATATTAAAATTGCACGAGGACAAAGAAAATTGTGGGCTTAGGTGTGAGATGTTGGTCTAATCTTACAGAGCACGGAGACTGGTAGAGACGGTATAATTGTCAATACTTTTCAAACAAACCAAGCGCGTCAGTGACCGTCACCTCATACAAACTGGCGGATCATGACAATTCTAACTTTGCTCCGTGACAGCTAGCTTGCGCTCAGTTGCGCCAAAGTCGGACACGAATAAAATATTATAATTCATAAAGGCGACTCTAGTCGCTGCGTGTTTAACCTCCAGTGTAGTTAATGCATTTTTTGTTATTTTCTCAACTATGCTTTGTGAGTATATCTTTTGGATTTTCACATGTGCTTTTAAAAGTCTATAAATACTGTTATGGTTTTAACTATTCCACATAAAGTAAATAAGGACAATTGTTACCATCTATTCTGAAGATCTTAAAAAGCACTATAATTATCATACCTAATATTAAAGTGGTCCAATGGCAGTAAATATTATTATTATTTTATCTCTTCCATAATCGTGCGTCATAAGTCATACATTCATTATGTTAAATATTTAAGTAAATAATAATGTTTTCTTAGGATAACTTACGTCTCGAATCTGTGTTGTCATATTGTAGGTATATTGTAGATGTTATTGCTGCTACAACTAATCCAACCATGGTAGTTCTGAAAATTGGTAATTATAATCTTAGATAAAGTCAAATAAGTGTCATAAAATGAGGCAAAAGACGGAAACTGGTAAGTGTACCTACAGTAAGGGAAATTAATTGCTTTCCAAATGACTCAACACTTAACTGTCCATCTTTAATGGCCGTATGACAGGGCTCAAACACGGCAAATCTACCGAGTAGCTACGTAGTATGTCAGTTTGATAATCGATTAATTTTCTTGACTGTACAAGCATAAATGAGTGTTTCGGACAACATTTGTATTACTACGTACATATTATCGCGGACATTAGCATTTTTCCGCGTGCGATAAATAATAATTATCATTAGGTCAACGTCCGTCGGTTCTGGCTGTAATATACTACTGTAGAGGCCTTAGTCGAGCCTGCCTTCCGCATGAATCCTCTGTGGATTGTGACATTGGCTGATAAGACAAACACTGGTTTTATTTGGAATTTAGAATAGATATAAATTATGACGTATAGTCATATTGTTTTATGTCGAGTCAGTGAAGTACTAGCCCTGCTCATATAATGTATTATTGCTTTCATATAAGCAAATAAATAACAAGAAAAGTGTTGCCGAGTTCATATTTCTACGTAGATTCCCCAACACACCTCGAAGTCGAGACCCTACAGACAATCTACGTGGTGACCTACCTGTGTATCGTGGCTGGTCACCACACTACTTTTAAACTGGAAGAAACTTCCAAATTAAACAGTGTCAACAAATAATTAAGTGGACATAATGTCGGCGGCCATACTTTTCTTTGAACCGTGTTCAATCTTTTCACAGTTACCTCTGATTTTGCATCACCGCTGCACAATCAAAATCACAGTTATCCTTATTTTCGTTACAATAAGGTTCCTGTTAGGTTGCTACCACTGACAAATCTGTCAGACTCATAGTGATCCATATTTTCGTTAATATAAGTTTGGTTTGCTCCTGTCAGTGCTATCGATGACAACTGGCGTCAGAAAAAAATACGGATTTTTCTTTTACCTGTAGGGAGCGTTTCAAAAAGATCACATCTACATTTTCATAGCAACCATTCTGACGCAGCATACGGCAAGATGATGTATGCGAAAACTACACCGAATAAATTAAATTGCTTACTCACATGAACACATAGAACTTAAAGCTATATTCAGTCTTCACTCCAGCCTTTTGACAGTAATCCACAGTGATGTCAGGGTCCAGCGGAGTGATAGGGTTCACCAAGTATATAGTCTTCAGGATCTTGGAAATTGATTCATGATTGCACACTGCAGGTAAGCAGGTACCCCAGGATATTGTGTCAGCCTTTCTGCCTTCTTTGGATTTTACCTGTGGAAGCAAAATGTTTCAGGGGGAAGACCTGAGGTAGCCCGCGAAATTCAAATTTTCGTACGAATTTTGCAATTATCAGTTCAGTGTCTGGGTGTATGTTGATTAAAGTATGATTTGCGACCGTAACAAATATGTATTTACAGAATTATAGTATTAGAATTAGTAATACAATTCCTTAAGATAGTATAATCCTGAAATGTTAAGATTTCATGAAATAGTCATTCAATAGACTTACTTGGTCTTAGAGAGTTATATTGATGACTTTAATGATTATAATTCTGTAAACTCATATTCGTTACGGTCGCGAATCATATTTCAATGAACATACAACCTAATACTGATCTGCAAATTGCAAAAAACGTAGGATAATTTGAATTTCGCGGGCTATCCTGGCGCTTTCGCCTTAAGGAATTTCAAACTATTCGTATTACTTACAACACAAACATGATAACGACAAAACACACACACACACACAAGATATAATGTCTATATATGGGACTTTAACATAACTGGCGATTAATGTGGGTGTATTTCCCGAAGGCTTAGGCAGAGGTGTACCTATAACTTCAGGTACAGGTGTGATCTCATAATGTTACAATGTTTCATAATTTTTCGTGAACGGGCGCCGTCAGTAGGGACTGGTCATCTCTTAGCTGCCACGGCTTATTTTAATTTCATTTTTAATTGTTTTTGTTTTTTATCTTTTAATTACAGACGCTTTTAAGGTTTTCATTGTTGTCACATGTATAATTTCAACAAGAATGATGTAGCCAATATTTTGTAACCATATTTCGATTTAAAGGAGTTTCTGGCCCGTTCTTCTCCATAGGAACCTACTACGCTTTGGAATGGACAACTAGCATCATCTTTCTCACTGACCAACCTATAGACAATTCAAAAGTGCTTGTAATTGGTATATTTGAAATAAATGCTCTGAGTTTGAGTTATGTGTGTCGTATTACTTCGTAGTTATTCATGTACATCAGATTTCATAATTATCATTCGTTAACAAAACATGGTCCTGTAAATTCGTGGGTCTGATAAAGTATTAAGGATAATGTCAGGTTCTTGCACGCTTTGGGTTACTAAACAATATGCATCATACATAAGATAAATAACCTTATTAAAGCTCCTGCAAACAGGCGCGTTACGCAACGCGACACAAAGCCACCGGTCTGGTACTGGGATACTTACTTCAATAAGGACATCAATTTTTGGATGGACACGGCTGACGAAGATCTACAAGAAACCTAAAACGGATAGCAGCGAGACCTCAGACGAAGACTTTGGTGGAAACAGCAACACGCAATACAGCTTAGCAGTAACCCCGCCAAAAGACTCACCGGTGAAGCCGGACTTGAAACAACTTGGCGGCGACGTCGTTAAAAGATGTCCATCCATAGATAAATATTACCCATCTCTCCAATATTCCAATGTTTACTCTAGGGTGCATACTCGGTAGACTCTAATAATCCTTCCATATCCTAAGGGCACGTCTTCCCTACCATTACCACGCCCCCCGGTCTACTCCTTGATATGCAATGGCCTATGTAGCCCCATGAAGCATGAGGCTACAGGGGCTAGTGTGAATCTTTGGGTTCATTCGAGTAATCGAGTCTGGTTAAACTACGCTGGGGTCGGTGCATTTCATTCAATTAGGGTTCTTTTAGAGTGACTGCACTAGATGATTAGTTTAATGGTACTGTGGTCATCAGAACCCTTCTCTGCTAGATCTCTCATATGTATATAGGTATAGACCTCTTTTCATTTTTACTACTATCCACGGCTTTAAGACTCCTGCAAACAAGCGCGAAACGCGACGCGACATAAAGGCACCGCGTGTCGCGGGATAAACGGTGCATTTGCGTCGCGTGCGATTCGCGTCGCGTGTCGCGCCTGTTTTCAGGAGCCTTTACGCTTCCTTCGTCTTCCTTTTCTTTATTATCAAGCAATAAGTAACAGCACGCTACTCACATTTAAAAACTCTTCTGTTCTTCCAAACACATCAACACTGCCATATTCCTTCTCTTCTTTATCCGTTAGTTTTACATCAGATAGGCAATATTGTGTGGCAAGCTTGGGGTCAGCAAAATTAGAAGGTGCTTTCAAACATTGGTCATAGTTACCCAAACTGTATTTTGAACCGTAGAAACTGCCAACTGGATGGTGCATCGAATTCCATACTGAAAGAGTACGTGGTTATAAAGGTTAGATATTTTACCTATTTATTTATATCATATAAATAAATAGATAAATAAGTTACATAATATTTTTATAAATAAATTATATATGAAATCTATAAGTAGTTTATTTCATCACCACTGTTCTCAAACGGGGATCAATTCATCGTGAGGGAACCAGCATATCCTAGAACCACCAGCCGGGGTTGCGGGATGTTCGAAATAGTTACCGTGGCCCCGGCACAGGCAACAGAAGGAACAAGGGTGGGTTTTAGTCAGTAAAAGTCTGACACGCCCTCCCGCTCCGCCCAGAGCGGGAGAAGTCATTTGATGATTTCCCATCCACAAAAAAAAAAAATATCCTAGAACCAAAACTTTGAACACATTAGTTAGGTAAGGTTAGCATCGCGCGCGAGCCGAGCTGAGCGAGCGTTACTTCCAAGTAGCTCGCAGCTCGGTAGGCTGTTTAGTATCAGCGCAATTTGCGTTACGTCGCAAGCAGTTCACAATTTGTCGGTTTCTCATGGATAGATGAGACTAGAAAAATAATGCGTTAAATTGTAAATGGTTTTTTGCAGGTCACAATTTTTCGGCAGTTTATGATCTAACGGAAATAATACCCATAGATTATAAACTAACGAAGTTCATATTTATACGGTGACATATTTGAACGAGAGAAGAATTTAATACTTACTCCAAACGGCCCAAACAGTGTAATTCTTTACATTGTTCAATATTAACAGTGTCTGGTCTATGCAAGGTCTCTCATATTCGCTCCATTCTAGATCTTTTAGCCCTTCTAAGACTATGTCTACTTCGGTTGTTCTGTTGTTTACAATATTTTCAGCGGAGGATATACCTGAAACTTCAACATTACATAATATACCACATTTATGATCTGGTTTTGAGATGAGTTTAAATAAATGCCACAATAAAAATGTGTTTTAAATAATAATTACCTATTAAATTAATATTATTTATTATATAATCACGCCATTTACAATAAGTTTTGAACGTCCTTCCCAATTAACTCTAGAAAGATAATCTGCGTAAAATTGACGCATGCATTAACGAAATATTGTTCTAATCTTTCTAACTATTGCGAATGACGCGCAGAGCGTTCAGGACATCTCAGTGGTGACCTGGAGCTCCTCCAAGGCGTGTTTATTACAGAGATAAGGCTCACCAATTTTGAAATATTACGACCGAGTGGGATAAAATGACGCATATGAGTGTGACTTTGGATTCTGGACTTCCCTTACTTTTATGTTTGTCGTGTTGTTTTATTGTAGTTATGTTTATACGTTCAATCACAAAACTATTAGCCACTATGGGTCGTCAAAATTTATATGATGACCATAATTTTCCGCTCTTGTAGAGAGTGATGACGAATTTTTTGGCGAGGACACTGAAAGTGGGAAACATAGAATCGAATAGTGCAAATTTTTATGGAACGTTATTTACAGAAAAGCCTGTATCTGAATTACGTACTTTATGTACTTATTGCTCTTCCAAAATAAGAACAAGGTGTACAAATGCAACATGCAGGATGGGAAAAAAGAGAGCAGAATACTGGCCTCTGCCAAAGTGGTTCCAGATGCATTTGAAATAAAATAACCGTTTACATTATAATAAATAATATCTCAATTGCTTAAAGTATGTGTTTTAATGACTGATGAATGGTTGAAGTACTTAATTTGTGATAACTAAAAAAACTTATTCAAAATTAATTGATTCTTAAGAAGTTTATAGTTTTAATTCGTGTTTTTGTTATAAAAAAAAATATACATTACTTTGTGACTATAACTTGATGTTTGATTTTCATAACAAAAAAATATAATCCCCATATTAATTTTCCGTTTAAAATGAAATTATGCGTAATTTTTACGCATGCGTAATTTTTACGCATAATTATCTTTAACGTACGTGTAAATATGATTATCATTCTAGAGTTAAAAGTGGGAATATTTATTCGAATGTCATTGAAATAGTTATTAGGACAGAGGTTGCTTTACAAATTAAATACGGATAATTTTTTATCGCGCTCTCTCTCGGCTTCGGGCCAAGCGATGAGACGTCCGTTAACCGTATAGTTCGGGAGCGCCCCCAATTAGACCCGAACACACGAACCTCCGTCGGCTCGTGAGCGTATCCCATTGGACCCCAGAATGAGGACATACGACACACTAAATTGTTTATGAAAATAATTATTTATTATGCTACTCATCAAATCTTTTGAATGTGCGTTAATTCAGAGAGTTGGATAAAAAACTCATATCTTAACGCCATTACATCTTTCATATTTAGCGCGAAGTTTATTAATTTACCTTTACAAAATCCAAGTCTGTAAATGCGATAATCGACAGTGAATAATACATAATTTAATTATTTGACGAATTCATCCATTGTTCAAGTAAAATGGTAATGAAGTTTTTTGATATCCAAAGTAGAAGTTTCGCACCAATCGTGCATGTTGTAGCGAAAAAAAAAATAAAAAGACGGAAAATTCACTTTTCTGCTACGACACGTTTAATTTTGTTTTTAAAATAAAAATAGAAAATAACATTAAAAGGTAAAAAAATGAATATTATTGTATCAAAAAGTTGCAGGTTGACTTGTGTGAAGGGAATAAAATAGAGAACTTTGGTCCGATAGGTACGCGAATAACGAACTAGAAAATAAACGTACTATCTAGTCGATTGCAATCACTAATAAGTAACGCTACCAAAACATATCGTTATGAAAAAAAAATCAGAGAACCAAGGTATCTCGCATTTTACATATTTGAAAATAAAATTAAGTAGTTAATGAATTAAAAAAATCTGCAGAGGATTACTATCTACACTATTAAATTAGAACATAAAATATCATAAAAAAACCCGTGGCATAAGTAATTGCGTCCGGCGAGGTGACGTAGACTGTAGGTTGTCGCAGTTCTTTGTTCAGGAACTGGCGTTGTTTGCGAGACCTTCAGCGGTCAAAATGCGGTCCAACTCTCGACGTTGGCCAAGGACGTCCAGCGTAATTTTAGGCCAAAACCTGGAGGCCGAAAGGCGGCCTGTTCAAAGCTGTTCAATCCTAAGGCAAAATGAATTAGGGTTAGACCAGCGTGATCAGACTGAACTTCCGATTGAGGAAAACTGTTAAAAGATACGTACCAGAAAAAATAAAGATGAATGGTTAGACTCGTACTTATATACCATTCTCAATATAGTTTTGCCATAAGGTATTAATAGGATGGCAGGGATAGTGTGGTTCACTTGAAAAAAACTCGTTAATTTCCCACAAACTGGGTCCGTATCAATTGATTCAACTTTTGCAACTAAGAAAAAAATGGGGACCCATCTGTCAGAAGAAAAATAATTCGAATCACGAAATAAAAAGATAAAAATCGACCAGGCTCAAATACAAACGGAAAAAGGTTGATTATAAAGAACCAAAAAGTTTTGACATGCAGAGTTATGCTGCAATGTGTACATTTTACTTTTCACAAATATCACACACTTGTAGATACGATTTATAACGTGACAAATATTATTCAAAATATTATTGACAACAAGAAAATGCCCATACTTAACGTAATATACAAACATAGGTTCAATAACACGTAATATTCATTACATAATCAATACTCAATTTGTGTTCAAAATCGTCCACTTTTTTCTTCTAAGTTGTAATGAGTTGCGAAAGCGATTATGCCAAACGATTTATTTTAAATTATCGATAGATTCGAGTAATTAATATGACGAATGACAGAAATCGATACTTGGAAATTGAAATAAAATTGTACTAAGCATTAAATAAAATAAGCATTGTTTATTATGATGAAATATACGTTTCTAATGTGATTTTAATAGTTTTTCGGACATTATATTGTTCAAACCGAGTCAACAGACAGGACCTATGACCCTAAGTTGTAGCTACCTCATTTACCTATTGAATTTGTTTTTATTCTTGAATTTATTTAACCCGGCGAGTATGAGGTCAAGAAACACGCCTTGGAGTAGCTCCAGGTCACCACTGAGATGTCCTGAACGCACTGCGCGTCATTCGCAATAGTTAGAAAGATTAGAACAATATTTCGTTAATGCATGCGTCAATTTTACACAGATTATCTTTCTAGGGTTAATTGCGAAGGTCGTTCAAAACTTATTGTAAATGGCGTGATTATATAATAAATAATATTAATTTAATAGGTAATTATTATTTAAAACACATTTTTATTGTGGCATTTATTTAAACTCATCTCAAAAACAGATCATAATACTTAGTGAGCAGAGTTTATTAGATAACACAAATAATTATCTATTAAATTAATATTATTTATTATGTCGCCAATTGATTACATTTTTCAAAAAAGCACTTTTTCATTTAACATTCTTAAAAGCATGGTTCAGTGTAAGCGAAAGAGGTGACAAAATGCGACAGCCTTCTTAAACAAATTGCATACGTAAACATTTAACCGCATTCATTACGTACGACATCGGAGCCCTTTACTGTGCGTGATCCGACATGCACTTGCCGTATCGATATGTTATATTTGGTAATGTCCTGAACAAAGAATACATACGTCCCATCACTACGAACTGTAAGCAAGTGCCATTCGGGGACTGAAAATAACATTAATAAACTATTCCACCGAACCGCACTTTACTAAATTTTGTTTCATTGCTGTTAGTGGAAGTGCTCAGGTGCTATTCGGACAAGTGCTGTTGAAATCGGTGCTATGAGTGGAATACCTCGTTATTCCTTCTGTTATATATTAACGACCTGCCAAATGTTACTATGTCTCTTGTCTCATCATAAACATAAACTCACGCCGAGTTTATGTTTATGATGCGCAGAGGTGTTTCCCTAGTACAAAGACATTTTACCTATTAAATTGGTCACATTGATCCCACGTATTAAGGGAGAAACTTATAGTATGAATACTGGTAAAAATCTAAACTCCAGCATACTACCTATAATTACTTAATAAGAAAATCAAATTATACTAAGCCCAACCCGGGTATTGAACCCCAGGACCCACAGCATTCGCGCTGACGACGCTACATCATACGAGATAGTCTGTTAATTAAACCTATTGTCAAACCTTGGCTGGGGAAGTACAACAACCCACTTTACCTGTACCAACCACAAAGCAACGCTGTTTTGCGGTAAAACATAGCAATGCTGTATTCCGGTTGAAAACGTGTGGGTTGTATAATTACCACCACAAGTGCGCATGCGTCATATTATTAACTTTATCACCATGATCATGACAACGAACGGGAAAACCCTGATACACGTGGTGATAGGTCAGAGTCAACACTACAAAGTGGAGTGTTTGCCAAGCGAACACATTAAAAAAATAACTCTTAGTTCTGTTGGTTATTATTTGGATCAGATCTTGCTATCCATCTTGTATCCAGAGTGTTTGTCGAGCTTCTCCACCTCCATAGGTTCTACCACGCTTTAGAATGGGCATTTAGCTTAATATTTCTGACCGACCGACTTCTTGACAATTCAAAAGTGCCTGTACTTGGTCTATTTTAAACTAGCTGTGCCCCGCGACTTCGTTCGCGTGGAAGTGGTAAGATACACGGTATACTAAAATGCCACTGTTGGAGCCAATGGTTGTAGGCACCGTCCTTCATCACTTTGTTAAAGTTGGTTTAGTTATGGAATACACAGAGAGAACCACGAGTTGAGTTTAAAGTTATATTAAAACGTAGAAGATTGACAAGTTGAAGTGGTAGCGGTTCTTTCTTTTGACAAGTGGTTAGTTCCTCAGTTATTGTCTGACTCGATGTGCATTGCTTAAAACGTCATAAGTATAGCAAAATATTTGTGACGCACGACATTAAGTAAGATGCTGCGTTCGCAAAGTAAATGTACGGTTGATGCGACCGTACAGCCACATTTTAATAAAATACCCCCCTTCCCCGACCCGCTGTTAATTTCATGGGTTTTATTTTTATTGCGCGGAACTCTAATTCTTTTCCTAAAATAAAAATAACGTAAGTTACTCCTTATACATAAGCTGTCTGCCAGTGAAAGTCCCGTCAAAATCGGTCCAGCCGTTTCGGAGATTAGTCGGAACAAACAGACATACAAACATTATATGTATAAATTGTTTTTTGTTATAAGTGCCGCTTCAGAGTGCCGTTATTTTGACATTACAAACTGACAGTTCCATTTTATTTATTTGTATAGATTTGAGTTTGAATTAGGTAAACAAAGTTTAAATCAAAACATTACTAGTAATAAATATTTAATTCGGGAGACCGCGTCAAAAATTGGCTATGTTTCTGCTTCGTTGATTATAATTATGTAAATACCAGTGGCGAAATCACACGATTCCTACCGGCTTACCTTCGGATGTTCGCAACAGCAACTGTACCGCTATGGGAAGTGGCACAGTCTACTATTGCCAAAAAAGTTAAACGCCTTTGCTTCGGCTTCTCTCTTACAAAAATTGACACCTCGCCGCTGGTAAAGACATATTTGTTACAGTCGTGAATCATATTTTAATAAACATATACCCAGACACTGAGCTGCAAATTGCAAAATCGTGAAAAAAAATTCATTTAGCGGGCTGCCGTAGCGCTTCCTCCTTAAAAAAAACTGTCTATACATCTATACAAATAAATAAAATTGAAGTGTCTGTTTGCAATGTCAAAATAACAACTTTTTACTAAATGCATATGAAAGTATATACGGTACTTATAACAGAAAAGCAATTTTTAACATTTTTGTCTGTCTGTCTGTTTGTTCCGGCTAATCTCCGAAATGGCCAGACCGATTTTGATGGGACTTTCACTGGCAGATAGTTGATGCTACAGGGAGTAACTATAGTCTACTTTTATTTTAGAAAAATAATTAGAGTTCCGCGCAAAAAAAATTAAAACCCATGAAATTGTGAACAAAAAGTCGGATTTAAAAAATATTTTTGCACTTGTTAGCCCAATTCACGAGAATAGATATAGGCTATTTAACATCTCGCTACGACCCTTAGGAGCCGAGCAAAAAGAACAAAATCAGAAAGAACAGTAAGCGAAAACAAAGTAATAGCGCGGGCGGGCGATGCAATGCAGCAGGTCTGTGGGGACGAGGGAGTTTTATTAAAATGTGGCTGTTATTTTGGTATATTGTGTATCGTACGACTTCCACGCGAACGAAGTCGCGGGACACAGCTGGTAAGAAATATGATAGTTTTTTCTACTTCTTTCGTTTGTTGACGTTTGCCCTTAAACGTTAACAACGGAATTGAGCTAAAATAACTAAACCGATTGCCGTAATTACAAAAACAATTAATAAGCCATTGTGTCTCGCGTCGATCTGCGTTTCCGGCAGTCGAGTGGAAGAAATACAAGCAGGCTATAAATAACCCTTATTTTTTATTTCATCTGATGTAACTTGAGGTCAGGGGTTCGTGACTAATAATGGTAATAGCCGCAAGGGTCGATCTTCAGGGTTAAGCAATGCTTGCCGAGGCCCGTCCGTGGATGGGTACGTGGATGGTTAAGCCATTGGCCCCGGCTGCCATTAGTAGATCTTTGACTTTCGTTACATAGAAGCCAGAAAATCTAGAAAGGCCTTTTTTGACAATGAAATGCAAGTGAATTTCTAACTTTGGAAAACATCTAGTGGTAAAGAAACTACTCTTTGATACTTTTTTAGTAAAACGTAGTCCCAACCTTAATCTGTTTCCTGCCCTAGCACACTCGGTTATCAACTACGGACTCAGCAGTTATGGGAGAACTTATCATACATACCTGACAGATATAAGTTACAACTAAGAATATTAAAAGTTATTACTCCAAAACATTTAAACAAGAAATTCAAAAACAGTTGACTGCCTCGTTGGTCTAGTGGTCGCAAGCGCTACTGCTGAGCATGAGGTCCTGGGTTCGATTCCCAGGTCGGGCAAAGTGTTATTGCGTTTTTCTATCTGGAATTTCTCAGTAGCAGTCCAGAGTCTGGATTTGTGCCCGATTTATGGCAATAGGCTCGCCCCCTATTACATGGAACTTAAACATAACTGGCGAAATGTGGGTGTACCTACTATACTATAGGTACACCTCTGCCTAACCCTTCGAGGAAACAAGGCGTGGTGTTATGTCAAAAACAGTGACGATGACCTCTTTAAATATTGTAATGTTATGAATGTGTTCAATAAAATCGAATTTTTACTCTTGCGGAAGTCAATAGACCTGAGCTGCTCACCGAAAAAACAAGTCTAAAGTTAGTTAAGTTTAAAATTAGGTTGCAAGAGCCATTCGATTAATAAACAGCGCCTCACAAAGGCTTGACATTTTTAACTGTACATTGGCGGAATTTGTGAGGGTGGCTCGATTTATTAACTAGTAAATGATAATCATTTAATCACATTACCACACCTGTAATGATAGTGTAAGATTGTATATTTAAATGAATAAATAAATAAAAGATCTGACTTTCTGAGAACGATACCACTTAAAAATAAATACATCCCTCAAAAATTCAATATTCTGTACGGGATGAGGGTTGCAGAATATTTGGTACCTGTTTTTCTTAATAAACTTCTAAGAGACTTGCAAACGTTATACAAAACGAGTTCGTAAAGTTATAAATACAAATCAAAACGTTTCCTTACAAAACATTTCTCCTGATTATTATCATCATCATTATAAAAGTATTATAAACATTTATCATTGCAGTAATTAACATTTTTGTAAATTTAAATGAACGGCTGGCCAGTACACAGATAAACCCGGAGAGGTTTTCGTTGTGTGGCTAAAACCAAATTGTAAAAAAAGGCTTAGTGTTTTAGAAATAAAATATATACAAGATGTAACATAAATAACGCATAACCTCTTAAGGGGTCATTATGAACAACTTTTACTATGGAACCTAACCTGAAATCGCGAAAAAAATCAGCTGTTCCCTACATTTTGATGAGTTATGCAATCATAAATGCAGGGAGCCGCTGATTTTTTTTGCGATTTCTGGTTTAGTCCCATAGTAAAAGTTGTTCATAATGACCCCTTAAGAGGTTGTGCGTTAATTATGTTACATCGTGTATATTATATTTAAAAAAAAACATATTTTTATTTTTTTTTTCCTTTGACCTTGTTTTATTTTCTGACTACATTTTTAAATAAACATTTTTTTTTAAACATATAGACAGGTAGATACTTACAGAAAAAACTGGCCAAAACTATCTGAATGCAAACACATGTCACCTTCATTTTAGCACTTTTTTTAAATAACACAACGTCTCTGCTGCACCTTTGCTTTGGAAGTAAAATATGTGTAACGTACGCAATGGTATATAAACAGCCGGGTTCGAGTACCTACTGTTTCCTTAAAGAACTTGTATTTTTAACCGACTTAAGGCTCTGACACACTGGCGCGACTTGTTGCGCGACGTGTCGCATGGCGATATTGCGATATTATCGCCACGCAACACCTTTTACACTAGCGCGATATCGCCGCGATAACGCTGCGACACGAGAGTATAAATAGCGGTGCAACCCTAGCTGAGCTCAGTATTAGACGATCTTCGTCACAGAACGAAGGCTAGTACATAAGGTTCGATTAACCGAACCTAAGTACATATGTACCTAAGCTTGATCACACAGACACGAACGACGAAACTGGCGAATTACGACGTGCTTCTAAGCAGTATTTATTTACAAATCCAGATTTTTTAATTACATATCCTATACTATAATACATATTATAAAGCTGAAGAGTCTGTTTGTTTGTTTGGTTGAACGCGCTAATCTCAGAAACTTCTGGTTCGAATTGAAAAGTTCTTGTAGTGTTTGATAGCTCATTTATCGAGGAAGGCTATAGGCTATAGAACATCACGCTACGACCAATAGGAGTGGAGCATCCATGAAAAATGTTGCAAAAACGGGGAAAATTTATTCCTTTTGCGAGCTTCCATTGCGTGCGCTGCGTAAACGGTTAAAGTTACGCAAAAATCATGTATGACGGGATTGTTCCTCTTAAAAAGTTCTAAAAAAAAGTCCGCGATAGCATATGTCTATCTTTTAAGGTTGGCTCACTATAACATTTATAATGGTAATTAAATTTGTTGCGAAGGTGTTTTCATAAACATAGTATTAATCGCTGTCGTTGTAGTATTCGTCGTTGTTAAACTAGTTGGCTCCGGGAGCCTTGACTGCATAGCCGGGCTTTGGTCGGGCCAGATGGGTCTCTCATCGTGTTAGCAAAATTTTAAAATAGCACGTCTAAGGGCGCCCCATAGCGGGACTCGAACCTAGACTTAGGGCGCTATTGATTACTAAGCAAGTGGGGACTTGTAGCATTTGAATGTTATTATTATTTGGGACTGTATTTAAGGCTTCTTGCTCCGCACCGGCGGGCGGGGTCAAGGGTCGGGGGGAACTGAGCTCAGCTAGGATTGCACCGTCATTTATACTTTCTTGTGCCGCGTCGCGCGCGCTACGCGATAATATCGCAATATTATCGCATCACGTGACGCGATATATCTGTGTCGCGACGCGACAGGTCGCTCCTGTGTGAAGCATTGCACGCGTTTTTAACCGACTTCAAAAAAGGAGGAGGTTATCAATTCGGTTATATGTTTTTTTTTAATGTTTGTTACTTCAGTACTCCGTCATTTAGAAACCGATTTGGAAATTTCTTTTTTTATTTGAAAGGACATAAGTACTTCCAGATTGGTTCCATTTTTATCAAAATCCAGTTCTGATGACAGGATCCATGAGGAATTGAGGAAACTCTTCAAATATTATAGGCAAACACATAGTGATTTTGATATTTTCAACAACAAGTCAAGCTTTGCACTCAGAAAGTATCTTTTTGTGAAGTGGAACCGATGGAGAAGACCACAGATAGCCACAGGAACTCCTCAATGATAAGTATTTCACGGGTGGCGATAAGAAAAGATATCAGATATCTCTCGAGATAGATATCTCGATTAAGATAGTTAAGCGACAATGACGAAGCCAATTTAAATAAATAGCGCTTATGAAAATGGTACCATCGAACTGATCTGATGGTGAAGCCGGAAGGTAGGCACCGGAACTCCGTAAAAAAACAATGTATCTTAGCCATGTTTGGGCTTATTGGAATTGTCATGAGATGCACTTTGGCTATAAATTATTTTTAACCGACTTCAAAAAAGGAGGAGCACGCAGTTCGTCGGAGTCTGTTTTTTTTAAGTGTGTTCCCCGATTACTCGAAGATGGCTGGACCGATTTGAATTTTTTTTTTGTTTGAAAGGATATACTCTCCAGGTGTGGCCCCATAATCATTAGGGCAGGATCTGATGATTGGATCCTGGAGAAGTCGAGGGAACTCTGCAAATATTATAGGCACACCTATAGCGATTTGAGTATATTTTTATAGTAACTTGTGCATTTGCCCTCGGAAAGCACCATGTGGTGAAGTGGAACTGATGACGAACACCACAGATGGTAAGATGACCACCGGAACAACTCAATAATAAGTATTTCACGGGTTGCGATTCGATTACTTTAAAATTATTGCTAAGCAATATAAGCTCGTCACAATTTATATGGTGAAGTGGAGCTGATGGTGAAGTACCAAGAGAACTCCTTAACAATTAACGTCCCTGCATCGGGAAAAGCAATGTTTTGTAAAAGGCGATGAGCGGTGCTCATTAGGCTATTGTAACTTAGATAAAAACCGACCCACTAAAAAGTGAAAAATAAAAAACTTTTTTACAAAAAAAAAAAACAACCGACCTCCAAAAAAAAACTACAAAGTGAAAAATAACTGTAATTTCGGAAGTCGGTGGCAAAAACTTAAAATACAGATCCAAAGACACCAACTTCCGAAATTAAAGTTATTTTTCACTTTGTAGTGTTTTTTTTGGAGGTCGGTTGTTTTTTTTTTGTAAAAAAGTTTTTTATCATAGAAATAGTTCTACGGATATAATATCGCAGAATCGTGTCGCGCGACAAGTCGCCGCAGTTTGTGGGAGCCTTTAAAAAAGGTTCGCAGTTCATCAGAATCTTTTTTTTATGTGTTTTCCGATTACTCGAAGGTCACTGAACCGATTTAGAAATTTATTTTTTTGTTTGAAAGGGAATACTTCCCAGGTAGTCCCATTGTCATCAGATCATGATCTGTTGATGAGATCCTGGAGAAATCGAGTGAACTCTGCAAATATTAAAGGCATACCTATAGCGATTTGGGCATTTTTTTATAGTAACTCGTGCATTTGTTCTCGGAACGCACCATTTGGTGAAGTGGAACTGATGATGAAGACCACGAATGGCCGCCGGAACATCTCAATAATAAGTATTTCACAGGTTGCGATTCGGTTGCTTAAATATGGTTGCCAAGCAAGTTATGCTCGTTACAATCAATTTATAACTTTAGCTATCTGTCAGTGAAAGTCCCGTCTAATTCGGTCCAGCCGTTTCGGAGATTAGTCGGAACAAACAGACAGACAGACAAAAAAAAATGTTTTTTTTTTGTTATTATTACCGTATATCCTTTCATATGCATTTAGTAAAAAAGCATTTTGAAATTACAAACTGACAGTTCCATTTTATTTATTTGTATAGATTTGAGTTTGAATTAGGTAAACAAAGTTTAAATCAAAACATTACTAGTAATAAATATTTAATTCGGGAGACCGCGTCAAAAATTGGCTATGTTTCTGCTTCGTTGATTATAATTATGTAAGTACCAGTGGCGAAATCACACGATTCCTACCGGCTTACTTTCGGATGTTCGCAACAGCAACTGTACCGCTATGGGAAGTGGCACAGTCTACTATTGCCAAAAAAGTTAAACGCCTTTGCTTCGGCTTCTCTCTTACAAAAATTTACACCTCGCCGCTGGTAAAGACATATTTGTTACAGTCGTGAATCATATTTTAATAAACATATACCCAGACACTGAGCTGCAAATTGCAAAATCGTGAAAAAAATTCATTTAGCGGGCTGCCGTAGCGCTTCCTCCTTAAAAAAAACTGTCTATACATCTATACACAAAAATTTAACATACAACCTAATGCTGACCTGCAAATTGCAAAAAACATAAGAAAATTTGAATTTCGCGGGCTACCCTGGCGTTTTCACCTTAAATATTGTAATGTTATGAATGTGTTCAAGAAAATTTAATTTTTTACTCTTGCGGGAGTTTTTTTTTTATTTGAGATAGGTTTGCTCTTGACTCTAGTCTAGGTCAGAGATGACAGAGACAAAGTCGACAATGGAGCGAGCTTACCCAGAAGAAGCCTGTTCACTCTCACTTTGAAGAGATCGGGGTTGTATGCGTTCGGAAACACAGACGCAGGCAGAGAGTTCCACTCCTTTGCTGTCCGCATCACAAAAGACATTTGGAAACAATTCGCACCGGTTGCAAGAGCCATTCGATTAATAAACAGCGCCTCACAAAGGCTTGACATTTTTACCTGTACATTAGCGGAATTCGTGAGGGTGGCTCGATTTATTAACTAGTAAATGATAATCATTTAATCACATTATCGCACCTGTAATGATAGTGTAAGATTGTATATTTAAATAAATAAATAAATAAAAGATCTGACTTTCTGAGAACGATACCACTTAAAAATAAATACATCCCACAAAAATTCAATATTCTGTACGGGATGAGGGTTGCAGAATATTTGGTACCTGTTTTTCTTAATAAATTTCTAAGAGACTTGCAAACGTTATACAAAACGAGTTCGTAAAGTTATAAATACAAATCTAAACGTTTCCTTACAAAACATTCCTCCTGATTATTATCATCATCATTATAAAAGTATTATAAACATTTATCATTGCAGTAATTAACATTTTTGTAAATTTAAATGAACGGCTGGCCAGTACACAGATAAACCCGGAGAGGTTTTCGTTGTGTGTCTAAAACCAAATTGTAAAAAAAGGCTTAGTGTTTTAGAAATAAAATATATACAAGATGTAACATAAATAACGCATAACCTCTTAAGGGGTCATTATGAACAACTTTTACTATGGGACCTAACCTGAAATCGCGAAAAAAAATCAGCTACATTTTGATGAGTTATGCAATCATAAATGCAGGGAGCCGCTGATTTTTTTTTGCGATTTCTGGTTTAGTCCCATAGTAAAAGTTGTTAATAATGACCCCTTAAGAGGTTGTGCGTTAATTATGTTACACCTTGTATATTATATTTAAAAAAAAAAACATTTTTATTTTTTTTTCCTTTGACCTTGTTTTATTTTCTGACTACATTTTTAAATAAACATTTTTTTTTAAACATATAGACAGGTAGATACTTACAGAAAAAACTGGCCAGAACTATCTGAATGCAAACACATGTCACCTTCATTTTAGCACTTTTTTTAAATAACACAACGTCTCTGCTACACCTTTGCTTTGGAAGTAAAATATGTGTAACGTACGCAATGGTATATAAACAGCCGGGTTCTAGTACCTACTGTTTCCTTAATGAACGTGTATTTTTCACCGACTTAAAAAAAGGAGAAGGTTCGCAGTTCGTCGGAATCTTTTTTATTTAAGTACGTTTTCTGATGACTGGACCGATTTAGAAAATTCTTTTTTTGTTTGAAAGGGAATACTTCCCAGGTAGTCCCATTGTGATCAGATCATGATCTGTTGATGGGATCCTGGAGAAATCGAGTGAACTCTGCAAATATTAAAGGCATACTTATAGCGATTTGGGCATTTTTTATAGTAACTCGTGCATTTGTTCTCGGAACGCACCATTTGGTGAAGTGGAACTGATGATGAAGACCACGAATGGCCGCCGGAACAACTCAATAATACGTATTTCACGGGTTGCGATTCGGTTACTTAAATATGGTTGCTAAGCAATTTATGCTTGTCACAATCAATACATATGGTGAAGTGGCGCTGATGGTGATTTACCAGGAAAACTCCTCAACAATTAACGTCCCTGCATCGAGAGAAGCAATATTTTGTAAAAGGTCATGAGTAGCTGACATTAGGCTATTGTTACTTATAACTAAACGTAAACAAAAAACAAACCACGTGACTCAAGGATGCTAAACCTTTTATTACAATAAGTATTTCTTGTGTTCTTAAGTATTTCTTGTGTTCTTGTTATGAAACTGCAAGCACACATACCTTAGTCTTACCAGAGTCTATTCATATGTCATTATTTAATTTATTTATTTACTTCAGATACAGTGATCCATATTTTTGTTAGTAGGTATACTTACGAATTATGTTAGTAGCAAGATTCAATACACACCACAATCATGCTATTATAACTAAGATTAAAAACATTGCATTGTGTACTCACATAAATAAAATTACAATTATCTTTAAATTCATTAAAATGCTTAAAATCATCAATATTATTTAAAATCAAGAAATCAACTAAACTCTTTAAATTAATTAAAATCATATAACAGCAAAACAAATAAATAAAATCATTTCATCAGTTGCTGCTTAAAATTACAATTATCTTTAAATTCATTAAACTGTTTAAAATCATTAATATTATTTAAAGTCAAGAAATCAACTAAAATCTTTAAATTAACTATTATCATACAACAACAAATTTAAACACGAAAACGTCAAAAGTGTCACATGATATTAAACAGCTATGTTTTGAGAGACAAATTTGAGAATGCTTTAGTGAAAATATTTCTATTTAATCATCACATTCGAATAGAACTTACTCTGAATCTGACGATGAAGTAGAACTATCTGTCACATGAATAATGAAGCGTTCGGTTGTGTCATCTATTATTTTGTCTAATTTAAACATTTTTTGCTCCTGTTTAATGACATGGTCCTCACAATTTTTCCAATTTTCCGTAGTCACACTTGCTAAGGCCTCTAGCAAATGCATTTTGAACTCTGCCATTTTAAAAGTATTATTTATTTTTGCTATGAATCCCTTTACTTGAGCCCATATTACCTCTATGGGATTCAACTCACAATGGTACGGTGGTAGCCGCAATACTGTAACACCGTTTTCTTTTTGCAATTCATCCACTACATATAATTGTTATTTATGCCTTTCATACTTTACTTCTTGTAATAATTCTGCTTTTATTTCTGTTGCTTCAAAAGCAATATTTTTCTCCGTTAGCCATTTTTGTATATCAGCCTTTCTTGTTGCTGTAGTTGGTACTTTTTCTATTCTTCTGGAATGATAAGGAGCATTATCCATGACTAAAATTGAGTTTTTATCCAGTTTTTTTCAAAACAGTGGTGATCCATTTTTCAAAATTGTGGGAGTCCATTTCGGAGTGGTAATCACCATCACCCTTCTTAGCCTCAAATATGAGCTCCCCTCCTTCAACAAAACCACTGGATGAACCTTAAACAAAAAAAAAAACAATGTCTGACTCCGACTAATCTCATTTTTATTTATGCAATTTAATTAAGTTTAACTATATGTTTTTAGTTTATTATACATGATATTTATCACAAGCTTGTTAAAGTTATCATCATGGCATTTTATTAAGTTATAATCTTACCAATGTGTAATAAGGTGTTTTCCTTTCTCGCTGGGATTTTTCAACCCCGTAGACAGTCCCTGTCTGTGGGCTTCTTTACAGGATGTTATTGTGGTATCTTGCCATTTTGAAGATTTGGTGTGTCCTGCAAAAATCAATATTATTGATGAGTATTAATATAATAATTACATACAACGGTAACAATGTACAATGTTATTGATGAGTATTAATATAATAATTACATACAACGGTAACAATGTACAATATTATTGATGAGTATTAATATAATAATTACATACAACGGTAACAATGTACAATATTATTGATGATATAGAGGCATGAGGAACAGGGAGTAAAGTTCACTCATCCTCTATGAAAAGGGAGGATCCTCCGACCAGACGGGTGTTGTGTCTGGTGGGCTACTGCCCGACGGTTGATGTCGGGATGTTGTATATATGCTAGTCGCGCGGTAAACTCTGTTTGCGCGATGCAGGATTTTGCGTGACGTCAGTGTGACGCGTTCCATTGTGGCGATGCCGCCACATCACTCCCCTCCGGAGACCGGAGGTCGATAGTGGGCAGAGTCGTGTATCTTGCGATGCTTGCCAGGGCCAGTTGAGGTTCCAGTGAGTCGGATCCGGATGCCGCATAGTTCGCGGTGAGTCGGAACTGTCTATGGAGATGCCCCCAGTGAGTCGGGGTGGCGCTGCGTTATGCTCCAGTGCGTCGGATGTGGTACAGCGCCGGGTTGAGGCTGACTGCTGGCGTCGACCAGGAGAGGTTTGAAGGGCTCTGCTTGTTTGACCGGCCGAGAGTGCAGTGTGCTGTGCCAAGGTTGCTGATGAGGCTGAGGGTGATGACCAGGTATGCGCGGTCGCTGCATGTTGGTGGTCAGGATACCCGTTGAAGCCTTGGGTGCTGGCTGGCTGTGTGACTCGCTGCTCGAAAGCTCGAGGAAGTGATGCTGATGACGTCACGCTGTAGTAGTTGCACGAAGGCTGCGCTGACGTTCATGTTCGGGGTCACCAGTATAGAGACATGAGGAACAGGGAGTAAAGTTCACTCATCCTCTATGAAAAGGGAGGATCCTCCGACCAGACGGGTGTTGTGTCTGGTGGGCTACTGCCCAACGGTTGATGTCGGGATGTTGTACTATATATGCTAGTCGCGCGGTAAACTCTGTTTGCGCGATGCAGGATTTTGCGTGACGTCAGTGTGACGCGTTCCATTGTGGCGATGCCGCCACAATGAGTATTAATATAATAATTACATACAACGGTAACAATGTACAATATTATTGATGAGTATTAATATAATAATTACATACAACGGTAACAATGTACAATATTTATTTTTAAATACATATATTAATGTTGTTATTAGCTTCATTGACCCAAGTTTCATTCAAATAATATATTTTCTTGCTATCTCTTCTATATTTTTTAATCTCATTTAAATATTTTACACGCCATACTGAAATGTCTATTTTTTCAATAAGCATACTCTTACGATTGCGTTTGGAGTATTTGAAGCCTAATTTTTTCATCAAATTGTGCATCATGTCTTTTTTTCAAATTAGGCAGACTGTCATCGTTATTAACACTTTCCAAAACGTTATCGATTGTTGGTATTTCATTATCAAAAAAAAAACATGTGTACTTTTCTCCTGATTGCGGCTAAATCCATATCATCGAAACTATCAATTCTACTTGAGAGTTTGTGTTTGTTACACAGCTGTTTCACACATTCCCACTATTGCTGCAGTTTTTTTTTTATTATTTCTTTTTTGTACGGACCTGTGTCCTTGGGCCAAATTTCTTCTATGTATTTGAACACATTTATCACTATCTGATTCTCAGAAGATGAAAGAGGTCCCCTTTTGGAACGTTTTTTCTTGGGTGATGGAAATGTGAAGGCGGAGCTTGCCCGACTCGTACCAGGCACGGGTTCGCTCATTTTTCGATAAAACACGAATTTAAAACAATTAGCGATAAATAACAAAAACATGACTAAATAACAAGAAACAAAACAAAGAAACAAGATAAATTCAACAAAACCGAAACGTAAGCGCAAATGACGAGAGAGAGCTGTCAATGACGTCTGCTTAACCGACTAAACGTAATACATATCACTTCAGTGGTCGCTCTACGTCACAGTTATACTCTTCAATTTGATGACATTATCAAGTTCATCGTTCCTAAAGAAAGGTTTTGGGAACCTGACTTTTTAAGCTCTTCACGATAGACAGATTATTAAAATATTATATTATTTTATAAATGTAACTAAAAAACTGTGCTCAAGCAGTCATATCTACGGAGAGTAGTTCAGGAATAAATGAAAAAGTTTAACATATTAATTTATTTTTATTATTAATAAAAGAAAAAAACTATCGTAAAATCGTAAATAAATTTAATTTGGTTTTTACGTATTTTGAATAATGGAAATTTATGTCATCTATAAACAACCCTTTTTATGATTTGTTTACATTTAGTTAACTACCTAAACCGATGGAGTACCTATAGATAAATTATTACAAACCGAGCCACTATTTTATTTTATTTTTATTTATTCATTTTATTTCAGACATAATTCCTGTCCATAATTAACACATACAATACATTCAAAATAAACACCAATAATAAAATTGAAATTAATTAAATTTAAAAATAAAAACCTATTTACAAAAAAAAAACAACCGACTTCCAAATAAAACACTACAAAGTGAAAAATAACTTTGATTTCGGAAGTCGGTGGCAAAAAACTAAAATACAGATCCAAAAACATCAACTTCCGAAATTAAAGTTATTTTTCACTTTGTAGTGTATTTGGAAGTCGGTTGTTTTTTTTTATAAAAAAGTTTTTTTTTATAAACAAGTTATAGTTTAGTACCTAAACTATGTACAATTAAAAAAAATGATGAAATGAAATTGTTTCTTGTATAGAGAGAATATCGGAATCACTTTTACACGTCATATTAAAAAAAATCTTTAAATAAAAGCTAGATGGAGGGCAGATAAGAAATGTTGACATTTCTTATCTGACTTCTTATAGGTTTTTCTGTAATCTATACCTAAATATATAGAACTATTTTCTTTTTTTTGTTCAAAATTTTAGGCTTAATAGTTTCGGAGATAAGACCTATTATTGTGTTTTTGTTATAAGTTCCGTATAGTACATGTATAGTAGAACTGGTTCATACACAAAACTATAATACCGGAAGCAAAATGTTCAAGCGTCAGCATTATGCTTAGCTCCCCTAGTGCGTTGCTAGGGTTGCTAAGCGCTGGTTTTCCGCTTAAACCCTTGATTCCTGTTTACAAAAGAAAAGAAACAATACATTTAGCAACAACGGATTAAATGATAATTATATAATGATCATACATTAACACTATTTAATTAGAAAAAAAAAAAGATTTTAACAGTTTGTGGACACGAACTGGTCATTTAAAAGAAAAGAGATAAAAATAACTAAATAAGAGGATAAATAATATAAGAAGTCTATGGTCTTAAAATAACATAATAAATCTCTCAATATTGTTCGTACAAACTTACATTTGCAGTTGGAATGTATGTATGGGAGAACATAAATGATAATGATAAATAATTTTATTTCTGCAAGTAGGTTTGTATTAACACTTACACGTCAATCATATTACTTTTAACTAGATGAGGCCGGCGTTTCCTATCTGACTACTCTGAGAAGAAAGGCCGAAACAAACTCAGAGGTCACAGTCTCTTTTAAAGTCCAGACATAATCTTGGTCAGATCATGTGAAGACCATGTTTTTCAACTACAATGTCAAGTTTGTTCTTGGGATAATTCTGTCTCTTCTTTCTTCATCCCAACTACGCAACCCTTCATTGTGCGTGGTCCGTCACGCACTTGGCCGGTTTTTATTAATTTGCAATTGCTACAGTAGGATACCAGGCAAAAAAGTTAAAGTGTGATAAGAACATGTGCTCGCTAATCGTTCTGTATCTTAAGATATATCTACATTATTAATAATTTAACCGTAATTATTGTTTTCGTGAAAACAAACTTACATTTGTAGTTGGAGAATTAACCGTGACGTACATCGATGTAAGGGAGAGCATGTTTTTACAATGCTAAGTTTGTTTTTTGGGATAAATTCACCCCAACTACGGAACCCTTCATTGTGCGTAGTCCGACTGGTGCGTCCGTTTTCTTAGGTTTTAATCAAATAATACAACGATATTTTACCAGACACACTTCCTTTTTAATAGGTATTTCGTAGTCAATCACAGGTTTAATTATTATTTTGCCTGTAATATCATCTATTCTGATAGCAGTTTCCATTTTATTGAAGTTATAAAATTTAACAATACCTACTACAACTTTAACAACTCTAAAAATAACATTTTTTTTTTTTTTGACAGACACACTCTTATAACGTTGTCTCCACCTATGGTAGGTTATTGAATTTAAGCCTAAAGCTTATGAAATATACCTAATATCGTCTTAAAATAACCAACCAGGAAAAACACTTGCTCGTTCAAATCTTGTGCTCACAACACTAAACGGACAAAAATGCGAAAATAATTCAAATATCTATATTATTTTGAATAAACAAATATTTAATTATTGATGCCGTAGAATAAATAGTTCTCAATCGTTATAGACCACATGCTTCTCATCTTGAAAACATGAACGTGACCAAATTAATTTGAACGTTGTTTTTATGGCTCAAATACGAGTATTTTACTAAACTCATCAAGACATTTTTTGTTGAACTTGTTTCATGGTAATGCATTTAATATTTACATATACAGGGCGTCCCACGGATATGCCACATGGAGGGAAAGTACCTTGAATATTGTAGATGGAACATTTTACTGAAAGAAGACATTATTTTAATTTAAAAAGCAATTTAAACACGTCTGCTACTACTGCGGAGCGTGCGCGCCTGCTGGCTGTGGGTAAGTGAGAGTCGGGTCTGTGGCTTCATGCACTACCGTCGTCGAGCATAGGCACTTTGTTTGACGACACTACTTTCCGCCTCGCTGCTTCCCTGCGACTAGGAGCCCCTTGTTGCTCTCCTCATCGCTGTCACTGTGGCGAAGTTGTCAACAGCCTCGGACACCACGGCCTGTCTTGCAGCCGAAGTGCGGGTCGCATAGCGCGGCACGCGAACATTAATGACATCATCCGACGGGCTCTTGTCACCGTCGGCGTCCCAGCTGTATTAGAACCCAATGGCTTGGCACGCGACGATGGCAAGAGACCGGACGGCATGTCTTTATTTCCATGGAAGGTGGGTAGGCCTTTAGTGTGGGACGCAACTTGTGTCGACACTCTTGCGCCATCCCATCTTCCCGGCTCGGCGTGCTGTGCTGGCGCTGCTGCTGCGGCTGCGGAAAACCTCAAGCGGCGAAAGTATAATAACCTTATCGGTAATTATATTTTCGAGCCGTTTGGGGTTGAAACCCTCGGGCCGTGGGGTCCGAGCGCTCATGGTTTGTTTAACGAAATCTCCAAACGGCTAGTTGACACTTCCCGTGACCCAAGGGCCGGCTTTTACCTTGGCCAGAGGCTAAGCATTGCCATACAACGTGGCAATGCCGCCAGTCTCTTGGGTACATTACCAGTCGACAGCGATGCGGAGGAATTTTTCGACGCCATATTTTAGTTTGTGAATAGTTTTAGTTAAGTTAGGATATAATTTTGTTATTTTATTAATTAATTAGTTATAAGTTAAAATATTAATGTATTGAAAAAAAAAAAAAAAAAATATTTAAACAGCATTCATAGATTTTTAAATAATTACATAGTTGAACCGGGAATCGAACCCATGAGAAAAATAATCAGCCTGTAGTTTTATCATACCGATCGAAAGGATTATTTTTTGCTAAATAACATAGTGTCAAAAATAAAAGGAAGACCATGAATTTTAACATTTTTATTACAAAATTAATCAATTTATCAAATGCTCAAAATGAGTTCCTTCCTGTTGAATACAAAGTCGCACATCAAATGTCAATGGTCTTCCTTTTATTTGTGATACTATGTTATTTAGCAAAAAAATAATCCTTATGATGAAGCCTTTCGATCGGTATGATAAAGCTACAGGCTGATTATTTTTCTCATGTAACGGGTTCGATTCCCGGTTCAACCATGTATTTTTTTAAATATCTATGAATGCAGTTTAAATTGTTTTTTAAAATTAAAATAATGTCTTCTTTCGGTAAAATGTTCCATCTACAATATTCAAGGTACTTTCCCTCCATGTGGCATATCCGTGGGACGCCCTGTATAAAGTGGAATCCATTTATTATGACTCCGCCTATATTGACCAACTGCTTAGATCACTTCTGTGTGGGAATGTGAAGTAATTATTTAACAATGCATTTGCTCTAAAAGAGCGATTTCCAAGCAGCCAAAATGTGCGGAAAGTGCCACTTTTTCACTCTGGTGCTTTTTACTTTTCAGTTTTTTTTCTTTAATTTTTAACTCAGTCGTCAGCCCGACGCAAAGAGTTTTATTATTTGAAAAAAGTTTACAAATTAGTCGAGTACAAAATTATTGATAAAACAAATACTTTATTAAACGCGTTATTAATTACTGTAGACTTAGATTTTGGTCCATAAATTATGTTTGGCTGAACGTATATTTTACTTGTGCCGTTTTGCGATACGACGTGGCAGCTATTTGCACATGCGCAGTAGTAGATATGCTGAGCGCACTTGTATTTAAAATAAGCCCGCCATTTTACTAATTTCTTGCTTATTTCGGAGTCGACCTATGTAAAACATTACGAAAAGGAGTAACTTTGGAATCTAATCAAGTTATTAAAAGAGATTGCATGTCAGCCAGGTACTTAAATAAGATATATCTTTTTTTTTCAGATTTTTTAAAATCTTTTTTTTTATTTGAGATAGGTTTGCTCTTGACTCTAGTCTAGGTCAGAGATGACAGAGACAAAGTCGACGATGCAGCGAGCTTACCCAGAAGAAGCCTGTCCACTCTCACTTTGAAGAGATCGGGGATTACACTGATTTTCATGTTTCCCATAGATTTAAAAAACTAGTAAGCGCGGTCTCTGTCGGATCATAGCTCCTTAAATAGTGAGCGATTATAGTGCTAAGTTTTGATGACGCTCGATCGTCTTTTCTGGTGTTATGATTAGTCTGCCATCAAGGTAGTTAGCGCGGCAGAATGCCTAGAGCACGCCGGACGTACCGTACTATATCCAGCTAGTTAAAGACGCCTTATAATGAATTTAATTAATATGAAAGTTTAAGGGAACATTTCTAAGCAAAGATGCCTTCATAACCCACAAAATAAAGTTCAAAATTGTTAATTTGATTAAGACTTAAACTTCCTCTAACTTATTATACCTAATTAGTAAGATTAGCTAACTTTTACTCGGTACTTACATTTAAGATAACTTAGCTTGATTTGTGTTTATGTTCCTACTTTTAGGCGAAAAAAATTGATCCTTGCGTCCGCCATATTATTAATACTATTGCGATGAAGTTTTGATGTTAATTTTTTAATAGAAGTCTTTTCATCATTCTATTGCCTTTGTTTCAATTTATTCCAGGTCACAGCATATCTGCTTCTTCCATACTTCACTGTTAGTCGTCATCTTACCTCCTTTCTAGCCATATCATCTTTCACACAGTCCATCCATCGTATCTTTGGTCTTCCCTTACTCTCATTAATAACCATCAACATTCATACTCAAAACTTTTCTCACGACATTGCTCGTTTACTTTTTCATTTATTTATTGATTCATACTTGAACAATTTTGATTGATTTTAATGATACAAATGTATGTGGGTAGTACTTCCCCGGATTTACTTTTTCACTCGTTGCTCTACTAAATATTGAATAATAATTATTATTGGAAAAATGTCTGACGCACGTTCATTTTCTGTTTTGTTAACCTTTAAGATGAAAGACTCATATAATTGTCACAGTAGTAAAGTGTAAGAAAGAGATACCTTTTTATTATACTTTTCCTGTTGTATAAAAAATATTGTTTCAAACTACAGCACCTTAATTGCTTAGCAACATTTTGTAAAACTTTGTAACCTAAACAGACAGTTTTTCTAAAACAAATTTTTAGGAATACCTGACTGATTATTTCGAGAACATTCTAGAAACAATTTACGTTTTAACTATTCAAAAGAATTTATTTGCCCTCCAACCAAGGAGTTTCACTGAAAACTACGCTTCAATATTGTTAGCAAATATTGAAAGTTTTCATTTTAATAAAATCTGGAATTGTTTTAATAAAATCTGCAGAATTTGCAGAGCAAAAGCCTCCTTACTCTCCTTCTATAACTGTCTGCACAAAAGACCTGACTATTTCGAAGGAGTCAAGCTAATCCCGCCATCCCCGTCAAGTCTGTTGTTGTCCTTTGCCTTAGTTACGAGTATATTATTAATAGGTGCTGCCTGCGACTTCGTCTGCGTGTATTTTGTTTTTAATACAAAAAAATATTACTACTTTGTTCTTCTCCAGATCGGCTACCTATCTATTAAACTTCATAACGGATGGGTTCAGTGGTTTAGACGTGTAAAGTTTACATACAGACAGACAGAGCAACAATCGCTTTTATAACAAGAGCTATAGATAGAAAGGCCCGTTGAGTCTTGAGGTTCGTCAATTGGTCCGATATGCGGCTGTCGTATGAAACTTGACCTGGGTATTCAAAAAAACAAAAGACAACTACGAAGTAATTTAGTAAAAATAGTAAAAAGTTATTCTGACCTTCCGTTGGGGTTTTCCACTTGTCAGTCATGAGCTGTATTTACATGAAGCTATAACGGAACTCATTTAAATTACTACCTATTATAGAAGTTGATATTAATCGTTATTACCTTTGATAAAATGAGGAGCTCTTGGCTCAGTAAAAGCCGCACGGGTCGATCCATCAGATTAAGCTACGCTTGCCGGGACTGGTCCATGGATAGGTGACTATCTTTACATACCGAGACTCCTCCGTGCCTCGGAAATCACTTTAAGCCGTTGGTCCCGGCTGTCATTCGTGGATCTTTGACAGTCGCTAAGGGTCGTCAGAAGCCTGAAAGTCTGACAACCAGTCCTACCAAGGGATTCGCATTACCCAGTTACTGGGTTGTGGAGGTCAGATAGGCAGTCGCTCTATGTAAAATACTGGTATTCACCTACATCCGGTTAGGCTGGAAGTCGACCCCAACATGGTTGGGAAAAGGCTAGGCTGATTGACTCTTAATAAAATCCTGTATGAAAAAAAAAGCCTAATAGACAAAGTATATCATCGATAAGCCATCACTAAGTTGACAATATGTTTTAAAGACTAGATGACAAGTTCGTTATCACTATGAAAGTGTCTTCAGAATATTTCAATATGCTTTCTTAAAACACAACAGACAAGTGTGTCTGTAGTGTTGAAAATGATCACGAAGGAACCCGAGGTCCTGACCGAAATGAGATTTTATCAGCGATAGCGATGATGGCAAAATAAAAAATATATTTGAATGATTTAAGCTACCAAAAAGCTTTTGTCAATCCTGATGAGTCGTTGTAGGAATACGGATCACTTTGAAAATGATAAATGATTTTATTTCTGTAAGTAGGTTTGTACAAACACGTTCACACGCCAATCATTTGTAAAAACTTGATGAGGCCGGCGTTTCCTATCTGACTACTCTGAGAAGAAAGGCCGAAACAAACTCGGAGGTCACAGTCCCTTTTAAAGTCCAGACATAATCTAGGTCAGATCATGTGAAGAACCACGTTGATTGGTTTCTGAAATGGTCTTTTGAGGAAAGAGCCATACAGATTGAGTAGACCTGGCCACTCAGTGCACGCATTTGTCAGTAATCGTATAGCTCAACTCAAACCTTCAGGAGCTCAAAGATTCGACGAACAATACCAAAGAGAGGACATTTGGGTAGGCCGCATAAATTACTCAAACCGCCAAACCATGATTAAAACTAACAGAGAGAAAAAAAAACAATGACCCACATAGTCTTCATATTCACAATAAAATGCCACGAAAACGATTGCCCCTTGACACCAAATTCTGATGTCGCCAACACCAATGAGCAAGCGTGGTGTCTTTTTCTTCCATACTTCTCTATTAGCCGTCATCTCGGTACCCCCTTTCTTGACATATCATCTTTCACACAGATAATCTTTCCATCTCCGCATGAAAAGAAATCTTTGTCCTTCAGAAGGGCAATAAATTATTATGTAGGTACGTAATTCTTATGTACGTTATATTTTTACCGTTTCACAAGGTCAATGAAATCAGTAAGTGGAGCTAAGGTCTTTATTAATAAAGCAAAGAATGTTTTTGTTTATCATGACTGTTTTATTTTGACGTCTTCAAAACCTGTTTTTTCAAATTCGTCTTTGGTCCTTTGGTTCCGCGATTGGTCTTTCGATCTGTAAATACATTTTTAAACTTTTTTACTACATTCATGATATACTTTGAACGTCATTGCTACAACTTTACATAAATGTAGGGAACAGGTGATATTTTTTGTCGCGATTTCAGGTTTGGTCCCATATTAAAAGTTCTTTATAATGATGAGTAAAATGACCCCTTAAGAATTTGTGCGTTTTTCCGGGACATGTTGTATAACTATTACTATACCTACTGGTATTCAACTGCATTCGGTTAGACTGGAACCCGACCGCAAAATACTTAGGAAAAGTTAGGCAGATGATGATATTAAGTAGATAAACATCGTATCGCTTACCCAGAATTGATGACTAGGTTGACGATGTTATTTAGGGGTGCCTCCACAAACATCCATAATAAAGTAGCAAACATTAAAGACATCAACATGACGCCAAAGCTATGCAAACCCTGAAAAATACTTCTTTGTAACATACATATTTATACATTGGAATTTATAAAGTAGAAGTTTACTTCCTTTTGATAAACCTGTCCAAATCGCCATCAGCTGTACTTGACACACATTTCATCATTTCAGCTCAGAATCACCTACTGTTGGGTATATGCCTCCCCTTTCCTCTGCCATACTTTCCAGTTCCGTGCGTCCTTCATCCAGGTGTTTCCAGCGACTTTGACGATGTCGTCAACCCAACGTGCTTTTAGACGGCCCTGTTTCCATGGCCTAACCTTGGCTACCAGTAGTGTTGCCCAAATTCAGTCTTGGTCTTGCAGTCTTGGTCTTGTTCTTGCGTTTTTGCAAGACCAAGACCAAGAACAAGACCGCGTATTTTTAGCAAGACCAAGACCAAGACTGACCGTGCAAGACTTGAGCAAGAACAAGACATAGCCTGCAAGACTCTTGCGTCTTGCAGCTAGGACTTAGCGCTATTTCACTGAGTAGTTAGGTGTAACAGTTCGGTGTATAGGTAGGTACGCTTAGGAATTCTATGAGACGCAAAAAACTGTATCAAAGAATATGAAAAACTGGACCTATGCGCATTACGACTAATACCATAAACATAGCGAATAAAAAATATCTATTAAAATCAAACTGAGTGCATGCATAGTTATGTTTTAACCATCGGCACTTTGATAATGCGGCATCAAAGGTTTTGTACTTACTTCTCAAAGAAATTTGCCGCTTTTCGGAAGTACATGGTTATGATACACGCGCCGGCGGCTTCTTTTGAAATCTAAAACAATCGTTGCCGCCACGCCGAAATCATAACATTTGTGACACTATTTGATTGCCGCCATAGGGCGTTGGTATACTCATGCAAAATAATTTCGAATTTTTTTAAGAGTACCTACAGGTGTTCCAAAGAATAAATAAGTTTCAGAGTGCTTAGAATGAAAATGAATACATTATACTGATCACGCAAGTAGTATTATGATTAGGATAAAATGGTAAGGATAGGTAGTAGATGTCATATTAATTCATTCTAGTAAGTATATATTATAATATTGATTACTTATATGGTTTTAAACTAATTACTTAGGTACTATTATTGTACATTTAGTCATTATATTTCTTAAGTTTTTACAAGAAAAAATAGCAAAAAAGTGTTCAAATATCACCCGTTTAATAAATATTGTAGCCACTTTTAAATATACTTGAAACGTGTAAAAATTTTCTAAAGCATCATTAGTAATTAGAAAACATAGAAATAGGTTAAGTGATGAGTCAGCCAGATGGTTACTTTGTATTAATTCTTGGTCAAAAAAATTGATATAAAGTATCATAACCTAATGATAAAGCTGTTGATTTGTGTTGTATTTTATTTTTTATTCAAATAAATGATAAATCGTAAAACTCTTTTATTAAATTTCTTATAAGTTGAGGGTTCAATCTCTTTCTAGACAGATAAGTATTGTTCTTTAAAATACAGTCAAGTTATTGTAATTAATTTGTTTTTTTACATGTTTTAGCAAATGTAAGCTTATAAATCATAAATGTTTATTAAGAAACAGTTACTTCCATGGAAAACGACATATAGGTCAGTTGATTTTTCGAATTTTTTATCAAATCTTCAGTTATTTATTAATCTGCTTGATCTTTACTATGGCTATGTTAATTCAAGCTCACAATGTTCCAATTCTAATACGTTTTTCTAAGATTTAAAGTAAACTTTAATAAATAGTAATAGACTAATAGGTAATTGCAAGACTTGCAAGACTCTTGCTGCAAGACCAAGACCAAGACTGGGAGCGCAAGACCAAGACCAAGACCAAGACCAGGTGTATTGGCGCAAGACCAAGACCAAGACTGGCTAAGTCTCGTCTTGTTCTTGCATTTGGGCAACACTAGCTACCAGTCGGTCACAGCTTTACTTTATCAACCATCTCCACGTCTAACTAAATATCCTGCCCAACTCGCTGTCCCCGATGTCGTAGACTTTCGACCGATTTTGGCGTTACGCACTCGGTCTAGTAGGGATATGCCAAGCAGGGCTCGCTCCATGGCCCTTTGTGCTACTCGTATGCGGTGGACAACTGTCTCCTTGGTGAGCGTCCATGTCTCGGCACCGTAGGTCATTGTTGGTAGGACTCACCAATGCTTAGCAGGAAATAGAATGGCGTGTATTTAATCGTACCTCAAATCATTTCCTTTTTGCTTTCCTAAGAATATTATTGAACATTCTACTAATATAATGAATTCGGCTCTTTTTTAAAACCGCAGATAATTCCTATTTTGTGGTCCTAAAAGTACTAAATAGGCTTTCTGGAAACCGGTAAGCCAATATCAGGATCTTATTGAGAAAAAAGACCAATTAATGAAGTTAATATTATACAAACCTCAGAATATATCAAATCGAACTGCTGTAGATTCCTCCTTGAATACAAATTTTGGTGTAAGATTACCGAGTGCGTCAAATAGATGCCGTAGGTGAGACGACTTAGTATTGTAAAACCATGCCAGCTCGTGAACTTGCGTATGGTGGCTGAAATAAAACGACAGAAATTAGTATGAGCTTTATAGTATTACTGGATTAGGCCAAGAAGAGCCTTTGAGACCCGAAACCAATAGTAATTTCCTTAATTGTGCGATTTAAATATATGGCGTTGACGTCGTGTCGATGATTTTATTAATTAAATACTATATCCTAGGACGTATTCACAATTTTCAATCACTATGCTTGGATTCCGAATGGATTAGGTATGGAAGAGGGTATGTTATTATTTACACATAAAAAGTCGCTGCTGGATGACCTGTAGTCATGATTTACGGTACTAAACATTGATAAATGATAATGATAAATGATTTTATTTCTGTAAGTAGGTTTATAGGCATTGGTGGCTATTATTAAACCTTTAACCTTAATCAAACTTTAACTCGTCCGCTCGGTTTAAGCTGTTCTTGTTGAACTCGTTCTGATAGCTAAATAAGCTCTTTTTATAAGTTTTTTAGTATTCTATCCCTTTTAACCATTACCTTTGTATAATATTGCTAAACTCCGCTTTTATTAAAATTAATTAATGGGTCTGCTTATGAAAGCCTACGATTAAATAAGCGTACCTAGCAGTGTTTTTAAGCAAAAAGGAATCATTGTGATGAAACCTGGACTTATAGTTAATAAAAGTCTGAAATCAGCAACCCGTCTTGAGCGTGCGTGGTGATCAATGCTCGTGCCTCCTCTGTGTGAGAAGAGGCCTTTGCCCTGCAGTGGGACAAATAATATATAATAGGCTGGTATTACTATTATTTAAGTCTTACCAATATCCCCATACTCCACAATGCCAATAGTAATGCAAGTACACAACGCCCAGAGGTTTCTGCTCAAAACTGCATATAAAGCTGAACTCAGGTGGTCATACTCCAAAGTAACCCATGATAATGGCTCTGTCAACAATTGCAAAGTGACTATGGTAGCTGCTGCGAGCAGAAGGACCAAACGTTTCTGAAACAAGATTTTATTGTACACATTAAACTTGAAACTCAAAGCATTTATTTCAATTAAAACATTTGCAGGCAGTTTTGAATTGTCAAGGAGTCGGTCAGTCAGAAAGATGAAGCTAGTTTCCCATTCCAAAGCATAGTAGGTGCCTATGGAGATGAATGGGCAAGAAACTCCATTTTATGACGTGCCTGTACTGCTGAAAGGGGAAGGCAGAGGTGTCCGATGTCATAGGGGCGAGCCTATTACCAGTATCCGGGCACAAATCCTGGGGATTGCTACTGAGAAATGCCTAATGATAAAACCGGATAACATTTTGCCCAATCAGGTAATCGATCCCAGGGTTAGCACTCACGCTTAAGGCCGTCACGAGGCATTCACAAGTAATACTATTGAATTAAAATTGAAGGGAATATATAGAAATTCTATTTTAGGTAACCTTACAAGTGTGAAAGAGAGTCTTCTTGATCAACAATAGATAACAATGCCTGTTTTAATAAAAGAAAAACCGTATATCGGAATATTTCTACAGGTCGCTAAAATAATTGTTCAGACTTTCTTTTTGTTATGTCTTGGGTATTGAGGGTTTTGTAGCGTGGTATAAATGGATCGTTTCTTTATTTACATATAATATATATTTACTGTCATTATTAAGAACTTTCCGAATTAAAATATTAGACTGGAAAAGTAATCCTTAACCCCGTCAAAGAACATGTCATTCGTAGATCTTTGACAGTCGTTACGGGTAGCCAGAAACCCGAAAGCCTGACCACCAGTCTTACCAAAGGGTATCGTGTTACCCAGTAGGGTTGTGGAGGTCAGATTTATAAAATCGCTCCATGTAAAATATTGGTATTTAGCTGCATCCGGTTAGACTGCAAGCCGACCCAACATATATTATGTAGTTGGAAAAAGACTAAGCAGATGATTAACTCCGTCAAAGAAAAGACAGACCAAAATTGGTGATGCTTCTACCAATTTTGGTCAATTTCCAGCTGTCTTTGCAGGAGATATTTTCACTGCTTACGATACCAGACCCCACTAATGGGACACTTTATAGTAGATACGTAGTACGTACCTTAGAAATAACATTTCTATGGTTATTAGGCTTATAAACTGATATAATGTATCCCATCGCCATTCCTACAAGGTAAGGGCCGGCGCGATTGTGACTGCGAACGTACGTATCCAAGTATACTTGATTCTTCCTGAAGTCGCGGATTTTTCTGAAAATGTACACGTTTGATATTACTGTTTTGAACTTCTACGGCAATTTAAGTATCATTCATTTAGAATATGTACGCAGTAAAGGTTAGCATAGCTATTCACAATCATTCGACAACCTGTCGAACGGCGCGACTGCGCGCGTATATGGATTTATTGATTAGAAAGTCACGAGACTTAATAGTCTAATGGTCTAACTAATGTGTTTGTCGGTGTTCAAATTGGCGCTAAATCGGCGCAAGCGATACGTCCGCATCCCGCGCGAACTGGAAGAGACTCGCACCGACCAGGGAAGCATGGCACAATAGGGAGGAGACAGCGGGTGGAACAAAGTTGCCAATGATAATGATCCCGCGCGGGACGGTTCAGCTCGGCCAGAGCTTTAGAATACTTTTGGTCCAATATAAAGAAAAGTAGCTACATTCAAAGACAGAAACAGGATTAAGAAAAAAAAAGATGCAAAAGGAGTAGTAGCAGATGGCGTTCTGTAGTTTCTGCCTACCCCCATGAGATGAAGGCGTTAGTTTATGTATGTCGAGACATAAATACTGAACTTACTCTAAATCATGAAACAGTATTATTCCTGGAAGATTTCTCCAGTATGTAACAAGTCCAGGTATCAGTAAAGATAATATTACTGTGATAGTAGTAACCACTTGTCCCATTGTCCTGTTCTTCTGCCATGTTAAGTACAACATTGTCCCCATAATAGCTAGCTGGTAGTCACACGGTATGTACCAGCTTACAATAAGGCACTGAAATGTAACAATAGTGTCGTAAATAATCAATTTTTAATAATTCATTCTAGCAGTCACAATATATGTTTGGCTCGAAGGACCACTTTGGTTAAAAAATACTACCGGTTTTAAAATATTCGTAATTTAAACGAATATTTTTAGTTAGTTATTGTAATAAACGTTATATTTATTTTTGGATTATTTCATTGATACTTTCGGTCACAATTAAAGAAGTTAATTAAGTAATGCAATGCTTTGAAGTTAATATTCTAGTACGTACTAAGTAAAATTGTGAAAATGTTCAATGTTCTTTGAAACCTGTTAACCTAATGTAAATTACTAGCCTCTGACCGCGACTTCTTTCACGTAAAATTTCTTGTTTAAAAAAATAATAATATATAAAATATCCTATGTCGCTCGACAATACTATAGCTTCCCATTTGTGATAGAATTTTCGGAATCGGATCAGTAGTTCCGAAGATTGCCCACTGCATACTAACTTACAAATTTTACCTCTTTATAATATTATAATATAATATCACGCCTTGTTTCCCCGCAGGGTTAGGCAGAGGTGTACCTATAGTACACCCACATTTCGCCAGTTACGTTCAAGTCCCATGTAATAGGGGGCGAGCCTATTGCCATCTACCGGGCACAAATCCAGACACCGGGCTGCTACTGAGAAATTCCAGATAGAAAAACCCAATAACACTTTGCCCGACCTGGGAATCGAACCCAGGACCTCATGCTCAGCAGTAGCGCTTGCGACCACTAGACCAACGAGGCAGTCAGTTATAATATTATATACAAGTATTTTCATACATAATTCTTTATGCAGACTCACAATATTCTCGCTGTTTACATAATTATTGAGCATCAGAAGACCAAGCCACCAGTGGTCGTAACACGCTTTTTGTTCTCTGCCAGCAAACTTCTGCCAAATAGGACCATCACCCGTATACATAGATACTGATGCGACGTAGAACATAACTACTGCGAATGAAGCTGTTAGCCTGAAAAATAGAAGCATTTGTTAGTTAATAAGTTTATTGATCCAAAGATATACATAGACGCAGGTTGTATACTAGTTACACGCTAAAAACTTAATGAACTAACCATGGACACAAGGGGAGAAAAATAATTGTCTATAATAACAAAAAGTTAAATCCTGTCTCCTAAACTAGGGATGGCCTGTATCTTAGGAGACAGTGATTCGACCGAGCTGAAATGCATGTGAATGAAGGACCTTAGATTTCGATTGTCGATGTTAATCTACCACAAGACAAAAAAAGAAATGTGAGTTAGCTGAGTGAGTAATTTTTGATTTATTTGATCATGGATGGATGGATGCAGGTATGGAGAAAGAGTGGGGGGGTGGATGGGAGAGAGGTGTGTGTTCATGTTCGTGAGTGTTCATTCTAGTTGTGTAGTATGGGTGTGTGTGTTGTGCGTTATGATGTGTTTGTTTGTGTTTTATGTTTTGCGTTCCTATTTAATAGTAATTTGTTAAGCGATGTATGCCAGTAGAGATTCGGTGTTATTGTAGAACGTTTGTATGAGCCAGTCAGTAATTTTAGATTTGATATTGAATTTATTAAAGTTTATTATGTTTAATTTCTTTTGTATAGGTAATTTTATATACGTGAATACTTAATACGTAGTAATGGTGTTTTGCAAACGAGCTGGTGGTTTAGTAATTAGCTCAGATATTTCTAGAATATTATTTTGTGTATCATCATCATCATCATTGACAGCCTTGCTCCACCCACTGCTGGCTATATGACTCCTCCCTTTTGTGCCATGCTGTCCTGGTCTGTGCAAGTCTCATCCAGTGGTATCATGTATAGTCAAAATTATGTTGAAGTTCATTATTTCCGTTGTAAAAATATAACAACCACCATGACAAATGTTGTTTCTGGCAATTACGGAGCTCATGCTCTAGTTTTCCTATTTAAATTATCTTGAATACAGCCATGGAACTTTCTTTAACAGTTTTTGAACCTTTTTTCATTTTCAAATGTTAAGTTATTCTTACCTAAAATATCGGTTAGTCAATGCTACTATAGGTGTCTTCTTCTTCTCCATGAAACCTTTAACGAGTAACAGTCCTGACACCATAAGAAAGTTGTCAACCGGTAAATCTATATGTTTCACAAAATTTAGAAATGGACTCCTTGTTTCCAACATTATCTGAAATATAATAAATTCGCTTATAATAGGAAGTCAATATTTTCTGTATATTTAAGCTCTATTTTATATTTGCTCATAATCAGCCTATAATGTTCCCACTGCTGGGACACAGGCCTCCTCTCGGTGAGAGGGAGTGAGTACGGCCCTCTCCCTCTTACCTTTTAAAATATTTTATAAGTGGCACATTTTTATTTATAATTAGAACTAAGTTCTATTCTGCGGCTTTAACGAAAAAGGTTCATATTTGTATGCCCCCTCCTTGCGGCCTTCTTCTTTTGAATTTGATTACAATGGAAATCCAAAATCCACCGATGCGGGGAAGACCTATCTCAGACTCGCACAGACTAGAGAAGCATATCACAAAGGGGAGGAGGCCTATACTCAGCAGCGGGTGGAACAAGTCTGCCAATGATGACACCGTCGATTCTTAATTATTAGGTATGTCGCATTAACTTACCTCATCAAAATGCAATCCATTGCTAATAGGTCCCATAATTTCAAAGAAAGCAGTATGTGTGCCGACAGCCAGCGTAGCTAGGGCTACTTTTAACAAGTTCAGTGTTCCTAGGTCTTCGTTGGATTTCTTTGTCAAAGATGTCCAATTTCGTCTCATAGAGAATGCGTCTGCTATATCATATATTACTGAAAACAAAAGTAGACTGAGATTATTTTTAGGTTAAAAAGGAAACGGAACCTGTGTAAGATCACTATTGGTCACAAAGGTTATTTTATTATTGAGGTGATTAAGTTACTGACAGGGTTATAAAAACCATGTAAGGGCTTACAAACCACCCCTGAATAAGTTCTTGCTAACTCATCTGGGAGATATATTAAATTCTGATCCACTATTCAATCAATCTGCCTAGCTTTTTCCCAACGATGTCGGGGTCGGCTTCCAGTCTAAGAGAATGCAGCTGAATACCAGCATTTTACATGGAGCGACTGCCTATCTGACCTCCACAACCCAGTTAGGTACTGGGTAACACGATACCTCTTGGTAAGACTGGTTTTCAGACTTTCGGACTGAATAGTGGAATTTTGTACCTCTATTGAATTATTATTATTGTGGATATGAGAAGCACAGGCCAGGTCGGGGTGGCGGCGCTTAGAGGTGGCGTATGTCCAGCAGTGGACGTCTTTAAGCTGAAACGATGATAACGATGATTGAATTGATCTGATCGTGAGTACTTTTTGGATTTCAGTCATTTGGACAGCAACTTCATTTGACATTTAAGTCACTCCCTTGGGAAGAATTAGGAACCCAAGTTACAGTAGTTTTTAAGTTATGTAGTAACTTCAAGTGCTGTTAGAACCTTTAAGAGTTTCGCTTACATTAAGTGGTATAAATTACATTAGGGAGTTAACTTCATTAGATTACAAAAGCTTAAGTTCTTAAGGTGAATCCGCAATGGTAGTCCGCGAAATTCGGAAAATTTGTAACGTTTTGGAACAAATCTAACTTAGAGAGATATATTGATGATTCTGTGATTATAATTATGTAAATAAATATTTGTTATAGTTGCGAATCATAGTTTGATCATCATACAACCTAACACTGACCTGCAAATTGCAAAAAACGTAAGAAAATTTGAATTTCGCGAGCTACCATTGCGGATTCAGCTTAACACATATAATGCCGTACTAACAAATGAACTAACTGTATTTTTTTTTTGTAAAATACGTCCATGGAATGTGAGGAATGTCTTAATTCACTATTTTCGTTACATTTTACATAATATAATAGTTCGCTTTCAAAACAAGCATATTCCGTCAGCCACAAATGGCTGACACGGCTCAATTGGTTTGGAAAATGTCAGCCATATGTGGCTGACGAGGCATTATATGTGTTAAGTAATTAAAATATGTCATCTCTAGGACTCACCTCCAGATTTTGTGGTTGAGTATTGAAGATAGCATGTTGAAACAATTGATGTAGCTAGAAGCATGGTTATTAGTGTTCTGAAATAAAAGGTGTATATTACAGGAACATATTTCGGATTGACTGCCTCGTTGGTCTAATCTAAAGTCGCAAGCGCTCCTGTTGAGCATGAGGTCCTAGGTTCGATTCCGGGTCGGACAAAGTGTTAGACATAGGGTTTTTCCATCTGGAATTGCTCAGTAGCAACCTGGAGTTTGGATTCGCGTCCGGTTGGTGGCAATAGGCTCGCCCCCTATTACATGGGACTTAAACATAACTGGCGTAATGTGAGGTACACCTCTACTCAACCCTTCGGGGAATACAGACGTGATGTTATGTTATGTTATATTTCGGTATTTTTTTGTATTTTATAAAAATCTTGGTAATTCAAAGACGCCACTAATGAACGTAGTATTCAAATTACTTAGTTATTAAAACCGTTGTAGTGACATTGGTCCTCATCCTTATGGACAAAATTAAACTGTTCCTGACAATAATATTTGGTCTTGCGTTTAGCAGTCGGATTTGTGATCAATTTAAATGTTATACGGATGATGTTGGGTTCATGTCATACTAAACACGAGAGCTATCTTGTTGGCCACTTACGCAAAAGCATAAAATCCAAAACTATACTCCGTCTTCTCCCCAGCAACTTGACAGGAACTGACAGTAATCTCAGGCACGGATGGAGTTATAGGGTTGGCGAGGTATATGGTCTTCATGATCTTGGAAATGGAACCAACCTTGCAGGTGGAGGGTAGGCAGGTGCCCCAGATTACCCTGTTTAGGTTTCTGCCTATCGCGGTTTTGGTCTGCAAATGTTTGAGAATGTTTCTTTAAGTATGAATCTAGGTATAGTAAGGATATGAGTTTCATAGAACTGAGATGTACTGGTATGAGGGTATACGAGTACTGTTTTTAATATGTAAGTACGTACTTTCCAAACAGATCTTAGACACCATTTGATCCTGAAATCTGACTTATATCTTTCGAAATCTGGCTAGTGGACAACGCTCGATCTTTATTTTTATTGTATTCGATTAATTTGCTTGGTTTGAGGCAGTCACACGCTGACATTTCACAACTTAACCAGATCAATAAATACGGTTTTAGCAATATTAACAGTAGTTCAGAATTAAATATAGCTACTTACTGTAACATACGGTCCAGTAGATCCCAATACATTTCGATCACCTCCCTCATATTTCTCACTAGTCAATGTTACATCAACTAGGCAGTATTGAGTGACTATTTTGGAGTCAGAAGACATTGAAGGTGCATTTAAACACTGGTCGTAATTACCCAAACTGTATTCAGATCCGTAGAATGTACCAACTGGATGATGCATCGAATTCCATGCTGGAAAGATGTAGTAGTTTTTAATGAATGAATTAGCTTGTACCTACATTATGTTTCATTTGTAAGTGATTCAAAAATCAGCACTTTTTGAAAGTCAAAACTCCACTTCCTGCAAAGTCCCCAGATTGATGAAAATACAATAATTAATCTTCTTGTTCATCAAAAATATTTCTTGTCATCATTATCAACGGTGCAGCAAGCTTTTGAGTTTAAGCTCATTAATGAACGCTAGTCCTTGTAAGTGATTTAATTAATGAACCTCGTTTTTTAATTTTAATTTTCGATCTGGCTTATACTTACTCCAAACTGCCCATACTGTGTAATTATACTTACTCCAAACTGCCCATACTGTGTAATTATACTTACTCCAAACTGCCCATACTGTGTAATTCCGCACATTGTTCAATACTGTTAAAGTTTGCTCCAAACATGGTCTTTCGTCTTCACTCCAGGATTGGTCCTTCAGACCGCTGAGAACAATATCTACCGTAGTTATATCCTTAGGGGATACAGCCTCTGCTATACTAACACCTGAAAAATATTAATAATAAAGAATTTTGTGATGGCGTGATGACCTAGTATTTAAGCCGTCGCCTCTCATGCACGACGTTGGGGTTTCAAATCTGGGTAGTACCAGTGTGACTTTTTCAATTCATATGTACTTTCCAAGAAGGAAAACATCGTGAGGAAACCTGGGGAAACCTATTCGCTAAGTGCGTCGACGAAGATACGGGCCCGTCTGAAAGTAGTTAATCCGTCAAAACAAGTGTAAAATTAAAATTTTCGGACGGACAAAAACACATTGGGCGTAGGGACAACTGTAAAATCGTGTTGTCATTCATTCTTAGTTCGGAATCCGAACTAATCTTATGTCCGTAAGTGACACGGAGTAGGAAACGCCTGTAACTTCGGCCAAAACTACGGACTTCGTGCTTAGGTAGTAGATCCCCTGGACTTATAATTAATATACATAAGTCTGAAATTGTCATTCCGCCTTGACCAAGCGTGGTGACCATTGCTCATGCTTTATGAGAAGACCCTGCTGTGGGACGATAACAGGCTAGTATTATTTATTTACTAGCTGTTGCCCGTGACTTCGCCCGCGTGGATGTCAATACTTCTCTATTTGAATCGGATTCTGTTCACAATTTCATAGGTTTTAATTTTTTTGCGTGGTACTCAATTTTTTTTTTCTAAAATAAAAGTAGCCTAAGTTACTTCATAAAACATCTGCTGTATGCCATTGAAACTCTAGTCAAAATTGATCCAGGCGTTTCGGAGATTAGCCGGAACAAACACACAGACAGACAGACAGACAGACCGCCAGATAGACAGACAGGCAGGCAAAAAATTTTAAAATTGTTTTTTTGTTATAAATTCTGTATATACTTTCAAATGCATTTAGTAAAAATCTGTTATTTTGACATTACAAATAGACACTATAATTTTATTTATTTGTATAGATTAAAGTATTTTACGGGCTAGAAATAAGTAAGCTACATTTATGGTGATGCCCGCACAAACGAGGTCATTCTCACATCCTCTTGTTAATATTATAATCTTTTAGTACCCTTTTACAACCACCCCGAATGAACAGTACTGTAACGCAAAAAAAATGCATAAAAATAATTATTTAATAAAAAAAACACGTATGTATACTCACTTATCAAATTCAATATCAACAAAATACTTAAGGCCTTCATTTCTACACTTGTAGGTTCCTAACGAGTCTTTGTCACCAAATGATTCCTTTTGACATATAGTCTGTCAACACGAGTTAGTAACGCATGTCAAACAATGAAGGTCTTATATTTTACTAAGCTGTACAAATTGTGAACTTTGGTGTCGTAATTAGTTATATTTTTATCTTAAAATGTTGTTAGGGTTCCGTTTTAGTTTTGTGTATCTGTAGAAAAAGGTTTACTGGTGAATTTTGCCGTTTATCGTTAGGATGAGGAGCTTGTGACTAAATGTTAACAGCCGCACGGGTCGATCGAATGTTAAGCTACACTTGCCGCGGTCCGCTCGTGGATGGGTGACTATCCTTTACATAGCGAGAATTTGAGACCCCTCCTTGCTTCGGAAAGCACGTTAAGCCGGTGGTCCCGGCTGTCATTCGTAGATATTTGACAGTCTTTACGGGTAGTCAGAAGCCCAAAAGTCGGACAACCAGTCTTACCTAGGGGTAAAGTGTTACACAGTAACTGGGTTGTAGAGGTCAGATAGGCTCCATGTAAAGTACTGGTTTTCAGCTGCATGCGGTTAGATTGGAAGCCGACCCCAACAACAAAATCATCTCTTTTTTTTATGTAGTTCGTTTCCTTATAAATTGTTAAAGTCGCGCAACAGGTTTTTGTGTTGCTGAAAACATGTTGAAAACAATTCGTTTAGTAGATATTTTTTCTTTATAAGGTTGGCCAATTCTTATGTATGGCGCCAAATATTATATTATATAATTTACAGTTGTTTGATATCCCCTATACCTATTGTTAAAATGTGGCAAACTTGTTACGCACCTTTTATAAAACCATGATTACCGCATTAACTTCAGTAATTTTATCCTAAAGGTCCGACACGGATTGAAAAAACCCACCAACCCAATTCACCCAATTCTTTTCAACAAATCAGTACTACTCATACTGATTTATTCGTCATCCCATTTTGATCCCAGAAGTTTTGTAAACGCACAATTTTCACTATTGTAGAGGCAACCTTTTTTGACCACGTAGGACCCCTACATTCTCTTTGTCTGACTGGTTAGATCGAATAATTACACCATGTTTCCTTGAAGAGGCTACAGGACAGATGCTGCTAAAAACATCCCCACTTTACGTGTAGGGGCGGACCATATTTTTTTTATATCTGGTAATTTCCGTTTATAATTAAAATAATCTTAATTTAAAGTTGTATACTTCCGAATTGGCCACCCTATAATTTGTTATCTAATTCAGTTAGGAACACTTCTTTTAATGTTTTTCAATTTTGTTTGGAAGATAGATATTTTTTTGTTAAATATTTCAGTTACCTAGTCGTGTATAAGGTTCATATATGCAAATTTTATTTTGTACACCATTATCTATGGCAAAACATGTAGGCCATTATTAAAAATTTAAAACCTTACCTTGCAAAGCCCAATTTGTACTGTCATCTCATGTTTTTACAAATTAATTATTTTCTAGCAAGATGCTAAACAAAAGGAACAATGTTGCACAACTGCTGCTTAACATTCTTCCCAATGATTACGGGGCTTGATCTCATCATGATCTTTCGTTCGACTGCCTGCCTCGTTGGTCTAGTGGTCGCAAGCGCTACTGCAGAGCATGAGGTCCTGGGTTCGATAATCATGTCGGGCAATGGGTTATTGGGTTTTTTTGTCTGGAATTTCTCAGTAGCAGCCCGGACTGGATTTAGGAGAAAATGTTGATGGCAATAGGCTCTACTCCTAATAAATGTGGGTGTACTGTAGGTACACCATTTCCCAACCCTTCGGGGAAACAAGGCGTGATGTTGTGTTATCTTTCGTTCGTTTAATTAAATCGTAAGGAATAAAGTATGCGGAACCCGCGCGGTTTTTTTTAATTTTTTTTTTTAAATACAATTTATTCTGACAATAATAGCAGTAAGTATACTATGTTTGTCATACTGAGCAGAACTATAAATTTACATAACTTATATCTTTCAAAAGCGATGCGTGGTCACTGGATGCCACACAGGGCACTGCTTAGTGTAGTCTTCAACAGAAACTCATACATTACAGTCGTATTATTGAAGACAACGCCTTGAACACGGACACCATATTATTCTAGAGGTAAAGAGTTTTTAAGTAAAAGAAGTTGTAGGCAAGGTTACACAGTATGTTATGTTAATTGAGGGACATACTTTATAAAGGAGTGTTATACTCATGAAAATGAACAACTTTTACCAAGGGACCGAGACTCATATCGAGAAAAACAGAACCATCTGTCCCATACAAAAATTTTAATACAAACACGATCAAAATTTATAGAACAGCCGAATTTTTTTTTTCATATTTTAAAGTTGGTCCCTTAGAAAAAGTTGTTCATTTTCTCTTAAAGTACTGAATCACATATGTACAATACTGAATGACGTACAACTCTGCCTATCTTTTAAGGGAGTATACATAGGATAGGTATATCTCTTGTGTTTAAAATAAATGTTATTATTCCACAAACTTCTAAATTCTCAATTTTAATAATAGTTACTGTTTAACTAACTGTACAAACCAAATTAAATTATTGAGATAACAATACAATATTTGTTCGTTAGATGGTAGCTAACTCGGTATTGGACTGTACAGCCGGAAATACACATGCATTTAACTTGGACAAAAGTGAACGAGTAGCTTGCATGCCATTGAGCCATACTAACAATTTTTTTTTAAAAGAAAGTACTTTTATTTAGCACAGATTAAAAGGCACACAATATAATGTACCTACAGCAGAAAAAATCAAAATCAAATAAAAAGTGTAAAGTGTAAAGTGCGATGTAAGAAATTAGCAGGAAAGTGTGCCTCACGGCTGCGCCAAAACGGCCCAGTTCAGCAAACAAGCCAGACAACTAGTGCCTGATGCTGGTCTCCGACTGGACCTGGAACTTCTGATTGGTGAATGTCACAATGGCATGCAAGCTACTTGCTTATTTTGTGCAAGCATGCGTATTATGCGATTTAGGGCGCTAATATATATGCCTGCAGCTTGTACAAAACTATTCAAGTAGCTTGCATGCCAATGTACCATTATAGCTTCTGATTGCTGTATGTCACATTGGCATGTAAGCTACTTGCATAGTTGTGTACAAGCTACATGCATGTGTATTCCCGCCCTTATTGTGTAAACAATATCATGACTGTTATTATTAGGGGGTAGGTACAGGTAATTTACAATAAGGTGACGGTAGTATCGATAAATAAAGCTAATTAATTATTTAAATGTATTAGATAAAAAGTTACACTTAGATAATACCATTGAATTAAGACCTCTCACTCAAAATAAATTGAAAATGTTTAATAATAATGTTCTTAGCAATCTTTCAACAGCTAGTTAGCTTCTGAGGTTTCATAAGTGTCCATGTAGGTTTATGTGAAATAATATATTTTGATTTTGATTGTTTAATTTGAACCTGATGCGGCTAATGTTCGTTTTCACTAACACCAGACAACACTTGTCTATTAAGGCGCTAAGGTAGCCCGCCAATTACAAATTTTCTTACGATTTTTGCAATTTGGAGCTCAGTGTTTGGGTGTACATATATTGACTAAAGTTTGATTCGCGACCGTAACCTCGTATTTACAGAATTATAATCATTACAATCAGTAATACAACTCCTTAAGTTAGACTTGGTCTGAAATGTCAAGATTTCATGAAATAGTCATTCAATAAGATTACTTGGTCTTAGAGAATTGTATTGATGACTTTAATGATTATATTTCTGTAAATACATTATTTTTTATTGTCGGTAATCATATTTTAATCAACATGCAACCTAATAGTGACCAGCAAATTGCAAAAAACGCAAGAAAATTTGAATTTCGCGGGCTACCTTGGCGCTGTTGCCTTAAAGTGTAAACAAATCCTGTTCAGCTTAAATTCTTAAGTAATCACTCAGTAAAGGGAATTAGTAACATATTCAGGTACTTAGGAAGTTTCAACTATACACCTCACCACTTTCTCCGAAAATAATATTATATGTAAGGATCTTAACCGTACTTCCGGGATTCTCCTGCTAGCCGTGGAATACCTCTCCACTCCTCATAAGCACCTCAGGACATGTTGCCCCCTTGTCGCTACGACACTATGTGCAAGCGACCGTTTCCAGGGGCCCATTATTGAGTGTGCAAGTCGCCCCCTGCCATTTTATCCGTGTATGTTATTAAATTGTAATTAAGAAAATCCTACTTCCTACTAATATTATAAACGCGAAAGTTTGTGAGGATGGATGGGCGGATTTTTGTTATTCTTTCACACAAAAACTACTGAATAGATTTGGATGAAATTTGGCACACAGATAGTTTATAACCTGGATGGTTACATATGATACTTTTTATCCCGATATCCCCATTGGGTCGAGACTTATCCGGGTGCTGCTAGTAAATTTATAAAAAAAAATCATCGACGAAAAATGAAAATCACCGGTGTCGTCTAGAGTTAGTGGAACAGGCAAAATGTATTTTAAAAACTGCTCTTTGACCTTCTAAACTAAGTTCCCTAACTTAGTTTAGAAGGTCAAAGAGCAGTTATATATAATAAAAGAAGTTATTAAACCTTAGCATACATAACATAGGCATGTTAGGTATACTAAGGTTTAATAACTTTCTTTCTTTCTTCAGATTTCAGACCAACCAGTAAGCAGCTTGCGACAACCATAATCCATCATAGTGTCCACCACGCGATTCCACAAAAAAGATTCTCAAATAAATCATCTTCGATTAATAAATCAAGTTTAGTGATTTATAAAGGCTAAGTTTGAGTCTAACCTTTGAACTTATGTTATAAGTGAGTAGCCAAAGCAGCTTGGTCTCTGTTACAATCGGGTAATATATTTGGATATCTTTGGTAAATGCATTCCCTTTTATTAGTCCATTTTAGTCTTTTGGTCTATAGAATTATCTATAGTAGAATTTTTTTATCGAAAAAAAAATTCATCAAAAGAAGCTTAATCCGTTCTATTATTCCTTATTTTATAGGACCTAATGTTGATATGTAATTTTTACACATTCTTTACCCTAAAGAAAATAATAGTTAAAAATAACAGATAAAAACTCTCTTTGAGTTTCCTTATCCGTCAGCAGAAATCCAAGTTAAAATCTTGTGACATATTATTTTACAAGAACAACAAAAGCTGAACTGATTGATTGATCGGTATTCTTCGTTGATACAAAGTATTTGTGAGTGGGGCCCGAGTTTCACACAAATCTCGACTTAGATTTTCTTCTTAAATTTTTTCGTTACACACGGCGATTTATTTCGGAGGATTAATCCCGCTGATTCAGATTTGATAGGATTATCGCATTGTCAAGTCAGGATTTTTTATCACAATTTTCTTGGCAATTTTCCTATTAGACATTAGCTTAAATGTACATTGTTAAAGACCTGTATTTAATCGAACCTCAAATATTTTATTTTACTTTAATTTTAGATAGGTTTGCTCTTGACTCTAGTCTAGGTCAGAGATGACAGAGACAAAGTCAACGATGGAGCGAGCTTACCCAGAAGAAGCCTGTTCACTCTCACTTTGAAGAGATCGGGGTTGTATGCGTTCGGAAACACAGACGCAGGCAGAGAGTTCCACTCCTTTGCTGTGCGCATCACAAAAGACATTTGGAAACGCTTAGAGCGAATTGGTGGAATAGTAACTAGGTAGGGATGGTAACATGCAATGCGTCTAGATGTCCGATGGTAGAATGGGACCGGCGGAATGAGATCGTGGAGTTCTAAGCACACTCACCGAAGTACAAATGACTGACAAGCAGGCAACCTTACGGCGATGAGCCAAGCTGTGAAGCTTGGCATCCACCAGTGTTACGTCGCCAATAAGCCTCTTAGCTCTGCGTTCCACCGAGTCAAGCGCGGCAAGTTGGTTTTTAGCTGAGCCATCCCAAAGGTGGCCAAAGGTGGATAATTCCCTTTTTGCTTTCCTAAAAGTATTATTGAACCTCTAATAATTCCTATATTTGGGTACAAAAATACTAAATAGCCAAGTAACTGCGACCGACCTTGATATAGCGCTCGCTCGACTCGCGCGTGGTTGATCAGAGTTAGTTGTTCCGGGGTGAAAAATCCTTATGGATGTCCTCCGCCCTGGGGCGGGCGGAGGGGTCTATCAGACTCTTACTGACTAAAAACCACCCCGGTGTTCCCTTCCCACACTTGGACCGGGGATAACAGGAACTTGTGCGCCTCCCACGATCCCAGGCTGGTGCCGGTTCTAACCTAACCCGTTTGGTCGGAGTATCCTAGCGTAGTTACTGCGACCAACTGTGAGGAAAGGCCAGAAATTTAAAAAAAGTCTCATTTATTAAAAAAAAAAAACTGTGTATCATTTTCTAATGATGCACAGTTTTGTTCCCATATTATTTTCAGAGGTTTATTAAATTAAAAAAGCGTACATCATATTTCAATATTTCCCACTGTTAAAAGGTGATAGAAATGGCAAGAGGATTGCTATAAAATGGATAAATGGATCGATTTTACATACTTAATACCTACTCGTACATATAAATATGTGGCGGCATCGCCACAATGGAACGCGTCACACTGACGTCACGCAAAATCCTGCATCGCGCAAACAGAGTTTACCGCGCGACTAGCATATATACAACATCCCGACATCAACCGTCGGGCAGTAGCCCACCAGACACAACACCCGTCTGGTCGGAGGATCCTCCCTTTTCTATGGAGGATGAGTGAACTTTACACCCTGTTCCTCATACCTCTATACTGGTGACCCCGAACATGAACGTCAGCGCAGCCTTCGTGCAACTACTACAGCGTGACGTCATCAGCATCACTTCCTCGAGCTTTCGAGCAGCGAGTCACACAGCCAGCCAGCACCCACGGCTACAACGGGTATCCTGACCACCAGCATGCAGCGACCGCGCATACCTGGTCATCACCCTCAGCCTCATCAGCAACCTTGGCACAGCACACTGCACTCTCTGCCGGTCAACAAGCAGAGCCCTTCAAACCTCTCCTGGTCGACGCCAGCAGTCAGCCTCAACCCGGCGCTGTACCACATCCAACGCACTGGAGCATAACGCAGCGCCACCCCGACTCACTGGGGGCATCTCCGCAGACAGTTCCGACTCACCGCGAACTATGCGACACCCGGTTCCGTCTCATTGGAACCTCAACTGGCCCTGGCAAGCATCGCAAGATACACGACTCAGCCCACTATCGACCTCCGGTCTCCGGAGGGGAGTGATGTGGCGGCATCGCCACAATGGAACGCGTCACACTGACGTCACGCAAAATCCTGCATCGCGCAAACAGAGTTTACCGCGCGACTAGCATATATACAACATCCCGACATCAACCGTCGGGCAGTAGCCCACCAGACACAACACCCGTCTGGTCGGAGGATCCTCCCTTTTCTATGGAGGATGAGTGAACTTTACACCCTGTTCCTCATGCCTCTATAATATATTCAATTGTTTTTGTTTTCCGCATAATACACAATCTTGGAAATATTTATTTGGTCGTTGGATCCATTAAACTAGCTGTTTGTGGTCGCGATACTAGTCCTAATGGTCTTGGGTTTTTTTTTATAGATTCTGTATATTATCTCTGGGTTTTTTTTAAGATAGTAATGGGTTATTCTGTTGCAGTATCGAGGCCTTTTTTACGAATGGAAGAAAATATTATAACATTATCTTAAATATGTCTATGGTCATATTTAAAGGTGTGGTACAGACCATCAAACTGAACAACTTGCTCCATGGGACCAACGTCGTACTTAATCGCGAAAAAATTATCAACAGTCCCGTAAAAATCTTCAATACCTACTGACCCAAATGTACCAATGCAGCTGCGCGCACAGATAACACAAATCCTGCGGCGCGCGGCGTGTGAGTCGATGCCGATGGAACGTAATGTTGCCATTCTTAATATTGTACTTATATAAACATTTTAGATGTAGATATTGTTTTTATTTTGTTTCTTTTTTAAATTACATTGCGTGCTGCACCGGCTGACGCCATCACGTCAACGCCGGCTGTCGCTGAAAACCAGCGCTGGGGCTCTGTCTCGCATAGGGTCGCAGCATTATGCTGTGCGATGGCCGTTTTGCGTGAAAGTGACGCATATTTCCCCCCAACTTATTTCTTTTTGTGTTTGTGGTCATTTTTTTTGCGTCATGTTTACCGCAAATAAACGTATTTTCTTTCTTTTTTCTTTCTACTGTGTATGTGTGTGTAATGTATGCGTGTGTATGTATAACCACACCTTTCTGATACACTCTGTATATTTTGAGCTCAGTTTTAATGCGAAATTGTATGTTTTTAATGACACTACAAACATTATCATGTCATTCAACGTTCCTTTAATTTTCAATCACGTCCACTTTTCTTTTTATGACGACACACTCTGTGTGCAAGGTTCACATTTAACCTTTCACGTTGCATTGATTCGTTACGATATCACATAACGTTTCAGTTTTCGACTGAAATTCTCTGAGAAATAAATGGAAAACTCATATAACGCTGCGGTTTGATGGACAGTGCGGTGAATGTCAACTTGTACCCTGAAAAAGTGTTAATACTGAGAATTTTCTGTTGAGAAAAAATTGCTAGAATAAATATGCAATTTTTACAGTGAATCTGACAAAAGTCTTAAGCTCTATCCAAACAGGCGAGTCCCGCGCGGGATGCAATACGAATTTCGCTCATGCTGATTGTGTCAACTAAATTGTATGGAGATGTTCAAATTGCCCCGAATAGTCACGTGACTTTTTAATTATTAAAACAAACCTCGCGGGGTTTGCCTCAGTTTCGCATCAGATTTTTGATCAGTTTTTTACCACTCTCATGGGTTAGGAGAAGGTTGGGAAATTAAATTGCTCTAACAAGATAGACAGCAGCGTCCTTCTATCGAACGAATTCAGACACCTAACAGTCGGGAGATTACGACAATCCCTTTTCACTATTCAATCTATTCACTATACCGGTCATTAAAAAGCTTATATACAGTGTGACATAATTAACGCACAACCTCTTAAGGGGTCATTATACTCATTATTATGAACAACGTTTACTATGGGACCAAACCTGAAATCGCAAAAAAAAAAAAATCTGCTGCTCCCTACATTTATGTTTGCGTAACTCGTCAAAATGTAGGGAACAGCAGATTTTTTTTTCGCGATTTTAGGTTTGGTCCCGTAGTAAAAGTTGTTCATAATTATGAGTACAATGACCCCTTAAGAGGTTGTGCGTTTTTTGTGTTACATCTTGTATAACAGTAGACGTTCACACATATATATTAATAAACCAATAAACACTAGCTGAACACCAAATATCAAATGCTGTACGTGCAAAATCAATATCTTCAGGGAAACATTGGAATATCAAGTGCTAAATATCTACGTATATTAAGATGCAGCTGAATATAATTTGATAGCTTCCGTTGTCTTGTGATCTCTGTACCACAGAACATGGAATCTCCACGCCGGCAGCTTCTAGAGACGGCAGTAATAATAAAATTCGTGGCGCTAAAAGTGCGTTGGGCGCACGACTTCTGTCACAAACCGCATTCAAAACCGTCAGTTCTTCTTCTTGCGTCTCGATGGCAAAAATAACACGAAGAAATATTATGTAGTTTTTTAAATTTGTTTCGCCCAAAATTCAGCGACGCGAATACCGTTCGCTGACGCAGCCATTAGGTCCTCACGTGTGCAGGTGACAGGGCATGCAGTGCAAGATGGGAGGTGAGCCATTGTCTGTGGAGAGACGCCGCATGCACACCGAAGATCTGAGCAGTCCATGAACCCTCACATGTGGAGGTTGTCCTTGCTGCGTCCTACTTGGGTACGAGTACTATTTAAGGTTTGCCAAGTAGGCAACTTGTGCCCGGATGGGTGATGGGACCATCAGTTTCTAAACGTGTTGAGTAGACAGTGTCAATCTTAGTTTTATGGTACATGTTGACCGTGCCACCTCTAGTAACGCCCGCCAAGCTCCGTGCTCTGGGGCCGTATTATGAAGAATTACACATAACATAACATCACGCCATGTTTCCGAAGAGTTAAGCAGAGGTGTACACCCACATTTCGCCAGTTATGTTAAAGTCCCATGTAATAGGGCGAGCCTATTGCCATCTACCGGGCGCAAATCCAGATTCCGGGCTGCTACTGAGAAATTCCGGATAGAAAAACCCAATAACACTGCCCGATCTGAGAATCGAACCCAGGACCTGATGCTCAATGAAGAATTAATGCTATCATTTTTCCAGTGTCAGAGAGAGACGGAGCACCACCTATACACTAGCATGACCTATAGCACCATCCCTTTTTCGCAACGGAACCATGATGGCATTAATACTTCATAATAAGGATCCTAAGCTCTGAACCACCCCTGGTTGCTGTATACAACATGTCCTGGAATTAACGCACAACCTCTTAAGGGTTCATTGTACTCATCATTATGAATAACATTTACTATAGGACCAAACCTGAAATTGCGAAGAAAAAAAAACAGCAGTTCCCTACATTTATGTTCGCATAACTCGTCGAGAGCGCGCGAAGTGTAATTCGCGTTATCGCGACAATGTCGCCGTAGCATAAGATAATTTATTCCGGAAAGTTTGTGTGTAACTCACATAGGTTTACTTAATAAAGAAATATCAACGTTTTGTCAAGCCTTAAAAATGCCAAGGCTGCTTGCTGATTACATTCTTATTTTATTAGTCTATTTCGTGGTTGTTGCTAAGTCGCGTTGTTACTCCGAATGTTGGAGCCAACATGTTGGTCTGTTCGGCCAACCGTGTGTGTTTGCCAAACTTTTCTGCATGTAGCCTCTGAGGTGAAGTCATCAATCTTCAACTTAGCTGTTTGTTTAGAAAACTTTCCTTTTTTTACTTTACCAACTTTCAATACTTCCCTCGTACGATATCGTACGAGAATGGAATAATGATTATTATTGGTTTACGGGATATCACAGAGATTTTGTTATGGTCGGTATTACTTTTCATTGTGTTTTTTTTTTATAAAAAGTTAATATGCAGGTACTGTATAATAAATAATGTAATATGGTGTACCTATGGGGGCGTATGTACAATAATAGATGATAAACTCAAATATTGCTTAATATATTTTTATATATTTTTTTTTTTTCAAGAAACATACATCGTATATAACTCTGTTTTTTTTCCATAATATATCGAGCCTTTTCAGGAAAAATATCGTAAGCGCCAAAAATCACAAAACTATTTTTTCTTCGTAACCTCTTAATTAGACAGTTTTACATCTTGTCGCGATTACTCTTAAATTTTATTTTAAGTTTACACGACTTTATTGTTGTAAGAAATTATCATCGTAAATGAAAAACATCGTTAATTAGGAAAGAAAAACCCTTTCCTGTAAAAAGTGCAAATTCTCACTTATGATGTTTTTCCTGAAAAGGCTCGATATGACTTTTCTTCAAACAAGAAAAGTATTTCTACACTTGTCTGAACGATCGAATAAAACCATCCTAACAGCCTGTACAACATAAGGTCGCCTTTGGCATAAAACCTTTACAGTACCTAGGTACGTAATAGGAATCAATGCTAATTATTTTTAGTCTCATAGCAATAATCAAATTTAAAAAAAGTAAAATTAATTAATTTTCTGTTTAACAGGAGAACGATTATTCCGATATTCTTAAAAAATAATCCTTTGATATTCGGATGACGAAAATAGATTTCCATCATTTAAAATCAATTAATTATGATGGGTTTCTCATAGAATTAATAGACCTATTATTGGAATCACATTCCTTATTATTGCACTCCTACCACAGTAAAAACTATATAGTCATACACAAAAAACTGCTAAAATTCGTTTTAATTGAAAAAGAATCGCCACTTTTTTACATTATCGTAACTGTTTTTTAGATACTAAACAACAGTTTTGCATTAATTCAAAACAGATCTCATACACAAAGTGCCTGATTGGGATCGAACCCACGACCTACAACTTATAAGTCGCGACCGTTACCACTGGGCCACCACTTGACTGTTCTCACCACGTTTTTGCTAATACCAAACAACTTTTCCAACACCCTACAGAGCATCGATTTCCAGTACAATTATTTGACTAACTGCGCCCACAAAACTGCAATACAACATGTGAATCATTAATCTGTGTCACAAAGGAGCTGGTAGGAAGACAAACAAACTCCGTGCCAGAATGTGGACTAACAGACGGGAATTTAGGCAAACATCTCCGTTTGTTCTGGAAACTTTAATGGCCGCGTCGTTTTAATACGGCCTGGAGTCAGGAAACGGGAAACTGAGGTTTAGTTGTAGTGTGTTAAAAGTGGTAACCTTTCGCCGCATGTCGTCATTACAGACATAATTATATAGTAAACAATTGACTCTGTACCTATGGGGTTCACACGACACGTAAAAACTTAGTATACTGGATGAGGTTTTTTACCGTCTCGAATTTTTTACAGGGTGTTCTAACCATGAATATGAACAACTTTCACTATGGGGCCAACTCTGAAATCACGAAAAAAAAATCTGCTGATTCATACATTTTGGTCGAGTAGGTATTGAACTTTTGTATGAATCAGCAGATTTTTTTTTCGTGATTTCAGAGTTGGCCCCATAGTGAAAGTTGTTCATATTCATGGTTAGAACACCCTGTAAAAATTTCGAGACGGGAAAAAAAATCATCCACTATAAGGTATTTATTTGTCAATGAATAACATATACCTATGTTTCTTTAACAAAGATGAAAAGAAAAGATAGGGACATAAAATTCATTTGTGGATCATACGAGTGGGTTCAGAAAATATAATTCATTTTGTGGAACGTTCCATCATACGTTCATAAAATGTAATAAAAACTACCTGTTGTCCACGATTTCTTCTGCGTGTATTTTATATTTCATATTTTTTAAAACAAATATCCAGGATGAAAAGTAGCCTATGCCCTTCTCTAGGTCATGGTCTACCCATGTGCCAAATTTCATCTAAATCTGTTCAGCTGTTTTAGCGTGAAAGCGTAACAAACAAACAAACTCGCATTTTAAATATAATATTAGTTAGGATTAGGATTAGTGTGGAAAACCGGATGACAGCGAGCGATGGGGACGAGTACTTCAATGCCTAAGTTTCCTTTTGATTCGTATATTTATTTTTATATTTAGTTAATTAGTAATTTCATACTGTATTAAAGAACAGTGTGGTCGGGAAGTCTCGGGTGACCATCTTTACATACCGAGACTCTTCCGTGCCTCGGAAAGCACGTTAAGCCGTTGGTCCCGGCTGTCATTCGTGGATCTTTGACAGTCGTTACGGGTCGTCAGAAGCCCGAAAGTCTGACAACCAGTCTTACCAAGGGGTATCGTATTACCCAGTAACTGGGTTGTGGAGGTCAGATAGGCAGTCGCTCCATGTAAAATACTGGTATTCAGCTGCATCCGGTTAGACTGGAAGCCGACCCCAACATAGTTGGGAAAAGGCTAGGCAGATGATGATGATTAAAGAACAGTGTGGAAAATATGCATGGATTGTGAAAGTATTATAAGGGTATTGCTCATTTCTAGTTTAAAAAAATATACAAAGATCTCTTCAAAGTGAGAGTGAACAGGCCTCTTCTGGGTAAGCTCGCTCCATCGTCGACTTTGTCTCTGTCATCTCTGACCTAGACTAGAGTCAAGAGCAAACCTATCTCAAATAAAAAAAAATATACCACGATTTTTGCTCGATGCTGCATTGAAGAATGATTCGCCCACAGAAGCAGAATATTAAGTTTTTTGAAGTAGAAATTCTAAATTTTATTCTAAGATTTTTTGAATGTGGGTGGTTTCATATACACCCACACAACCACCCAAAACTATGAGGTAAATCCATACCCAAAAGGTAAGTAACAGTCGCAAAACAGTACGATTGTCATTTCATTATCAAACTATAAAGGTGGCATTCACGATAGCGCCATTTGACGTGGCTCCAAACGACTAAAGTCAAATAGAGCGATTGGACATCCAAAGTTTTACATCACGCCAACGGATTTTAACATTCATGATCAAATTTTGGATGTACATCACGCCATTTGGCGCGATGGACTGACCGTGAATGTCCCACATTAAAGGATAGTTCAAACTGAGAAGTATCCCCTGTATCCCGCACGAAACGCGGGAAGCGACTGTGCGCGTCAATTGTTTAAATGATTTTGAAGTCACGTGACTATTAATTAACGCCAGTTTGAACTCCGCTATACAAGTTATTTTATTTTTATTTACCTCGTTATTTAACACAATCAGCGCGAGCGAATTTTGTCCCACACCCCGCGCGGGATTCGTCTCAGTTTGATCAAAGCATAACTCAGTGTCGTCACAAACGCAAAATTATGTAGGTACACTCAGACCCAAAGCGTTTCCTCAACTTTAATAGTCGAAAATAGTTTTAATAAGAGCCCGAAACGACTGTAACAAAAGTGATAAAACTCACCCGCCTGTCTTATACCGGCTGAACCTTCGCATTTTATTTTTAAGATTTATTATAAGAACAATAAATTTTACCGTGTGGAAACTTTTGTTGGACGAGTACGGTTGAGGAGAAAAGTGTTATGGGAATATGAATTTTCTTTTATGGTATTATTATTTTTGAATGAGTTTTTTTATGTAATGTTGATTGTTTTATTTTAATACTAATGTTTTTATAGGTTTAATAAAGCCTTATAATATGTATAAAACCGGTGTAGACATTTCTGTATTTTTATTTAATGCAAAAATTAGGTGAGTGTCAGATGGTGCATCATTTTGACTTCAGCATAAATACTAGTTGCCTTTAATACGTGTTGTTTATTTTTCTAATAATTGGAATTCCTTATTACCTCGAATATTCGTACTAAACATTAAAATTCTTATCTAAAATAATAACCTAAATAACCTCTTCGCAAAATATAAATTTATTATTTAATTTTAGGAATCGCGAGCTCAAAGCTATAAAACATTTACAGCCCCATTTTTATTTCCTTTTTATTACAAAGATAAGGGTTCCGAAAACTTCCTAGAATATTCTAGTCTTAAACACGTTATTAATTTTCATGTTTTCTGTTTTCATTTTAGCGTTTTGGATAGAAAGAAAAGTAAATCTGTATTGTTTGTTGTTTTATGTAAATACTAAATGTTCCTGTAGCCGAAGTTTTAATTTTCTAGGAGCGAACGTTGTTATTATTTCCTTCATACCAATCTCCCTTCAACCTTCTTTCAAATTTTTTTCATAATCTTTTGAATAGTTTCGATGTGAAGTAGAAGAAAAATGGAAACGAAATTACATTTTATTTGTAACTAGGGTTTCGACCGCGGCTTTGCCCGTGTGTAAAGCAGACTTTCTCAATATTTTTTTTTAAATATATATTCTACGATACTCAGAGGTAATGTAGCTTCCCAATAATTAAAAACATTTCGGAATCAGATCAGCAGTTCCGAAGATTACCTACCCCCTACATACTAAGTCACAAATTTTACCTGTTTATAATATTAGTATAGATTTCAGCTTCGATTTAAACAAAATTGGCGTATTCAATATAGATGAAGATACGACATTGTTAGATACTAATTACTTACCGTTTCCTTTTCCTTTCTGTTAAAAAAACTTAACTCAATGGCTTCATAAGTACGAGCCACTCCAAAAGAAAAAAGAGCCCATTTTCCGCCGAAGATTAAACAGCCTTTTTATCTAATTAAATAAAATATTCCAAAGGCGTCTGTACATTATTTTAGTTGTATGAAACTTGAACCGTTCCAAGTGGATTAATGTCTAAAGTTTAAACACCGTAGGCCAACTTACTAAATTTTGTAAAGCATTTAAAAGCAGACATGTAACAAGAATTTTATTAAGTTGAGCCCAAGTGTGGCGTTACCTTTATTTAACTTTCCTTTTTTGGTGAATTTTTAATTTTTTATTACGTTTCCTGGGGCGACTTCAACTTTTTTTTTAAAGAGGGGACGATTAGGGTGGATTATTAACTAAGATGTTTTTTTTTCATCGGTTTTTCAACCGTAAAGTGTAGATTGTAAGATTTTTTCTTTTGTGTTTTGATCGCGACTGTACCTTTACTGAATAAAATGTTAACATAATTTACTCATTTTTTGTTTCTTTATTTCAGGTAAGTACCAAACCAACTGAAGACTTAAGATAACAGCGAGAACAGGTAAAACACAAATACGCCATATTTGAATTCAATAAAAAACCGAATGATAGCGCGAGAAGCCCTTCAAAATGTCGCCTACCTCAAAACAAAAATACCTATTTCTCATCTAATAATAAATGCCGCATCAAGTTTCGATTGTGCCGTTCCTGAGGCACCCATTGTACCTTTATCAAAAAGATTTCACGCTTCTGGCCCGAGGGTATACTGATAAATCATTCTTTTACCCCGAGTTATAAAGTTACTCACTTTAGGGTGAGCACACATTGGCGCAGGGCCGCAACGGAAAAGTTGAGCTACAAATTCATACCATAAAGTCAGCGAATAAGTTAATTATGCAGGTAACTAGGTACTAGGTTAACTAAACATACTTTTAACACAGTGTGTGCTGGGTAGTTAAATCTGCGAAATTGTTTGCTTATGTAAAAAGCACGCAATTATGATAAAAATTACCTCAGAAGTGCAAAGATTGAAAGAAATAATGAAAAATAGGTTTATTTGTCAAAGAAACACACGCATACAAAAAGATAAATATAATCAAAAAAATAAAACAAAATAGATCTAAATTATAATCACGAGCACGAAACAGAAATAGTCGGCATCTGCACGCCATGACTGTGACAAGAAGGCTGAGGATGTTTATTTCTTATCCGCAAATCAAATTCACTTGTTGATATTAACAATAACTTCACTGCTTGAACGTAGACGCAATCAATCTGCCTGCCTTTTCCCAACTATGTTGGGGTCGTCCAGTCTAACTGGATGCAGCTGAATACCAGTATTTTACAAGGAGCGACTGCATATCTAACCGCCACAACCCAATTACTGGATAATAATCGTATTAATCCTTGGAAAGACTGGTTGCCAGACTTTCGGGCTTCTGGCGACCCGTAACGAACTGTCAAAGAACCACGAATGACAGCCGGTACCAACGGCTTAATGTGCTTTCGGAAGCACGGAAGTGTCTTGGTATGTAAAGATGGTCACTCATCCACGAACCAACCGCGGCAAGCGTAGCTTAACCTGATCGATCGACCCGTGCCGCTGTTATTACTTAGCCTCGACGGAATAGTGAGAAATCGAGAGTGACGTCAAAGACGTCACACAATGCGCATACATAGCGTTGCGGCACGCTGTTGTGTAAAACCACCCTTACATCTTTATGTTTTAATGTCATGGTTCAAAAATAATTATATTTTACAGAATATTTTTGATTACAATATGAGATTTTATTGATATGTACGTACTTTTGAAGAATTATTGTCTATACAATCTATACATTTTTACATCTATACAAATAAATAAAATTGAAGTGTCTGTTGACATTACATGTCAAAATAACAGCTTTTTATTATATGCATATCAAAGTATATACCGTACTTATTACAAAAAAGCAATTTTTAAAATTTTTGTCTGTCTGTTTGTTCCGGCTCGAATGTTCGAAACGGCTGGACCGATTTTAACAGGACTTTCACTGGCAGATAGATGATGTTACGGGAAGTAACTTAGGCTACTTTTATTTTAGAAAAATAATTAGGGTTCCGCACAAAAAACTTAAAACCCATGCAAAAATATAATAACTCTGGAACTACCAGTCGGATTTGAAAAATTCCTTTTGCATTTGGTAGCTAGATTCTTGAGGATGGTTATAGGCTATTTAATATCATGCTACGACCCTTAGGAGCCGAACAAAAAGAAAAAAGAACGCTAACTGAAAACGAAGTAATAGCGCGGGCAGGCGATGCAACGCGGCGGGTCGGCGGACGAGGCAGTTTTATTAAAATGTGGCTGTTATTTTAGTATATTGTGTTGTGTATCTTACGAAGTCGCGGGGCACATCTAGTTAATTGAATATATTTGTATTTTTATTGCTTCTCCGTTATTTTTTCTTTGTAAAATAAAAAAGACACTAAAATAAAATAATTCAAATAATTTAAATCATAAGTTTGCCATGATCATAACTCTAATTTAAAAGATTGCCAAGTTATTTAAGTAACTAACTTAGCCCATTACCTATCAGCCTATTTATCATTTTAAGTAGATTTTAGTACTAGATTTTAGACAATATATTCAAGGTAAGTTTTGAAATTGAGCATGTTGATGATGTATTTAAATAGTAATGGTTTTCCATAATAGTATCTAATCAGTTTGAATACGTTTAAAAATAGCTATTTATTTGGTAAAAATAAAATCGTTTTCAGAAGTATTTTGTACTGAACCAACTTAGTAGATACCTGTCTACGCTATAGTGTGTATCTTTAAACTTAATTATATAAGTAGTATATGTCGCAGCTAACTCGCTTAATTAGCCTTTCAGTTAGTTGGCTAGTGCCTAGTTTTAATTAAACGGCGCCGTTCAACTAGCGGCCTGAATGATATTCAATTATAGGCATATATATGTAAGGTTGGAATTGTGACCAACCACGCGTGAGCCGAATCGGTTGCCGTAAATAAGCCGGGGCACCCCGACCAAATGGGTTAGGTTAGGTTAGAACTGTGACCAAACGCGCGCGAACCGAGCGAGCGAAGCGAGCGGTGCCGTGGCAGCGGCAAGCGCTGCTTCCAGAAGCTAGGCTGTTAATTGAACAGCTAATTAAGCTAGATGGCTGCGACGTTACACAGTATTAATACAAAAATAGTCCAGACAAAATAATTTGTACTTAATTTGTAATGACCATAATGCCTTGGAAGGTAGGTAGGCCTTTGGTGTGGGATGCAACGTGTGTCGACACCCTTGCGCCATCCCATCTTCCTAGCACGGCAGGCTGTGCTGGAGCGGCTGCTGCGGGTGCGGAAAACCTCAAACGGCGCAAATACTCCAGTCTTATTGGGACTTATATGTTCGAGCCGTTTGGGGTTGAAACACTTGGGCCATGGGGTCCGAGTGCCCACTTAGTTTTTCGAGACATCGCCACGCGGTTGGTCGACTCCACACGTGACCAGAGGGCTGGCCTATTTTTTGGCCAAAGAATCAGCATTGCTATACAACGTGGCAATGCTGCCAGCCTTCTGGGCACTTTTCCTGTTGACAGCGATGCGGATGAATTTTTTGATGCCCTCTGATTATTTACCCCCTCCCTTTTTTATATACTTGTACATATTATTATTATTATGTTAGTAATTGTATAGTGTATTTAAGATTTGAGAAAATAAAAGTTTAGATATTTGTAATTAAACTAGCTGTTGCTCGCGACTTCGTCTGCGTGTATTTTGTATTTTCATCATTTTTTGACACAAATATCCAGGATCACGAGTAGCCTATGTTCCTTCTCCAGGTCCCTGGCATCGATCGGTTCTGTACCTTTTAAAAGGTAATAGAAAGACAGTGTTACTTTCGCATTTATAATTTTAATATTAGAACACACTAGACACTGGAAGTCGAGAAACTAGTAATTCAAACCTCTCAAAAACTAGTAATTCAAATCTCTCAAAAACTAGCAATTCAAACCTCTCTAAAACTAGTTATTCAAACCTCTCAAAAACTACTAATTCAAACCTCTCAAAAACTGGTAATTAAAACCTCTCAAAAACTGGTAATTCAAACCTCTCAAAATCGAGTAATTCAAACCTCTCAAAAACTAGTAATTCAAACATCTCAAAATCTATTAATTCAAACCTCTCAAAAACTAGTTATCAAACCTCTCAAAAACTACTAATTCAAGCATCTTAAAAACTACTAATTCAAACCACTCAAAAACTACTTATAATAATTCAAACCTCTCAAAACTACTAATTCAAACCTATCAAAAACTAGTAATTCAAACCTCTCAAAAACTAGTAATTCAAACCTCTCAGAAACTAGTAATTCAAGCATCTTAAAAACTACTAATTCAAACCACTCAAAAACTACTTATAATAATTCAAACCTCTCAAAACTACTAATTCAAACCTATCAAAAACTAGTAATTCAAACCTCTCAAAAACTAGTAATTCAAACCTCTCAAAAAATATCTTCTTTCCTTACCATTTTAACTCAATTTCCATATGAAAATAAAATCACCTCAAATGCCTTTAACCACATAAGTGGTTATTTCAAAACATTTTAGATTCCCATCTGATACCCACACAAGCACATACATTGCTCGGTCTTGGCGACCACCCTAATATATTCACCGTTCGGGTCTTATAAATCAGCCGGGTTGCCGACCAAATAATGGGTGGCTTTCTGATTTTATGTCTGTATGTAGTATTGAGGAGAAAAAAATTGTATTAAAAATGTAGGGTAACCCGAATTACCCTACATTTTTAATACGATTTTCTTGACCTGAGTTAAGGGTCCCCGAAACGATCAGTCGCAATTGTCAATTTTTACGTGATTGATACACATTGATGCGAAAATTGACCATCTACCATGTGCAGTTGAAGCGATTGTTAATATTACTTACTACAATAGAAATTGCTGGCAATTGTAGGGGTCCCCGAAACGATCAATTGCGATTGATCAATTGCCAGAATCTAAGAGCAACCTACGAGAGAAATTAGGTATCATCATCTGCCTAGCCTTTACCCAGCTATGTTGGGGTCGGTAAATTAGGTATTGCCACTGTTATTTATTTATTTAATCAAAATACAAAAAAAGAAAAAGCAGAAAAGAAATTTCTTGAGAGGTTATAAGAAAAGATAAACGTTTCCGACTTCGTGTGCAGTTAAACCTAAATATAATTTGATTCGCCTACGAATGCTATTTATAAAAAACGAGTTTGAGAAAATCTGGGATCCTTTTTTTAGTGTGGAAATTCTCATGGATTCTCGGATCTCACATCTCCAGTTCGAAGACTCACTTATCCACTGTAATGGTTGTCACTACATAGCTCCTTAAGTTCAGCCTTTGAGATCTTCACTTAAAAAAAAGTAGGTAACCTCGAATAACCCAGAGTTTTATCAACCTCTGCAATCACATCTGACCCAACCGCAATTTCATTTAATGAATGCTAACTAACCAGAATCTTCGAAACTGCTAAGTTAAACCACTCAATTTGAGCGTTGATAAGCAACATCCCAAAAACTAGCCTATTTCAAAAGTTAGCCCAATTAATTAATGGAGTCCCGATCGCCATTGAAGTTGGAAGGTTTTGCAAAACGTTTGAATCGCACGCCTTCAGATATAAAGTTTGGGTGGTAGGGTGGATAGGATTTTGATTGTTGGTAGGACAGTCCTGCAGGGTAAGTGCGTTACACACATAAAATGACAATTAATCGCAATGGATTTCATTTTGTTAGTGCACCCACGTTCATTGCATTATTTACATAGTTGAGCAGACGTTTTTTTTTTCGAACCCATGAAGCAATGGATTTTCCTTAAAAACTCTCGGATTGTGATTGAAAATGTGGTACGCAATTGCTGAACAATTGCAGTTGGGATGCTAAACTAAACTATTAGCTAAACTATTTTGTATGACTGTAGTTTTATCGAAAAAAATGTATTATTATCTTAATTAAAAAATCAACGATGGTTAGTGATGTCAGAATGGTGCTATTTTCAAAAAAAGCTTTAACAAATTGATGTGTTTTTCCGAGTTGAAACAGAATATACTTAGTAAATGATAATCTTTAGCCTTTTACACGAATTCAAATTATTATGTAGGTTGTAGATAAATTGGAAAACTTTACAGAGACAGTCTCAGCATCACCAAAACACATAGCCACCCTTCCTCAACCAAATTAACTTCACTTCGAACCGATTGAAGGCAGCGATATATTCCAAAAGTTCCAGAAATTTATCTAGCAAACTTGAATTAACTCAAGACTAGAGAATTTAACTGCGAGACGAGTTATCTCTGCGTTTTCTGGTTAAATTGTGCAGTTAGCTTATAGGTTTTGTAAGTCAAGGGGTCTCATTAAGGTGTACTCGACTAACCCTTTGATGATGAAGTGACTGCAAAAAAACCTTTCACAAAATGATGATAGTTCTTAGACCCTCTTATACCACAAATCGCATAATACATTTAACGCTCAATGAATTTAAAACATCGTTGTTTTTCTAACAATCGGCCCGCCTCGGAAAGCACGTTAAGCCGTTGGTCCCGGCTGTCATTTGTAGATCTTTGACAGTCGTTACGGGTCGTCAGAAGCCCGAAAGTCTGACAACCAGTCTTATTTACTGGGTTGGAAAATACTGGTATTCAACTGCACCCGGTTAGACTGGAAGCCGACCCCAACATAGTTGGAAAAAGGCAGCCAGATTGATTTGTTGTTCTTCGTTTGAAGATGACAGAAACAGAGCGATGTTTAAAATACGTTTAGCTTTAAATGTTTACTGATTGCCCGCTTGCACCATGCAAACCGGCCTTAATTAAGTTTGGTAAACTCTGAAAGGACAGCCCTTCTACCTTGCTGGCTGACTAATCTTTTACCTTCTAGGTACGAAATAAAAACTTAACTTGAATGTCAAGCTAACAGATCAGCCGTCAGTACTTTATTGATTAGTAGAAATTTCCAAACTGACGGAATTTTCCAGAATTGGAATCTGTTTTGTGTTTAGACATGACAATGATAAGCCTAACAAGTGTCAGTATTCTCACGAAACCATACTACAATATTATCTTTTACCTCACGGCCGTTCGCGACAAAAGATAGGAGAATTTTATTCAAAAGATTGCCGAACTTAAAATACCTGTCGAATAATATTTTATCTGTGTAATTTGGAAGCATGAAGCTTGATTACTTTTACGTGGATAGTAAATAATTAATTTGCACTTTTATAGGTTATCATTTGCCTTTTACTACTAACTTGCTTAGCCTAGTCAGAGTTCGCTGTGACAAAACATGTTTTTCTACGCCTTACCAGTCAAAAATAAGCGGTCAAATATTATATCCTCCATGTTGGACTGGAAGCTAACACCAAGATGGTTGGAAAAAGGTTAGGCAGATGTTTTTTTTTTTTTGTTAGCCTATATTGTGTCCTTTTTCCTTCTTTACCTCTTTATTTTGTGCGATCTCTGGGCGTGTTCGCTCCGCAAACTTGATTAGATGGTCACACCACCTTCGCCGCATCAATGTCCTCCCTCAGGCGTCCAGTGAGTGACGATCTTTGCCCATCTCTCCGGGTGCATTCGTGCGACACTTCAGCCTAGCTATTTTATTTCCAACATTCGCTACTTTGTGTTATGGAGCGCAGTGTGTGTGATGATGGGGTGGTATCAGAAATGATACGCTTAGAAAACTTGATGACTGCTCTGCTCTCTTTTTATATACACGTGTTTCTGTGACAAAAAACCTATTTTTCTTTTTCAGCGACTTCAAAAAAGGAGGAGGTTCCCAGTTCGTCGGAATCTTTTTTTTTTTTTTTTTACGTTTGTTCCCCGATTACTCGAAGATAGCTGGACCGATTTGGAAATTTACTATTTTTTTTTTAAAGCAAAGAAACTTTCCAGATGGTCACATTGTCATCAGGTCGGGATCTGATGATGGGGTCCTGGAGAAATCGAGGGAACTCTTCAAATATTATAGGCACACCTATAGCGATTTGGGTATTTTTTATAGTAACTTATGAATTTGCTCTCGGAAAGCACTATTTGGTGAAGTGGAACTGATGGTGAAGACCACAGGTGGTCACTGAAACTACTTAATTTCGGAAGTCGGTGGCAAAAAAAATACATTCAAAGACACCGACTTCCGAAATAAAAGTTATTTTTCACTTTGTAATGTTTTTTTTGGTAAGTGGTCGGTTTTTTTTTTTCAAAAAGCACTTTTCTTTTCTCTCTTTCTCCGACTGAATGGGTAATCAATAACTTCGGAAAATTAGTGTATATTACAAAAATAAAACAGCACAAGCTACTAAGCGCCTGTACCACTGCCGCAAAACGTGACAGTTTTTCATACATTTCTACCGCTATGTTACGTTGTTGCAAAATACGTGTTATAAATCTACTTTTTCACGTCTGTTTATAAATGTGAGCATCATATCTCTGCGCGTTTTATCACTAGTGATAAATTGATTCACTTAGGACCTGACAAAGGGGTATGTAGCTAGTGTAGTTTGAGGGTAGGCAGAGATAGAGACCGTAATGGATAGCTGTTTATATTTTTTGTTGTCGGAATTGTGTCTGGAAGTATTTTTTGGTAATATGGTTTTATCTGTCATCATTATTATACACGCTCAGCTCTCGTTAAAATGTTGTACCTGGTCCACTGAAATAGCGACCAATAGTCTCGGCAAATATTAGCCAAGTTTATGAAAACACTATGAAGGTCCAGTTTGACAGTACCTACTATTGCTGACCTCTCCGTTCATAGGAATATCAAAGATAATAAGGGGAGAAAACTTCTTAAATTAGAGATACAAGAAACAAAAGACGCTATGCATCCAAAAGCATCAGTGTATAAAATATCGCGCCGTCATTCTTAGCTCCGCTCCGCTCAGCTCCGCTTTCCTCGCTCCCGTTGAATGATAAAGCTCGAAGATAGACGACAATATATCACGCCGTAGAATGAAAACATGGAGGGCTACGGCTTATAAATTACTATAAAAATATTCCGTAGAACTCATCGTAGGGGTGTTGGAAATTTTAGATTAATTCCTTGATTTTTGTAAGTCCGATAGTGATGCTGGGATAACTATAATTAATTTCTGCACATTAGAGGCTGTAAAAAACGCTAGGTGCTGAAGCCGCGATCCACGTGTTCACCTACTGGGCAAAAGTTAATTAGACGAATATTGTATCATCGATTTGAAAAGAAGCCATAATTACTAATAAACTCTGGTAATTTCTTTCTATAAACCGTGTACAATGTTAAAGCTATATTTTCAATAATTAGCTCAATAATCGGAAGTCGATCTTTCAATTTACGTTATGCGACAGGTTTATAAAAATAATTTAGCATGTCACCAGGGGCGTAGTCTTCATACAACCCGATTCCCATCGGCTTCCCTTCGGAACCACCGCTCTTTTTAATGTCTACTATTGCCAAATAATATGGTACACCTGTGTGTAACTATGTATCACATCACATTAAATATTATATTTAACACCAGTTTCATACATCATAAGATTAAAAACCTACAGTTTTTTTTGTCTGAGTTTATGAGAACTGAAAAATTTTTTCTTCGCCTTCCCTCTCATGATAATTGTAGCTGCACCACTGCATGTCACTATAACTTAAACAATACGGAACTTACGTCCAAATACTTAAATAACACTAAACTTTAAGACGGTCTTAAAACTATTTCTGTTACTACAATACACATTAAATAACATCGTCGCTTAAACACCATGACATGGCGTCGCTTTTGAGTATTTGCCCTTTAACTTCGTAGATTTATTGATTCAAATAAATGTTATTAACCCAGAGCTCTCACAATAATACCATAAATTATATAATTTTCTTTTTCCACTCAAACCAATTTATTACTTTTTTCTTTAGTCAACAGTTTTTCTTATCTCTTTCCTTAGAGACAACCCTATCTCTGAAATAACATATCTTTCTATCGATGCCAGTTATCTTTTCCGAAATAATGTGGAATAGTTGGTCTACTATGTTATTTAGATTACTAGTGATGTGTCCACGTGAAAAATGTTTGTTTCTTTTAAAACTGAGTTACTATAATTTTGAAGGAAGTCTGAAAGTGGCACCGGTGGCTGAAAAGCTGTGTGGTAAGCGGTTGTCATGGTATGGGCAGGTGATGCAGACACATATTAATATCTGTGACCCAAACACGGACGTGTTACGTAAATAAATGAATTTCGAATATTGGGGTCACTTTTGGGGGCAAATAAGAAAATTAAAAAAATAAATTATACTGTGTGACATATCAAATGAAAGGGCTTTTTACTGTGGAGGTCTCGAATAGATTTTTTTATCATTTGAAAATAAATAGTTTTAAAGTTATTTAAGAAAATAGACGAAAATTGACCCTTATCTCCGAACCTACTGAGCCAAAAATTTTGAAAAAATACAGAAAATAGTTCTATAAGTACATATATATTACATATAACATGGTGAATCGCTCATATTGTGCGTACAAACTTAAATTTGCAGTTGTTTGGTTTTGGGAACATGTTTTTCAACTACAATGTTAGGTTTGTTCTTGGAATAATAAATTCTGTCTCTTCTTTCTTCATCCCAACTACAGAACCCTTCATTATGTGTGGTCCGACACGCACTTGTCCGGTTTTTTATTTATTAAATTAGTTATACTGATTGTGGGAGAAAATTGTGGTCACATTACTAATGTACGCATGCGCACAGTCGCACACGTAGGTGTCTAGCGTAGTAGGTACTTCGTCCATTTTGGTTGGTTTCACTGTTCAGCGGAAGTGTGACTATAATTTACGTAATTTTAATTATTTTTGGGATACGAAATTTACCTAGGTATATTAAAAATGACAGAAATCAGTTTAGTGAACGATTATGTACTTTCATAATGTGCATTAATTCAGTTCCGCGTTACGCACTTCAGCCTGTTCCTTACCTATTTATAAGTAATAATAACATTCAATTTGTTGGTGTACTTAAAAATAAACAGACCTGATATTTTTGTGGCAACAAAGGTTTTTCTTTTCGGAAAAGATTTTCTTATTTTGAAGGATAAAAATTAAACAAAAACTTAACCTTTATTACCCTTTCTGTAACATTAAAACGATCCTACCTAAAAACGTTAGCCACCCAAATCTCGTTGTTACGGATCTGATTTAATTTATAGAAAAGAGCGCAATTAGTGAGCCAGGGTAAAAGAAAAAAGCAAAAAAAATACATAAAAATTATTTTTTTACCGAGCGTAGTTAATAAAGTAATAGGCTTTTGTCCTGGCCAGCGATGGTGAAACGTAATTATTTTTTTATTTTTAACTGACGAATAAACAGGAGGAGGTTCTCAAGTCGAGGCAAATTTTTTACCCATATTTTTTTCTCTCGACCACAGGAAAGATACATTAAGAAGTTCCACTCCTTACAAAAGCTGTTAGAGATGCTAAAAAAAAAACGAAGCGAGTGCAATTTACGAGTACGTCTTCAATATTCGTCAAGGAGTGCTCATTTTCTAAATTCCTTCGTGTCAATTTCCCCTAGTAATCTTGGTGGAAATTCTACAATTATGTTGCCTAATGACTGAAAACAATGGAAGCATGAGAAACATTTCCTTCTTGTAATTATAATCAAACGGTACTGCGGTACAAATACATTTCTCTCTGGTAACTTCTTGCTGTAATTTTAAGGAAAATTTTCTTGTTTTCCGAGATAAATATCGGACTATTCTTTTGTAGGATAAGTTGGATTTTGAAGTTAATTTTGTGAGGTAAAAACATGATCGTTGTCATACCCTAAGCATAAAAGATAATCTATTGAATGGTTAAAATCAGGTAATCATTTACTTGAAAATTCATCGTCTAATTGTCCCATCCGTCTAAATATCTTCACTTTCACGCTTGAATTCACTTAAGGGATGGGTAGAGGTGCAAGGTAAGAATATTATTATCTCATTCATATTTTACCCTCCAGGGTTTTGAGTTCCATTCAATACGGGACTGACTTATTGTCCCGATGACCCAGTGTCCCAATTTGAAGAAGGGAATTGGGAATTATGTCTTATTCCCTTCTCGCAACTACGGACCACAAACAAATATTCAGCTATCATTTATGCAAAAACGGTTCGTTTACCAGTTGTAGCCTTAAGGGCGGGTTTCACCAACGAAACTGATTGCGATCAGCACTTCTATACGGCGGCGTTCAAGAGCTGTCAGTGTCATCATTGTTATGGAATATTGACACTGATAGCCCTTGAACGCAGTTTAGATGTGCTGATCGCGTTCGGTTTCGTTGCTAAAATTGGCACTTAGTAAAGTTTAGCTGACATTTTGAATCAAAAATAAACAGTACAGTTTTTTGCCCTACCTAGGGCCGTAAGATCAATTGAAGTTTAAACTACGGAAGAGAGTTTAAACTCTGGGAATCGATTATTTCATAAGAAGTTTCATAAGAAATAATCGATGCCCAGAGATTAAACTCTCTTGCGTAGTTTAAACTTCAATTGATCTTACGGCCCCTAGAGTCGTACTAAACCTTTCGATCAGCAGTGTGTTAGTTTAGCGTAGCTTAGCAACCGTGAAAATCTGTACTAATATGATAAAGCTGAAGAGTTTTTTTATTGAAAGCACTAATCTGTGGAACTACCAGTTGGATTTGAAAAATTCTTTTTGCATTTGATAGCCAATTCTTGAGGAAGGTTATAGAGTTTTAACATCACGCTACGACACATAGGAACCGAGTAAAAAGAAAAAAAGTCCGTAAAACGCTAAGCGAAAATGAAATAAAAACGTGGGCGGGCGATTCGACGCGACGCGCCGGGGCCCAGGGAGTTTTATAACAATGTGGCTGTTATTTAAGTATATTGTGTATCTTACGACTTCCATGCAAACGAAGTCGCGGGCAGAAGATAATCAATGAATACCTACCTTATTCTGAGAAATCCACTAAAATCAAAATAAATATTTATTCAAACAAAACTACTATTTACCCACAATTTGTAATAAATATACCTTAATTTGTCAGTCAATTAATTCTACCTCATATACATGATGTTTCAAACCTTGCCATCCTAAATTGTTCCGAATAATTTCGAATAAAATTAAACAAACAGAGAGAATTGTTATCTTAGTAATTTATTGGTCGAATAAATTTTATTCGGCTCACGGTAGAACACCTAGCAATTTGATTTCGATATTAATTGGAATTTTAAGGGTAGTTTTTAGTGCTGATCGGGTAGAAAATTACCCTATAATGGGTATTTTCGAGCTCTGTAAATCAAACATAACATCACGCTTGAATTCCCCAAAAGGTTAGGCAGAGGTGTACCTATATTACCTACACACCCATATTTCACCAGTTAAGTCCCATGTCTCGTCCCAGGGGGCGACCCTATTGTCATCACCCGGGCACAAATCCAGACTCCGGGCTGCCACTGAGAAATTCTTGATACAAAAATCCAATAATACTTCGCCCGACTTGGGAATTGAGCCCCGGACCTCATGCTCAGCAGTAGCGCTTGCGACCACTAGACCATCGAAGCAGTCAGTACATCTCTATACAACTTTTACGCGGTATTAGCCCTGCGTGCAGTGGTTAAAATACGAACTGGCAAGTGTCAGGTCATGAGTTGCATTTCAAGAACTTACTTAGTGGGAAGGTTTATCCGATGCATCTATAGTTAATTATCATGAAAATACTAGAAATTTCTAATAAATACATAGATTAAAAGGATTAGTTAACAACATTCAATTAAAAGTCAGAATTTTATTGGTAGGTACTTAAAACTGGCTGCAACCTAAAATCAGAAAAAATCTTGTTCGAAATATCTTTTACAAAAACGGAAACATGAATTTTTATTCCAATATCCGTCGGAAAATAACAAAATGTATCCGAAACATATCAGTTTATCCGAAACCTCGTTGATACAGCCAAAGAGCTGAAATCTGGAGTACTAGTGATGTTATGTTTTTGAATAATTCCGGGATTTTTGCGGGATATTCTATGTCTATCCCGCGATATTTTGCTTGCATATCCTTTAAAGATTTGGCTAGCAGTCGTGGTCAATAACTGTCTATTCGTGCAGAAATACTGATATTTTCCTCACAGGGTTTAAATGAAATAACAATATAGTTCGAATAAGCGTTTGTTTTATAACTTAATGTCTGAATTGTATAACAGTAACTCTGTTTTAGTTCTTAAAGTTAAACAGGAAAAACAATGTCTGTAAAGTTATTAAATTAATTCGTATTATTCGTGGAAATTCAAAAATACTCACAAAATGAAATGAATGAATGTACGCTTAAACTTTTTTAATTTCAAGCTGACTGGCTTTTGATTTCCATTACAGTATGAAACAGCAACGCTTCCACCGAAAATTAATTACGACAAGTACCAAAACTCATTTTTAACTTTCCACTTTTTCCAATGATTCTGAAACCTCAATAAATTCGATTGCATCAATCAAAAATCCCGGACTCTCATCCGTGACCTCGGGATTTTCAATACATTTCCCATCCCTACCAACCCACTGGGAATTCGGGAGTCGTCAACACAAATTGTGATCGAAACAGTCTGCTGAAGAAATTGAAAAAGAACTGGCAACCCCGAGGGGCTTGTACAGACAAAGGGATATTATACATGAGTATGACTGGGAGTAAAAATCGCCGTGCAGTAGTTTTATGGTTCCGTGTCTCAAAAGGAAAAAACGGAACCCTCCTAGGATCTCTCGTGTGTCTGCATGTCTGTCCGTCTGTCACCGCTAATTTGCTGCGAATCTAATGGACCGATTAAGTTGAAATATGGTACACATACCGATTTATATGACCCAAACACGGACATGTAAGTAAATAAATTAATTTTGAATATGGATGTCACTTTTGGGAGCAAATATAAAAATTTAAAAAAAAGTTTTGTTATACCGTGTGACATATCAAATGAAAGTGCTTACTTTGGAAGTTTCGAATAGTTTTTTTTTTTATAATTTTAAATAAATAGTTTTAAAGTTATATGAAAATTGACCATACACACCCCCTTTATCTCCGAACTTTTTTTGAAAAAAAATACAGAAATTAATTCTACACCTATAGATTACAGGAAAACCTATAAGAAGTCTATGCTCTTAAAATAATACGGTAAATCTCTCATTATTGTGCGTACAAACTTACATTTGCAGTCAGAATGTATGGGAGAATGTGTTATTCAACTACAATGTTAAGTTAGTTCTTAGGATGTTTCTGTCTCTTCTTTATTCATCCCAACTACGGAACCCTTCATTGTGCGTGGTCCAATACGCACTTGGCCGTTTTTGGCAACATTCTCCGAATGAAAAATCGTGGAGTCTTTGCTGCTCCATGACTAGGAGTTGAGATAAATAAAGGAGAATTTTTCGTCAAAGTCGAGTGTGTGTTGTCAAAGAGTTTTGAACTTTGGTGTTGATATTTTATTATTACCTGTTCATTTACTTCTATCAGTTTTTGTGGAGTTTCATGTTTTTTGTAGTCAAAAGGCAGGTAGAGATGTATTCTCTGCTTTTATGCTTACATCGTTCAAGCTGTAATGCTGAAAGCTGAGCTGAAGTATGGGTGTTCTATGAACCTCTGCCTTCGGGGAATACAGGCGTGATGTTATTTAACCTCTGTTACCATTCAAGCTAAGACTTAAAAATATTTTTTTGCTGAGTTCGTCATTGACAGCGGATGTGGTGGGGAGTTCTTGATTCAATTCCCGAGTCGGGTAAAGGTTTTGCAAACAGACGTGACACGAGACGCGAATCGCACGCGACACAAAGACACGGCGTGTCGCGCGACGAGCAGTGCCTTTGAGTCGCGCGCGATTCGCGTCGTGAGTCGCGCCTGTTTAAAGGAGCCTTACAGCGTTATCGAGTATTTCGATAAGGAAATTCTCAGTAGTATAATCCCGGAGTTTAAAGTCGCGTCCTCATTTACATAGAACTTATAACGTAGCTGGCAATAGATGCTGAGATTATTTCAAGTAAACCCTAACGATATTTTACTCGTTGTCAAAGTTATACTCGAAAGTCACATTGTCACTTACCAGTACCCCAAAAGGATTTTTAATGGAACTCAAAATCCTTCATGAGTTTCAAAAATTCATCTGCTCGACATTGTAAATAACGCAATGAATATTGTTGAGTAAATTGTCAAAATGAAAGGCAGTGCCATTATAAATGTGTTAAGGCTCCTGCAAACAGGCGCGACTCGTCGCACGACTCGCGGAGCCTTTACGCAATTAGGCCGCAGGTTCAAATCCACAATCTCATCTATACTCTATACATATTATATATTAATGCGAAATGGGTCCCAAAGTTGACGCATTTGAGCTGCACGCAAAATCAATTTTTATCCTCAAAAGTTACAAATTTCCCTTATTATTTTTCATGATTATATAAATTATGAGGGCCGAAATACGATTGACACAATTTGACTCAAAAAATTCACAGTTTCCTCAAAATTAGCATTTTTTATGAGAAAAACTGTTTTATTTGATTATAATCACCATTAAAGTCAATGGAGGATTATGGATTTATTTTTATGTACCTAACGGAGCATAAAGAATTTTAGAAAGAAATATTTTTTAAATTCTATTGTATGCTCTGTTTCGCCATACCAATGCTCCTGACACCGTTATGATACCATTTTTTTTTCGTTTGAGATGGGTTTGCTCTTGACTCGAGTCTAGGTCAGAGGTGACAGAGACCAAGTCGACGATGGAGCGAGCTTACCCAGAAGAAGCCTGTTCATTCTCACTTTGAAGAGATCGGGGTTGTATGCGTTCGGAAACACAGACGCAGGCAGAGAGTTCCACTCCTTTGCTGTGCGCATCACAAAAGACATTTGGAAACGCTTAGTACGAATTGGATTTTCAACTTAATAAAGTTGTTTTTCGTGTCTGCCTATGTGACCGCGTTGTTCTTCTAAACTACACGGTACCATTATATAGACAATTTATTCCAGAAGGCTATGTGTATAATACATTATATAAATCTTGTTATTTTGCGAAGTCGTAAAAATCGTGTGAAGGGGGTCTGTAGTATTCTATAATGGATGTTTAATTATACGACCTTAAACGTAACCTCACCTAACCCCTTCGATAAAACAAACACTTCAATTCAACATTAATGTTTTAACCCTAATTGCTGCAAGTGTTGGGTTTTGATTCCACCAATGAAATCGTCATCACAGAACATATGGCGCCATATTGAATCCTATTGCTTTGCAAAACAAATGATACACAATCACAAGACCTCTGCTAGATGAAAACCAACCTTATTGTGAAACTCGTAGAGGTTGAGAGATGTGTAAAGTTAAGTTGGTAAACGTGAAGGCACATATGGCCCAAGTTTGAAGTGGAAATGTTAATTAAATCAATTAATTAATGGAAATTCTTTTGAACTTTGATTGAATGACGGTTTGTTGTGTTTTCTAATGAGATTAAGCTCAGTTCTTTAGGTTAAAAGAACTATAGAATATGCTCTTTAGGATAAACGTTAGTTTTACAAATAGGCGATATGGTCTTATCGATTTTAGAAGTCTTATTAAGTCCCTGATTTGACAGCAGAATTACTTTCTGCTGTCAATTGTTATATAAATTAAAATGAGATTTGTCAACAGATTAAGATAAATGGGTTTTCGGAATACCTATGGGAGTGATAGATACAGCAACATTTTCATACAACTCTTGCGATTTAAAAGAAGTTAAAGAGACATCGAAAGCATTTTTATCCTTCTACTAGCTGTGCCCCGCCACTTCGTTCGCGTGGAAGTCGTAAGATACACAATATACTAAAATAACAGCCACATTTTAATAAAGCTGCCTCGTCCACCGACCAGCCGCGTTACATCGCCCGCCCGCGCTATTACTTCGTTTTCGCTTAGCGTTCTTACTGATTTTTTTCCTTTTGCTCGGCTCCTGAAGGTCGCAGCGTAATGCTAAATAGCCTATAACCATCCTCGAGAATTGGGCTAGCAAACGCAAAAAGAATTTTTCAAATCCGATTTTTTGTTCATAATGTCATGGGTTTTAATATTTTCGCGCGTAAGCCTAAGTCTTTTTCTAAAATAAAAGTAGCCTATGTTACTCATTGTAATATCAACTATCTGTCAGGGAAAGTCCCGTCAAAATCGGTCTAGATATTTCAGAGATTAGCTGGAACAAACCGACAGACAGAGAAAAAAATTAAAAAATGTTTTTTTGTTATAGATACCGTTTATACATTCATATGCATTAAATAAAAAACTGTTGTTTTGACATTTTAAACAGATAATTACATTTTATTTATTTGTATAGATTAGACGAGGTAGATGTCCATTCTCCATTTAGGTCGGAATATGGCAGACGTAAAGATACTCGAATGACTTAATTACAAAATAGGTAACAATCGAGTCAAAGGCAATCAGTCATACAAGTTTTCCAAAGGTCTACAATGTCATACAATATCCATTGCGCCGTTAGAAGAAAATAAACCCATCTAACCTTTACTAAAACCAGCAATGGCTAAACTACAGCCGTCGCAAACCATTGTATAAACTCCCAGCAACCAAAACTGGCATTTCAAACATCACACATCATTCAACTCTAAAGGGTAATCCAGACTCGCTGTGTCCTATAAAATAAAGCCATTCACCATTCAATGTGACATTTGGCACGCTTCCCCTAATTGCTCGTGTGTGCTAGCCTTTATTTCGCCCCTTTATACCCCCTTTGTTCTTGATTGCTTAATGCCAGCATTTTTAATTACTGGGGCGACTTTTGAAATATTTTTGTCATTCAATTATTAACTTTTTTATTGTTTTTTGAATGGTTTACATTGTTCTGTGAGTGAAATATTTTAAATGTTGACTTTTTTGTAAATTGCTTTTTATTGAGTTAACTTTAAACTTGCTATCATGGCATGCTGTACGTACCTGTATTTTCCGGCAGTGATGGTGAAACTTGGACGCCCCCCAATCCCTCGATTGGAGGGCGTCGAAGTTTGTATGGAAGAATTTTAACGCGCGATCCGATTAACTTGAAACTCAGTATTTATATTTAAGACCAAAAGTAAAGGATAACGTGTATAAGGGTTTTTTTTTTTAAACTTACCCCTCTACGAAATCTACGCGGACGAAGTCGCGTGGGAAGTGCTCGTTCAACATAAATACAGATAAGGCGATCTTCGCAGTATTTTCTGAAGACCAGAAAACAAAAGAACATCTAAATTCGAACAGCATCAATGGATAAATTCAAATAAATGGAGAGTGGGATAGTCATTTGTTTATAACAGAACTATATTCTGATGTAGCTCTCATTACAAATACAAATCGCTTGAACAAACATTCAAACATATAATATACTTATCATGTAGAATAGCCTGATAGTCTGTTATCGTGTTAGCCAGTAACTGGGTTGTGTAGGTCAGATCGGCGGTCGCTTCTTGTAAAATACAAGTATTCAGCTGCATCCGGTTATAAGGGAAAAGGCTAGAAAGATGATAATGATGTAGGATAATTATATGTCTATCTATAAAATATTTGTTTCTATGCCAGAATTCGTTGGTACTGTCTTCCTTTAAGCTATCAAGTAATGCTTGATAGACCTGTTAAGAGCGTTGTCACATTTTATCACCCCTCTCGCTCACACAGGATCAATTTTTTAAGAATGTTAAATGAAAAGATGATTTTTTGAAAAATGTGATCAATAGGCTCCCTACTAAATAATATTAATTTAATAGGTAATTATTAAAAACACATTTCTATTGTGTTATCTAATAAACTTAGCTCAATAAGTATTATGATCTGTTTTTGAGACGATTTAAATAAATGCTACAATAAAAATGTGTTTTTAATAATTACCTATTAAATTAATATTATTTAGTAGGGAGCCTATTGATCACATTTTTCAAAAAAGTATATTTTCATTTAACATTCTTAAAAATTTGGTCCCGTGTGAGCGAGAGAGGTGACAAAATGTGATAGCCCTCTTAATTCATTATGAATATTCTCAAAGACCACTCCCAAGAATATTCGAAACTATTAACTAGAAACAACTTTGTATACTTAAATGAAGAGAATTGAATATGAGGAGTTTTGGGTCAATACTCGATTTGGAGAAATAGTCAAAAGCTTTGCCCAGTACCAAACTGTTTCATAGATTAAAAGGCTGTTTACGTTTTCAATTGCTGAATATTAATATGGAATTGGTAAGACGCTTCTAAAGATTGCATGATTTCCCTGTGTTACTTTAGGTATGTAGACTTCATTTCATTCATTCATAGGCAGCTTTGTACCTTAACCGATGACCGCCGGGGTAGGCGTGTTCTTGAGTGGAGACCGCGAATCGGCAAATGTAAGGTAGGACGCCTTCAGGCTAGGTGGAGCGACGATCTTCGCAGGGTGGCTGGTAGCAAATGGATGAGAGTTGCCGAAAATCGAGCTGAATGGCGTGCCCTTGAGAATTGATTTAGAGGCCTATGTCTAGCAGCGGACTGCTGTAGGCTGATTATGATTGGCTGTCTTGTTCCACCCACTGCTGAGTACAGACCTCCCCTCTGTTCCCCTTTGTGCCATGCTTCTCTGGTCTGTGCGAGTCTCCAACTGCCACCACCACGTCTAGCCACGTGTCCTGCCCACCTCCATTTCAGAACCGCTACCTGTATTCCGACATTTCATTACTAAAAAAGAAATGAAGCTTTAGTTCAAGAACTAATCACTATCTATGATCCTACTAAACGCGAAAGTTTGTGAGGATGAAAGGATGGGTGTTTGTTACTCTTTCACGCAAAAACTTCTGAACGGATTTGGATGAAATTTGGCACACAGATAGTTTATAATCTGGATTAACGTAAAGGATACGGGGCGCTGCTAGTTCTATATATTTTAAATGTTATTTCGACTGTTATATCTATACATCTATACAAATAAATAAAACTGAAGTGCCTGTTTGTAATTTCAAAATAACAACTTTTTACTAAATGCATAAGAAAGTACATACGGTACTTATAACAAAAAAGCAATTTTTAATTTTTTTTTTCTGTCTGTTTGTTCCGGCTAATCTCCGAAACGGCTGGACCGATTTTGACGGGACTTTCACTGGCAGATAGCTGATGTTACGGGGGGTATCTTAGGCAACTTTTATTTTAGAAAATTAGATAGTCCCGCGCAAAAAAATTAAAAACCATGAAATTGTGAACAAAAAGTCGCAATTGAAAAATTCTTTTTGCATTTGGTAGCCCAATTCTCGAGGATGGTTATTGGCTATTTAGCATTACGCTGCGACCTACAGGAGCCGAGCAAAAGGAAAAAAATCAGTAAGAACGCTAAGCGAAAACGAAGTAATAGCGCTGGCAGGTGATGCAACGCGACGGGTCGGGGGACGAGGGAGTCTTATTAAAATGTGGCTGTTATTTTAGTATATTGTGTATCTTACGACTTCCACGCGAACGAACTAGCGGGGCACAGTTAGTAGTACATAATATTATAGATGAATAGTCGGATAGATGTAAATAATATTGTAATTGGGTTAAAATTTTATCATGTCTAGCGCAGGTTTTTAATTATTACAAATTTACGTAACGAAATTTGTTAAGTATATTATTCTGCCTATTTCACTCCTGTAAAATTCATAAAACCATATAAGATATAAGAAATGTCAAAAAATCTTCGACATTTTCCACAAAATAATCAATTTTGCACAACATATTTAATAAACGACATATGTCTTATGTGTGATCGTCCAATCATTTGGGAATAACGTCTGCCTCAGACGGGGCGCGCCACAGTATATAAATTACTTGGCGTAGGTCAACTCTCGATGGTGCAAGTGGTAAGGTCGTCGCGATTTGTGTGATGTTGGTATTTTTATGGTCATAATAGAATAAGATAATAATAATAAATCGTTTAGTCACATTAAAATAGATAAATGCTTATACTCAGGGAATTCATAAGTATTTATGAATGATGATTTCCGAGCTAGTTTCAAAGACCTGTAGAACAGAAATCTGTTTTCTCTCATACATACTTTTGTGACATTATAAGTCTATGTAAATAAATGGTGTCGTGTGTAGTATGTGTCAGCATTTAAAGTAAGACCAATTCAGTCTGGTCATAATTTAGTCCCAATACCTAATTATTTATAGTGTTAACACAAGGTATTATTATCATAAGCGTGAAAGGTAGGGTGGTAAAAGGATAAAAAGGCAAAGACAAGACAATTTTTCTACCTTTTTCTTCTAGGGCAAAGGCCCTACAGAAAAAAGGTAGAAAATTGTCTAAAAAAAAATACGAAGACATTCTAGGGACCTTGAAGGGGTCTTTGAAATAAGCCTTTATATTTCTACCGGAAATACCCAATGTCTAGTTTCTTTGATTACAATAATATCTGCTTAGTATTCTAAGAATAACAAATGAAAACGAAAACAAGGAATTTTTGTTTCAATTCTATGGTTAACTTTTATTACACATGTCCTACAAAAGAATAGTCCGAAATCTCAAGCAAAAATTAGCCCAAAACCACTGACCTAATAACCCAACAACACACAACAATACAAACAAACCTTTTGTGGAAAAACTTATAAAATTATACATTCACAGAAATGATTTATATTTACAAGAAGACACTAAAATATACAACTTTCCGCTTTTAAATTACGCCACAAGCAAATGCAGTCAGAATGCGTTCGTTATGGCCAGTTTTGGAGGAAAGCCAGCAAATACGGACGACCAACGGATAGGCACGAAATATATATGATTTGTTAATATCATAACTTAGAGGAGGAAATGAAAAATCTTATGTCGTGAACTTTGATCCGGATTTTTGGAGCTAAGCTCATGATGGATTTACTTGGAAATGGATCTTGTCTGACTAAGCCCCGGTTTAGACAAAGCTTTTGACAAGTTACATAAATGATTGCTTGTTGTTATTTTGGTCTACTGATCGCTACAGCTGAAACGCGGTTTTATGATCAGGAACTAGATGAAGCTTTTAAACGGAAACTAAAACTTGTGTTTTCATAGGTTGATTTTGAGAGGGTGGACTTCTAAGCAAACCGCTACTATTGTACCCATATTTACCTTATAATAAAGGCTGCCTCGATGGTCTGGTGGTCGCAAGTCGTATTGCTGAGCATAAGACCCCCGATCCCCGGCGTGCGATCCCCTCGAGCAATGTGTTATTGGGTTTTACCATCTGGACTTTCTCAGTAGCAGCCCGGAGTCTGGATTTATGCCCGGTTGATGGCAATAGGCTCGCCCCCTATTACATGGGACTTTAACATAACTGTGGAAATGTGGGTGTACTATAGGTACACCTCTGTCTAACCCTTCGGGGAATAGAGGCGTGATGCTATATTATGTTATTAAGAGCCTATACTACCTCAGCTAAAATTCACTCTTTATCTCGCTCGCACGATACTGCGCGCGGACTGAGTGAGAGCGGGACTGAGTGCGGTGCTGGGCGGTAGGCAGCGCCGATAGTTTAGGTAATTGGTTTTTAAGGTGAAAATAATAGTAATTTAAAAAAAAAAATTACATAAGACCAGCTTTATAGTTAGTTCAGTAAGTATAAAAAGTTTCATGATCTTATTTTAAGTATTGTAGGTTTGCCAACGGTTTATAGTTCAGTTTAGAGGTAACTTTGAGATTTTTTTCTATCGAGAAAATTTTATGGAATCGTGTTTTCGCCAAACATAAGACTTAACATTAATCCTCAACTTTACCATATATTTATTTCAAAATTAATGCTGCAGTATTTTCTACATAACGGAGGATCGTGCTAAGCCATTTGAGGTAGTATAGGCCCTTAATGATAAACTGAATCGTTAAGATATGATAACCGGCTTCACAGATTCTGGTTAGAATATGCTCTAATTTTATTAAGTCTTTAATGGCACGTATGAAACAGCAGATACATTAATACCAAAGATAGATATACAAACGATAACATAGCATTTTCTGTACAAGGAACTACAGCACGACAAGCAATTCATTCGCAATCACCAACACTTGGAAATACTGAGAGTTTTCTCAATTCCTCCCATTCGTGAGACTACAGACGCCAAGTGCGCAGTGCGGCTGGCTGGTAAGTCTATTCGAGTATAGTTGTTGAATTAATTGAACTTAGAAACTTTTGTCTTAGAACATTGAGCAATTGTTTTAATATACCTACTAAATCCTACTAATTACACGATGCGAGTTACTTGCCTGTGATATACAATAACATTGAAGCAACAATAAAACTTGCATTGTCTAAACAGTGCTTCGACGAGGCAAGTCGTTTGTTTGCCTCGTCTAAGCACTGTTTAGACAATGTAAGAAACTGACAAAATTACTAATTGTAAAATGCTATTAATATGTACTGTTTAATTTAATGTATTTTTTTTTCTTGACATTTTTGACATTGATTATTTTGACATACCTAAGTGTGACAATTTATGTAATATTATTCCTAATGTATGCTGAGTATCGTTCAACTCTAATACATAAGTACCTCAAAAATAATCATTATAATAATTGCTTCTCATTTTAAATCATATTAATTCACACATATTATAATAATGTTGCATGCCTAATATAAGGTAGATTGTACAAGGATCGCCCATATTTTAACTGTCACATCTTATCTACTGTACCTACAATCCAAGCAAATAAATCTATACTTTACTTTACTTCAACTTATGGTATGCCACGCCCACAGGTTATTAAATCGCACCGTGTATATTAACTTTTATCGGCTTTAGCGTTGCAGTTGTTCAACTGGAAGGTGTGTTGCGATATTTTTAGGTTTTGACAGTCGCTGCTGTAGTGTGTTGACGGCCTTATATAATAAATCTTCATACCGCAATTCTACATGTAGAAATGTATAAGATATTTATCGAGAAGTATACGCCACATTTCCAATAATCAATTAATTAAATTTTCTCGGTAACGATGTTACATTTCCATTGACCTATATTTACGAGAAACGTCAAAGAAATTATTCACTAAGTCGAATTAACATTTATTTCCTGACATTGCACACAGAGGGACCCAAAAACTTCTTCAAATCACGCAAAATTTCGAAGTTAATTATAAGTTATTAGAAAATAAGTTTTTCAGTCAAACGTCCTTCCAATCAATGAGCAAATAATTTGATGTCATTCTGAAACGACACAGGCCGGGGACGAGGCTTGTTCCCAATGGAATTGGAGAAATATTCTCTGTTTTGTGGAGGAGAATTTTGTTATTATTGCGTATTATTGCGAAAGAGTTTGTGCAATTACCTGTGGTGACTACAAGTCAACATATTTATTGTTGTGTCGACAAACTTGTGGTCATGCTCATTATTTCAATTTTGTGATTATGCCAGTGTAGGTAAACTTATTACGATGTTCCAGGATCGGATAAAGTAAATATTTAAATGAAATTATACTAAATGTTGAAACACACCATCATTGATGGATAAAGATTAGAAAAGAAAAAAGGAAGAAGATACGTTTATTTGCGGTAAACACGCAAAGAAATAACACAAACATAAAAAAGAACAAGTTGGGGGTAAATATGCCATCGCTCAGCATAACGCTGTGCCCTTTGCAGGACAGAGCCCCAGCGCTAGTGTTCAGCGACAGCCGGATTAGCTTTCAACAAGACAGCAAGATGGACAACACCTTAACGTTAAACAACTCATATAAACCATTAAAACAAAAGAGATTTTCTTCCTTCAACTCCATTAACCTTTAATAGGACGGCTCCTACAAAGTAGTCAGATAGCGACCTTGAAACTGACTGTCCAAGTTACTGGCCACTTTGTATGATCCGTCCTTTAAAGGGCTAAACAATTTCCAGAAATATTTGTTCAGAACCACAGGTCAAAACCCCAAACCCATAAACTTTGAAAAGCCATCAAATAAACGCCCATAAAACACTGGAAAATAAATTTAATTTATCACCACTGCATTGTCAGTGCCCGTTATGCGTTTCCAAATATTAAAATGCATAGCTCATAAGTCATTATGAAACGACTGTCGCTTTTATTGACGATGCCTATAGTAAAATCATTAATGTCGATTAATTTTGTCGACGATAAAATGACGGGACAGTAACTGACGGGGATGCGGATGGAAACTTGCTTGCTGTGCACGTTTTGGTTTATTTCAGGGATGATATTTCAAGTGTGAGAGTTAATGATGCTTAATGACTATCGAAATAAGTAATAGGAGAAGAATTGAGACGATATAATGAAGATTAGCAATCTAATAATGAGCAAATGCCCGAAACATCAATGTATTATTAAGAGTATGCTTAGATGGTTTAGTCATGTGGAGAGGATGAATGAAAGGCGACTAAACAAAAAGTATTTACACGGCAGATGTGAGTGGAAACGCCGGGAGGGGACGCCCTAGGAAGACATATAGTGAACTTATTGGTAATGTTCTTCAGAAAGGTCAGGTGCGTAGTACTCGCAACCGGCGTGCGTGTATGACCAGATGTATGAACTTGAACGAGGCAAAAGGAGTATGTAAGGATCGTAGCAGGTGGCGTTCTGTAGTTTCTGCCTACCCCCATGGGAAGAAGGCGTGAGTTTATGTATGTATGTATCAATGTATTAAAACGTGGCATAATAAATTATATTATTTAAGTATGCTGGCAAAGTTTTTTTTTTATCACTACCCAAATTTTCACATGGTGTTCTACCTATCAATATGAACAACTTTTACTATGAGACCAACTCTTAAATCACGAAAAAAATAATGTGCTGTTTCATACAAAAGTTCAATATCTACTCGACCAAAATGTATGAAACAGCAGATTTTTTTTTTCGTGATTTCAAAGTTGGTCCCATAGTGAAAGTTGTTCATATTGATGGGTAGAACATCCTGTGAAAATTTGGGTAGTGATAAAAAATTGTCCTGCGTATATGTATGTATGTTTAAGATATTATTATGGTTAGAAAGGGGGTGACTTCGCTGATGGTGACTAGTAAAGTTATATGGAAGAAGAAGACATGATGCGGCAACCCTCAAAAAAATTGGGATGAGGGCAGGAAGATGGTGATTGTCAAATGCATCTTTTCACTAAGTACATTTGGGTATACATAGGTAGATGAACATTGAACAGACGCTGAAGTCAAATGGTATCGTCATTGATACTGCAATTTTAATAAGTATTACGGGTGACACTCACAAACCAGTAAATATCTTTCAACTGAATTGAATACAGTTTTTACACACTCATCCGCATTACGTAGAGCTAAGTCAAATAGCAGTATAATCTTCCCTTATAGCTTAGACAACCATTCCACCAGCATTGTCAGCATCTCCATTAATCTCCATTACAAACCCGCTCTACAAAACTAAGCGAGCATGACCATCCTGGACACTTAACTCAAAAAAATCGATATTCCTTTAAACCGAGCCAAATCCGAGGGTACGGTAAAACTAAAAATTAAACAATCCTACTTGGTGTCCTGCCAAGTATCTTTGTTTCATTGATGCATATCTTGGGTTACTTGGCACCCGGCTCTGTGAAAACGGTCTCCCTGACTGGTAGTAGCGTTGATTTTCTTGATAAAAATTACAATTCTTTCGAGTCTTCTTGAATTTGGGTGCCGTTGCATTTTTGGTGTAAGTAAACATCTGAAGCTGGATGAAAACTTGTTTGAGGACGAGATCAAGATTGGTTTTCTTTAAACCAGATTATAAAATATCGTTTCTTTACATTTTTCTGATTTATTGCTAGAGCACTTTGGAAAAGTTTTATGCGTTTTACGAGCTCTTGCACTTCAATGGCGAAGAGATTTCACGGATTTAGACCATTTTTAACCGGCTTCAAGAAAGGAGGTTCTGTATTCGACCCGTATGTATGTCCATATTTGTATGTCCGCGATTTTCTCAAAAACTAATTAACTAATTTTGATGTTTCTTTCATTAACGTGATCTAAATACTTTCAGGTAGATTTTAGTATATAATACATTAGGTAATGATGCTTATGTACGAAGTTATATGCATAAATGTTCTGCATTTCCGGCATTTCTATGCGAATTTTGATAATTCTTCTTTTCGTTTGTCTTGGTTTTATGTACGAACACCGATTTCTCCGTTAATTGTGGACCGATTTTGAAAATTATTTTGTTTTTTTTAAAAGGGTATGCTCTATAGGTGGTCCCATTGTCACCAAGTCAGAATTTAATGAGGTGATCCTATGGAAATCGAGGGAAACCCTCAAATTTTATAGGAACACCTATAGCGATTTGGGTGTTTTTATAAAGTACCTAATTCGTGCATTTGCTCTCGAAAAGCACCATTTGGTGAAGTAGAACTGTTGATGAAGACCACAGATGGTCACCGAAATTACTCAATAATAAGTATTTCACGGATTGCGATTCGTTTATTTTAATATGGTTGCAAAGCAATTTATGCTCTTATCATCTTATCTTTCAATGCATATGGTGAAGTGGAGCTGATGGTGAAGCACCAGGAGAACTCAATAATCAACGTCCCTGCATCGGGAATAGCAATACTTTGTAAAAGGTGATGAGTGGTTGACATTAGGCTATTGTAACTTAGATGAATTACAAACCGACCCACTAAAAAGTAAAAAATAAAAAAAAACAACCGACTTCCAAAAAAAAACTACAAGGTGAAAAATACTTAACTTTAATTTCGCAAGTCGGTGGAAAAACTAAAATACAGATCGAAACACACCGACTTCCGAAATTAAAGTTGTTTTTCACTTTGTAGTATTTTTTTTTGGAAGTCGGTTGTTTGGTTTTTTATTCGATACTAAATATCATTATAAACTATCTGTTTCATTTTTATGATGTTAGAAGCGTCAAATATTATTATTTCTGGAACTAACTCCCTTTTATATAACCTTTCAATCCACTAAAGCTTCCCAGAAAAAAACCATTACTCTCTTAACCTAAACGTCAAGAATATAAAAACATTCTCAGCTGCCCAGTTCATTGGTGTCCATAACTTCCACCAACTCTTATAATCCGCTGGTCTTTATTACATCATACATATTGGACTCCAAACCGCGTATTTTAATTCTAAAAATACCCTTTTCAGCTTTATTAAGTTTGTCGTATTTAAGTTTCTAACAAAGCAGGAAATATCGGGCCAATCTTAAATGTTGGCACTCATATCGATGCAGGGGTTCTATCAATACAGATTTTTATCTCTGAACTTCCTGTATAGTTGGGGAGCCGTATTTTGTAGTTATGTACGTATTTTTCGATGCTGGGAATAGGGGCAGCCGATTCGAGACATGGTGCTGTATTTAAGTTATATTGTTCGTGTTTGGAACTTATTTACGGTTTTTGCTATATCTAGAGTCAAAATCAAAGTATATCGTTTATACGAAAATTATCGTTAAAAGGCACTTTTGAATATAAAAAAATACATAAAAATGAAGAATTGATTCTAGTTGCCCCTTCAAAAAGGTAGCATGGAGAAGAATGGGCAAGAAACTCCATAGATACTCTTAAAAAAAACTGCTTTTACAATATTTTACATTAGCATAATCAGCCTATAATGTTCCCAGTGCTAAAACATAAGCCTCGCGAGTCCAGTGCGGGTTGGTAGATGTCACATGTCTTCGAATTTGTGGTTCTAGGACATGCCGGTTTCCTCACGATGTTTCCTTCACCGTTTTGAGGGCAGTGGTGATGAAATAATTTACACAAAGTAAAACGCCTGTCGGGGTTCGACCCTACGTCCTATACTCGTAAATCGCGGCCATTATCGCTGGGCCACCACCGCTCTCAAATTTTACATTAATCTAGTGTATTATGCCTTTGTCTGCTTTAGGTGTTGATAACTTATAATTATTCTTTGGCCATCCGTGATTATGGTCTAGCCAAGTTTTTCTTACTAGAATAGCAATAACTCTATCTTTATTACATCACAATTAATATTCCACCATAATACGGCTGATTGGTCTTCAGAAAGGTTAGGTGCGAATTACTCACAACCGGCGTGCATGTATGACCAGATGTATGAACGTAAATGAAGCAGTATGAAGGAGTATAGAAGGATCGTAGCAGGTGGAGTTCTGTGGTTTCTGCCTACCCCCATGGGAAGAAGGCGTGAGGCTATGTCTGTACGTATACGGCTGCCCCAGATTTATTAATAAATAATTCCTTGAGATATAATTACGTCAAAAGCATTCCTTCAAAAGAAAACTGATGATAAGGTTAAAAGAGAAATTAAAACGGGCTCAAAAAAACTTTGCACTGTTTACCTACCGTACTGGGATTATTATCAGACGTGAGACGCACCAACCAATACTTTAAATGACTACTGTATTGTCATAAAACATGATCAAAGAAGATGTGAAAAGGTCTCACTAATACCTTTAGTTCTTTCTCTCGAAAATGTCAACGATCCTCGGTGACCTAACGACCATCAACTGACATAATCCCGTGAACTAACCTGCCAGTTACTGTTAGGCTATTATCTCGAGGCTCATCTCCACTCAAATCATCAAAAGACATACCATTCAAAGCCCACTCAATTATAATTTCATCAGCTCCAAAACTCGTACAGAAAATGCCGACTTAAAAAAAAATATTTATACAAAACCTCGACGAAAAATTGTTTTTTTTTTATGTCCTTTGTGTTTCACGGACGTCTGCATTCGAAACTCACAGTTCTGCCGTGTGCCTTTTAGGTGTGTCAATATATGCGCTGTTGTTTATTAAAAGCGTACAGAGATGTTTCTGTCCCAAATTTAAATAGAGCATTCGTGTTTTATTAAAAGGGGAACGAAAGTGGCGATTTTTCCACGAATGCTTTGACTGGCTGTTGGAGTTAATATTTGTTTTGTGAATGTCAAAAGTTATCTATGATGTTTGTGGAAAAATACAGCCTAGGCAGAGGAAAATTTTCATATTTAAAAGCTCTCAAAAAACACTTTTTGACGTCAAATATAGGCACCGAAACTCTAATGGTGATTTGAGTTTATAACTGGTTACATTTGAGTAGCTTCGTGGACTAGGCGCCTTAGATTAATCATTTATGGACGCACTACGTAATATACAATAGTCAGAGCTCTTAGCCCGACATGCTAAAAAAGTAACTAAGTAGAATTCACTTCTAGAGGGCAAGCCGCTTCACATTTAAAAGCCTCTGAAAAACCTGTATTAACTCAACCACGTCTATCAAAATCTAAACTAGTATTTTTAAGAGGTAAAATTATTGGTTTATGCGAAAGAGGTAATCTATTAGGGGCAGAAATAACCAATAAAAACAGTACCCAAATAAAGCTTTAAAAATACCAAATTATATTATATTAGACAAATGAAAATCAAATCTTAGAATAAGAAGATTCTCAGCTAACGAAGAATACAACAATTTACGTCCACCAAAACCCTAAATGCGTGAAATGTGTAATAAACTACTGGAAGCAAAGCTAGGCCACAATCAAGCTACACAATAGTTCTTCAAACAGTGGTCGGAGAGCAAATACAGCTCCAAATGAGGTACCTAAGTGTCGGTCAAGCCTTCATTGTCCTTATTTGGCCTTTGGTCTTTTGGAACGGACTGTTTTTGGTCCTTTGTCTGTAGTTGTTCATTGGTCTCTGTGGGTTTTAGGGTTCCGTACTTGAAGGATGAAAACGGAACCGTGTAACTAACCCTACGCCGTTTGTTTGTGTCTGTCTATCTGTCTTCAAACTCAAATGTATATTGCTCTCATAATTATGTGAAAAAAGTTGCTACAGTCGAACATGAACCATGGAAGGGCACAGCAATTTTAATAATATTAGATGTATATTGATATACATTGTAAATAAATTTATAATATTTTAATTAAACACATAAGTAGGTATGTAGTTGTTATTTCAAAACAGGGAGGTAACTAGTTATCCTTCCTACTAATATTATAAACGCGAAAGTTTGTGAGGATGGATGGATGTTTGTTACTCTTTCACGCAAAAACTACCAAACGGATTTGCGTGTTTGACACACATATAGTTTATAACCTGGATTAATATAATAGGATACTACTTATCCCGATATCCCTACAGGATCGAGACTTATGCGGGTGAAACCGTGGGGCGCTGCTAGTAATCTATAAGTTGTAACATAATTAACGCACAACCTTTTAAGGGATCATTATGAACAACTTTTATTATGGGACCAAACCTGAAATCGCGAAAAAAAAATCAGCTGTTGCCTACATTTTGACGAGTCATGCGAACTTATGTAATACTTAGCCATGAGCCCATTTTTATGTTTATAATACAAAAAAATGGGTTCGTGGCTAAGTAATAAATCCGCACGGGTCAATCGATTAGGTTAAGCTACGGATGTATCACCATCTTTACATACCGAGACTCCTCCGTGCCTTGGAAAGCACGTTAAGCCGTTGGTCCCGGCTGCCATTCGTGTATCTTTGACAGTCGTTACGGGTCGTCAGAAGCTCGAAAGTCTGACAACCAGTCTCACCAAGGGGTATCGTATTACCCAGTTACTGAGTTGTGGAGGTCAGATAAGCAGTCCCTCCATGTAATATACTGGTATTCAGCTGCGTCCGGTTAGACTGGAAGCCGACCCCAACATGTTAGTAAAAGGCTAGGCAGATGATGATGACATAAATATTATTTCACTTACATTTCAGTAAAAAACTGAACTGTGGAAGGGTTAGTACCACAGTACAATATTTAACACGACATATAAAAAAAATACTTCAATTTAAAAAATGAGTTTCTTGTAAGGGGACCCCTTTAATTTTTAACTTTATTTTATATTTATTATTTGACCTTATAGCGGCAATAGAAATACAAAATCTGTGAAAATTTCAACTGTAATTCTCTCTATTACGGTTCATGAGATACAGCTCACTGACAGAAGACGGACGGACGGACAGACGGCGGAGGATGAGTAATAGGGTTCCGTTTGGCATCCTTCGGGTACGGAACCCTAAAAAAAGACTTATTTACCTATGTATGTAATAATCATACATCTTTCCACAAAAGACCAAAGTTTTTTTTGGTCTTTTATCCTAGCACGTCAATTTCTTGAAAAGAAGTACAGCTCCGGGTTTTAATTAGGCCGGTCTTATCTACTTTCGCCAGGCGTCTAGGGAGGGAAGGAAGTTGAAAAAGTCAATAATTACCTTTTCCCACGGTCAGAAGTGGCTTTTAGTGGGCGGGTACGGTTATGGTGCGCGCGAGAAGCGGGTTGAAAGAAAACACGGGATTTTTTTTTCAGATTTTCAGATTTTTTTAAATCGTATAATAGGTATCATCTAAAGAATTCACCAGAAACTGTAACACTAACTTTTTTTAGTCATTTTTGTAATTCTAATAGTCCTAAACCTAGTTCCATCTTTCTGACTGACCGAATCCTTGGCAATTCAAAAGTATCTGTAATTTTGTTTAACTGAAATAAATGCTTTGATTTCCGAGACTCAAACTCCGAGATTCCAAATACATGGATCTATGTATATTAAGAAATTGGAAGTTTATGGAGTGCAAATCCGTCATTTTTTTAAAGAATTTAAATGAAATACATATTATTATACATATTCTGGTCTAGCGACTATCCAATAGAACCCCCTTATTTCGGTAAAAACAAACAATTTGTCTTGTAACTTAAAAAAAAAACCACTTTGTGAGCTGCCTAAAATCAATGCAAACAAACGCTGCCACTCATCACGCCCCACTACCGCTTGTGACTAAGCTCCACCCTAATCTTACTAGCGGAACTTCTAATTGCATTATTAACCTGGCACATTTCGATCGGCGGAACCCTTTTGTTTTCTCGACTTCTTTTCTGGGTTCCCTGTTCCCTTTTCCTACCAGAATTGGATTAGAGAATTATTTAAATACATTTTTTAAAGAAACAGGCCTTTTTAGGAGTTCCCTCTTGATTTTGTTTTTTTGTTTTTAGGTAAACTGATTTGTGTTGTTTAGACCCAAGAGGGAAGTTAAGAAGTTATTTGTTTATTTCTGGGGTTTATTGCAGTTTTAATTATTTTTGTTGATTTATTTAACCAACTAGGAGTGGTTGTATTGTACCAATGAACATTTATTTATAACTAACTAACTTTTAATATGGGCAACTCTGAATTTGTGTTACCACTATTGCCAATAGAAAAAACCACCAAAAAAATACCATGTTTTACTAGTAAGAGGGTTACAGCCTCATACCATTAATACTAAGTTTACGCGATTTATGAGTTGTGGGTCGTTGGTTCGAACCTCGACAGGCGCTTTACTTTATGTAAATGATTTCATCACCACTGCTCTCAAAACGGTGAAGGAAAACATCGTGAAGAAACCAGCATGTCCTAGAACCAAAAATTCGAAGACATGTGACATCTACCAACCCACACTGGGCCCGCGTGGGGGATTACAGCCCACTCCCTCTCACAGAGAGGAGGCCTGTGTCCCAGCAGTGGGAACATTATAGGCTGACTATGCATATGCTACACCACCCCTCGTGAAATGACTTAACAGTTACACCGCAAAAAGTCTTAACTACCCCTTAACACCCATAAAAAAGTTAATAATAAAACCATCAGTTCATACCTAATTAGAAATAAAGATGTTCAAACTGACGACTTGCCCCTAATTTCGGTCTTCCTCATCACTTATTCCGAACGTCTCTCCAAGTTTGTGAACGAAAGACAGACAGAAAGAAAGTAAAAGGATCTAACGAATATACAGTTTGTGAGTTAGTTTAGTAAATGTTTAGACGGAGCGAATGGTAAATATGTAAGTGAGTGAGGCGTTAAGTAAGGATGTTATAGGTATTAAAGCCATCGTTAAAAGAAAATTTACTCGTTGGTCTAGTGGTCGCAAGCGCTACTGCCGAGCATGAGGTCCTGGGTTCGATTCCCAGGTCGGATAAAAAGTTATTGGAGTTTTTCTATCTGGGATTTCTTAGTAGCGGACCGGAGTCTGAATTTGTGCCCAGTTGATGGCAATAAGCTCGCCCTCTATTACATGTGGCGAAATGTGGGTGTACTATAGGTATACCTCTGCTCTACCCTTCGGGGAATACAGACATGATGTTATGATAAGTATGTTAAAAAAAAAGTTTCAGACTTTTTTATTAATGAAAAACGAAACTGTGTTTTACGTGATTATTATTCATATTTTTCGAGAGGAGCTCGTGGCTAAGTAATAACAGCCGCACGGGTCGATCCATCAAGTTAAAATATTGGTATTCAGCTGCATCCGGTTAGACTGGAAGCCGACCCCAACATAGTTGGGAAAAGGCAGGCAGATTGAATTTTTATTCGTCTTTCATTCATTCATTCATTTATTTATTCATTTAACAATATTAACATTGTGTTGAATATAACATATTAAAAAAAAAAATATCACATGCAGAAACAATACATTTAAAAGCCCAATTAAAATTTATGTGAAATAAGAGTCCAGAGTCAATTAATTTAAAATATGTCCTCACTTCAAATAAATATAAAGTCAAAGCAATAGCAAGCATAATGTCAAAATTCAATGTCAAAATATTAAGAGCAGGTACTTACAACAACAAAAAAATCAAAATAAAAAAAAATCTAATATTTAAAGCTTGACCACTGCTATTATATTACGTCACTATTTAAAGCTTGATCACTGCTTTTATATTATGTGACTATTTTTATCATTTGCCATAAACTCTGATACCGAGTATAAACATTTTTCTAACAAGAAGCCTTTTAATTTAGTTTTAAAAGAAGAGCTATAAATTAATAATTTTAATTCAGTCGGTAACCTATTAAATAACTCCACTGCTTGGAATCTGGAACAATGCTTAGCTATGTTAAAATTAGGTACCATTTTGTGCTTTTCCTAGTCTGTCTATAAATATAATCTAACCCCGCGTTAAATACTTATTATGCAAGTAATGATACCTGCTTGTTTTCAATAAGACTTCATCTGCCTGCCTTTTCCCAACTATTTTAGAGTTGGTTTCCCGCCTAACCGAATTTTACATGGAGCGACTGCCTATCTGACCTCCACAACCCAGTTACTGTATAATACGATACCCATTGGTAAGACTGGCTGTCAGAATTTCGGGCTTCTGACGACCTGTAACGATTGTCAAAGATCTACAAATGACAGCCGAGACCAACGGCTTAACGTGCTTTCCAAGGCACGTAGGGATCTCGATATGTAGCGGATGGACACCCATCCACGGACAGACCTCGGCAAGGGTAGTTTAACTTTCAATCGACTCGTGCGACTGTTCAAGCCCCTCTAGGACTTGTCAAAAACATGTGGTATATAAAAAATGTACAATGATTTGTTTCAGATATGTATTGTATTGTTATACAGGGTGTAAGGGACAGCCCTCCGCAAACTAACATGGTGCATTCAGCTCAGTATTTTAAATCATATTCAACCGGAAATATTTTCAGGATTTTTTTTTATTTTTCTATCGTATTTTCAGGTAGGTACTATAACTTTATTTTAATGTAAAATTACATTCGCTGTATGTAGCACTCCATGCATGTAAATAAAACAGCTGAAATAAAAAAAATCAGCAATGGATCATGAAATACTCGGCGGCCGAAGGCTTGCTCGCTGCCGTTCGCTACGCGCGTCTTACCATGGTAACGATACATTGCGTGTGAAGTAATGAAACAAATCAGGTTTATTGGATTCCCATAACGTTCTTGAAATAATTTCATGTACCGGTCATCTTAGTATGATATTGAATTCACCCCATCAGTCTGCGGAGGGCTGTCCCTTACACCCTGTATCATTTTCACCTTTTTGGAATTTTTGACAAGTTTATTACAAGTTTTGTGTGTAATACCTACGACCATTCTTTATAACTTGTTTTAGGTCAAAACGATAAATGAAAACACTAGACACAACATGTAGAATACATGTTATATTCCTTCGTGTAAACGCGGGGTAATACTCACATTGAATTTCCACATAATTTCTTTAAAATCCTTACTGTGCTGGCGCAACCGAAATCTATTTTTGGTCTTTGCACAGTTTCTTTGCTATTTCTGTGACGAAATCTTTCACAAAAAAAAAAAACTCTATTTTCACTCCAGCTTTATCACACACACAGAATCAGAATCTTTATTTGTAAACATAGGTGGAGTTACACAGTGTGTGAGATGTTATAAAAATTACATAGGTTCTCTATGTTTTGCCATTAGGCGTACAAATATTATTAACAATTATTATTTAAATTCAAATGAATTAAGTACTATAACAATAAATGATTATTATAAATTATACAAAGAACTAGAGTAATGAATCAATATTTTTTCCAGAATGTCCACAATAATTTAAATGTTAATAAAGCACATAGATCCGATGTTAAATGTCAAAAAGTACAAGAATGTCAAAGCAGGCCAGGTGACTTAATGTTTAGGAGGAGGAATTATAGAATACACACTCATCTGTGTCGTGCTTGTGGCACATTTATTACGTTTATGAGCATGCGGTGCTAATCTATAAGAAATTGTTACACTAGCCTTTGATTTAATAAAACATTTTTTTTTATAATTTTAACAATTGTTGGTAGGGGCCATTAAAGAAAAAAAAATCTGCATACATCTCCAAAAAGACACCTATATCCATACTAATATTATAAATGAGTAAGTAACTCTATCTGTCTGTCTGTTATTATTTCGAGCCTAAACTACTGAACCGATCGTAATTAACAGTTAGGTAGCCTGAGACCTAGAAGTGGACATAGGCTACAGTTCATAGGCTTCATTCCGAATATTTGTATAAAAAATGATGAAATACAAAATACACCCAGAAGAACTCGCGGGTATTTCGTATTTCAAAAGCTAGTTATGAAATAACTTTGAAATACGACGATAATTTCAAAAAAATCTTTATTCAAACTACTCTTGCTAAACCAGAATCTTTTTCCGATCTTTTACACAACATTTTCTTTGCTATTTTTGAAGACGAAATATTTCACAAAAAACCTCTATTTTCCCATATAGCGTTATCACACAAACACACACACATACATCTGCATACGTCTCCAAAAATACTGCTATATTATGAATAATATCCCCCACTATAATCTTATCCATATTTTATTGTTAGAATCTTCCCGGCCCGTTGCTATGGTAACGGCAGCCTTGATGCTGTGCTAGAATATACCCATTCATAGAGTATTGATGGAATGTTATGTGGAAGATGTCTTGGGGTGGGGGTTCTTTACGTTTTCTTGTGGCCTGTTTTGGGAGAGTACCGGAAATTATAGTGATGGAAGGGAATGGTGTGTTGTAGGAAAATTGTGAGTTTAATATTATATTGGTTAAGAAAAATGGATAATTATTTCGTATTATTCAGTCGGCTGAAAGTTATCGTCACTATTGTTAGGTAAGCGACTGAGCCTATTTTGAGACTCAATTTTCAGTTTTTTTTTAAATATTTAATCTTAGAGACAAAAATTTAGATTTCCACTAAAGAAAGCAATATTTTTTGTCTAAGTTTTATAAATATACTATAATATGTCTATTACACATAGGCAGATACTAATAATATTCAGTCTTAATTTTTAATGATACTTTTAACCTGCGACTGACATGATGTCAAAAATATCATTTTAGCAAAAAAATATGAGATATTTTACAAAGTTTTATTTTCACTTATAAAAGTAATTACTTTTCGACAATCTGGATCTGACACATTGTAACAATACCTAAGATCCAATGCAAAAGGCGAATTTCTGATTGTTGTGTAAGAACTTAGGACTAACCCCATGAGTGAACTGCGATAGTGTTATTGGGTTTTTCCATTAGGAATTTCTCAGTAGCAGCCCGGAGTCTGGATTTTCAGTTGAGTTGAAAGAAATAGGCTCGCCCCCTATTACATGGGACTTAAACATAACTGGCGAAATGTGGGTGTACTATAGGTACACCTCTGCCTAACGTGATGTTATGTTATGTTAAGAATATTGAATATAAGGAAAAAGCGACGTCATTGATAATACGCTCATTGACACCAGTATCCCGCCCTCAATTCTATTTCCAAAAATCAAACCATTCATCTACCTATCTACTTATTTTTTCTGGCAACACAAAACCAATACAAAGTGCCACGTAGACCGCAACAAAGCCAGGTTCCCACCTTTGTGTTCAGCGTCGCTTGTCAGACAACAATATCCGGTTACTGACCGCAAGCGATAAGTGAGGAGCGGGCATTATGTTCCGAGTATTTCGGCAGACTGTGGCCTATATCTACTAAGGTTTTGAGGATCTTGAATTGTTTGGTATTTGTGGTCTTCCGGTACGATGGTACCAAAGCATTTGGAAAAAGTGAAGGCTGGGTTTGTCTGAAACTATTAAATGGGATTGTGCTGAAATTAAACAAGGATTCATTCTTGTGACATTTCTTAGGCTTTTGTTTAAGTTGGTTTTGATTTTGAAAATCAATAGGTAATGTAAAATGTGGCAGTTTTGAACATCATCACCCACCCTCATAGAATACGAGGCTGAAATTATACTTCTATACAGTAAAATTGAATCATTGTCTGCCTGGCCTTTATCCAACTATGTTGGGGTCGGCTTCCAGTCTAACCGGATGCAGCTGAATACTAGTATTTTACATGAAGCGACTGCATATCTGACCTCCACAACCCAGTTACTGGTTAATACGATACCCCTTGGTAAGACTGGTTGTCAGACTCGGGCTTCTGACGACCCGTAACGACTGTTAAAGATAAAGATATATTTATTGCATGACTGTGTACATTAAGTTCTTAAACATTACATTTCTTGTTCCAACAGTCTACCCAAGTCGGATATGCAATAGTATTTTAACAAATTAGGTAGGTACTTACAAAAATGATTTTTTATCAAAAAACTCATGCAGATTATAAAATACATTATCAATTAACATTTTTTTCAATTTATTTTTAAACATATTTCCATTTAATTCCTTAATTGCTGGCGGTAACTGATTGTACACACGAATAGCAGTAATATTACTTTTATAATACATCATATTGTTAATAACAGGTAAATTAATGTCATATTTATATAATCAAAATATTAAAGATCCAAGAATGACAGCCGGGCTTAACGTGCTTTCCGAGGCACGGAGGGTCTCCACGGACCGATCACGGCAATCGTAGCTTAACCTGATCGGTCGACCCGTGCAGCTGTTATTCCTTAGCCACGAGCCCTGAAAACATTTTTTTTTTTTGTATTTGTTGAGATGCTACTGAAATCTACTTTAAAAGACGAAAAATCGTAGCATATTATACTTTACCTTTAAACTTGTTTTAACATAATACATAATCGTATTACACTCGGCAATAGTGTAGCTTTCAATCAATAAAATAATTTTTGTAATCGGTCAGTACTTCCCGAGATCACCTCCTACTAATAAAGTTACAATTTTACCTCTTTGTAATATTAGTTTAGATGACCGTGACAGGCGTGATGCGGTAGTGCGAATGTCTGTGCTGAATTTCGTGATACATCAGCATTATTTCAGCAGGGAATGGACTAACTGTGGAGTTTTTCATTCTTTTCCATACGAAACTTCCTTATGGAACGGGCAACTAGGTTCAAATCTTTCTTCTAAATTATGGCATTTAAAATTGCATTTTAGATAAATAGCGAAACAGAAAGTATACTCTGTATTATGTACACCATAAAAGTTACACACATAAATGTTTGACTGCCTCTTTGGTCTACAAACGCTACTGCTGAGCATGAGGTTCTGGGTTCGATTCCCAGGTCGGGCAAAGTGTTATTGGGTTTTCTATCTGGAATCTCTCAGTAGCAGCCCGGAGTCTAGATTTATGCCCGGTAGATGGCAATAGGCTCGCCCCCTATTACATGGGACTTACACGTAACTGGCAAAATGTGGGTGTACTATAGGTACACCTCTGCCTAACTCTTCGGGAAACAAGGCGTGATGTTATGTTATGTTATAAATGTAGAAATTTTACATAGGGTGACACAATGGGCAGTCTTGTCGCTAAAAGTGATGTTTTAATGGCCTATTTGAAATAAACAATTTAACTTTGACTTTTAACGCCTACTAAAATTAAACACTACATAATAACAAGAGACTGGAGTCAAGAAAGACAGACAGAGGAGGATAACGAAAACAAAAACCCGCTTCAGCTTTTGGATTAAGTCGGAAACCATCTCTCTGTGTTTATAAATGTTTGTGGCAGGTTCCACTGCGAGTTCGGTTACAATTACATTATAATATTCAACTTCACACAGAACTTGGTAGCGTGAAAAATAGTCCGTGAAAGTCAAGACGATAACGTTTTGACTTTGACGTCTTTCGGGATAATTAAAGATGCTTGTGAGGTAGAATTGTTGTCTGTAGCTTCGATACTATTTTACGCAGCTGAAAAATATACTGCCTTGGTTTGTTGCCACTGCTCTCCGAAATCGGAATGTCTTTAGAACGATATATTCGATGACATGTGAGACATCCAGACATCCACCACCTCGCACTGGGTTCGCGTGGTGGATTATGCGAATGACCCACTCTGTGTTCACAGCAGTGGGAACATTATAGGCTGATTATGCTTATGCTTGGTTGCTGTTGATCCCAAAGCTCCTCTGGTTCTGGATGAACTGAGTACCAACAAGATTTTTTGTATAAAAAAACAATTGACGAACGAAATCTCCTGCCAAATGTAGGACTCCCAATTTCGCACCACGACACCTAATTCTCCTAAGACCTTTCGCGTTTAGTATTCTTACGTCGCTTTCATCAAATCTCATTTTTTTTTGCTAGTCTTACTTACCATAAAAAAAAACTGTAGATACGTAATCCAGAATCTAGGTCATCATCTGATATTTTTTGGCTTACTTTGAGGAGCTCGTGGTTAAGTAATAATTGCCGCACGGATCGATCGAAGGTTAAGCTACACTTGCCGAAGTCAGTCCGTGGATGGGTGTCATCCATTACATACTGAGACTCCTCCGTGCCTCGTAAAGCACTTTAAGCCGTTGGTCCCGACTGTCATTTATAGATCTTTGACAGTCGTCACCGAAAGTCTGACAACCAGTTTTACGGTCGAACCCAATAACCTATTTTCAGTCAAAGACACATTGCTGTTCATAGTAGACAGTATAATTCTATCTGTCCTTATATCAGGCCGGTAAGATTCCAATCTCTTATAGATTACTGGGACGTTAAAACCGTAGATAGACAGGTTATTGGTTTCGGTCGTTAAAGGGTAGGTCCAAGGGGTACCTATCGTGTTACCCAGTAACTGGGTTGTGGAAGTCAGTTAGGCGGTCGCTCCATACAACATACTGGTATTCAGCTGCATTCGGTTAGACTGGAAGCCGACACCAATATAGTTGGGAAAAGGCAGGCAGAAGATTGGGTTCGAATCCAGTCAACACAACTTTTAAACACATAATATTTTTTCGGCTTTTTGATTATTCATACCTAAATCAGAGGCCAATTTTTTGCCGAAAATGAATAACTTCCTTGACATCCCCAAGGATTATTTTTAATTTACGATGTTCGGTTTTTAATACCCACCACAAAATGGCGCTGATGATTAATAATAATTTATGCTTTTTGAATTAATTAAATAATTTAGGGGCTGATAAAGTCAGGTAAAATGAAATATTTATTGGTGTTTTAGTCTACTGTGCTTTGTAGTAGGAAAATTTTGGTCCTTTTGGATGAAATTCAATATTAATTGGAGAAATTGTATTTTGACAAGCTTTTATTGTAACTTTCACTAAAATAATAATTGGCTGTAATGTTATTTACCTATGTAGTCCAAAAGCCTCGTCTCAGACACCAACCTACATGGTCTTCACATGATTTGACAAAGATTATGTCTGGACTTTAAAGGAGACTGTGACTTCTGAGTTTGTTTCGGCCTTTCTTCCCAGAGTAGTCAGATAGGAAACGCCGGCCTCATCTAGTTAAAAAAAAAATGTTTGACATGTAAAAGTGTTTGTACAAACCTACTTATAGAAATAAAATCATTTATCATTTATACAGAGAAGGCATCAGTATTGACAACCAAGCGTGTCTTCCATTGAGCCCTGATTACTATTAAATAATGATTACCCTCATGTATTTAGTACGTTTTGGACACGCCTTGGCGGAAAAAAATCTCGCAATATCCTCGCAGTGTACGAAAGCACGTAGACACTACGTGATACCATGCTTTCCAGATGAAAGAATCCTTATTTAATAATATTAACTCATTGTTCTTTTTGTTCACAGCACCCCCAACTGCAGTGGAAATCACGAACTATCCCCCTAAATCAAAGTTGGAAGTTAAAGAGGGGGAGGATGTTTCCCTGGAGTGTCTGGTGAAGAACGCCAAGCCTGCAGCCAGAATCGTGTGGTTCAGAGGGAATGTGGAGCTCAAGGGTGATAAAGGTAAGCAATAAATGATATAAATGGCAGTAGATTAATGACTTGGCATTTATAAATAGTTCTTTCTTATTATTAACAATTCAGAGTTTGTGCTATTCTTTAAAGTTCACTTCGAACCTCATTCAAGTCATCGTCTGCCGAGCCCTTCCCAACTGTGTTGGGGTCAGCTTCCAGTTTAACCGGATGCAGCTTAATACCGGTATTTTACATGAAGTGACTGCCTTTTTGATCTAAACAATACAGTTACTGCGTCAAACCTTCTGGCTTCTAACCCCTCAAGTGACCGCTTAATTCAAAAGTGATCTCATTTGTTTTTAAAGTCAAAGGCAATCATCGTGGACTAACAGCGAGACACCGGACGAATTTCGAAGTGATGTTGTACTGATACTGGTAACTTGACTATCTTCAAGACGGTTTACTACACCGTGATTAGTTTCTTTTTTTATTTTCACAAATCTTCAGTAGGTATTAAATTTTGCTCCAGTTCGATAAAACAGCTACAGACCTGGATAGAATCGCAACACTACCACTAGGGACTGACCGCTCTCCAAGAAAGGTGTCGATGTGTCGACAGCATACCTCTTGCGAATCCTTTGGGAATACCATACCTTCCAATACGCTCGTATACTAGATAACTAGTTTTGCCACGCTAAGGTTGCACCTGTGTAGCTTAAAAAGTTCTGATATTTCTTTTGGGATATTTGTGAAGCGACTACGGAGATGACAACTAATAGAGAAGTATGGAAAAAAGGTATGTTGCGCCGACCACAGATAACATCGGGGTTATTGCGTAACACACAGTAGGCATCAGTTTCATTTTGACAGTTCATTGCGTTATTTACGTTGTTGAGCAGACAAACTTTTCGAACATATGAAGCGATGGATTAGCAATAAGCTTCAAAACCATTCATCAAATTTCATGCTACAAAGTCGTATAATTTACTTCATTTAGACTTTTATTAGGTGTTTAGTATGAATGTAGAAAAAGCAGACCAGATAAAGCAAAGATGAATGGATGTGTCAAAGATGATTATGGCTAGTAAGGAAGTGAACTCTGAGATGACGGCTAAAGACGTATGGAAGTTATATACTTACCTACTGCATATATAACTATACATACAAATAAATAAAATTTAAGTGTTGTTTGTAAGGTCAAAATTACAGCTTTTCACTAAATGCATATGAAAGTATATACGGTACATAAATCAAAAACGCAATTTTTAAATTTTTGGCTGTCTGTCTGTCTGTTTGTTCCAGCTAATCTCCGAAACGGCTGGTCCGATTTTGACGGGACTTTCACTGGATAGCTGATGTTATAAGGAGTTCTTAGGCTACTTTTATTTTAGAAAAAGAATTAGGGATCCGCGGAAAAAAAATAAAACCCATGAAATTGTGAACAAAATCCGATTCAAACAGGGAAGTATTGACATCCACACAAGCGAAGTCGCGGACACCAGCTAGTCTCAAATAAATTGGGATAAGATCAGGAAGATGAGACTATTTTTATCAACTTTTTAATAATAAAAAGAGTTAGACAGAAAGTTATATGTGTTCCTACGGAAACTTCAAGGTTACCTTTTTATCAGTTTATTAGTAATCTGACCCCTTTGAAGGGCACTGCAAAACTACTGAAAGTTTTGTAGTACGCGCCCTTCAAAAAGGTCAAGTACGGTAATTGTAACCGTAGCGTGTGCCTCTATGACTAGGATTATGAACCTGGATGAAGCGAAAGGAGTATGTCAGGGTTGTAGAATGTGGTGTTCTATAGTTTCTGCCTACATTCAAGGATTAGGCGTGCGCTATTGTATGTTTGTGTGTGTAGCGACAGTTTTACAACGTGCTGCTACAATGGCGTCATTAATTTAACACATGCGTAGGTCTAGTGGCCAGTAATCATGAAAAAAAATATCATCATCATCATTATCTGCCCAGCTTTTTCCCAACTATGTTGGGGTCGGGTTGCAGTCAAACCGAATGCAGCTGAATACCAGTATTTTACATGGAGCGACTGCCTATCTGACCTCCACAACCCAGTTACTGGGTAATACGATACCCCTTGGTAAGACTGGTTGTCAGACTTCTCGTCTAGCTTCTGACGACCCGTAACGACTGTCAAAGATCCACGAATGACAGCCGGGACCAGCGGCTTAACGTGCTTGCCAAGGCACGGAGGGGTCTTGATATGTAAAGATGGTCACCCATCCACGGATCAACCGCGGTAAGCGTAGCTTAATCCGATCGATCGACCCGTGCGGCTGTTATTACTTAACCACAAGCCAATCATAAAAAAATATAATAAGATAACATAATTCGTAAAAAAAATTAAAATTTTCAAACAAACTAAATAGTAAAGCTCTCTCTTTCCTTCAATTCGCCTACTCTTTGTGCGTTATTCGTTTTATTTTCATTGATGCGATGTTATGATCCATACCCCGGCAAATTACCTCTGCGCTACTGTTTTTGAAGTACAGGTTGCTCCAAGATGCTATATTAGAAAATTTTAAATAAATCAATAAATATTAAGATTTTAATGAAATTAAAATATGTTCATAAAACGAAAACACGAAACCGTATAAGTATGTTAAATTAATGTCGCCATTATAGCAGCACGCTGTATGACACATGGAGTACTACCTACGAAGTCAGCAAGTGAACTACACTATCCGGTTTATTCTGTTAATAGTGTCAATCCCTGGCATTAGGCGGAATGATAGCTCACTTCACCTAAGTTTTCACGCTGAGATTTTTTTTTAATAGACCAGCTGATAATGTCACCGGTGTAGGCAGATTCTTGGCTAGAGAATCGCCTCTAGACAAAGGAGGAACTGTGTTCCTCCACTTCCAAAATATACAATTACAGCTTCTTTTACACGTAGGTATATTAAACAGCTTTTCGTTTCCAATATTTGTACTAAAACTCTTTGAAGCAACGAGAAAATCAAACAAGCAAAACAAATATTCGAGAATGTATCTACAGCCACTTTGAAATGTCTCGAAAACAGCAAAATAAACATCGAAACATTTAATCAAATTCGTCAGCACAAGGATTAAAAAAATCCAATATCGCTGTACCAGTCATCCAGGTTTTCCAATTAACATCAGATCATGTATACAGAGGTATGTATCCCAGTTATATGCGATTGCCCCAAGATATATTTTTCCGTGGCCCAAGTTACTGACCCGTAAAATCGTATCCGATTTTTGATTCCGTGATGTTATTGTTTTTTTTTTTTGATGTCCGGGAAATAAATAATGGTTTACGAGGTTTTGCAATCTGTGTTACTTGTGTAAGGAAATATTTAGGAAAGATGGTTCGATTGGTTTGAAGTTTATCAAATTTTCTATGCTTCCCGAATCCGTTGGATGCGAGAAGCACAAAGCCGGTCGAAGTGGCGGTGCTTGGGGGAGACCTATGTCGAGCAGTGGACGTCTTTTCGCTGTAATGATGATAATGGTCTTCAACCAGTGCGTCCTGCCCGTTATGACATACGGTGCCGAAACGTGGATACTGACAGTTGGGCTGGTCCACAAATTCAAGGTCGCTCAGCGCGCTATGGAGCGGGCTATGCTTGGAGTTTCTTTGATGGATAAAATCAGGTATGAATTTATCCGGAAAAGAACCGGAGTAACCGACATACCCTGCAGAGTAAGCAAACTGAAGTGGCAGTGGGCTGGCCATGTTTGTCGAAGGACCGATGGCCGGTGGAGCAGATGAGTCCTGGAGTGGAGGCCACGTATCGGCAAGCGTAGTGTGGGACGCCCCCCAGCTAGATGGACCGACGACCTTAAGAAGGTGGCTGGAACAGACTGGATGCGGAAGGCGGAGGACAGGGTGTTGTGGCGCAGCCTGGGAGAGGCCTGTGTCCAGCAGTGGACTGCGATAGGCTGAGTTGATTGATGATAATGATGCTGATGATGATGAGTGGCTTTTTGAGTTCAAGGTTGGAGTATTTACGTAGAACTCGATCAATCCAAAACTATTGGGAGTTACGGTAGCTAAGTTAGAAACCATACACGATTAAAGCTACGGTTTCCTAGAAGAGCGGCGCCGTCATATTCTAACAGCCGTCATGAAAATCTGTCATTTTTACCAGTAGTTGACATTAAGGTGCCAAAAAACGCTCTTTATTTGGACAGCCGTTTTTGTGTGACGTTCACCGCTTTCTTAGAAAACTAAAACTTTATTGTGTGACCGTTCACCGCTTTTTCAGAAAACCATATGGAATTTATTGTGACTAGTAGTCACAATAAATTTCATATGAAATCTTTATGACTGCTCAACAAAACGATTTTTGCAGTAACCGCGTTATCGATATCACTGACTAGTTTCATTTCCCACACTTCAAACTACACTCAAATAACAGGAATTTAATATTAGTTTATTTTATTAAGCACTCCACTTGATAATTAATTGGTCGGCCCAACACTAATTGGCTCATCGCTACGTCTGTACGGTCATTAATTAAACAAGTTTTCGATTTCAATTAGTAAACAATTACACTTTGCTATTAACGAGCTTCGAAGAGTATTGATGGTGTGATATCAATGGTTATGTGCGTGATACGATGAAAATATCGACTATTGAGAATTAATTAGTTCGATTATTTTGTGAATTTAAAAATACACAGTGAAACTATCTTTTGTGTGTTATTTTTTGCGAGTTTGCTTAAATCATTTATTTATTTATTTATTTATTTAGGATCTCCAACAAAGGATATACACAAACACGTGGAATAAATGACAGAAGACAAAAGTATCGCGTACGTGTACTCCTTCAATTATAGGAGACCACAGCATGCCTAATAGAATATTTAACTAGCTAACAAATGAAAATCAAAATTCTACACAAAACAAGTTTGGTAATAAAATTGGAAAAATAAAATTAAAGAAAATAAAATAGAATTAACAATGTCATGGCACAATTAGAAAATTAAAAATAAAAACATAATGAAATTGGACACATAAAATTAAAATTATAAAATAATTAACAAACAGATAATTTTTTGAGGCATTTTTTATAATTTGTAAGAGAATCACATATGTCAAAATTGGTGCTCTTAGATGAAGTGTTATATTGCCTACAAAGTCTTGGCACAGCGGCGTAATGACCCAAGTTGGTTTTTGAGCCAGGAACGTAGAACATCTCATATGTGTTATGCCTGGGAGTCCGAGTTGGAATCTTAATCTCTAATGAGCTCAGAAGTTCACTGCAATCTATCGCTCCACTAAATATTTTGTGAAGGATAGTCAAGTCCAGTTTCCTCCTACGACTGGCCAGTGTATCCAAATGATAATGTTTCAACCTATCGGAATAACTAGTCAGTCGTTTAACCAAGTGATCTCCGTAGCACAGATGGTAAAGGAACCGCTTTTGGACACTCTCTAATCGCTTGGTGTAAACATCGTAATGCGGGTTCCATACCACTGAACTATACTCTAAGATTGGACGGACTAGAGTGTTGAAGAGCTTTATTTTAGTAGATGGTCTCTTAAATTCTTTACTGTTTCGCAAAACGAATCCCAGTACCTTAAAGGACTTAGACACAATATTTAGAATGTGCTCATCGAACTTCAGTGCTTGGTCGAGTTGAACTCCGAGGTCGCGAACACTACCCAGTTTCAGTATTTCAACCCCATCTATGTAGTATTTATTATCTACCACCTTTTTATTACGAGTGAACTGGATGTAGTGACACTTACTGATATTTAAGTGCATTTTGTTTTGTGTACACCAGTTTGCAAGTCTATTGATGTCGTCTTGAAGCATTATGGAGTCTACGTTACTCTGAATTGGCTTCATTATCTTTAAATCATCAGCAAACTTAATAATTAATTTAAAAAATCTCATGTTATATGCATAAATTCCTGCCCAACCAATTCCATGAAAAATTAACAATCCAACAGCTTACTGAGAAACAAAAGAGTGAACTTGAGGAAGATTGACACCTTCTTTCCTTCATTACTTATAAAAACACTTTCAAAAATATGAAACCATACAACCATAAAATAATCCATCTCAAATTTTTCGCATATTAAACCAAATGGAATCAACTGACGTGAAACCTAAGTTTACTGACAAATATTAATGAAAAAAGTCGATATCGACGCCCGTCACTACACGCAACTGCGAGTTTCGTGGCATAAAATATTAGATGTCGATATTCGTTAGTTGCATCACTAGAGATTCGGTATGGTAGCGTCACTAGATGTGTCAAGGGATTAAACTTATGACTTCTTTTAAAAATGTAAAACAGAATTTCCAAATTATGCATGGTCCTAGGTACTCCTTAGACAAATGATTATACAGAATTTATCATTACTGTTCCTTTTTAACCGACGAAAAAAGGAGGAAGTTCTCAAGTCGACGCTTACATGTATAAATATACATATATTTTTTGTATGTATGACCACGCATATCTCTTTACAGTGTAGCCCAATTTTAACGATTTTATTTTTATTTTAAAGTGTATATACTTCGAAGTTGGTCCCATTTAAAATTGAAGTACAAAAATTTAAATAAAAACTTTTTAACAAAAAATTAAATCGACGAAGAAGAAACTGAAATGCAAGAAATATATCTTTCAGTCTTATTGAGCTCCTAAATTACTGTAAATTATTAATTTTGAGTCGGCGCCAAACAAACCTAAAGGCACCAAGTGAAATAATGGCAGCTTGATTGATCTGCCTTGATTGTCTGTTTGGCGCCGACTCAAAATTAGTAATTTAGGAGCTTAGTAAGACTGGAAGGTCCTTCGTCGGTTTAATTCTTTATTAAAAAGTATTAAAAGATTAGGACCAGGTCTTATTTAATTCGTCGTAGTTTTGTTAATTTATCTGACATAGTTCCCAGTATACGAGCTAACACTTGACAGGAAAATTTTAGTTACGTATAGTATCTACATTTTTGTTTATGTAAATTTCGAAATATGAAATACATAATTATGTTTGTGATCGCATAACTCATCAAAATGTATGAAACCGTTAATTTTTTTTTTCACGATTTCAGGAGTTGTATCATAGTAAAAGTTGTTCATAATGATGAGAACAATGACCCCTTAAGAGGTTGTGCGTGGATTCCAGGACATGTTTTATAAAAAAAATATTCTAACATAGATAGCATAAACAGAATACTTAACTGTGTACAAGAACAGAGAAAGCCAGAAATAAAGTAGGAACAGGTTCACATAATAATATTAATACCAGCCTGTTACTGTCCCATTGCAGGGCAAAGGCCTCTTCTCATACAGGAAAGCACGAGCATTGATCACCACGCGCGCTCAAGATGAGTAGATGATATCACACACAAATACATGCATAAAAAATAAAATAGGAAAAATTCTAATGAGTCTTCAAAATATTGATTAAATGAGTAATAATAACATGAGCAGTGCTGGCCATGTGGGTTACCACTTCAAGTCGCGACCGTCAGGCCGCGACTTACTAGTCGCAGGTTGGTCGTGGGTTCGAACCCAGACGGGCACCGTACTTTGTGTAATTTTTTTTTTTTTTTTATAAACGTTGCCTCACACTAGGAATTTCTCCTGTGTCGTGGGTGCGTTTACAAACACAGAAACTCACAAACACAAACGTCCAGACCCGAAACAACTACTTGTAGATCATACAAATATTTGCTCCGTGCGGGAATCGAACCCGCGACACGCAGTGCAGCAGTCCAATCGCTCAGCCACTGCGCTACCGTGCCGTCAAAAAATTGTTTCATCATCACTGCTCTCAAAACGGTGAAAGAAAACATGGTAAGGACACTGGCATGTCCTGGAAACAAAAATTAGGAAAAAAGTGTGACATCTACCAACCCGCACTGGGTCCACGTGCTGGATTATGGCCCACTCTTTCTCACCGAGGTAGGCCTCCGTCCCAGCAGTGGAAACATTACCTATAGGCTGATGAGAACCACAAAATCAGACACCACTAACTTCTTTAAAACTACCTCTCATAACCAGCCAATTTAAAGCCACATCCAGTCACTCTACCTCCTCTCCGCGCCTCTGCGAGTAATAACCGCATGTGACATTGACATGACCCCACCAGCGTTCCATATTCCGAGGTATTTGTGAGCGAAAAAAAAATCAGAATTTTCCCGATTTCCTCCTCTGACGCCATTTTTATCTGACATCGGGAAATCATTGAAGTTTTTAATTTGATTTCTTATTCGCTTTATGAAGTTACGATTGGGATATTGGTGTGATCCGGGGGCTGGATTTTTGTTGGTGAAATACGGTTTTATGAATTTGTTTGTTGAGTTTTGGGTGCCGTAATTGAGTTGATCTGGTTTAATATTAGGTTACGCGTTTATTATTTGAAGTGGAAGGTAGAGATGTATCATGCCGCAGCGGTACTGCTCGGGTCACGCGCGGTTGATCAGTTCTAACTTAACCTAACTCATTTGGTCGGGTACCCTAGCTTAGTCATGCGACCAATAGATAGAAAAAGACAGAAAGTTAAAAAGAGGCTCAATTATTAAAAAAGTGCGCATCATTTGTAAAACCAATTGTTACCACAACAACAACAATTGTACCAATTGTTACAATTGTACTGTGTAGTAGGTATTGTAAACATTCGTAAACAATTTGCAAACATAATATCAACCAAAGTAAACGTTTTCAGTTCAATAAGATTCTCGGATTCTGAGAAACATAATGATATGTTCATTCAGAGAATTAGATATTAGAATAATATTTGTTTGAAATCAATTTATTTTTTATGGACTCTCAATCATTTTTAGTAGTAAATAGATTGTTTATGATTAACTTGATGTTAAACTCTTTATAAAAATCTGTAAAAAGTAAAAAATCTCTACAGAGACTCCAACTAACTTTGGTCGGCGTGGAGGTCAGAAATTATCCTACGGGAACGGACTGCCGGGATAAAAGGTATCTTTTGTCCTAACCAAGGTCATGGTCTACTGTGTGCCAAATTTCATCAAAATCCGTTCAGCCGTTAAGGCGTAAAAAGTTTACAACAATCAAAGTTTTATATAAAGTATGGATTCTTTGCCGTAACCAAAACACAGAACGTAAAAATTATGTCGAAAATGTCTCTAAGAAAAGCGTGGCCACATAATCACACGAGGTTGTCGTGACCTGATGCAGATAATGTGGCTCTAGTAAGGATATGGTTTGCGGAAACCACAGCTAATATATTGAGGAAAAAAAACAAATACATGCCGTGATATATGAAGAGATAACCAAAGAATATCTTGATAAAATACAAGAAGTTGAATAAGAAATAGGATTATTTATAAAAGTAAAAAGAGTTGCTTGTAATTTCAGTGAAAGCTAATAAAGAGTGACAGACATTTGCACATCATAATTTTGTAGATGATAAATTATGTACTAAGATCTTTGAGAAGTAAGAAACGCTGTACAAAAAAATCTTTAGCTCAATTTTCATCGAAGTTAGACAGAGACTCAATGAACAATGCCCATCATTATCATTGGCAGCCTTGTTACACCCACTGCTGAGTACAGGCCTGCTCCCATTTGTGCCATGGTTCCCAAGTCTATCCGAGCCTCAACCAGGCCTTAGCTGCGATTGTCTGAATGTCATCCACCCGCCTGGTTGTTAATCTGCTTCATAGAAAAACCTGGACAAAAATAACAACAAAAGATTCCGCGAATACTGAGTAAAACTTATCCTTCATCTTATGTTATCTTAAAAGCAATTCATACACGAATTATGTATCTCAATACAAAGATGAAAGATATATAGATATTGTTGTATATAATGGCAGCAATACCACAGATACTGAAACTATCAAAGGGTCGATGCTGGAGGTTCGTTTCGGCAACTTGTCGTCTGAGTTATAGACGAGAGCGGTAAAGAAATAGTAGTTCTTCAAAATCACAATGAAACGTTTTATAGAGAAGGACACAACTCATTTCAATGTAAGACTAGTAACATGCTTACTGATAAATCTCCTTATGTGAATCCGAAGAATTCAAAAACTTCGTGAGCATGAGATGCAACAGATTATGCGGGTGAAGATGAACGATAAAATGTTTACAATATTGAATTGACTACTGAGGCAATGTAAATTACACACGATACCTACAATCAAATTGACATATTGATAATCTTACCAATTCACACATTATAATGACAATACAAAGTACTTATGGAAGAAGAAGACATGATGTGCTGACTCCAATAACAATTTATTTGGAGTACATAATTCTTTTGCCCATATGCCAATGCATAAGAGCAAAAGAATTATGTATCACAATACAAATATATCTCCAGTAACCGCTCCCACTTTAGACATAAGCCTACAACCAAGACATTTGTAAGCGTTTTGCGGTTTTCAAACCATCTATTTATTGGAGGAAGGAGTTTTTGTGAGCGTCCCAACAGCGAGGCTTATGGCAGATGGAGACTCATTCAGTCTTATTAATACTTATTTCGCAGACAAAAATGTGAAGACACAATTTGTAACGTCTTCTGTGGGAAGAAATTACTTTTTTGTAGTAAGTCTGAATGAAGTTTGGGATATAGATACATTGATTATCAATGGTACCAGAGATGTAGGTCAGCAGTAGAAGTTATGGGAAGATAATGTAGGTAATGAACCATTGTTTTGTAATAACATTTTTTTATTAGATTGTCATGCAGTAGGTTAGCGTAGGGACAATAGTTTTATATAAAGACTTTTCAGTCATTATCAGATTTTATATGAATCTTATAATGACTGAAAAATCTCAATTAAAAATGTGAGTACCCCGTTATTTTAATTGGACAACATTGATGATGACAGTTCTTTAAATTTCAATAATAATTTCGCAATGCAAGAATAATGATGATGATTATAAACTAACCAGAACTACAATTAAAAAAAACGCCAACTGCTGCGAACGAAAACCTTAACAGAGAGTGCTTAAAGTTCAGAAATTTTCTATAATAGGTATGCTTGGAAATATTCTCAAAGATTGGATAATTAATACCATCGAAGCAGATCTGTCCAATACACGTCGTTGACTTTCGATAACTTGCCCCAAAAATTTTCATTACAACCGCACTGAAGCTAGGTTGACAGATTTTAAAACGGGAGATTTAATTGGCTTTCGGGATCCGAACCAGTAGTGATAGAATTTATTGGGAATTAATTATTTTTGGCACTGATCCGGGAATTTGGATTGTACAAGCGTGTTCCATCATGTCGAGGTGAACGGAATTTTGGGAAAAGTTTGACTATGTTGACGATATACAGATATTTTAATCGCCATATTTTAGGCAACTTTTTTATTGTCATGTTATTATTGTACAATACATGAAACATTATATGACGTATGAAGCCTTCAAGAAACAGACAAAGGTTTCATACAACCAGAAATCTCCCTGTTTCGTTTACGACAGAACAAACTACCTACAATGACAGTCCATCAACTTTCCACATTATTTTCACTCCCATTCATGCAAATACCTTCCGTCACACCCGATGAGCAACTAATACCCGCCGGAGCAAATAAACAGAACATTAACGTAACAGAGCACTTTATTCTGCACAAAATGGCGGCATTTCGACAAATTCGCGCGCTGGAGATCGCGACACATTACGTTATGACGTCAGAGTTGCTGTGGACACACGGCGAGTGGGATATTTCTGCTTTTCCTTTTTATTATTTGAAAAAGGAACACTTGCTGTGTTAGTTTTGTTAGGTGGTTGACAGACGTTTTAAGTTGATGTGTTTAGTGGTATAGAGGTGTCTGTGAATTTGTCTGGAAAACCTCGAAGAGCGTTGTTGTGAAGTGAAAGGCACTTGAGACATTTCTACTTTATCGTGAAAGTTGTTGCAGTGTTGTCCAAAGGCGTCTGTAGCCACTGGAAAGTTGGTTAGAAAGAGGGTGACTACTGAGATGAAGACTAATGGAGAAATGTGGAAGAACTAGCAAAGACCCGCAGTTTCACCCGCATAAGTCTCGATTATTTCCACATATATCTGGATATCGGAATAAAAAGTATTATTTATGTTAATCCAGGTTATAAACTATGATATCTGTGTGCCAAATTTCATCTAAATCCGTTCAGTGTGTTTTTCGTGAAAGAGTAACAAACGTCCATCCATCCATATAATATTAGTAGGATAAGACACGCTGCGCAGACTCCAAATATTAGTAGGATAAGACACGCTGCGCAGACTCCAAATATTAGTAGGATAAGACACGCTGCGCAGACTCCAAATATTAGTAGGATAAGACACGCTGCGCAGACTCCAAATATTAGTAGGATAAGACACGCTGCGCAGACTCCAAATATTAGTAGGATAAGACACGCTGCGCAGACTCCAAATAAATTGGATTTAAAGCAGAAGATCGCATAACGAAAAATACTATCACCCCATAAATAATATGACGAACAGTATTTGCACAGAGAGGCAAAGACTGGCCTTCAAACTTTAATTTAAAACCCCCTAAATATTCTAAATTCCAAAACCATATTTCAGTCTTATTCTGAAAACTATCTCCTAAAACACAGTCTCATCGTTATCCCGAACTTTAATTCTCAAACACAACCCCCCTACATTCTCAGCGGGCTACTGTCAGTACCTAGATAGCTTAAATTAAGCACAAGCGTTCCCTAGTGTGTGATCACACCTTAACAACGCCGGAATAAAGCGCTCGCTTAAAATATGTAGTTATGTTAATGTCTGGGGCGGCCTTTACAGTTTAGTAGTTTGTTTTAAACATTGTTTTGTGTCTTGTTTATTTAAAATGTTAATGGCTCTTTGTTTAAATGGGTTGTTGATGAATTAACAAGTCTATTAACGTCTTATTTCTTTAAATTTGTATCGTATTTTTACTGTTGGCCTCTTTCAACCTAATGCAGGGCAAAGATTGCTCACTGTTAAAGGTCCCCGAAACGATCAATTGCAATTGTCAATTTTTACGTGATTGATAAATATTGATGCACTAATTGATCGTCTACCAAATGCAATTGAAGCGATTGACAATATCACTACAATTGCAATTGACTGCAATTAATCGTTTTGGGGACCCTTTAGTTGTTTGTTATGAACTAATAAAGATAATCAATTTTCAAAAATCATGTCAAATAAAGTTCCTTGACATGTTACGTTCAATTTAGCCTGATGATAAATAAGAAACCCCTTGTGAGATCTCTAGTTCGATTACTGAAAATAAAGCTAATTTTAATTTGATTCATCTTACAATGACTTTAATGTTTGTAATTTCTTTTGTTGTTTCAGTGTCAAAGGAAGAAATCAAAGAAGTGGAAAATCCTAACGGGAATCCCAAGGCTATGAGATACACGACGATATCAAGGTATGTATAGCATCTTCTATCAGCACACCAGAAAACATTAAGTTAAATATTAACTTTATGCAACCACCACCTTTACAGACGGCCTTAGACTTACTGGTCTGTATAAATAATATTATGAAACCGTATCTTCAAACAGAACTCTAGCCGCGGGCAAGTTGACTTGACTTGTCATGCTGTCTCTATCACTTTAAGATGTATTGCAGCATCATAAGGTAGATCCGCAACTGTAGCCCGCGACATTCACAATTTCTCGCGTTTTTTGCAATTTGCAGGTCATCGTCAGGTTGTATCTTGATCTAAATATGATTCGCGACTATAACAACAATGTATTTACATACTTATAGCCATAAGAACCATCGATACATCTCTCTTAGTTAGATTTGTTCTCTTTTGATCTGATTTCGGAAATCGTGACGAAATCGTACATGGACTATTTTACATGGAGCGACTGCAACTCACTTAGTGGGTAACACGCTAGCCATTTGTCAGACTTTCGGGCTTCTGACGACCCGTAATGACTGTCAACTATCTACAAATGACAGCCAGCACTGAGGGCTCTCGGTACTTCTTTAGTTTCATAAACATACAAAATCAACTCCAGATTAAAACCTTACACTAATGAAAACAGCGGTATTTGACCGCTATGGGCTACAAAGAAAAAACTGAACGCGACAGGAACACATCAAGTCTTCACAAGTAATTGACAACTAGTTGCAATAAGGACGTGACACAAAAAGCGGTCGCAGTTGCAACTATACTCCTTGGTTGTTAAAGTTATGACGATGGAACTGGTTGGTGGGGCTTGAATAGCTTAGAAAGGAATTTAGGGTTCAGTGATACCTCTGTCATGTACGAGTATAACCTCATATTGTTAATTTAACATTATTAATTTCGTCTTGATTAAAATAAGAGTACTTGGAAAGATATGGGAGAGGCCTTTGCCCAGCAGTGGGAGATTATAGCTAGGGAAATATAATCGCCTTTAACTACTTTTCTTAAGTCATGTTAAACTTGAAATCGCGAAAAAAAAATTGTTGTTCCCTAACAAATAATTGTTTTTTCGCGATTTCAGGTTTTATTCCATAGTAAAGGTTGTTCATAATGATAAGTATAACACTATCGTTGTAGCTCCCTAGCCAATAAAAAGGCAGCGTGTAATATTTTTTAAACTATTAAATTAAAAAATTAAAAAAAAAACTAAAATATGGATCCGAAATATTCCTCCGCATCGCTGTCGTCTGGTAATGTACCCAAGAGACGGCATTGCCACGTTGTATGGCAATGCTTAAAAGCCTCTGGCCAAGGTAAAAGCCAGCCTTGGTTCACGGGAAGTATTTCTGCCGTCTCGAGATTTCGTTGAAAATACTAAGGACAAATATCTCGATTTTCAGGAGTGCTTTTGAAAGTTCCCAAATATGTATTGTAGCTATCAATATTTAAAGTTTACGGACCAATATTGTGATTACACTCAAAATTAATTGTTTATCATCTTCAAGAGCAGTGGTGGCCCAGTAGTAACGACCGCGACTGAGTTGTAGGTCGTAGGTTCGAACCCAGACAGGCACTTTACTTTGTGTAAAATATTTCATCACCACTGCTCTCAAAACAGTGAAGTAAAACATCGTGAGGAAACCGGCATGTCCTAGAAACAAAAATTCGAAGACATGTGACATCCACCAACCCGCGCTGGGCCCGCGTGGTGGATTACGGTCCACTCCCTCTCACCGAGAGGAGGCCTGTGTCCCGGCAGTGGGAACATTATAGGCTGATTATGCATCTTCAGACTATTTCAAAGGAGACCTCAAGATTCCAACCTGCTCTCAATTAATTGAAATTACAATCATGAAAAAAATACATACTTAATTTATTATAATTATTTGCGATTTTCTTCCGACAATCGACTATTACAAGACAGTAAGAAAAAATACAAAAAAAACTTGTTGTATCCTGTTACAAAACAAAGCATCATTATGACATTTAAATATTAATTCTAATAAAGAAATATTAGATTATTCTCTTAGACCCAAACCTAACCTGTGTCAAATTTTGACAGCGATTGTCGTAGAAACAAATTAGTTTTAGCTACGGAACCATTCCTTTAATATAATGTTTAACTGACATCATATCGTGATGTTTAGGGTACCGTAATTTTGTTAGCGTTTTGTACCCTGGGTTAAAGTTATGGGGACTTATACCTAGGTTAATTTTGTTGAGAGGGGATTGTGGGTAAACAGCAGACAAGTGGATCAATAAATCTGTTAGGTTAAGCTGTGCTTGACGCGGTCATTTTATGGATGGATGACAATTTTTTGCACATAGAGGACCTTCAGGCTGCGTGGTTGATTTCCGGGTAGACGAAAGTGTTATTAAGTTTTAACATCATGAAATTCTCATGATTATTAATTCTCATGATAGGCTCGCTCTCGATTCCATGGGACTTACGACATTGCCGTCTAAATGTGAGTGTCCTACACTTCTGCCTACCCGTTCGTGGAAAACAGCCGTGATGTTTTTGTTTATTAGTATCATTACCAAAATGTCTCAATAACAATTTCCAAATAACAACGTTCCATTGTAATGTCCTTAATTTACGTAAAACAACCTCAGAAACAGTTTGAACAAGCATCAAGAATTGTAACGAAGACGGCTTTTCATGAAAATTGTTAAAATTTTGAAAGTTTTTAACGAGAGCGCGTTGTAGGCTGAACTGAGTTATAACAAGACATACATACAAATTAAGCTTCGGTTTTATTATGTTAGATGAAACACAAATACAATTTGTAGAATGGGTATTCGTGGTCCTTTTGGTCTGATTCTATTTATTTATTTATTTTATTTAACAGTTTATGTACACACATATAAACAAACAAGAAGAAAGGAACAGAAAAATACGTACAAAGGTGATGCTTATTTCTAAAGAAATCTCTTCCAGCATACCTGCGATAGGAAAGTAGATAAAGAGATGTAGACAACGTGTGTAAGAGTAAAAGAGAAAACAAAATACATAAAATCACAAACGATACACTAATATGAATATAAACAAATATATATATAAACATAAAATATGAGTACATACAAATACATACATTATACTACCAAAATAAATATCACAAAAAAAAAATATACGATAATAATGAGACATAACATAATAAATACTAATAGCTATGACGAAGTCTATCTGATTTTAGAAAAGTTATTTGAGTATAGTTTGACCGATACCGCTGTTCCGCTGGGGACGGGACGCCGTAAGCGTTAACAAATGAGGGCCGGGACGCCATGAGCGTTGACGAATGAGTGGCCTGCACTGCACCCCCGTCTCGCCGCGCACATACCTAAGACGCGTACAGCGGTATCGGTCAAACTATAACGGACAATGCACACTCGCACTGTTTAAATTACTGAAGAGAGAAACGTGGGTAGATTCTATAATCTTTAGAAACTTATGTCGGGGAAATTATAAATATCAAAGGACAAAGGGCTAAAATGTATGGGTCTTGGTCCAAATATCCACAATTAACGAGACCTATGTCACTGAACAGCCTATTAAATAAAGAGTAACTTTTATGTAAGAGTCGACCAATCGCTTGGCGATGTCTCGAAAAACCAAGTGGGCACTCGAACCCCATGGCCCTGGTGTTTCAATCTCAAACGGCTCGAACCAATAAGATTGGAATATTTTCGCCGTTTGAGGTATTCCGTTGTTGCAGCAGCCGCCCAAGTACACCCCGCCGTGCTAGGAAGATGGGATGCGCAAGGGTGTCGACGCACGTTGCATCCCACACCAAAGGCCTACCTACCTTCCAAGGCATCATGGTCATTCCGTCTGGTCTCTTCCCATCGTCGCGTGCCAAGCCGTTGGGTTCTTAAACTGCTGGCACCCCGGCGGTGACAAGAGCATGACGGATGATGTCAATAATACTGGCGTGCCGTTTTATCTGGCCTGCGCTCTTACTGCAAAATAGACCATGTGCTCCGAGGCAATCGGTTTATTTATTTATTTCAAATATGTAGGTATAGTATAATAGTAGGATAGATATTACTAAGGTAATAAGGTCTAAAAGTGGTTCACCGCAAATGTCCGCGACGGTACATAAAAGACACTTTTGAATGTAAAATTTAATAGACTATTCAGTTACGTAGGTCTCGTTAGTGGTGGACATTTGGATCAATTTTGCGCACTGTCTTTTATTGACTACCAACCTAAATTTGTCCATGATTATTATTTATTGTATTTAAATCACAACTACTGTTCTTCCACATTGTATGAATTGGCTATAACACAATTATCAACTGTACAAGGGTGCACGAGCATAGATTATAACTAAAAACTCTGAAGTTTTATGAGTACATAGTCACGGGCAATACCTAGTAAGGCTAATATGTTAGTACTCCATAAAATAATTAAAACCACTTGAAATTCAGCTCACCGATAAAGAGTCCTACATTTTGATTTATTTAACATCAACAAACTACGGGCTCTCGTGCTAGGCGAAATGTCACGTAGTTGAAAATTACTAGAATGCACTGAATTTATTAAGTACGGAGTCGCTTTCTCAGCGGCTCAGATAAACTGGGTTACCATTAAGAGGGACAAGAAATGTGTAGTGTGTGTGATTTGGCGAAATTCTTGGTTAATTGTTTGTTTGTTCCTTAGTTTTATATATAAAAAAAACTTTTGCGCTTTGATGTACGACGCATGTCAGTGGTAACAAAACCAGTGCTATAAGCACAGAGTTGGGAAAAGGCAGGCAGATTTTTTATAAAAAAATCTGCCTGCCTTTTCCCAACTCTGTTGGGGTTGGCTTCCAGTCTAACCGAATGGAACTGAATACCAGTAATTCATATGGAGCGACTACCTACCTAACCTCCACAACTCAGTTACTGGGTAATACGATACCCCTTGATAAGACTGGCTGTCAGACTTTTGGGAATCTGACTACCCATAACGACTGTCAAAGATTTACGAATGACAGCCGGGACTAACGGCTTAATCTGCTTTCTGAGGCACGGAGGTCTCGATATGAAACGCATGGTCACCCATCCACGAACCGACTGTGGCATGCGTAGCTTAACCTTCGATCGACCCGTACAGTTGTTATTACTTAGCCATGAGCCCCTCAGCAGCCAAATATTGGCATATGTAGTGCCAAAAATTCTGCTAAAATTATAAGCTAGCTTAATTTTCGTGCCCCTTCTTTGGTGTCGATTTAGAAAAGTTTGTTATAAAGATTAAAATACAACTATCGTAAAGAGCAGTTTCTGATATTTTGCTCCAGGTAAAATGGTTTATTACCAGCTGCATGTCTACGTATAAATGTTTCCTGGAATTCGTTAAGAGATCGTATTATTTTTGCATGAGTAATTTAGGTCAGACACGTTTCTCTCACTATGTAACTATGTAGTTTCTGACAATTCTAAACTCCACAACAAAGTTACAGTTTTTCAACTATTCCATTTACTTCCTTGAATTCTACTTAACCTACTTTTTCCACCACCGCAAACATTGTATACCTAGCTGACCTCATAATTTCTCTAATATTTGTTTACGTAGGTACACTTGACAAATCTTAAATACAATTTAAGATACAATCTATCACTTTAATATACAAGGTGTTTCAAAATTAACTTTACAAACTTTAAGAGGTGCTTTAGACCATCGAACTGAATAACTTTTACTAAGAGACCAACTTTGAAATCGGGGGAAAATAAACAGGCATCCCATACAGTTTAGAACAGTAGGTATTAAAACTTTTGTATGGAACAGCAGATTTTTTTTTTAATTTGAGTAAATAATTTCATCACCACTGCTCTCAAAACGGTCAAGGAACACATCGCGAGGAAACCGGCATGTCCTAGAACCAAAAATTCGAAGACATGTGACATCTACCAACACGCACTGGGCCTGCGTGGATTACAGCCCACTGCCTCTCGAAGAGAGGAGGCCTGTGTCCCAGCAGTGGGAACATTATAGGCTGATTATGCTTATATATTATTTACAAGTATATAAAGGAAAAAAAAGGGAAAGTTCATTGGGCATCAAAAAATTCGTACGCATCGCTATCAGTGGGAAAAGTGCCCAAAAGGCTGGCAGCGTTGCCACATTCAATGGCGATGCTGATTCTTTGGCCTAAAAATTGGGTATCCCTCTGGTCACGTGAAGAGTCGACCAACCGCTTGGCGATGTCCTGAAATAGTGGATGAGGACTTGGACCCCACGGCCCTGGCTAAACCCCTAATGTTGAATGTTATTTGCACATAATACAACGGCAAGGTCTTTGTGGAGCTCGTGGCTAAGTAAGCCGCATGGGTCGATCCATCAGGTTAAGCTACGCTTGCCGGGGTCGGTCCGTGGATGGGTAACCATCTTTACATACCGAGACTCCTCCGTGCCTCGGAAAGCACGTTAAGCCGTTGGTCCCGGCTGTCATTCGTGGACCTTTGACAGTCGTTACGGGTCGTCAGAAGCCCGAAAGTCTGACAACCAGTCTTACCAAGGGGTATCGTATTACCCAGTTACTGGGTTGTGGAGGTCAGATAGGCAGTCGCTCCATGTAAAATACTGGTATTCAGCTGCATCCGGTTAGACTGGAAGCCGACCCCAATATAGTTGGGAACAGGCTGGCAGATGATGATGACAACGGCAAGGTCTATTTTAAGATCATTGTCACAGTTAGATAGTTTCAAGCTTAGTGAAGTTTCAATTTACTGGGAGTTTTTGTAAAAACTGATTACGAGGACGACTATATCATAAAATCAAAATCAAAACTCATTTATTCAAACTAGGCTGAGAATCAACACTTTTTTTACGTCAAAAAAGACAGTCCCCCGGCACGCCCGCCCTTCACCACTTTCTAGTCCTTTAGCTGGGAAGAAGAAGTGGCGCAACAAACTCCCCAGCAGCACAGCTGTCTGTTCAGGAAGAACATAATTAATTCACTCTTTCTCAAATAATCACAACTACCCCAATTGCCCTCCCCTAAATACAAAAACTTAACGAAAAATATCCGTTTCAGCCATAACACACGACCGTATCCCGTCATAAAATATTTTATTTTATTTAACACGATATCATCGTTTAATTTTTGTCAAACTGTGAGTTCGCAGATACGCCACCATTCTTTATTTCGTTTTGAGCGCGTTTTATTTGTATTGGTGGTAAATAAAATTGTGAATGCAGTTTTTTTTTGTATAAACTGCATGTGATTTTTAATGTTTTAGTTATGTTTACATTTTGAGGTGGTTTTTATGGGAATTAAGAGTGGTAAATACATGTGTCACATGTTCAAAGTCGGAGAAATTGATTGTGAACCATACAGTCTGCATAGCATATTTACTGTATCATGAATCTGTACTAGAATCTAGCTGGAGTCACGTTTTGCAATAACGGTTTCCGCATAGATATTTCACACCCTTGTTTACATAAGAATAAATATGTAATTTACATGTTTTGTAACAGTTTATATCTAGATGTTGTATGAAAACAGGATATATAGGAGATAATTTTTTCGGAGAAGTACACTCAAATTTATACCTTACGTCAATTTGCCGTATAGCCATTTCATACAACTGTCAAACAATGATAGTTGTCTATTTGCTTAACAATTAATTTCTCTGACTGTACCTACCTACAGTCAACCGCACGTTCATGGTAAAAGGACCATTATGTCGTAGCAATAAGAGCGATTTTCATAATTCAAAGTATCACCACTAAAATTAGGTTAACTATCATGATCATTTCAGGCCGGAATCACCCACTGCTGGGTATAGGCCTCCCCTTTCCTCTGCCATACTTTCCAGTTCCATGCGTCCTTCATCCAGATGTTTCCCCCGCGACTTTGATGATATCCTCAACCCAATGCGCTTTTGGACGGCCTTGGTTTCTTTCGCCTAACCGTGTCCATCAGTCGGTATCAACCCTACTCCATCAGCCGCTCCATCGTCTCCCCATAACGGCTAATTTTCCTTTCGAAACGGCAGATTTTTTTTTCGTGATTTAAGAGTTGTTCCCATAGTGAAAGTTGTTCATATTGATGGGTAGAACACCCTGTGAAAATTTGGGTAGTGATAAAAAAATGGCCCCGTTTACTGTTAATTATTATATAGGGTGACTGGTAATTAGTGACCGATACTTAAACACATGATTTTACACATGATAACAAGCAACTTTTACTATGGTACCAATCCTGAAATCGCGAAAAAAAATCAGCTCTTCCTTACATTTATGTTCGCATAACTCGTCGAAATGCAGGGACCAGCTGATTTTTTTTCGCGATTTCAGGATTGGTGCCATAGTAAAAGTTGCTTGTTATCATGTGTAAAATCATGTGTTTAAGTATCGGTCACTAATTACCAGTCACCCTATATAATACGCCATATTAATGACATCATACTGCGATCACCAATGCACTTGGCAAGGTTGTCTTGCCAAGATCGCTCATTATAACTGACTATGAAGAGGTTAACGTCCGGCAATTGACATTATACAGGGTTATAAACTATTTGTTATGCAATTTGTGTTTTAATGTAGACTTTTTATTACAAAATCCAATAAAGATCAGCCTGTAAATATCCCTACGGTAGGGTAAAGGGCTCTTGGGTTAAATTAATTTATTTTCGTTCTTATTTATTTGATATATTTATTTAACGATGTATGTACACACATATAAATAGGCAAGAAGAAAATAACAGAAAAATACGGACAAAGGTGATGCTTATTTGTAAAGAAATCTCTTCCAGCAATGCTTTCTTCTAATACAGAGGAAAAATGATGGTCACGCAGAGCAAAAGCAGCGGTTCTTTTGTAGAACTAAACTGAATGAATAATGATTTTCAATAAAAGAACAGAAAAACTGATCGACAGTGAAATCAAGTTCTTTGTCATTATAATGGCAATCGCTCGTACATCCTTGCTGTCGCTCAAAAAATTAGGATAAAAAGAGACTGTCAAAATGTTGCGCAAAAGTCTTCAACCAAACAACTCCAAACACAAAAGACATTACATCTAATCCTGTTCTCTTTAAACATGTGTACTTCCATTAAAAGCAAGTCACAAAGTCTGCAATGAAATAAATTCCGCATTATTGCAGATTTAACCCGATATAACCGGATTAAACCGGATCCGGGACGTCGCGCAAGTGACAGCGAGGGAATTACGGGACATGTCCCGTCTGAAATTAAATGCGTGGCCACAATAGCTTGATGTTTTACGGAAAATTTCTGTGAATGTGGTGGCTATGTTGCAGTTTTAGTGCAGGGCATGATTGCTTGAACATTAGATACAATTAATAAAATTAAAGTGTCCGTTTGTAATGTCAAAATAACAGCTTTTTACTAAATGCATATGAAAGTATATACGGTATTTATAACAAAAAATCAATTTTTAAAATTTTTGTCTGTCTGTCTGTTTTTTCCGGATAATCTCTGAAATGGCTGGATCGATTTTGACGGGACTTCACTGGCAGATAGCTAATGTTATAAAGAGTAACTTAGGCTACTTATATTTTAGAAAAAGAATTAGGGTTCCGCGCAAAAAATCAAAACCTATGAAATTATGAACAAAAACCGGATTTGAAAAATTCTTTTTGCATTTTTTTCATTTCATTTTTGCCCAACTGTCGAGGATGGTTATAAGCTATTTAACATCACGCTACGAACCTTAAAGCCGAGCAAAAGGAAAAAATTAAGTAAGAAAGCTAAGCGAAAACGAATTAATATCGTGGGTGGGCGATGCAACGCGGCGGGACAGGGGACGAGGGAGTATTTATGTTTTTTTTTTTTGTATTTTTTTGTTTTTTATGTGGCTGTTATTTTAGTATATTGCGTATCTTACGACTTCCACGCGAACGAAGTCGCGGGGCACAGCTAGTATAGTTTTTATAAAAAGCCACACTAAGGATTTCTCCTGTATTGTGTGCTGTGTGAGTGTCTTTATAAGCAAAATCTCACATTTTCTGTAATATAGATGACATTATAAAATGAGTAGGTGCCCCTCACATTAAACAAGACATCTACAGACTTTAGAAAATAGTAAACCAATGAATGCATTCGTAAATAATAAAAAAACCTACGAGTTCGACAGACATTCAAACCTAAACCAAACTATCTGAAAGTCTTAAGAGGGCTATCACATTTTGTCACCTCTCTCGCTCACACGGGACCAAATTTTTAAGAATGTTAAATGAAAATATAATTTTTTGAAAAATGTGATCAATGGGCTCCCTACTAAATAATATTAATCTAATAGGTAATTATTAAAAACACATTTTTATTGTGGCATTTATTTAAATCATCTCAAAAACAGATCATAATACTTATTAAGCTAAGTTTATTAGATAACACAATAGAAATGTGTTTTTAATAATTACCTATTAAATTAATATTATTTAGTAGGGAGCCCATTGATCACATTTTTCAAAAAATCATCTTTTCATTTAACATTCTTAAAAAATTGATCCTGTGTGAGCGAGAGGGGTGCTAAAATGTGACAACGCTCTTAAAAATATAGGTATTTGTTTCAATCGGTTTTCGTACTGGGACCAGTGGCGTAGAATTCAAGCTTCTGTGCAAACTGCGCCAACATTGATTAATTAGTATTCGTGCTAATAACTGACACGTGGTTAAACATGTTTGTCAATATTATTTAACTACCTATCAACCTATCAAGAAGAAGTATTTTACAGTAATATAAAACTAGTAAACAACTTTAAGTATGCGATAATAAATGTCAGTTACTTACATAGTAGTTTGGGTCAAAGTTCATCTTAATTTTCCCGGTATTTTTGCTTCTTAGCAGAAAGTGTTTTGTTTGTCTATCTATGCTGCTAAGCAGGCTTTATTAAGGCTAACGTGCCAGGGGGAAATTCAAATTTTCTTACGTTTTTTGCAATTCGCAAGTCAGTATTAGAAAGAAAGAAAGAAAGAAAAATATTTTATTTGGGACACGCACAGGAAATGCAACAATAAAAAGAACATTAAAACTAACATTATCATAAACACAAATAAAATAAAAGGAAAGAAAAAAAAACAAAACAAAGAAGACCTGTGCGAGGCCAAAAAGGCTCCTATCTCAGCATGATGCTGCGATATTTGAAAAATAGTATTAGGTTTTATGTTGATCAAAATATGATTCGCGACCATAAAAAGTGTGTATTTACATCATTATAATAATTAAAGTCGTCAATACAACTCTTTAAGAGCAAGTAATTCTATTGAATGACTATTTCATGAAATCTTGACAATTAGGATTATACAAACTTATGGAGTTGTATTACTGATTTTGATGATTTATCATTCTGTAAATGCATACTTATTACGGTCCTGAATGATACTTTAATCAACATACAACTTAATACTGACTTGCAAATTGCAAAAAAACATAAGAAAGGTTGAATTTCGCGGGCTACCTGGCGCTTCCCAAAAGCCTCGTAGTCAAGCAGTATAAAGTTGTCAATTTAGTCCATTGCTTAATGTCAGGACCAGGGACCAAAGACAATTTACTTTGCCTCTCTGTGTTGCAACACTGGCAAATGACAACAAACAATCAAAACAAAAAGCTGAATTGCTGAGTGGAAAATAACTACTTTTGTAACAAACAATCAACAATAACAAGAACAACCAAGCCGTGCGTCACATCTGTGCATGAACAAGCCCTTGCTCAGCAACATGCTGTGACTTCGGACGAACCTATCATTAACAGCGCTGATGATTTCACCAACTACCTATCGAATGACGATGATATTAGGGTTTGAAAACCATTCGGTTGTCGGACTCGGTCTAATGCCAACTTTTTCACTTTTAAAGACACAAAGGCACCGCTCGTCGTGCGACACGCGGTGCTTTCGTGTCGCGTGTCGTGCCTGTTTGCAGGAGCCTTTATTCTTGAAATAAAAGGTGCAATATGATATTACATAGGAGGTAAATTCAAGTTACGAGGTGTTTTAATTATAGCCAAAGATTAAACGAATTAAATGTAAATAAAAAGTAGGTAAATGTCAGGTGATTCCGCTTCTAGGTAAATGTTTCTGATTCCATTAAAAATCAATGATTTAACCATTCTTATAATTATAGAGACAATTAAAAAGCCATTGTGTCTCGCGTAGATCTGCGTTATGAAGGGATATATTGAGATTACAAATTAACGCACATGCACGGCTCGCGATGGCAAAACCGCTGGAATAAAATATAGTTATGATCTCTTTCTTTCCACGTTTAGAAAATGACTCACTTCAAAAACTGAATTCTAATCACCTCTGCCTTCCCTTTCGTGGAATACCTACAAGCTTGATGTAATATAATTTTAATACAAAAATGCCAATAAATAACATGCTCTATCTTAAAAATCGAACAATCTCAACCACGCCCCTAGTTTTTCCACACACATCTTAAAACAAGATTTTCTTTACCATACAGTATGCATAGCATATTTACTGTATCATAAATCTGTGCTAGAATCTAGCTGGAGTCACGTTTTGTAATAACGGGTTCCGCATAGATATTTCACACCCTTCTTTTCATAAATAGAAAATATAAGTTACTAGTCTTCTACATGCGTTCCTTGCGAAGCATGTGCGGTGTGGACTATGAAAGATAGGCTGAGGAATGATGTGATAAGGCAACGGTGCGTTTTAAAAGATGTAGTGAGAAAAATTGAAAAGAGTATGCTTAGATGGTTTAGTCATGTGGAGAGGATGAATGAAAGGCGACTAACAAAAGGCATTTATTTACAAGGCAGATGTGAGTGGAAACCCCAGTGGAGGGGACGCCCTAGAAAGACATATAGTGACCTTATTGGTGATGTCCTTCAGAAAGGTCAGGTGCGTAGTACTCGCAACCGGCGTGCGTGTATGACCAGATGTATGAACATAAACGAGGCAAAAGGAGTAAGGATCGTAGCAGATGGCGTTCTGTAGTTTCTGCCTACCCCTGTATGTAGGTAGTTTTTTACATATTTAGATAAAGATTTTTGGTTTAAAATGGCTTTAGATTTTTTTTTAGGGAATGATCTACTTGCTTACAGGAATCGATGTACAGGTAATAAATCCCTATTTCTATCACCAAATATTGGTGTTTCAGTTCGTCATTTCGTGTCATAAAAATCAATAAAGTAATTTCTCGCAGTGTTGCTGCTTTTAGAGACAAAATTAAAATGACTCATGTGCCGAATTAAATCAGAATTTAATTCAAACTTAAAATCTCAACTGCAGAAATAGATAGTACTTTCTGGACGAGCCCCTTTATAAATACTTTAAGTTCCTGCTACATAAATCAATATTTTATAATATACTAGCGATCCGCCCCTGCTTCGCTCGGTTTTTACGACTTGACAAAACATCGAGATTACTTTATTTTAATGTAATTTTAACAATTATATTAATGTACTAGCTGTTGCCCGCGGCTTTGCCCGCTTGGATGTCAATACGTCCCTATTTGTATCGGATTTTATTCACAATTTCATGGGTTTTTATTTTTTTGCACGGAACCCTAATTTTTTTTTCCAAAATATAAGCAGCCTAAGTTACTCCGTATAACATCAGCTATTTGCCTATGAAAGTCCCGTCAAAATCGGTCCGGCCGTTTTGGAGATTAGCCGGAACAAACAGACAGACAGACAAAAATTAAAAAAAAATGATTTTTGTTATAAGTACCGTATACATATACTTTCTTCATATGCATGTAGTAAAAAGCTGTTATTTTGACATTACAAACTTACACTTCAATTGTATTTATTTGTAAAGATATGTATAGAAGATCGCTAATTTCTTAAAATATTGTCTGTATCCAACTATCCATCCTACTCCTACTAATATTATAAATGCGAAAGTTTGTGAGGATGGATGGATGGATGTTTGTTACTCTTTCACGCAAAAACTACTGAACGGATTTTGATGATATTTGGCACACAGATAGTATATAAACTGGATTAACACAGAATATTTTTTTATCCCGATATCCCTACGGGATCGAGACTTATGCGGGTGAAACCGCGAGGCGCTGCTAGTCTTTTATATCTTCATTTTCTCAGCAACTGAAAAGATAAAGGTTTTACACATTCATGCACATGTGTTCCTTTACTATAGACTCACCAGCCGTTGCATATTATTACTCTATGCTATGGGGCTGTTGCTCACATCTGTTGCAAAGTCGTTTACTTACAAACGAATACATAATATAGGTACATAATACACATTTTTAAGAAACTTGAAAGCTATACTGATTATACTAAGGTCCAGTTTTCTTCGTGGCGTCTTAAATTAACATTTAAATAATCACATCTGTACCTTCCTGCAAGTTTTAAATCAGCAAACTTAAACTTAAAAGCGGGTTCAGAATCCTGCAAGCAACGACTATAATACTTCTTTGTACGAAGACAAGCTAAATTCTAAATTAATAGATTTAAGTGACCAAACTTCGTGTACTAAATTAATTTCTGATTAAACTCAAAATCTCTGTGGGACTGTCCTCTTAATTGGAAGATTAGAACTAAGTATTAAGTGTAGTTATCGTAGCGTGGAAGATAACGCTTACTGCTGAAATTAAGCTCAGTTTAGATCTGCAATGTAAAGAAGTCAAAAAAACATTATCCTCTTTCGGAGGCAGTCGAGTGAGAAATCATTAGGCTAATGAATGTTTCGGAGAAAAATAAAACATCATTTTTAATGGTTTCGGTACCAATTAGTACTTGTTTACCCGGTATCGACCTAAATCGTTAAAACGACGATTTCGTGACGATTTCTGCCAGTTTACTTCTACCGCAAGCCGCATTTAAAGAACTTCGTTCCAAAACATAGAATTTGCAATTTTCGCATAATTCAATAATCCAATTCTATGCATTTGAAAGAAAGAAAGAAAAATATTTTATTTGGGACACGCACATGAAATACAACAATAAAAAGAACATTAAACACAAATAAAACAAAAGGAGAAAACAAAACAAAGAAGACCTGCGCGAGGGCAAAAAGGCTCCTATCTCAGCATGATGCTGCGATATTTGAAAATACAAAAACAAATACCGCAGCGCTGATATTCTGACAGGGCCCACTGTGATGCCACGGACACACCTACGGACATAAAATAAATAAATAAAATAAACAATAAAATATATTATAGAACACAAAATTATATGCAAATCCGTATTTGATAATAAAATAAAATAAAAACTATTACGTTACGATCGACCCACACTCGACGCTCCAACGTCGCTTGTCCATGCTACAACAGACTATTGTCTATGGTCTGTGACAAACGAAGGGATACGAGCGCAGGCGATGTACTGTACAATAGCGGCTGATAATGTCAAATGTCATTTGCAACCTTAACTTAAACTCTAAGGTTACAATTGATTAACAGCCTTATCCTCTTTCTCCACAGGGTCCACTTCAAAGCGACAGCCGACGACGACTACGCCGACTTCACCTGTGAGGCCAGACACGAAGCCTTGCAACGAGACAGTCCAATGAGAAGCACCGTTCAGCTCAGCGTACTATGTAAGTGATTCAAACTCAAACTCAAAGAATTTATTTCAATTAAACCGGCAGGCACTTTTGAATTGTCAGAGTCGGTCAGTTAGTCAGAAAATTGAAGCTAGTCGCCCATTCCAAAACGTAGATCTCTATGGAGAAGAATGGGCAAGAAACTCCATGGACACTCTTTTAAATCAAAATTGTTACAAAATCCTGGGTACATTGTTCTTGTTGCTTCTATATGTGAGAACAATGTAAAAAATAGATAATTAAAAACAATTCAAAATATAAGATTAAAAATAAGCCCTGGCAGCTAAGAGATGACCAGTCTCCACTGACAGCGCCCGTTCACGAACATGACGCGTGGATCAGCACCATCCAGCTCAACCATTTTGTAGGGAACCGAATGATCCAACACACGCGCCACCATCAGCGAGACATTTAAGTGAGCATGACATACTCTCAACTGCCATACTCTTTCAAGTCAACATACCTACACCATAACATAAAACCGCTCCATGGTACTCACATTTACAAAATTGAAAAGATGCTTCTAATTTATACAAAACTATAGTTTGCAATGATTGTAATTAAAAGATTAGTAAACACTAAATCTATAGTCTATATATAGTCAATAAGTCTATAGTAATAACATAATGTCAGAAAAAAAAGGGGACGCATTTGTTCCAAACAAAAAAAAAAAAAAAAATTAACAAAGCCTCATCAAGATTCATCAGCATCATCTAGCCTTTACCCAACTATTTTGGGGTCAGCTTCCAGTCTAACCGGATGCAGCTGAATATTTAATACGTATTTTACATAGAGCGACTGCCTATCTAACCGCCACAACCCAGGTTGGTTTCTGATGTTCACTAGCGCGTGGTATACTGGGTGTCTGGGTTATTGGTTTCTATCTAGATTTGTGCTCGGGTAACGGCAATAGGCCCGTCCCTATTACAAGTGCCTTTATTATATGCCTAGTGACTTGGAAACATACACGTCTGCCTCACTCTTCGCGGAAGTCACGTCACAACAAACACGACAAACAGAACCATTTTCATAATCATTACCTTTGAAAGATTGATTATTACCAACGTTACATACCCACATAATTCTTTTCATGTAACATTTTATTATTTATTACGTAACAAAGAGAAAAATAAGCAACAGGGACTAAAATAAGAGCATTACATCTCCCGCGTCGACGATACGGCTAGCACAATCGCATCAAATTGGGACGAGCTCTCCTGCTGTGAGACAAAATGTACTAGTTACTAACTGGAGTTTGTGGGTTTAACTGTCCTTTGAAAGAATATTTATGAGGTAGCTACTAAGTTCGATTCCCAGCTAGGTAGTGTTCGTATTGTTACTTTTGACGAATCCTAAAAGGAGGATAGTGTTTTTTTAATAGGAAAAATATAATTACATTTGTCGTCTTACTACACAAAATAATATAAGACTGATTGTTTGAAATACCTGCTGCTCACTGTACACCAGCGGGGCAATTGCGTAACACATTATGACAGTTCAACAACATTCATTGCGTTATTTACGTGTTGAGCAGACATATTTTTTGAACTTATGAAGCAATGGATTAGCAATTTGCTTCAAAATGATTCAGACTCAGATTGATAGTGTGTTACGCAATTAGGGTGCAGTATCTATTTATTTAAGATAGAAATATAAAAGAAAATAGGTTCCTTAGAAGAGATAGATATTTAGTATTATATAGCAATACCCTAAGGTCGACTGGTAGAAAATATCTCAGGCATTAAGTCTGCCTTTGTACGGTATTGTTTTTACTTGTGCATAGAGTTTTAATAAATAAATAAATAGCTAATAATTTAATTCAATTATTGAAATCCGCATGGCAAGCAACCGATTATCCTTTAAAGTTAAAGATCGCGAGACATTCGTAAGGAAGTTTCATCACAACGTTAATGTTTACCCGTTGTTTGTCTTATTTATTTTAGTTAGTATATTTATATGTTTAATAGGTATATGTATATCCATACATTTTAATAAATATGTATTCCACAATTTTCGTAATTGCACCTACCACTGTTTGTCTCTGCATCACCCAAAGGTTGACCAGTAGATAATGCCTTTAGCATTAAGTTCGGCTCTGTACATTTGTGTGCTTAAAGTATTAAATAAATAAATATTCAGCTGAACTTGCTCAAAACGTTCTAAAAATTTCAAAATTCCAACATAAAATTAGTCTACTGTACCTATCTACTCACACAAGTACAGTACCTATGTTCAATATTATCTGTCTCTCTTCTGCACCAGCAAAAACAACGCGCGAGTGAAGTTCCCCACACACGACTTCTATAAACAAATTGTAAGCGAAAGGATTATTTCAACGACACGACACGACTACGAGACGGGGTGGCATGAATTATTTATTAATGTTGGGTTCGACTGAGACAGTAGCGTCATCTAGTGTTGAGGTCTGTGAACTTGAGTGATGGACTGGACAATTTTGGAGAACTTATTGATAGTTAGTTATTTTTAACAGAAAACGATTTGTTTCGTTTATTTTTACATTAAAAAAATACTTAATTCAAAACTAGAAACTCATGATACTTATTACAATTTTGAAGTCGGATAAACCTAAAATAAAAACGAAAAAAAAAATACTTTGTCAAGAAATAAGCTTGTCTGTTATTCGGTCTATGTTGGTACAATAGTAACTACACTTGGTAATTTGATCACGTTCTAAAGTCATAATAAAAATATTAAGATGATGCTTACTATCGTTAAAAACTCTTTTTCTATGCACATGCAAACATAAGGCAGTGGACCAATGGACTTTTGAACATAACTATGTAGGTATTCCAAAAAATGCTTCGCCAAACTTATACTTATACGTCAAGTCAGCTGATCTCCTCTAAAACAACACTTCCACATCGTTTCACAAATTCGCAACTCGCGTCGGTTTGTTTTCTCGCGACGACACGACTCCGACGGACATGAATTATTAATAAACCGTTCGATTGAGACCGCTAGTTCAACGTTTACATTGAAGGATGTTACTTGCTTTCAGCGCCATCTAGTTGTTAGGTTTGGAAGTTTTGTTTGTTTATTGTCTTGGAAGTCTCTTGTCAAGTGTGTGTACTAAAACAAAATCCCGTGCACACGATGACCACATCAATTAGCAAGCGTTATTATAGCAGCCGAGCGCAGCAAGCAAGAATAGTCCTTACGGTGAATAGATGTTCGTTTCTGCCATGATACCTGACCGTGCACGATAGGCAGTCAGTTCCGCTACCAACACATCATTCTCCATATCCATTTCCATATTTCTCCATGTATTTTTCATCCATACTTCCCTATTAGTAGTCATCTCGGCAGTCACTACCTTCCTAGTCATATCATCGTTCATGCAGTGCATCCATCTTTTCTTTGCCACCAACCTGCTGCCAACTGACGGGCTCAAATGTTTTATTACCTTAATGCAGATTCTATTCCAATGAAAATCAGCGTTGTGCTGTGGATCCCTCATAGCACACCATCATGCTGAGTGGAAGCCTTCTTGTCACAGGTCACAGTCATGACGTGCAGCTGCCGACTATTTCTGTTTTAAGCTCGTGATTTTTGTAGATCTATTTTGTTTTATTTTTCTGATTACTCTTATCTTTTTGTGTTTATTTCTGTGACAAATAAACCAATTTTTCTTTCTACCTAACCAACCTCTACTGTCCCACTGCAGAGCAAAGGCCTCCTTCACCCTTTTCTTTTGGCTTAAATGCAGCTTGCCAAAATGCACGGCTAATTAAAAGGCAGCCAGATAAAAACTGAACCTACTGCGATTTCCGGTGAAATGTGGCAAGCCTCCGACTCGTAATTCTGCTTTTGGAAAGATAAACTCATATCCTTTAGAAAGCCTTTCACTGAGTAATTAATTAATATATCAATGTAGTTAGTATATCTTAGTATATCAATGCATTATACTATGTAAAACTATCATCATCTGCCTAGCCTTTACCCAGCAATGTTGCGGTCGGCTTCCAGTCTAACTGGAGGCAGCTGAATATGAGTATTTTACATGAAGCGACTGCCTATCTGACCTCCACTACCAAGTTACTGGGTAATACGATACTTGGTAAGACTTGTTGTCAGACATTCCGAGCTTTTGACGACCTGTGACGACTGTCAAAGATCCAAGAATGACAACCGGGACCAACGGCTTAACATGCTTTTCCGAGGCACGGAGGGGTTTCGGTATGTAAAGATGGTCACCCATCCACGGACCGACTGCGGCAAGCGTAGCTTAACCTGATCTATCGACCCGTGCAGCTGGTAGTACTTAGCCACGAGCCCCACAACTATGTGACAAATAAATTTTAGTTCTCGTAGATTTTAGTCCAAAGTATTCAAGGTGTTGGTATATTTTCTTACTTTTTCAGCGTTGAAAAACAAAATTGAGTTGAAAATCTTAACATTTTCATGTAACTCAAGTCGGCACATGTTTTCTTAATAGTTTCGAGCCAAATTTACTCAGAATTTAAATAGAGGAAACTGGGCTAAAACGGAATAGAGAATGTAAGTTTTCTTCTGTTATTCCCCTAGCTTTAATTTCGAATTTTAGAACTGGAAATTGCGTTGGGAAATTCTTATTTCTTCATTGTGCAGCTCTAAGGAAAACAGACCGTCTGATTTACTATTTAAAGAAGTATTCTGTATCTTCTTGTGCTTTGCTTCGCTGTGAATATTCTGAATTTCTGGCGGTATTGCGCCGAGTATATTGTTACTTTCTTGCTGCATTTATTTTGTGTGACATTTTGTAATTGCTTGTTAAATTTACATCAACCAACAACGGACCAATATCGTTATCACGAAAAAATAAAGAGCTGTCCCATACAACACTTCAATACCTACTCGACCCAAGTGTATGTATAGGACAGCTAATTATTTTTTCGCGATTTCAATGTTGGTCCCATGGAGAAAGTTGTTCAGTTTGATGGTCTGGACCGCACCCTGAAATATGACCACACGTTTCTGATACATACTGTATACATAATAATATAATGTGACTCCTACCACTCATGATTATACTAACTGAATTCTAATGAAAACTCATAAGAAAGAAAACATGCGCATAAATGCTACGCACTTAAGGAAAATAAATTCCGTCTCAAGTTTAAAACGCAAACCAGATCCACCGGTATCTCGATCTCGAAATTCATTCTTAAAAACTTTATTTTTCTTTTAAAAGAAAACCCGTCGTTCCTCAAAGGCCTAAAAGCTACAATCGAAATTGATCAGTCTCGAAATTTTCGACTCCGAACGCAATTAATTCCCCCACCATCGAATAGCGATAAAGTCAATAGGGGGACATTGGGGTAAAGCAAACATTGCCAGTGCCGGTTTAAATGGAAAATTAATAATTCATGGCTCTAAGTTCGTGTCCGCTTCGGTAGCGTGTCGTGCGTTGGAGTGGGATGTTTGCTTTACCCCGACCTACCCTGCAAAAATGTAATTTGTTGGAAAATTATGATTGGGTTCTGTTTGTCGCATTTTTTTTTTCTTTTTTATGTTGGAGTTGGAATGAATCAGGTAGTTTATGTGCTTTTGGAGGGGTTAATAGTTTTTCGGATGTGCAGGTGTAAAACAAACAAATGAACTTGCTCTTATTCTAGAGGCAATTAGAATGACTGAAGATAGAACTTCATTCTGCGCTTGGCAGATATGGTGGTCGTCGAGGTCTATAGTAGAATAGTACTATAGAGACCTACTAATTAGTCGAGTCGCGGCGCGGGCGGCGGCGCGCGGCGTGCATGTATGACCAGAGGTTTGAACGTGGACGAAGCAACAAGAGCATGGAAAGATCGTAGCTAGTGGCGTCCTGTGGTTTCTGCCTACCCCTATGGGAAGAAGGCGTGGGTTTATGTATAATAATATAATTATGTAGGAATAGTACGTCAGGCCATATCAATAGGTATCCAGTACCGATTCAGTTTCAAGTTGTCATTTTTAAATCTTTACGAATAATGCATTGAACTGCATTTACTTATAGAAGACGCATAGTAAATAACATAACATAAACTCACGCCTTCTTACCATGGGGGTCGACAGAAACTACAGAACGCCACCTGCTACGATCCTTACATAAGTCGAAATATTTTTTTATTAGCCGTTATTTTCCCACTGCTGGGCAAAGGCCTCCCTACTCTCTTTCCACTTCTCTCTGTCCAAAGCTGTCAAGGACCAATCTATATTAAAGGAGTCCAGCTCATCCCGCCATCTCCGTCTGGGCCTGCCGCGATGTCGTTTGCTATTAAGCGGGACCCAGTGGGTCGTAAGTTTGGCCCATTGATCGTCAACAATCCGTTCCATCACTGCAATAACTAATGCCAATCAGAAAACTGCCACGCTTAAATGGAATTGGGCTGGACACATCTGCCGCATTGGGCTGGACACATCTGCCGCATTGGGCTGGACACATCTGCCGCATTGGGCTGGACACATCTGCCGCATTGGGCTGGACACATCTGCCGCATTGGGCTGGACACATCTGCCGCATTGGGCTGGACACATCTGCCGCATTGGGCTGGACACATCTGCCGCATTGGGCTGGACACATCTGCCGCAGAGGTGGAAATAGGTGTGAAATAATATGTATTTAGCAGCTGTGACATTATTAAAGAAAATATTGTTTAATTAACAATTTTTACTCACAAATATTCATTACTAGCTGTGCCTCGCGGTTTCGCCCGCATACGTCTCGATTCCGGGGGAAGATCATCCAAATCCGTCCAGCCGGTTTAGCGTGAAAGCGTAACAAACAAACAAATAAACTCACTTTCGCATTTATAATATTAGTTAGGATAAAGTTCAAGTGTAATAATTATGTTATTGATATACATGGTGTTTCATTATGAGCTTGCTAAATTCCATCGTGAAATTACATTGAGCACTTTGTTTTCTTTCCCCTATGCTCAGCTTACATAGAGTAGTGATGGGACACTTTAATGTCGATATTTAAAATTAAGTTTTAGATTATTTTAGTCGACGTTTTTAAAATCTGCTGACGTGTTAAAGATTTTAAGCGAAATGTTTTAAATATAAATTTTTGAATAGTGAATAGAAATATTTTACTTAGATCAAAATGTATTATTCATACAACTTGTCTAAGAAATATTGAACTAGCAAAAAGTCATCAAGAATGTGTTTTCTTTAAATTGAAATATTATAGTCTTTCCATTCGGATGGGTAAAATAAAATACCTATCTGCTTAAGAAAAGCAAAGGGTTTTTCTTAGTTTCTTTAACCAATATCTTAAGTCTTGATCTAGTCCTTTTGATCTCTTTCAACTTGTGATCATCTATCTTTTACATAAATAAGTATCCATGGCGACATCTTATAAATCCCAAGAAAGCCTTAAACGAAATAAAATCCTTTTTTAGGGTTCCGTATCCAAAGTGTGCCAACGGGACCCTATTACTAAGGCTCCGCTGTCCGTCCGTCCGTCTATCACAGGGCTGTATCTTTTGAACCGTAACAGGTAGACACTTCAAATACAGTGTGTTTTTACACTCTGTGAATATAAATAAATAAATAAATATCTTGGGACAACTCACACACGGCCATCTGATCCCAAGTTAAGCAGAGCTTGTGTTATGGTAACCAGACAACTGATATACATACTTATATAATTTATAAATACATACATATTATAGATAAATTACACCCATGTTTATGTTGTTACAGCGGCCATATTAGTCTATGGCCGCTGTTAAAACAAATAATAATAACAAAATTAAGTTACAAATTAAAGGGGGGGGGGACCCCATACAAGAAATTTTTTTTTTCGGCGTTTTTAGAAAATATTGTGAAATATTGTACGGTGGTAAGGAACCTATCGTGTGCGAGTCGCACCTGGCCGCTTTTTTCTTACCGCAAGAAAGAAGACTTCCTGAAACTCCGAATTAAATGTTGCCAAGTATTTTATTTTCTTAAAGCAAGGTACCCTTGATTGAATAAGGCGTTACTTTGCGAGAATCCCTTCTAAAATAATGGTGGTCGGAAATACTCTTTTTGGGCCCCGGACAAGGCAGGATTAATAAATCAAATAAGTTTGGTTCGATAAAGGTTGGATCTAATCTTAGGGTTAAGGTTTTCGCCTTTTTCAAATCTTATTTCGAAGACTGATGAATGTAAAAAGTTTCTTTACTTGACGTAGGAAATGGCGGCAGAGTCGAGAGGTTAATATATCAAAGATGATGTATTTGAGGTTTGGATATAATTTTCAAGACCTTTGCGTCAAGTATAGATTATTTTTTTACAAGAGAACTTACTCAGTTATAGTCTCAATAATACGCACCGCTCATTATATTAACATTTATTACTTATGTTTACCGTATATTACATACACTTCTTTTTAATAGTTTCATTTTGAATAGTTATTTTTTGCGTAAACTAACTTTCACGGTTAAATTCCTGTATTTAATTAATTTTTATTTTACTTTGTACATGTTGTTTATCGATAAAATCCCTGATGTTTTAAAAAAATCGACAATAAAAATTAAAAGTTTACGTCGACATAACCCCACCTCAATCCCACACAAACGCTATACAGGGTGAAGTATTAAAAAAAACACAAAAAAATAACATAAAATAATAAAAAATTAACAACATGCCCACAAAAACAAAGGCGTTTTGCACAAAGAGAATATATAGTGAAGTAAAATAAGCTCTGAGCCAATCACGGAGAGGAAAAGCGCGCCAAAGTACTAATTTTGTATAAAAACAGTACACTTTTAAGTGAATTTTGATTATATTTCGCGCTATTTTGCTAATTAAAAAGGATTTTGAAGGTGTAGTATTTTGATGAAGGTTTTCAAAATCAAAATTTTTTATTTCACATAAACCTACATGGGGACTTATGAAATGTCGGAAACTAGGTGCACGGTTCCAATTGGTCGTTTCGTATGGAAAGAGCCGGCAAGAAACTCCACATATTTTAACGTGGAGCGACTGCCCATCTGACCTCCACAACCCAGTTACTGGGTAATACGATACCCCTTGGGTACTGGTTGCCAGACTTTCGGGCTTCTGACGACCCGAAAGAACTGTCAAAGATCCACGAATGATAGCCGGGACCAACGACTTAACGTGCTTTTCGGGGCATGGAGCGGTAAAGATGGTCACCTATCCACGGATCGACCGTGGCAAGCGTAGCTTAACCTGATCGATCTGTTATTACTTAGCCACGAGCCCCTCACTCGTAAGACTACTTCCACCACAAAATGTAGTTATACCTCGGAGTGACTACCGAGATGACGACTAAGGGCTGATTTCTCCAAGGAAAATGAACGCGATCAGCACATAAACTACGTTTAAGATCTGTCAGTGTCATTATTTTCTTTGGAATAATGACACTGACAGCTCTTGAACGTAGTTTAGATATGCTGATCGCGTTCAGTTCCATTGGTGAAATCCGCACTAATAGAGAAATGTGGAAGAAAAATACATGCGCTGACCCCTAATAAATAGGGATATGGGCAGGGCAATGGACCTCGGAGGACTTTTCTTTCATTCTTTTGTTTCCTTTTTCACAAAACATTTTTGAATCGTGACAAAGTCTTAGGACGAATTTCACCTATGAAACTGAACGCGATCAGCACAATATCTAAACTACGTTCAAGACCTGTCAGTGTCATTATTCCAAAGAAAATAATGACACTGACAGCCCTTGAACGTGGTTTATGTGCTGATTGCGTTCAGTTTCATTGGTGAAATCAGCCCTTAGCAGTAATACTCATGTTCTTTAAAATTTGAGCCTCGTATGAACATGAACAATAATTTTATCAGAATTATAATAATTATAATAAAAGTTAAGCAATCGGAACACAACTGAAGTTTTACAGAGTAACATTGTGTTTGGATGGATGCGTGTCACACCCACGTGAACCTAATAATATTGTTACAATTCAAAGAAATCTTTCCTGGCTAAGTATAATAACAGCCGCACGGGTCGATCGATCAGGTTAAGCTACGCTTGCCGCGGTCGGTTCGTGGATGGGTCACCTAAATGAATGCCTAAACATAAGAGCGCTGTTGGATTTTCTACGCTCGGCCTCAGCACTGAAAGTTGGAAATCGAACAGCGCGCTTTTTACTTAGGCTTTCATTTAGGTATTACATTGTGTGAGTAAAAACGGTCATACTTTTTCGTAGGTTCCTTTATAACATTATTTTTGTGACAACCTATACTGCTGGGTTTTGGTTTTCTCATAGCTATCCATTAAGATTCACTTCATCATCATCATGAATTTCAACAGAAGGTCCTTAATAAACAGAAACGTGTCAATATTGTCCTGTCTCAAAAATTGAAAAGAGTATGCTGAGATGGTTTGGTCATGTTGAGAGGATGAATGAAAGGTGACTAACAAAAGATATTAGCAGGTGTTAGTGGAAACGCCGGGAGAACATAATTATTGTGACCTTATTGGTGAAGTTCTTCAGAAAGGTCAGGTGCGTTGTACTCGCAACCCGTTGTGCGTGTATGACCAGATGTATGAACGTAAACGAGGCAAAAGGAGTATGTAAGGATCGTAGCAGGAGGCGTTCTGTAGTTTCTGCCCCATGGGAAGAAGACGTGAGTTTATGTATGTATGTGTTGTCAATACTAAGATTCTATTAAATGATTTAAAACTGAAAGCACTTTTTGATAACAACTTATTATTCTTACATCGTCATTTAAGTATATATTTATTTTAAAATTTCATCCACACTAGTCATCCTCCATCACGTTTTGAACCTTCAACCTTTAAACCTACGAGCTTATATTGAATGTATTGGCAATGCAAATAAGTATTTTAACATTGGAATGAAACAATAACATTGAGCGAACCGATTTGCCTTTTATCGTGTCTCGAGTAAGCTGGCTCACTTTAGGTTTTCTATTAAAATGTTAAGTATTTTATCTTTTGTTGTTTTACTAGTTTTATTTAGTGAACGTCTTTCGGGGAAAATATTGATGATGATGAGTTCTACATATTATTGGTTATTCTGTATAAATAATTAAGATAACAACTCGACTTCGTTGGTCGACTCCACACGTGACCAGAGGGTGGGCTTATTTTTTGGCCAAAGAATCAGCATTGCCATACAACGTGGCAATGCTGCCAGCCTTCTGGGCACTTTTCCTGTTGACAGCGATGCGGATGAATTTTTTGTTGCCCTCTGATTATTTCCCCTCCTTTTTTATATACTTGTACATCTAATTTTTATTATTTTAAGATTGTTAGGTTTTAAATTATGTCAACAGTAAAATTATATTTCTTTAAGATAATATAGATTATTTATTTATTTATTTATTTATTTATTTATTTATTACACCCTGGAGGACTTACAGCTTAAACTAACTAAAAATAGAAGCCAACATAAACTACAGAAAGCCAATTACAAATCCTCACGTATAGTGACAGACTTAAAATTAAGAAGTGAGCATATCAAAATTTTCACAGTGATTACAGCTTATTAAAATTATACAGTTTATTAAACAAGTTAATTGCAAGGATCAACGAGTATTAACTAGAAACCTTTAGTTAACAAAAATAAGTACTAAGTGATAAAAATATTATAAACATTTCCGAAAACTAGGGATACAATTAAAATGCTACTTAAAAAACTTGAGGCTTATGCGTCCTCTGGCCGACGCCACGCTAGTCGTGAAGGGATCAAAGTCATACTGCTCACATATAATATTGAACTGTCTACCCGCTCGTATAATAAAACTATTCTGTCTGTAATTTGTTGATGCTAGAGGCACACGTAAGGGTGGGTTATTGCGGAATAATTTTTGCGGTACATTAAAGTGAAATTTAGATAGAAGTTCGGGGCTGTCAATATTGTTATTGAAGATTTTTAATACGTACAGAAAGTCGGCAATCTCACGTCGATCTTTGAGAGGTAATAAATGATATTTCTTACAGAGTCGAAGATAATCGACGGAGTGATAAGGAATTTTTTGATGAAAACAAAGATATTTAATGAAACGTCTTTGGATGTTTTCTATGCGGTCGATGTACTTGTGGTAACGTGGGTTCCATATCTGAGACGCATACTCAAGCTGACTTCTAACAAAGGTGCAATACAAAATTTTTAGTGTTTTAGCGTTATTAAAGCACTTAGAGAGACGCATAATAAACCCAAGCAATTTAGAGGCTTTTTTGATAATAGTGTCAATGTGGGTGTCAAAAACTAATTTGCTATCTTGATGAACACCTAAGTCACGAATGGTATCACACCTTGGCAAAGTCTGGCCCGATAAGATGTAGGTGGTGACTAGAGCAGCACGTTTCCTAGTGTAAGTAATTACTGAACACTTAGATGGATTCAGATCGAGTTTATTAGCCCTACAGTAGTCTTCAAGACGGTATAGATCAGCCTGAAGTGCTAATCCATCTTCAACCGATGATATTTTGGCAAAGATTTTCATGTCATCGGCGAAACACAGCAATTTGGATGATTGCAGGCACAGATCGATGTCGTTCACATAGATCACAAATAAAAAGGGCCCAAGTAACGAACCTTGAGGCACTCCGCTAGGCACTGAGACCCAACTGGATATGTAATTATTGATCACTACAGCCTGCGATCTATTATTAATATATGAGGAAAACCACCTCAAGAGGTCCCCACGAATACCTATAGAGCTTAGCTTCTTGATCAAAGTGTCGTGATCAATACGATCGAATGCTTTGCTATAGTCAGTATAAACCACATCGACCTGGCCACCATCATCCATAGCCTTTGTAATAAAATCATTAAACAAAATCAGATTAGAAGTTGTAGACCGTCCCCTCAAAAAACCATGCTGGAAGGAGCTAAGCGAAGACGCAAGAGCAGGGTATAACTGATTATAGATAATACGCTCAAATAATTTAGCTATAATGCACAATTTAGAAATGGGCCTATAGTTAGTAACTTCAGTTTTAGACCCCTTCTTATGGATCGGTGTAATAAACGCAGATTTCCACACTCTGGGGACAACACCTTGAGATAAGGATTTGGAAAACAGAATAGAGATAGGTAATGCAATAGAAGTAGCACATTCAATAAGAAATTTAGACGATATTTTATCAGGACCAGCTCCTTTGGATGGGTCTAGACTGCGGAGTAGGTCGGTCACAACATCAATTTTGATTTCAATGTTAGAAATATCAGAGGGAGCCACAGTAGTGTTCGAAGAGGAAACAGGGGCTATGTTGGGACTATTTGTTGAGCTGGGCTCGAGAAAGGTGGAAAGGAAATAAGAGGAAAAAGCCTCACAAATGGAATCACCAGTGAGTAATAATTCATTATTGTATTTTAGTGTACTAGGCATTATTATACCATTAATATTTATTAGAATATAACATTTTAGAAATGTTGATAACAAAGTTTTTAATTGTGACATTGAATACTGGTGAAAATAAAGGCATGTGTGGATTTTAATGTTATTAATAATAGTATCTGGTTTTGACACATTTAGCTTAATATAATGAATTTTAGATAAAGTATTTTATTCTGGACTGTTATTTTATTTGCTAATTTAAATTATATATGCCTAGATAGTGGACTCGGGACCTTCGGAACGCGTACGAGGGGCTGAAGCCAACTCGCAGAGGCCCCTTAGACAATTTTAAATGATGAGGAGGCACCAACCGACGATTATCCCTGTATGCAAGTACACCAAAGGACTACCCCTGGTTGGTGCAGGACTATTGCAGAACATGGAAACAAAACATATTGGGCTATAGGTTTGGGTGGCTGTGGACTGGTTACCTACTCGTATAACTATGAAAAGACTATGGCCTCTGCCTGACCAATGTTTCATATACAATACACAGATGAAATGGCAGGGGGTGACTTGCACATACAATAATGGGCCCCCAAAAACGGTCGCTAGCACATAATGTCGTAGCGACTAGGGGGTAACATGTCCTGAGGTGGTTATGAGGAGTGGTATCCCACGGCTATCAGGTCAATCCCGGAAGTACGGTTAACATCCTTACCATCATCTTACTAGAATACTTCCTTCCTCCGAGCACGTTTGCTCTTGCGAATCTCCACTCAAGCCGGCCAGTAAAGACAAGAAAGACGTAGGAGCTCTGCTCCTCGTCAGTATTCACTCCAACCAGCCAATAAAGGCAAGTCAAAGGTGAGGAATAAGACTTTTCCTGGGAGATAGAGTCTGTGGGGTCACTACTGCCCAACAGCTCGCCACATGCTGTCCTGCGGGTTCATGTATCTCTCTTGGTCTGGCTTCTTACCCTAAGCCTGTATCGGCAAAGTAAACTACCGGCACAGACCCATAGTTTGGAGTACGCAAGCCCCACCACGACGTCAACATAGAGCTAAGGCGGTGGGGTAATTTATATTATTTTCATTGGTAATTAAATGAATTTATTAGTTAGGTATTAGTGGCATGTATATTTAGATATTTTGTTTTTGTTTTCTCCTTTTTTAGTTGACATTGTTTTAAATTTTGAACTTTTACGAATGTAAATAAAATTGTTATAGAATAAATGAAATTAAAATGCAATTATAACAACAAACCTAAGTCTTGCTCGTTATCCCTCTAGACATTAGACGAATGAAGAGCGTGGTGGACGTAAGAGCAGTGGAGTTTAAACCTTTGAGATTAATCGGCAAAGACACAATCATCTACGTGTGTTGGTTCAGGTAAAGTGAACTTGAGGAATTGTACTACAATAACTACGTACACTGCTCAAACGAAAAAAACCCAAGAGACAACCCGTCTATGTCGAAAGACATGCATTTTAAAATAAATCTCCATATGCCTATCTGATTCGTAACAATTTTTGGGTCGGCTTTCAGTCTAATCGGATGCAGCTTTTACAGTACACAACACAAATCATCGCGTTTTATCTCTTACGTTTCCCACAATTTACATCTCAACATCTTACTGCTCGCTCCCCGAGCAAAATTCAAAGCAGAAACTCAATTAGAATTACGCTTCGGTGTGACAAGCGTCCTACACGTAACAAAGTCGTCGTGTCTCGGTACAGTGCCCTCTTAATTACAAACGCTACACTTGACATGCGTATTACTTGCGTACCACGTGTACGCGGTACGCGAGATTTGCCATGCGAATAGGGTTAGCGTATTGGATTGCGGAAGTTTTAAACGAATTAATACGATGTTGTGGAATTTTCATGAAAAGGTTTGGAAAGTTCGGGGATTATGGTGGTTGGTGGGTAAATGAATTTAAGAAGTTTGAGAGTAGGAGTGCATGTTTTTTTTTTCATCCAAACTTTTTCTATTTAAGCTATGTTAACTGCGGGTCAGATGATGGATATATGGAGTAGGGGAAGACCACAGAAACGATGAATGGTGTGTGAAAGATGATGTGGCTAGGAAGGAGGTGAATACCGAGATGACGACTAATAGAGAAGTGTGGGAGAAAAAGATATGTTGCGCCGACGCTAAATAAATAAGGATAAGGACAGGAGAATGATTATGTTAGCTGGAATTGTCTAGACTAAAACTGGCGCTGGATGGTACCATGGGAGAAACGAACATCTATACACCGTAAGGACTATTCTTGCTTGCAGCGCTCGGTTGCTATAGTAACGCTTGCTAACTGATGAGGTCGTCGTGTGCACGGGATTTTTTTTTTCAAATTGGTCAGATGTTTCTTCGATAGTACCTACATTAACATAAAAAGTCATACAACTTATGTTTTTAAGTCGTTTCCCTATAAAAGCCTTGCAGAGAAAGTGGGTTACAGACCCAAAAGTCACATGCATAGACATGCAGAATGGCAGATCTTAAAACTATAATGTCCTTCGATAAGGAATAATTCCCAGCCTATTTTGAATTTTATCTATGAAAAAACGACAGATAGAATAAAATAAAATGCGTTTTTGCCATAAATATATAAAATAAAACGCATTTTAAGTAGTAAGAAAAAAAATATTTATAACACACAACATCACGCCTTGTTTCCCCGAAGGCAGAGGTGTACCTATAATAAACTCACATTCCGCCAGTTATGTTTAAGTCCCATGTAATAGGGGCGAGCCTATTGCCATTTTATTTATCTCTTAAACATACCACAGAAGCCTTACTCAGCTGCTGCTAAACACTGCCCTCTAAAGAACCACAATAAAGTGAACGATCAAAGTCGAGAGAATTTTCTGAGGGCTACCAACCGTACCCATCCCTACGTCTGAACTTAATTATTCTAAGGGGAATGGGATGGTACAGAGGGGCGGGGAGGGGGTGAATCTGAGACTCCATCTTTTAATTGTCACTACATACATTCCTTTCGTGTACACATACAGTTGATTTTGCCCGTGACTTCGTTTGCATACTAACTGTTAACCCGCTGTTCGACCTTCTTTGGGGTTGACTTTAGAAAAGTGATTTCTTATGCTACGGCCACATTGTCGCGATAACTCGAACTACACTTGTACAACAGAGATCGCGCAAAGTGTAGTTCGCGTTCGCGTATTAGTGAACCTCTACATTCTTTAGGGAACAGTACCGACATATTTTCAATAACAATTTTATTTTAACTCATCGTTAAGTCTCATGTTGTATATGATGAGTGTGATACATGCACACATACACAAACTCACGCCTTCTTCCCATGGGGGTAGGTAGAAACTACAGAACGTCACCTGCTACGATCCTAATGCTACGGCTACAATTTCGCGATAATGCGAACTACACTTCGTGCGCTCTCTCTCGCACACCGCTCGACGTCTCGCTGTACAACAGAGAGCGCGCAAAGTGTAGGTCACATTATCGCGACAATGTAGCCGTAGCATCACATGCTCCTTTTGCTTCGTTTACGTTCATACATGACCTTCAATTTGTACAAGTGTGTTTGACAAAAATACTTCTTTGTAGTTCGACAATCATGACATACACAATCGTGTGTAAATTCATTTTTCTACTTCAATGCTTTATTTTTTGCGTTAGTCTGACTGACAGCGCTCTTTTTCCATCAATAGAAAACAATTATCTTTCACCATTGTCTTAACCCCATTCAATCCAGATGAAATCGACCAAAAACAAACGCAACACAAAGACTTGTACACTTTTGCAGGGTCATACACGACCCATACACTATACAGGGGCCATCATAATATTATATACTCAATGGCTCATATCGTATGAATTGACCCCCCAATCGAGAGAGCGTATAAAACTATTCAAGCTTAAATATCGAGGGTTCCGTGATAAAAATAAATCGGTTTTAACCCTCATAGCGACTTGAGAAGGTAATAGTTATGTTGTAATAAGATATTTCGGCTTGAGAGTACGTTTTGCTATTTATATCAACGGTTGAGAGTTTTTGGGGGTCGTTAGAGGGAGGTGTCGGATTATTCAAATTGGGTAACAGCTTTTTTAACTGGGATTTGAAATTCCACCTTAAGTGTGTAAAGAGTGTAGTCTCTGTCTATTAAAATTGCAGTATGTTATATCAAGTGCATTTATTTCATCATCAATACAGGGTGTATCAGAAAGGTGTGGTCAAATTTAAGGGTGTGGTACAGACCATCAAACTGAACCATTTTCTCCATGGGACCAACATCGTAATTGAGAAATAATTATCAGCCGTCCCATACATTTGGGTCGAACAGGCATCGAAGCTTTGTACGGGACAGTTGATAATTTTTTCTCGATTACGATGTTGGTCCCATGGAGAAAGTTGTTCAGTTTGATGGTCTGTACCACATCCTTAGATTTGACCACACCTTTCTGATACACATTGTATAAGGTAGAAGTTGATCCCCTCTCATAGAGAGGAGGCCTGTGTCCGTGCAGTGGGAACATTAGGTTGATTATGTTTACGGTAATGCTATGTGCTTGTAATTTTTATTCATTCTTGCTTGACAGTTTATTGGAAACTTGGGAAGAGAGAAAAGGTCTATTACGTACTTTACTGGAAACCAAAGGAGCGAACAACGTTTAGTGTTAAATGTAATTAATGTTGTCTATTCACTGAATTTAATACCATGATTCAGTTCCACTAAGCTCTCCTAAAATACAATATTAATCATACCTTGCGGAGTCATTTATCAAAATTTAACCCAAAAATACGAACCCAGTCAGCGGGAAAATTTATATTTTTAAGACAAAATGATTTACAGTGTAATCGCACTAACAAATGATATGACCCCAAAGATAGGGACCGTTTTATTATTTTTCTTAAGGAACCCTTATTAATAATGTTAGGGAACTCCGTTTTTGGGGTTAATGAACTCTCGCCGAAGGCAATTTTCCTGTACACTCGTTCGGAAAAGTGTTTCTTTGTGGTAAAAAATCTTTATGAGTATTTTTTTTTCTTTTGATCATTGTCAGCATCTTTTGTTACGAAAAGGGATTTTTAAAACAAAAGAGTTATATGCGTGGCATGCCAGTCGGGAAAAGTGAAAGATGATAGCATTGAGTTTTTTTTTTTTTTTTTTTTTTCATACTTTACCTGTTTCTATTAAATGCGTTAGCATTGAGTTTTTTATTTTATTTTTTTTTTCATACTTTACCTGTTTCTATTAAATGCGTTGTTGAATACAATGTTTCTTGAATAAGTTGTTTCGGAAATTTTCTTTTTTATCTCTTGTTTTATTTGATAACTAAGGCCCACTTGCACGTTCAAATAACTCGGAGTTAACAGCTAACTCAGGGTTAATCTAATGAGATTAACCCTGAGTCAGCTGTTACCTCCGAGTTATTTAGGATGACCCATGAACGTGCAAGTGGGCCCTAAATGTAGGAACTGATGTAATTTTAGCCTATCATATCTGAAACACTTGTGACTTTAATATGTCCGACACGTTAGCTAGAATAAAATTGAAATACAGTTTATTTGAAATTTAATAAAAACAACCAAGTCTAGATTTATCTTTTGTTTCATTACAATATGATTGTTGAAATACCTAGAAATTCAGGCCAGACTAACTATTTAAATTGAGTTTCTTTCCACGAAATTAGTAATTTTATATTCTTTAAAGAACCGTTTTTCGCATTCAATATTATTTTGTTTATTTTTAAATGGCGGTCTTGGTTAAATGGTGGTATTGTTTATTAAATTTTTCTGATTTTTTTCTGAAATGGTCGTGTTTAAGCCGAAAAGGCTCAAACAACCGATCAAAGTAAAACATTCTTCTTTTTATCTAAAACGTAAATTTTGTCTTTATTTAGATAGTTCACGAGCTTCTCTCCGCAATTTCGTCTGCGTGTTTTAAAATAAAATACATCCTATGGCACTCTGCAATAGTTCTATCAGTAAAAGAATTTTTGTAATCGGATCAGTGCTTCCAGAGATTACCTTTTACAAACGTATTATAAAAAAAAAAAACCACCCCTCTATACCTCTTTATATCATAATATAAGTTTAGACTAATAATTATGATCAACCGATGTTGTAGAGGATATTATGGATATACTAGACTTCCCGTCCCCATTATTTTATAATGCCAATAGAGGACACAGTCTACGGCCGCGCCGCGGGCACAACTACATAATTTATAAGAAAATAAATGTAAAACTTTTGCTCTCGTCTGTACGTTATGACGTCACTCCCATTTCTACATAAATCATTATCAGATATTTTGTTTACCACTCTTCTCACAAAAAAACAAGTATCTACGTGGAATCAAGTTTTCATTATTATTATACGAAAGATAATGAAACATATCTACGTTATATGTTTAACTTATCAAAACATCACGCCTTGTTTCCCCGCAGAGTTGGGCAGAGATGTACCTATAGTACACCCACATTTGGCCAGTTATATTTAAGTCCCATGGAATAGGGGGCGAGCCTATTGCCATCAACCGGGTACAAATCCAGATTCGGGGCTGCTACTAAAATATTCTTGATGGAAAAACCCAATAAACCCAACCCAGCTTCCCATCCCTACCTAGTTGGTATTCCACCAATTCGCTCTAAGCGTTTCCAAATGTATTTTGTGATGCGCACAGCAAAGGAGTGGAACTCTCTGCCTGCGTCTGTGTTTCCGAACGTATACAACCCCGATCTCTTCAAAGTGAGAGTGAACAGGCTTCTTCTGGGTAAGCTCGCTCCATCGTCGACTTTGTCTCTGTCATCTCTGACCTAGACTAGAGTCAAGAGCAAACCTATCTCAAATAAAAAAAAATAAAAAATGACACTGCTCAGCAATAGCGCTTGCAACCACTAGTTGTAGCTTAGTTGGATATAAAGCTTTTTTTTAATGTTAATTAATTAACTACGAAATACAAAAACCAGCTCGAACGTTTAAGCTCGGGCTATTAGATCTCGTTTTGCAATACGATGGATTGGAAAATAGTTTGGGCTTGTCTAGTTTGAGGAAAAATATTATATTTTACTTATGTAATTATTTTCTTTCTCAGATCCTCCCGGAGCCCCGTATATCGAAGGGTACGCAGAAGGAGAGACGGTTCGTCGAGGTCAGAGCCTCGAGCTGGTCTGCAGGAGTCGAGGTGGAAACCCTCCGGCACAGCTCATCTGGTACAAGAATGGGGAGCAGATCCGAATGGCTTATCGGTAACTGATACATTTTCTTTTTTTTTTAAGATAAGATTTTTCTCTTTATTTCAGTTGAATTACTAATGTTTACAGGTTATCTAATCGTAATAACAATTAGCTGTTGACTGACTGCCTCGTTGGTCTAGTGGTTGCAAGCATCACTACTGAGCTCGGTCCTGGGTTCGATTCCCAGGTCGGGCAAAATGTTATTGGGCATTTTCATCTGGAATTTTTCAGTGGCAGCCCGGAGTCTGGATTTGTGCCCGTTTGTGGCAATAGGCTCGCCTTCTATTACATGGGACTTTAGACGCAGATATATGCCACCGGCCTTCAGTGCATAGCTTGCGTGTTCTGTGCTGAGCTCACGCAACGCGTCGTACGTCCACCCAGTAATAGGACTCGCCCAAAAACGAGCGCTGTCCCAAATTAGACGTCTTATTAATTTATTATACATAAAACAAAAGGTATTATATTAAATCACGCATAACAAAAGATAAATATTTAAATTATCTTTAAAATGGTGAGTTTCATAAAAATACGCTTGATAGTTTTTGCGTAATTCTCAGTTTTTTATCCACATTGGACATAACTTTACAAATTAATTACACTATGTAATATAAACATAATCTAACATATGTTATAATGTTAAATATATTTTTAGTGTGTTTATAAAAATATTTAAAAATGTAAATAATATGTTTGTAAATGAAATAAAGGAATAATAATAATCAGAGGAGGTTCCTGTCTCTGCAGCCCTAACCACCGGTAGCTTGGACCCTGCTCCCGACACCGGTAGAACTCTATTTTTTATATTTTTAAATGTTTTTTTTATATTTTTTATTTTAAGGAATATTTAAAAATGTAATTACATAAGAAACAAAAATTAATAAACGACATAATAATCCCATGGACCCTATCTCCCGGGAGAAGTTATGTCCTCATCTCTGGCTTGCCTTTATTGGCCGGCTGGATTGGAGATTCACAAAAGCAAACGTGCTCGGAGGATGGAAATATTCCAGTAAGATGCTGGTAGGGATCTTGACCGTAATTCCGGGATTGTCCTGATAGCCGTGGAATACCTCTCCACTCCTCTTAAGCACCTCAGGACATGTTGCCCCCTTGTCGCTACGACACTATGTGTTAGCGACCGTTTCCGGGGGCCCATTATTGAGTGTGCAAATCACCCCCTGCCATTTTATCCGTGTATTGTATTTATAAAACATTGTTCAGGCAGGGGCCATAGTCCTTCCATAGTTTTAGATAACCAGTCCACTTTAGCCACCCCAATCCATAGTCCAATATCTTTGTTTCCATATCCTGCAATAGTCCTACACCAACCGGGGGTGGTCCTTGGGGGCACTTGCATAGTGCATGCAGGCGTATAATCGTCTGTTGATGCCTCATTTTCATTGAAAGCATCTAACGGGCCTCTGCGAGTTGGCTTCGGCCCCTCGTACGGCTTCCAAAGATCCGGGACCCCAGGGTCCCGAGATATGTCAAAGACACAAAAATAATAAATAATAATAATAGCTTTATATTCAGGCAACTAAGGCCCATAGATAAAATACACAAAATGGTCTTACTAAAAAAAAACCTCAAATACACAATAAAACATCACTACAAAATCTATTTACCACGTTGGGTCGAGACGTATTGCGCTGAGTCGTGGTGTCATGTAGCTGTCAATGTGAGTAGGTATGTACATGCCTATATTTATCTCTGCCCTTCGGGGAATACCTACAGGCGTGATGTTATGTTATATCCAATAGAATTATTTATGTTTTTAGGTTGTTTAAGTAATATTTGCTTTTTGGGCTAATAATCCCAAGTCGGGTAGAATTATTGGGTTTTTCTGTTTGGAAAATTCTCAGTAACAGTCCTGAGCTAGGCTTTGTAATAAAAAGAAAAGTCTGGGCATTGGAGAATTTAAAAATACTCGTAATTAGATAGATAGATAAAAAATTTATTCAGTGCACAGAAAAGACAGCACAACACACAAAAACACAATAATAATAACAATTTCGTGAATATAACAAGGTGCCAATATACAAAAAAGAAAAACATACTTAAAGAAATACAGTCTTTTGACGAAACAAAATGTCCCGGAATTAACGCACCGCCTCTTAAGGGGTCACTGTACTTATCATTATGAAGAACTATTACTATGACACCAAAACTGTTTATCAGATAAGTAAAACAATACAAATATGAACACATAAAATATTAATTTAAGTATATAGCTTATTAAATACACTAATTACAATACAAAATATCTAAACGAATAATAGCAATAAATAACGAATAATCAAATAAGTAATAATAATATATACATTTAATTTTGTTTTTATAAAAATATTTAGAAATATACATTATTAATATTAATTTAATACAAAAACCTACACATAATACATTCAGAGAATAAATAAATGAGTGACAATATAATAATGTATAATTATGTATAATAATGTATAATAATATATAATAATGACAGGCCTGTTGGTCTAGTGGTTAGTGACCCTGACTGCAAAGCCGGAGGTCGTGGGTTCGATTCCCACCCAGGACAAACTTTGTGTGATGAGCATATTGTTGGTTCTGTGTCTGGGTGTAATTTATCTATAATATGTATGTATTTATAAATTATATAAGTATGTTTATCAGTTGTCTGGTTACCATAACACAAGCTCTGCTTAACTTGGGATCAAATGGCCGTGTGTGAGTTGTCCCAAGATATTTATTTAGATATTTAATAATAACAAATAGATAGCAAATAATTTAAATATGTAGTAAAGGAAAACCATTAGAGCGCTCTTCCTGTCTCCTACTTTTAAAATGTTGCTGAGCCCGACAGGGTCCATAATTGTTTCTTTAATTATAAATACCACCTGTATGTGTACATTATGGATTGCAATAAAGAATAATTGAATTCAATTGAAACCTGAAATCGCGAAAAAAAAAAATCATCTGTTCTCTACGTTTTGTGACTAATTAGGAAGGTACGTCAGAAACTTTTTTTTTCTTTTTGAACCACAGCAGTTTATTCGCCCTACGACACTAACGACATATAGAATTGGGCTTTGAATGGCGGTCCGGGACAGAAGTTCCCGCTCAACGTATATTTGGCGCCACGAATTTTATTATGATACCACCGTTCTCTATGGCACAAATGTATAAGCATTGCTATGCCTTAGTTAAAACAAGCCAGTCGACAATTTTAGTATTAGTAGCTACCTACAAAGATATATCGAGAAACCATTTGATTTTGACTTTGACTGAGATGAACACATCAAATAATTTATTTGAAATAGGCACGTAAAAGGCACTTTTGAACGTCAAAAATTAACAAGAAAATAGAATTTGATTCTAGTTGCCCCTTCCAAAAGGTAGTTTCGTATGAAGAAGAGAGTTGAGAGTTCACAAAACCCCAACAAAATATATTAGCGTTTTTTTTAAGTACACTTTCATTATAAAGTAAAAGGGTTACAGCAAAAACCTCAAAAGACATTAAAATCTTTAGAACCTTTGGAAAGAATTTAATTACATGAAATGTAATTAGCGAACATTGTAATTAAAGCTAAGTTTAATTAGATTTTTTGCAGAAAATGAATCTAATTTTATGCTTGAAATTGGATTTATTCTTTGATAGAGAGACCTAGTAATATCCATCTCATTATAAATATATAAAATTCTATTCGTTTAGTGGTTATATATTCAGCTGCTGACCTTAAAGGTCTGAGATTAGATATAATACACACATACACATACATAAACTCACGCCTTCTTCCCATGGTGGTAGGCAGAAACTACAGAACGCCACCTGCGCCATCCTTACATACTCCTTTGCTCCTTTTACTTACTATACCTTAAGCTATAAAGTAGAAAACTCTTTGGCTTATTCCATAATTATAAATAAAGGTACACTTCTGCCCACCTCTAGAAACTACCCCACAACGAAAAAAAACTCAAATAAAAAAAAATATATCTAGGCCTACTTTAAAAAAATCAGGCGTCTATTTCAGATTTTTTTTACGGCATTTTCTGTACCTAACCGCGCGAAAGTGTGGCTCACATAAATATTTATATGAACGTACTGAAAAATTCAGCGACGCGAACATCGAACTTGCTGCCGTTGCCTGAAAATCAATATGGAAAGCTTTTCGAATGTCTTCGAGCGAAAAATGTATCGCTTATATTAGTTTTCATTTGTATCGGTATGTAGCGAAGAGTCTTACATAGTACAGTCAAGCGCATATCGGTGGTAACACTTGCATCAAATTGTTGCCACTGATGTGCGGTTGACTGTACCTACCTGAATCTTTTATATCATCATCATTAGTCTATAGCAGTTCACTGCTGGACATAGGCCTCTCCTATTGCCATTCAGCTCGATTCTCGGCAACTCTCATCCAGCTGCTACCAGCCACCCTGCGAAGACCGTCTCTCCACCTAGCCTGAGGGCGTCCTACCTTACGTTTGCCGATTCGCGGTCTCCACTCAAGAACACGTCTACTACAACGATCATCGGTTCTACGGCTATATTTGGCCGGCCCATTGCCACTTCAGCTTGCTTATTCTGTGAGCTATGTCGACAACTTTGGTTCGATGCCGGATCATCTCGTTGCGGATTCGTTGTTCTATATCAGCCTGTAGGTTTTTTACTGTAGGAGAAAGGCCTCTTCTCATACAGAGAAGGAACGAGCATTGATCACCACGCTTGCTCACTGTGTGCTGGTGATTTCAAATTAAAGTTCAGTTTCCCCGATATTGTTTGCCTTCGCTGAGTCAGTTGTATCTAAGATTACCATAATTAATACATTGTTTATGATCATCATCATGATCTGCCTAGCCTTTTCCCGACTATGTTGGGGTCGGCTTCCAGTCTAACCGGATGCAGCTGAATTCCAGTATTTTACATGGAGCGACTGCCTATCTGACCTCCACAACCCAGTTACTGGGTAATACGATACCCCTTGGTAAGACTGGTTGTCAGACTTTCGGGCTTCTGACGACCCGTGACAACTGTCAAAGATCCACGAATAACAGCCGGGACCAACGGCTTAACGTGCTTTACGAGGCACGGAGGGTTCTTGGTATATAAAGATGGTCACCCATCCACGGACCAACCGCGGCAAGCGTAGCTTAACCTGATCGCTGTTATTACTTAGGGTATTTAAGGTACAGTACAGTAAATCATAATAAAATGTTTAGGATATATTCAATGACTAACTGTGTCCGTAATTCCTGCGAGAAAAACTTCTATCTATGTTTCGGAATTAAAACTTGTCCAGATGCCGAGACTAAAAAGTGATTTCAAAGAATTTAAAACTCAATCAATATTTTCTTTTAAATTTCGAAAATATTATCCAATCGCTGACAACACTCCCTAAACTTTCCTGTTCCAAAAAAGAACACAAGAACAACAAAAAAAATTGTCATCATGTTTTTTTTTTTTTTTCTTAAAATCTGCTGAATAACAGCTCTTAGATTTCCAATATAAAGTATACAATACCGAGGCAAACTGGCAAAGTCGGCTTTTTGCCTATAAAAAGTCCCCCCACCCCTGTTTGGGGGATCGTATTAAGCTGGCAACAGATAGGGCGTATGTCCTCATGATTTATGTAAGCTGAAGCATAGTGATGGGACAGGCTTATCGATAAAATTGTAAATGGGTGGTTTTTTGTTCCGAATTTACTTCATATTTTGCCAAAAAAGAGGATTCATCAAAAGTAGTATCGATAAATAAAATTGGTGGCAGTAAAAGCAAGGCTTTGGGATTCAGATCACGTTTTGTTCATTTTATTTAGTGCTGTCTTGCGAAATGTTATGCGTGATTAGTTTTGCTATCTGATGTGTATCATAATTCTATGTTTCTGATTTTTTACCAAAAAAGTATTTTTCCTACGCGATATTTATGCGTATTTCATAATATACTCAAGAACAGAATCTTGATAAAATGACTCACTTAACAAGATTTGTTTAAGTTAAGTTTTTTTACTCACTAACCACTATTTCCTTGGGTATTATGCTTTCGAAATAAATAACAGTATCCGACAAGGAAAATGTTGTTCAAAGGCTGAATCAACAAAGCCAATTACATCGTTAAAACTATCGATAAGATCTTGTCGATAAGTACACGTTATTTGCACCCGTCACTTATAAAATTGTATTAAGACGTGCCTACAGGCGATGGAAACTGATTTATGGGCCTCACTAACTGCACCCGCTAGTGGTGCGCCACATATCGATAAACAAATAAAAATACGGTGATTTAAATTCAAATTGGACTTCCTTTTCACGTGTTCCGCGAAATACGATTGGCATAAATTCAGGTCAAATGATTAACGCAGTAGTTACGTTGTAGCTTTTGCGATGTGTTTGCATTTTTAACAGTAAAAAGCTCGCCTATATATAGGGTTTGTAATCGGCAAAGAATTTTGCTAACGTTAACGAAGTCTTTATTTTCTCCTCGACAAATACTAGCTTATTTCATATTCTTTTTCCTTAGTTCATCGTTAAAAATTCTCATTTCGTTTTATTTTTTTTTTTCTTCCATGATTAGTGCAGTTCCACAAGCTTCCTAATAAATATCGATAAGTGAGTAATAGAATCAACTAAACTATCGACCTCGATATAAACCGATGTTAATAGAATTGTTTGCCAACTATAATTGGGTTTGTAGTAGAGTAAAATCCGACATAATGAGATAGAACTTTATACAAATAAGCAAATATTCAGTAACAACACTATAATTGAATATTTTATGGAATAATTGACAATTCGATAATTATTATTTTCTACGTATGTTGTTTAGTATTGTTAGATAATTGAAAAGTTTTGTTGATTTTTAGTTTCTAGGTTATTTTATAAATATTTGGAAAATAGGTAGAATAGGTAACTGACTGCTAAAATGTTTCTTTATCTTAATTATAAATACAAAACAAAATCAAAACAACGATATTTAGTTCCTATTTATAAAAAGATTTGTTCAAAGAAACCTGTGCCCTTTTTACCTAAAATCCTATGAAAAATCCCCATCGACCCATTTTTACATATTATTATTTTAAAATTCTGCGTACTCACTAACTATTAAAAAGCACAATAATCATAAGAATGGCGGTCGACATCTATAAAAATAAATAAAATTGAAGTGTCTGTTTGTAATGTCAAAATAACAGCTATACTAAATGAAAGTATACATGGTACTTGTAACAAAAAAAATATTTTTTAACATTTTTGTCTGTCTGTGCCTGTCTGTTTGTTCCAGCTAATCTCCGAAACGGCTAGACCGATTTTGACGGGACTTTCACTGACAGATAGCTGATGTTATAAGGAGTAATTTAAGCGTTTATTGAAGAAAAAAAATTAGGGATCCGCGCAAAAAAATTAAAACCCATGAAATTGTGAACAAAATCCGATTCAAATAGGGAAGTACTGACATCCACGCGGGCGAAGCCGCGGGCGAAAGCTAGTTATTAATAAAACAAACATAAAATAGGTCAAAGGAATAAATTAAGACCACATCTCACTCAACACAAAATATCTTTACAATTTTTTTTTGACATAGGCTGAGAGTTAGTAAATACTGGTTTATCATTCAGAGATTTTCATGACATTTTCATTTATTGTTTTGTTTTGTGTTTCTACTGTGTGATAGTGAAAATGAATAATGTATTCACTCATTTATTTTATTCAATTAGTTGACTCACTAACAGAAGCTCGTGGCTAAATAATAACAGCCGCACGGGTCGATCGAAGTTTAAGCTACGCTTGTCGCGGTTATTTCGTGGATGGGTGACCATCCGTTACATATCGAGATCCTTGCCGTCCCTCGAAAAGCACGTTAGGCAAGCCGTTGGTCCCGGCTGACGTTCGTAGATTTTTGACAGTCGTTACGGGTAGAGAAGCCCAAAAGTCTGACAACCAGTGTTACCAAGGGGTATTGTGTTACCCAGTAACTGAGTTGTGGAGGTTAGAAAGGCAGTCGCTCCATGTGTAGTGGTATTCAGCTGCATTCGGCTATACTGGAAGCCGACCTCAACATAGTTGGGAGAAAGGCTAGACATATTGATTGACTCATTATAAACTAGAATAAGAATAATTTATTTGTTACTATTAATACATGTTCTATTAGGTTATATTTAATTTAGTTTTTCTGCTTGTCAGTCTACAACTCAGACTCGAAGCATTTTTTTTCAATGAAACCATTTACAGGCACTTTTCAATTGTCAATTTAAGAAGTCAGAGAGATGAATGTTGTTGTAAATCTTTCAACATGTCACTTTTCTTTATAACTTGAGTATCTTTGCCATGATATTTTTAAAGTCTCATTTTGACCTAATTCATGTATTTGATCATGAATTACCTACTTTATTCCTAGAATATTTGAGTTTATTTTTAGAAATCACATTCCATCAAAATAAATGTTACAAAAACAATTGTAGGCACGATGATGGGATCCTTCACCCCTTCTAAGTATTTACGGATGCTCGTTGTAGCAAAAGTATAACAAAGTAGAATAATATATTAGAGGAACTTGTAGTACCAGCTCTTGCTCGCGAATTTGTCTGGGTGTATTTTGTGTGACATCATTTTTTTAATAAAAATATCCGGGTCAAAAAGTAGCAGGCCTTCTGCAGGTCTTAGGCTACAAATGTTAAATTTCATTACAATCGATTCAGTGGTTTAGGTGCATAAAGTTAACAGACAGACAGACATACAGAGTTACTTTGGCATGTATAATATTACTAGCTCTTTGCGTGTGGATTTCATGCTTTAGTACCTACTCCGTTAGGGGTAGATTTGCAAAAAACCCTTATGCCTTCACGCTATTCTTTATTTTAGTTCTTAAGAATATATACTGAGTTTCGAGTTAATCGGACCGCGCGTTAAAATTCTTCCATACAAACTTTGACAACCCACAATTTTAGTTTAGTAGTTTAGTAGAACAAAAAATGACAAATAATTTACATAGTTTATGTTCGTGCCAAGTTTCAAGTCTATTAACTCAAGAAATAAGATTTTGTATACAAACAAAATCCCCCCTTTTCACCCCCTTAAAGGGTCGAATTTCCAAAAATCATTCCTTATTGGATTCTTGCAACATAAAAGGCATCAACTGCCAACATTTTAAGTTTGTAGCCGCAGCGGTTTAGGCTTGCGTTGATAAATCAGTCAGGACAAGTAATTATACTAGTATATGTATAAATGGTGTTTAGTTTCATTTGACCTCTATGAACCTCCGCTTCATCAATCTCTGGTCTATTGTAGTACCTATATATATTGCTCAGCACCAAAAAGACGAAGCATTACATATTCCATCTACTGAAGCCATTTAACCAGTGAAGCTTTCGAATTCTCATTTCATATTTTCAATACGTTACAAGCAACATTGTTACAAGCAATATTGAAATTCTTATAACATTACACAGCACAAAATTTAAACTTCAATATTTTCAACCGACAGCGAAAACAAATGCAAACCCGTCTAATACATTTAAAGCTTCGAAACGGAACAAATCAATTCCCTAATAACAATTGAATACTGAACGTATTTCGCAAACCTAGCGGAAAATAGCCCTATCCGTTTTATCGATAATCAATTCCCAACAGTAGTGCTAAAAAGTGGCCCTATCTCGATAATATTTTACTTTTTCCCTTCACTTTTTACCTGACTTAGAGTGTAGTCTGTCGATTTATTTAGTCCGAAGAATTTATGAGAAAATTTTCTTTATTCATTTACCTTATATAAGAGAAAAGCTGTTTATTTATTAGTTTCGCAGTAAAGTAAGGACTTATGGGAAGTAAACGGAGTTTTTTTTAAGAATAAGTTTATTTTTGCATTAGTAACTTTTATCACACGTAACGATTTCAGAAATGCTTTTTGAAAGACGTCAATTTGTTAGTTTAGTAAGAGTGCGATGTTTTTCAACAAATAGACAGAAGTGTGTCATAGTCGGTCGTCGACTTCCTTTATATTTGATCCGATCCAGCCTATCCTTTGCTGTCCTCCCCCAGCGACGCCCTAAGGGGAGGTCCGTACCCCACAGGGGGTGCCCTTAGCAAGTGGTCGCTTAGTTTTAAAGTTTTATGCCCTGGCTGGGGGCCTTAATTTATTGAGGCACCCACAGGAAAGTCTGATCAAGCAGCCGACACCCTCCCAGGTTGACCTGCGAGATGTCAAAAAAAAAGACTAGGTACCCTTAAAGACTTAGTGGGTGATGGGGCTCGTGGCTAAATAATAATAGCCTTACGGGTCGACCTTCAAGGTTAAGCATGGCTTGACGAGGTCAGTCCGTCGACGGGCTTACATATTGAGACTCCTCCGTTCCTCGGAAAGCACGTTAAACCGTTCGTCTCGGCTGTTATTCATATATCTTTGACAGTCGTTATGGATAGTCAGAAGCCCGAAAGTCTGACAACCAGTCTTGCCAAGGGGTTCGTGTTATCCAGTTACTGGGTTGTGGAGGTCAGATAGGCAGTCACTCCATCTAAAATACTATTATTCAGCTGCATCCGACTGGTCTGGAATCAGACGCCAACATTGCTGGGAAAGGGCGTGGCAGATGATGATGAACTTTAGGGATTTTCAGTCAAGAAAGAAAGAAAAGAAAAGAAAAATTTGTTTATTTGTCACAAACACACGTGCATACAAAAATGTAAAGTAATACAAAAATGAAACGAAATAGATCTTCATTATATAATCACCAACACAAAACTGAAATAGTCGGCAGCTGCACGTCATGACTGTGACAAGAAGGCTTCCACTCAGCATGATGCTGTGCTAGGGGAGATCCACAGCACAACGCTGATTTTCAGCGGTGACCCAAACATAGAGAATTTAGGAGGACAGTTTCAACTTTAATGAAGTTTCAGTTTACTGGCAACTGTAATCAAAGGTGGTAAACCAATGACGAGCTATACATACCTACACAACTCAAAGACTTATTTATAATAATTATTATCATAGATGTAACCAAGCGAACCTTTCTGGTTTTCAAAAAGGTTATTTACTTTAAGAATTAGTATTCTACCCCCGTTCGTAAGGTACTGTATACACATCATGTCTCCTCATATTTCTGCAAATATTGTCAGCGGAAAGGTGACAGGATTTTATATCATCTACAGATTTGGTGAGTTCATGAAAAACTTGTCTAGACACGTAAGAAACGTGTTCAATCATGTGTACTAGCTTTATTTGGTACCTTCACGCGTTATGCTTTTGTTGGGCATACAGGGCGTGGACCGAAAATGCTGTTTATGTGAAAGTTACAGTAGGTAACCTCAGGCTAATGATACGAAATAAATACATAAAATTGCAACTTACACAAATACAAATCAACAAACAACTTTAAAGTCAAATAGTCTAAGTTGATTTTTGAATGAAAAAACTATCGATAAACATCATAAAATAATTTTAGTTACAGTGGAATCTGAACTATATGCAATTAGGTTAAAGTTTTTAATCCCAAAGCGTGATATTTATCTCGTCTCGTTGTCTTTAGTACATTCTTTGTGAAGGAGCTCTCCCGGGGAAGTAGTACCACCATACCTATTTCTATCCCCAAGCAGCGTTGCTGTGTACCGGGCTGAAGGGTATAGGCCCGTGGCTAAGTAATAACAGCCGCACGGGTCGATCCATCAGGTTAAGCTACGCTTGCCGCGGTTGGTCCGTGGATGGGTGACCATCTTTATATATCAAGACCCCTCCTTGCCTCGTAAAGTACGCTGAGCCGTTGATCCCGGTTGTAATTCGTGGATCTTTGACAGTCGTCACAGGTCGTCAGAAGCCCGAAAGTTTGACAACCAGTCTTACCAAGGGGTATCATGTTACCCAGTGAGTAGGCTGTGGAGGTCAGATAGGCAGTCGCTCCATGTATAATACTGGTATTCAGCTGCATCCGGTTAGACTGGAAGCCGACCCCAACATAGTTGGGAAAAGGCAGGCAGATTAATTGAGTCGGCCAGTGTTGTTGCAGGGACACGAGGTATTTCAAAGTTATCTCTGAAGTGATATCCACATTTCTGTTAGTATTTAATAAGCAATAAAAACACAGTCTTTTCCAAAACACTCGAGTAGATTTAAAAGCCTCGTTGGTCTATTGGTCGCAAGTGCTACTGCTGAGCATGAGGTCCTGTGTTCGATTCCCAGGTGGGGCAAAGTGTTATTGGTTTTTTTATCTGGAAATTCTCAGTAGCAGCCCGGAGTCTTGATTTGTGCCCGGATGATGGCAATATGCTTGCTCCCTATTATATGGGATTTAACCAAAATGTGGGTGTACTATAGGTACACCTCTGCCTAACCCTTCGGGGAAACAAGGCATGTGTTATGTTATGTGTGATTTCAAAGTAACTTTTTTACAAGCACTTTCTTTCACAGTATTAGAAAACCAATATAACCAAACTATTGGCCCCCTAAACCAACCCTTCCCCACCCCCACCCCCCATAACTTATAGCGTTATAGCCTATTCTAACCACAAGGCTAAAAGCAACGCAAAATACGACGCCATATTTCCTTGAAAAGAAAACTCTTGAAAATTGTATGCATATTATTGGCGTTAATATAAGAAGCTTGGCACAAAGAGACGTGTGTAGAATATACAATGTGTACAGGAAATATTGTGAAGCATGTTTTACTAAAAGGGTGCTAGGAGACGTTTTTAGGAATAGTAATATTGGGGTGTAATTGTAACAGTGTAAGGCAAAGGGGTTTTTTCTGAGAAGGATGGAAAGGAAACTGATCACTTTGCTTGCTATTCGTGTTGGTCAGTTAGTCTACCCTGAAAAAATGTCACCGTTAAACTAAACTGAAGTGAGCTGCCATTCCAACTGATGCTAGGAATTGACACTATTGACAGCACTCTTCGCCTAAGTTTTCATATTGAGATTATTATAGAATAGTTTCCTTTGCAATTCACATGAATCAGTGTTGGTAATGCAATTATCAATATCAATTTGATACAGTTAACTGTACATCTATGGTCATAATTGGATTTTTTAGCACTAAGGGCTTTATAAATGTTCCACGCGATCATATCGCGGCAGGCGCTGCGTAGCCGTGGCAGTGAGGTCCTGATTGGCGGGTGTGGTGAGCGATCGGTCGACCAAGAAATGAGCAGGACATAAGGGAAGCAGGGGGCCAACCACCACCTCTTAAAGCAGTATTATTTTAATGTTACTTCAGTGTGAGAAAGAGATGGAGCTATACAGGACGTCTTGCTCCATCTCTTCCCACACTGAAGTAAGATTACAATAATACTGCTTTAAGAGGTGGTGGTCTAGCTCCAGGTCGTTCGGGTCTGTGGACATTGGGTACATATGTAGGTCGGGAGTTTAGGACATTCTTAGTTCAAGTGCTTCTAACGTGCAGTTGTCATTCTCATGAGATGCTAGATTCCAAACAAGTATAGTAAACTCAAAACTCAACGTCCCTTCTAAAATCCCGACATTTTTTATGAAATAAAAAATTATGTCAAACTAAATAAAGCCATACAATACTAATGTGGACCTGTCCTGCCAATACACACAGAAGAATCAGTAAATGTCTAGCTGAACCCTATCTGTGGGAGCCCGACAACACACATAATGCCATTAGTAGACATTTGAGTAATTCAATACAGTTTCCATAGTCCCATAGGACTTCGCTATAGAAAAGAAAATTTCATGAATACAAAACATAAATAATATTATCCCTAAATAAACAAGGTACTAACGAACAATAATGTTTGTCCGTAGTGATGCGAATGTATCGACTGTTGTCGTTTGAATTTATTGGGTAAACAGAGCGAATAGATTGGTTGAAAGGGAAAAGTATGTGTACAATGTTTTTTTTTTTTTTATGTTTGTAGATAGGAATGTAGCGTAGGAATGGTATGTGACACAAATATGTTTTGTAAATGCGACGGATTGCCTTTAGTGACAGTCGTTGCGGATATTCAGAAGTCCAAAAAGTCTGACATGGTTGTCAGACTTTTGTACTACGATAACCCGTGTCTTACAAAGTGTTATCGTGATACCCAGTAACTAGGTTGTGGAGATCAGATAGGCAGTTGCTCCATATAAAATACTAGTTTTCAGCTGCATCCGGTACGACTGGAAGCTGACCGCAATATAGTTAGAAAAAAGGCTAGGAAGATTAAAATGCGATGGGTTGCGTGTTTGTTTTCGTTCAATGACATTAGTTGTATTTATAATTCAGGGTAGAAGCTATTGCCATACTATTTCAAATTGAAAGGAATTTGATTTGGTTAAATTACAGGCTCAACCTTGAATCTACAGTTGCCTACGCACAGCAAACCCTTTTGATGTTGCGAATACCTATTGGCGGCATTAACCACTTTTGATTTGCGCTTTTATAACTTCTAACGTCTTGATATTATCGTGTACAACGTCCATAAAAAAATCTACGCAAATACGTGTACGTCATAACGTTATCGGGGACGGAAATTTAAAAGCGTCTTCATATATTTCCATACATTTTACTTCCCTAAATTCTCGTGATGCCGTAACGTGGACGTCCATCATAATATTGTCACGTTAGAAATTATCAAAGCGCACATGAGATAGACTAACGCCATATTTGCCTATTAATTAGTTAATAAACAATTGAATGCGAAACAAAATCATTCCATATTCGTAGAATATTTGAACTTGCTATTAGATATTTTAATTTGATTTTGATACTAGATAAATAAATTGGGTGTAATGAGCACTAGTGTCTTAACTTTTCCAGGAAACTAATGAACGAGAGATTAAATTAGAATACAACGCGATAGTTCGTAATTTGGCATTTCATAATGATTTGAGGTATATTATATTAATAAAATCATATGAATTAGTTTAAAATAACAAAACGTGTAGTTATGATAATCAATCCGAAAAGTATTCTCCAAGCTTGGTAGAAGAATTAGTTATTAGCAGAATATTGTAGAAATAGAAATAGAAATCATTTATTTGCCAAAAATGTAGGTATACAGATATGGTGGTTATTTTGATGAGGGTCCCGATACATTTTGCCTTACGGCATGCAAATTTATTTAATATTATATAATACATTTACTAGAACAAAAAAAAAAAACATAAACAAACATAAGAGGAAAAAAAAATACTAATAACTACAAATGTCAACAAATTAAGTTTAAAAAATGGAAGAAAATTATTAAATTAACGAATGTCAACAAATTAAACTATAAATGTAACAAATCAAATTAAAATTGTCAGAAAATTCTATTACAGATGTCAACAAATTAAATTAAAATGGCAATAAATTAAATTACAATTACTTATCAATAATTTAAATAAAAAAATAGCAAAAAATAAAAATTGAATTGCAATAAAACTGGAGATAGAAATGTCAGTAATTTAAATCACAAAAAGAAAAATAAAAAAAAAAGCGGCATACACACCATTAACAGAAAGTTTTGTCATTAACAAAATCTTTAATTGCGTAGTAACACTTGTCCAGTAACAGTTTTGTTAAGTTTTTTTTAAAAATCTTGGTGGGTAATTCTTTTAAGTGTATCGGTAGTTTATTATATATAAGCGGACCCATGGTTAAAATATTTTTTTTAAGTAAAGACGTTTGGTAACCACCTGTGTAAAGTAGATTTTTATATTGTGACCTTATTGGTCCTAAGCGTTGTCTTTTATCCACTACTGACGTAAACAGATGCTTGTTCGTTCTAACGAATAGGGCAACTTCTAGTATATACAACGATGGCAATGTAAGTATCTTTAGAGATTTAAAAACCGGTTGACAGCTTTCTGTAGTCTTAAGACCTGTCATTGATCGAAGGCAACGTTTTTGGGCCCTAAATATTCTTTCTTTGTCACTGCAGTTTCCCCAAAATATGACACCAAATCTCAGCGAGGAAGCAACTAAACCATGATATGCTGCTACTAATGTATTTATGTTCACTTTTTTTGAAAGGCTATAGAGTACATATGCCGTTTTACTTAATTTAGTACACACAATTTCAGCATGATGTTTCCATGTCAGTTTATTGTCTATGTGTACTCCTAGGAATCTTGTTACTGTAGTTGTATCTACGTTTTGGTCATTATATTTAATTGTAATATTTTCTGGCTCTAGCCTCTGATAGAAATGCATGACTTGTGTTTTATTTAGATTTATCACTAGATTATTTTTATTAAGCCAATCTATTATAGTTTTAAGGGTGTTGTTTATATCTTTTTTGTGTTCCGTTTTATCTATGCATTCAATTATCGCTGTGCTGTCATCCGCAAATAAAGTCATTGGATGATGAATTTGACGCGGTAGATCGTTAATGTAAAGCAGAAATAATAATGGCCCAAGTACACTACCTTGTGGAACCCCAAATTTAGGTATTCTACTAGAAGATACATATTTGAATTCACGCTTAGTTTTAGTACATACTCTCGATATTTCTGTATACTGTTGTCGATCAGTGAGGTAAGACTTTATTAGGTTTAGTACGTTGCCTCTTATACCATAGTCTTCAAGTTTATTTAACAGGGTGTCATGTTTTACATAGTCGAAGGCTTTTGTCATGTCTGTGAAAATTGCACATACAGGATTTTTCTTATCCACATTATTCATGATCACTTTTAAAAGATCAAATATTGCCATGTTAATATTTTTATTTTTTTGAAAGCCCTTTTGCTCTTCGCATAATATATTATTTTTAATTACAAATGTGTAAATAGATTCATATATAATCTTTTCAAATATCTTAGAAAATACTGAAATTAAAGCAACTGGTCTGTAGTTTGACATGTCCTCCTTATTGTTTTTTTTATGTAGTGGTTTTATGACAACCGTTTTCAATTGATCTGGAAATATACCTGAGCTTATGCATGCATTTATGATATGGCTCAACGGTTTGGCTATGATGTCCGAAACAAATTTTACTGCCGCGGTAGAAACTTCGTCGTATCCAAAGCTTTTTTTATTTTTTAAATATTTTATTACACGTAGAATATCTTGCGGTATTACTGGGGGCATGAATAAAGAATTCCTGATATTAGTATTGCCACTTGTCTTGCCCAGATGTTTCCTAGTTACATTCTGTACCTGATCAACGAAGAAATCGTTAAATGACTCAGCAATTTGCTTAGGGTTTTTTACTAGTTTATTATCTTTATTTATTTGCAAAATAGGTTCTTTTACCCGATTGTTATCATTAATTATTTGCCATGAGACCTTTGATTTATTTTGAGAACAATTAATAAGGTAATTGTTCTGAGCTTTTTGAGTCAGATTTATTATTTTTTTTAGTCTTCGTGAATAATTTTTAAATGTATTTTTACTTTCGCTTGAAGGTGCTTTTCTATATTTCCAAAGTAGGTTTCTTTGTTTCCTGCTAGAAATCCTTATTCCACGCGAAATCCATTTTACCTTTTTATCTGGTCTTACATTAATTAATTGTTTTGGAAAACATAAATCATAAAATAAGCGAAATAAATCTATAAACTTATCGTATGCCTCATTTGGGTTGCCTGTTTCGAATACTTCTGAAAAAGACAGACATTGAAGGTGTTTTTTGAATAATGTTAAATTTTCTTTGGATAAGTTACGTTTGTGAATGTGCCAAGAATTTAGTATGCATGTTTTGTTCACCTGTATTTTTAAAATCTGAGCAGTGTGGTCTGATAATGCAAAATCGATTACTTCACTAACACATTTTTGTCTGGAATTATGAGCAAAGTTATCCAAACAAGTGCTGCTTTTTGGTCTAGTCGCTTGTTTGAATTCTAATTTAAGATTATAGGTAAGTAGTAAATTTTCAAAGTCTAATGTTAAGTTATTTCTTTTTAGTGTGTTAATGTTAAAGTCGCCGCACAAAACAATTTTCTTTTTATTAGACTTAGTACACAATTGCTTCAGTAAGATGTTTAAATTATCCATAAAAGAATCCATACATGACATATTCGGAGGTCTATAAATGCATACAACAATTAATCCCTGTTGAGATAATTCTATCGCACAATATTCAAATACACCTGTGATAGACGTGTTAGGAAGTTCCTTATACTCGTACCTATTTCTGATAAGGATACACGCTCCTCCACGCTTCTGATGGGTTCTTGAATAGCACGATGCAAGTTTGAAATTAGGTACTTTAATTATTGATTCTTGTCCTGAAGTTACGAAGTGTTCAGTTATGCATACCACATCGATATCAATGTTTTTTTCAGTGCGCAACTCTTGGATATGCAGTGTTAACATATCAGATTTATTCAGAAGTCCAGCGATGTTTTGGTGCAGAATAGTCATATGTTTATAATAGAAAAAACTGATCACTCGTTTTTTTAATATTTTCCTGCTCATTTGGAATCTTAGTAGTACTAGTTGAGGCAGAGTTGTCATGAGTCTCGATCTTTGTGATTGGCAAAATTTCTTGAGAACCGAATAATTTGTAGTCAAACCTTATCCTGGACATAATCTGGTCAAATATGTTTCTCCATCCGTATTTATTTATTTTCCCAGTATTGTAGGAAAACATTTCATGCGATAGGGTAGCATTGCTATCGAAAAAATATGCGTATTCGTTGTTTTTTATGTCTGACAAGAGGAGGTTATTGAAAAGCTCCACTTTATAATTATGTATTAATGCACCTTTTACGTAGATCGGGGTGCAGATAACAATATTGGTGTGGATTATATTTTTTAACGAGCAGTTTAGGTTGTGAAGTATATTTGCAAAGTCACCATTTTGCAGATCTTTTTCACCAATGAAGATCAGGCAGTAGTCATTCATTGAGAAGTCTTTTAATTTGTATTGAATGGTCCTTAAGAAATCTGTTGAGGTGACGTTGTGTACTAAATAATTACAATACTCAAACTGCTTAGAGAATACTTCTTCGATTAAGGGCAGAGTCCCCCTTGTGCAATTGCTGCTGATAACAGAAAGTCTATTTTTATGTCTCACGCCTGCAACATTTTTGCAAGCAAAATTACTCACTTGTGCCGCAGTTTCACAGTTTTGCGGTTTCACAGTTTCATACGAATTAATACGCTGTGTCAGTAATGCAACCTCCTGTTCTGCGATCTGTAATTTCTTTTGAATTCTTAATATTTCCTGTTCCAGGCGAAGTACGTAGTCACTAGTCTCAACTTTCAGTGAGCTTGACGATGGAGAGGGCGGGATAGAACTCAAGTTGTGTTGCTGTGACAGGGCTTGCTTCTTTTTCTTTGTAATTGGACCCGGATTTCGAACAATGGAAGAAGATTGGCACAGGGATTTTAAGGTGTTGATTTCTGTGGATAATTTGCTTATATGTTTATGTAGATCGGTGTTTTCTAACAATACATTTTCTAATTCATTTTCCGTACTTTCCAGTTTGAGTGTGAGTTGAGCGATTGTCTCTTTCATCTCTGAGGTAGTTATTAAGTCGTTTGCAGTTCTGTCAACACTCCTTGATAACCTATTGGGAGTTATATATGAGTCATCAGATGTTTCGCAGTCAGTAAGTATGTGGGAGTCAGATAACATTGTGTTATTATGCTGTATTTTTGATAATTGTTCCTTAGGTGATGAGGTCTTCAAAACAGTTTGCTTTTTCCGTAAGGTAATGCCGGATGAATAGTCGGTTTTAGCAAATTTTTTGTTTCTAATACACAACTTACATCTCCATTTTTGTTTTGCTTCTGTGTCCTTGAGTCGATATGTGTGTTCTGGGTATCCATCGCAGTTAAGCTCGTATCTGTTATCACAGGCAGAGCACAATGCTGTACTTTTAATGTCTACCTTCTTTTTACATTTATGACATATTACTAGCGGTGTTATTTTACGGCCGCTGCTGCCGTTGCTTGATGTACTGATTGGTGACATTGGGTAATGTTCCAGAGAAGTTTTTGTAAATTACAAATATGAATTTTTGATATTCCCTAAAAGTGTGAATTGTGACTGAGGTTTGAAGAACTTGCGACCACTTGATCGACACAAGTTCTATAGGCAAAAGTAGAACGTCTCCACCACTAAGCCAACTGCGTAATTACTACTGATATCGAATTTTTGGACTAGTTGCGGCAGATTAAATTTCTTTGCCGAAGCACGGTTAAGGTTCAAAATCGCTTTTTTTTTTGTCAATATTACGACGGTTGAAGTTCAAATACGAATGAATCACTTTTCCACTTTGTCTTTGTTGTTACTGTTTGTATTGCACTTATTATAATAATCGGGGTCACATAATGTTTTATAGGTTGAGAATTCGTTGCTTATTCCTGGTTGTCACTTGTTATTGATTTTTGTTACTTATGATTGTTTTTGGGATGGATTATGATATTATATTGTTTTGGACCTAAACTTCACAGTTTGTGTATAAAACTCGTTGAAAACATTAACACTAAGTTATTGGTTCACGTTTTATCGGTACACTTCTTTTTATACACTTCTATTCACTAATTGTATTTTTACAACTTGTATTTGAATATTACCCAGTAACTGGTTGTGGAGGTCAGATAGGCAGTCGCTCTATATAAAAATCTGGTATTCAGTCGATCCCAACATCATAGCAGGGAGAAGGATAGCAGATGCTGAGCAGACAGAAAGACGCTGCTGCATTTCCTCTCGACGTAACATCTAAGTTGTTATAACGTAATAAAAAAGTAATAATTCCTTTGCCAGGAACTAATAAAAATATTCCCCATATTTATAATGTAACATGCCAAAGCTTACAGCATTGAAAAATCTTTATAATCTAGAAACAACAATGTCTTACAGCCCATAAAGCAATATTTATTAAAGTCGAAAAGTTTCTTAAGCCAAAATATACTTTGTATGTTCGTCGACATCGTAAAAATGTCACAGCTCTATTGTTAGTTGGTACAATAGTATCGACTGTCGATAAATATAACGTGTTGCGCGTCACTACGCTAGTTATATTGAAAATATGTTTTTGGCATTTTATTAGATATTGGTCGTGAATCGTTGAACGATTGTTTTTTATTTATTACTAGCAACGCCCCATGGTTTCACCCGCATAAGTCTCAATCCTTTAGGGATATCGGGATAAAAGGTATCCTATATGTTAATGCAGGTTATAAACTATCTGTTTGCCAAATTTCATCCAAATCCGTTCAGTAGTTTTTGCGTGAAAAGTAACAAACGGATGTTTGTTACTTTTTCACGGGTTTTTCACGGTTTGTTTTTTTTTGGGTGGATGGATATCCACCCATCCATCCATCCATCTTCACAAACTTTCGCGTTTATAATATTAGTAGGAAGTAGGATTCAAGGTTTTTTGTGAGGGCTATAAATTGCGTTTAAGATGACGTAAAAATACGTCTTGTTTTAAGTAAAATTTTTATTAGGCCAATTCACCAATTTAGGCATTAAGAGAAGAAAACGATAACAGTCGGGCTAAAGAAATCTCAATATTACTTCCCTTCCTCAAAAAACTTATTTTCATCTAAAAACATGGGCCATAATTCAAAAAAATCTTCAGTCCGTAATGAAATTTCGAAAGACCTCACTGACTTGCCCTCAAGCCGGCGTTACGCCGTTCCTAATCTCGGCCTATTTATCATTCCGTCGGCTCCTGTCTGATCGACGTGATAGCTGAATTATCAGCTTATTTTGCATCTTATAGATTCTGTATTTCACTGTTTCATAGGGGGGTTATCTGATGTTGTTTTTCTTATGTTTTGTACTTTTTAAATTAAGTTTTGAGTTGAGTTGTACGATTACTGACAGATGCGAGCACTGACAGGACAGGTCAACTCAGTCTATGTGGTTCTTTCCTCAAAAGAACATTTCAGACACCAATCTACATGGTCTTCACATGATCTGACCAAGATTATGTCTGGACTTTAAAAGAGACTGTGACCTCCGAGTTTGTTTCGACCTTTCTTCTCAGAGTCGTCAGATAGGAAACGCCGGCCTCATCTAGTTTAAAAAAATATATGAGTGACGTGTAAAAGTGTTTATACAAACCTACTTACAGAAATAAAATCATTTATCATTAAAATTATTATGTTTTATTTTGGATTCCTATATTCTTCCGACGGTTATTAGTGAATATAACTAATTTTGGATTCCTATAAATTACTAATGGTTGTTAGTAAATCGTACGTGTGGTAAGTTGAAAGACTAATCTTATTTAAGTAACATGATCTTCTTTCATATATAAGTATGATCTAGAATCACATCATGTCAATAAAAATGGTTAGTGATTGTTATTTTACATCTTATTTACATAAAAGAATCATAGGGCATCAAAAAATTCGCCCGCATCGCTGTCAACAGGAAAAGTGCCGAAAAGGCTGGCAGCATTGCCACGTTGTATGGCGATACTGATTATTTGGCCAATGAATAGGCCAGCCCTCTAGTCACGTGAAGAGTCGATCAACCGCTTGGCGATGTCTCGACATGTCTGTTAAATTTTGGTGAACCAATCACAGCTAATTAGATAATTATTTGAACACCTTTAACCGGTAGAGAGACTAATTAGTCTGTTGTGAATCATCTCGTAATCTCCGTTTATAAATAGTAGGCACTTCTTAGGTGAACTTTCACCTTTAAGAAACCTTTTCGAAGTAAAAGGTCAGGAAAGAAAATCTAAATAAAGAAAAGATGAATCTGGTGTTGTCAGCACATGGCGTAAAAAATCCTTATTTAAATAAACGATAAACGAAATTATTATGGAATCTAGTAGGAATATTAAAAAATAATGATGCCAAAACATTCTGAAAGAATCATGTAGGTTTTCGCTCTTAAGCTTTAGGTTGCAGGTTAAAAACATTGAAAGAGCTAGCTCAACTTTTTCAGATTTCTTAGTTATTTTAAGAAACCATCAAAATAATTAAAGATAAACTTTATGAGAAAATGTGTGGTCTGAAATGGTCAAATCGTAGCGTTTTTTCGATACGATTTGACGATGGCATGGTATTTGCATCTCTATTCTGCTTTAAATGAAAAGAATCCTTGCAGTGGGTTTAATAATAGATTGATATATAACGTAATGTATCCGGTATGTACCCGGATTCCCGAAGGGGTCGGTAGAGATGTATAACAGGCACAGTCTATCTTCTCACCAGTTAGTCATCATCATCTGCCTGCCTTTTTCCAACTCTGATGATGTCGGCTTCCAGTCTAACCTTATGCAGCTGAATACCAGTATTTACATGGAGTATAGATGTGTACATGAGAGTTGTGGTAGCTTAGTGGTAACGACCGCGACTTACGAGTTGTAGGTCGTAGGTTCGAACCCAGACAGGCGCTTTGCTTTTTGTAAATTATTTCATTACCACTGCTCTCAAAACGGTGAAGGAAAACATGGTAAGAAAACCGGCATGTCGTTGAACCAACAATTCGAAGACGTGTGACATCTACCAATCCGCACTGGGCTCGCGTGGTGACTACAGCCCACTCCCTCTCAGAGAGGAAGCCTGTGTCCCAGCAGTGGGAACATTTTAGGCTGATAATGATAATGCTAACATGGAGCAACTGCCTATCTGACCTCCATAACCCAGTTACGACTGACGTTTTTATTATTATGGAAACAGCCAACACTGAAACTAGGGCATGACTACATATCACTTTATTTACCTCGCTCTAAGCTGAAATGTCACTTATATAACATAACTGTGCCCCTATGTACAGACAGTAAGCATCCTTTGAGGCGGCGCAGTATCGCGGTATTACACCGAAAGTAGTAAGATAATAGACGTTGAGATGACGCGCGTGTGTGGTGCAAGTTATAAGAGAAATACGTGTCTAATGATAGGTATGTTTGTGCGGCCCAGTTGATGGAAAATAGTAGAATAGAAACCAAACATACAGAAGATGGTGAAATGATTTTCTATAATGTCTTATCTTTGAGTCCGGACGATAAAGGTTCCGTTCGTTTTGCCCCCGGTTTCGATTGCCCCCGTTCGTTTTGCACACGATTTTGTTTAGATACGATAAATTTAATTCAAAGGTATTTTTCATTAAATGTACTGGCAGACAAAAACGTGCTTTTACTAAAATAATAAAATAATGCATGTTTAATGCCTACTATGAAAATAGTTTGAAATAATATGAACTTAGTGTAAAAAATGGTTTGGTACACTGGATCAATTCAAATTCAGTACAAATTACAATTATTTTAATTAACACCAGTGATAGCCTAGTGGTGTGACCGTCGGTCTGCCAAGTCATGGGTCTCGAGTTCGAACCCGAGGCACGCACCTCTGACTTTTCCGATTCATGTACAAATTGTATAATTATCACTTGTTTAAAAAACGGTGAAAGGAAACATCGTGAGGAAACATTTCTCGACGGCATGTGAAGCCAAGTCAGAGGTCCATGGGCGGCAGAAAAACTCTGACACCAGGTTAGTCACTAACCACATGAAAAAGAACTTTTTTAATCATTTATTGTTGTCAACAGTACTTACTCCAAATGCGCTCAAATCTGACAAAAAATATTGATATTCAATTTATTCGAATCGGGTGTAAAGATAACGGGGGCAATAGAAACTGGGGGCAAAACGTATGGACGGACAATATTTTATAAATAAATAAATAATATATCAATGTGGGCTCGTGGCTAAGTAATAACAGCCGCATGGGTCGATCCATCAGGTTAAGCTACGCTTGCCGGGGTTGGTCCGTGGATGGGTGACCATCTTTACATACCGAGACTCCTCCGTGCCTCGGAAAGCACGTTAAGCCGTTGGTCCCGGCTGTCATTCGTGGATCTTTGACAGTCGTTACGGGTCGTCAGAAGCCCGAAAGTCTGACAACCAGTCTTACCAAGGGGTATCATGTTACCCAGTAACTGGGTTGTGGAGGTCAGATAGGCAGTCGCTCCATGTAAAATACTGGTATTCAGCTGCATCCGGTTAGACTGGAAGCCGACCCCAATATAGTTGGGAAAAGGCTAGGCAGATGATGATGTGGGCTAGTGGCGTATTTTGCGTTTTCTAGTAGTATTATAATAGAATACTTAGAAATATTTACACTACGAATAAAAACAGCGTTACAAGCCTTACGATTTCAATTTAGGTACGCTGCTATAATCGTGAATTTTACTTATTTTAGACAAAACGTGGTTGGCTCTGTTTGTAAGTTTTATTTTCCAGAATGTGTGGTTTGAACGCATATTAATGACATTAGATTGATCATCACTATCACTCTCCTGCGCATATCCCAATTTATTTGTGGTCGGCGCAACATGTCTTTTACTACCACACTTCTATGTTAGTCGTCATCTCGGTAGTCACCCTCTTTCTAGCCATATCATCTTTCAAACAGTCCATCCATCTTTTCTTTGGTCTTCCCCTACTCTTATAGCTATCTAAAACTTTCCTCACGACATTTTCCTCATTCTTCCGCATCACATGCCCACACCATGACAATTGGTTCCCACACAACTTTTCAGTCCCTGGTGCCACTTTCAGACTTCCAATCTACTCATTCCTTATTCTATCCATTCGCGTAACACCACACATCCTTCTTAGCATTCTCATCTCAAATGCATGCAATTGCCTTTCATTCATCCCTTTTGTGGCCCACCATTCTGATCCATACAAGAAAGCAGATCAATGACAATAATTTGATTTCGAAGTGTATGCTTCTGTTTTTAGCGAGCATTTAATGCACTATTCAGTAAAACATTTAATTGATTACGACTCACTTTCTGAAATAACAAAGACATCATTTTTTATACAGCTATATAAGACAAACTACCAACATCGATTTCAGCAATCCAATACATCGAACTCAATTTAAAAGAGAAATCGAGCCAGAACTTTCCGAATAAAAATAGTCTCCGCTCTTATTACTTAATCCCCGCCTGCCCGAGTTTAACGTCAGCCATCTTCCTTTGTAACCCTACACCAGAGTCGATGTCGGAATACTCGAGAAACCGAGAAACCGGGAAACCGTCTCAGACGTAATCGCTTCTCATAGTTTTGATTTTCTTTGTGGGCCTGTCGGGCGTAGTCTAGGTGAGATTTGGGATTGGTTTTTCGAGCTGGAAGATTTAAGCGGTAGTGTTTTTATTGGCGTAAAACAAAGTTAGTTGTCTCGCATAGCGACTGTGTTTAAAGAATTAGAGTGGGAGGCACATTAGAGAAATTCTTATACTTACTGAATAATGAAATGAACACATTACAGATTTCAGTTCCTGATATTACTTAGGTTCTAGCTATTGCCCGCGGCCTCGTCTGCGATCCAAGACGACAAGTAGCCTGTCTTTCTCCAAGTCCCAGTACCTATCTGGCATATTTCTTAACGATCAGTTCAGTGGTTTAGGTGTGAAAAGGTAACAGACAGACAAACAGAGTTACACTAGTTTTACAGTAAGGACGGTAAAACTAGTAAATGAGTTCCACGGGGTACCAATTTTCTTTTGAATACAGAAATTCTGTATCTTATAATTTATTCCTCTCTCTTGAATTTGTATATAATATATGTATATAATATAGGTATATATTATAGTAAATATGTATGTATGTGTATTATAAGTTTATGACTTATTTATGTACAAATTGTTCCATTTCTAACAGAGCACCTGCCATCTAATCTCTTCACCACCCTTGGTTGACTGGTAGAGAATGCCTAAGGCATTAAGTCCGCCTTTGTACTTTTTTAAGTGTGAAAAGTTTAAATAAATAAATAAATAAATAAATATTATATAGAAATGAAATGAAAACCCCCAGCGCAGAATTTCAAAAGCTTTTCAAACGATTTCAGCCTACTAACATTCTCTCCTTACTAAGAACACAAGAACATAATATAATGAAGCACGCTACAAATTAACAAGCTATTACAGGCTATAATCAAGTACGAATGGCTATTCCTAGCTCATTGCGGGTCACTAAAATGGCCATCGACTGACCCTCATGTAGCCTGTATGTAATAGCCGTTGTTAACGACTGTCTATTGTCCATTGATGCTTTAGTTACTACTCAAATGGTCCTCTAGTTTGTAAATGAAGCGATGGACTGTGAATTGGGCAATGATTGTTCAATTTAGGAATTAAAGTACTGCGTTATAATATTTGATTGCCATCGCTAGTAACTTTATTTTCAGCTCAACGCAACTGTTATTACAAGGACTTACAAGTCAGAATTTAATCCCTAGTTCCCTTGTTATGTTATGAAAGATGTACTAGCAATCCGCCAATAAAGCATCCAATATATTGTTAGTGTTATATTGTTTGGCTGGTCTCCGCTGAGATTGGTTGGTATGGCCGAAATTCAGTCTAGAGGATTATTATTATTAATTTTTGTACGCATCTGTTAGTAGCACGCATAAGAATGCAGGCTTTTCCTGAGAGAATAACCCCTTAATCGCCTTTTACCACACGAAAAAAGAAGTGAAGATAACCTTTTCATACAACAAACTCATCTGCCAATATTTAAAAAAAAATCAACACAACTAAAACCACTTTCTATCAACTTTAACACCCAAATGTTGTTCCAAATACATCACTCGATAAAACTTTTGGACAACTCAAGACCCTCTCGACGTAACCTTGTCGCGACATAAAAACGTGGACCGTCTTAACGATAGATTGATTAATGGATGCCCGCATCTCGAGTGGAATGTGTGACTTTGGCGCGAGGTATCTTTTTGTATTTTTTGGTTGGAGTTTTTTTGAAGCGCTAAGGGGAAATAAGAGTGTGTTAAAAGTTAGTGCAGATGTGTTTTTGTTTTTAATAGATAATAATATGCCGGTTTTTTTTGTGTTTGTTAGTGACTTTCGTTGAGATTTGCAAAGCTAGCTCGGCATTATCATTATCAGCCTGTTCTAGTAAACCGACAAAGCCAGGCAGAGAAGGCACGGCATTGATAACCACTTTTTTGCCTGCTGCGAATTAGCAGTTTCAGACTTAAAATCCTGGTTCCTCGCTATATTTTTTCAGGTTTTGTTTGATTGGTACTTAGGTTCACTTACACAGAAAATACTAATGTTATATTTCAATTGAAGGTTTAAAAGCAGCTACTAAATTTTAATCCACTCTGTATACTCTCGTTCGTACAAATACTTGTATGTAAGTGCTTATGAAAGGTGAAAAAATTGTCCATTCTCTTCTTTAAATATCAGTATTTTTCTTCTGTAAAGTCTGTTCCTAAGATTTTCTTTATCCCAGGTGTTTCTGGCAACTTGAGTTCAAACGCCCTTCACATTTCAAGTTCCATCCAGCGCCATAGTTCTTTACAAAAAGTGTGCTTTCAGGAACCCTGTAGTTCAACAAGAAATATTTTGTTCTTTCCATTTTCTTTAAAAGGTACTAACTTCAAACACTGAGAGTAAACTTAGTAGAAAATACTGAGCTAAGTACCAATTTCGTAGAAAAAAATGTTTGAAATCAAGTTAAAAAGCAAAACATTTATTTTACTTCATTCACATTTTCCATATCTTAAGGTTCTTGAGTGGAGAACGCGAATCTGCAAACGTAAGGTAGGACGCCCTCAGGCTAGGTGGAGCGACGATCTTCGCAGAGTGGCTGGTAGCAGCTGGATGAGAGTTGCCAGAAACCGAGTTGAGTGGCATGCAATATGAGAGACCTGTGTCCAGCAGTGGACTCCTGTAGGCTGATGATGATGATTATATCCTAAGGTCACATCTTCCCTAGCATTATCGCGCCCCCCGGTCTACTCCTTGATATGCAATGGACTCTTAAGCCCCATGAAGCATGAGGCTAAAGAAGCTAGTGTGAATCTTTGGGTTCATTCGAGTAACCGAGTCTGGTCGAACCACGCTGAGGTCGGTGCATTTCATTCATTCATATTTCACGTTTATTGAGGCCTTTTAGAGATGTACTACAGAAAGAATAAAAAGCAAGCGTTTTGTAAAACTGGAAACTCACAATAATGGACATAGGTAGTGTCTCTGTGGCTCCAAATTAAAAAAAAAACAATTATAGTTGCACAAGGTGGTGCGTGTCCGAAAAAGGAATTTAATGCCGCCATCTTGCTTTTTAAATACATTGCTAACCAACAAACCGCCCTGTCAATTTGATTCGAGAACCATAAGATCCTTGTAGCATTTTACGAATATTTTGTACTGTCAATAAGGTCAAAAGTAGAAGCTCAAGAATCAATCACAATCAGCCTATAATCTACGAGAGGGAGTGAGCCGTAATCCACTACGCGGGCCCAGTGCGCGTTGGTAGATGTCATATGTCTTCGAATGTTTGGTTCTAGGACATGGCGGTGTCCTCACGATGTTTTCCTTCAACGTTTTGAGAGTGACGGTGATGAAATAATTTACACATAGTAAAACGCCTATCTGGGTACGAACCTACGACCACCACTGATCTAGAATCAATACCTAATAAAATTTAAATTACGTTGTGAATCAGCAATTTTCAAACGTCAAAAGTTGTAAATGACAGTCCCCAAAACGCCCGCTCTTCACGTAGATACCAATGAAGAAGATCGGATTAGAAACTGCATGGTCCTAAACTCCATGCTACAAATAGAGCTAGTTCCACACTACTACTTACTTTCAAAAGAAAAGTCCCATAAAGCCTAGTCTCCAACGAATAAAAGGACATTTCACTGGATCTTAAAAAGATATATCCTCAGCAGTTAGCGCTTAAAACATTTACCGAGCTTCGAGATTAAGTTATAAATAACGCCTCGAAAAATTTAGAGAAATTTATAAAATGCAGCGGAATTTAGAAGCGGCAGCGCTTTTTTTGCTTTTTTTACTTTTTCGCTTGGTTCGTTTTGTGTGAACCGATTATAGGCTTTAAGGTTTCAGAGTTCTTTGGGTTAAGCTAGTGTTTTTTTTTTAATCTAGCATATGTTCTTTGGAATAAAGACACTGCCAGGTCTTGAACGTAGTTTAGATGTGCTGGTCGCGTTCAGTTTCATTGGTGAAATCCGCCCTAAGTCTAGAGGTTGAGTTCTCAAAAAAATATGGACTATTTTCCTCCTTCTCGTTGGCGTCTTGGCGAGTAAGAGAATTCGTTAGGAAGATAGGTAGCAGTATCTTCCTGTCTGGTAATAAAAATACTGCAATTACCATTCCAGTTACATTATCCGAATTGAAGTGGTGATTATTAAAATTCTGTTTTGGACATTGAATCATCACCAGTGTATAGATTAATATTGATATTTAGATGTTGATACTCTTATCAAGCCAGTTTTAAAATACCAAGCTTAGTTTTATGATAATTATATAGATCAGGAAAATTTAATGTTGCTGTAAAATAACTATACAATCCTAAATCGCTTCCGCGTATAACTCGCTCCACACACTTCAGTACTTGCAACGTCTTCCACACGTTCAGTTTGATTTATTTCAGTCATAATAACTAAAAGATATCTCAGTGCTTTTTATAGAGATTAACAACAACGCCTTTCTTTGGCTGTACCATTGCTTTTACATATATTTTTTATATAAAATCTTTTACATTTTCAGACTTAATTTACTTTTTTAATTTTTTCGGCCTTGGGTAACTTAAAATCTAAGGGCGAATTCGACCAAACATTTATACCTAGTATAAAGTTTGGTCATATTCGCGCTAAGATAAATCGCAACTATTGGCAACAGTTCTGTCTTTTAATAACAAAAGACTATCACCAAGCCATGATATAAGCAAAATCAATTCTGTTTATTAGAAGACCCATAACCAACAACAGATTATTAAAAGTTGATATGATTGCCACCTCTATTCCCAAAATCTTAAGATATCTTATCGCACACCCGTATCTAGATGTCAGTATCCACATATTTGGTTTCAACGTGATAAAGGACAGGCCTGCAACTGAAAACTTAGTAACAAGGCAGCCCAATTTTGTTTTGTCCGACCTTGGTATTTACCCTCAGATGTGGGTCGAAATGGGATTTACATAGGCCATTGTATTTCAGTCTTGCAACAAGTTACATTACATTTAGACTGTAGACATAAAGCGATCGAATATTGTGGTTAGCTTTTTCAATTACACACATAACATCACTGACGCCTGTAATCTCTGAAGGGCTGGGCAGAGGAGTATCTATCGTACACCCACATTTTGCCAGTTATGTTTATATAATATGGGGCGAGCCATTGCCATCAACCGGCTACAAATCTAGACTCCGGGCTGCTAAAATCCCTAGCAGAAAAGACGCAATAACACTTTGCCTGACCTGGGATTCGAACTCATCCTCACTAAACCTCACTACACTAATTAGCCAAACCACTTAATTTACCAAAAATTTCGGAGTTTTTTTTTAAAGATTCTTAGTAAGTTTTATGAACAATACAAGAGGTCAATAGTTGTGACTATACCCGAAAATTTTAGCGTGGTAATAGCGGTCATCGCCCTTACCCTAATATCTCTCCGTAGGAACCCAAACAATAAACTATCATCATACGTATGGTTTTTCATTATTGTAACATGTTGAAGATCACGATAGATTCAGGACGTTAACGGACTTTATTTCAGTTTTTGAAATAAAGAATGCTAGAAAGTGTAGGTGGGTCGATGACCGCTATTGCCACGCTAAAGCGATTCGGGTATAGAATCGTACTGAGCATTAATAAATTGCTCTAGGTTTCTTTAATTGCTTCACTGTTTGCAATTGTCAGCAGTAACTGGGTTGCAAGTTACCTTTGTTGCACACGATTGACTGAATTCGTTTTCGTACAAACAATAGTTCCGTACAACTAGTTCTTGTAATTTCCTGTTGATTCCAAGTCGAACAAGGTCATGCGTATGATAGCAACGTTTTACAAACCCCGTACCAAAAAGAAGGACAAAATAAACACAGTAGATTGAACTTCTCAACACCAATAGGAAAAAATGTAGGTCGAATCGGACCCTCTTTCGGAGTCCGTATTTTCATAGAAACCAGCCGAATTACCACACGGATCGAAAATGTTTTGAATGTAAGGAACGGGATATTTAACTAGGGCTTTTCGAAGACGGGTCCGTTATCGAGAGCTCAATAAATAGTTGGTAAATAAATAGTGGGTAAGCTGGATGTTGTGGTTGATTTTTTTTTAGACTGTGGTGCTATTTCGGAAATTTTTGAAAGAATGTATTTAGAATTTATTATTTTTCAAAAAATATTTAGTAGTTGACTGCCTTAATATTGAAAGATTTTTGTTTTCACAATACTGAATTTCTCATAACATTTTATTTAAAAAATCAAGGCGCTTTTGACGGAGCGACCTTTACTATTTATTAAGACGACTAAAGTTAAAATGACAGAATGATAGTCTGAAACAGGCTGACAGGCTTTCAGTTTTTTTTTATCTTTTAAAGATAAAAATGTCAAACCTGTCACGCTATTCTTTTTAGATGACCAGCCTTATACAAGTTTTTTAGTTTTTTGTTTTCTTTTATAAAAGGAAAGCGTATAAAATGCAGTTGTTGAACGAAACTTGGATTCGCGCCAATATGAGTTTTATTTTTCTTTCATAGATGTCTGGTTTGACAATAAAATTGATCCAGCTTCTTTTTGCTTTCAAGAAAATAATTATGATTTTATATGAACCGTAAAGCTAATTGTTTGAAGTAGAATATTGTAAGAAAACTTGGACTTATAAAGTCCGAAATCACCAACCCGTCTTTAGCAAGCGTGGTTATCAATGCTCGTTCATTCTTTATGAGAAGAGGCCTTTGCCCTACAATAGATCAATTATAGGCTGATGTTATCAAGGGTCAAATACATGATTGATTAGCTAGTCGATTAATTACTATTCCACCTATTGTTTAAAATTCAGAGGCTTGTTATTTACTATAGATAATTGCTTATGAATTTGGCTACCAAATTCACTATTAATCTGCGATATTGAAATTTTAAAAATTTATTACGTAGTTATCATAAGCTAGTTAGACTGGAAGATGACTTCAACAAAGTACTATCGAGGAAATTTACACCTGACCAATTAGAAAACAAAATCCCGTGCTCACGATGACCACATCTGTTAGCTAACGTTACTATAGCGGCGGAGCGCTGCAAGCAAGAATAGTCCTTACGGTGTATAGATGTTCATTTCTCTCATGGTACATTCACCGACTGTGGGTAGGTACTATGCTATGGAATAGAAATAGATATCATTTATTTGATTATAATGTAGGTAGGTATACAGAGAAGGTATATTTTTTATTAATAATCCCGATACATTTTACATTACGGCATGCAAAATTTTCTATTTCTAAAAAGGCATTGAAGAAAACATTTACAGATTTTTATTCTTGATTTTGCGACTGATTCTCATCGTCATCTGCCTTACCTAACTATGTTGGGTTGGTTTGCAGACTAACCGGATGCAGCTGTATATCAGTATTTTTGGAGCGACTGCTTATCTTATCTCTATAGCTCAGTTACTGGGTAACTTCCCCCCCTCCTTTGGTAAGACTGGTTGTCAGACTTTCGAGCTTCGGACTACTTGTAACGACAGTGATTGTGAGTCCAAAAATATTAGTTAGGAAAATAATGATACTTCCAAATATTCCCACCATAATTCCCCTATAAAATACCACCTTCCCAAATAATTATCTCCTAATTAAACAATAATACTTAAGATTAATAAACAACAAAAAGTAATTAGAATCCCATGCACTTTTATGTAAAAAGTCTTGCACCAATAAATCTATTAGAATGCACGGTCTCGGTTCAGGGAGTCGCGGCGTGGGAACTGATGGTATCTTGTGAATGGCGCTCCTTGATTTAGTTTCAAGTGTTATAAGTATTGTGTGGTGGGTGCTACTTTCTTCTGAGGAAGGTCTGGGGTATGGTTTAATAGCAGTAGAGACATTTTGTGATAGCTCGTCCGGGAATTTCTTACCGTTGACGTATTTTTGCTGAAAGAACCTAAAATAAGACCATTTTTGACGTATATTTCTAAGTATAGTAGGAATCTAGTAGTTGTTGTAGATTATGAATGCATTTGCTGCTTTCGAAACGGAATTCCGACTGCATACAGTCGATATTCGATATTCTCTATTTAAGGCCCGGCCTTAAATAGAGAATATCGAATTTGACAAGATAATAATGAAGTTTTGTGTGGTAGGCCGCAAGTTAGTAGTAACAAAACAAGTATAAGCTGGCCTCTCATTCCATTGAAATTTCGTTCTACGCTAGGCCATCTTAAGGCCAAAAAGTTGCCACTAGAGATGCACTGAGTACAAGTTTTACCGAGTACCGAGTATTGCTCGGTATTATGTTTACCAAACCGAGTACTTTGCCGAGTAACTCGGTTTAGTTGTCGCAAGTATTGGGCGCGAAAACAAGTTTAAACTTGCTCGCAACAGTCGCAGTCGCCGGTCGGCGAGCGAGCGCTACCTCGCTCGCCCCTCGCATACCGCCGTTCCCCGCGCGCATCAGACACTTGCCATTTATATATATGTCAAATGCACGGAGTGGGTTACGTTGTTACAAAATTTGTTTAAATTAAAAGTACTGTATATTATGAGATTGTTTGTAACTATTTAAGAGATGAGTGGGCTATATTCTACAATAATATTGTAAAAAGGTCAGGTTATAAGTTTATGAGGTTTTTTCCGAGTACCTCGGCAGTCAAAACGGCCGATAACGAGTACTAACAAAATGGCCGAGTACCAAGTAATAAATGAGTACTCGTCGCATCTCTAGTTACCACTAACCTGCGACCTACTATCCTATTAATATTATAAACGTGAAGGTTTGTGAGGATGGATGGATGGATGTCTATTACTTTTTCACGCAAAAATTGCTGAAAAGGATTTGGATGAAATTAGGCACACAGGCAGTTTATAACCTGGATTAACACATAGGATACTTTTTATCCCGATATCCCTACGGGATCGAGACTTATGTGGGTGAAACCCGGGCCGCGGGCCGCTTAACGATCTATATACATCAACTCGCGACTTCTGAAAGTCTACTCAATCAAATCTGATGCCAAACATGTCAAATGATTTGGATGGTTGTTGTTAATTTGGCCAACCAATCACAATTGCTAACATAATCCGGGTTTCAGAATTTAGAGAATATTAGAATAAAATATTATAAATCGCTACCTCCCACAACTTACACCACACACAAAATAATTAGCCCGTGTGAATGCATGGGTGATTGGTAGCAGTCGTTGTCACAATTAGTACAGCAACCGGTTGCTGACAAGTGTTGGTGTCACGACCCTTTGATTGTTGAACGGGATGTAAGACAATTTGTGTAACTTCCATAAAAGAGGAATTGGGAACGTTTTGGTGTTAGGTGCGACGTTTTGGAATTAAGATGATTGTTTACGATTTTATTATGTTTCACAGAGGCAATGTTGTAATAATTTGACAATCTAATAACTAAATCAACGCTGAAGTACCGTCATGTCAGGAATAAAATGCTCCAAAAAATATAAAAATTTTGCAAAAACTAAAAAAAAAACTACCTGAAAAAGTTATTTTAAAACCATAGATTTCTTATAGGTTTTCCTGTAGGTAATCAATAAGTATGGAACTATTTTCTTTATATTTTTCAAATTTTTAGGCTCAGTAGTTTCGGAGATAAGGGAGGAGAATGGTCAATTTTCATCTATTTTCGTAAATAATTAGTATTAAATTTATAAAAAAGGAGTATGTAAGGATTGTAGCAGATGGCGTTCTGTTGATTCTGCCTACCCCCATGAGAAGAAAGCGTGAGTTTATATAAATATATGTGTGTCTATAAAAAAATGAGACCTCACAGTAAGCCTTTTCATTTGATATGTCACACGGTACAGTTTGCAAAACCTACTTTTAAAATTTTCTTATTTACCTCCCAAAAGTGACCCCCATATTCAAAATTAATTTATTTATGTTACACGCCCGTGTTTGGGTCACAGAAATTGATATGTGTACCAAATTTCAACCTAATCGGTCCATTAGATTCGGAGCTAATTGGCTGTGACAGACGGACAGACAGACGTACATAGTGAACCTGCTTAAAATGGTTCTGTTTTTTCGTTTGGAGGTACGGAACCCTAAAAACATTTAACTCGTCAATTGATAATGTTGTAATTTAGTTTATGCCCGCTACTTACCCACATATTTGGCATATTTGAAACAAATCGTATTTAAATTGAGAATGTTTTTTTCTTCTAAAATTAGAACAAAATTACCAAAGTGAACTTTAGCAATATTGTCCAAAAATCATTTCAAATAGAAAAGGACACTGCCCCGTTTAACCCACAAAACCCGTGTACCCCCACCAAATGTAACCCTAAACTACTGTTGTTTGTAATAAAAACGATCTGTGGTCACCAAAGTATCCCACGGCATCGGGTTATGGGTTTCTGTCCATGGGAAAATGGGTCCATGGTGTTAGGTACCATAACAAGAATGATGCGGTCTATTGGATGTTCTATGATGTTTTGTTAAATTTCGTATTGAATTATTCAATGGTGGAATGAATTATTTAAGGAGTGACCACGGTACGGTTTTTTGAGCACCAGGTCCCGGGTTTAAAACGTGATATACATGTGACTGAGTTTCATCGGTATTTGGTAAAAGTCGATTTTCAGCGAAGAAAAGTATAGTAAGGATATCTGGATTTTAATAGTTTGAAATAGCAACAATTCTGAAAGACAAGGTAATGCTATGTGTGTCAAAAAGTTGTTAATTACACTCGGAAATTCCTGCTTAAACAATATCAAACAGGCGTAATGATTCCAAAAATGATTAGATTTAAAATTCGTCACTCTAAGACTGTCGTCACTGGCTTACTTAGTAGGTACTCTAACCGTTTTAAAATTTAAACATCCCAAGAATTCCGAAGAGGAAATTATTCATCTCGGGAGTGGGCGAAGTTTGAAACTGGGGTCGGCAGAGTTCGAAGTGCTTCAACAATATTTATAGAAAATAAAATATAGACTTCGGAAGGATGTGGTTAAGCGGTTCTTCGCAACTTTCGCAGTGTTTTTAGTTTTGAATACCTGAGCGGAAAAGTTTGAGATTTTCAAGATTCTTTTATTTTTGACGTGGATTTTTTTCGTAAATATTTTAAGAAGCAAAAGTGGTTGGGTTATGTTTTTCCTTGTTTTGTTTTTGTTGCGAACTTATGCTTCTGTCTGTGATATAAAATGTATGACTGCATAACGTAAGCGTGTTTAAGGGATAAACAACATGGAATGCGTCAGGCGTCTGATCTCTCTTCTTAGAGTAGTCAGATAGGAAACGCCGGCCTCATCTAGTTTAAAAAAAAAATGTTTGACGTGTAAAAGTGTTTGTATAAACCTACTTACAGAAATAAAATCATTTATCATTTGTTTTGTTGTACCTACTGGCATATCGTGTAAAATATTTCCCATTTTTAGACTTTCTTTCAAGATAAAGAAACTTAAGTTTTATGGCAAGTGAAATAACCAATATCGAAGACGATTTGATTAGACATTTCCACCGATACAACACTGCCTAAAATGTCACTACCTAGGGCAGGGTTTCAAAAAAGACATTATAAATTAACATAAAATAATTTGTTGACAACCTATTATTACTATTTTGCTACAGAATAAAAGCCTCTTCTCACACAGAGAAGGAACGAGCATTAATTACTACATTTGCTCACTGCGTGTTGGCGGTTTTAAAGTCGAACCGGTTTTTTCTGTAAAAATCTCATCGTGAGAGCATAAGTGAAGTGAGCTGTCATTCTATGCCAGGGACTGAAACTATTGACAGTTAACTTTAAGCTCACTTCACCTGAATCCTCACGGTGAGCTTTATACAGAAAAGATCGACAGATTTTAGAATAAACTAGCTGTGCCCGCGACTTCGTTCGCGTGGATTTCGGAAAACAACTTCCCTATTTGAATCGGATTTTGTTTACGTTTTCATGGGTATTAATATTTTTGCGCGGAACCGTATTTCCTTTGCTAAAAGAAAAGTAGCCTAAGTTACTCTTTATAACATCAACTATCTTCTAGTGAAAGTCCTGTCAAAATTGGTCAAGCCGTTTCGGAGATTAGCCGGAACGAACTGGCAGACACAGACAATAATTTAAAAATTTGTGTTTTTGTCTAAAGTACCGTATATAATTTCATATGCATTTAGTAAAAAGCTGTTATTATGACATTACGAACAGACAATTTAATTTTATTTATTTGTATAGATGTATAGATTAATATATTAGTTTGACAAATACCAGACACTAAATTAAAGGGAACGAATTGTAAGCATGAACCGCTTAATTATACATTTGACGAAACATCTAACTAATATAATATTCTGCAATCAAATTCATAGTTTGTAATTAAACAGAAATTATTTGATGATTACAATGTCGCCGTTCGCACTAATTATTTCGAATTCGTATTATTTGAGTTTAATATCAATCGACTGGTTCGTGATTAGTGAATGACGATTTAATATTAGTAACAGTTATTTGTATGAAGCAGTTCTATATTAGGCCTATTCAGAGAGACGTCGATGCACTCTAATATTAGACTTATTAAAACGTATTCAACCCATGCATAATGCCTTACATATACCTACCTCTAATTTAAATTAAGTTTAGAAAATAATGTTGTATGGCTGTCTTTTTAAATAAATAAATATTATTATTAAATAATGTAACTACTTCGTTCGTCTAGTAGTCGGGTACCTATCCTGGGTTCAATACCCGGGCCGGGAAAAGTGTTATTTGGTTTTCCATTCGAAAATTCTAAGTCGCATCCTGGAGTCTGGAACTATGCCCGGTTTTCGGTAACATACTCGTCCACTATCAAGTACATGGCACACATAACATAAGCAAGGTGAAATGTAGGGTTAATACACCTTTCAAGCTCAAGCTCTCAAGCTGCAACATGTTGTGCTTAAAGGTCCTATATAAAAAAAAATTAGCACTTATTTTATATGTCGCTTTTTCACAAAAAAAAAACCCTAGGGTCCGCACGTAACCCACATGACTAACAGTGTGATTATTCAGATTAGTCTAGCTACAGGTTAAAAAAAAACATGTAGGTTTTCGCGACTGAATTGAACAGTAGGTATGAGATTCGAAAATCTTTTGTTATTGTTGTTTCTTCATCATTAGATATCAATATTCATCACGTCTGTGCCTCTGAGCCTGTATAAAAATCGCCTTGAGCAAGCGTGGTATACAACATGTCTCGGAATTAACGCACAACCTCTTAAGGGGTCATTGTACTAACTTTTACTAACTTACAACTTACTTTTACAACTTTAACTTATGCGATTTCAGGTTTGATCCCACAGTGAAAGTTGTTCATAATGATGAGTACAATGACCCCTTAAGACCGGGACATGTATGCTCATGCCTTCTCTGTATGAGAAAAGGCCTTTGTCTGCATTGCGACAATTATTATTATTATAACAATGCCAGCTTGTAAAACTAAAATAGAGCTAAAAAATAAACCTAAAACCATGAACATAACATACCACATAAAGGACCATTCAAAGGTTGTTTTTAAAAGATCGCTCTTAGCGATAAAGCCGCCCATTGTGTCACCCCTTGTATTTGTACTATATCTGTAATATTTATGGTGTACATAATAAAGAGTATTCTAACTATCTATCACATATAACATAACATCACGCCTTTATCCCCCGAAAGGTTAGGCAGAGGTGTACCTATAGTACACCCACATGTCGCCAATGTAATGGGGACGAGCGAGCCTATTGTCATCAACCGGGCACAAATCCAGACTCCGGGCTGCTACTGAGATATACCGAATAGAAAAACCCAATAACACCGACCCGGGAATCGAACCCAGGACGTCGTGCTCAGCAGTAGCGCCTGCGGCCACTAGAACAACGAGGCAAACCATGAATATAATCCCTTGTTAAACTAAAAAGTAAAAATGCAATTAAAATTCAAAAGCGCGAACTCAAAAGGGGGAAAAGCGGAGATAAGCCAAACTTCCGGCCTCTGATATTGTTTTGTAAGTTGTTGGTTCTGAAGGTTTTCGATGTAAAGAAGATTTTACGGAATTAACTTGTTTTCCTTCGCGTTTTGACGGTATAAATAAGTGTCTGTGGATGAAATGGTGCTAGTTAAGATTAAAAGGGAGATCGAATTATTGAAGGTACATCTACATATTCCTAAACGAACAAAAACGAAGCAAAAGGAGTATGTTAGAATCATAGCAGGTGGTGTTCTGTAATTTCTGCCAACCCCATGTGAAAAAGGCGTGAGTTTATGTATGTGTTTTACTTATTCCTGTGTACGTGACATTCCAGTGTACGTGAAATGGAACGTAATGTTATGGTGGACTTAATTAATCCTTACCCGATTTATAAGGTATGGGAGATGATGATTTTTTATTACTACTAGAATCAGTTGCGCACAACTAACCTAGATAGGTATTCACTCGAGAATTGATGATATAGGTATTTGATATTTTAGTTTAGTTTCTGAGGTTGTCTTTGTAAAACGCAATGCAGGTACCGTATTATGAAGTTTTAATGCCATCATGATTCCAGTGCAAAAGAAAGATGAAGCTATACAAGACCGCTAGCACCATCCCTTTTTCGGTGTGGAATCATAGTGGCATTTATGCTTCATAATACGGCCCCAGGTGTCTTCTCTAAGTGGCGGTAACCACTTCAAATTAAACGGGTCGTCAGTTGTTTTGCCAATGTAATGCAAAACGCTCTACGTGAATTTAGCTCCTATTGGCAAATAATTAGACAAGGTTTTTGGAGTTAAATAAATACTGTTGATCATATATCAGACAGCTGTTACAACTAGAAATAATGCCGCCGAAAAGTCTATCCGTCTCTTCAAAGAAATACACCCTAATGAATTTCATATTTATCACAAAGTAACCTGACATCTCTTTCTACACTATTTAAAGTCTATTGCACTAGAAAGAGACGGATATAGAAATCTTATCTTCTCTTTAATCTACTCTAAATCCGTAGGAAGACTGACGGACCATGAATTTCAATATTAATACGAGATTCTCCCTACCGGATAATAGTTTGTTTCATAAAAAAATCTATTGTGGATTCCTTGTTCTTGGCACTTTCCCAAGATGGCTGTTTGAGCTACCCTTAAAATGTTTTATCAATATTTTTAAATTTGTTTGTAGTGAAAATTGCAGTGAAGGACATTTAAGGAGTCGATTTGCTGTAAAATAGTGTTTACTAGAAAATAAAAGCTGTTGAGTTAAAAGATTTGGTTTTGATAACCATTTTTATGATATTTTCGATCACTATTTTCATCACTGGTTATTTTCATCACTGGATATTTCTCTAGAAGTTCACAATAATCTAATCATAGACGGGAATTTAGATGAAACTATAAATGTACCTAATAAAGGTAGACTAGGAATTTAATCAGGAGATTTGAAGTTACTTATTGTAGTTCAAATGGTTGTTTATAATATACAAAGAAAGTTTAATGATATAAAAGTATTTAATATTGGTGAAGTAATTAAAATCAATGAAAATCTAACGGTTTAGAGGAATAAATTAGTCTGTGAAGAGAATATTAAACACAATACCAAAAGTTTCCTCTTTTAACTTAAAGACGTTGCACACCCACTAGTCTTAGCTAATTAATTAGTTTCAGTAGTTCATTGGGTCAGGTCAGTCATTGGTTTAGGTCATAGCTCTTGTGATACATTTCTTCTATTATGTACCTTAGTGTAAAATTCATCATCATCTGTTCAGCCTTTCCCAACTATGTACGTTAGGGTTCAAGTCTAGCTGGGTGCAGCTGCGTATTTGTATTTTATATGGAGATTTTACAAAGTGCAAAACTATCATTATTTATTAATGAAGATTCTCGAAAATATTAGTAATCCAGCATGATTTCTTTTGTTACAGAACCAGTGGAAGGATGTCGGAAAACGTGCTGTCATTTAAAGCTGATGCGTCAGACAATAAGGCGCGGTACACATGCGAAGCCAAGAATGTGATGATCAGCAACACTTTGAAGGCTGAGATAGACCTTACTGTGCTATGTGAGTATATCTTTATATTTTTCTTCTAATGGGTCGGAAAGATCTACTCTCATCTAATATCTAAGTATAAAAATAGCTCAAATCGTTGTGAAAAGTGTGGGCTTATTTTATAAAAAAAAACCAGAAACAAACGTCATGAATAAAGAAAAGAAAATGATGTCATTGTAGGTTAATTGGTAATCGTTACCAATTCATGCAAAATGATATACTCAGTATCTTTCTTTTTTTTGCTAAACGAAGTAGCTTATTTTATTGTTAAAGCTTAGGTAATTACTAACACAGCGATTCCACAAGCACTGTACAATTTAATAGAATGAAATGAGAAAAAGGTTGTTTAGTAGCAATACATTGTTAAGTTCGTTACTTAAATAGAAAGCTGATTACAATCATAGCAATAGATGATAGAAGTCAAAAATTGAGCTCAGTGGGTTGCAAATAGAGGAGTAGTCTCCTATAAACTGATAATAATAACGACAGTAAAAAACTACATCATAAAATTTTACAAATTAAACTAAAACTTACCGGAGTACTCGTAATTCCTATAAAAAAAAATCATAAGTTCGTTACCTAATAATATTCAGACTAAGCTCATAACAAAATACGTACAACACCAAAAAGACATTCAAAGAGAACTTAAACTTATAAGCTTACACAATATTTGTCAGAATCCAATAAGAAGTAGAGGCACCGATCGCATTTTGAATAGGAAAGCATCAAAGACCGAAATCCCTTTGGGAAATAAACAGGAACAACCTCAAAGCAATTAGATTGTATCGCAAAGTAATAAATACAGAAAATGTACGAACAATAAGATTTTGAACTGAACATTGCCGACGTTTTGTAGACTTGATATTTATTTTATAAGTGGACTAAGTACTAGGATTATTTGGAGTAATGCTTTGTAATCAGCACTTCTATCGAGGAATCTTGAAAGTAATAATAACTTGAGACTGAAAATTGTGTATTTGTTCAGGTATTTTCTTCTATAGTTTTAGAATCTTTGCTATATTATTCAGGACTGGAAATTAAGTAGGATTAAGTAAGACAAGCATATTAGTATCTATCTCTACGTATTTTACTGTTTGTACATAAATAATAAAATAAATAAATACAGAATGGTTTTGTTAGATTTATTATGAATTATGATTCCTTATTCCTTAGAAAAACTCCTAAAATATAATGGCAACAACTTCCTTGGTTGCTAATTACATTGGCTACTTGTTTAAAAGTGATGGTTTAATTTGAGTCCCACAATATGGAACTATTAAGGTCTTCAAAAACCAAAATAAAATGAGAATTACTGTCTCGTAAATTACCTTTTATCAGGCGGAAGAGGGGCTAAGTAATAACACGGGTTCATCGATCAGGTTAAGCTACGCTTGCCGTGGTTGGTCCGTGGATGGGTGACCATCTTTACATACCAAGAGCACGGAACAGGCACGGATAGGTCTTGACCTCTCCGTGCCTCGGAAAGTACGTTAAGCCGTTGGTCCCGGCTGTTATTCGTGGATCTTTAACTGTCATTACGAGTCGTCGGAAGCCCGAAAATCTGACAACCAGTCTTACCAAGGGGATAGTAACACTGGATTGTAGAGGTCTGATAGGCAGTCGCTCTGTGTAAAATACTGGTATTTAGCTGAATTCGGTTAGACTGGACGCCGACCTCAACATAGTTGGGAAAAGGCTATGCAGAAGATGATCATAATTTCGTCCACCATTTTGAAAGTCACTGGTCAGTGTGTCATCTTAGAGGTGAAGGCTATACTCCAACCCCCATTCTTATTTGTCACAAAACAACAAATCTTTGACCCAGCTCATCTCACCGCATCTTGCAGCGTCATCCTTCAATTTTCACTTGATCCTACCGAAGGACTTCAATATCAAAACGAATAATATCTGTAAGCAACCCGGTTCATCCCCTTAGACCAACGTAGCCTTTGATAATATAACTCTATCAGGTACAGGGTAGTCAAAAAGCGTAGTCATTTCGATTCCGGGTGGTGCAAGCGATGAATAGAATATAGTTCTAATTTTCGTGAAAGAATTATGGCTATCTTTAGTTTTTTTATATTATTTACTAGCTGTTGCCCGCGGCTTCGCCCGCGTGGATGTCAGTACTTCCCTATTTGTATCGGATTTTGTTCACAATTTCATGAGTTTTAATTTTTTTACTTTAAAAATAATACTTGTAAAAAAATTATTATTTATTTAAAAAGGTAATTGGGAACCCAATTATTTTTATAAAATATAAGTAGCCTAAGTTACTTCTTATAATATCAGCTATCTGCCAGTGAAAGTCCCGTCAAAATCGGTCCAGCCGTTTCGGAGATTAGCTGGAATAAACAGACAGACCAACAGACCAACAGTTAGAGAAAATTTAAAAAAAAAATTTTTTTTTGTTATAAGTACCGTATACACTCTCATAGGCGTCTAGTAAAAGCTGTTATTTTAGCATTACAAACAGACATTTCAATTTTATTTATTTGTATAGATTAATAATGCTTAAAATCTATTAAGCTAAGGTGTGTGGCTTTTGGTAGGGATGAGTTAGATTCGTGGATAGACCAAAAGAATACTACATTATTATACGTTATGATATTTAATATTTCCATTAATTCCATTAGATCCTCATTGGCTTAAGTCAATCACAGACGCTGTTAATTAAAGTAACAAATACTTCACTTAACGCCGCTTAAAAATCTGTAATCTCATTATTTAAATTCTCATTAAAAACGATCTTATTCAAGATTAAATCCATTAAGAATTTCTATTGACTTACAATTTTTCCCTCCCAAAAATCTCTTCTTACTTGGCCCACATCTCAAACAAGTATCCCCTAAATCCCGTCTTATTGTTTATTTACAAAGAACAGGCAGGTAGTCAGGTGTAATCGTCCAACCGTGGAGGACCCAGTTTTTTCTGCATAAAAAACATTTGCTTGACTTGTCAAAGACTTTTGAAGATAAAGATCGATTTAGAGATCTTTGGTTATAATATGATGTCGCTGGTTTGGTAATAATAGATGATGGCAAAGGCTTTGTTTTTTGCGATTTTCGGATTGATGGGATAAATTTTGCTGCTGGGCATGAGAATTACTTTGATAATAATACATTGGCATTACAATATTATTCTATTAGCTAGGATTCTTTAATGTTTTCGATTAGTCATGTAATGTTGCAGATTTTAATGATATTTCGTTTATTCATTAAGTCAACTAGATACAGACTAGACTGCAGTCAGTACTTAAGAAAAGCCTAATGTGTTAGGCACTTAATTTAATTAACCAAGGTTATAAATAAGGCTCGCCCCCTATTACATGGGACTTAAACATAGCTGGCGAAATATGGGTGTACCTCTGCCTAACCCTTCGGGGAAACAAGGCGTGAAGTTATGTTATGTGTATAAATAAGGCATAAAAACCGTAAATTGTAAGGTCATCTATGTAAACATATTTTTTCTCACTTTGTAGCATGTTCTCATTAAAACTACATGTTTTACATCTTCTTTTACTACCAGCTTAAGTTTTATAAACCTTTAACATTTTTACTACGTATTACCACCTGTACTGACCAAAGTTTTGATACCCGATCTCAACATGATGAAAGCCGCTGTCTAAATCCACGCAGATTTAGGGATTACTATCTGCTTATACCCAAACTAATTAGTGTTAATTGGCTTTTGCTTACCCCTTAAGAGATAAAGGCGTGAGTGATACTTAATTGACTTTTGGTGGCCTTAAAGGGCTGTTAGTATCGTAATCGACCGATGCTCTAATTAATTAGTTGGGTTTATTTATATTTATTGGCTTATATAATCTACCTTCAGTAATATTAGAGTGAGGTTCTCTATCATTATTACTATTCAGTTCAGATTCCTAATATTACAATTTAACCTAGGTATCTGCTCATCTATACAGGTTTCATAATTCATTTAGGTTTAACTAGGGACATTTAAGAAGTTATTGTATGAAATTTTTTATTACGACAGTTTAAAATTTGGAGGTAGAAATATTATAACCATTTCGTTTATTCTAAAGACTGCATGTAAAGCCAAACTTATAGTAACGTTTGTTTTCCTTTTGCCGCTGTTAACTGGAAGTTACTCGTATATTATTTAAGCTTCTAGGGGTTGGCAACCATTTTGGCGCCGCTGACTATGTAAAAACTAGAGAGACTTACCCGACATGCATTTTTTATGAAACATGTTTAACTGCAAATACGACTTTAAAACATAAAGTTGTAAGAATATCTTATTTGTTGTCAGTTGCATAAAGGGTATTACCAAAGGGAAAAGCTCAAGCAATTACTAGAAAATACTCAAGCTTTTTAGCTTTAGACTTTGGCTTAGCTTTAGAGCTTAAAGAGCTCTTAGATTATCTTTTAAATTGCTTATTTATGAAACTAGTAATCATTAAAGAAATCTCGATGGTTTTAAACTAAATTTTCCCCAGCGTTCAAATCAAACAGATTTAAATTGATTATCAGATTCATCTCATAGCCAAAATGTTTACGTATCAAGTTTTGTCCCACATCAAACAATTGTGATCACCTCAAATTTTACCCAGACCCTAAACGAAACAGCTCAATGATACAAGCATAAATCACTAACTCCCACAGCGACATTCAAATTTATTTGACATTTATACGAAGAGGGCAAAGTTTTAATTTGTTCCGACTCCATTGACGCCCCCCAGAAGTTTGCCGAACGTATTTTTACGTTAAACTCTTACTTCTATTGCTCCCGTTTCGAAATGTACACTAAAATTGGAATTTTCTTTTTTGAAATGTTATATTGGTGGTTTGTACTGAGAAGGTCGCTTGTAATTTTTGGATAAACTTTTAGGCATGATTATAGTTTGTAATAGGAATCTATTATTCATTGTTTTTGCTGTGTCAACCTTAAATATTTCGTTATTGGCTGAAACCACATATACTAGAATAAAATATACTCTTGCTAGTTTGAAATTAAACTAGTCATTTTTCACCCTACCGCTCCCAAATTCTTCGCGTTATTAAATAAGTAGTCTCTGTAACAAAGACCTTACCACCTTTTCAGTCCTGTAATTTTCTAACTACGATGACGATACGACAATGTACTTACGACAATTGTACTTAAACCATCCATTAGAATTTCATCCATTTTTAACCACCGCAATATTACACTTGAAATAAGATTCTAGCTACTTTCTGTGATCTAATTCAAGTTTGGTACGTCACCCTTGAGACAACCTTATACAAAGATAGCTGTGTCTAAGGTTTAATAGGCAGAATTTAATAATATTAAATTTAGTTAGGTATATACCCAACTAACTATAATATTATTAAATTCTCCTCATACATTAGAAGCTGACTTTTACTAATGCCAATTAAATTGCATACTTTGTACCTACTTGCGTGTTATCAGATTAATTTGCAAATTATGCAGCAGAAAATTAGAAAGGATCAAAATTAAATGCTCTTTTTTCGGTTTAGTAATTTTAGAGTCGATGACACAAAGATGCTGAAGGTTGTGCTTGATGTGACAAGGATTTATTGCGTTAAAGAAGATAAACAGAAGATTATATTAGGGCTGATTATCGAATCTAGAATAATAGCTATGGTAATCAATGTAATTCAAATAGAATATGAAAATATGACAGTTAATTTGTTTGTTAGCAGGGCACGTATTTCCAATTAATGAGATTTCTAATTACATCGTTTATTTATCACAGTCATACTACGAATTTATTTCAGACAATTAAGCAAATAGAATTTTTGCATTCATTATTTATTTATATTATATGACAGATCAAATTTACTATTATGAACTAGTGAAGTAACTACATTAATTTGACTCTAATTACACAAAATGCAAAAAGAATAAAAACATTTTTGCTCCTCCGAAAATAAAGTACCACATCTGCTCTTAAAAATCAAATCAATCTTCTAAATAAATCAGATTTCTCTAGTGATTGATTTTACATAGGCTTTCAGCTCTCTACGCCAAAATACAGGCTTTCAAAATGTAATAAATTTCGCATGATACCGCGGTTACGTGGCTTAGAACGATATTAGTGATGCATTAAATTGCTATGCTTTAGAATTTGTTATCTAATTTATACAGTGTCAGGCTCTGCTGTTCAAAATTAATGCATAATGTGACTATCTTTTGTACACATATAAACTAAGTCTTAACATTGTTATGAAGCTCTCAACAATATCCTTTAGTCGGGATTTTTTCTAACTTCGAGGCTCTTTTCGGTTCAAAATAGTATGATTGAAATCGTTGAGCTCCTTATGTCCTGAGTTGAGCTACACAATTATTGATAAATGCTTGCAATGACTGGACAGGTCCATTCAAATTTGTGTGGTTCTTTCCTCAAAAGACCATTTCAGACACGGATCTACATAGTCCTCACATGATTAGACTAAGATTATGCCTGGACTTTAAAAGAGACTTTTACCCCTGAGTTTGTTTCGCCATTTCTTCTCAGGGTATTTCAGATAGGAAATGTCGACTCCATCTAACTTTTTTTTTTAATATTATGTGTAAAAGTCATTTCATCTGTCACTCTTTGGTTCCTGTAGAACAACTTATTTATACTTATGTCTTTTCAATCAAACACTTATTTTCCTTATTTAACAATTCCTACGTCGTCATTTGTTTCAACTATTTGAATGAAGAATCCTTGGCTGTTAAGGCTTCTCTTTTCATGTCATCCATATCAAAATTACTAATTATTTTTTTCTCTTTCAGTTGCCCCATCACACGTCACAATCTCCGGACCTTCAGAAGCCAGGGTTGGAGATCCAGTACCTCTGACCTGCAGTACAGCACCTTCGAACCCAGCCGCTGATATCAAGTGGCTGGTACTAGGGAAGCATCATAAGGAAGCTAGTAACAGAACTGTTATTTCTCCTGAAGGTAATATGTTTTGTTTTTTTACAGATTTTTAAGTAAGCAATTAGTAGTTAATAGAAGTACTATGGTAACTATTTCAATCGCTAAACTGCTGTTTGTAGGGTATAAGTACCCGTGCAATAAAATTACAAGTAATGAAATATTTCAACAAAGAAACTTACCCCGAATACTCTAAGAGCCTGCGCCTACCGGCGGCACGGCATGGCATCACTACACGCAAACGCTTTCTGACGGCAAAGATGCCGCGGTATCCTTAGTCCTTTTACAATTTTATTCAAATTTCAACTTTATTGTCATATTATTAAGTTATATTCCTATTCGTCGCATAAAAAGCCCTAGTACCAATTAACTTTAGGACATTTCTTAAAGTATTTCTATCGCTATAATACACTTTAAAGTGACAGAGACAACAAGAGACTTAATAGCGACTTTGAATATTTGAACGAAAGGTTTCATTTCCAATTCCCTTGATTTTACAAGTACCAATCAAATTATAAGTAGCATTTATCAATTTTCATTAGATGGCCAATGGCCTATTAGTCAACATTTCATACAGAAAGTTTTTCTAGATAGTTTAGAACTAATATTACCAAATAAGTTATAACGTAGTTTGGTAATGTCAAACAAGCGCTAAAACGTATGCTCAAGGACTGTAGTTAGTGGAACCTTGGCCTAGATTTCTTTAACAATACCTCGACTATACAAAGACGAATAGATTAAGGGCTCATGCAGTTTGGCGCGCTGCGACGACACGACGAGACACTGGTAGAACAATTTCTATGAAAACTTCATGGAAATTGTTCTACCGGTGTCGCGTCGTGCCAGTCTGTACGAGCCTTGAATCGGTGAAGGTTGCTGCGAAAGCCGATACAGCTGTTGATAATTTAAAATATAAAGCCGTTCAAGGCATTGTTCGTTTTATAGAAAGATTTGAAGAAATATATGAAGGACTTTTACAGTAAAAAGTAATAAGAAAGAAAAATAGTTTTTCAAATATAACTAATGAAATGGATTTTATAAACGGTTTTCAATAAAAATAAAGTAATATTAGGAAAACAATTGTTTGAATTATTAGTTAAAAATATATTACTTTTAATAGCATTACATCTCGAGATATATTCATCTTGATTTGTCATTGAATTCATAATTGAAAATTTATTGAAAAATAACACAAAATTGTTCTTATACATTCTATTTTTTAAACTATTTCTCGACACTGGCTATAATGAAGTATTCTCATGCTGTGGATAAATATTGTCTGTGCTAGGCGTAGGTGTCGTCATTCGTGGAAGCTGTCTAACACTGTTTTCAACTTTATAATTTTTCTCTTTCTTCCCAGGAGGCTGGATCACGACCTCCAACATCACCGTGGTTGTGGAACCCAACAAGAGATCCATCGTCGTGGTCTGCCACGGCATCAACGGCCAACTTACTGAGAACGTCGTCGCTACTCACACCATCAATGTATTATGTAAGTACTTTAGTTTTTACTTTTCTATTTCAAACTCAAACTCAAAGCATTTATTTCAATTAAACCAATTACAGGCACTTTTGAATTGTCAAAGAGTCGGTCAGTTAGTCAGAAAATTGAAGCTAGTCGCCCATTCCAAAACGTAGATCTCTATGGAGAAGAATGGGCAAGAAACTCCATGGACACTCTTTTAAATCAAAATTGTTACAAAATCCTGGGTAGGTACATTGTTATTGTTCTTGTTGCTTCTATATGTGAGAACAATGTAAAAAATAGATAACTAAAACAATTTAAAATATAAGATTAAAAATAAGCCCTGGCAGCTAAGAGATGACCAGTCTCCACTGACGGCGCCCGTTCACGAACATGACGCGTGGTATTACTATTTTAGTATCTTTATAATATGATGGACTTGACGTATGTTATTATTATTTTTTTTTTGTTTTTAGGGTTTTTGATGAACTTTCAATAAAATAATATCACTGAGTATACCTATATCATTTCAGAAAAAGGATTGGGCTTGGAAAAAAAAACAAGACTTACAATTGCAAATTAATAATTTGCCAAAAAATGATAAAGTTATACAAAATATCAAAATAACAGATTACTTTTATAAAAATATGTCCACCCTTATCTTGAAAATAGAGATAGATTTCAAGACGAATTGACATCTTTTTTACGATGCAGACATTTAAAAAATATATTTCAAAATTGAAAGGTAGAAAAACAACATTCATTTTGTTTTTACTTATAAAACGTTTTTGAATAATATTGGCTTTAATTATGAAAACACAATTATATGAAAAGTATGTAAATAAAACTTAGGTATTTTAGGTTAAGTAGGTATTAGAGGTGAGAAATACCTAAGCTCAAAAACAAATGAATGCGTTTATCCCTGTTCACTGATCAAAATTCAAAACTCAAAATCACGTCATCAAAACCATAATACTTTTCCCACCAACCTACCTAGAACAGAAATCGAAAATTCCATTACCCTACAAAATATGATAATCCATGACTTAAGTAAACACGACGGATTTTCCATCAAATACCTATTTGATTAGAGAGCTGTCATGAACAGAATCGGGCCGAAGCATATTGATATGCACGAAAAATATATCGTAATATACCGTAAAGTTAACAAGATTTTCAGAAGTTCTAATATGAAATGTGTCAGTACCTTATTTTTTTGAGCTAAGTTGGCGCCATCTTGTAAAATATGGGTGGTTTTAAAATCGGAATGGAACGTTTGAAAACTAATCGCTGTAATTTTTTTCTTCGACCGACAGATAAACATTTGAAAAATAGCTTTTTGTTATAAGTACCGTGTATACATCCTTATGCATTTAGTAAAAATTGTTATTTTGACATTACAAACGGACACTTCAATTTTATGTATTTGTATAGATTGAGTATTTCGTGGAATTACAACTTGAACTCAACTTGAAGAGGCAACTAAAGAGAATAATTTATAACGCAACTCCTCGACTACGGATTAACTGTCACTCCTTGAGCTATTACAAGCTCCTGGACTATTATGAACTAGAGTGGCAGAAGTGGTAGTAAGCTAGGGCTTACCACCTTGTCGCGGTATGCTAGTTGTGAAATGTAAATGGAAATTGTCTTTGCAATTTTTATTAGACTAGGAATTTCAGTAGTAGTCTCTTTGTGTAGGTATTCGTCCGGGAAAGTCAGTCAAAGTTTTTTATTTGTTAAACTTAAGTGTAAAAATAGGTGTTATAAATAAAATAGGTACACAGATCTCTTTGTGTTGCCGTTAACGGCGTACAAATATCAAATACGAATTTTTTACAATTTAACAGAATTTTTATTAAAATTTAATGACAAGTAAAATCAAAGCGAAATTATAACCTAAAAAAAAGTTAACAATATTGCAAACAAAACGTATTTCGAACATATAAATTTTTAGAAACATAATAACATATCTGATACTCTAAGTATTAGGTAAGTATAAATATTAAATTTAAATATACAGTGGATTTCATTTATTACGACCTTGGTTGTAGCGACCATTTACCTATAGCGACGTTAAATCTAAGTCCCTTGAATTTAAAGCATACTTTAGTACAAAATTCATGTGGCTATAGCGACTTTGGATGTAACGCCGAGTTCGGGTGTAGCGACTGTTTTTAATGAATCATTTGTAACAAATTCCTAGAAATCCCATGCAGATATTGCGACCGGAGTCGGCCGCCAAAGACACAAAGATTTTTTTCTTTCACAAACATTTCTTATCTTTTGTTTACATCCATTGCACACAGATGGTCAGCAAGTGTGGAGACCTTTACCTTTTGTTTATAGATATCAACTAAGTAGGTAGGGGAAGCGTGTACGTTTCGGAGCTTTTATGGTTCAGTTACAAAGTGATATTCTGAGTAGCAACTGGGTTTAGTAAACTTTTGAATAAGTATGGCTGCTAGACGCACATTCACTGTTAAAGAAAAGGCGGAAATCATTTCAAAATTGAAAAACGGTGAAAACAATGCTGATTTGTGCAAAGAGTACAAAGTTTCCCATTCAACAGTATCTACGATGTGGAAAAACCGTGATAAAATATTAGAATGCTTTGAATCCAAATCCTTAAAAATTAAGAAAAACCGCAAACCGACGCATCAAGATATCGAAAATGCCCTTCTAATGTGGTTCAAAGCCCAAAGAAGCCAAAACGTACCTTTGAGCGGTCGTCTGCTGCAAGAAAAGGCTAATCAATTTGGCAGACTGTTTGGAAAAATGGATTTTGAGTGTTCGGAAAGCTGGATATACCGATTTCGTCAACGACACGATATTGTAGTAGGCAAAGTTTGTGGAGAAGCCGCTAGTGTATCGCAAAGTGACTGTGACAACTGGCTAAAAACAGTTTTCCCAAAATTGACTGAAGGTTATACTGATAGCCAAATATGGAACGCTGACGAGACAGGTTTGTTTTTTAAGTTAACTCCTGACAAAACCTTGAAATTTAAAGGGGAAAAGTGCGTTGGTGGAAAATTATCAAAAGATAGAATCACCGTGCTTGTTGCATCAAGTATGGCAGGGGAAAAAAGAAAATTATTGGTCATAGGCAAGGCAAAAAAACCCAGATGTTTCAAAAATGTTAAATCTTTGCCAGTTGATTACGAAGCAAACAAAAAGGCCTGGATGACTTCAGAGATTTTCGAAAAAGTTCTACGCAAATGGGACTCCCAGTTAAGAAATAACAAAAAGAAGATCATTTTATTTATTGACAATTGCCCAGCTCATCCTAAAATAGAGAATTTGACCAACATAAAACTGGCATTTTTACCACCAAACACTACATCAGTGATTCAACCGATTGATCAAGGGATAATTAAAACCCTCAAAAGTCATTATAGGAAGATTTTAGTACAGAAAATGATGAACGACATTGAAAACTCGGCAGGCCCGTTTTCCGTTAATATTTTAGATGCCATTGAAATGGTAACTACGGCATGGGCTCGGGTGACTCCAGATACGATCAAAAAGTGTTTTCTACACGCTGGGTTCCGTAAATCTTCGGCTATCACAACAATTGACGACGACTCCGATGATGAATTGGACATACCATTGGCACAACTGACTACAGTATCATCAAGCGGAACAAATGTTGCGGACTGGGCAACATATGTTGATATTGACAGTCAACTTATCACTACTAGCGATTTGTCCGATAGTGAAATTGTTGAAACTGTTGTTCCATCACATACGACGCAAGATGAGGAAAATGAGGAGGAAGAAGAAGATTGCAAGGAAGGTGAGATTCCTACAACTAAGGATGTGTTAGGTGTTGTAACAAAGCTTAAAAGATACTGTTTATTTGGTGATGGAAAGGATATTATAGATATTGAAGAAGTAATGAAAATAGAATACACCCTACAGCGTACACTAGCACAAAAAAATAAATTGAAGCAAACTAATATTACACATTTTTTTAAATGTACCGGTGAATAACTATGTGTGCAAATATTTTCAATAATAAATGAATATAAACTACACATGTGTACGTGTCTGTATCTCTTTACCTTTGCCTGTAACGACTTCCGGATATAACGACGAAAATAGAGTGGTCCCTTCATTGTCGTTATACCCGAAATCCACTGTATTTGCAAATGACAAACATAATCATAAATTAGATACTGGGAATTAAAAAACTAATTCTTAACGCAATTATTTATCCACATATCTTGCATTATCTTCTAGGTATTCATTAATGGAGTAATATGCCTTTTGTGTTAGGAAATTATTTAAATATTTTTTTAAATCATTTAGCTCATGTTTTTCTCATAAAAGTTTCGGAATTTTAATATAAATTCTGGGTGCCATGCCTAGAAAGCTTTTTGTATAGTATACTGTGTTGTGTGTATTGGCGCAAATTTCATTATTACGACGTTTCGACTTCAGTGTTTTTAATAAATGTAAGTTAGACTTCACTTACACCGCTGACGCATAGATATACATACGTGGTAGGGTTAACGTAAAGTAGTGCTTAAGTAGTATGTTTTGTCGTCAAGCAGTGTTGATGTGTTCCGGTTTAAAGGGTGTAAGTGCTGACGTCATTACAACCACATGAGATCTTTAGCTTGTTTCACGTTTTCATGAAAAAGGGCTTAATGGTTCCTAGACGGTTTCTCTGTGTCTGCTCAGGATTCGGAATTCCCTATATTTTCCCAGTAAAAAAAAAACGCTATTTAGGAGTTATAACAACTATCAACCGGCGTACGTGTATGACCAGATGTATGAATGTAAACGAGGCAAAAGGATCGTAGCAGATGGCGTTTTGTAGTTTCTGCCTACTACCCCCATGGGAAGAAGGCGTGAGTTTATGTATATGTATGTATGTATGTAACTAAGTTGTCAAATTAAAACCCTCTTCTTCGCCCCTACTTTGCTGTGCCCGACAGGGTCCACAATGATCATGTCATTGTAAAACCTACCACCTAAGTTTCACATCGTGGAATGCAATAATTATAATTATATTGAGTATAGCTTTGTCTCAGGGCCATCCCTGAGCTGCACCTGCAGTGCCTATGATATTGTAGATGAAAATAGGCAGCGGTAACCACTCGCCATCAGGTGTGTCGCGTGTTTGTTTGCCACCAAACTGCCGCCTGTGTGTTTGTCAAACCGTTGCTAGAGAGAGGATTAATAAAAGCAATGGTAGTCGCGACCAGTGAAAGGATGGAATTGCTATTTTAGCGCAACGAAATTCGGCATTCGGCTATTTGTCGAAGGACCAATGGTCGGTGGAGCGGACGAGTCCTGGAGTGGAGTGCGGGACGCCCCCCAGCTAAATAAACCGATGACCTTAAAAAGGTGGCTGGGGCAGACTGGATGCGGGAGACGGAGGAGAGGGTGTTGTGGCGCAGCCTGGGAGAGGCCTATGTCCAGCAGTGGACTGCGATAGGCTGAGTTGATTGAGATTCAGTAAAACACTTCCAAACATTCTGTTGAAAGTTTATACAACATCTCCCGGAATTAACGCACAACATCTTAAGGGATCATTGTACTCATCATTGTGAACAACTTTTACTGAGGGACCAAACCTGAAATCGCGAAAAAACAGCTGCTCCATACATTTTGACGAGTTATGCGAATATAAATGTTGGTAACAGCAGGTTTGGTGCCATACTAAAAGTTGTTCATAATCCCATAAGAGGTTGTGCGTTAATGATGGTGAGGTCACGTAATATGAACAGTCGCGGACAACACCAAGCATTAACATAAAACTTTCACCCCCATCACCGTTCCATCACCACCCCCACTATCCCGCAATAATTACTGTATCAACCCACATATTTTCCGCCATTTTCCCCACACACGGTAACTTAATCAGGAGTCCATTTGACTTTATAATAACTCCTTCGACTCGAAACCTTTAGGAGACGTGACTCGAAAACGTAGTGCTACTCACAACGTGTTGTGGCGTTATCTAGAACCACCCTGTATATTATACACAGAGTGTACGAACGAAGGACATATTTCGGCGTAGTGTGGTGACTTTTAAATATTAACTTTGAGAGGTTTTTGTAACGGTCCGCGTGTGTGGAAATAAAGTCGATATTTATAAATATTAAAATACACAAAAGTTTATATTATAATCCTTATGTAATAATCGATACTAAGTAACATTCATAAGTAAGTCGCTCGTTTAAAAATAATGTATGCAATAGCTAGTTCATGACGTTAACTTCCAATAATATAATCAAAACAAATAAAAGATTAATATATGAAGGTTATTATATTTTATTTTAATAGGTAAATAGATGGTTAGTAAATTTACTGCCTGTATAAACGTATATTTAATTTATATTACTTAATTAAAGTACACTCAATAAAAATAAAAAAGATTAAATAAGAAAATTCTTTAGGATAGCCTTAGGGAAAAGCAGCTTTAAGATATAGAAAAAGATGATCATTTTTGAGACGTATGGTCTGTCAGAAATAAGAGGTTTAGCTGGTCAATATGCATGATAGTTGTAACTATTAAGACATTCAATATCTACACTCCCTCGGTTATACATAATAATATTCAGGAATTCTACCCATATTGTTATGAAAACTTATTTAATGCTTTCATAACAAATTATGGTCAATCGTGGAAAACACTACCTACCTTCAGGGCAATTGTGTAATACACTTGCAGTAGGAATCTGCTTCATTTTGACTGTCCAACAACATTCATTGCGGGCATACATTGTGGAGCAGACAAATTTTTCGAACTTATGAAGCAGGGGATTAGCAATTTGCCTCAAAATCATTCAGATTGTGATTGGTAGTGTATTACGCAATTAGAGTGATGACCAGGGAAACCTAAAAATCTTACATCTACAATTACTACTCACACGGTAAACTCCCTTTCCTTCAGAAATCGACCCTTAAAACGGCTTCACTAAACGAAAAGCCCTTCTCTAAAATAATTGGAAAAATATAACTTTACTTACTGCAGGAAACTGAAATATTTTGTAAAATGCAACGGCCAACGTTTCAGCATTTCTTTTTCACAGAATTTCTCCAATTCCTTTTGCCTAACACATGTACGAGTTTGAGGTTTTAAATTCTTTCAATATTTTGTAGCTTTCGGGCGGCCGTGTTGTTTTTTTTTTTTTGTGAATTGTTTGAACTATTGCTGTTTAAGTTAGTGCAAAGCTTTTGAAGTAGTTTATTGGAAGTTACTCTTGGGAGTCGGGTTCTACTGTCAATTGATTTTTATTAACCGTAGAAGATGTTATATGTTCTTAATAGGTAGAAGGTTACTAAAACTCTAGTCATTACATTTTTTATATTAAAGTGAAAGTAATTTTTCACTGACAGTAAATAAAAATATATTTAAAAAATTTAATAAGTCAGACAGGAAAGCAAATCCAGGGTCAAATGTTTTAAAGACACTCATAGTCAAAGCAACTTAATTTCTTCGAAAATGGCTTCTTTCATTCGTATTTCAAAACACCATAAAGAAACTAGTGGCCTATTTTCATTAAAACCTCATTACATCCCCCACTTAATCTTAAAACCATAAAAACTCGAATCAAAACTTGACCACGGGTAACCCTACCACACAGAACAGCCCCTCCATCAGTTGTGGTCTAACCCTTACGCACTCGTGGTAACTAAGATTACCCTTTAAATCATTTCTAGTCGGGGGTAAGACCCCTTAGTACCCATTGTGGTCAAGCTGGGGTGCTTTGTAAATCGTATGTGGTTGTGCACGATCTTTGGTAGCATAGACGTATCCTGAAATGGTGTTAAAATATTTTAGTGTGCTCTTTTTGGTATCTACAGAATAATTATTAAGTACCTACCTATCACACACACCACACCCACATGGTCCCAAGCACATTGATAAATTATAGTAACATAAATATAACATAACATCACTCCTTCTTTCTCCGAAGGGTTGGGCAGAGGTATACCTATAGTACTCGTACACCCACATTTCTCAGTTATGTTCAAGTCCCATGTAATAGGGGGCGAGCCTATTGCCATCTACCGGGCACATATCCAGACTCCGGGCTGCTGCTGAGAAATTCCAGATAAAAAAGCTCAATAATACTTTGCCCATCCTGAGAATCGAACCCAGGACCTTATGCTCAGCAGTAGCGCTTGCAACCACTAGACCAAGGAGGCAGTCAGTAAATTTTATGATATTTATTTCAGTTATATTTAATATGTTCGTCTTTTATCACATGTGACTTCAAAATAACTAGAGAAATGTGGGTGTCCTTTAGGTACACCTCTGCCTAACCCTTCGGGGAAAACAGATATTATATTATGTGCTATGTTAATATTTTTGTAAATTGGTTGTAACAAATACTTTCACACTACAAAAATTATACCTTCGGGAAATACAGGAGTGATGATGGTGTTGATAAGTTGTGTTATCTATACCAATAAAAAGGATGTTAAGGTATTTCAAAAATGCTGGCACGTGTGTAGAAGCGCATAAAAAAAACATAACTTTCCTTTGACCCATTGACATAACAAACCCATTGAACCGTAAAACAACCAAACCATGGAATACATCCAACTACCTATGTATACATCTATACAAATAAATAAAATTGAAGTGTCTGTTTGTATTGTCAAAATAACAGCTCTTTACTAAATGCATAATATGAAAGTAAATACGGTACTTACCTATAACAAAAAGCAATTTATAACATTTTTGTCTGTCTGTCTGTTTGTTCCGGCTAATCTCCGAAACGGATGGACCGATTTTGACGGGATTTTCACTGGCTGATAGCTGATGTTACAGGGAGTAACTTAAGCTACCTTTATTTTTCCAAAAAGTCGGATTCTTTTTGTATTTGGTATACAAAAGAATCCGACTTTTTGTTTACAATTTCGTGGGTTTTCATTTTTTTGCGCGAAACTAACAATTTTCTAAAATAAAAGTAGCTTAAGTTACTCCCGGTAACATCAGCTACCTGCCAATGAAAGTCCTATCAAAATCAGTCCAGCCGTTTTGGAGATTAGCCGGAACAAACAGACAGACAGACAGCAAAACATTTTAAAAATTGCTTTTTGTTATAAGTACCGTATATACTTTCATATGCATTTAGTAAAAAGTTGTTATTTAGACATTACAAACAGACACTTAAATTTTATTTATCTGTATAGACGTATAAAGTCGCTTTTCGTGTCTGTCTGTGTGACCGCGTTGTTCTTCTGAACTAAGCAACGAATTTTGACGCGGTTTTTTTTCACCATATTTTAAAGAATTTATTCCGGATTGTTTACCTATGTGTATAAGTACTACATTAATATTAACTTAGATATAGCTCAAATATCTCGATGTTCTGTCAAGTCGTAAAAACCATGCGATGCGGGTCGCCAGTTATACACAAAATGATAAAACTATTGCTATATAAACAACGGACGAAACGTCCGGTCTGTGCGAATTATCATAATATTTGCGGAACCGGAAACGCAGCTGACGTCACGGCCGCTGCCGGCGTTTTGGGTTCGGCAGGGGAATTGTGTAATCCATTGTGGTGGTTTTGGATACATACATAATATATTGGGGCTTTTGCAAGTGGGTGAATGATAATGAATTACTTTAGTTTTTTAGTTTTAAAAGTTTATCTCTAAGCACATGTACAAGCCGTGTTACGATATTAACTTATCATAACATCACGCTTGTATTCGCGAAGTGTTCGGCAGAAGTGTACGTGCACCCACATTTGTGTTACAATATTGTTTGCGTACAATAAATCATATTATTTCTATCTATAGTGTCTGCGAAGAATTAATCACAGTAATAAAATAGGTGTTTCCAAGAGCCCATTGTTCAATTTGTCGGCAATTGTGTAACACTTACAGTAGGAATCGGTTCCATTTTGACAGTTCAACCACATTAGTTGCGTTATTTACGTTGTTGAGCAGAAAAATGTTTCGAACATATTAAGCAATGGATTAGCAATATGATTCATCATCATTCAGATTGTGATTGATAGTGTGTTACGCAAAATAGGATGTTGGTTGCAAAACAGTTTTTTTTTTAGTTTTCATGAATGTTTTGGGGGTCTATTTCGAGTTTCAAACGACAAAGGGTTAATTCATGGACACTGTACCTAATGACAAATGGAATAAAAACACTCTATTTATTTTCCTTACATAACTAATCTGTGCCGAATGAGCAAAAAAATATTAGTGTCCAGAACCAATCGATCTAAAATCTAGCTTACCCAACGGAACCCTAGGCTGTTAATTCATTACACCCAGTATTTTTTCCGTCGGCCTAACGCGATAAACCCTAGGTCGGCTTAAACAGCTTTTTAAACTGCTGGTGCTGTCTCTTTCTCTCTTACTAGTTTTTACTTGCCATCTCGTTCTAGCAACGGATTTATGCTGTCGTTTTTTTAGTGGTTTAAAGTTTGCGTACCAGGTTTTTGCGGTATGGGGGAAATGGGGACGATGTGTGTGTTTGGTTTAAAATTGGGAAAAAGTTGTGGAATTTTCGCTAAGTATATTTTGAATTATACAAAAAATTCTAAAGTACGGTTGCAGGCTTGAATTCATGATTTAAATGAAATGCTTGGCTCCATTCAGTGAACTATTGAGCTATTCATACTTACCTCCGAGACTTTCATAACCAAATATTTTTTAGGCCACTGACATAAGATTTTATAGCAGATTTTGTGATCAAAGATCAAAATCAACTTTTGTTCACCTACTTATCCATTTTTATGTGCTCAATATCTGATTTCCCAAAGCCAGGATTGAATAGAAAAGGTATGCGAGAGTTACACCCACCTTACCTTACCAAGGGTAAAGGTAACTTTGGAAAGGTCTAAGATCTATTTACCTAGCCTAAGTTGACATAGGCTCACTCTTCTCCTAAGCAACTACCAAATAACATACCTTTTTGTCACATTTCTAAAAGCTGTTATTTTACGTTCGTCATTAACATAACGCTAGTGTGGCTTCTGAATGTTTAATTCGACCGCCATGTTGGATTTGAGGTCAGGTCGCGACGTCAAATGAAATGGCTGCGTTTTTAGTGCGGGTGAATAGATTCGCCTGGAGGTGTTTGGGAGTTTAACTAGCACTTTCTAGCCTTGAGTTTTGTAGGATGAATGGTTTATTTTATGTGTCATGTATTCAAGTCTATATTTACATGTATGCATCGATATTTATGTTTGCTGCAGTAGTAAGATATAAGATGACATTTGCGTAACCCTTCGGGGATTACAGGCGTGATGTAATGACAGTTTCAGTGACTGAAATCTAACGGCCTGTCTTATAGGAAAACAAATAGGCCTTACACTAGCTGTATATCGAACTATTAGTAAATGAGTACCTTTATTTAAAGTTGACTAAGGCCAGTTGTTTAAATGGGATGAAATAAAACAAAAAACAAACTTTACCTTGAAAAGGCAGGACCGCTGATACTGTTTTTCCAATAACAAAATTAACATTGGAATTTCAAACGTTGTTGCATTGAGTGGTCACATCTGCTTACCTCCGAGCCCTCCTTACATAGCTCATTTCTCGCTCATCTCTCAACAAAACCTGATCTTCATTCTTGTTATTTTTAGTCTACGCCTACATTACATGACGGCCAGTATTTAGGATGAATAATTCTTATTTAAATTAGTCCCCACTAATTGTATAAAGGAATTGTAGAGATCAAAAGGAATACTCAGTTACTTTCTTTGCTGTATTGTTCACTTTATAATTTCTTTTGTGTTGATGTCAACTAGCCTGTGAAAACAAAGCTGAATTAATAAGTATTTCATTACTGGCTTCTTTGCAGACAGAATATGACTAGCACTATTTTTAGTATTTCTTTTTATTATTTTTTATTACAGTACCTATACAATTTCAGGTCTAATAATGTTAGAATTTCAGGTAGCGAAATGTTTAAAACCAATGCATTTCGTTGAAATTATATGAAATATTTAAGTGGATTTTTAATACACTTTTACACGTCAATATTTTAAAACTAAATGGCGTCGACATTTCCTAGCTGACTAATCCCTGAGGAGAAATGCCGAAACAAACTCGGAGATCATGTTCTCTCTTTCTTGTTTCTAGTCAAATTATATTGATCCTTATTGACACATCTGTAGTCGCCAGGAAGCAATCATGGTGATCACTGCTCGTACCTGCTTTCCATAAGAAGACGCCCAGCATAGGCTGATATACAGGCAGCTTGACTCTCACTGGCTGACTGAGATATTAGACAGCTGTTCCTCTTAACATCTCAGTTACTCTTAACATCAGAAAATTAATTGTAAATACCCTATTCCATACCGACTGACGAAGCAAATATAATTCACCTTCCAAAATTTGCTCAAAGGCCAGGTCTTTCAAGGTCCACCCCTTAAACAAACATTCCTATACAAATCTTGTGTCTCATTCAAACATATGCTGAGCATAGTAGCCAAGTTGTTATCTACCCTACATTAATCATTTCTTAAGAAGCTGGGGTAAAGAGTTGGGGGACAGCGGTTTTTGTTAATTGGGGGACTGTGGTTTTTATAATTATGTTGGAGAATTGTGGTCTAGAAATGTGTGGGGTCTAAACTCTAAAATGTTGGTAAAAAAAGTAAAAATTAAGCTTCAATATAAGTATTGAAAGGACTAGCTACTTAATATGTCATTAATACAGTGAATATGACTAGCCCAAAGCAAGTAAAATGTTTTTGTCAACCAAAAAAAATGTCTTTCCGCCTTACATAACTCAATATAAATTCCTGCCTGGTTAAATTAATTTAATTCACCAATTTTTTACCCCGCTTCATCTGTTATTTTGACCCACTGTCCAACAGATTAGCAGAATGTATCTGTGGTCCAGTGGCCAGCATAAACATGAGATGGGGGAAACAGATTTACGTATGCTGATAACGTAATATGAGAGTAAAACTAGAGATTTGGCACTTTGCACTAGTGTGTTAATGATTTTAGTAGGAGGTAGTAGTAAAATGGTAATATTATAAATAAATCAAAAAATAAAAATAGTAATAGTATGTGTGTGGATATTTCTGTCAATTTTTTTGTAAAGATCTTGGACAAATTCTTAGAAGCAACATTATTCTTAATTATCATGTCATTTTGATTAAATCTACCTTTGTTTTGTTGTTAACTGAAGAGACTTTTCAAGTCACATCGTCTGTTCTGTGAAAAGTGGGGTCGTTGTTAGTCCTTAATAACCAGAAAAACAGCAACATGTAGCTTGAAAAACCTAAATCATTGACATGTTATAGATGTTCTTACTGAAACCAAACATGGTAAATGACCAAGACCTAAAAATAGGCCCTATTCACGCACATTCAGCTTCTCGCTTCAGACTTAAACTTAGGCCTAACATTTTTAGGCCACTGCCAAGGTGACGATGCAAAAAACCTTTTCACATGTTGTTTACTGACCCCCTTTCTTGGGGGACTATTATAATACCCCCTTTTTGCCCCGTCTTGTATACATACAACGCTTTTTGTATACATTTGCGTTTTCATACCGGGTTGCATAGACGGCAGTTTTTGTAGCAATCTTATTTGAATATGGGCGTATTATAAATTGTGTGTAGGATACAGGCTATTGATTGGTTGTTAAAACTGGTAATTAAAATATTGAATTAGACCGTGAGACCTTAAAAGTTAAAATGTCCCTCATTTTAAATTTTAATGATTTGCAGCGCCCCAGAGTGTAAATTCATAATGGAATCGCGAAGGATTTCTTTATATCAGACCGCGGCGAAGCCCATAATGAGTAATGTTTTTATCAAATACTAGATTTTGCCCGTGGCTTCGTTCGCGTGGATGTTATTTACCGGGATAAAAGTATCCTATGTATTAATCTGTGTATTACTATCTGTGTGCCAGATTTCATCCAAACCCATTTAGCCGTTTTTGCATGATTGAGTAACATACATAAAAACATACAAACTCACATTTATAATATTAATAGAATTGCATTACATGCGTTATAGTCTAGGAATTTACATTAAATAAGACATCAAAGTTAGTTGCGGAATTACCAGAGTGTTCCAGATGTGTGTAGGTAACTGTTGGAATTGTGAAGGCTCTTTGAATGCAACCCTTACCTGCAAACGGCAGCGGGACTAAATACTTCATGGAGTTAAATGGGTGTGTGTCTGTCTAGTGCGTTGGGTTAAATATATAACAAATATATACGATATAACACAGTTTACAGTATTATAGCGTAATGTTGCATAATTTGTTTAAAAAAAAAATACAATCGTACCCTGAATGAATATTCCACAGCTCACTTCTGACCAAAATTTCACCTGAAAAATATTAAAAATTCAAAGTGACCTTGACGCCGCGCCGATAGTAGGTGGGACTCAAATAATATACAGAGCTGAAATAGGTGTACACCGAGTGAGTTTGGCACGAATCTTGCAATATTATTTATCTCGATTTTTCTGCTTTACAAATTGTGTAATGATTTAGAAAACATCTTTCAATATTATTTACTGAACGAGTAAATCCGTGGCAGAATTTCATACGTTAATCCTGAATATGCACTTCGCGCGATCTCTGTTGTACAGCGAGACGTCGCGCGGTGTGCGAGAGAGAGCACGCGAAGTGTAGTTCGCGTTATCGCGACAATGTAGCCGTAGCATAAGTTTGAGAACGTTTAGCACTTACGTTGTAAACGGATTAGCGAGTCAGCAGGTTAGTAGCGTAGCTGACTATCCAGTTCCTATGCGCTAGACGAACGCTAATACCTACCTTCGTTTGCGGAGGCTCTTTTGTATTAATGAGTCCACAACAAACGCTTTAAAACATAGAGAATAGGCTGCACTCTACTTACGCATCATACTTTCAATAACAATCCGCGGGTTTTGATGGAAATTCCAAATACATTGCTTCGTAGGTTTGAAACATTCGTATGCTCTTCAACGCAAATAACGCAATGAACGTGGCTGAACTGTCAACATTAAAGACATTGCGATCGATTGCCATTTTTGGTGTGTTATACAATTACCTCGGTGGAAATACACTAGCATAGCAACAAAATACATTCTGTTTGTACTTTTACCTCCTTACTAATAAACGTTGTATAGCGTCTGTATATACAACGCTTTATGTTCTTCTTTCGAAAGTCAAATTACTGATGACCGAAAGAGAGAAATCGGTGTGTCACTATTCACCAGCCGATCGATTCTGTAAAAATCTCACCGCGAAAAGTTATGTGAAGTGATGCTTAGAGTGAGTTGTCAATAGTGTCAAACCCTAGTATTCAATTGAATTGACAGCTCACTACAAGCTCACTTCACTTACATTTTCACGGTGAGATGTTTACAGAATAGATCTGCTGATTTAATACGTTTATTACTAAGGAGGTTAGTATATAGAACATTCAACTTTCATAGCTAATTATTATGAAATCATTCTATTTAGTTCATTTTCCCTTATCAACAAACAAAGCTTAAAACATACATAAATCGACGTAAACACACACATATAAAAAAGCAAAATACATCATCTAATCTCAGCACTAAAAAACTCCATTACTTAAATTAAATCGTTGTGTGCACAGCCTTACATGTAGGGTAGTCGCGTCCAGCACGTTTCCCTCATTAAAGTAATGAGACTGTGGACATCGCACGAATTAATTGCTCAACTGCTAGCTGTGGTGACAGCCCTAGTCACAAGTGTGGCTATAATTGTTGCAGGGCAGCCCTGAAATTTTGCGTTTTAATGTACATTGTTGTGTGCCATTCGTGTTTATATTTTACAGATAAAAAAGCGTTGTATGGGTTTTTAAAAGCTGTTTTTTATAGATTTTTTTTTTTATGGAGCTTTGAGCTGTAAAGTTGCAGGATAAAGTGTGCTGTAAGCTGTATTTAAATAAGTAGTATTGCAGTGGTTGGTTTTATTCCCATTTCGTGTTAAATATTTGTGGATTTAGCAAAAATATTCTCTCGTCAGTCTTTTTAATAACGAATGGGATGAGTTCCGTGTTCAGCAATTGACTTATACAAGCTGAAGTATATGTACCATCGAGGTCATTTGGTACATAGACATACATTAAATGTGAATCTGAAGGTGGGCTTTCACGATAGCGCCATTTGGCGTGGCTCCAAACTACTAAAGTCAAATGGAGCGATTGGACATCTAGTGTTTTACATCACGCCAACGGATTTTAGCATTCACGATCAAATTTTGTATGTACATCACGCCATTTGGCGCGATGGTCTGACCGTAAATGCCCACCTATTTTTGCTTATAACCTAGACGTTTAACTTTAAATAACTATGTTGATTTCAAACTTAACTAGATTCTGTTAAATGTCAGAACTACCTGGGTATCTGTACATAGAGCAACTGTCATTTGTTTTAACAAATGAAAAACAGAACCAACAAACCTATTATAAATTCATTCCCTTTATTTCAATCCGTGCCTATTACATTACATTTCTAAATATTTTTATAAAAACAAAAAATGGCTGCCGGTAGTCAGGGCTCTAGAGAGACGAACCTCCTCACTATGCGTGCCGTGTCCAGGAGTACTGCTTTCTGGATCAAGCCCTTGACCCAGCCGCGCAATGAGAGCCTCCTGAGGTGTTGGTCGAGGCTCTCCGCTATAAGGCCATTAACCGTAACGATTATCGGTACAAGGATTGCAGAGTCCACGTCCCACATGTCGACAACCTCGTGTGCTAAGTCCAGATACTTGATTTTTTTATCTTTCTCAGCTTTCACGAGATTCTCCTCATGAGGAACAGCGATATCAACAATCATTGCACGGAACTCTCGTGGATCTATCACCACAGTATCAGGCTTATTGGCTACAATAGTCCTGTCAGTGATGATATGATTGATCATCACGCAAGTATGATAGTATGATTTCAAATCATTAATTCCTCCACACCTTCAGAGTTTTCTACCTTACTGATATTATTTGATTATAGCTAATAATATTATGAAATATGTATCAATCAATGTACAACCCATCCGTCATATCAGCTGATTCTCTCGAGGATAACCCTGTTATCTGAATGATTAATAGTATCGATAACCTGACAGGGTACTGGGTTTGATGCCCGATTGAAGTTGTGAAGACGGTTCTTGGGACGGTGATTGTTATAACATAATGCATGTTATTTCTTATAGGATAAGCTGAGAAGTTTGTTTCAAAGAATCTTGATTTTATGATAATTTTGTAACAATATTTTGATCTTAAAGAGAGTCCATTGAGTTTCTTGCCCGCTCTTCTCCATTGGCACCTACTACACTTTGGAATGGCCACCTAGCTTTATATTTCTGACTGACCGACTCCTTGATAATTCAATAGTGCCTGTAATTGATTTAATTAAAATAAATGCTTTGATTTTGAGTTAGATCAATTATATAAGTGTGCATCGTTTGTCTAGTTGTCTCAAATCCGACTGCTAAACTTCTGGTCCTTTGTTCGATACCCTGTCGGGCAAAAATATTATTATTTATTTATTTAAATCATAATTACAAAAACTTTACAGACTCATCCAACGCGATGTTAGAAGTCATACAAATAAAAAAAAGAATTATTGGTATTATGAAATTCTCAATAGCAACCCGGACACTGAATTTGTGCAAAGTTAATAGCTATATACTCGCTTCTTATCACATAGGATATTATCATAACTAGTGAATTAATGTAGGTGTTAGATACTTTGACGTCTGCCGACCCCTATAAAGGTGTAAGTCTATATTAAAAGCCTTGAAAAACCGTACTTTCATATAACTCAGCCTGTATGAAATAGGCCGAGAAACTAGGTTCAATATAACTGGTTACATTACTTAGTGATCTCATGTTGTGAGTTAGATATTCAAGTCACAATAGTGAACGCATTAGTCGGTATTGAAGCAAATATACATAATAATGTATTGTGGATATGTTACGGCTAAAACCCGAAGTGCGGCTACAACTAGGTGTGGGCTGAAAGGTAGGTTAGGTTAGGTTAGTACTGTGACTACACAACACACCTAGTTGTAGCCGGCTACAACTAGTTGTAGCTGCACTTCGGGTTTTAGCCGTAACATATATATACATGTGATGGTACGTGGGTTCTCTTGTCGTTGAAGTTGCTTTTATATTGAGCACTTACGAATAGGTACCAACTATGAATGTTGTTTACAGATTCATTTAGTAATCAAGAAGTTGGATGTTACAAATCTTATCAACAAAGGTGACTTTTTAAATTATTATGGATATTCTAAGTTATTTAAAAAGATTTTGTATTGTACGGAAAAGTTTGTGCGGTAATCAGGACTTGTTGATTTGAAGCCAAAAATATGCAACCGCGGTGAACAACGCCATTTCTTCTTTGTATTTATAGAGATCTTAGCCCCCATTCACAGGCTGATATAATCAACCAAGGGATTTTTGTTTTTATTTTCTTGATACCTTCTCTAAGTTACTGTTAAATACATCCACAGGTACAGGTCTTACGACCCATTCGTTGCCTAAACTAAAACCACACTGTCTTTTCCATATCACAAAATTTCAAAACAAAAACATAATCCCTTTTTGAACTCTTAGAGACGTTTCAATGTAAAAAATGTATGGTTAAACAATCGCTAATCATTACTTAAAGCAACATTTATAAATAAACCTCAATAAAAAAAAAAACAGTCCATCAGTTTCCAATCTCAAAAAAAAACATACGTACAAACAACGGTCATGCACTCACTTCCTCAGTCCTATCTAATGACATACGTACACTTAAACATGTCTATGACATCAGCGTATTTGTATGTGTGATAAAAACATTAATCATACTAGAATGTTGCTACTTACGTTTTGTACGATTTCTTGCTGATTTACAAACAGTTATATTGCATTTATGATGGTTTAACTTATAGAGTTATGTGCTAAGAAGTAATGGGTTTGTGGACTAAGTGTGGACTGCTTTGCTTGGTTTAGATTTAAAGCTTTTTCAGAAAAACAAAAAGTTAGAGATTAGTTTATCGAATTCCGCCAAAACTGGAAGCAAGATGCGCGGGATCGCGAACGATGGAAGGAGTGGGGAGAGGTCTTTGAATTGGGGACAGCGTTGGCAAACAAAAAAAATTATGACGGAAATATATATTAAAATCTTTGTTACCAACGAATGATATAAAAGAAAATAAATAAATAGGTACGTATGTGCAATTAGATTTTGTTTCGATAATGGTCCATTGGAGCAAAACAGCGTGTGTACTTAATTAACTGTAATTAACTAATAGCTCCTTAGAAAGATCACGTTATCAGTAAGTAATATTGGCTTTAGTAATGTGTGGGAATTTGCACTGTCCTTTCATCAAAATTCGTACCGCATCAGTCAATGAATAAAAATAATAGAATATAAACAGCCGCACGGGTCGATCGATCAGGTAGAACTACGCTTTCCGCGGTCGGTTTGTGGATGGGTGACCATCTTTACATACCGTGCGCTCTTAAGATACTTTGTTTTATAACCTGTAATTGGCTCTATGTTTCATACAGGGTGTAATGGACAGCCCTCCGCAAACTGATGGGGTGAATTCAGTATATCATACTAAGATGACCGGTACATGAAATTATTTCAGGAACGTTATGGGAATCCAATAAACCTGATTTGTTTTATTACCTCATGCGCAATGTATCGTTACCGTGGCAAAACGCGCGTAGCGAACGACAGCGCAGCCTGTGAAGCGAGCCTTCGGCCGCCGAGTATTTCAACATCCATCGCTGATTTTTTTATGTTAGCTGTTTTATAAAGAGTATTCTATCTATCTACCTATCTAGCATTACATTATCTGTACGCAGCACGTAAGGAGTGTTGCGTACAGATAATGTAATTTTAGATAGGTAGACAGATGGAATACTCTTTATTATTATATGTACACCATAAAAATTACAGATATAAATGTAGACATTTTACACAGGGTGACACAATGGGCGATCTTATAGCTAAAAGCGAACTTTTACAGACAACCTTTGGATGGATTAAAGGGAGGAGAGACAATACTGTAGGTAGTCAGTGGTGCACCAGGTTTACATTGAAATAAAGGAATAATAACTGAAAATACGATAAAAAAGATGAAAATTTTCCTGAAAATATTCCCGGTGGAAAATTATTCAAAATAAGGAGCTGAATGCACCCTGTTAGTTTGCGGAGGGCTGCCCCTTACACCCTGTATATTATTATTAACCATTCGTTATAGTTGTTGGTTCTTCTATAAAGAAATAAATAAATAATTCTAGGGGCAGTCTGTCAGGTCAGAATAATTTTGACAAATTACACTTTTACCTATGCCAAATCCAGATCGTGATGAAATCTTGAGAGAATGCCACTGCATTAATTTTTTTCATTATAATTTCTCAGTCGTAGCCAATTCAGAAAATTTTGACAAATTACGTTTCTATCTACGCTATAATCCTTTTCAAACGTAATTATAATAATATCTTCAGAGACGTCACTGCATTTCATTTTCACGTGCAAAATTCAAGACTCGTAAAAAATATATTAAAAAATTACTTATTCAGCATCAAGGTCAAAGAACTTTGAAGTGATACACAGAACAGTAGGTGCAGAAGATCAACTATATACAACGAGCGAAAACAGGCGCACGCGCACATAGACGCGTACGTACGACGATCCCAAATAAATGCCGGTCGCGAATCCGCTTGCACTCGCTGTACGTGAAGCGTGTCTATTTGTGCGTGCGTTTTCGCTTGTTGCATGGAGCCGACCCTCTTTACTACGTATTCTGTGACTAAAAATACTGAAAGTTCTCAGTGTCACCTGCTTTTGTCCTTGTCAGCTTTCTTGTTAATATAGATAGTGTATCGTGAAACAGCTTACGAGCGAGAGCAAATTAGGATCGCGAGTTTTTGTGAGTGGTTTGTAAACATACGGGGGTAAAGTTTCAAAGGGGAAGCTGCGGTTTGAAAGCTGTTTTTGTTTTGTCTGTGGTGTTGAAGAGACAGTCTACTGATCTGCAATCAAAAATAAAAAAAATCGAAATATTTTATTTCACATTAACCTACATGGGCACTTATGAAACGTCAGAAGCTAGGTGCAATTTACTGGTCATGACAATATCCACATTCCTCATCAAAAAATGCCTTCAGGAATTCAACGGATTTAGCTAAGACCGACACGTGAATCAAAATTTCTTTAAATCCGAGACTTTTATTATCCTCGTAAGGTTTTTGTGTAGGTTTGTTTTCTTCAGAAAACTTACATTCTAATATCGAGGTAAATAATGTACAATTAGCGCTTACAGTTGCTATTTACAAGCTTCCACAATTGATTTTCTTAAAACGTTGAAAACTAAGGAATTAAATCCGCCTTTGTACGGTATTCTTTTTTACTTGTGCATAAAGTTTTAATCAATAAATAAATAATAACTGCCAGACATTAGATTACAATAGAAAATGTACTGTCTGTGGTCACCGGGTGATGGCAGTGGCAGTCAACCTGTTACATCGAAGTCCAAGGTCATCCAAAAAATCTTCCTACCGGACCCTCCCCGACTTTCCTCCCATATGTTCCACTAAGGTTGTCGCATGAATCCTGATTGCAGTGGGCACGTGACGAGAATAGCACCGTAACCGTTATCTGATACGGCGAACGGTTATTTATTGGGTAAATCTCTAGTTATTTCGGCTGGTTACGTCCTTGGTTCAAGGTTTTTTGGTTCGGCTTGATTCGTAGTGAGGATTTTTGGGTTTATAAAGGTGAACGGCAGATTTAGTACAGCATACTTTTTGTTGTTGTTTTGTTACAAAATTTGTACCACTTATTAAGGCAACTAAGCCATTTATTTTCATGTAAGTGTACTATTTTTAGAACTTCGGATTAATTAATAATATCAATAAAAAGATTTTAATAAATAAACGTAATAAAATCGTAAACTAAACGCAGTTATGTTTTTAGAAGTTGCCATAATTATGTAAAATAACACAAATATCGAAACGATAATCAATTATTTAGAAATAGAAATAACATTAATGTAATTAGAAATAGGTATCTCCTAATGCACGCCACTGAGTAAGAGTAGGTATGTACGATCCTCATCTCAATCTACCTACTTAATGGTAAGTAAAACACTACAAAGATAGCGACAAGCAAACTAGAACATGTACTTTATCACCAAAACAATGTTTATGTACTTTTATGTAACGATCTACATTGGTACACTAGAACATAACCTTAAAAAATTAAACTGGTTATAACTTTTACGTCCCAAGTTCTAAAAATCTAAGAATTTAAAAAGGGCTCGTCTATCATATTAACTACCAAGTAAAACAAAAAATATCTCAAAACACGAAATTTTATTAGCTGTACGAAATTCCCATACAAGCCTGCCGTTTGCCTGTATACTGTTACTGGTAGCCTGTATTATCCCACTGTTGCTCAAAGGCCTTCCATCCTTCCAGTGCTTGCGATCCAGTACCACTGTGGACCACTAGTTGTTTGTTTGCCCAGCTCGTCCCGCCATCTTCTACGGGGTCTGCATCGATGCCTTCTAGCTGTCTCAGGGCTCCAACCCAACAACATAACAGCATCACCGTCTATACATGTTATGAATTAAAGTCCCTTTTCGTGTCTGTCTGTGTGACCGCGTTATTCTTCTAAACTACGCAACGGATTTTGATGCAGTTTTCACCATTATTTTGAGAATTTATTCTGGATGGTTTATGTGTACTTAATACATTAACGTTACATAATGAGTTTAATAAAGAAACAGCGATGTCTTGTCAAGTCGTAAAAATCGTGTGAAGCAGGGTTGCTAGTAAAAATAAACAACAGTGTTTTGTTTGAAGAAAGTTAGGCCAAAATGAATAAACGTTAGCACTTGCTTTGACTCGGACAATAGGGATGAGAAATAATCTTCTGTTTGTCCGTCAGGTAGAGTATTAAAAAATATTGGGCACCTATTTTTTCTTTTTTTACAGAATCAAAAGTTGACGGCGATACATTGAGTCAAAATGTGCCATGACGTCATTCCTTGCTAGATTTTATACAGAGTTGTGACGTAGCGAGCCCCACTCCCCAACTTTAATGCGTTTTATCTAAATCATGTTTTATTAATATGATAAAGCAAAAAATACGTGTCTAATTTTTTTTATTATCTGACTGGCCGACTAAATAGAATTTCTTTTTTTTACCCAAGCATCAGCATTATGTTTCCGTCTCTATCTAGCATTTGTAATTTTACAGTTGTGCGACAGTGACAGGAATAATGCTAAGTAACATGTATTGATCTCGGTGTTAGTCCTTCTAAAGTTATTTTGCATCACTGTCAAAATTACAGTGATGTTGGGTCACTGCCACTGATAAGTCTGTCAAAATCACTGTAATCTTTATGTGCGTTATAATAAGATTGCTATTGGGTTGCTGCTGTCAGAGATAAAATGACTTTGACTGTAGATTGGGCTGGCTAAGAATCACTGACTACCCTGTTGTACCAACTTCTGAGTAGAGACTTGCTCTCTTTTGTATCATTCTACGCTGCATTAGCAAAATCAGCCTATAATGCTCCCACTGCTGGGACACAGCCCTCCTCTCTATGAGAGAGAGTGGGCTGTAATCCACCACGCGGGCCCAGTGCGGGTTGGTAGATGTCACGTATCTTTGAATTTTTGGTTCTAGGACATGCCGGTTTCCGCACGATGTTTTCTATCACCGTTTTGAGAGCAGTGGTGATGAAATTATGTACACAAATTAAAGCGCCTGTCTTGGTACGAACCTAGGATCTACAACTCGTTAGTCGCGGTTGTTATCACTGGGCCACCACTGCTCTGAATTGGATAAGGTATCGCTCTATTGTGATTGTTGTTTGTTGTTGTTTTGATAAATCAAGCAAACTGATTGGGTTTTCAATAATCAAGGCCTAAGTATTTTTGGTATCTTATTAAACTAAAATTCAAACTCAAAGCATTTATTTCAAATAAATCAATTACAGGCATTTTTGAATAAAATTGTCAAAGAGTCGGTCAGTTAGTCAGAAAGTTGAAGCTAGTTGGCCATTCCAGAGTGTAGATCTCTATGGAGAAGAACGGGCAAGAAACTCCACGGACACTCTTTTAAACTACTATGTTAGGGTTGTCATTCTCCATTTTGGAATTTTATGTAATTAATTACGTCTAGCAAGAGACCGCGATAGGCTAGGTCGATAGGAGAGGTCCCAGGCACCCAGTTAATCTCATACTCGACGAGACGAGATAAATTTCATGCTTTGGGATTAAAAACTCTAACTTAATTGCGTATGGTTCAGTTTCCAACTAAAAGTATTTTATGACTTTTATCGATAGTTTTTCATTCAAATATCAACTTAGATCGCTTGAATTTAAAGTTGATATTTGTATAAGTTGCAATTTTATGTATATAACTATTGTCGTTGGCCTGAGTATAACTAACAATAAATGAATTAGTCATACTGTTGGCTTTTGCCTGTAAAAGCAGCGTTATCGTTGGTAGCGAAATTAAACTAGACTCTTATCCATACTTCCATACTAATATTATAAATGCGAAAGTAACTCTGTCTCTCCTTTTCTCGCTTTACGGTTGAACGGATTTCGATGAAATTTAGCACACAGGTAGACCATGACCTGTGTTAGAACGCGGGTGAATTAATAAACTGAGCATTCAGTATATTTCATTACATTATACAGCGGTAGTAACTAGCTAAAAATTAATTAAATAGACTATTGGCATTTTCCTTTACTACCAGCGCAGCCATTCGGTACTAAAACGCATAACTCACGCATAAACTATTCTGCACTGCAACAAAATGTTGACATTGTACACCATACTTACTTACACACGCGGAAATGTTGTTGTTTTCCAAAACTAATAAACTCAGTGAAGCTCGCAGTATAATTACAATGTTATACAAACACGTACATCGTATCCAATTAGGGGCATCCCTAAACTAGGGCTGTACCCATTATTTTAATCACCATTCCGTGACTAGACCTTCCTTATAATTGTAAGGGCAATTACTGACTCGCGGTAGAGTTGTCCAATATGAGAATTTTTAGTCGTGTCAAAAAAAAAATACCTTCCTATGTTTATTTCTTCGAAGTTTATTAAATACATACTCTGATCATTGCTTTGAAATTATTGTAAAAATGTATCTAACATTTTCAAAAGTAATATTAATTTTGTTCATTTATTTTAAAAATTTTGCTTTAAAAACCAAATTTTCTAACAAACTTTTTGTTAAAAAAGATTTGCCGGTAACATCAAAAACAAAACTCATGCCTAGTTACGTAGCAATATTTTGCGACAATTAAATTAATTTAAACCATGAAAAACCGACTAAAACGCAAGTTAATAAATAACAACATGAAAGTCACACGATTCAATCGCAAAATCGCAAATGTACAACCAACTCCTACTTACTCCTAGCCCGTCATTTCATACTAATAATTAATGATTATTAACTACGTAATTAAGGCAAGGGAATGACAAGGCAATGAAAGAGATCCTCCTCTAATTGTGTTTTCGATCTTAGGGTTAAGTTGAACGAACGAGGTAAGTATCTGTTTTGATGGGTGACCACTCAAGCGGTAAGCCTCGGGTCTTAAATTTGCGCAGTTTAAAATTAATAATGCTATAAGAGGCTAATTTGTGGTTAATGGAGTAAAATAAGGATAATTTTGATCGAAACCATTCTGGTTTATTACTAAGCTAGAGTAGAAAAAATAATATTTTTTATTCCAATAAATCATTCACTGAGATTGTAGGCGTTCATCTAAATGTCCTTTCGATAAAATATCCTTTCAAATCCATGTCGTTTCATTTGATACATTCAGCAAAAATTATTCTCAATTTTTTCAACTCAGAAGAGTGGCATTAGTGGCTAAGTTAAAGGACCCGCTGACTTTAAATATGCATCTTATTTTAATGGAACAATTCGATTATTTCTAACCAATGTTAAGCAACCACCACCGCGGCTTAGAAAATGATGGGTAACCGCTCTAACTTCTTCCTCTCTTGTTACAGATCCACCAACGGCCCCCATGATAACAGGATACGTCCCTGGGACTACCCTCTCTGCTGGTACCGTTCAGAGGCTATCGTGTATATCTTCAGGAGGCAACCCCTTGGCTACACTTACGTGGTTTAAGAATGATAAAAAGGTAAGTTCTTCATTTGTTTCGGTACGAGTTTAGGAGAAAATCTTATAAATCCTAGAGAAAAGATTGACTAGACAGGGATGTTGGTAGCGGAAGCAAGTCTTAAGTCTATCCACCTCCTTGGCGACCATAATCGCGACCATGGTCGCAGCAACTGACGTATTACCAAAAACGTAAAACGACCATGGACACCCGTGCGTGAGGATTCTAAGCCTATCCACTCACTTGGCGACCACATCGGCGACCATGGTCGCTGCGATCAGCATCTTATACCACATTGTTTTAAACCCGTGGCTCGTGGTCGCGTATGCGATACGATTAATGATAGGTAATAAAATCATTAATGTGTTTCTTATCTTGGAGATGAAGTTGTAACCTCTGCCTGTAATCTCTCTGAGACCCCATACCCTTTAAATCCGAATACAACAAAGCTGTTTGGTTATGCGATGCTAAGCAGCTTGTCTCTTATACCCCTTACCGATACAAGAGTAGAGTAGAATATTTTAAACAATAGATATTGTTATTACAATTGATACAATTCATTCGAATATCACTATCGAATCGTTCCAGTCCACTAAACTATTCTTAATAGTAAAACAATGAAAGCTTGCGAACCGTTCTGATATGGAAGCGAAATTATTTAGGTCCAAAAATATTAATATTGCAGAATGCTCGAGCGAAGCGAATATTGACTGGCTTATTACATTTTATGATGAACTACTAAACGAGTATGTTAGACGAAGTCTGAAAATGGCGCAGATGGCTGAGAAGTTTTGTTTAAATTCGTTGTCACGGTATGGGCATGTGGTGAGGAGAAATGAGAGATATGTGAAGTGGAAAGTTTTTAGAATGAATTTGTATGAATGAGTAGAGTAGGGAAAGAGCAAAAGAAACGATGAATAGATTGTGTGAAAGATATACATATACAGATACAAGGTGTAATTTTAAATGCACAACCTCTTAAGGGGTCATTGTACTCATCAATATGAATATCATTTACTATGGGATCAAACCTAAAATCGCGAAACAAATCAGTTATGTAAATTACACCTTGTTTATGGCTAGTAATACACCAACATACTCGTGGGTGTCGCAAAATGCGACAAAGGGTCTAATTCAAGAAAAAGAGGCAGCGCAGTATCTTCCTCAAAATTGCGGTTACCTATCCAAGCCATTATTTTTACCTTGAAACTTCATTAGGAGAGTATCCCTATTCAGCAGTGTCCATTCAAATACTCACAGATTTCTTCTCTTTCAGATCCACTCAGTAACAAAAACGACTGAGCGTTCAGTGTCTGCCGAGATCTCTATCCTGACCAACGTGACTGACAACCAAGCTCAGTACCGGTGTGAGGCCACCAACAGCGCTACTGAGATCCCGCTGTTTGAGACGGTCACACTGAATGTTTATTGTAAGTATACTATAGACTACTGCAATTATATTCACACATGCTTACATATATGACAGAACAACAGACAATGTGCTAGTGTCCCAAATGTCCGATCACCTGCACCTTTGACGATCTGGACAACGCCGTTATATACGTGGCCACCAATTTGGCCCAAACAGTATAAGTAACATTGATGTATCATCAAGACGAAAGATCAAGAAGAGTTTTTATTTGATATGAAAGCAATAGAAACGAGCGAGATTCGAAACTACTGGCTTATCGTTTCATACCAGTCACTAGTAGGCAGTTGTCACCCATGTCTAAAGAAGATTGAAGGGATCTAAATACATTCGATTGGGCCACAGTCATCAGAACAATGGCACGGTACGCCATTGTTGGTCGGTTTGAGACGTGCACTGCCATGCCCTAACGAAACACAGTGTCTAAAAAACCAGCAGCTTTCAGAAATCGTGATATACCGTATTTTTTAATGGAAATTGGTCATTAAATCTGTAATATTTAGAAAGATAGATTAAACATTTATTCAGTGCACACAAAAGACATAGCACAACACACCAAAGCACAAATAAATGATGATAACTAATAAATTACATGAATAATAATTATATAAAAATAACTAGCTCCCGCCCGCGACTTCGTCCACATGAAATTTCTTATTCCCTCGATCCACCCCGTCGCATCGCATCGCCTGCCCGCGCAGATACTTCGTTTTCGCTTAGCGCTCGTTCTTACTATTTATTATTTTTGGTCGGCTTCTAAGGGTCCTAGCGTAATGTTACATAACCTATAGCCTTCCTCAAGAATTGGGCTATAAAATGCAGAAAGAATTTTTCAAACCCGACTGGTAGTGACAGAGATAAGCGCGTTTAAACAGTCAATAAAAATAAAATGTGCAGATAACTTATAGAGTAAGCGCATTTTTCTTACTTTACCCGTCGTAATTTCTAAACGGAAGGTCCGATTCGAATAATTTAAAAAGGAATTTATATGTACTTAATCAAGCTTGATTATGAAAACACCTTCGCATATAATGCATTATTTTATAACAATTTTATTACCATTAAAAAAGTTATAGTGAGCCAACCTTAAAAGATAGACATATGCCATTGCAGATTTTTTTTGAACTTTTTAAGATGAACAATTCCATCATACATGATTTTTGCGTAATTTTAACCGTTTACGCAGCGCACGCAACGGAAGCTCTCAAAAGGAATAAATTTTCCCCGTTTTTGCCACATTTTTCCTTGCTGCTCCGCTCCTATTGGTCGCAGCGTGATGTTATATAGCCTATAGCCTTCTTCGATAAATGGACTATCTAACACTAAAATATTTTTTCAATTCGTTCCTGAGTCTAGCGCGTTCAACCAAACAAACAAACAAACTCTTCAGCTTTATAATATTAGTATAGATGTGCCAATATACAAAAAAGAAAAACATATGTATAGAATACATACACTAGAATATATACGTACATATGAATAGAGTGACACGATGATATATTTGTCTGAATTCTTTGAATTTTGCATAAATGTTTGTTGGATTAGTACCTAAACAGCTATGATAAAGTGTATTGTCATGGCACGGCAGTGCTAGTGACAATCGTGTTCACTGTTGTGATTGGTTCCCGAAAATGAGAACAGCCAATGAAATTACCTTTCATGAGATTTCAAAATATGCGCAATAAGTGGGTTATGTGGATGCCTATCTAAAACCAGTAGAAGAAACAACTAGGGAATTTCACGTATGGATGTTGCAAAATATTATCTTAGCTCCTTACAATTCAAGGGAATGCTTAACTAATATTGAATTAGGTCTGGCTGATTACAGCTGATATGGACTCCTACAAATTGGGTTTACCTTTACTTTAACTAGCATATAAGGAGTGGAAACTTCGGCAACTACGTTGTTGAAAGTTTTCGAATACTGTGAGTAAATTGAGTACTATGTAATTGATGAATTTTCAAATATCGGACCAAAACTTAGCTTACAAAGAACTGTAGCTCTAGGGGCGTACTCTGAAGCGTAAATCCGAAGTATCGGCCGAATGTTCGGAAGTTTTCTTCTACACTTTTTTCTGTTTCGTTCGATCGGTTCGGATCCGACCAAACGTCAAAATGAATTTCGTTTGGATCCAAACCGACCGAACGAAATAGAATGAAGTGTAGTAGAAAAATTCCGAACGTTCGGCCGATACTTCGGAGTTGGCAACCAGCTGAAAAAAGCAGAGAACAAAACAAGTGATCATATGCTTCGAATGTTTTGTAGATTGGTCATATTTATTTTTTATACTGAGACGAAGCACATTATTGTTCTTGGCATGGAACCTAACAAAAACAATTGTATCTTACAACTACTTAATACACAATTTAATAGACGTAATAATGAAAGATAAAGAAAATCTTCAAACTTTCTTTTGGATTAATATTTGTGTCTGAGCATACATGATCAATCATGTCCTGAGTTCAAAACTTCTTTACATAATATATCTAATGAGGTGTACTTTTGGTAACATTTAAATATCAAAACTAAGCCTCCTGTTGAACTTACTATCAAAACATCTCTTTATAATAACTTTTTCTTTCATCAGTCGCCCCGGAAGCAGTGAAAGTGCGAGTGGAACCAGAAGAGCTCAAAGTGGGAATAGAAGCCACTCTCTTCTGCGACGCGGCCAGCAGTAACCCTCCTGCGACACTGTCGTGGTGGCGGGATGGCATACCGGTGCAAGGTGAGTAGAGGATATTGTTAACCCGTATTTTGTAGTGTTTTACGAACCCTTTTTCATTATCATCGACCTGACTTTATCCCAATCGATGGGTCCACGCAGCATGTCTTTAGAATGTTTTATATTCGTTTTATTTATTTTATTTTATTTTTATTTTATTAATTTTAGGAAAACTTACAGCTAATACATATCAATATCAAATACAATGTGTAAAAGATGGCCAATTACAAGCTTCCACTAATGATAAAATTGAGTAATATTAACAAATACGCGAAAACAGCGATGTAAGAATTACGCAAATGGAGTATCCCACGCTCAAAAAATAAAATTGAGAGAAAAAAAAAAATAAACGGTTATGCATCGAAAAACCAATTATTCAAACCCTTCTTAACTTCCTTACTGCTACTAGTAAATAAATCTAGCTCGACATCCCGACACACCATATTGAAAGTACGACAAGCTCTTATCACGTACGAGTTCTGTCTGTAGGTAGTTCTGCCCTGAGGCTCATGAAGAAGACGTGGTCTCCGAAGAAATACACTTGGTACACGAAGTCCAATCCTGCCCACCAAATCAGGGACGTCAGTAATTCCGTTCATAACACTAAATAAGAAAGCAAGATCTGCAATTTTCCTTCGTTTTGATTTAAATCCCACATTTTTATTTGATTTTCTTTATTGAAAAACTCCATTTTCACGTTATAAGTCTAGTGCATCGTTTGATTTTCTCTATTAAAGAACACAACTTAAACAAACTAAGTACTTTCATTATATCACGTGAATCGTTTGTAGGGAGTCCTTAGCATTAAGGAGTTACAATAATTACACATACATTCGCAAAAAAAAAAATACCCATGGGATAAACAACACTTTTAACTTAAAATTCAAGGAGTCAACAACTTTTTTTGTAATCTAACGTAAAAATATATGAGCTGCAGCAAAAAATAAAATATGAGAAAACTCTCCCTAGTCTTATTGGCCCAAAGCGAATCTTCATTGACATTTAACAAAGTAATACAGGACTGTTCACACTGTTTTGCATGTAAATCCCTTGTCTGTACACATTCGTGATTTAGCCGTGCGTAGCAAATCGATTCCGCTACATGGCTGCGTCGGGCTAGTAAGTCGTCAATATATAGCTAGTACAATTACTGGAATGGTCTGGCACTTTCCATATAGTATATTGTTTCATTTGACCAAGTTTTCCATATGCTAAGGTTGCATGTTAATAGACCAAACGAGAGCAATAATTTGTGTTGCTTAATATTAGTCAAATGTTACTATCTCTCCTCCTTTTCCGAAAGAGTCGTTAATCTATTTTCGTACACACCGATATTTTTCACTCAAACCACTGAATTCTCAATCGACACTTGAAAAAGTCTTTTCACAAAATACACTATAATGTGACAAATACAGCCTGATTATTAACTGTCACTTAAAATTAAGTTGCATTTAAGAATTGTGTAGTTACACTACCACATTACTTCATTACGAAATGTAGTACTAAACCATGTAATAATGCAAGAATACTTTCAGGAATTTCAACCATACCCTCTTTTCCAGGTCTACCGCCAAAAAAGACCAAAGGCCTGCACGGAGGCACAGTATCCACGATAGAACTGAAGCTCTCCATCACCAAGGATCTGAACGGTGCCGTGTACACCTGTCAGGCCATGAACGAGGCGTTACAGAGGAGTGTCCATGACGCGCTGCCGCTTAAAGTTTTATGTAAGTATTAGAACGAACACGAAAATTTAAGGAGATAGGTAGAAAAGACAAAACATAATATGTTAAGTTTTGTCTTTTCTCTTCTTTGCTTTACATGTTATGAAGTTATGACCACTTGAAAACACAAATTCGTTAATAATTGATGGTCTAGGAAGGGAAATGAATTCTCTTTACTAAAACTTGGTAGTAAGGAGACCATTGTCATTTTAAGGTTTTAAACTATATGAATCTCATACTTGTTTTGGATATTCAAAGTGACTACTCTTGTTATTTGCATCTTGTAACGAATCGAAGAGTCCGTTTGTAGCTATTTCCAAAGATGCTCAAAATCAACATAACCAGTTTCTCGAGACTTAAGACCAGTATTAGTACTTTTAATAGTCAACTTTGTATTGTTTGAATACGAGGCGTTTGGCTCCTTTGTATGTGTGTATTTTATGTATTTTTTTTTTTGTAATATGCGTTTTGTTTGTGTGAAATAAACAATTTTTCCTTCTTTTTTCAAACAAAACAAATCAATATACTGGTTTATCAATTACAACAGACTTAACCAAACTATTATTTCCAGACGCGCCAATATTCGACGAGACAACGCCCTACACGACAGTTGGAGTAGAAAACGAGCCGCTGATCATAGTGTTACGAGCTGATGGAAACCCTGGGAGTATCACATATACCTGGACCAAGGATGGACTGCCTATCACGCAATCCTCATACAGTACTGGCAGTAAGTTGGAATAATTATATCAAAGAGATTTTGTAAAAAGAAGAGAGAATACCTTTGGAATAGGTTCACTTAGTTTCCTAAAAAAGGCAGTTCAGACGTTGTCCTACATTTGTACTCTTCTTCGTGATACGTTTTTTGGTATAACTTTGTTTTTGGAGTTTACTCCTTAAAAGAATCGATTTTTATATAAGGCCCCTGGTATGGAAATTTAATGAAGAGTGAAATTAATACAAGCGTTAATTCAAAAGCGTTACTTTTTTCTGCGCAACGTACGTAGGCGAACGTTCCCGGTCGATCACTTTTCAACCTTATTACTAAGGGAATAAGGGCGGAAAGTGGGTGACCAGGAACGTTTGCGGGTGTACCTTGCGCACCTTTCACGGAGTAAACCCCAGTCGTGCGTCGGAGATGATACACACACACACAGTTTTTATTTCATCATAACACTTACATACCCTTTCCCTATTTCATCATGTAGGCTTAGTATTACGATATACGATCTTAATACTGCCTAACCCTTCGGGGAATACAGGCGTCATGTTATGTTTATGTATTTCGTAACTTACTTTTCTAAAAGAGCTTTGTTATTACATATTATTACGTATTTCTTAAAACTGGTTCATTTGAAAGTAAAATCGTTTAAAAACCTTAGTTCTTGGAACTGGAAACATAAAAACGTTTTAAATTAGAATCCTAGTCACAAAAAGACTGACCGAAAAATGTAATTTTGAGACGTAATTTAAATTAGTTTATTTTTTCCTTTTATAGCAAAGAACGCAGACAGGTGTAATTAAAATTCCTTGTAATTAACTAAACGTTTCAAAAACCACTAAATTATATCTATATAAGGCCTACTTTTGTAGAACATAAAATCTGACATATAGTAAAATTATTATCATTCTATTTTATTTAAATTCCTAACAAACTACAACAGATCAATTACCAATACGCAAATAGTTTTAAAAGCTACTAACTACTACTAAATGACTGTAACATTCAAAAACACGCAAACCCAATAGTTTAATTCTACCAAATAAACAATCATTTAAATTTAGCTTTTAATCAAGCATCATTAACCCAATTGATAGCCTATGAGAGTTTGTTTTGTGATTAACAACATTATTATTAATCCTCTAAAGTAATACCACTTTTGGTATTGTATTTAGTTGAAACAATTAGCTGTGGGTTATCATTATCGTAGTTTACGCATAAATGTGGTTGATATTGTGTAAATAGTGTTTTGTTAACAAATAGAGCAAAACTCGAAATTTGATACCATTTTAGATTTAATACGAGAAAACTCAATTCCTATAGATTCCCCATTTAAAATGACAGCGTCTGATGTAATTAAAAATGACGTAAATGATGACTGTTAGAAAATCAAGGAACTTAGTTACAAAGACGAGATATAAATGGATCTAACGAGTGTTATTATAAATAATGAGAGAATTAAGGTTAAAACAGTTTAGGAAATGAACGAGCGGCTATTTGTATAACATGTGTGCATGCGGGCTATTGGGTTACCTAACAATGAGCATAAAGGGCGTGAAAATATGAAGGAAATTATTAATTAAACAGTTCCTACTTTGGACTGCAATATGGATTTAGTCCATGGATAATATCAAATATCAGTAACTGTCAAAATTACTTCTTTTTGCTATCTGAACCTTCAAATTAAAGTTCGTTTAACAAAACTCAGATATTTAGCAATTACATGCAAAAACATTTTAGCTATGAAAATTTTTGAGGACAAATTAATAAAAATAGTTGTTCGTCTGCCTAGATGACATTATGATACCAATATTAATTCGTCTCTTCTTTCCTCTAGATGACAGGATAATATCTGAAGGCAGTATGCTGAACATGACAAAGCTGACACGACATGATGCAGGCATCTACACGTGCGAAGCTGTGAACTCTCAAGGAGCTGCTGTAGCAAATATCAGCGTTTCTGTACATTGTAAGTATTTAATTGGAAATGAAGGATTCGATTGAAAATTAATTAGCAGTCTATTGTCTAGACAGACAATGAACTAATTGACTTAGAATTATTTATCCCTTTAGCTAGTACTTTTGCTCGTATCACAAACTAACCATAACACTGTCGAATTATCTTAAGAAAAGCAATGTTCCTTCAACCCAAGTACAGTACCCGGGAGTAAATATGACACATCGTGCTTTAGAATTAAAAAAAAGTTATTTGTTTTTCACTTTTAAATTACAGCAATTGGTATACCATTGCTTATTATGTAAACAACAGCGACAGGACGTATTATAACATCATCAAGATCAGTGTTGGGTAAAATTTAGTCTGACTAATGATTGTTGAATAGTGATTGAATACATCAATCATGATTGATGACTAACGATTGATTATTTTAATCAGTTGTTGGTGACTAATAATAATTGATTAGTCAAGTAATCATGATTAATTATTTATGATTGGAATTTTCGACTACCCTCAAAATAAGACACTGACTTTGTATCTGTCATCTCGTATCGTATTCTCCTACATTAAAAAAAATTTACTGTAAAATCTTCTATGAAGTGAATTTTCTAGGACTAGCAAAATAAAATTACAGGTTTACATGTTAAAATCAGTTTTTATTTGAATAGTGACCAACATGAATTAAAAATAAAAGTTTTTGATAATTAAAGAAAAGTTCAAATATATTCTAATAATTGTTAAAATAATTTTAATTGTTCTTCATAACAACTCGGTTCTCAAACATGTCATGTCACAATACATAATACATGTTACAATACATATGTTTATCAGAAGCATCAGTCATAAAGTTAGTCATGATTAAAACTAACGATTAAATGACTACTGACTGATTGCTTTAGTTATGATTATCATTAAAGTATTCAATCATGATTCTGATCAAGATATATAAAAGTGGATTTAAATACGTATAATCGAAGTTAACTGAAACACTACCTAAGAAAAAAAAAAAAATTTTTATGGGACACCGCGCAAGCTTCTACCAAATAGAAAAAAAAATTTTAAAGTTGGCCGACAATTGACAAAAATATCGACGAACGTACATAAAAAGAACATACGGACGAACATAATAATCACCTCCTTTTTTGAAGTCGGTTAAAGAGATTGCCTCACATGTTTGAGTGACAGAGACGACGCTCTATAATGACAAAAATTTTCTCAAACTCAGTGTGCTTTATTACGGACGCGAATATATTATGTTACTAGCTTTAAAGGGAATAATTGATGCGCAACCCACTTTCCTCTGAGTTTCCATTACAAAATATTTAAAATATAACTGCTGCTAAAATGACAACCAAAGCCTCTTATGAAATAAGCCACGAGACAGAAAATAATATTATATCGAACACTAGCTTCGGCCGCGACTTATACCGCGTGAAATGTCTTGTTCCCCCGACCCACCGCGTTGCATCGCATCACCCGCCCGCGTCATTTCTTCGTTTTCGCTTAGTGTTTCTTCCTTATTTTCTTTTTGCTCGGCTCCTAAGGGTTGCAGCGTGATGTTAAATAGCTTATAACCTTCCTCAAAAATTGGGTTATCCAATGCAATTTTTTTTCAAATCTGACTGGCAGTTCCAGAGATTAGTGCGTTCAAACGATTAAAAATGAAAAACAAACTTTTCAGCTTTATTATTAGTAATATATGTAGATTTAATACAACTTTGACGTAACTGAGCTCTCTATTGCCTCCACAACATAATGACATCTCCATAACCTCCGCCTTAAACTTCATAGATTCGCAAACGGAATTGTTGATCAACTATTGTCAGTAATGTGCCGATCAAACTTGAATAGGGTTACAAATTGGACGTATTTTTGGAACCCCATCTCTTAGTGAAAGGTTCCGCAGGTTAATTACATCTTTCTTCTATAGTTAATTCGTTTAAGCGGTCTTCGTCTGCAGGAAATTGAATACTTTGTAGACGTAGAACATTTTATGTAGTTTATTGAATTGTGAGAGAGAGACCTAGAGGTTTGTCTTGATTTAATATAGGTACTTTGTGGACGTCGGTACTAAGTTGTTCATTGTGTCGATTTTATTGTAGGAGTTATTTCTATACGAGCATCTTATTGTTTGACATTATTGAGGGCATAATGATGAGTTATTATTTTGTTCATATCTAGTTGTGGACCAAATTGATTCGTAACTAAGTCAAACAAGACATACATATTGGAACTTTTTGCTTTGAATTGAGGTATTTGATACAACATATCCTATTCCGACTTATGAGTTATTTTCTTTATATGTCATTCATTTATCGAAGGTAAATATGAGAGAAAAACTTCCATATCAGCCGTCTAAAAGAAATAAGTGAGACTAAATGAGAGTTCTATTGCAGACCCGGCGAGTATAAAATCAGTGTCACAGCTTGAAGTCCTGAGTCCTAATCAAGATGCTTCAATATCTTGCACAGCGAATGGTGAGTTGTCCGTATTATCATTATTGGCTTTAGTTTTGTGGTCAGTTATAAGAAGAACAAGTTAGCAATCGTTACTTTTTTGTACTTCTATGTACTTACTTTAAGTAAAGATTGAAAAACTTTCTAAAATTTTATATTTACTTATTGAAAAGTAAAATGTATTACAAAATATGGAGGCAAAAACTACTTACAGTTATTACAAAGTCACTTAATTAATCAGAAGTGGAAACAGTGAAATTGAAATACAAATTCATAAGCAAATAGAACAGTTCACTTATTATACAAATAGAAGCGAATAAATCACTTCGTATAATTTAATATTCCTATTGACAGCTATTCAACAAGAAAATCACCGTAAACAAAACCATTCAACAAAATCCTTCTTTTCAGGCAACCCGCTAACAGCCGACAACATACGTTGGGAGAGAAAAGGTTACAAAATCAACCCCAACCAAGTATCATTCGAACCTCGTAACCTAACCAGCACTTTAGTCATAAAACAAGCGACCAGAGAAGATGTAGGGAACTTCCAATGTGTGGTGGACAACGGTATCGGAAGTGAATCGCGGCAAGATGCTATGTTGGTGGTGAAATTCAAGCCAGAGCTGGACAGCTCGCCTAGTCTGATGAAGTCTGCTTCGAATGTGGGACAGGTCGGGAGGTTGACTTGCAAGTAAGTGATATCTTACCTCTCTCAGTGATCTCTTATCTTAATGAAGGTATAAATATGTAGGGCGATTGACTCCTTCAATGAAACACATCATGTCATGTATGACTTTTTAAATTACGTTTTTTGCAAAACTTTACCTTATTTAAAAAGTCAAGAGAGTCCTGAGGTGCAATTCCCGTAATTTTAAGAACGTTCACAGTCTCATCGCAGTCTCAATATGTCAAAAATACCTATAATTTCCCTGCATTTTTGACAAGTTTTTGACATTTGATTGTCGCTGAGATGAGATCGCGATTAGGTTTTGAACGCTTTTAGTTACGGGAATCGGGTTTCTGACATAGCTACGTCGTATGTACGGAGCCCCAGCACACGCCCCCCACGCCTCTCACCATTCCCTTGTGGCGCTTTTTGAGCGTGGGTTGTGGGTTCAAAGTGTTCAAACCACGGATTTGGTAAATTGTAATTGGATTAGAAGCAGTCCAATCTGGTTTTGTGCCCGGTTAGTGGCAATTAGGGCGCAAAAAGTTATATTGAAAAAGATAATAGTCTGCTTCGAATGTGGGACAGGTCGGGAGGTTATATATTAAAACTTGGCTATTTTTCAAAAGTATTATTTCGTTTTTTTACTGTCCTGTGTACTCTGAAAATACGAAGATACACGTGTAAAATAAATTGGATTTGGTACGTGCTTACCATATCATTTTATTTATTTTGTGTCTCTCAATAATGTAGGTAGTTGTGGTTTTTCTGTGATCAAATAAGAAATAGTAATCGTGCGCATTTTTTCCGAAATTAAATAAAATCTACTTATCTTAAAAAGGAAAACATTGTGAATATATGGGACAGTAAGAAGAGTGGAGGGGGAGTATAAGACTGAGTTATTGCGATCAAATAGGACGTGAACTGTCAGAGGGATAGATATACGAATGGAAAGGTTTCCTTGGAAACTAGTTTGTTTTCTAGGTTTAGGTTCCCTCTGTACCGTGTGACATACATAAACTTATTTTTTAAGGATCTAGTTTAACTCACGTATTCGCTTATAGCACTATTATTTACTTATTTTTGATGTCGAAAGACTTGGCTGATTTTTCCAACGCCTGATATTTTATAAACAAGAATTTATAACAGTTTCTCCATACAAAAACTGTCAGACGACAATATTATTCCACAGATAAAAAATATATGACGTTGGAAAAATAAGCCTTTAGACAAAGATACTGACCATTGTCCTTTCTTGGCGAAAAACTGATAGATTTTACGCCACTACGGATAACCATAGTGGCGTAAAATTGAAACAAAATTACCAAAAAAAAAAAGCAATATACTAACGGCTATAACATCAGACTGGCGAGTGAGAGGTCATGAATTTAAACCGTTGCACTATTGACGTAAACCCATTCTTCATAATGATCATCCACAACCTGACTTGTCCCACTGCTGGATTAGGCCACTCTTTGCTTGTGCCAATCCCCACGCTCCTGTGCTATCCTCATCCAGGATATATTTTTAGCTTAACTTGTTTAGCTCAATAAGAGAAGTCAATAGGATTACTAGATTCAGACAAGATCACTAGTAATTTCAAAGCAGGGATAAATACTGAATATCATTGCTCATCAATCATGAATTGCTCGTTAGAATTACGATTTAATTAACTAAGGATTAATTCAGGCAGTTAGATTTAGTACACCTGTGCCTAATACTGTGTTAAAGGATCAAAACGATTTAAAATGTAATTGATATGGTAATAATTTTGAGCTTAGAAATAGCTTTATTACTCTGGTGTGTTATGATGATGAATGTTTCGTGCTTTTAGTGGGTGTTTCAGGGTCACAACTAAGATTCGAATAATAATAATTATAACTTCAACGTCATATCCAGTTTATTTATCACCGTTTCGAAAGTTTTCAGTCCAAAACAATAATAAAATATGGCAGTAGGTGCTTAGAAAATGTTGCCCCACTTTAGGACTTTCTCTAGCATCGTGGTTATGTTGACAGACACTTTTCTCACATGCACAAACACGCAGACGTAAAAAACAACCACGTATTGAAAAATATTTGTTACGTAAAAAGCTCTCATATAAGATTGATTAGATCTATCTAAATTCCAACAGTCCCAACATCACAGTCATCAATTTTTAGCAGTCCACTGCCTGAACATTCAATATCTATCTCACCATACTGAACTCCCATATTTCTTCCAGATGCAAATCAGCTCCCGCACCGAACTTCACCTGGTCTAAGAACGGAGCGAAGCTGCCCGTCAACACATCCACCAAGTACTTCGCAGAGTACCACAAGCTGGATGCCGTCACATACACCTCCGTGCTCCTCATCAGTGACGTCAGCTCCTCAGACTACGGCTCCTATGAGTGTGGAGCGAGGAACGACTTGGGATTCTCCACGACGTCTGTTAAGCTGGATATTACTAGTGCCCCAGGTGAGAATCAAATAAAGAATAATTGACCGTATTTCAAAATGTATTAAGATTGTGTTGCTGTTGCGTTGTGATTATCTAGATATGTTTTGATAAAATATATTGAATTTTAGGATATACGCACATTTAACCTTATCCATAATGACCAATTTTAATAGAAATATAATCAGATAGATCAGAATTGTCCCGACATTCTGTTTCTATAATCTACTGTTTAGCAATAGATATCACTATCATAACTGCCTTGTCGTGGTCTAGTGCTGAGCTTGTGGCCTTGGGATCGATCCTCGAGTATATGTAGCACAGTATCATTGAGTTTTTTCATAAGAAATAAGTTAGTGGTTATAGGCTTGTCCCATATTACACCGCTGAGTTTATTATCGGGAGGTACAGGTATGATAAAGATTATTATCATAATAGTCCTGATGATAATCTAAAAAAATTGTTTCAGATCAAGTGATATCACTGATGATGACGAATGTGACTCATAACACCGTGACGTTACAATGGGTACCCGGGTTCGATGGCGGACTGCAGTCTTGGTTTAGGATACGATATAGGTAAGTTAAACTGTATGATAAACAATGTGTGATAAGTTTTTCGGGTTATGTTAAAAGTTTTTTTTTACGTTTTCGTCTACGGAACACTAAAAGTGAAGAATTGTGAGACTTTCTCAATTACTTTTTTTCGTAATAACGGGTAATTTTAATCCCAAATAATTGGATAAATTAACCTGCTTTGTAACAGGACAAACTACTTTAGTTTAGAAATCGATTTCGATAACGGCCCTTTCAAATCACTTTCTTGTTTGAGAATACCAAGATATGTCTCACCGGAACCAAGACATGTCTCACCGGAACCAAGACATGTCTCACCGGAACCTACAACCCAAAACTCAGAATTTTAACTAAATTAATTTTTGCAGGAGGATTTTCGAAGAATCTTACAAATACGAAGATGTGGTACCCAGAAACGCCACTACATTCACAATTGGAGGTCTAGAAAGGAACACTGACTATGTTTTCTCCGTCATGGCTATCAACAAAATTGGCCAAAGCAAATACAGACCTGATGATACCAAAGTTACTACACTAAGTAAGTTTACTATATTTTTATTATTTTTACGCAAATAAGAAAAGAGATGAATATAAATGCCTTACATGAGAAGATATTAAGGTGGTATGAATATTACAGACACGCCTTTGACACCCAGCAATGCGTAATGAATTCAAATTATATTTGAAATGATCAAACATGTTTTGTGTCAAAATTCAAATTAATGGTGTCACATATTTTTTAAACGAATTTCTAATAGTATAACTGTTTGTTATTATGGGTTCGAATCCCAAATATTTAGTCTGGTCAAACCATTTCTCTTCGAGGGTTTCCTCAAGGTACTTTACTCGGCCTAATCCAAACCAAATCTTTCCACGCTGCTCAGACATGATCCCCTCATCAATACAGTCTTCCTCTGAAGAATACAACTACAATGTACCAGGAGTATTCATAATAACTGGTACAATAGTTGGAACAGCTTTAATACTGCTAAATGTATTGCTGATCGGATTCTGTCTTCATAAAAGGACCAATAAGAGGATTCGAGGTTTGGGTTCGCTTTTGAATCGATATTTGTTTGGATGTTAGTAATAAGATTTTTTTGTTTTGATGTTGTGATGATTTTGGTTTTTTGTCAGTAGTTTTTAATACTAGGTACTATGTAGTTTTGATACTTTGGTTAGGTTTTTCCTATTCTGGATTGCAATTGACAGTATTTTTATTTTACTTTACAAAATTGTTTTTAAAATGAATATTCCAAAAACACAATATATTTTTAACGCATCCTAAAACCGTCATATTTTACTATTTCCACTTAAAAAATATAAATGAACAATTTCCTTAGAATTTCACTAAAAGCAATTCCCATTTCACGCTAAAATATTTAAAACATAAAACAAAAAATTGTGAAGCGAGGCAGTACCTACTTCAATGGTACATTAAAAGCATATCTACTGAAACGAAGGCTCTGAAGCTTTCAGTTACAAAGAGCGACCGTGAAAATTATATTAGAGTCAAGGGCGACATGAAAAGTTCACTCAAATACTAACTTGTTCTTGAATTTTGTTAGAGAGAGTATATTTTGCAGTTTTAAGTGACTATATTGTCACAGAAGATGAATTTTGTCGAGTACTGCTAAATAAATAAAGTATATTTTATTTATTTGTTGACTGTTTTCAAGTGAGAAATAATTTAGTAATAGTCCTGGTTAAGATAAATGAAGATATTTAGATTAATTCGTCAAAAATCAACTTGAAATGTTGAATTGTTTTACTTTGTTTTATTCAACAAAATAAAACTGGATGGGTGAGGTTTAAATTTTATATTTATTTGTACGAAAAAAAGACTACGGATAACAAACACAAATATTTAAAAAATCAAGCTAGTTAAAAGCACTATTTAAATGTTGTATCGCAAATGGATAAACCTAACGCCTTCCGTTTTTCTAAATACATTTACTGACACAAAACCAAATTCATGACATTTTTTTTTTGCTTTTTTTAAATTTTTGTTAATTATTTTTATTTTCTCTTCTTTCAAAGCTTCTTCAGAAGTAGGCGAGCTGAATATTGTGTCAACCGAATTCGTAGAAACAGCTGATGTGTCCAAATCTGTAGTTATTTACGTATCAATTACTGGAGTCGTGTTAGTGTTGATTAACGCTGCCTTAGTTGCTTGTTTTGTATTGAAAAGACGTTCTAGACGATTGAAAGGTAAGTTTTCTGTTTTATTTTCGCTTTTTATTATAGTTGGTTCGACTTTGATGTTGTTTGCATGTAGATGTACTATTTGAAATTTATCATCTCCAATTTTCTTTTTAATGTACCAATGATGGATTTTTCATAAAAATAATTTATTTTGCGATGATAAATCAACTGAATTGATTGGTGTTTGTACTCAAGATGATAAACACAGTTGAAATATTTAACACATTACATAACATCACGCCTGTATCCCCCGAAGGGTTAGGCAGAGGTGTACCTATAGTACACCCACAGTTCGTCAGTTATGTTTATTTGAAATATTTACTTTTCTCTTATTATAATCCTGAATAATACATCTATCAACGTGTTCTAGCATTGCGGTTATTACGTGACCTTTAAAACAACAAAAACATATTTCGCTAGCTCCAGGCCCCGTCTGCTCCCTAAAGGACACCGTGTCTATAAATTCGTACATAATAACATAATATTTTCAACAAAATTCTGCTTATTTTAAGTAATTAATTTGCCCTTGTTAGAACATAACCCTTCTTGTAAATTAATAACTTCATGTAAGGTTCTTGAATTTCTTGACAAATATTTTACTCGTTATGTCTAAGGTTATTTTCGGTGTTATTTACATAAAAACAAATTAGGCTAAGACAAAATGCTCCCGAAGTAACTGGCATACAAATGAGTGCTCTCAGAAATATAAATATTCAGTAAAAACAAAATGGCTACTGTTGACCACTTTTTTAATTAAATTCTTTGCTCGTATCCATATGGATATAATGTTTTAAAATCATTGAAATCTGTAAAAAAATATTATATATATTAATAATATTGTTAAAAGCGAATCAAGAAAAATACTAAACTGTTTCAATTAAACATAAAACACTGAGTGTAAATTTTAATACATTGAAGCAAAAATAAGCTTTAGCCGCAGTTTTTAACTACATCAATCATTGTTAATGATATGGTTGTCATATGTCGTTCGGTTCAATGCCTTTAATGAGCAGCAATTTCTTTGTAATTATTGTTTATTTACTCGTATTATTTTCTCTAATTAGTATTTTACGTAATGAAAATACTTTTCCAAATTAAATTGGGAATTTCATGCAATTACTGTTGATTGTGGTTGCGTAAAACTTGCTTTGTCATTAGCCAACAAATAAGTGTAGTCTTTTTAGCTCATAATATTCAAAGTTTCAGAAAACATCAATTATTTGAATCGTTGATAAAACTGCCTTTTAGTTCAAAGGACTAATCATTTTGCTTTTGATTCGATACTACTTGTATTTAGATTAGATTCTGAAGTTTTTCCAACTCAAAATGACTAACACATTCCATAACATCTAATTTTGTATAGTTAATCTATTTCACGACGTCCTGGCTTGATACCGTTATGAAGTTCAACATATGGTTCAAATTGCAATAACTAACAGGACTTCGTGAAATGGTAAAACTATATCAGAGGGCCTGGACAAAGTGATATTATGTCAGCGATAACGATGATAGAACAGGCAAAAATGTATAGGACTGACATAAGCCACCGAAGAGCTTAAGAGGGAAGCGCTAAGGTAGCCGCGAAATTCAATTTTTCTTACGATTTTTGAAATTTGCAGCTCAGTGTCTGGGCGTATGTAAATTAAAGTATGATTCGTGACCGTAACAAATATGTATTTACAGAATTGTAATCATTAGAATCAGTAATACAAATCCATGTCAGCATAATTCTCAAATGTCAAGATTTCATAAAATAGTCATTCAATAGGATTACTTGGCCTTGAGAGTTGTATTGATGACTTTAATGATTATAATTCTGTAAATACATATTTGTTACGGTCCCGAATCACATTCATTCATTTATTCATTTTAATCAACATACAACCTAATACTTACCTGCAAATTGACAAAAACGTAAGAAATTTTAATTTCGCGCTACCCTGGCGCTTTCGCCTTAATCAATCCTGTTGAAAGTCGTAATAGGAATACAAAATGCTTTGAAAGCGATTACCACTTGTTTAGGACCTCAGTAGCTTCATTTATATCATCCTTTCCCCTCTACATCAGCTATATAACTCTTCACAGAACAAGCAGGCCAAGCATCAAAATCAGCTACAATAGAGATGTACGCTCCATCGTCATACAATGACACAATGACGGGAGAGACCCTCAGTTCTGTCTCTGAGAAGTCGGAGACTTACTCCCAGGATGATGGTCAGGATGAAAGACAACCTCCGCCGATACCTGAGGTGCCGTCGATGCCGACGAGGCATATGTTGAGTCAGGTAAGACTTCTGAGAGGTTCATTTTATTTATAATGATGGAAATTGAAATTTCCTTTTGGAAGCGAAAAAATGAACTTTAGCTTAAGAAGATTAAAAAAAAAAACAACTTTATTTGCCAAATCAATATAATAACCTTGCACAATTAAAGCAGTGAGCGTAGGTACTTAATTAGTTGGGTATGATCGGTACTTAAATATATTATGGTTGTCAGTACGGAACTGATTCAAGATAGAAGTAAGCTTTAATGTAGGTGACGATTTTTTGAGTTGGGGACCGAAACCAAAAATTCATCACAGCGGAGGAGGAGTCATGCAAAAAAACGAATTCTATTCATTTAGGGATTATACTATGATCCCATACTTTGCACATCATAACAAACATGCTTAGCCAATAAATAAAAGAAAATTGTTAAGTTGAATGTTTTCAAAGAACCGGAACTAAGAAAGACCTCGGAAGCTACTGAAATACCGAATTAGATAAAAACCTGTAACTGGATTTGGGAAGCCTTAGTAATGGACGACTTTCGGCTGAGATAATGATGATGACGCAATTAGAGCAAAATCAAACCACATTTCAGAACAGACACCAAGTATCATAATTACAAAATCTAGCACAAAACTAACCACCATTCTCTACCTACAGACAACAGACGCGTTCTTAATGGATGACCAGGGCCTGGTTATTCCACCGCCTTTAGACTACCCTCCTCCCAACTACGCCGTCTACGATGGAGACCACGCCAGGACTCTGCCGCATCCTCATAGACATAAGGATATTAGTGGGCACAGTACGCTTGGAAGAAGTGCTGGTGAGTAGACGAACAGGTTTCTTGTTGATTTATGACTATTTACCTTACATTTTTTGTCTCACGTAAACTTTGATCACTTTAGAATGTCATATAACACTCGCTACTTTGTCAATTAATGTTTTTATACAATGACAAACGATGAAAGAAAACATTGTGAGGAAACCGGCATGGCCTAGAAGCAAAAATGCGAAGACATGTGACATCCACCAACCCGCGCTGGGCCCGCGTGGTGGATTACGGCTCACTCCCTGTCCCAGCAATGGGAACCTAATGAGCTGATTATGATAGAATGACATAATTAAATATTGGGGTTTTTAAAAGCTATCATATCCTATTTGATACATTACTCTATTTTATCTTGCTTGAATAATTATAACATTCTTTTATTGTTGTCAGCAGGCAAGAACAACTACGTGCCGGCTCCAAGCCCGATGCCGCCACTGGACGGCTCGTATTACAACATGGCGTCGGATAGATACTTGTCATACCCGCCGCTGATTGGTGAATACTTGCAGCAAGTAAGACTTCTAGACTTGAAATTCAGTCTGGCTGTTTATTTATTTTAATTTTAGTGTAGTTGCACTTAAAAATATCGCCACTGTTGTTAAGATAAACTTGAAATAAAATAATACATAATAAACTATTTCTGCTGTTAAATTCAACTATTATTATAAGTATTAAGGAAGTAAATTGGGAGTGGCATAATATGTATCTGAAACTTTTTTTTTTCTTGTCTCGGTGCTATAAGTGTATGTACATACAATAGACCAAGCCTTGAGCGCGGCTAACCGAGCAGAGTACGCTTGACGAACGCTTAGGCTGCCTTTCCACCAGAGATGTAAGCTGCGTAGCGATGGATGTGTATCAACCGACAGGAACGTTTGCGATTGTGATCGTTTTAGCGTAGCTTGCCTTAGAGGTGGAAAAGGGTTCAACGAAACTAAGTTTCTTACATACGCGCTTTCCGCATCTTCATAGCAGATCTTACCCACTCCGCTACATCACTTAGATCTGGTGGAAAGCCCGACTGCTATAAAATAATTTCACTAATACATTTATTCTTACTTACTTGAAGGAGAAGCAAGTAAGGTAGTGTCTCCCAAATCTTCTCATCATTCTTTTCGCATGTGACCGTGTTATTTCTGATTCTGACCGATCATAATATACTTTTGACTGTATCATTAACCGCCAACATTCCCCCCCAGCAACAGGGCCGCACACCGACTCCGCCGCAGCAATACGCCGGCCAGCCACTCCCCAAGCCGCACCTGATGAACGGCGGCCTGCCTGCAGGGTCTCCGTCTCACATGGCGAGCCCGCCACACAGTTATGCGCTTGATGGTAAGTGTTGATGATGCTTTTATAGTATATATTTTATGAGGATACTATTGGCTAGATAAATTTCCCAAGGTTAATTTCTCAACATCCTTCGAGTCTTTGAACTCCTAATTTTTGAGTTGAGCTACATGATTACTGACAAATACTGACTTGACAGGTCTACTATCAAATCTGTGTGGTTCTTTCCTCGAAAGACCATCTCGGTCACTGACCTACATAGTACTTACTTGACCTGACCAAGATTATGTCTGGACTCTCTAGGAGACTGTGACATCTGCCTGTTTAACATTTTATGTTCCCTAATTTAAAGAAAATGATGATTGGAATACAATTAAACAGCATCCTAAAGGTAATGGTAATAGTCGTTATGGCCTCGCCTGTCATGCTCGTGCGTGCCCGGATTTGAACCCACAGCCTCGTGGGTGTGGGTTCAAATCCGGGTAAGTACCAATGTGACTTTTTTCAATTCATATGTACTTTCTGAGTTTATCTTGGACATTATAGACATCGGTGATGGAAAACATCGTGAGGAGACCTGGACTTATAGTTAATATAACTCTGAAATCGCCAACTCGTCTTGAGCAAGCGTGGTGATCAATACTCGTGCCTTCTTTGTGTGATAAGAGGCCTTTGCCCTCCATTGAAACAATAGGCTGGTGTTACTATTATATTATAGATAACGAAACGAAATGAACCAACTTTGAGTGAATAATTCATTCAAATTCAAAATATTTTATTTCACACAAACCTACATGGGCACTTATGAAACGTTAGAAGCTAGGTGCACGGTTCCATTTGAATAGAATAGATTAGATTTAACTTAGACTATGAAGGAGTAATAATTTTTGTATTTATCTGCGGAGGCTTGTAATTAGCATTTTAGTTAAATATTATTGTTATTATAATGATATTAGTATGTAAGCTTTCCGAAAATAAAGAAAATAAAAATAAAATAAAGTGAGCTTACAGTAATCTCAGGATTAATCATTGTTGAAGACATCCCAATTTCCAATTTTAATTTAGCAAAAACTCAAAGTATGTATTTCTTCGAAAGCAACATCCTTTTCTATCTTTACACAGTTTGGTGTAACCGAGAACCAATTAGTTGTAAAAGAGCTCAGATACATTAAACAATAAAGAATTCTACCTTTAGACAGACAATCGTCCGGCGGCACGCTGCGGCGCCACCGCCTCGACAACATGGCCGCCGTGCCTCCGCCCGACGTCACCGTGCTGCACTCGGGCGGCTGCGGCCAGGTGAGACAAGCTGCACAAGCTAGTTTTTTTTATTTTAAATTTATTCTATCAGGAGGACTGTCTGGTTGGTCTAGCGCTCGCAAGCGCTACTGCTGAGCATGCATCCTGGGTTCGATTCCCGGGTCAGGCAAAGTATTATTGGGTTTTTCCATCTGGAATTTCTCAGTAGCAGCCCGGAGTCTGGATTTGTGTCCGATTGATAGCAATAGGCTCGCCCCCTATTACATGGGACTTAAATATAACTGGCGAAATGTGGGTGTACTATAGGTACACCTCTGCCTAACCCTTCGGGGGATACAGGCGTGAAGTTATGTTAGTTATATGTGTGAAGCCTTTAAAAGAAAGACACGATCCCTAACGACCTATTGCCACACATACATCTAGCATACAAATGGTAACAAATAGGACTATATTACAACCTAGAAACCTTAGCTGGAGGATAAATTATGACAGATAGTCACCGGATAGCTTTTTGCCTGGTTGACACTATAACCTATTGTAGGTACTGTTCGCTCTGAAGCTGATACTGGTATAGGATATCTATTTAACGTACGTTATTTGAAGTGTATTGTTTTGGGAAGCCCTTAAGATTTTGAAGACTGGGATGGCAGGTTGATCAAATGTATTTGTGACTTTTCAAATTTTGTTGCTAAGGTTGGCACATAAGGCTTCATATCATAGTTCTAGGTTCATTGGCAAGCTTTTTTTTAACCCGTTTCTAAAGGATGAGGTAAAACCAGCAAAAAAAATTAAACCTTTTGAAAATTTTACTCAATTGTCATGCCCCAAAGGGTTCTCATGTAAACGAGAGTAAATAGACGCCTGAAAATACAAATAAAAACCCAGTTCTGTTTATGACAATTAGTTACTAATAAACAAACGTTATTCAAAGACAAAATACCCAGAATTACTCCAATAAGCTCCTTTGATCCTATTGGACATATTTCGTCTCGCTTACAGTACTTTTACATAACCAGTTAGGCATGAACGATCTCATAATTTAAGATTAATTAACAACAAATTTTCTCTCCATTGCTAAAGCTTTGAAATTCCAATCTCCAACAACTTTTCAATGGTTTCGAAAATCCTCAACTTTTTGCTAAAACTTTGTCATTTTACGCCCAGAACGTAATTGTGTAAATGCCGTAAGAAAATACGTGATTCAATTTCTATTGGGCTTAATTGAAATGGATTATTTAGTTGTGAATTTTGTTATTTTCGAGACTGATTTGCTAGGGCTTATAGAACTTATAATATTTTTGATAAGGTTTTTGAAAATAGAATAGTCGTAAAATAGTTATTAGAAAATATCTAGTTAACTTTCATAATTATAAATCATTTAAACTGTACTTTTACCACTTATATCTTACGTATGTCCTAACTCTTTCTAACATACCTGTTTTGTTTCAGCACCTAGTCCAAACTCCAGCGCCGAAGCAGCCCCAGTCTATCCTAAAGGACCCATCACGTCACAAATATGGCAACCAATACGGTAGCCCAATATCATCGAGTACGCCGCAAAACTCCAATCAGATCCTAACAGTTCAGAACCTCACTTCTGACGTCCCACAATACGGGACCATCAAAAAAGAAAACAAAAAACAAAATGTCACAATCGACGAGTCATTCAACAAAAGAAGTGAAACACATGTCGTCTAAAATGAAAAAAAAAAACACTAAAGTGACAAACTAAAAACGTCATGTGACACAAGTTAAAGTGTAAAGTCGGCTATGAGTGTAAACTTTGAAGTGAAGTGTAAATAAATGGACTAGATAAAATTGTAGATAGATTTAAAATAATTGAATGTGATACATGAACGAACTCTCAAACGATTAGTGTCCATTGCGTAGATAGATATGACAACATTGCCTAAATTAGAATTTGGGCTAGTCAGGTTGTATTAAAATGTTCGACTGACTTATCATATTGTAATAGGTAATACGTCCAAATGACATAGGCGAACAAAAAATATGATTTTTTCAATGTCCAATTGTAAAATCATTTTAGGTAATAATACATTTAGATGGTAAATGTACGATTTTATTCTTTTTTATTTTTGTTTAAAGGCTGGATCTTGTGTTGTTCGACAATTTGGTGATTTATTGACTTGATTGTCTTCGCTAGATTGTAAAGAAAATTAACTTAGGTATTACTATAAAAGTGTAACTTTAAGAATAAAGTCACATTTGATGCGTGTTCTTGTTTTCTGTCAGTTTAATAGAACTGCGAAAATGACGTGACAAAATTATGAAAAGGGTTTTTCAGTTTAGTAGTTAAAAACCTCTACAAATTGTCGAACAAATTACTTAAATGCGAATCCAAATTTTTATTGATTCCATCAAAGGATCTCTCGTAATTAAGTTTTTAAGATAATTATGATTGTTATAAAAATACGATTTTTGAAAAAAAAAACAAGAAATTATTGAATCGGGAAAAATTTTGAATTTTCTCCTGTCATCGTTTTTTACTTAAAATTGTTCTCTAGAAAATGTTAAATACATTTTTATTGTTAGAAATGGTTTTCGAAACTTAAAAAGTTGTTCCTGACGATTTTTTCTCATTAATTTTGAGAATTTTTTTGTAAATTACATTTTGTACTAACATTTTCTTTTTGTACGTTTACATTTTTTTTTCTGAAATTCCGTTTTAAAACTTTTCAATAAAATACTAACCTATTATAAAAGACCCCATTACGTAACGTGTCAAATATTGAATGACTGTCATTTATAAACTGTAAATTGTAATTTTTTACAAAGAATAACTGTATAAATATTTACAGTTATAATTATTATTTTGTAAATTTTTACTCGTAAGTTACTTTTTCTCTGCATTTTTACGATGTAAATAAGAAAAAATATTAATACTCAAAGCGCGAACTGACAATAAAAATAAGTTCAATTAATTTTAATTTAATGTCCATCTTGATTCTATGTAAATAATATATTTGTATTTTTTTTAATTAATAGCATTTCAGCCCCAAAATTTAATCGGTCATAATACACATGCCAAAGTTTTATTAATTTTAAACATTAAGTTATTAAGATACTTAATTATTTTCTATTATATTTTCTTTACATCGAAGTTGTAACAATTGCGTTGATTTGGTCTAAAGTTTCGACTGACTGTCAATTCCCTTTCATAAGTTCTCTAAATTTGAGAGTCCATCCAATGACGAAATACGATTTTATATTTACAAAAAAGTCTATTGTTACATTTCGAATAAAAATAAAAAACCTAATAATATTTTTTTGTTTTATTTTAGTTCCTTTTATTTCCTTTTTTTACATGAAAATTCCAATTATTAAAACATATCAATCGAGGAAAAGAAAACCTTTTGTTTTGTCTGTTTTTTTTTTACAAAATGTATAATGAACTGAAAAAGTGCCAAAGCAGATCTTTTTTTCGCGAGTAACTAACCATTTAGATAATAAATATTAGCTGGGTTGACGTCCTTCTACATTTAAGTAAATTTAGTAAAATATTAAAACCGTGCCTTATACTTTTACGCCATTTTGAGAATAAAATATCACTTTAAATATTGCCAATTTAGTATAAAGAATATAAAAACGAACTTTTTAGTAATAAGTGCATTCTTTTCATTACATATTTCTTAAATTATGATCATTAAAACATCGAGGCTTTGCGTTCTTAATCAATTTTAATAAAAAATAAGTGTAGTGTTTTTTTTACATTTTTTTTTTACCCTGTCTCGAAGTTTAAATTATTTTGTTTTCATAGTGAAGGCCTCTTGTAAAAAAATGTTTTACATCATTATTTCGTTGCAAATTATTGTTGCTGTTTTTTTCTTAATTTTATTTTAAAAAATATGAGCTTGTCATCTAGCGGTAAGTGCTAATCGAATGTTCAAAACATATTGTCAATATGAATAAGATAATTAAAATAATTAATTAAATAAACAAGTCAATGTTAAAACTTCGGTAATAATCGTCAGTTTAATAATTATGAAAGATGTGGTTATTCATTAAAATTATCTACGTAATTACATTTTCATTTTCAATATTTTAACAATTTAATAAAAATGTTTTTCAAGTTGGAACCGATCCACATCTTTGAAAAAATAAGTATTTTCCAATTATTTAATATTGTTAAATAATATTATTAATAATCTAAAAGGTTTCGCCAACTTGTTTACCCCAAAAATAAATCTTTTTATTTACATTTACAAACATAACCTTTCTCATGTTTTAGTTTTTTTAAGTACTTATTTTACAAATAAAAACAAGTTGGTGAAACCATGTTTCAGAAAACGATAACTTCATCTTCAGCGATCATTGTAAAATAAGCCCAATCGATAAATAAATAAGGTTGTAAATTGTTCTGTAATTCCAAAAAAAAAATGTGACTTTGATATTACGTACTTACATAAAGCTCATTTGTGTAATCAGCATAAAATTGAATTAAAGCGTATATGTTAAAACGATCTTTTAATTACATCCCCTTATCTGACATTACGAAATGCAGATTGTATTTCCAATACAAGAACAAATTCAGGAGTTTTACTATAATTAAATGAATGTACTTAGAGCTCAAGTACCAATTAATCAATCCCTCATAGTGGATTCCAGCCCAGTCCCTCTCACAGGGAGAAGACCTAAGCCCCAGCAGTGGGAACATTATAAGCTGATTATTTATGTTTAACAAATTAATCAAACTTTTGTGTAAAAATCTACACTACCGTAGCACAGTGAGCTACGCCGTAGCACAGTGTGCGCTACGCCGTAGCACGGCGCTACACGCGTAGAATGTTTGAACTAATTTATTTAATGTTACTTTGCATTGTTCCAAACCATAAAGCCTGTATTTGAATGGAATGAAGGACGGGCTAAGTTCTGTCCTAAAAGCTCTCAAAATCAAAATATTTAATTTCACATAAAACTACATGGGCACTTATAAAACATCAGAAGCTAGGTGCACGGTTCTAATTGATCGTTTCCTATGGAGAACTAGCCGGCAAGAAACTCCACGGTTACTCTTTTAAAAATAATTGGCTGTTACAATGTTTTCAAATTACACTGTTAATAGGTATGGGAGGACAGTGTAGGCCTGTCAACAAGTACCAGGAACTTAACAAAATAGAAAAAGATCTACAAATCTACAGTTTATTAAACCTATAACGTTCTCACATTCACTAAATATAAAATAATCTTTTTAAAAGAGAATAAAAATAATAAAAATGAAAACCTATTTAAAACTATTTATTTCTCTCTATAAGCATGCCTAGCCTGATTTTATACATAATCAAAAAATACCTAAAATCCACGAACGAATTTCTTTAGTATGAAGGCTTTACAATACCCCTTTTCATTAATACCTACCTCATTACGGAAACTTCGGTTAACACTTGATAAACGAACTGCCTATACCAGACAACAACAACATCAGACCATAACGAATCACAAAGATATCTATAAGAAAAATGTGTTTAACATGTGTATGTTGATTTATAAAAAAAGTACCAAATGAATTAAAACTATTACAAGGTAATGTGTTCAAGGCAAAAATAACAGAATGGCTGCAAAAGTGTTGTTTCTATAGTGTTAAGGAATTCATGGAACATAGAAATTAGTATATAAAAATATTCACAATATAAATAATAAACAAAATGCGTGGTAATAGAATATACAATAATAATAGTAATACGTTAGGGAAACTTGTAAAAATTTGCGCGCTTGCTTGCAGGCAGAATACAATTTAGGTATCATTTAGGTTATATGAAAAACCCTTACCTTGAAAAACCCTTTGTATTTCTAGCAAATAAACGTTTGATTTGATTTGATCAATGCTGAAGATATATCTTCGACTTAATAACAATGAATAACTTAGAAAGAAAATGGTTACTAATAATGCGACTAATTTTCCAAGTGTATTTAAAAATAAAAGACACAAACATAATGGTAAAAAGTACACCACTTCGCGGGGCTCCTATTTCCAGGTGGCTTAAAAAAAATAACTACCTAACCTAACCTGTCCGAGTCAGGGTGCTCCAAGTGCCGAGCTCGCTTCGCTCGCTCTTGCATCCTAAGTTTTCATTGCCTTTTACCAAGTCCGATCCCTTCGACATCGTTTTTACGACAAACGGTTAGTTGGAGACAAAAAACACCAAGTCAGTTTTAGCCTTACATTTAGGTGTTTTATACGACATAATCAAGAAAATAAACGATTTGCGAAAATAACAATGTTTTGGCTAAATTTTTATTTTTTTCTGTGTCCCGTTACGTACACTCCAACCGACAAGGGGACAACATGTCCTGAGGTGCTTATGAAGAGTGGAGCGGTATTCCACGGCTATCAGAACAATCCCGGAAGTACGGTCAAGATCCCTACCAGCATCTTACTGGAATACTTCCTTCCTCCGAGCACGTTTGCTCTTGCGAATCTCCACTCAAGCTGGCCAATAAAGGCAAGTCAGAGGTGAGGAACAAAACTTCTCCCGGGAGATAGGGTCCGTGGGGCCGCTACTGCCCAACAGCTCGCCACATGCTGTCCTGTGGGTTTATGTATCTCTATTGGTCTGGCTCCTCACCCTAGACCTGTTTCGGCTAAGTAAACTCTACCGGCACAGACTTAGAGTTCAGAAGCGCGCAAGCCCCACCACGACGTCAAGTTACTACGGCGGTGGGGCAATTATAGATATTATTACCCTTACGTAATACCAGAAGCTTTCCACACCTGAAACTCGCACAAACAGGTAATCCTTCACACAAATACTACATAAATCGCACGAAACACATTTCAGGTCAGAATCTGAAAATGGAGAATTATAATTTCTGAAAGCCAACGGAATTACTCGTGTTAATTCGGAAGTGTAAATCCGTGCCTAATATGCTAAATACAGGTCTACCGTCAAATGCAGATCTCTCTGTTGTGTGGTGCAAGTTATAAGCGGAAAATGGGAGCGAGAGAGAGAACACCTTTTTTATTTCACTTTATATTATAACTACCGATCCGCCCATGCTTTGCGCGGGTGCGATCTACTGATGTATTTACAGGTCGAAACATCGAGATTTCTGTGCTGATGTGTGATTTGTGTGTGATACACATTAAACTTCCGGAATAAATCCTCTAAATGATGATGAATAACGCATTGAAATCCGTTGCATAGTTTAGAAGAACAATGTGGTCACACAGACACGAAAAGCGATGTTGTTTTATAATATGTATGACGGAGAAGGTACATCTCTCTAGTTATCGTCAGCCATATTTTAACTCCTGTGGGCGTGCTATGGGTAGTGTTGGTTATTGCGCAATAAAAACACCGTTTGCAGTTCAAATCAAATTATAATTCACGATCAAATTAACCACACTAGTTATTCACATACTGTAGGTACACGACACAACTATACGGAACGCGCGACAGTTTTTAAACGTTTTCACTGCTCGACAGGCACCGACAAACTCTGCTTAACTCCGGTCGTCGAGCGTTATGTTGTAAACTCTGTCGAGCGCCGCTTGGTGGCGCTGGCGTCCCGATTTTTCAAGCGACGACTAACGTAATTCCGACATATAGTTAATAATAATATGTGATTGCAGGTGCATTTTGGACAGGCTGGTAAGGGTCCGTTCACACAGACCGGCTCGGAGAGGAGAGCAGATTCTTATCACGTTGAAAACAGAGTTTTTAGTATTTGTAGTAAGGTTTATTTTTGCATGTGCACTGCTTTTGTCATTAAGAATGCTTGAACGCGCTTGGTGTGAAATAATAAGAGGAGCTGACCGGCTCCGATCGCGTACTTTTTCTCGTTCGCGCAGCCGTTCGGCTCCGATTGCATGCTCTTTCTCGCTCGCGCAGCCGATCGGCTCCGATTGCGTGCTCTTTCTCGCTCGCGCAGCCAATCGGCTCCGATTGCGTGCTCTTTCTCGCTCGCGCAGCCGATCAGCTCCGATTGCATGCTCTTTCTCGCTCGCCAGCCAATCGGTTTTGTTCTGCTTCAAAAAATCTTGCTAACAAATATATTTCTTCATTGGAGCTATCTAAATCCATGTTCCGAAAAGCACACGTTAACACCGAAAACAAAACTTGGACTGCGTGGAATACTGGTACTGCCTTTGTAGTCTATCCACCCGGCTCCGACCGGCTGCGAGTGCATCCGACCGGCTCCGAGCGCATCCGCTTTCAGATAGCTTCCAGCCGGTCTATGTGAAATAGTTGGCGGCTCCGCTCCGACCAACTCCAAGCGTATACGATCCGGTCTGTGTGAAAAGAAAAATGCGCGCCGATGCTCTCCGAGCCGGTCTGTGTGAACGGACCCTACTTGAGCATACTAGCCATATTATTGGTTTTGTAGTGCCTATCAACAGATATCTTCTTCACTTCAGGTCATTTTTAGAATTCCGTATGTCCGAATGAAAAAACGGAACCCTTATAGGATCACTCGTGTGTCTGTCTGTCTGTCCGGCTGTCACAGCCAATTAGCTCCGAATCTAATGAACCGATTAAGTTGAAATTTGGTACACATTTTCTGTGCCCCAAACACGGAAGTGTTACGTAAATAAATAAATTTTGGTGACGGGGTTACTTGTGGGAGACAAATTAGAAAATAAAAAAAGTTTTGCACGCGGTACACACGGCTACACATCAAGCTTTAATTTCCAGTATAAGCTGACCTCTTATAGGTACTGGAAATGTATAGTTTGATGTATAGCCGTGTGTACTTACACTGTTTATAATATAGTTTAAAAGTTCTTTAAGAAAATAGATGAAATTTGACCATTCCCCAGTTCGTCATCTCCGAATAAACTGAGCCTAAAATTTTGAAAAAAATACAGAAAATAGTTCTATAGGTACTTATAGATCACAGGAAAACCTATAAGAAATCTACGGGTTTAAAATAACATGGTAAATCTCTCAATATTGTGCGTACAAACTTACATTTGGACTTGAAATGTATGGGAGAACATGTTTTTCAATTATAATGTTAAGTTTGCTCTTGGGATAAACTCATTCCAATTACGGAACCCTTCATTGTGCGTGGTCAGACATGCACTTGGCCGGTTTTTTAACAACTTTAGCGACTATTTTTAGCTAAGTTTTGGCATAGTAAAATATTGGTCTAGGTACATACTAAGCTGGTTAAATTCCAGATACATTAAACGAGACACTCAAAACTAAATTAAATTAAATAATTAAATTTAAATTCAAAGTATCTTTATTGTAGCGTTAGTTACAGGTCTTACCAATAAATTAAAGTTCCAATATGTCCTGCCTACAATAATTATGTGTTGGCATTAAATTTAAAATTATTTTACATGAACTGGCATGTATTATAAATGTCAAAATATCAAGTTACAGTAGAAACTAAAACATGGTCAACAACTCAATCAATAATTAAAGAAATCTTGGGTCGTGTAGTATGCTTTATCAATTAGAAAGTTTCGTAATTTATTTTTAAATACTGGAAGTTCCTTAGTGCTCAGAATGTCAATACGTATTTTCTTGTATATTTTTGATGCAATGCCAAAGAAGCTTTTGTTAAATAGAGCCATTTTATGTGATACATTAGACATTTTTAACATATATCTGGCGGCGGTGAGAAGAGCTCGTGGCTAAGTAATAACAGCCGCACGGGTCGATCCATCAGGTTAAGCTACGCTTGCCGGGGTTGTCCGTGGATGGGTGACCATCTTTACATACCAAGACTCCTCCGTGCCTCGGAAAGCACGTTAAACCGTTGGTCCCGGCTGTCATTCGTAGATCTTTGACAGTCGTTACGGGTCGTCAGAAGACCGAAAGTCTGACAACCAGTCTTACCAAGAGGTATCATATTACCCAGTTACTGGGTTGTGGAGGTCAGATAGGCAGTCGCTCCATGTAAAATACTGGTATTCAGCTGCGTCCGGTTAGACTGGAAGCCGACCCCAACATAGTTGGAAAAAGGCAGGCAGATTGATATTGATCTGGCGGCGGGAACGTGGGCGTAGCGATAATAGGGTCATCGTCATCGTGGGGTACTCAGGCAAGCCAGTCAAACGTAGGGTAGGCACAAAATCACAGCCACGTGTATTCGGCAACTTAAAGTATTTGTCGTTAGTAGTAAGTAGCAAGGAACAAAGGTTTGTACGGTGAACGGGACAGCTTCGATCGTATGATCTGCACTATATGGCGTCAGCTCAGCAATCTCAATATCCCGCGTTTTTGATCGACTCTGTCCACGTGTATGGCGGGAAATTAAAGCGCCACCTCACGGCGTTCACTGTACTAACCGATCGACCAATAAGAATTAAGTTACAGTTTGACCAATATTATGAAATCAACGGGTAGTAATATTTTGATAATGTTGTCGTCTTGAAATTGCTTGCGACGACATATCTTTTAGCTTTGAGTTTATCAAATAGATTTTCATTTGTTTTTATAAATAATGTAAATTGCCGGAAAGGTCAATATTTTATATTCTATGATATATGGTTCACATGAATCAGGAACATGGATACCAGAGATCGCACATACACATTTTTTTTGCGCTTTAAACACTAAATCCCTATTAGTGGCATTGCCCCAATATATGACTGCATATCTCAGTGTCGACGAAACATAAACATGGTATGCGGTTAAAAGAACTGATTGATCAAAAATTTTGGATAGCTTGTATAAAGCATATTATACTGATTAAGTTTATTGCATATTGTGTCAATGTGTGTTTGCCAAGTCAATTCATTATCTATCCAAAACCCTACAAATGTATCGCAGCTGACTTGTTCAATTTTCTTCTCATTATAATGAATATTGATATTTTTATTGTTACGCCCGAAATTGACTAATTTAGTTTTTTCTAAATTGATAATGTTATTGTCCGTCAGCCAGTTAATTATATTGCGAAGAGTGGAGTTTATGTCATTTTCAAAAGTATCAATATTTTGACCTGTAAAGATAGCTGTGCTGTCATCAGCAAAAAGGATCATGGGATGCTGTGAAACTGTAGCCAGATCATTTAAAACAGTGCCAAAGAACTAATTTAGATAACACCCCTTTCAGTTTATTCAGTGAAGACTTCTAACTAACTTTCAATCCATTATTTGCTGATGTAATAGATTGCTGTGGAAATCTATGGAAATATTTTCAGCTTGGATGCGTAAGACGAATAATAATTAAGACTATATTTTTGAAGTTAGCGTCGGTTCATTCAGATTTTTTATATTTTTTTTTGTGTAATAGATAAAGTGGGTCCACTTTATCTATTACAAAAAAAAATATCGCTTTTGGTATTAACATCGATCAAAAGAAGTATACTTTGAGATAGGTTTAGTTTGTTATAAGAGTAGAAAGGATCTCTATTAATCTAATTACCATAATTCACTCGTTCTTTTTACATCCACGAGAGCCGCCCATGGATTTTTATTTATTTAAATTTCAGTTACATTATTTAGGTTTTTTGGCATAAAGAACCACCAATATGAAAATCGAGTTGCTTTTAGGGGCACAAAGTGACCAAAACTGGTCGACCTTGGAAAGATTTAGTAGAGCAAGCACAATCTTCATAGAAACAGATTCAAAGAGAGTGAACATTGCAAACTATGACGTTATAAGTACTCTTGAAACCGACACTGTACAGAAAGAGTTGAAAAATGCTACACCGATACAAAAAAAAAATGTATTGCTTCCGCTCTTAACTTGCACCACCACCAGCAATACGTATGAGTTCAGTGCCATATTGATATGTTAATGGTAGCTACACGGAGCGATAGCGGGTGGAGCGCGCTTTTATACCTTCCCGCTTGTTTTATAGCTCAACATATGGATTGAGATGGGTTTTATAAGGAAATGATAGGATAAACGTTGGTTTATTTATTTGTCTATGAAGCGGAGAATGGGTTTTCTTCATTTGTTTGTAGAATGGAGTCACTCCATGTAAAATACTGGTATTCAGCTGCATCCGGTTACACTGGAAGCCGACCCCAACATAGTTGGGAAAAGGCTGGCAGATGATCATTGTATACAAGGTGTAATTTTAAACAGTGTTAATCTCTTACGGGATCATTATACTCATCATTATGAACAACTTTTACTATGGGACCAAACCTGAAATCGCGAAAAAAAATCAGCTTTTCCCTACATTTATGTTCGCATATCCTCGTCAAAATGCAGGGAACACCTGATTTTTTTTCGCGATTTCGGGTTTGGTCCCATAGTAAAAGTTGTTCATTATGATGAATACAATGACCCCTTAAGAGGTTCACAGTGATTAAAATTACACCTTGTATAGGTAGAGGTCGTGGATTCTTGGTTGTCGTGTTAACAAAAAGGCTACAAAGAGGGATGGGGAAAAGACTTATCCCGCCGAAGACGATAACCTTTGATCAGCCCAGTTTGCATCGCACAGGGAGTGTAAGAAAAGCGACTTTTCAGCACGTGCGAAAATAGTTGAGCAAATAGTACCAGTGCATTCCACCAGACCATAAAAACCCAGTGGGTACCTAAGTATGTGAAGTGGAGATCCAACGTTGGCTTTAATCCAACACTGTTTTTTTTTTCAGATAAAAGATATTTTATAATCTGTGAGAAATTCGAAACGAAAATGAAAAAAAAAATTGAACTCAAAAGCTGGAGAATAGGGCCATTTCCGGGCCATTTTGACTTTCATAACAAACATTTAGTTTTTTATTCTAAACAAAAGGCTAACCACAAAAACACGTAGACAAAGCAACAACACAAGGCAAAACAATGCACTGAGCCATTTCGACGTCCCTATTCTAGTAATTCCAGTAAAGAAAAACTAAAAACACCTGAACTCCTTCCCCAGTAACTGAGCACAAACATCTAGGTTGGTACCTACTCTGCACATAATATTATTATATTTGCAGCTGCACCTCCATCTTGCCTAAAAGCCAAACCCTGTAGTAGATCTAGGGGCCCGTGCGCGGGGAGCCGCGGCAGAAATGGACACCTGATGAATATTGAAAATGTGTGCTGAATGTTTCGTTTACGTTCGGTCAAAGTGCCTAGTTTTTGGGGCTTGGGTTTAGTGATGGGTGTAAATTTGCTTTTTGTGAGGGTGGATTTATTAGTTCGTAAGGGAGAAAGTGAAGGCCGTGACATGTATGGAGGCCAACGGCCTTTTAGTAGTACCTAGTAGGACTCTTGCAAAGAAGCTTGTCCGGGGTACCAAAACTACCATAACTGTGGGTGTTGGGAATACAGGATGGATTAAAAACACAGATTTTCAGGTTGAGATGCTGGTTTAATTCTAGTTTCACAATTTTAACAAAAAAATGGCGCACAAAAATTCGTGTATAGCCGATGGCGGATTTTGGTGCAAAACTAAGCTCTCAGCTGTCAAACATTCTGTCATGGTATTCTCACACACCACAGATTAACAAATCTTTACACATAAAATTAAAGTTGCCAACTCTAAGCATCATGTTAATATTATTCAACACAATTTACTAAAATAGCAAAATAACTTAAATGTTAATAACGCGTCGTCAACAACAACAAAACCATTGTCTACGTTCTTCTGGTGATGCAGACTTGTAGACGTCCGTCGTAGGTGGAGTGTGGCAAAAGTTAAAACGTTTTTACAAGACAATATCAATCAATCTGCCTGCCTTTTCCCAACTATGTTGGGGTCGGCTTCCAGTCTAACGGGATTCAGCTGAATACCAGTATTTTACATAGAGCGACTGCCAGTCTGACCTCCACAACCCACTTACTGGGTAACCGATAAGTCTGGTACCCGACTTTCGTCACCCCTTGTAAAATTTCTACTTTTATATCTGTAATATTTATGGTGTATTCTATCTATCTATTCAGCTGCGGTAAGACTGAAAGACGAGCTTAATATAGTTGGGAAAAATCTAGGCTGATGATGATGATGATATACAGGAGAACTTATGTGGTTTTTTGATTTCCCTCGGCTTGGCACGAGCTTTACGAGAAGACCTCTTGCCATGATCAAAACAATTATCTTTATGGCAGACTAGCTACGTCCCGTGGTTTCACCCGCATAGGTCTCGATCCCATGAGAATTTCGGGATAAAAGGATCCTGTGTCCTAACCCAGGTCATGGTCTACCCATGTGCCAAATTTCATCTAAATCTGTAAAGGTGTTTTACCGTAAAACCGTAACAAACAAACTCACTTTATTATTAGTTAGGTTATATAATTATAAACAGGATTGGGATAGGGGGGCTAGCTGCCCAAAGTACCAAAGACGAAGTATCATCACTTGTACAGGTATTGTTACCAAAGTACCATAGACGAAGTATCATCCTTGTACAGGTATTGTTACCAAAGTCATTGTGAATCCTATTTTTAGCCCCACGACCCCAAAACGTCAAAGTTATCGTATTATCGCGTTTCTCCCACTTTTATTATATTTACGGCAAACAAATCAAGATTTATATATGATTTATCTGAGAACAACAAATAAGTCATTCATGCCCCAATCTTTGTTATGATGCTGTTTCCTTGTGGGGTAAGTAGGGATCTAGTTTGTGCCCGTATTTCAGCTCCGACAGTTCCTAAAGTACCTATCTGATGAAAATGTTAACAAATGGATCAGAAACAGTATCTGTAGTGCCACTTACAAATTTAGTGCTTTGATTATTTAATAATTTTAATTAAATAATGTTCATCAAACAATATTGTTGGAAAACCGTGATGACATAATTATTAAGTTGAAACCTTCTAAATACTGTTGAATGTGTTACTAATTCCTGTTAGGGAGTGATTGTATAATTTAACCAAAATAGGGTTTGTTTACCTTTTTAACAGATACGTTTGAAACGCCATAATTATTATCAACAAACAAGCAAACTTTATCAACAATAACATCTATCACAAGATGCCGTGAAAACAATAAAAGTTGATTCATTGACCACATTTGCCACTAAGTGGAATTGGCAAAGGAAAAGCAGGCCTGACTGCCTAGGAGCTCAATCATTGATCAGCCGGTCCCAAAAATTGCATAGCTTGTGTTATCAAAAAGTAAACTACGTTGCTGAGTTTCAACATGATAAATCCTTATAAAACACCCACAAAAAGATGCTTCTTTTCGCAGCATACAGTATTATAAGCCACAAAAACTTTTGACCCCCAACATAAAACATACGTAAAGTATAAAATAAAAGTACAATATTTATCATAATATATATTATTTTGAACCAATAAAATATGATTCCTGTCTGTGTGGGGTTCGCATCCAATAAACGTTGAGCATTCGGCTCGGCCCTTTCCTCCCTACCTATCTGTGATGAAATACGGGGATGGATAGCAGAAAAACTTTATAATATGCAAACGGGATATTTTATTTAATCTTTTTGTTTATTTTGTTTTAGTCTGTTGTTTATTTGATTAAAATAAGAATATAATATACATTTTGTAAACTATAGTCTATTTAATAAAACACACATTAAAAAACAGTAAAAGTAATCTGTAGTTTTGGTTTAAAATGTGGAGCTATAGGGTTATGTAAAAATAGACCATAAAAATGTTAATAAAAATTTATTACGTAGCGTTGCGTAAATTGTGTGTTTGGTTAAACGAAAATGTTTTGGCATTTTTGTTGGAGTCGTTTTTTACCTGTGTTGATATTGTCCATCCAATATCACTTTTATAATATTGCCAAGGAATGTGGATGCAGGATCCCACATTAAAATAACTACATAAAATTATCCTGGGTTGATTGAAAGTAGTTTTCACTATGTTCATAAAGCTCTGCAAAAACTAAAAATTAAACACACATACGGTTACGGTTAGACGGGTTTTTTATTCAAATAACAATAAAAGTCGTAAATTAGAAAGATCACACCTTATTTTTATTGTAAGTTTTATTATAATCCTTAAAACGGAAAAGTGGCCACTAAGCTCCGTTTTATGGATTATAAAAAAAAACAATTAAACTTAACAATGTAAAACTACTGTTTGTAATAATAATACTCTTGTGGAGCACAACGTAACAAGCTTATTTTCTGCATTTTCATTCTAAAATAAAAGAAATAACCAAACAAACGTTGAGGGCGCCACTGCGCGCACGGTGTCGTCTTAAACAAAAAAACACCTTAAAAAAAGGCATTCCCAACTTTTTCTGCTAACGCCCCACAGAAGCTTAGTTTAGATTCCGTCACAAGTTCTTTATGTGAAACAATATGAGGTCCCCTGCTAAGGTCAGCCTTTTTACATCCCCTATATTTGCTATAAACGAAAATATTTTCAGACGATGCTTATTACAGACCTTTATTTGTGCTCACTGGTACACGGTTTTCAGGCTATCTTTCAGATTGTGGATAAGATGTGATGTGTACGCATGTTTTTAGTTTGGTCTTGGTTTGGTTAAGATTTAGAGCGAATTACACCAATAAAACTGACTGCGAATATAAGCACAGCACAGCACAAATATAAACCGCGCTTAAGAGAGTTGTGGGTTGGATTCCCGGGTCAGGCGAAGAAATGTTGGGCTTTTGCATTTGGAATTGCTTAATAGCAGCCTCGCAGTCTAGATTTGAGCATGGGTGGTGGTGGGTTTGGGAGGGTGGTAGCAGGCTCGCCCCTTTGTAAGAGCGAAATTAATTGTAAGGCAAATTGATTTCCAACTTAAATTGTCCGTATATTCAAATCACTACTGTCATTCTTGGACAGCTGTACGAAATAGCTATAACACGGTAAATTGTCGTAGGGTGTCAACTTGCTTAACAAATAATTTCCCACGCTGAACATGAATCTTGTAGCACAGATGCATAGCAAAACAAATGAATTTCACCCTGCGTGATTTTCTGGCGTGACATTATGTTATGTGTTACATTAATAACAAAATGAATGAATTTAAATTACCCGACACCACCTACAAATTAAAACAAGTTAAACAAAATGAAAGGTTTTGCGATTCAGACCATAAAATAATATAACTAAGTATCTTCAATACACGGACAGTCTCCTAATTTGACAGCTACTGGTTGAATGGGACTTTTCAAAATAGCGGCTTACAAAATGGCGCCAATACCCTCCACTCCTCAGATAATTAATCCTAAGCGTTTAAACTCCATATAATTGAGAGGTCTTGAGGTTTTTCTATGAAGCTCGTTATGGGACATTGAAAGCGTCAATGAAAATGCTATTTAAGGAAATTAATTGATTTGGGGCCTTGGCGTATTTTTCGTCGGATTTCTCAAAATTGTGGAAATTTTTGAAATTGTAAGGATTGGTTGACAAAGTCAGAATAAACAACTCGTTTTCTTCAGATGTTCGTCAAAGACTTTGTGGCGATTACATCTCACAAACGATAAAACAATTTATTTCATCTTGTAGGTATATAGCAACAGGCTCGCCCTCTATTTCATGTGACTGAAACATAACACGGGCGAAATGTGTGTGCTAGGCACAAACCACCTCAAGCTTTGCCCTCGCGCCCCTAGTCGCCGCAGGAGACGCCCTGGGCGTCGGAAATTGATAGCCGATTGCGGATAGCTCGCCATCCAGTAAGGACCAGGCCCGGGTCGACGGCACATTGTGTTCCACGCACGCCTCAAAGAGATTCCAGCTAGGGTACACGCTCTCCTGCTCCGCCCAGAGCGGAAGAAGTCATTTGATGATTTCCCATCAAAAAAGAAAGGCACAAACCTCCTCTGCCTACGCTTTCGAGGATTACAGTCGTGGCGTTATGTTACATCATCATGAGGTCTTTGTTCAACGAAATCTCCAAACGGCTGGTTGACACTTCCCGTGACCCAAGGGCTGGCTTTTATCTTGGCCAGAGGCTAAGAATTGCCATACAACGTGGCAATGCCGCCAGTCTCTTGGGTACATTACCAGTCGACAGCGTTGCAGAGGAATTTTTCGACGCCATATTTTAGTTTTTTAATAGTTTTAGTTACTTTAGGATATTATATTTTTATGTTACCCCTGTGAATAAATAAAACATTTTCATCATGAGTATTTTTATTGTATTCATCGTTAAAATATTATGTCCTATTTCAGATTTTTTAAGTTCTAAGATGACTACAGAAATAGGCCAATCAATCGGCCTAGATTTTTCCCAACTATGTCAGGGTCGGCTTCCAGCCTAACCGGATGCAGCTGAATACCAGTATTTTACATGGAGCGACTATTTGTCCATCCTGTCTGACCTTTACAACCCAGTTGCTGGCTAGCACGATATTCCTTGGTAAGACTGGTTGTCAGACTTTTGGGCTTCTGACTACTCGTAACGACTGTCAAAGATCCACGAATCCAGGACTAACGGCTTAACGTGCTTCCGAGGCACAGCGTGGTCTCGATGTGTAATAGATGGTCACCCATCCACGATACGACCGCGGCATGATGGTGACCAAAATATACCTTAAAATATACACGGCAAAACGTCCATTGACAATTCGTTTGCGAAAAGCTCCACTATAACCAAGTATACAGCCAAAACTAAACTGCTCATACCCCATACCATATTTAACCGTGATGTTCCATAAGTAGGTTATTTTAACAGCAACCGGGTCTATCGTTAACATACCGGGTTTAACTGTGTTTTTATATGGAGTAATTAAATTTTATGAGACCAGTGTAAAGGGTACGGTAAACGGATGCCTCGGCTATTAATTTTATTACTGAAAAAGGTTTTTTTCAATAAACGATATTTTTTTGGGCGACGTATTTTTAGCGTTCGGTGTTATTTTGTGTTTGGTATGTCTAGTGAGCAGTGGTCACCCAGTGGTAACGGCCCTGACTTACGAGTCAGGTCGTGGGTTTGAACCTAGACAGGCACTTTGTGTAATTTATTTCATCGCCACTGCTCTCAAAACGGTGAAGGCAAGCATCGTGAGGAAACCGGCATGTCCTAGAACCAAGAATTTGAAAACAATGTGACATCTACCAACCCGCACTAAATAATAAATGATTTTATTTCTGTAAGTAGGTTTATACAAACACTTTTACACGTCAAACTTTTTTTTTAAACTAGATGAGGCCGGCGATTCCTATCTGACTACTCTGAGAAGAAAGGCCGAAACAAACTCAGAGGTCACAGTCTCTTTTAAAGTCCAGACATAATCTTGGTCAGATCATGTGAAGACCATGTAGGTTGGTGACTGAAATGGTCTTTTAAGGAAAGAACCACACAGATTGAGTGGACCTGTCCAGTCAGTGCAAGCATCTGTCAGTAATCGTACAGCTCAACATAAAACACTGGGCCCGCGTGGTGGATTACGGCCCACTCCCTCTCATAGAAAGGAGGCCTGTGTCCCAGAAGTGGGAACGTTATAAGCTGAATATGCTTATGTCTAGTGCTCAGTATTGTACAGTACCAAGTAGGTATAGCGGGACATATTTTTATAAGAATAAAAGGTTATGATATTTCTTCATCTTGAAAGATGCCAAAGAAAATGGACAGGAGTTGAGTAGTAGTTTTCCAGAGCGATAAGAAATGACAAATGAGTAAAGGTTGCGGACTGGCAATTGAAAGATAGTAAGTTTCGAAAACCCTGTTGCATTGTGGACTAGAGTCCACTTGTGTTACCTTACTTTTGCTCAAAATCAAACCTCATCAAAAAAGAAAAAGCTGTGAACCAATCATAGCAAAGGAGGTGACTCTAATAATAACAGACTATGAAAAAATAATACGGATGTTTCCGGATATGTCATTCCTTTAAAAACATTTTACGCTCATGTAACAAGTTAAGCTTCCTGCAGCAAACACAATTAAAAAACGAATTTTCCGGTCATTTTCGATAAAGTTCAATGTGTTAATAAAGCGAGCACAGTCCATCTTTATGCTCATTGCATTAACTCATTAAATATGTAAAATGCTCGTCCGGAGAGCAGGGCGACGATTGTGCTCAAGGTGGAAGTAAGTAACAGCATTAATTTGTACAGATACTGTCGGTTACAGTGGGATGGTGTTATGCGAGATGGCGCAAGTCAAAGTCACAAGATTTTTAAATGAGTTATTATTAAGTACGGATCGGTAAGGGAGATAGGTACAGTATGTTTTGTTTTCTCTTGTGACCGTTAAACGATTAAACTAAAAGTGTGCGCGAAAGTAACTCTGTCTGTTTGTCTATATGTCTGTTACCTTTTCACATCGTAATGGCTGAACGGATTTTGATAAAATTTGGCACATAGTAAAATATGATCTGGGGCCTACTCCGAAGCGCAAATTCGAAGTATCGGCTGAATGTTCGGAAGTTTTCTCGGTTTGTTCGGTTTTGTGTTTTTGCTTTATTTCGGTCGGGTCGAACCCGAACTGCAAGTAATACATTGCATACAGATTATTATTCAGTGCATCGTTAAAAAACCGCCAAAAAATCATGGGGCGAGATTTTGCAGTGCGCCTGACGTTTAGACTTAGACTTTTTTATTCCAAATCAGTATACAAACTTTTTGACATTGCTGCTATACGGTTTAGGTTATGCTGTGTCTGTCAGTGAATTTAAGAGACAACATAACATAACATCACGCCTTGTTTCCCCGAAGGGTTGGGCAGAGGTGTACTTGAAGTACACCCACATTTCGCTAGTTATAAGTCCCATGTAATAGGGGGCGAACCTATTATCATCAACCGGGCACAAATCCAGACTCCGGGCTGCATTAAATTAATTTAAGAGATTTTTATTAAATAGACTAGCTGTGCCCGCGACTTCGTTCGCGTGGATGTCGGAAAGCAACTTCCATATTTGAATTGAATTTTGTTTACAATTTCATGTTTTTTTTTTACGCGGAACCCTATTTTTTTTTCTTAAACAATAGTAACTTTAGTTACTCCTTATAACATCAGCTATCAGCCAGTGAAAGTCCCGTCAAAATCAGTCCAGGGGTTTAGGAGATTAGCCGGGGCAAACAGACAGACAGACAAAATTTTTCAAAATGGCTTTTTGGTCCAAATACCGTATATATCATACTTTCATATGCATTTAGTATTAAGCTGTTATTTTGACATTACAAACAGACGCTTCAATATTATTTATTTGTATAAATTATTAAATAGATTTAAAATGTTTCTTGTTTCATGAGGACATATTGCATAGCGCCATCCATTTGAAAGCTCATCAAGCCTCGAGAAAATATCATTAACGTCAGTAGCGAGACGTGAAAGAGGCTTCTGCGCCATTTCTTAGTGCATCCCTCATCATAATTATTTATTCCCTTTTGCCCTCGCTTTGTTAGTCATGTAATAAACTGGGACTAACTATTTAGGCATAGATAGTCTAATGGCCGATTCCTATAATTTACAGATCGTTGGTGGTTAAAATGAAGACTCTTGTATCTTTACCAGTAATGAAGCAAATACCTCATAGCTTTGCATGGTAGACCCTCCCATATGGAAGTTGTTATCACAGATAAAATTATATTATAGCCATTTATATGCCCAGTTTGGCAATAAAAAACGCTAACCATTGGTAAGTAAAACGATTCAATTTTGTTTATAGGAACCGAGTGTAATTCGACAAGAGGAACTACTTAGTCATCATCTGTCTACCCTTTTCCCAATTATGTTGGAGTCAGCTTCTAGTCTAACCGGATGCAGCTGAATACCAGTATTTTACATGGAGCGACTGCCTATCTGACCTCCGCAACCCAGTTACTGGGTAATACGATAGGTTAGTAAGACTGGTTGTCAGATTTTCTGGTTTCTGACTACCCAAAACGACTGTCAAAGATTTACAAATGACAGCCGAGACCAACGGCTTAACGTGCTTTCCGAGGCACGGAGGGGTCTTGGTATGTAAAGATGGTACCCATCCACCGACCAACCGCGGCAAGCGTACCTTAACCTGATCGATCGACCCGTGCGGCTGTTATTACTTAGCCACAAGGAACTACTTATTATTTCTATGATATCTAAAGGGTCAAATTAAATTATTTGGAGAAACTTCACATGCTCGACACAAGAAGATGAAACAAAAAAAAATCGTTCCACATAAATTCAACTGACTACTAACAACGGCCGTTGACCTCGTAATCAGTTGTAGTTACTCGAGGTTAAGAGTTTAGAAAATCAGTTTAAGGGTTTCATACCCAAAGGGTGCCAACGGTACCCTATTGCTCCACTGTCCGTTTATCCGTCCGTCCGTCCGTCACAGGGCTGTATCTTTTGAACCATAATAGGTACATACTTGAAATTTCACAGAGTGTGTAATACTATGGCTACTATTATAACAACAAATAATGAAAATAAAATAAACTTAAAATTACAGGGTTAAAAATATGTAGTGTTAAATATTGTACGGTACCCTTCATGTACGAGTCCGACTCGCACTTGGCCGCTTTTTTGTGGTCACACCCATACCGTCTGTAAAGTTTTGCTACCTAATTTAATTCAATCCTGTGTACGATACAGCTGGTGAATGCTAAAGCGAGATATTAGAGGCGTGTTCCCCGAAACTAAACAATTAATAATCAAACAAACAACTTTCGATTTATGTTTTGTTGTTTTGTCAAACTTTTTGAATGAACGAAACGTGATTGTTGCGTGTTTCATAAACACATAATAATAACTAGCTTCTGCCCGCGACTTCGTCCGCGGGAAATTTCTTGTTTTAACATCAAATAATTGTATCTTACAGCATTGCATCGCCCTCTTGCTCTATTACTTCGTTAGCGTTCTCTCAGACTTTTGTTTATTTTAGCTCAGATCCCAAGGGTCGCAGCGTCATATCAAATAGCCTATAACCGTCTTCAAGAATTGGGCTATCAAATGCAAGAAGATTCTTTTTAATCCAACTGGCAGTTCCAGAGATTAGCGCGTTCAAACAAACAAACAAACAAACTTTTCAGATGTATTATTAGCATAGATTATAGTTACCACCCAGATATTTGAAGTTTTCTGATACCAAAAGACAAAGTTGAAATGTGTCATATGCCTGTAATTTTACCATCACACATCATCTGTCTAGCCTTTTCCCACCTGTGATGGGGTCGGCTTCCAGTCTAACTGGATGCAGCTGAATACCAGTATTTTACTTGGAGCGACTGCCTATCTGACCTCCACAACCCAGTTACTGGGTAACACGATTAGGGTAACTCCTTGGTAAGACTAGTTGTCAGACTTTCGGGCTTCCGACGGCCCGTAACGACTGCCAAAGGTCCATGAATGACAACCGGGACCAACAGTTTAGCGTGCTTTCTGAGGCACGGCGGAGTCTCGATATGTAAAGATGGTCACTCATCCACGGACCGACCGCGGCATGCGTAGCTTAACCTGATCTATCGACCCGTGCGGCTGTTATTACTTAGCTACGAGCAATTTTACCACCACCCATATCCCTTCAAACCTGAACAAAGCACCGCTGCTTGGCGGCAGAAAGAAGTACTTCCCTGGACGAGCTTTTTTTTCTGTAAGTAGGTTTATACAAACACTTTTACACGTCAATAATATTAAAAAAAAAAAAAACTAGACGAGGTAGGTGTTTTTTTCAGTCAGATGTTTCTGAGTCACAAAGAGCTCTACTATGACTGTTGTAAATGAAAACCGACTTCCGAAAACGAAAGCTTTTTTTCACTTTATAGCGTTTTTTTTGGAAGTTGGTTTTATTTTTTGTAAAGAAGATTTTATTTTTCACTTTTTAGTTGTGGTACTTATCCCACACAAATTTGAATACCAATACCTGCTATTTTAACTACAGTGACAGGAAGTTATTATAACATGATTCACATAAACTAAGTGGGAAAAATACGTATTATTGAAGCTAACTCAAAAACCACGTAAGCAAAGTTAATAAATTTTACATGGGACCAATTTCGAGGTTTACCCTTCCCAATAAAATAAGAATACTTCAATAATTTTATTTAAAAGTAACAAAACTGGCAACATTTTTATAAATTTTCATCTAGAATAATTGTAGGATTTTATAAAAATCGTATTTGACGCAGATGATTGATAGAAAATAGAATATTTTTATCATTTATTTATTTTTTCAATACATTAATATTTTAGATAACAACTTATACCTAATTAACACGTTCAACGCCACGGAATAAAATGATAAATTTCCATTCAGGCCATGTCGGACAATGTTGGACGACATGAGTTATCTTCATATTTATAAATATTTCCGCAGTTATGTCAATGTTTTGTAAGTTAAAAATGCATATTTATTAATATTATTAATAAAACGAAAAGTTGATTTTTAGTCAATTTCAAATTTTTTGTGTGGCTTATAGGGAAAGTTAAGTGTCGCCCAGCATTGTCTGACATGGCGTTGAACGTGTTAATTAATAAAATAACAAAATTATATCCTAACTTAACTAAAACTATTCACAAACTAAAATATGGCGTCGAAAAATTCCTCCGCATCGCTGTCGACTGGTAATGTACCCAAGAGACTGGCGGCATTGCCACGTTGTATGGCAGTGCTTAGCGTCTGGCCAAGGTAAAAGCCGGCCCTTGGGTCACGGGAAGTGTCAACTTGCCGTTTGGAGATTTCGTTAAACAAACCATGAGCGCGAAATAGAATATGAGCTCTTAAACTACAAATAAAAAAATACCGACTGAACTGCCTTAAAAAAAAAAAAAAAAAAAACCGTGTGGCCTGGGTTTTGTTATTGGACCTAAACACGTAGCAGACGGCCCCACAGATCCGCCATTTTCGTATGTTCAACTGTCTGCCTAATACCCTGTATACCAGATGATTTTTTTTACCGTTTCGAAATTTTTACAGGGTGTTCTACCCATGAATACGAACAACTTTCACTATGGGACCAACTCTGAAATCACGAAAAAAAATCAGCTGATTCATACAAAAGTTCAGTACCTACTCGACCAAAATGTATGAAATAGCTAATTTTTTTTTCTTGATTTCAGAGTTGGTCTCAAAATGAAAGTTGTTCATGTTCATGGGTAGAACAACCTGTAAAAATTTCGAGACGGTAAAAAAAATCATCCAGTATATATGCGTCGACTTGAGAACCTCTTCCTTTTTTCGTCGGTTAAAAATAAGATAAACTCCTTACCTTACTAACCTTGAAGTGTCAAGTGTACAAGTACAATAAGCAAGCTATAATGGTGTCGTATCCGGAAATTGGATATTATTTTTTTTAACCATTTCCTTGTAATGTGCAATCGTTACAAAAACGACAGTTCTGTAAATGTTTCTTTTTTTTACTTTTCGTTTCTTTTTGTGGTATAAGCTTTTAGGTTTCATAAAAAATACAATATAAGGTTACGAAGAGTATCGTGTTACCCAGTAACTGGGTTGTGGAGGTCAGATAGGCAGTCACTTTAAGTAAAATACTGGTATTCAGCTGCATCCGGTTAGACTGGAAGCCGACCCCAACATAGTTGGGAACGGGCAGGCAGATGATGAGGTAGGTAGCCAGTTGATTTTTCTACAGAAAACCTGTTATCACGGCCTCTATCATAGCGAATAATAATAATAAGGTAAACAATATTTGACAGTTTTGGTAGTAGGACGAGAAACCTAAGCCCGGTTTGGATTCTAAAACTGTGACTATTTAATTTGTTTAAAAACAGTATTTTTACAAACAAAGTGGAGCTTTAATTATTAATACAATAGTAAATTATTTAACTAATCACACAAAAAAAAAATACAAAATAATAAAACAAAGTACACATTTCTATTTAAAATAAAGTACTTTAATCAGAGAATTATCTACAAAAGCACGTAACATTATCTGCCCAATTTTTCTTTGCCCGCTCAGTAAAGTGCCCTGTTTAACCTCAAAATGCAATTACAATTAAATACACGATCATGTTTAACGAAGCGTTTTTACGAATTAAAAGAAACTATCTCGTCTGTAGGTAGGTACATTATGGATAATTTGCATACTCTTCGGGACAAGGTGAGGTAGGTAATATAGGGGAGATTATTTTGAACTTCAACGTTCTGATTAAGACGAATCCGCGCGCGCAGTAGCTCCCACATTGGGGTGCATCTCATATCATATAAAATTTGTTATATTTTCATTTCAATAACGTTCACAAGATATAATAAACGTGTTATACCAACTGTTGATATAATTTATTTAGATATAACATTTATATACTCTAAAACTTATTTCGTATAACGTTATTGGATATAACGTTTATTTAATCGAAAATCATTAGGTATTATCTTTTAACATATATGTTTATATAAATATATATTTATGGGTAAACACCCCGACTCAGAGCAATCCGACTCGGATAGGTTAATTTAGAAGGCTAAGGCGGAAGCGGAGCGGAGCCCCGTTGTTTTTTTTTTGTGGTTTGTGGTTATTGGATTTTTTTTCGGGTTAGGTTCGGAATAAAGGGATTATTCCGAATCTGACCCGAAAATCCTAACCCTAGACGGTCGACGTCAGGGGCACCCCGAGGTTCGGTTTGGTTAGGTTCCTTTAAACCCTGCAGACAGAAATAGGAGACCCACGTAGCGGGGCTCCGTCGAGCTGCTGTCAGTTTATGCTTGCATGCTGCATGCAAGCATATTAGACTAAATAGGTTTTATGTCTTTTGAGTGTTATATCAAATGATTTTATATTCAATGTATGTTATGCTTATAAAAATTAGTTACTTTAAAATTATATCAATCGTTTATTATATTAACTGATCATTATATTAAACAAAATTGTTGTTATATCTTGTAAATATTAGAGATTTTGTAATTATATCATATATTACTTACCCCCCTCATTGTTTGTTTGCTTATTTCTCTTGTTTTAGAACTAGCTGTGCCCCGCGACTTCGTTCACGTGGATGTTGTAAGATACACAATATAATAAAATAACAACCACATTTTAATAAAACTCCCTCGTCCCCCGACCCGCCGCGTTCCATCGCCCGCCCGCGCTATTACTTCGTTTTCACTTAGTGTTCTTTCTGACTTTTTCTTTTTGATCGGCTCCTAAGGGTCGTAGCGTGATGTTGAATAGCTTATAACTATCATTGAGAAATGGGCTACCAAATGCAAAAATAATTTTTCAAATCCGACTTTTTGTTTATAATTTCATGGGTTTTAATTTTTTTGCGCGGAACCCTAATTATTTTTCTAAAATAAAAGTAGCCTAAGTTACCCGCCGTAACATCAGCTATCTGCCAGTAAAACCGCTCCAGCCGTTTCGGAGCAAGCAATTTTTTACATTTTTGTCTGTTTGTACAGACAAAAATGTTAAAAATTGCTTTTTTCTTATAAGTACCGTTTACATTTTCTTATCCATTTAGTAAAAAGTTATTATTTTGACAGTACAAACAGGTACTTCAATTTTTAGATTATATAGATACAGATGTATAGATGAAAATGCAGAAAATAAGCTTGTTACGTTGTGCTCCACAAGAGTATACGTTATTATTATTACAAACAGTAGTTTTACATTGTTAAGTTTTATTATAATCCTTAAAACGGAAAATAATGGTCACTAAGCTCCATTTTGTGCATCGATATGGAGCGACGACATCATTTGACACGAGAAGAGATGATGAGCGCCATCGGAATGTTGCAAGCTGGTTCCAGGCAACGTACTCTGGCTGTCGCTCTTGGCACTACACAGAGCGAAAGACTGCGCGGTAGCACCAACAGCATTTTGCAAATGATTGCATCCCGCCATGACTGTCTCCTACAGCCACATTGGGTGGGAATATTTACGGGAAGAGTTGCAAAAAAAAAACATACTGTATTATATTATGTAGGTACTGTAGAGGCTTTAGTTGAGCCTGCCTTCCGCTTGAATCCTCCTCGGATTCTGACATTGGCTGATAAGACAAACACTGGTTCATATGTCGAATAGGTTTAAATTATGACATATGGTCATATGGTTTTATATCGAGTCAGTGCAGTGCTAGCTTGACCTCTAAGAGTGTAATGTGCTTTCATATAAGCAAATAAATAGGAATAACAGTGCTTCCGTGTTCTTCATTTCATATATCCACCAACACACCTCGGAGTCGAGACCAAACACACAATATACGTAGTGATCTGCCTATAGTATCGTGGCAGGTCACTACAGTACCTACTAACATAAATCTTAAGAATACTGTTACTAACACTTTTATGGATTCTGTCCGAAATAAACGGCTAATAATAATAATAAATGATAAGCCGCCTCTGAACACGCTATCGTGTCACGGGCAGGGTGGCCGATCGACATGGAGGACGATCTTGCATTACAACTCTCAGACAGGACCGGTACATCCAAAGTACTGCTCGACGGAATCGTACCACGACCACCACGATGTTGGCTACGAGGCTCCACAGCTCTTCAGGCTTGCTGATAACCGACCAAACCATCCGAAATCGTTTACGTGAAGTGGGTCTGCGTTCCCGAAGGCCGCTGAAAGTTCCACCTATAGCACCCCGCAATCGTAGGGCCCGTTTACAATGGGCTCGCGAACACAGAAATTGGGAGGAAGAAGACTGGCGTTGTGTTTGCTTTTCCGATGAATCTCGTTTCGGTATGAGGCTCCGGCCTCAAGACGACAAGACGTATTCGAGTTTGGAGAACCTCTGGATGTCAAGAACGTTTGAAATTTTGTCAGGCAGTTCATTCATATGGAGGGGGAACAATAATGGTTTGGGCCGGTATTTGGATCGGTGGAAAAACCGATCTCATTTGGATCAGGGGATTCTCAATGCTCAGATTTATGCGGAGAGGATTGATTCATAAGTGATCATCCCTTTGCGAAGCCGGTTGGGTGATTCGTTTCGACTAATGCACGACAATGCACGTCCACACACGGCTAGAGTCGTAACACACACTCTTGCCGATGCTCGCATCAACGTTCTGCCATGGCCTGCTCAATCGCCAGACCTCAACTCAATTGAGCACGCATGGGATATGCTCCAAAGAAGAGCTCTGACGAGTATGGATGCCGTGCATACCCCACGACAACTTTTTGACTTATTAGAAAGAACGTGGGCGGCCATTCCTAAAAGTGATTTTGCTGAACTGAATTTAAGCATGCTAAATCGTTATGACTGTGTGATTCGTGTCAATGGTGGAAACACTGATTATTTTCTTTTTAAATACTCATTTTTGCTTTTTTTTCATTTAATTGACGACATTAACTTAGGTTAATTTGCCACAATTTGCAAAAATTGCATTTTTTCTTAATTTTTACAAAATATAGGGATAAGTAACTTAAACATAGGAATTAATGTAAGAAGACTGTCTGGCAGACTAGATTTGGTAAATATTAACTGTATAATTGTTTATAGTTAAAAATGTACTTGATCCCTACACACTTTTGATGTGTGTACTAATATAGTTAATACAAACTTAACATCGATGAACACTAAACTGTACCGCACCATATGCAGACCCAAACTACCAATGCCCAAACGCATTAAATTAATTACATTATCAACTACAAATCCGTATGTTTTCAAGACTCCAGACAGGCAACGGCCGCCGGGAAAGCCTTTGTCTTTGTCAAGCACGCGGGACATCGCACACTGCACCAAATGTAGTCAGAAAATAATGTTTTTCTTTTAAATTGTTGGGAATGAAAAGCTATTGTGATATTATTGATCGCCAGTGTGAGTTGGCTGAGGTTTTTGTGAAGGTTTTTTAGTTGTTGCTGTTCATAGCTCCGGAGTCCTTTCGGGGTCTTATCCATAGCAAAGGTAAAGTTAAGTACGTATATTGTGAAGATACCTACTTGTTGAATTAAAGACGTCAAACCTCCACCTTGTTGCGCTGTTACAAATGCAACACAATCAGGCAGCATCATCTGCCTAGCCTTTTCCCAACTATGTTGGGGTTGGCTTCCAGTCTAACCGGATGCAGCTGAATACCAGTATTTTACATGGAGCGACTGCCTATCTGACCTCCACAACCCAGTTACTGGGTAATACGATACCCCTTGGTAAGACTGGTTGTCAGACTTTCGGGCTTCTGACGACCCGTAACGACTGTCAAAGATACACGAATGACAGCCGGGACCAACGGCTTAACGTGCTTTCCGAGGCACGAAGGGGTCTTGATATGTAAAGATGGTCACCCATCCACGGACCAACCGCGGCAAGCGTAGCTTTGACTGTGTGATTCGTGTCAATGGTGGAAACACTGATTATTTTCTTTTTAAATACTCATTTTTGCTTTTTTTTCATTTAATTGACGACATTAACTTAGGTTAATTTGCCACAATTTGCAAAAATTGCATTTTTTCTTAATTTTTACAAAATATAGGGATAAGTAACTTAAACATAGGAATTAATGTAAGAAGACTGTCTGGCAGACTAGATTTGGTAAATATTAACTGTATAATTGTTTATAGTTAAAAATGTACTTGATCCCTACACACTTTTGATGTGTGTACTAATATAGTTAATACAAACTTAACATCGATGAACACTAAACTGTACCGCACCATATGCAGACCCAAACTACCAATGCCCAAACGCATTAAATTAATTACATTATCAACTACAAATCCGTATGTTTTCAAGACTCCAGACAGGCAACGGCCGCCGGGAAAGCCTTTGTCTTTGTCAAGCACGCGGGACATCGCACACTGCACCAAATGTAGTCAGAAAATAATGTTTTTCTTTTAAATTGTTGGGAATGAAAAGCTATTGTGATATTATTGATCGCCAGTGTGAGTTGGCTGAGGTTTTTGTGAAGGTTTTTTAGTTGTTGCTGTTCATAGCTCCGGAGTCCTTTCGGGGTCTTATCCATAGCAAAGGTAAAGTTAAGTACGTATATTGTGAAGATACCTACTTGTTGAATTAAAGACGTCAAACCTCCACCTTGTTGCGCTGTTACAAATGCAACACAATCAGGCAGCATCATCTGCCTAGCCTTTTCCCAACTATGTTGGGGTTGGCTTCCAGTCTAACCGGATGCAGCTGAATACCAGTATTTTACATGGAGCGACTGCCTATCTGACCTCCACAACCCAGTTACTGGGTAATACGATACCCCTTGGTAAGACTGGTTGTCAGACTTTCGGGCTTCTGACGACCCGTAACGACTGTCAAAGATACACGAATGACAGCCGGGACCAACGGCTTAACGTGCTTTCCGAGGCACGAAGGGGTCTTGATATGTAAAGATGGTCACCCATCCACGGACCAACCGCGGCAAGCGTAGCTTAACCTGACCGATCGACCCGTGCGGCTGTTATTTCTTAGCCACAAGCCGGCAACACAATCAGGCAGCATTGTATGATAATGTTTTTTTTTTTTTTCTCTTTATTTATTAGGGACTTGCAACCATTAATAGGTCATGTCAGCCCCATCATATCCTTAATCAAGTTACTTACCAAATTTTCTTCAGACTATTAAATATAAATTTATAAATAAACTTAGCTTTATTGCTTGCAGGGTGAGCCAGAATACATTGAAATTTACCTAAATCTAATGCATTTAATTTTAGTCTTTTACATAAATGTTGCCTTTCAAAATTATTGCGAATACAATCTATAAGGAGGTGTTGGACATCTTCTGGTTTATCACAAACAATACAGTTAGGTGAAAGTGATTTCTTCATTAAAAAGGAAAATTTTTTTAGTGGTACATGTATTTAACTACTATTTTGAATGGTGTTCGTGGTACCTACAAAAGTATGATCCAAGTTTGTGATCAGAAAATCAGCTGTTTTATTCACAAGTTACTTTGATACCCTTAACATTATCTAATCCACGATACGGCGCACCCAGGGCACTCAACCCTAGTAACTCAACCTTACTTATTGACTAATCTTCTAACCACGACATAAGCTTTTTGTATACGGGTGTAAGGGACAGCCCTCCGCAAGCTAACAGGACGCGTTCAGCTCCTTATTCTGAATCATATTCCACCGGAAATATTCTAAGGAAAATTTAATTTTTTATCGTATTTTCAATAACTATTCCTTTATTTTAATGTAAATTTACATTCTCTGTACGCAACACTCCATTTATGTAAAACAGCTAAAATAAAAAAAATCAGCAATGGATGTTGAAATACTCGGCGGCCGAAGGCTCGCTGCGCTGCCGTTCGCTACGCGCGTCTTGCCACTGTAACGATAAGAATAAGAATAAGAATAATATATTTATTTGCATAAAATAAGGTATAAAATGGTGTAAAATACTATATGGCACAAACATGTTTAGCTAGGTTATGACAAAGCATGCAAAAGTTTTAAAGTTAGGCAAATAGGAGACATCAACAATGAACAATTTGAAACATCAAAACTTTTTGTCTATAAATTCTTTTAAACTATAAAAACTATATTCAAGCAGCCGTTTATAAAATTTAGCTTTAAATAATTTAGAATTTAATGTTTTAAAATGTCTCGGTATTTTATTATAAATGCGCACACACATTGCTAGGCAGTTATTAATATATTTAGCTAGTCGAGGCAAATCATTCAGCACTAGTTTGTAGATACATTGCGTGTGAGGTAATAAAACAAAACAGATTAAAATTTATTGGATTCCCATAACGTTCCTGAAATAATTTCATGTACCGGTCCTCTTAGTATGATATACTGAATTCACCCCATTACTCTGCGGAGGGCTGTCTCTTACACCTTGTATATTATGTACACTCAAACTCAAAGCATTTATTTCAAATAAACCAATTACAGGCACTTTTGAATTGTCAGTCAGAAAAATGAAGCTAGTTGCCCATTCCAAAGCGTAGTAGGTTCCTATGGAGAAGAACGGGCAAGAAACTCCACGGACACTTTTAAATCTAAATATTGGTAAAAAATATTGGTTACATCATTCATGTTGAAATTATATAAGTACTCGTATGTGAACATTATTACATAGATGTAAGGACTTTATATCTAATTTTAAGTGGACTACTAATTAGTGATGATGTGTAATGAGAAATAAAATTCTTTAAACCTATGTGAGAGTAATGTAGAAAGACGTGAACATTAAAAGCGTCCGTAATAAAAACCAAAAACGATTAAAACATTAAAATAAGCCGTGGCAGCTAAGAGATATAGGAAGCCATAGTCATGGAAATTCATTGTTAAGATGCAAGCGCCAGGGTAGCCCGCGAAAGTCAAATTTTCTTACGTTTTTTGCAATTTGCAGATCAGTATTAGGTTCTATGTTCATTGAAATATGATTCGCAACCGTAACTAATATGAGTTTACAGAATTATAATCATTAAAGTTATCAATACAACTCTCTAAGACCCAATGGCGTAGCTACAGTTATCATTAGAGGGAAGCCGAGGAAAAAATTGTTCAGTTCTCATAAACTCAGACAAAAAACTGTAGGTTTTTAATCTTATGATGTATTAAACTGGTATTAAATTATGTAATGTGATGTGATACACAGTTACACAGACAGATGTACCATATTAGTCTATTAAATGACTATTTCATGAAATCTTAACATTTCAGGATTATACTAACTTACATAACAAGTCTTGTTTATCCAAAGAGTTAGGCAGAGGTGTACCTACAGTACACCCACATTTCGCCAGTTATGTTTAAGTCCCATGTAATAGGAGGCGAGCCTATTGCCATCTACCGGGCACAAATCTAGACTCCGGGCTGCTACTGAGAAATTCCAGACAGAAAAACCCAATAACACTTTGCTCGACCTGTGAATCGAACCACTAACTTAAGGAATTGTATTACTAATTTTAATATTATAATTCTGTAAATACATATTTGTTACGGTCGCGTGTCATACTTTGATCAACATACACCCAGACACTGACCTGCAAATTGCAAGAATCGTAAGAAAATTTGAATTTCGCGGGCTACCTTAGCGCTTCCCCCTTAACGCTTTGAAGACACTATACGGCTTTACAGTAATAACAATAGAGCTTCTATTGTATCTCGTTTGCGTCCCGCAAAGTGTTAATACAAAATGTCAAAGAAAGACAGTTGCGATTTGATTTTTTTTTTTTTGGATGGGAAATCATCAAATGACTTCTACCGCTCTGGACGGAGCGGGAGAGCGTGTCTGACTTTTACTGACTAAAACCCACCCGTGTTCCTTCAGTTGCCTGTGCCGGGGCCACGGTAACTCTTTCGAACATCCCGCGACAACAATTAATTTCCCTGACTTTATCAAGTTTTGACCGATACGGGGATGGAAAACCATCTAAAACCAAGATGGCCGTCCTCAGCACGTAAGGACGAGCTCCAAAATCTCCAGTGAACTGCACCAGACGGCCACAGTTTAAACAAATACATATCTACATACAATGATGTTGTATTATATAACCTCATTGTCTACATACATCGAAACACCCCCGAGAGCGCAATATCTCCAAATCAAAATTCAATTTCATCGTTATTGAAATCTACGACCAAATAAAGCGAGTATCATAACATATTTGTAGTTCATTTATTCTCGATTGATTCCATTCAGAATAGTTTATTTATAAGTTTAATATCGTAAATTCTCGTAAAAACTACAACGTTCATTGTATTGCTGTTTTAATAATATCGTTGGCAGGTTTCTGGCTCGTATCGCGTTACAAATGTTGTGGAATTTTTGTATATAGTAGTTAATACATATAAAGGGTGGTTCCGATGGGCTGATATTATGTTCTAAGAGAAACAAAAGTGGCATAATAATACATTGAGAGGAAGCCATTGCCATACAAATTTTAAAATTATTTGTCTGTCTGTCTGTTTGATCCGGCTAATCTCCGAAACTTCTGGACCGATTTTGACAGAAAGAAAGAAAGAAAAGAAAGAAAAATATTTTATTTGGGACACACACAGGAAATACATTAATAAAAAGAACATTAAAATTAACAATATCATAAACACAAATAAAACAAAAGGAAAGAAAAAAAAAACAAAGAAGACCTGTGCGAGGCCAAAAAGGTTCCTATCTTAGCATGAGATGAGACGGGGCTTTCACTGGCAGATAGCTGATATTATTAGGAGTAACTTAAGCTACTTTTATTCCTAACAACAATCAACAAACAACAACGTAACATTTTGAATAGACAAAACAGTCCAGATCCTCTAAGAGCAGCAATTTTAAATGCGGCTCATGCACCCCGCGTGGACTGTTATATTCTAAACCGAAAATTCGAAGACATATAACATCCACCAAACTGCATGGTGGCCGCGTGGTGGATTACGGCCCACTCCCTCTCACAGAGAGGAGGCCTGTGTCCCAGCAGTGGGAACATTGTACGCTGGTTATGCTAACAGCTATTCTCGAATGGATAACTTGACATCAATCCCGGAACGGTTAGACAGAGGTGTACCTTAGTACTTAGTACCATCATCCGGGCACAAATCCAAACTCCGGGCTACTACAGAGAAATTCTTGATAGAAAAAGCCCAATAACACTCTTCCCGACCTGGTAATTGAACCCAGGACCTCAGGAGAATGGATAACGCCACCACGAAATAATAGTCGAGGGGAAGGCTGCCCATCCACACTTTTGTTGCATTTTCTGGTCAATTTGACACGAACTTTGTTCAATTAATTAAAAAAACAATTCCAAAGTTCCCGTACCGAGTTGCTCAGACAATTTAAGGGCCAATAATGTTAAACCGTTCGAAAAACGACAGGGCCCGAGTTTAATCGTATGGAATATCAGTTAGCACTGCACTCGGCCGGGGTACGGCGCGACCCCTCTCGTGAGCAATCCTTATGACTTATTGGACTACGATATTAGGGTTTTTGAGTAGTCTATAACTTTATTTTTAGTGCCTATTTTGAGATGATTGAAAAATCTTATAAAACTTTATTAGTTTCTGAAGTGCCAATTTATGTTTTCAAGTATTTCTATGGAATCATAAAATATTTCTATTGTGTTATAATACTTAAAGGTAAACGAGTATATGTCGATCATTCATGATGTAGGTAGCAAAGATAAAGATTCGTGAAAAAACAAACAATCAAAATCAAAATATTTTATTTCACAAAAACTTATATGCGCACACAAGAAACGTCAAAATGACATGATTTTAATTACAACTGTAATTAATCTGAATTAATGTCCTGTCTACAAAAGCCACTATTAAGTAGTTGAAACTTTATTTGTACGAATACAAGGTGTAATTTTAATCACCGTTAATCTCTTAAGAGGTCATTGTACTGATCATTATGAACAACTTTTAGTATTTTTTACATACATACATAAACTCACGCCTTCTTCCCATGGGGGTAGGCAGAAACTACAGAACGCCACCTGCTACGATCCTTACATACTCCTTTTGCCTCGTTTACATTCATACATCTGGTCATACACGCACGCCGGTTGCGAGTACTACGCACCTGACCTTTCTGAAAAACATCACCAATAAGGTGACTATATGTCTTCCTAGGGCGTCCCCTTCCGGCGTTTCCACTCACATCTGCCGTGTAAATACCTTTTGTTAGTCGACTTTCATTCATCCTCTCAACATGACCAAACCATCTAAGCATACTCTTTTCAATTTTTGTCACTACATCTTCTTTTAAACCGCACCGTTGCCTTATCACATCATTTCTCAGTCTATCATTTATAGTCACACCACACATGCTTCGCAAGGAACGCTTTTCCACAGCATTTATTCTACTTTCATGCTTCTTTTGCCACACCCTACATTCACTTCCATACATAAGCGTAGGCACCAGCACACCATTGTGAACAGCCAGTCGGGCCTTTTTGGACATTAACTGGTTGGTCACAACTGCATGTATAGGACCATTCACTTTATTTCCCGCATTTACTCTCCTTTCCACATCTTTATCTATCTTCCATCCCTTGTAAACAGACTCCCCAAATATACAAACTCACTTACTTGCTCCACACTTTTATCATTTATTTTCACATCACACATCGATACGTCCTCTTCTTTTTCAAACACCATGACCTTCGTCTTATTCACATTTATATTCATCCCTTTCATCTTGTATGCTTCATCCATGACAGTCACCATGTCTTGCAACTGTTCTGCTGACGATGCAAGTAGAACTTGATCATCTGCGTAGAGAAGGCATTTGACAAGCAAATCATTCATCCTCAATCCGCACTCACCCTCTTTCAAATTTGTCAGACAACTATCCATGTACAAGTTGAACAGCCATGGTGACGCTAAACAACCCTGTCTAACACCCCTCGAGATGCAGAACCAGTCCGTGTATGCCCCATTTATCCTAACACAAGCACTGGAATCCTTGTATAAAGATTTCAGTGCCCGTACCAAGCGCCAGTCCACACCGTACACCGACAGTGTCGACCACAGTTCCTCCCTCCACACACTGTCATAGGCCTTCTCCAAGTCAACGAAAGCACAGTAGACTTTCTTGTGCTTTGCCAGATGTTTTTCGGCAATGCACCTTAGGGAGAAGATCTAATCCGTACAGCCCATTCCCTCTCTAAATCCTGCCTGCACATCCCATATTTTCTCCTCTGTCACTTTTATCACTCTATTTATTAAGACCTTTGCATACAGTTTGCCAACAACACTCAAAAGACTAATGCCGCGGTAGTTTTTACACTCCTGCTGAGAGCCTTTTCCCTTATATAGTGGTACGATTACAGCCTTGCACCAATCATCCGGCACACGGCCATATCTCCAACACATAGTATTTTTTTAATTTTTATTTATTTAAGATAGGTTTGCTCTCGACTCTAAAATCGCGAAAAAAATCAGCTGTTCCCTACATTTTGACGAGTTATGCGAACATAAATGTAGGGAGCAGCTGAATTTGTTTTCGCGATTTCAAGTTTGATCCCATACTAAAAGTTGTTCATAATGATGAGTATAATGACCCCTTAAGAGGTTGTGCGTTAATTATATTACAACTTGTATATTCGCATAACTCGTAAAAATGTAGGGAACACTTTATTTTTTTTTCGCAATTTCGGGTTTGGTCCCATAGTAAAAGTTGTTCATAATTATGGGTACAATGACCCCTTGAAAGGTGATTAAAACCACACCTTGTATAATGTCAAAATAATGTAAATAAATTAGGTATGTCAAGGAAGTATGTAAAAAAAAAAAATTAAATAAACATCGTAATTTGGGAGCAGTTATAAGACGAATGTATATTATACTGAGTAACAATACATTGAGTTATCATTGGTTGCACCTAAAATTAGCTCCAGTGGGGACACTAGGTAAACGGATTTACTTAAAACTACTAAGATCGAGACATTGGTGCCTACCGAACAATTTAATACAATGATAATATCAGCCTATTATTTTCCCACTGCAGAGCAAAGGCATCTTATCATACAGAGAAGGCACAAGCATTGATCACCACGCTAACTCAAGACGGGTTGCCGATTTCAGACTTATATTAGCTTTTAGCTGCATCCCGCGATTTCACCCGCATAAGTCTCGATCCCGTGGGAATATTGGGATAAAAAGTATCCCATGTCCTAACCCAGGTCATGGTCTACCCATGAGCCAAATTTTATTCAAATCCGTTCAGCCGTTATAGCGTGAAAGCATAACAAACAAATAAACAAACTCACAATCGCATTTATAATATTAAGTAGCAGTGCCCCGCGGTAACCCGCAAAAGTCTGGATTCCGTGGGGATATCGGGATGAAAAGTATCTTATGTGTTAATCCAGGTTATATACTATTTTTGTGCCAAATTTTATCCAAATCCGTTCAGGAGTTTTTGCGTGAAAGAGTAATAAACATATATCCATCCATCCTCACAAACTTTCGCGTTTATAATATTAGTAGGATTGGAAATACAATATTTTATATATAGGATAAGTCCCTGGTATCCTCGCGATGTATTCTTTCACCGATGTCAGTAAAGTCCATGATAAACTCAGAAAGTACATGTGAATTGAAAAACTCACTTGGGTACTTGCCCGGTTTTGAACCCACAACCTTGTGCATCAACCTAATAGAATAATATAAAACTACTCTATTGAAAAAACACCTCAGAATTTGTAGATAAAAAAATATGTCCAATAAATCCACACAAAACACTTTAATTCTTCACTAAAAATGCTCACTTTTCAAAATTTTCCACTATAAATCGTATGTAATAAAGGTTGGATATTGCCAAAAATCTTTCACCTAAGAATCTATTTCATCTGAAGTATTATAAGATAGGAATATCGTTTGAGTGCACTTCAGCTCGATATAGCGGCCAAAGACCCTGAGATTCAATTTTATGAGGATTTAGTGAGAGCCGCTAAACGGATTGATAAATATCGGTTTAGGTTTCTTTTTTCAGAGAACGAAAAATCTAGTTGAGAAAGTGGCTAAATAAGAATTTAAAGAAAATTATAAGTTAAGAATTGTACCTACATATACAAGGTCGAACAGGAGGATTGACATTCCTTTAAACAACGTAAAGAGAATCATGTTCTTTACCCGTATGCAAAAAATCAATCAAATCCAATGAATACTTTAGCCACAGGAAATTATTTTTTATTTTCTGAATTTTCAACATAATGTAGATCTGAGTCCGTAATAATAAGTAAACATCCATCAGCCCCGCACCCCGCGCCCCGCACCCCGCGCCCCGCACCGCACCGTTGGTCAGTGAATTTTCGTTGATAAAGCGTGTTTACTTTTTATGCAGTGGATTCTGCTATTTATTTTATTTGAAAACTGCAATTTTCAAATTTTGTATTAACTACTAATCTTCGTGTTTTAAAATGTTTCGATGGACTAGTACAGTGCTCGTTTATATTTAATGTCGTACATCCAGTTCCACGTTGTATACTACTAAAAGACGACCAAAAACAATAAACAAAACGCATTTTTAACTCCCAGTAATTTTGATAAAAGCCTATGAATATGAAGCAAATACCTAATATTCTCTCCAGTAATTCTAACATTTATAATTAACGTTGTTATTGATAATTCCTGCTGCAGCTGCTGTTAATACTGACATCGGCGAAGGGAAAACCATCATGAGGAAATTAGTTCTGAACTTATCTTCTATACTTATAAATACATCTTCTTCTTCTTCAATAAATTAAATTGAAGTGTCTGTTTGCAATGTCAAAGTAACAACTTTTTACTAAATGCTTATGAAGGTATTTATGGTGGGTACTTATGACAAAAAAAGCAATTTTTAAAATTTTTATCTGTCTGTCTGTTTGTTCCGGCTAATCTCCGAAACGGTTAGACCGACTTTGAAGGGACTCACTGGCAGATAGCTGATATTACGGGGAGTAACTTAGGCTATTTTATTTTAGAAACATAATTAGGGTTCCGCGCAAAAAAGATAAAACCCATGAAATTGTGAACAAAATCCGATTCAAATAGGGAAGTTTTGACATACACGCGGGCGAAGCCGCGCGCAACAGCTAGTCCATATTAATATTATTTATAATAAGTAAGTAAGTATACGTACTTATGTAACTCTGTCTGTATGTTACCTTTACATCTCTAAACCACTGAACGGATTCCGATAAGGCGATAGATGGCATCCTAAAGAAGGACAAAGGCTACTTTTTCGACTTAAAACTAATACTAAAGGGAAGGGTCATACGGGATGAAAGTATGTATGGGAAATCCGGCATTTCTTAAGTAAGGGATATGAAAATATAAATTTATGCTTGTGGTAAGATATAAAAAATTACGTGAGTAAAATCATCGGTTGAAATAGGGGATGATTTTATCTATAAACATACACACATTTCAATTTTAGTCAGCCGTTTCGGATATTAGCCGGAACAAACACACAGACAAAAATTTAAAAAATTGTTTATTTGTTATACCATCCGTCCCATCGCAAAGATAACTGATGTCACTTGGAAATCTACCACACTAAAATGGAATTGGGCTGGACACATCTGCCGTATGTCAGACGACCAATGGGCCAAACTTACGACCCATTGGGTCCCTCTTGATGGCAGGCGACATCGCGGCAGGCCCAGACGGAGATGGCGGGATGAGCTGGACTCCTTCAACAAGAACTGCTCCTTAGCAGCTTTAAACAGAGAGAAATGGAAAGAGAGTAGGGAGGCCTTTGCCTTGTAGTGGGACATCACAGGCTTTTAATAAATAAAATTAGTTATAAGTACCATATATTCTTTCATATGCATTTAATAAAAAGCTGTTATTTTGACATTACAAAAAGACACTTCAATTTTATTTATTTGCATACATGACAGCGATGCGTCCGCGTACTTCAACGCCAAATAAATACAGAAACAAAAGGGCACTTATAAAGATAAGTGCCCTTTTGTTTCTGTATTTATTTGTATAGTTAATTAGTTAGTCATTTAATTTGGTACCTAGAATAAATAGATAATTGTGTAATATATTGTATATAAGCATTTTAAATAATTTGTCGAAGATAGTATTCAATGGACTATGCACTAAAGAGAAAAGTCCTCTTCTTATACAGAGAAGAATAGACCATTGATCATTACATTTCCATAAGATTCTGGGCACTTTAGCTTTTCTCGATACATCAGTTTAATTAACTACAAGTCAGCGGTCCCTTTGACTGTAAGTGCTTTGGTTGTAAGCGTTCCGAGCCCATTAAGTTCAGCGGGGCAATTGCGTAACACACTTACAATAGGAATCGGTTTCATTTTGACAGTTCAACAACATTCATTGCGTTATTTACGTTGTTGAGCAGACAAATTTTTCGAACATATGAAGCAATGTATTAGCAATTTGTTTAAAAATCATTCAGATTGTGATTGATTGTGTGTTACGCAATTTGGGTGCAGGTTTCCTTACGATGAATCTCCCACATACATACGTCACAGGTATTTCAGATTAACTAAGGATTTAAAGGGTGTTTTTTTAGAGGCGGAGAACATTAAATAGAAATAAAACACAGAAAAATGTTTTAAATATCCATGAAATTGGCTTTATTTGACAGGTAATTTTATGGCATTAATATATGAATATGATTTCAGGCATGTGACCACCGCGGCTGGCACGTACATGGTGTAATCTGGAGGTCAAGTTTTCACACACTCCTTGCAGTAAATCAGGCTATATTTCGGCAATAATGCGTCGAATGTTGGCATGCAAGTGATCGATTGGTACTGGTTTATCGGCGTAGACATGTGACTTCACATATCCCCAGAGAAAATAATGTAATGGCGTCAAATAACACAAACGGGGTGGGCAGATTTCGTGAAATTAGTCATTCGTCAAATGTTTCCTTTAGTAAATTAAGCCAATCAAAAGTGAAGTTTTCAGTAAGTTAGGGCTTGGCATCAGCCGCGGCGGCCAAATGCCCGAAATCATATTCAAACATTAATGTCATACAATTATTTATCAAATAAAACTAATTTAATGGATATTAAAAATATTTTTCTGTGTTTTATCATATTTCAATTTAAAGTTTTTTGCCTCTAAAAAAAAAACACCCATTACAAAAGGCAAATTACATATTACTTTGCTGTAAACCTCAGGACACTAACTTCTCAACAGTATTTTATAAACGAGAACAACGAGACTGAAGTACGAGGTTCGAAGTAAATATTCGAACAAACGCATTACTCAGAGAAAAAACACCATCCGAACACTGTGCGCGACAAAGAATGATCTCAAAGTACACGGAAACAGATACAGAAAATCTAGTTGGTGCAATTCAGGCATTGATCCCACTTTGTTAAATTAAAATTCAAAGTATTTTATTTTCCATACTTTAATGAGTTTTTTTTTTCGCACGAAACCGTAATTCTTTTTCTAAGCTATAAGTAATAAGCCTTAGTATGATCTTTCCAAGTGAGCTTGTTCATTTTGTATTGTTTACTTCTTCAATCGAGATCGCCCTTTAGTTGATATTTAGTTTTCTAGGTGAATTTTTTTGATAAAATTGCATATATTTTGTCTTCTGTAGATTAATTATTAAATTATGTTATGTTAGTGTTCCGTATAGAAATATTAAAACAGTATTACAAAGTCAAAGACTGTCACGTTGGTCTAGTGGTCGCAAGCGCTACTGCTGAGTATGAGGTCTTGGGTTCGATTCCCGGGTCGGGCAAAGTGTTATTAGGTTTTCCATCTGGAATTTCTCAGTGGCAGCTTAGAGTTTGGATTTGTGCCCGGTTGATGGCAATAGGCTCGCCCCCTATTACATGGGACTTAAACATAACTGGCAAAATGTGGGTGTACTATAGGTACACCTCTGCCTAACCCATCGGGGAATATAGGCGTGATGTTACATAAACATAGATGTCAAACTTACAGCGGTGTTTCTTCTGTAAGTAGGTTTATACAAACGCTCTTACACCTAATTATATTTTAAAAACTAGATGAGGTCGAATGAGGCTTCAAAATACTGATCGAACCTTCTATCCTCCCTATCCACTGCTATCGAGGTCAACCATCCACCTTTATCTTTAAGAAACAAGTACTGAAAGCAAAGTTTCAGTTATCCCCCCTTTATCGGCTCGCAATATCCGCCCCACCAGGCCACAGCCCACCGGAACTTCAATCAACAGTTTATTCTACCTTCTATGGCCATTTCCTGTTTATCACAGTTTAATATTTGATAATACAATGGCTCTGATAGTATGCGGGTAGCCTTTGAGCCTGAAGTTAGGGTTTCAGGAGTCAAAGTTAGGGTGATTGGAAGTGGGTTACGAGATTTTGGCCTGGGAAGTTTCGTCTGGGTCTTAAATGTCCATTTGTCTTTGTGAGTTGGGTGGCTTTTGTAGTGATGGCTGTAGTGACGTAAGTTAAAGGATTTAAATAATTACATCTTCTGCTTAGTAAAAACCTGAAATTAAATCATTTATTCATTAGCTGGGTCTAGAAGCATGAAATGCGCAAGAGTTCCTTATACAGGGTGTTTGGAAGCTGGGTGCAAAGCCTTAAGGGGGTGATAGTAGGGGGTCATTTAGAGTATTTTGAGCCATACATGTCTCAGATGAAGTATGTGTTTTTACACGACTGCTCCAAAAAAAGAAAAAAGAAAGGTGTAATGTTTTCAGGATTCATGTATGTATGTGAGTTTCTTTATTCCACCATAACTTTTAAATGCCAGAACAGATTTGCATGTATGGTGTATCTTTATAATCCTTACGTCCTCTCGAGTGACACTGGCGGCAGTATGGCTCCATTTTCAAATGTGAAAAATATTTTTTCTTCAATTATTACAATATGGGTATCAAACTAAAGGCCATGATGAGTACATTACAAAACAAAAAAAAAAAAAAAAAAACTAGTCACTAAAAGGTATATAATAAAAATAAATAATTAAAAAACACGACTGCCCTGCCAAAAACTTCCTGACTAAACAGCTAAATACAATTGTCTTTGCAGTCGGAGGACCTCTTAGATTAAACCCCCCGACTGCAATGACAATTTTATTTATCTGTTTATTCAGGGAGTAAATGATTGACCTTTCGCTTTGTACAGGGTGGGCCAAAAATTTTTGCAAATAGTAACAATTGATTTCTCAAAAACCGTTAGAGGGAGGGGCACGCGGGTAGCGGGGAATTGTGCGTCGTTTCATGCAGTTTTAGTCACGATGGAGCGCTTCACAGGACAATAGCGTGCTTTTTATGTAAACCAATTTTACCTAAATAAAGATTCCTACGTTACGTACGACGCCTATTAAGAATTGAATACGGATTACGCCGTGTAGGTGAGTGTCCAAGTGTTCATTTAATCAAAGCTTGGGGTCAAGAAGTTCGAGCAAACGGCAAAGTATGGGCTGCCATATCAGCAAAGGGCATAATCGGTCCGTATTTCTTTGAAAATAATCAAGGAAATGACGTAACTGTAAACTCAGTGGAATACGTGAAGATGTTGCGAGAGTTTTTGACGCCACAGGTACATTAATTTGAAGGATACAACAGCAGAACTTGGATGCAACAAGATGGAGCAACGTGCCATACGTCAAATGTAACTGGTTAAAGAAATGTTTCCTAACAAATTGATTTCTCGCAGATGTGATATTCCATGGCCTCCAAGAAGCCCGAACCTTACACCTTGTGATTTCTTCTTGTGGGGATACCTGAAAAGTCGAGTGTACCTTAATAAACCGACGACCATATCCCAATTAAAAGAAAACGTCAACACGGAGATATCTACGATCCCTCGCAGCATGTGGCAGCGAGTTTTCCAAAGTTTGCGTAGTCGATTCCAGGAGTGCAAACGACGAGACGGGGTACATCTCGACGATGTCATTTTTAAAAAATAAATTTCTATATGCGTTTATTACGTAAAATAAATGATCAACAAAATAACATTTGTAGTTTTATTTCTATTCATGTTTCAAATGTGCAAAAATTTATGGCCTATGGTTTATATAATATAAAAATTAACTAATACAACTTTTTTAAATATTTTTAGTTCGTGTTTTGGCAGTGTTTCTTAACTTTTTTTATTATTTTATTTTTATTTTTACTGCAGCAAACCTTTAGTTTTTTATTTTATTTTCAATTAAATAGATGCTTGGACCTTGGTTTATTGGATTAGGTATAAATCAGTGAAACCACAAAAATGAAATATAAAATAATACACCAACTGTAACTGGGACACTGTTGTCAATTAACTGTCAGAAATTGGGTTTAAAAAAAAACTAAAAATAGCTGTTAAAAATAAAAATAAACTTACCTAGTCTAAGACATGTATGACTCAAAGTACTCTAAATGGCGTCAAGTATCACCCTTAAAGCTTTGCATCCAGCTTCCAAACATCCTGTGTAACGTAGGTGAGCAATAAGGAAGGGTTTTTGAAAATTCGTCCGTTTTCCGCTTCAAATAGGGAATCAAAGTCTGTATGGAAGTTCGTAATTTTTGCCGACGGGGAACAGTTTCGGTCACACGGCTTGTAATAGTATATTACTGCTGTTCACGCATACAAGGCGTAAATTATGGTCCGCGCGGAGGGCGCGGCGCGGTGCGGGACGACACTGCGGCAGCGCGCTGGCGGCCGCCGGCGCAGCATTCCGTATTCCAGCACTGAACACGAACGACGACGCGCGCACATACTTGTCATCCAAAGTTTAGTCCTATTGTACTGTCTTTTAGAACCGAATTATAAGTTTCCACAGTCCGCTTTATTTATTCATAAACCTTTAGTTAGGTCCTTAACAACTGCAGACGAACGTGAAAATGTGGGCCGAGGGGAAGCCGAGGCACACATACGTTCGTCCATCAATGCCTGGTTGCGGCCAAGGCTTGTATAGTACTTTTCTCAAATAATGCGCGGAAATTCAAACTAAGTAAATTTATTTATTTATTTATTAACTATGGATGACTTACAGCTAAGCCAAACAGAATAAAAAAATAGCATGTGAGACTATCAGCCAGTTAAAAGTCACCACTTCTAAAAATAGATTGGAAAGAAAAAATAATTATAAATTCCAGAATCAATGACGGACGGCGGTCATTGTTCACGCGTCTATTTTATGTATATTTGTTTCTTTTTTACTTTAAACAGCTTTATTTGCAAGCGAAATCGAAATTTTAATCAAATCTTTAATAAGTTACCTCCTTAGTTGCCATGTGTCGAAGTTAAAAGTTTGTTCCATTTTTAAATTACAAATTTCATAATAATTTATTCAGCCGCTAAACACGACAGTTATGGATTTTCATACTAACATTGCTGGCCGCCTGCTCGCATGTATTTGACCAGTACTGCATTTTCGATATAACTCGAAGAAGGTTGTCAAAACAATGCTCGAATTTCCAAGCATAGTTGAGAAAAATTATAATTTTTGGGGTGTAAAAATTATATCACAAATTTTTTACAATATTGGTCGATGTTTGGTAGAAAGGCGCAAGCGCTAGCATGCGCACGTCCGCTATCCGCCTAAGTTCACCTAAGCCTATCACCTACGATCATCCTAAGAGATCCCATAAGAAACCTATAATTTTATTTTTTACCACAAATTCTAACAAACGCAAACACTCACACCCGAAATATTTGCTCCAGGAATCGAACGCGCTACACGTAGCTTAGCAACCAATGCTGAAGAAAACAAAAATGTTACGAAATAAAAAAAAATTATTGACTTCAACAAGAAATTACCTAACTCAAAATTATGAAATAACTAAACTAACAGATACCAAGACATCGACTTCCGAAATTAAAGATTTTTTTTTTTAAATTTCTTTTTTATTCACTTTATAGTGTTTTTTTTGGAAGTCAGTTTTTTTAAAAAAAAACGAATGTTGGGTATGTAACCTGGCTACTTTCATACTTGAAATATAAATGCATACGACCATAAGGACACATAAATATGTAAGTGTACGTCACGGTACATACGCGGGCAGTCATCCATGTAAAGTCTAAACACAAGTGAAGTTCAGGCGACAATTTAGTTATAACATAAGTTATAACAAGTTAGCAACTCGAACTGTAGGGACTTGAGTCCGTCAAACATCACACCTTGTCGTGACTTGAAGTTGTATGAAATTATACCGTACTGTGTGATATGATTAGATTACAAGCTGATTCGAATGTTATTATTTAGTACTAGCTGTGCCCCGCGACTTCGTTCGCGTGGAAGTCGTAAGATACACAATATAATAAAATAACAGCCACATTTTAATAAAGCTCCCTCGTCCCCCGACCCGTCGCGTTGGATCGCCCGCCCGCGCTATTACTTCGTTTTCGCTTAGTGTTCTTTCTGACTTTTTTCTTTTTGCTCGGCTCCTAAGGGTCGTAGCGTGATGTTAAATAGCCTTTAATTATCCTCGAGAATAGAGCTACCAAATGCAAAAATAATTTTTCAAATCCGAGTTTTGTTTCTAATTTCATGGGTTTTATTTTTTTTGCGCAGAACCCCAATTATTTCTCTAAAATAAAAGTAGCCTAAGTTACCTGCCGTAACATCAGCTATCTGCCAGTGAAAATCCCGTCAAAATCGGTCTAGCTGCTTCGGAGATTAGCCGGAACAAACAGACAGACAAAAATGTTAAAAATTGCTTTTTTGTTATAAGTACCGTTTATACTTTCTAATGCATTTACTAAAAAGTTGTTATTTTTACATTACAAACAGACACTTAAATTTTACTTATTTGTATAGAAGATGTACAGACTAGCTGTGCCCGGCGACTTCGTTCTCGTGAAAGCCGTAACATACAGAATATACTAAAATAACGGCCACATTTTATTGAAGTGTCCATTTGTAACAACTTTTTACTAAATGCATATGAACGTATATACGGAACTTATAACAAAAAAACAATTTTAAATTTTTTTTGTCTGTCTGTCTGTTTGTTTCGGCTAACCTCCTAAACGGCTGGACCAATTTTACGGGACTTTCACTGGCAAATAGCTTATGTTATAAGGAATAATTTAGGCTACTTTTTTTTTAAGAAAAATAATTACGATTCCGCGCAAAAAAATAAAAACCCATGAAATTGTGAACAAAATCCGATTGAGGTAGAGAAGTATTGATATCCACGCGGGCGAAGCCGCGGGCAACAGCTGGTTCAAAATATAATCGAAATGCGTAAAAATATTCATATTTTTACTATTCTGCCAACTTGGCACACGAACACAGTTGAAAGTTTGAGGCTGAAATGTAAACGAACCCGGGGCATTTCGTAGTCAAAAATACATTTCTCCTACGTAAATAATGTTTTAATAATACTCTGTTGCGGTCAACGCAAAAATATACGACGCAGTTAGTGTGGAAGAGGATTCATTTTAATATTTTAATGTTCAAGTTTTATTTTTATTTTATTTTGATGCTTAAATTAAAAGAAAGAGTCGCTGATTGCTGGTTGAGCATGAATGAAAATAAATTTTGATCGGTCTGGTCTCGATTTCAAACTTAAATATTTCCAAAAGTGTTTGGTTAAAATCGAGGCCTGTATAAATAGGCTTATATACACATAAGTATTCGAAATAAAATACGGAACACTGTCGTGTTCCGTATTTCGAAAAGGTATTAATAGATAAATAAGCAGATTTGGGAGAACATACTTTTTAGAAGGGTAACGCACCATAGCAATACTTTCATTTCATTAGCTAGTTGCCTGTGTTTTAATAATTACCAAGTTCCATGAAGGTAAGTGAAGAATAAAGAAAAGGGCCCTCATACAGTATCACACTCCAACACCCAGGTATTTCTAAAACAATACTAACTTGGCTTTTCAATCACAATCCGAAGCTAATCCATTGCTTCATATGTTTGAAAAATTGGTCTGCTCAACAACGTAAATGACTCAATGAAAGTTGTTGAACTGTCAAATTAATGGCATTGCCATTGCGTGTTATGCAATTACCCCGCTCTTGTAACTTAACTAGCATCATTGTGTCTATACCTACTCTTCAAAGCATACGGCAATGCAACTAACTGGCATCACATATACAAGGTGTAACATAAATAAGGATTATGCGAACATAAATGTAGGGAGCAGCTGATTTTTTTTTGCGATTTCAGATTTGGTCCTATAGTAAAAGTTGTTCATAATGATGAGTGCAATGACCCATAAGCGGTTGTGCGTTAATTATGTTACACCTTGTATAACTTCAATACCATTCTAATAATATTGCTTCCTCGAATATAAGCGCTTTCACAAGGAGCTACTAACTACTTACAAGCGGTGCGCAGCGTGCGCGCCAGCTCCAGTACTGTCCTGGTGATGATCACGGAGCGATTTGACTGCCCCTACATCAGACAATGACACAACCTGCACCCAAGCGGAGGCACGTTGCGAGCCGAAACGATGAGTCATCCATCATAGTGCCTATGGAGGACGACGAGAGCGCCTGATGCCACAAGCCAGACTCCCACTCTCCCACAGCCAACAAACGGGCACGCTCAACAGTATTAGGTGTCGCCATAGATATCTGGGTGTCGTGTTAACAAAGATATTCCGTATAATACTGCAGAGCGGCACGTCCCACCGTCTCTAGGAGGACGTGTTGTTGGGTAAATCTGTATTGGGATAAGCCATTTTCCAAGCATTCAACGCATCGGTCCAACACGATACCTCAAAATTGGCCAGTGAGGAAGACCAAATGTTTCTGGTTATTTTATCGGTACTTCTTCTTCTTCGTTGTATTGACCGGTAAACCGGTAAATCAATAAGTTTACCGAAGGCCGGTAAACTTATTGAAATTTTGAGGATAAATTAAATAAATATCACATAGGTACTACAATCTACAAAATAAAAATCTTAAATTCATTCATTCACTCATTCACTGACAGAACGCACAGCTCTAAGCTGCTGGTCGTAGAAGCATGATATTTTACACCACAGTTCCTTCGGCCGAATCCAATAACCTATTTTCAGTAAAAGACAGATCGCCATTGATGGTAGACAGTATAATTCTATCTGTCCTTATGTCAGGCTGGTAAGATTCCATAGTCTCTTACAGATTATTGGGACGTTAAAACTATAGATATTTTTTTCTATCTCCAGTATGCCAAAACTGGTGATAGATAGGTTGAGACGATAATTTATAACGAAACCGAAACCGAAGGAAGAATTTTAGAAAATTCTGATTAAATAGAGAATGACAGTTTGCATAGAAGTTTGTCATTTTTGTCGATGGAAAAACCTCTTTCCATACTATTCAACTAGCCCCCAAACGCGGACATGTCATAAAACTCTCATTTGCGTGTTGCCTGTGATATTATCCACAGTTTCGTTGGCTCCATAGTTTTTATCTCCCCCTGAGCCCACCATTATATTAATGATATTTTTATGAAATAATGCCGTTTGATTGAAGAGGGGTGTATGGTTTCAAGGATTGGTTGAAGGCTGAGATATGAATTATTTCAGACTTTGAATTTATTGGAGATCTTTTTCCGATTTTTGTATATTTATAAATAAACAATTTGAATAGGTGAAAACAAATGACTACAAAAATCTTATCTTGTACAGTCAGAAAGGAGACGGAAACGATTACATACAATCTTGGGCCTGAATGTAACGAGATGAAATTGATGCGAATTAATAGATGTAAACTTATCAGTCCCTCGCTGAAAATTCTATAAGTTTTGACAATCTGAGAGCCGAGTTATTACAGGTTTAGTAAAAGTAAGGCTATGACACAATCTTTAACTAGCAACTGATTCCTGAAGTGCAAAAGATGTTTTTTAAACACTAATGTTCATTATATTTCGTCTAAGGGTCGTCGGCCTAGTGTATTGCAGTGACTAGTTACTATCCCTCAATTCACACAGCGATCCATAGTTTCAACAATATCCAATCCACAAGGCGGCGATAAAATCCAAAATAACAATTCCAAGTCAAACGTGTGAGCGATCATCGGTGTCCAGTGTGAAAGCAAGGGTTGTACAAGGTAGGCAGAGTCAGAATCCATGAAAAACGACGCAGTGGTCGTTAAAAATGAAATAATCTGAAAAGCAATCAAAACGCATCGGAAAACACGAAACGAATGAACAAGCAAGAGCTGTTGGCAACTGTCTGCTGTCAATGTTGAGCTGACTCACGGCTGCCCGGCTGTCATGCCAGAGACATAGACTAAAAATATAAGATTGATTTTAATCGATATGAAGTCGATATTCATTATATTGGTTTTTCAGTAATTAACTGATATTTAATTTATTAATATGGCATGTAAGTAAATGCACTATATTGTATATAAGTATATTTAGTGCATTTAATTACTCGAGTTAATTACCTAGTGCGAAGGTTTTCTTTTTGTAATTTTGTAATCGATTACTTATAACTATATTTCTCTTAATTCTCCGCTTCCAGATTGAGAATTGAGCTGATTTTTGATATTCTAAGATAAAAAAATATGACTAATTTTTTAGATCATATCTCAACTTATAACATTTGGGCCCAGCGTTTTCCTTCTCCTTTATCTTTATCAAAGTGACACTTCTTCAATTTGTCGCGTTATAACAATTTTATACAACTGTCAAATAATGACAGTTGTAATTTGAATAAGATGGACAACTCAAGTTTGTAGTCAATTTACTTAACAATTGATTTCCCGTACTTTACAAGGAACCCATGTTTAACTTGTCTCATCTAGTTTTTCAAATGTTTTTCATAATCGTCAATGTAGGCTCCGCTCGTCTGGAGCATTTCCGACGTTTGGCTCCCAGACTGGAGCGGGCCAGGGCTGCCTTGGGGCGGCTCCTGCCCAATCTGGGGGGTCCAAACGCCTCCTGCCGGAGGCTCTACGCGGAGGTCGTGCGGTCCATGGCCCTTTACGGAGCTCCGGTGTGGACGCGTTCCGTGAGGCGGCGACCGGTCCGTCGGTTGAACGCGTCCCAGAGGGTCATGGCCATCCGGTTAGCCCGGGGATACCGCACGGTCTCCGAGGAGGCGGCGAACCTCCTTGCCGGATTACCGCCATGGGATCTGGAGGCAAAAGTCCTCGCGCACATGTGGGAGTGGCGCGAGGAGGCAGGACGCCGGGGCGTAACTCCGTTGCCGCGAGAAATCGCGGCACGGCGGACAGAGCTCCGGCAGGATCTCATGGCGGCATGGAGAGTGCGATTGTCGCAACCCAGCGCTGGGCTCGCCACAATTGCGGCGATAAGTCCCCTCCTTGAGGAGTGGCTGGAGAGGCGCCACGGCGTCCTCACCTTCCGCCTGACGCCGGTCCTCACCGGACACGGATGCTTCGGGAGGTACCTGTTCCGGATAAGGCGGGAGGAAACGCCCGGGTGTCACCACTGTGTGGATCGCCCGGAGGACACGGTGGAGCATACGGTGGAGGTCTGCCCGGCTTGGGCGGAGCACCGCCGTGTCCTCACGGTAGCGATCGGCGGCGGCGATCTCTCGCGTCCGGCCCTGGTCCAGGCCATGGTACGGAGCGAGAGTGCATGGGAAGCCATTACCTCCTTCTGCGAAGCAGTAATGCTCGTGAAGGAGGAGGCGGGACGCGTGAGGGAGAGGCAAGCTTTGCGCCCTCACGCCCCTAGTCGCCGCAGGAGACGCCCTGGGCGTCAGGAATTGGCAGCCGATTCCCGGCCACCGTAGGCGCGGGCTTGCGGACGGCGAGCAATGGGTAGCTCGCCGACCGGTAAGGACCAAGCCCGAGTCGACGGCGCGTCGTGTTCCACGCGCGCCTCAAAGAGATGTCAGCACTATTGACGGGGTCCGCTAGGGCCGATGCCAGCTAGGATTGCGGGATGTTCGAAAGAGTTACCGTGGCCCCGGCACAGGCAACAGAAGGAACACGGGTGGGTTTTAGTCAGTAAAAGTCTGACACGCCCTCCCGCTCCGCCCAGAGCGGGAGAAGTCATTTGATGATTTCCCATCCACAAAAAAAAAAAAAAAAAAAGGCTCCGCTCGTCGCATGACACGTGGTATCGGCTTAAAATTGAAATGAAAACAAAACTCATAAAAAGATTGCTCAGAAAGTGTTGCTATCATATCTAGATATTATAGACTTTCAAGTTTCGTTTCACCGCGATCTTTTCCTGTACTGCAATTTAGAGACATTACATTATATAAAATATGCATTAAAATACAAGGAAACTTACCTTATTTTCAGAACAACATCTCAATGCACAAACTACTCTGATATCCCGAAGATCATCTCTATTATGCTGCGATATCCCTGTAATCTGCTTATAGGATTATTCGTACGCTCCAATCTTGTGGCGTACGTTGTATTATGTATACAGGCTGACTTGGAAAGCATGCGACAAAATTTAAGGGCGTGTTCTACCCATCAATATGAACAAATTTTACTGTGGGACAAACTTAGAATTAACAAAAAAAAAAAAATTCGACCTTCTCGTGTAAAGGTACCTACCTACATACCAGATTGGACCATTTTGTATAAGAAGGTCGAATTTTTTTTTTGGTAAGAAGGTTGGTTTTTTTTGGTTGGTTGGTTGGTTTGATAATCTGTACCATCTACCACCATATACCATCAGATGTGGCCATATTTAAGGGTGTGATACAGACCATCAAACTGAACAACTTTCTCCATGGGACCAACATTGAAATCGCAAAATCTCAACTGTCCCATACAAAACTTCAATATTAGTAAAGGATCACTGAAGTCAAAATTAAAAACATACAGGATAGCAAACAGAAATAAATACATAGGACAAAACTTGGCTAATCCGTGATATGTAGCTATTCGGTGATAGATAATATGTGTTTTATTACCAAGTTACTACTGACTTGATAAATGTATATTTTTCAATCATTATAGTATTTGCCACATTTTTAGATATAAGTTAGCAAAGCTTCTTTTGTCTACTGTATCACAGTAAATTTAAAAAATAATCTGATCAATGAATCGAATTTTACAATTAAAAAACAAAACTATCACCGGTTACCCAAGTTTTGCCCTAGTAAGTATAAGATAACTGTATAATATATTTATAAGTAGTAGGTAGTGCCTGCCTCGTTGGTCTTGTGGTCGCAAGCGCTACTGCTGAGCATCAGGTCCTGGGTTCGATTCCCAGGTCGGGCAAAGTGTTATTGGGTTTTTCTATCTGGAATTTCTCAGTAGCAGCCCGGAGTCTGGATGTGTGCCCGGTGGATGGCAATAGGCTCGCCCCCTATTACATGGGACTTAAACATAACTGGCGAAATGTGGGTGTACTATAGGTGCACCTCTGCCTAACCCTTCGGGGAAACAAGGCGTGATGTTATGTTATGTTTAGTATGTAGTGGTACATTGTTATGTAAAAGAGCGCCTCTCGCCATCAAACGTAAAAGTTTGGCTAGTTTAGAATTAAGTAACACCTCTGTATTTTATAATCATTAAATAAATAGTTAAAAAAAAAATTACCTACTCGACCGAAATGTATGGGGCAGTTGGTAATTTTTCGCGATTACCATTTTTGTCTCATGGAGAAAGTTGTTCAGTTTGATGGTCTGTTCCACGCCCTTAAATATGGCCAGATCTTTCTGATACATACTGTATATAAATATCTCGTACGTCTGATGTCAACCGAGTTGATCCACCATCATTGATCCACTTGATCTTACTATAATCAAGTGGGTCGTATGAGAATATTAACAACATCGCAAATGGCTGCCAAATATTTCGCTGTTTTGATTAAATTTTTCAATAAGTATTACTGGGAAAAAATATGAAATACTTACTTCGCCCGCGACTTTGACCTTATGAAATTTCACTCGGCAATAGCAATAGGTACTAGTTTCCGATTAGAAAAAGAATTTTCGGAATCGGAGCAGAAGTTCCGAACATAACCCCCACATACTAACTCACTAATTTTACCTCATTTTATTGTTAAGTGTAGAATAGGTCTTTATTGATGCTTGATGTGTGTGTTCTTCGCGGTGATGGGGCTGCCCAGATACTGCAACGCCTCGAGTATGTTCGCAGAGGAGCGCACCAACTGCTTTCATGCGACCATGCGCAAGCGCGCATAATTATTTTATTACATGATTTGTTTAGTTTGATTTAACTTTATTGGATTGACTTATTGTGACTTAATTTATTTTGACTTAATTTAATTTGATTTAATTTGGTCTTATTTTTGTTTAATAAATTTTATATGATTTATAATTGATGTGATAATGTTTTGGCAATGGGTGTTCTTTATCTGAGAATAAATGAGTTTATTTATTTATTTAGTGCGCTTCCATTTAGATTACGAATATTGCAACATCGAAATGTTTGATAGCTAAATAGTTAACGCTGTAGTGCGCTGTTGTGAATTTTCCGAATGCACCCTTTTAAACTACAAGTAAAGACAGGTTTATTTTGAGAGAAACAACGGCCGATAGACGTTTATTTATTTATTTATTTATTTAAACTTTTCACACTTAAAAAAGTACAAAGGCGGACTTAATGCCTTACGTTTCTTTCCTCTTCACGCCCCCACTTAACTTCTCATTATAGTATCTACTACTAGCTGTGCCCGCGACTTCGTTCGCGTGGATGTCGGAAAACAACTTCCCTTTTTGAATCGGATTTTGTTCAGAATTTCATGGGTTTTAATTTTTTTTTTGGGCGGAAACCTAGTTCTTTTTTTTTAATAAAAGTAGCCTAAGTTACTCCTTATATTATCAGCTATCTGCCAGTGAAAGTCCCGTCAAAATCGGTTTAGTCGTTTCGCAGGTTACCCGGAACAAACAGACAGACAGACGAAAATTTTAAAAATTGGTTTTTTGTTTTAAGTACCGTATATAAATTCATATGCATTTAATAAAAAGTTGCTTTTTTGACATTACAAACAGACACATCAATTTTATTTATTTGTGTAGATAATATAGACTAGCGACCCGCCCCTGCCTCGCACGGTTTTTACGCCTTGACAAAACATCGAGATTTTTTTAAAGTTTAATATTAAATACTTACACATAAAACTTCCGGAATCAATTTTCAAAATGATGGTAAAACCGCATTAATATCCGTTACCTAGTTTAGAAGAACAACGCGGATACACAGACAGACACGAAAGGCGACTTTAATTTATAATATGTACTAACTTTGCCCCGCGACTTCGTTCACGTGGAAGTCGTAAGATACACAATATACTAAAATAACAGCCACATTTTAATAAAACTCCTTCGTCCCGCGACCCGTCACGTTGCATTGCCCGCCCGCGATATTACTATTAGTGTTTTTTCTTGTCACCGATTGGTCGCTTTGTCTTCAAGATGACTTTGACAAGTGACAAACACACAGCGCTCTCTTGCGGCGAAGCTTCCGGGCAACGACCCCATTGCGGTCGGTTCACGACACGACTTACTAACGCGTTATTAAGTACCTAGGTTGCGATTGAATGCGCTATGTATGGATGGCCATTGAAACACTAGTGCTGTGCCATTCTGGCTCCTCATCAATGATTTGAGTTTGCAACTGTTTACTTTTGAGTAGCATCGTGGGCGAGGGGCCTAATGTAAACACAATTATTGTACCGTTGAAGTATACGCTCACGGCTAGTAAATGGTGATTCCATGTAAATTTACGTGTAACGATAATTCAATTGAAACATAGTATTGAATAATTTATCTTTATACCACCACTGCTGACGTTAAAAAACGCGTATAAGTTAATGTTTCGGCAATCCCTACTAATCAAGTTATTAAACTTAGGACTGGTCTTAGTGTCCGGATAGGCACTAACTGCTAGACAAAATAAAAGTACTACGTAACAGACTTTGCGGGAAGTTATCTGCCGGATACGTTAGCCGAAACCTATACAGAAGTACAGAAATGGCCATAAGCTTCATAACCATTTATCCAATACTATAAAAAAAACCCGTTAAACGTTAACCCGAAACCACTGATAGACATTTTTAATCCCGCATACGTAATTTTTAATTTTAAAATTTTCAAAAGCCGTGCTGACCAATTAAAAACAAATTACTTGCTCGACTAAGAGCACTCCACGCCCGCATTTCTACGTGGAAATACGTTTGAACATGGAATTCCACGTTCTAATTTCAAAAGGAGGCGAATGCGTTCATGAAATTCAAATTTTTGAATTCCTTTTCTATCGTTCTTTCTTTTATAAATCCCGGGATTAAACGATGTCAAACTGATAACGGAATTCTTTTTGCGGGATTCTGGGTTGTTAACATTTCGGTGTTAAGAATGTAATTTGTGGTTTATGGGTTTTTAAAAGGTAGTGATGCATGTTTTTGGGGTGAGAGGTTCCCCGTTTCTTTTTTGTGCATATCTTTTTGGTTAATATTCTGTTTGGGATAAGCAGCTTTGCTTTCACATTAAAGCATTTCCCAGCTGAATTATGCAATACGTTGAACAAAACTGCTCTCTTATACAAGGAAGTTCTACTATTCGTTACGGAAATTTCTCGTAACATTTTATCTATTAAGTATCATGCATCGAAGTAAACGTAAGACTCAGGTAACTTCTTTGTAAAGCTACCTTGTGATGTTGATAAGTTCTTAGAAAATAATAAAGTAATTCTTAGCATATTTGGAAAGAACAAGACAAGGGCTTGTAGTTTAGTAATAACAGCCGCAAGGGTCGATCGATCAGGTTTAGCTACGCTTACCGCGGTCGGTCCGTGGATGGGTTATCATCTATTTCATACCGAGACCCTTCAATACCTCAAAAAGTACACTAAGCCGTTGGTCCCGTCTGCAACTTGGAGATTTTTGACAGTCGTTACGGGGAGTCAGAAGATCGAAAGTCTGACAACCAATCTTACCAAGGCTATTGTGTAACCCAGTAACCGGGTTGTGGAGGTCAGATACTTAGACAGTGGCTCCATGTAAAACTACTGGTATTCAGCCGCATTCGGTTAGACTGAAAGCCTTTTCCCAACTATGTTGGGTTCGGCGTGGAGTGACTGCCTATCTGACCTCCACAACTTAATTACTGGGTAACAAAATACCTTGGTAAGACTGAAAAATCTATTTTATACACACAATGAAACACATCGTGAGGAAACCGGCCTGTCCTAGAACCAAAAATTCGAAGACATGTGACATGTACCCACCCGCACTGGGCCCGCGTGGTGAATTACGGCCCACTCCCTCACACAGGGAGGAGGCCTGTGGCCCAGTAGTGGGAACACTATAGGCTGAGATTATGCATTATACACACAATATAAGCGACGGTTGTCCTATGGTAACCAACTATTTACTAAGAGTGCTTCGCTTCGTCATAACGACTCGGTGACCTTTGCAATGTCAAGAATAAATTTAATCCACTACTAAAGGGTTAAATGTCACTTGGAGTATAATTTTGCAATCTTGGAGTATAAAGATGGAAGAATGAAATTTCTTCTCGAACTTCACTCCATTGCCTAGTTGGCTAAGTGGTCGCAAGCTCGACTGCTGAGAGTTGTGTCTGGGGTTCAGACCCCGGATCGGGCAGTGTTATTCAATTCTTCTATTTCAAAATTCTCAGGAGCAGCCCGGAGTCTGTATCCGGATTGTTGCTCCTTATAACTTAGGTCTTAGATAACTGGTGAAATGGATATACTACAACACACGTCTTTAGGCGATAGAGGCGTGATGTTATGAATGTAGGCGATTACAGATGGAATATACTAAAATAGCCGTGATAAGCGGTCTGGCAGTTCTGCCAGGTAGGTACTCAGGACAATTTTTTTTATCACTACCCAAATTTTAACAGGGTGTTCTACCGATGAATATGGACAACTTTCACAATGGGACCAACCCTTAAATCACGAAAAAAAATCTGCTATTTTATACATTTTTGTCGAGCAGGTATTGAACTTTTGTATGAAATAGCTGATTTTTTTTTGTCGTTAAAGAGTTTGTCCCTTAGTGAAAGTTGTTCATATTCACGAACACCCTTTGAAAATTTGAGTAGTGATAAAAATTGCCCAATATATGTATACCTATATATTATAATAATTCTATACAAATAAATAAAATTGAAGTGCCTGTTTGTAATGTAAAAATAACAATTTTTTACTAAATGCATTTGAAAATATATACGGTACTAACACCAAAAAACAATTTTTAAAATTTTTGTCTGTTTGTTCCGGCTAATCTCCGAAACGGCTGGACCAATTTTTACGGGACTTTCACTGGCAGATAGCTGATGTTACGGGGTAACGAAGGCTCCTTTTATTTTAGAAAAAAATGGGTTCCGCGCAAAAAATTAAAACCGATGTAATTGTGAAGAAAAAGTCGGATTTAAAAAATTCTTTTTGCATTTGGTAGCCCAATTCTCGAGGATAGGTATAGTCTATTTAATATCACGCTACAACTGCGACCTTTGGGAGCCGAGCAAAAAGAAAAAAATCAGAAAACAAAGTAATAGCACAGATTACCAGATAAATCACTCCATGCAAAATTTTCAATATCTACTGCTATAATAGCCTACACCTTTGAGTCACTAGACGCTGCGAACGAAAATGTGCCTAACCTTACAAGCGTAAAGTGAGATTTGCTTTGTAGCTGCGCACCGCCGCGTAGTTACTGTGAATTGCCAGGGCTGCTTTTTGATGAAGATGTCAGTAAGTATTTGTAGTACACTTTATGAAATGAAATAAAATGCTTTGTAATGTTCTAGCATGTTTAAAATACTTATGAAAGACCGAGGAGTATTTTTACGCTACGTAACTATTTAGTATTCTGTAACCACACCCCGAAACTGCAATTGTAAGACAAGTAAGTCACACATCGTACGCAACGTGTAGTACCTAACTATTTAATAATCAGTGACGTAACCACTCCGCATTGCCACGAATGAAATACGAAATGGAGGAAACTGAACACACGATTAATTGGTTTGTTCGTTCATTTACACAATTAGCGTAATAGGTAACTACTATGCTTCTACACTATGAACAAACCAGCGTTGGTGCCATATTGTGACGTCGTGCACGCTTTTAATTAAACAATAATCATATGGAAATAACATTAACAAGATAATAACTATAATAAATAATATTAAAAATTAATTTGCACAAAGTAGATTTTGGTAAACGTAATTTTCAAATGACAGTTGACAAATGGCCTCCATTTGTCACCTTTCTATTCTTATCTCAGACGCATAGTAGAAGTAATTACGTACCTATTAATGAAATACAAAACACGAAACGTGTAAGTTTAAACAATTTACCTATTTAAAAAACGATAATAAAACTGTATCAGCAGGTAAACTGAAAAAAGATACGTTTTTATCTCTTCTCTTGCTGGATCTACATCCATCAACTGCACATAATACACCAGCACCAGCCGTTTCATAAGAATTTGAAACTAAGTACGACAGGTCGACCGAAATATATATATACGTACGCGCTTCGCCGCTGTCGGCAACCCACTGAGAAATGGGTTGCGTGCAGCCCGGCGACCGGTAGGTAGTTAGCGCGCGTAAGTACATGGAGTGATTTATCTGGTAATCTGTGGTGATAGCGCGGGTGGGCGATGCAACGCGACGGGTCGGGGGACGAGAGAGTTTTATTAAAATTTGGCTGTTATTTTAGAATATTGTGTATCTTACGACTTCCACGTGAACGTAGTCGCGGGGCACAGCTAGTAGTATTATAAATGCGAAAATGAGTGTGTTTGTTTATTTGTTTGTTACACTTTCACGCTAAAACGGTTTAACGGAGTTGGATTAAATATGGCACATGGGTAGACCATAACCTGTGTTAGGACAAAGGATACGTTTTATCCCGATATTCCCACGGGATCGAGACTTATTCGGGTGAAATCGCGTGGCGCAGCTAGTAAATAAATAAATACTACTATAACAAATTATTATAATCAAGGAACCCTGAGTAGGAAGTTATAATCTAACCAGTAACCAACAAAAATATTTAAGGAACAAGAGGCAAAAATCAAAAATGATAAATAATTTTATTTCTGTAAGTAGCTTTGTACAAACACTTTTACACGTCAACCATATTTTTTTTTAAACTAGATGTGGCCGGCTTTTCCTATCTGACAACTCCGAGAAGAAAAGATGAAACAAACTCGGAGGTCACAGTCTCTTTTAAAGTCCAGACGTAATCTTGATCAGATCATAAGATATCGTGTTCAGTCAACCTCAAATAGACGTAAACATCGACAAAATACATTTGACTGTCTACAATTTGTGTTTCATAATACTGTATCAATGTGAAGCTACAATTAAGTTATCAATATGTAATAATTACGTTTTGTGGCTACTTATTGATATAATAATTATTATGAGACACAAATTGTAGACAATGAAATGAATTTTGTCGATGTTTACATATTTTTGAGGCTGACTGTACGTTTTGTAACAACTCTGTTACCACATGAATGCTATAAATATTTAAGTTCAAGTTAGTACTTAAGATAGCACGGACAAAAATCTTTCAACATTCTTGCGTAGTAGGGGACTTTACAACCTACTTTAAATAATTCATGCTTCTCAGCATATGTTTTTACCAGTGTAACCTTGATTCATATAAAATATTCATTTTTAAAGTTATTGCTCTTTACATAACTTAGGATATGAGACAGAAAAAGTTTTACTTTTTTGTATTTTTATAAGACACGGTCTTCACACTAGATCTTTTCTTCGTATTTTCAAAATACGTAACATTTTTAAGCTTATAAAAACAGCTGGCTTTTCTCAAACTAAAAAGACTTTCTTAAAATGTACTATCGACAAAACGGACGCCTTTACACCTTAAAGTTGCTTTTTCTATGCACTGATCCATTGAAAGAATTTGAAAAACTCATTTCAATGAGTTTTTCAAACATGTTGAGAGGATGAATGAAAGTCGACTAACAAAAGGTATTTACACGGCAGATGTGAGTGGAAACGCCGGAAGGCGACGCCCTAGGAAGACATAGTGATCTTATTGGTGATGTTCTTCAGAAAGGTCAGGTGCGTAGTACTCGCAACCGGCGTGCGTGTATGACCAGATGTATGAATGTAAACGAGGCAAAAGGAGTATGTAAGGATCGTAGCAGGTGGCGTTCTGTAGTTTCTGCCTACCCCCATGGGAAGAAGGCGTGAGTTTATGTATGTGTGTATGTATGATCCATTGAGAAACCTTGCCCCTATGTTCATTTGTTTTATTTTTTCATAAGTACAGCATATTTTTATTTTTTATTTCATATTTTTTTCGTAGCGGAGATGAGAATGTTAAGATGGATGTGTGGTGTGACGAGAATGGATAAAGTGAGAAATGAATATATTAGGGGAAGTTTGAAAGTGGCGCCAGTGAGTGAAAAATTGAAAGGGAATCGTTTGTCTTGGTATGGTCATGTGAAGAGGAGGGATGAAACGCATGTTGCTAAAAGAGTTATGAGTTTACATGTGGATGGATGGAGAGGGAGAGGGAGGCCAAAGAAAAGATGGATGGATTGTGTGAGAAGTGATATGAAAGAAAAGGGAGTCAGTGATAGTTTGACGAGTGACAGGACAGAATGGAAGAAAAGAACGTGTTGCGCCGACCCCAAATAATACGGGATAAGGGCAGGAAGATGATGATGAAGTACAATTGCAGCTTGCAAGCAAAATTGTTTCAAAATTGGTAAGGCCTGCCGTTTGTCGATAGTACGTGATTTTAGAAAGTTGTGGGTACATAGCTTAGGCACCCTGGCGTCAGCCCCGCTATCAACTTTGTTGACTTCCTCATATTCTTACAAATTAATCTGTTGAGAGAGAAATATGAACTACAGGTCATCGTTCTTCTGCTCTTATCCCAAATAATTTAGGATCAGCGCAGGATGACTTTAGAGAGACATGAGGAACAGGGTGGAAAGTTCCTCACCCTCCATAGCCCGACCGTTGATGTCGGGATGTTGACGCTAATTGTGCTGCTAACTTTGTTTGCGCGATGCAGGATTTGCGTAGTTCGCATGTGGCGTTGTAGATGCAGCCACATCTTCTTCTACCATAAACTGTCAACCTTCATGTCAGTATTCAGCCCATTTCTAACTATGCTGTGTATATTAGCATTTTCAAAATAATCCATCCGTTGTAGGATGAAGAATAAAAACATGTAAACGAAGATTTTCTTTCTTTTTGAAAATAAACGACCAAAAACTTTGTCAGCCCAAATTATTGTCTTTAAACCTAAAAGATCTACTCAGTCGTTTGATGTTTTTTTTTTTCAAGGTCATAGCATAATCAGCATGTAACTTTCCCACTACTGGGAGGGTGTGAGCGAGAGTGGGCCATAATCCACCACGAGGTCCCAGTGCGGGTTGGTGGATGTCACATATCTTTGATTGTTTTTTCGAAATTGGAAGACATATTTTGATTGCAGCATGAGTTTTCTCTTGTTTATGATACAGAAAAAAGAATAACAAAATTTTCTTTTTTCAAAAAAAGAGGAAACACTTTTGGCCCCAATGACTTTCCTTGACCCTAAAAACCTACCTACTCACTCATATGTTTCGCCAAGGTCATATTCTTTCGTCAAGGTCCGTGTTTATCACTGGACGTTTAAAGCCTTTTTATATTTCATCTGTTTTAGTACCCACACTATATTGCTGACAGCGAGTCGCTTTGAGTTTGCATGTAGTTTGTAGTAGGTACCTAGGTTTCTTTTTTATGGATACCAATTTAGGTTCAGATTGGAACATTTGAAAAATGTAAGGTTGATCTGGACATTCTGTTCTAGGTTTTTTTGGCTTTACTAACTTAAATTTTTTCCACTGTGAGGTCTTATTTCATGAAGAGACAATTTCCGCATTATTTATAACGTTCTCATTATAATTTGTCTCAATCTGTCAAAAATACCTTTAATTTACCTGCATATCGGACATCTAGACGCACTGCAGAATACCATCCCTACCTAGTTGCTATTCCACCAATTCGCACTAAGCGTTTCCAAACGTCTTTTGTGATGCGCACAGCAAAGGAGTGGAACTCCAGACACACAGACACAAACGCACACACATACACACAGACACACAGACGCAGGCAGACCTGCGTCTGTGTTTCCGAACACATACAACCCCGATCTCTTCAAAATGCGAGTTAATAGACTTCTTCTGGGTAAGCTCGCTCCATCGTCAACTTTGTCTCTGTCACCACTGACCTAGACTAGGGTCAAGAGCAAACCATCTCAAATAAAAAAAATATTTGACAAGTTTTATGAGATTGATTGTCGCTGAGATGAGATTGCAACTTAAATTTGAACCTTGTTTTAAGTACGAGCATTTTATTGGCATTCTGATTACCAAGGGTGCCGAGCCTACAGCGTGTTCAAGACGAGTTCTCGCTTGATTGTTTCAAAAGGACCTCAAACGCCCCCTGCATTGTAATTTTATTGTACCTTACAGGGGTCACACTCAAACCTCCGTAAAGTGCACCCATTGTAACCTCCCAGTCCCCACATAGTTCTCTGTTTACTTTAGTTTCACAATTTGACATTGGCAGAATCATTATGTCGTAGCGGTAAAAGCTCCTGCAGAGGCGCGACGCGACAGCGCGACGAGACTCTAGTAGAACAATGTGTATAAAAACTTCATGGAAATTGTTGTTCCAGAATCGCGTCACACTGTTGTCGCGTCGGGCCTGTCTGCGGGAGCCTTAAGGTTTTCGTAGTTCAGTGACGTGCGGTCGACCGTACTTTTGCGGACTCGGCTCAGTTATATAGCTACGATTATTATGCTACCCACGTACATTAAAAGTACACCTTTTTATTTTTTAAGATACCTGTTCTTTTTATTTTATTTTGTTTAGGGTTTGAGATAATTTAGGTGCCCATCTTTTAAGAGTTTATTGAATAAAATCACTGGCGATTGTTTTCACAACCACCCACGGTTATCAACAGAGCAATTAGAGCACACTTTGAGAGAGTATTCTTTTTACTCTCTAAAGACTTGGTCAATTACATTTGACTGACAGTTCTCAACATTCTAAAAAGCAGAATCTTGAGAAAAATATGTTAAAAATCACGTTTAATTTTGAATATTCAATGTCACAAAATCAAGACATTTCTTTTCTAGTGTGTATAAGGTTCTATCTCTTTCTAGTTTCATCTGCAAATTAACTTATGAATCCCTACAGAATCTAGGTCAATATCTACACTCTAAAACTAAAAATCCATCTGACAGTCCATACTCCGAGTACCAACACAAAATGGGACAGAAGGTCGGCTTCATACAACGAGCGAAAACAGGCACATGACACGTATGTACAATCAAAATATTTTATTTCACATAAACCTACATGGGCACTTATGAAACGTCAGAAGCTAAGTGCACGGTTCCAATTGGTCGTTTCTTATGGAGAAGAGCCGGCAAGAAACTCCACGGTTACTCTTTTAAAAATAATTGGCTTTTCAAATTACAATGTCAATAAGTATGGGCGGATAGTGTAGGCCTGTCAACAAGTACCAGGTACTTAACAATACTTAACAAAATAGTAAATAACTTACAAATTTACAGTGTATTAAGTCTACAACGTTCTCTCATTCGCAAATTATAAAAGAATCTATTTAAAAGAGAATTAAAAGAATTAAAATAAAAACATATTTAAACCAAATGACATGATTGCCAGTACGTACGGCGATCTCAAATAAATTCCAGTCGCAAGTGCGCTTGCACTCACTGTCCATTACCCCGTAGCCACGAGCTATAGGCTAAAGAGACACGCGTCTTGCGGCAGTGACTGCGGAGAAAACAAATGAAACAATTTGTTGGGAACAGGCAAGGCGCGTGCATGTCGGTTGCTGCAAGTCGCGTCACAACTAGCATCGGTAGAGACCGTGAACGGGCGTGATACGGCCTGAAGCGTCTATGGCTAAGAACTCACGGAGCGATTTCCTCCCGCGCTCGCCGCAGTCGCGGTACAGCTGTTTTATTTCTAAACTCACGAGACCGGTTGTTTGTGCGGTTACGCAGCCGCCGCAGTTGTGATCATCGCCTGCAAACTTGGCGGGCGATGATCGCAAGACGGGCGGTTATTTAGTTAAGTCCCAGACCGCCATGGACAAACACCAGAAACGCCCGCCGACCGATCGCAGAGTGTGTGGGTGAAGCTCGCCAAGGCCGCGGCTGAACGCGACCCGCGTGTTTCTACTAGTTGCCCGCCGGTGCAGCGGGACCCGCAAACAATCGCGCACGCCGTGGGCATAAATCGCATCGTGAAAACTATCTACATTTCCATGTACTACGTGTTCGTACGAGTGTTGCGGTCCCACCACCGCGGCGGGCGCGGGTGGAAATCACTTCGTGGGAACTTAGCCTGAGTGTGCAAATTCACTCGTTGTATGGACCTAACCTTCTGTACCATTCTGAGGTGGCAGTTGCCATTTAAGTGACCCCGAAGCAGACATGTGCAGAATTTATTATGAGTGTGTGAATTACCCCGCCATGTCTTACTACCAGGGTACTACCCTGTTCAAACATGGACATTGAAGGGTTACACTTGCAAACAAACTTTGACGAGGTCGTTTATTTGGTTTGGGAATGAAAAAGGACTTTCATTTGCAGAATACTCGTTAATTTAAAGACAGCAGCAGTGATTTTCAAGCGATGGTCCTATAAGCCCATAAAAGCCCATTGCTGTGAAAAGAGCTTTTCCCATCATTTCGAAGACCTGATGATTGTTTAAACTAAAACTGAAGTCATACTGTACGATATCGTCTTCAAATTTCAAAATGCACGCAAAAAAGAAAAGACAGCCACTACATTATTCAAAAAAGAAAATCCCCTTTATCCGACATGTTAATGAAAAAGGCCGTTAATTTAAAATTCTTAGCGGCTAAAACAGGAGGGTGTGTACATAAAAATCGTATTAAATCTCATTGAATATAGCTTCGAGTGTTAATTTGGTTCAAATTTATCACAGGCCAATTGCAGATATATACGCGTGGTGGGGGGTAGAAAAGTGTTCCTGATTTATGTGCCGCGGTCGCTTTAAAACGGTAGACCGGGAGCCTGGATCGGATTTGACATGTGTGAATAATAATAGGTAGAACGTTTGAGGCATAGCGAGGATTATGTTGTTATTATTACATACCTATATATTAAAGTTTCACTTGTCATTCTCGAAGGATTAGGCAGAGATGTATTTTACATCCACATTTCACTTAGTTATGTTGATAGATGGAGAGGGAGAGGAAGGCCAAAGAAAAGATGGATGGACTGTGTGAGGAATGATATGAAAGAGAAGGGAGTGAATGATAGCGTGACTTTTGACAGGGGAAAATGGAAAGAGAAAACGTGTTGTGCCGACCTCAAGTAACATGGAACAAGGGCAGGAAGATGATGATTTGATTTCACTTGGTTATGTCCGATGTAATAGGGTATATTGACTGCATCTTCTACTTTGGATCCTGAGCACTCCTAGGTTCGATTCCATGTTAGGAAAAAGTGATATTTAGTTTTTCTACTAACATTTTCTCAATAGCAGCCTGAAGTTTGCATATGTTCCGCCGGTTAATGTTGTTTACGTTATGTACAAAGAAAAGCTTTGCGAGTATTATAGAATAAGTACCTAATTTTGGGTAGTAATAAAAGCTCCGACAAAAAAAGAAGAATTGTCCTTACTCAAAATATTAAATCTACTACCTAAAATACTAACTTTCCGACTACTTTTGTCCGAATAAAAATGACGAAACGACCGAATGAGTTACTGAAATCTTCGAAAAATAAACATGACTGTTTATTGCTATAATACTTTTCTACCAGCATAAATTACGTTCTACTGAAAACTATGCTTTGTAATTTTTATCTTTACTTGCCTACTATTAATTCATAAGTTACCTTTCATATTTCATAGACTGTGGTGCTATTTTAACTGTAACATTATACTGAAAATAATATTCTGAGTGGTTATACACCTCTGTTGTCGGTAACTTAGTAATTTTGTCGGAGGTTCAGTATTCTATTCGGAAGTTGAGTTTTGTTATTCGAAGATCCATTTTTTTTAGGAGAAAATGTAATTTGAACATGCTCTTATTTGTTGTTAAATTGGATATTTTTTTTCGTTTATGTTTTGGGTTTTTGGTCGGTAATTCATTATAACGCTGGTTAATTAGAATAATAGTCGGCCACAGATCGCTGGAGATTAATTTGTTTTTCGGAACCATTATTATTTCCCCCTAATTTTCTAGAAGCCATAACTTTTACTAACAAAAGTTTAGACGCAAGAGGATTTGTAAGAACTAATTTCCTTATTTTAACGGTTTTGTAGTTGACAAAGAGATCTTATTATTTAGTTCATATTTTAAGAAAATGCGCACACTATGTGACATGTGACTGCGACAACTAGGCGACTAGCGCAACGACAGGCTGCGGCCGACAAATATTTTGTTCCAAGCTCAGCACACTTGTCGTAAAGTAAAAGTAAAGTAAGGTAAATATTTATTACCGTAAATGATAGTAGGTACAGTTAATAAGATGTGACAGTTAAAATATGGGTGATCCTTGTATAATCTACCTTAAATTAGGCATGCAATATTACTATAAAATGAGTGACTTAATCGTCGAGTTGCAGAGTCGCAATGACTGGCTTTGAACCGCACGCTCTGGCTTCTTCATGCGTCTAGACGTACGGTGCACGCGCATGCCCGACGACAGTCGCATGTGACAGGTCAGACTCAGTCTTGCTGTGAGCGCTGAGAAATTTGCACGTGTGTTTGTATTGCGAATCTCAACATGGGTACGTTCGATGTGGATGTTTTCAAATCGGACGTCGAAGTGCGCGTCGAATACTCAAAGAATATGAATGCTTTCTGCACGATATATGTCGTAACGTCTAGTCGTAGACACAAATGACAGCTGTGCGTATGGGCGCAGCGACAAGACGTAGATGCAAAGGACAACTGACGAGCTCGAACTGAGAACGCTCTAGCCTAGTAATTATAGGGATACAAGCTTACAATAACTATAAGCATTACGTGAAAATGTTTCCGTTCAATTTCGTCTATTTCCTAGAAACGCTCAGTTAATCGAGGGACATAAACGTTAAGACGGAAAATCGGTCGTACGTGTCGTAACAAACCATGATAGACTGAACAGTCAAACAAAGTTCCTTGCAGTCAGAAAGCACAATTTGGCAAAATGGTGATGGCGAAAAAATGAGCGATGATCACTAGATAACAATTACCTCTTCCATAATACCTATTTATTGGCGTATTTATCTCGTCTGCTCGACTTCCGTATGTTTTGAATTTAATTATGATGATTGTGGTCACTTTATTTTTTTTAATATGTTTTTTGTATATTAGGACTTTGTTTTTTTCTAGTGTTATGCTATTTCTTTTGTGTGCACTTTATTATATATCTATCAAAATAAATTATTAAACACGACGGTTTTAAAATAAATTATCGAAAATCGGTGCTCAGACCAATCCAGGCTCCCGACCTACGATTCCGGTCGATTCTAGAGCCGGTTACGACTGGCTTTATCCGGCTTGTCGCTTCTTTGGCTCAAAATGGCGGCATAATTTAGTCTACTTTGTGGCCCAACGGACGCCACAATTCGATTTTACTATTCTTAACGTGGAACTGTTTAACTTAGAATGAATTGTAAAGTTAATGTGTTTTATGTGTGATTAGATGAAATACTGTAGTTAAAGGCAACTTTAAAAGGTAAAGTGATGAATCTTAAGGTGGGATCTTAGATGGTTTGTTAAATCAAACCACTGAGCCGATCGTTGAATTATTCAACAATAGGTAGGTATCGTTGAAATACAAATTAATAATTAGATAACCTAAAGCTACATTACATGAAATAAACTATTTAAAAATTTAAAATTTCTAGGACTTAATGTAGATAAACATCTTAATTGGAAAAGCCACATAGAGTCAATTTGTCAGAAACTTGATAAGTTTGTGTTTGCGTTAAAAAAATTAAGACAAAATGTTTGTGTAGAAGCTGCCCTATCGGCTCACTACGGTTATGTGTCATCTGTACTGACCTATGGATTAATAATGTGGGTAAACTCGATCGAGTTTTCGAAATTTAAAAACGATGCATCCGGGCTATCAACAAGGCTTGGTTCCTAGATAGCTGTATACCTTTATTTCAAAAATGTAAAATTCGTCCAATTCCTTGCATGTACATATCTGCATCATAACAAAAAACACATGCACTACTTAAACAACGAGTGAGTTGCTAACTAGACAAAAAGAGCAAAGTTTCTCCACCTACTGTATCAACCTCCCTTTCATAAACATATTAGAAAAAAATGTGTTTAATATGTGTGTTTTAGTTCGTAATAACCTACCAAATGAGTTAAAATTATTACAGAGTAGTGTCTTCAAGACAAAATTGACAGAATGGCTTCTAAAGTTCTGTTTTTATAGAATTAAGGAGTATATCTACATACGAAATTGAAGTGTCTGTCTGTAATATCAAAATTACCTGCTTTTTACTAAATGAAAATGCAGAATTAAAAAAAAAATAAAAAATCGGTCTACCTGTTTGTTCCGGCTAATCTCCGAAATGGCTAGACCTATTTTGACGGGACTTTCACTGGTAGATAGCTGATCTTATAAGGAGTAACTTGGCCTACGGATAATCGGAAGTCTACCTGTAACGATTGACAAAGATCTACGAATGACAATTAGGACCGACTGTTTACGTGCTTTCCGAGGCGCTCTCATCAAAAGGATTTTTATAACACCTCCTTTTAAATAAAATTGTTTTTAAAAACATTGTAATAACTTTATAAACAGACAAACTCCTTTGACCACCCAACTAGGTGTAACTTAACTTTCAAAAGAATCCCTTAACCAAGGTCAAGTGGTCTCAAGATGTTTTACCAAAGAGTTTTTGCTCGAAAATGTTCAAGATTTTTTATAAAGGCTACTTTTGTTAAACGGGAAAGAATCTCGGTGTAATGTGGTATGAAAAAGTCATTATTGTCTACCGGTTCTTTCGCTGTACTAAAAGGGCTTTTTAGATTATTTCGAAATAAGATTTTGGCAGACAGCCAAACTCCTTTTTCCTGAACTATGTTAAAGTACCGCGAACCGGAAGACCATTGGAAGGCCTCCCACAAGATGGACCGATAACCTGGTGGAGGCCGCAGGAATACGCTGGATGCGGGAAGCATAGAACCAGTCGAAGTGGCGGTGCTTGGGGGGCCCATGTCCAGCAGTGAACGTCTTTTGGCTGAAGTGATGATAGTCATGTTAAAGTAAGCTTTTAGTTTAACCTGAGGACCCAGACAAAGTGACATTCTATCAACGATAACGATGCTGGAAAAAGCAAAAATTTATTAATAATAATACCATTTATTTCAGACGACACAGGCCCATAGAAAAATACCTTAACCTAAACATACATATTTTTATTATCAAACAATTGTGTTAGTAAATAAGGCTCAAGACTATGTTAGTAGCGCTTCACTTTGCACTAGGTGGACTTTGTGCTGTCCTGTGGAACTTGTCCGCGGAAGCGATGGAACACCACATCCTGTGGCCAAAAGTCTTCTTCCATGACGAGGGGCAGATAACAGTTTGGTACACGCACGACGAACGCCTTGAAGTTGACCTTTCTGTGCCTTCCAGTAACTGCAGCCTCGGCGTGTGTCTCATCTTCTGGCGCACGTACTCCACGATGATTATCATGTATTGGATTGGCAGCTACATTGGTAGCTCATGTCAGTCCCGATGAAAGTCGTAGGAATATGAAACGCTTTGAAAGCGATTGTCATTTCTCCAAGCCCTCTGACGTAGCTGAATACCAGTATTTTAGTAAATAGCTGAAGGTCATTGGCCACATACATTGTTCTTGAGTAAAAAACGCGTTACGGTATAGAAATGTAAGTAATGTAAGACGCCATTACAAAAAAAAAGGAGAAGAGGAAAGAAAAAAGCATAAAAACGCGAAAGTAGTGCACCAGCTTACGTGAATTAGGTAGGTGCCTATCAAACTATTGTGTCTAAACCATATAGTATTTTAATCTCACGAAACGACACGCGCTTGACTTTTGTTAACCAAGTGTACAAACACGCTGTGAATGTGTGCGTAGTGACGAGTAGCATCAGCACATAACATACACACACTTCCGACTTCGCCATTGTCTCGGACGGTACCGAGAGCTTCTGCGCTTACACACACATTTACAGCGTATTTGTACACTTGGTAACCACAAGTAAAGCGCGTGTCGCTTCGTGAGATGAACATTTACTGTATTTACAGCTGATTCTCTCAACATAATCTTAGGGTACGATGTTCCTGGCATACCTGGTCTTGTTAGACTCCGGCTGTTAGAGTCCATAATTGTAACATAACAACCCTGTAACATCATATTAATGTTATGGAACGCAAATAAATATAAGAATATGAGACTAAACCGACGTTCGCAAGAATGTAAGAATATTGAGGCGGGATTGTATCGCGCATTGGATTTTCAACGCGCTGCTTAGCGGCGAGAGTTGAAAATCCAACTGTGTGTTTTTTCGACGTGCTGGGATGCACTCTGTTGGATTCTCAATGCTCGACTCAACACCGAGAGACAAACACTCTTAAATAAACACTTTTAAACAATAAACAGAAAAAATCGGCCAAGTGCGTGTCGGACCACGCACAATGAAGGGTACCGTAGTTGGGATGAATAAAGAAGAGTCATATGTTCTCCCATACATTCTAAGTGCAAATGTAAGTTTGTTCGCACAATATTGAGAGATTTACTGTGTTATGTTAAGACCATAGATTTCTTATAAGTTTACCTGTAATCTATAAGTATAGAACTATTTTCTGTTTTTTTTTTTCATAATTTTAGGTTCAGTAATTTCGGTGATAAGGGGACATGGTACATTTTCGTCTGTTTTCATAAATAACCGTAATAATATTTATTTTAAAATTTTAAAAAATAAATCTATTCTAGACCTCCACAGTAAGACCTTTCATTTGATATGTCATACGGTAGAGCTCGCAAAACTTTTTTTTTATTTTTTTATTTGCCTCTCAAAAGTGACCCCATATTCAAAATTCTTTTATTTACGTTACACTTCCGTGTTTGGGTAACATAATTTCATATGTGTACCAAATTTTAACCTATTCGGTCTATTATATTCGCAGCAAATTGGCTGTGACAGACTAACATACAGACAGACGAGTGATCCTATAAGGGTTCCGTTTTTTCCTTTTGAGGTACGGAACCCTAAAAAACGCGTAGTAGCTAACGATAATGGTGCTGAATATCCCTTGTTGCCTTTATGATTTCTACAAACAGAGAAATAATGGATCATTTAACTGGACCCAGCTATATTGTACGAGTATCAAGCACATATGTCTATACTCTATGCATACATACACATAAATAAAATTGAAGTGTTTGTAATGACAAAATAAAAGCTTTTTACTAAATGCTTATGAAATTATATAAGGTAGGTACTTATAACAAAAAAAAAACATTTTTTTGCCTGTCTCTCTGTCTGTTTGTTCCAGCTAATCTCCGAAACGGCTGGACCGATTTTGACGGGACTTTCATTGGCAGATAGCTGATGTTATAAGGAGTAAATAAATTACTTTTATTTTAAAAAAAGAATTAGGATTCCACGCAAAAAAAAAACCTATGAAATTGTGAACAAAACCCAATTCAAATCGCTAGTCTATAACTGACTGCCTCGTTGGTTGGGTTTTTCCGTCAGTATCTCCTCAGTAGCAACCCAGAGTTTGGATTTAAGCCCGGTTGATAGCAATTGGGTCGCCCCCTATTACATGGGTCTTAAAAACATAACTGGTGAAATGTAGATGTCCTATGGGAACACCTCTGTCTGGCTCTTCGGGGATTACAGGCGTGATATTATGTTACATATAATAAATAACAAACAGAGTGACATCATAATTATTTCAACAGGTAATAACACAACATCAACGGAGCACAAAATATAATTATTACCGTTTCGGTAGGTACGGTCGCGAATGAAATTGAGTAATGTTTTATATATTTATTTTGTACATGCGAGTGTGAAATTGTTTTTCTGATATTTACTAGCTATGACTGTGACGCTGCCCGCTTTTGGATATTAAAAGTATCCTGTTTTGTTCTATTTTAATAGTATTCAGTATCTTTCTAAAGATTTTGACAGGGGTAGTTTTAAACATACTTCTTATTTCTGTTGCACTGCTTTATATACATAGCTGTTGCATTGCTGTTGTTGTTACTGCTTTATATATAAGTTCATTGCTGAAATTACAGGCAATAAAAATACTGCTTAGTGATTTTCCGAAGGTTAACAACGCATTAACAATTAATTTCTTAAACGTTGCTGGTGATTTTAGACAAGCTCCCACTTCAACCCGCAAAACATCACACGAAAAAAAAATTCTACATTTGCCCTATCTTTCTGAAAATGGCACGGCCGGTTCCTGGTTTATTTAACAAATATTTTTCATTAAAAAGTCTATTCTCCTCTATTTTTATATCTACAAACAAATTCAGTAACAAAATTCAACGACTCTGTCGTTGACAGTACTCGAAAAAACAATATGTAACAAACCAGTATTATTTTTGTCCAACTGAAGATCGATTCGTTGGTTTTTGATTGATACCATTTTTTTTTGTTTTATTTATTAAATTGTTTAATTTGTATTCGACCGTACCTGTAATGGATTTTGTTGAATATTAAAAGCAAAAATAGTAAAACAATTTTATTACGTTTTGTTAATTTAAAGAGCTGTTTTTAAAAGAACAGTTCAGTAATTAATGTGATCGATCGATGTTTTTATTATTTCAAAGACTGAAATGGGTTTAATAACTGCAAAAAATAATGTTTCGTTTATTTCTTCACTGACATGATCTGAACAAGATTTTGTCTGGACTTTATGAGACTTTGACCCCTGAGTTTATTTCGCCATTTCTTCTCAGGGGTAGTCAGATAGGAAAGCCGACTCCATCTAGCTTATTTTTTATTTTATTTTTTAATATGATGTTTAAAAGTGTTTCCGATTAACTTCATTTCATTTCATTTTATTTTATAAAAATAAATATCGCTAATCTTTCGTGTTTATATTATGTAAGATGTCCGCAATGAAGTTGAGACTGGTCATCTCTTAGCTGCCAGGGCTTATTTTTAATCTTATATTTTAAATTGTTTTAGTTATCTATTTTTTACATTGTTCTCACATATAGAAGCAACAAGAACAATAACAATGTACCTACCCAGGATTTTGTAACAATTTTGATTTAAAAGAGTGTCCATGGAGTTTCTTGCTCATTCTTCTCCATAGAGATCTACGTTTTGGAATGGGCGACTAGCTTCAATTTTCTGACTAACTGACCGACTCTTTGACAATTCAAAAGTGCCTGTAATTGGTTTAATAGAAATAAATGCTTTGAGTTTGAGTTTTGAGTTTGAGTTGATTCGAGAATTTTTCTTTTCACTTTCTTATACACACCTTCAATATGCAAAAGGGTGAAAATAAATTACCATAGTTGTTATAAAATGTTGAATAAAACTGTATCAAACACGACTCGAGAATACGACAAGAACTCTATAATGGATCAGTGTGTGTGCGCTGCAAAGGATGGAAATTGTATGAAAGATAGTGTAGTATCAATAATTAGTCCAGTTAATAATCGTAGGTTATTTAATTCAGACAAAAAGTGATCCGGCGATGTGTCCGGCGTGCGTGTATGACCAGATGTATGAACGTGAACGAGGCAAAAGGAGTATGTAAGGATCGTAGCAGGTGGCGTTCTGTAGTTTCTGCCAACCCCCATGGGAAGAAGGCGTGAGTTTATGTGTGTATGTGTACAAACAGTGATGAAATAAATGAAAGTTAATTAATTAAGTTAATTTGGTCTTCAATAATAATTCAGTTGACTCTCTATGTTTTGCCAGCGGCGTAGAAATTTTACAGTAGGTAGGTACAATAATAATAAAATTAAATTGAAAAACATTATAAATTATTAAATTAGGTATTTACTAATTCAGTCAGGTAGTTTAGATTAATTAATATTAAATTCAATAATTAAATTACACAATATACAACAAAAGACACACACATTCTTAACGTCCTAGTCAATTTATATTAATATTATTAAGAAAGTCATTAAGAAATTCATCTACAGTGTAATAACATTTACGCATTAAAAACTGTGTTAATTTCTTCTTAAAGCTCGTAATCTTGAGTTGCTTCTAGGAGTCAGGTAATTTATTATATATTCTGGGTGCTATTTCCAGCAAGCTTTTGTGCATTAGAGCTGTCTTACATTTCCTGAAACATAAAACGTTTTGATATTGAGCACGTATAGGACCTGTAAGAAATAATATAAAGTAACAACAAAAGTTAGGTACTGCGCACACACTACAGACTGAAGAGCAAGCCATAGACAAGTGCCGTCGTCTCTCGTCTATCGTATATATTCTCGTCAAACCTAAGCATCCATATTTTATATGCTTCCATCAAATAGCGATCCATATCTTTAGCAATACCTATGCTTAAATAATATTTAAATAACAAGCATAGTTCACAACTCATTTAAACAATTTCAAAAACGAAAACAAAAACCAACCGTAACAGAATTCCGCGCTTGAATGGACGCCAAAACTCTGTGAAAAACGTTTCCATCTTCAGTTATTCATCCAAGACATCTTACACGATATCTCGGCGGTAACTTGAAAGATACATTTCAACAAATTTCAAAGTGAAATTATAAAATTCACAGTCAAACTCTCGCTGGAACTGGGCGAAGCCCGTCTTCTAGTTTCGCTGTAGTTTGCATCCCAACTCACGCGTGCTAAAGGTTTTAATAGTTTGTAATAACGCCATCTGTTGGTGTGTTGGGGGAATGTTTTAATTGAGTTTAGAGACATCTAGTGTGAAGATGTTGGAATGTATTGATTTATACAGAAATCGCTTATTATTTTGTCTTGTTTATTGCTTGTGGCTGTTGTAGGAGACAGTTCTTTAAGAATATTATAGTAAATAATTACATATTTTAATGTGACGAAAGACGAAACTAATGTTACATAGTTTTGTAAAAATATTGAATTGCGACCAGGCTGTCTCACGTTTAGTCAACTGATGGATTGAAGCCGACGGGAGTCCGCGGTGTAGTGTATTATTTTTCAATATGGGCAATGCAGAACCACAAAAAGTAAAACAATGTTTTTCACACATGCCAAACTCAAACTCAACTCAAAGCATTTATTTCAAGTAAACCAATTGCAGGAACTTTTGAATTGTCTAGGGATCGGTCAGTCAGAAATATGAAGTTAGTTGCCTATTCCAAAGCGTAGTAGATTTCTACTGAGAAGAACGGACAAGAAACTCCACGGGCACTCTTATAAATTAAAATATTGTTATAAAATTATTACATCAAGTATTTATTTACTCCTCACAAACTTCTCATACGCCTCAAACTTGCACAAGAAGACTGTGGACTCAAATCTGTTTCATACCAAAACTATAAACACATTCGTCCCGTAAATAATAACAAGCGTTCGTGCCACAAAGGAAGGTCGAAAGCTCAACTCAAAACTATTTTAATTACAAATCTTACTGCATTGTGTGAGTCAGCCCCAACCAGCTTAGTTTAAATCAAAATTTTGCATATCTTATCCAATTTAAATTTTAAAATTCATACTTATTCATCTTCGTAAGTTGTGGCGTCAAACGTTTGACTTTTAAGTTAAGGTACTGTTTAACTTAGAACTTTAAACCTCAATTGTAAGGAATACCTAGTAAAAAGTAGGTTTTCTTGGCGGGGAAATTAGATAGAAGCTATAAAAAATAGATGAACGAGGGAATTTTCAGGCATAAAATAAAAATCTCATGTTTCTACTTTATGCCTGAACTGTTGTAAATAAGTAACGTGTTATACGTGGTAAGTAGTCATTACTAGGCTTGTATTCTATGCCCGACAATTAACATAATAAGACGTGATGTTATAACCTTCTTATTATAAAATGTAATTAGGCCTGTCTGAGTGATCATGTGCTTGAAAGTGTAGTTTATTATAATTGGGACTCCCGTTGTCAAAATCAAAAAGTTACACCGATTTAAAAAAGTCCCGTGCTGGGCGCCACTAAAAATCTTTCCTCGCCTGATGTAAAATTCGACCCTATAAATATTTTATCTCCACAAAAGTTAAACTACTACGTCTCCCGAAGGTTATAATTTAACAGAAATACGTTTTTATTACATAAGGTGGGAGTCCTTCTTGGGCGCCAGTATTCATTTTTACTCTAATCTTACAGCATTCTTGAACAAGTCAGATTTAAAAATTCATTACCACTGAGATAAAACTGCGAGGTTAGGGGTTCCGCAGCTTTGTTTTAAAATTAGTAGGTATACATTTTTTATTTGACGGATTTTCACGTTGGTTACCTACCGTGAAAGTTGATGAAAGTATGGTTGTATGATGAAATAATGAAAAGAACTGAATTATAAAACTGAGCTGAAAAGAAATCTTAACCGATCAAAGGCCCGGAAATTTATAACGGAAATAGCACCACAGCGCGGCCGCGGAGTACGCGTGACATGACCTTATATGACCCCGGCATGACCCCGCTCACAAAAAATGGTCTACTAATGTTTTTATCAACTGCACTCACTTAACGTAAATTGTTTTGGAAAACAGATATAGCAGAAACCTACGATAGTTCCAATAAGAAAGAGATAACGATACGACACAATACACGACACGACACGACATAATATACATTCACAGTAGAGGTAATCATCTAATACACCTATCCAACTTCCAACAAAAATATACCCCATCACCCAAACTACCCAAATACCTAAATACACTTTTATGACACATGTCCAGTCACTAAATACTTATGTGAAATCATGAATGAAATGTAATGTGATATAAGTACCCGAATGGATATCTGACAAAAATCTGATCAGAGTAATAAATAGTTGCTACTAAATTAAGGTTATATTATTGTTGTGATTGCACAGTGGTTAAGGCCTTGCCTCTAATGCACGAGGTAGTGGGTTCAAATCCGGGTGTGACTTTGATTTTTTATTAAAATAATTCCAAAAATTGTGTGAATTCTATGACAATGGGTGTGTGGAGAGAGCGGGACAGAGCGGGTCAGAGTGGCGGGATAGAGAAAGACCGAACACTCAAGGTTGTTTGGACGGGGTTGCGCCTTAACATAAGTCTGAAATCACCTTCTCATCTTGAGTAAGCGTGGTGATCAATGCTCGTCCCTTTTCTGTATGAGAAGAGGCCTTTGCCCTGCAGTGGAGCAATAATAGACTAGTATTATAGGTTATAATATTTTTGGAAACTATATAATAATCGCCTCCTTTCTCTGCACAAAAACAATTCGACAATAATAGCCAAAAGAAAAACTACCATTGTATTCACTGGGACATTTATATTGCACGACAATGTAATTCTAACATTATGACTCAGTTCACAACAGCTTGATTTTACCTTTAGATATTTGGACCGGAAATATGGAAATATGGGTTATGGGGTACTTGCATTTGCATTTGTATGGTTTGTCAAATAAAATGCATTTTGTTTTAGAACTCCAAGAGCTAGACCACCGCCTCTTAACGCAGTATTATTGTAATCTTACTTGAGTGTGGGAAAGAGATGGAGCTAGACGTCCTGTGTCGCTCCATCTCTTTCCCAGACTGAAGTAACATTAAAATAATACTGCTTTAAGAGGTGGTGGTTGGCTTCCTGACTTGAACTAGTATTTAGTTGTCTTGAAACGTGAACAATAATAATGAAAAACATGAACCCCAGACAAGTCCTCATTTCTTTCTATTACATGTAGTCAACTAGCTTTTCCCCCGGCTTAGCCCGTGTGCAGATCGGATATGATTCCTCGGGAACGTACTAACGGGATAAAAAGTATTCTTTGTCCTAACCCAAGTCATGGTCGGTTTGTGTCGTCATCGAAATCCAGAGGGAAAAGGGGCTGCGATTCTCCATACAAATGTATTCCCATTTTTTCTTCCTGAATAATGCCTCTAAAGCCTTAGTTCCCAAAGTGGTCTAGGTGGACCCCCAGGGGTCAACGCAGCCAACGCAAATTTCCGTAGTTAGATCTAATCTTCACATTTTTTGTCGGGTTTTAGGAATATGGTAGAAATGTAGCTGCAGGGCGTCCACCAGAACCAGTTAAATTTTGAAAGTGGTCTATGAGAAAAAAAAAGTCTGGGAACCTCTACTCTAAATACTCTAAAGCAATCATTATTTTTCATAAAACCAAGGTCTGCTGAAGACACGTCCCTGTCATTTCCATTTTTTCAACAACTAATTAGTAAAGACAATATGACCCTCCAGAAAAGACAAAAAATGCCCCATTTTTACCACCGTGATGAGAGGACTACCAGACATATTCAAAGAAAATTTAACATAAGAGAAAATGATAGGAACCTAGACATACTCTTTCTTCAGCTCGGCTCAGTTTTCGAGGAGAAAAAAGAGGAATACGAAACGTCGTCGATCTCGTCAATTTTTTTTTGATAAAATCGGTCTGAGCTGTAACTGTCCCTATCGCACTCTATGGGGGGAGACTTGTGCGACGAAAATAGTTTCTACAAATACCTATTTTTCACCTCCACCATGGCATCAAAGATTTGGAATAATCTACCACCACCCATTCGATCTTCTAACTCGATTAATGCCTTCAGAAGCCGCTTGCGACAGTACCTAACTGACGCACAACGGAAATTGGACATGGTAAATATAAATGTGTCACTCATATAATGTAGTCTAAATTACAGTGACAAGTGTTATATATTACTTAAACTCACCAAATGTTGCTGGCCTGCATGTAACCAAGATGTGAGATCACGGAACAATGCTGCCTCTTTTCAACCTTAAGTGTAGGTGGACATTGATTCGTGCATTTTACAAAAGGAAAATAAAATAATAATTTACTTATTATGACAGTCCAACCCTACAGAAAATAACAAAGGCAATTCTTGTTACGTATATTTTAAACTAGTAACCTTCCTATGCTTATTATTACTTTTTATCACTCTTTTTGGCGTTGTAAACATAAACATAACTTTTGGAATAACTACTATGCTCGTGTTTGTGTCTAATAATATCTCTTATCGTGCTCATATTTATATTTATTAAAATACCCGCACACGAAATATAGTATAATCCATATTATTTTTAAAATGTGCAAGCTAGACCGGTAGTTCGTGCGTCACAGGAGGCTGCATGCAGCGCACTGTGATTGCCTCGGACTTTATTGTTTACCGGAAACCGGTTGATACCAGTATTTTTTTATTTTTTTTATTTCTTGTATTGTAGTTGTACCGCCTGTACTGTTTACTATATTATCATAATTTTTCCGTAACATTATTCTTATTTATATATATATTTTCTCTCATATACTACTTTTATTCTATTCTATCATTTTAAACTAACATTGACATTCGTACACTCACCATTTAGGTTCATTTGAAAACCAGCGTCGGGCACCATTGTTGTCCGACATTATGCTGAAATGGGCCTATTTGGCGCAGCCGTGAGTCACACAGTATTTACCTACATGCTTTTTTTTTTGGCTTTGATGTAGGTAATTGTACTTTTTAAATATTGTTAGTTTTAAGTTCTTTTTCTTTGTTTCCTTTCGTGATACTCAACGTCAATAAACACATTTATAAACACACGTTTATTGGCACATGCCAATAAACGTTTTTTCTTTCTTTCTTTCTTTCTTTCACCTTCCTCGCAGACCCCTCTTAAAAGGCGCGAAAACTTACAGGCAGGCAGATACTCAATACTCAATACTCAATTTTTATTGCATTCCATATGTTACAGACATGGTAAAAAACAAGTTACAGATCATTATGGACCCTGTCGGGCACGCAAAAATGTAGGAGAGAGGAAGAGGGCTGAATAGGAATTTAATCAAATTAATATAAATTATTAGATGTGTATCATTGTGTATATAATTATATACATATGTATATATTATTATGTTTGTGTACATAGGTAGCATATTATTTATGTTTAATTATTTTGTATTGCATAAGAATAGGTAACAAATAGGAATAGGAATAGGAAGGGGAATAGGTAGGTAATTATCATGAAATCTTAGAAGTATTTGCTATAATATATATTATTATTATTAATTATATCAAAATTATGTACTTAATTAGATTTTTTGATATTTCTCGGGACCCTATGGTCCCGGACCTTTGAAAGGCATATGAGGGGCCGAGGCCAACTCGCAGAGGCCCGTTAGACGCTTTCAACGGAAATGAGGCACCGACCGACGATTATCCCTGTACGTACTATGCAAGTGCACCCAAGGACAACCCCCGGTTGGTGTAGGACTATTGCAGGATATGGAGGATAATTAGATTAATTATAAGTATATTATATTATTAAATTAATTATATATTTTATTTTATTAAAGTATATAGATATATTATTGGTGTATTCACATTTTCATTTTTTATACTTGAATCACTGTATTCCATATTATATTATTTTTATAATGTTTTGTTTTAGATAGAGTAATTTCATTTTGCAATCGTTTTATCATATAGAAACTCCTAAAACTGTGTAGTATGCCTTGGATTCTAGAAATCACTTCAATTTATTTATAAATATGTTTGTTTTGCTTACTTCTCTAATTTCATTTGGCAATTTATTATAGATTTGGACGGACATAATTAGAGGGCTGGTTGAGTGCATTGTGATTCGAGATTGAGGTTTGTTTATTTTGTTTTTGTTAGGTATGTCTAAAAGTGTATCTTTTTTGTGTCTCTTCGCAAGTGGTGTAGTAATCTTGATGTTTTCTGATAAATTTACATAATTCTAAAATATATAAACAGGGAAGTGTGAGTATTTTATGTTTTTGGAAGTGTTGTTTACAGCTGTCTGTTTGTTCTATGTTGGTTATTATTCTGATTAACATTTTTTGGAAGATAAATATGGTTTGTGAGTCTGTACTGTTACCCCACAGCATGATCCCATAGCTGAGCCACGCTTGGGCATATGCGTAGTAAGTAACAAGTGCAGTTTGAAGGTTTGTAGTTTTTTTAATGTCGCGTAAGGCGTATGAGAATTTTGATAATTTTGCTCTTATTTTCTGTATGTGGGATTTCAAATTAATGTGGGTATCTATAGATAAACCGAGTAGAGTAAATTCGTTGACTTATTCTATTTTTGTGTTATTAAACGTGAAAATTAGTTTTAATGAGGACTTTTTATGAGATACGAGTTATATTCGTATTTATAGTTAGCATGAAATCGATAAGGAATCAAATTAACAAATTGTTGATTCAAATATCTTATTATTAGCAGAAACAAGTATGATCTTGCCCAATATCGTCACATATATCATCTTAGAGAATCTTAGAGATCATGGCTTCATAGAAACTCAACATTTATGAAAGTGGACCCATAACTTCCTTAAACGATATCTCACTACTACAGTCATCTGCATCATCTGCTTAGCCTTTTTCCAACATGTTGGGGTCGGCTTCCAGTCTAACCGGATGCAGCTGAATACCAGTACTTTACCTATCTGACCTCCCACAACCCAGTTACTGGTTATCTCACGACTACAGTAGCAATAAGAAAAAAAAAACACATTACACAACTAATGTTCATTTATCCAACAAAATAATACCACCTACATTAAAAATTCTACGGAACGATTGCACAAAAATATCGGAACTAACGCCACTAGAACTAGAGATGTGTACCTCTTAATTAATGTTTGAACACAGAACGGTGCAGCAACGGAACAGTGATCATTGTCACAGTGATTTTATACTCGTAACAGTTATTTTTTGTTCGAACCAGTACTTATTCAAGCAATATTTTATTGGGAATCAAATTAAAATGTTTTGTAGTGAGTTTGAGTGTTTTGTTGTTTATTTGTGTGATTTTACTTGTGTGCAATTGTAGATGCTGATGCAGGATAAGCAAGCTGAAGTGGCAATGGGCCGGCCATATTAGCCTTAGAACCATTGACCCTTAAGGTAAGCGTGTTCTTGAGTTGAGACCGCGAATGGGCAAACGTAAGGTAGGACGCCCTCAGACTAGGTGGAGCGACGATCTTCGCAAGGTGGCTGGTAGCAGCTGGATGAGAGTGGCCGAGAATCGAGCTGAATGGCGTGCAATTGGAGAGGCATGCTGGGGACTACTGTAGGCTGATGATAATGATGATGAGATGCTGAAAGTAAAGTGCTGAATTTGATCCTTAGGTTCAGCGAATTACTATTAAATCTTGAGGTTATTTAGGTTTACGTTTTATCATAAGTTTATAATATTAACCTTCAGATCTTTTACGGGCTTTATCGAAAACATAACTTTAAAAGATCATTTGTTTATATAGCTACACTTCGGTTAAGAACATAATTAACGTTAGAAAATCTGTGTTTCAAATAAGAGCGAAAATACATTTTCAGAGAAATATTCGCAATATTAGCTTGAATATTGTTATTAGTATGCTTAGTTTACTCGGTGATTAATAATCGCCCCTAGTTACTTTGGATCTGCCTAAAGCACACATTTCAAAGAGAGAATACTCTCACCTAATGTATTATTTTACAGGCAGCATTTAAGACAAATTCTAAATTATTATTAAAATATATATATATTTAAGTGGCGTCCTGTAATTTCTGCCTAACCCCATGGGAATCAGGCGTGAGTTTATGTATATATGTTTTCCTTAAGTAAGTACAGGAAATCCGTGAAAATCACTGTTATTTCCTCATTGTTATTTATAAATAACTGTTAAAATTAATAACAGTCGGTTACCTCCGTGATAGAGTGACGGACATTCGTGTAATCCGGCCTTAATCCGCGGGAAATAAGTCGTCGTTTAACATAATGATGCAGTCAGGCCTCAATTTGACACAGCGGAAGGGAGGTTATTTGTATTGTTTTGAGGCTATTGTTGAATACATAATGACAATTTGATAAAATTTTATAGATAATATTGCTTTTCCTTTTTCTGCAAACTAAAAAAGCTTATTTTATAACATAACTACTAATCTCTGGCGATCATAAAACCACGACACCTTTCAAATGTAAATAATAATTTAGTTTGTTAATGAAATGGGTGACGGGTATTAATAGCCGTGACGTTTGTGTCACACTTCACACTAATATTATAAAAGCAAAGGTTTGTGAGTGTGTGTGCATGTTTGTTACTTCTTCACGCAAAAACTACTGATCAGATTTATATGAAATTTGGCACACAGATAGGTTAGAACCTGGATTATCACATGAGATACTTTTTATCCCGATATTCTCACGGGATCAAGACTTATGCGGGTGAAACCGCGGGGCGCTGCCAGTTAATCATAATTATGACGATTCTAAAGAAACCCTGTGATAGGCAGACAGACAGACAGACAGACCCTGCAGACTACGTAGGCTAAGTAATAATGTACCGTTGATATTCTTTGGGTACGGGATCCTGAAAGTATAAAACTTTGACTCCAAGAAACGGGTAGAGTTTCCTTCTTCTTCTTGCTTTGGTCACACCAGTGGCGAAAGCACCATACAACACCACTCCTACCAGCTTCTCTTCGAAGGTTCGCATCAGCAACTCTACCGCTATTGGCAAAAGTCACAGTCAATAGTTTCTACTATTGTCAAAAAATATAGTTACAGTAACTTTAAATTATTAAAACATTCAAACAATAAAAACGCCTACTTTTAGCTTTGAATTACAATTTAAAAAATGTCCTAAAATAACCCGGCGCCAAAACGTCATAACCGGGAACTAAAATTCATACAATAGCGATCCGGTCATGACGTCACTTTTGGTCACGTGCCACCGCTTGATAATGGACGAGAGCAAGCCGGTGTACAACGGGTTACGATAGGGACAGTCGAGACAGATATAGAAAAAGTGCGTCAGTGAGAACGAGATGGAAGAATATTGCACATTTTATTTAATTTTCACCTGTTCAACTGTATTGTATTCGATTCTTTATATTCCTATAATAATTTTAAAATGATAGTACCTAATTTAGTTGAGTTTATATCTGTAAAGTATTGAAAGTTTTGTTTGTGTAGTGATAATGTCTTTTGGTTCTGCCATTTGGCGATATAGGTATGGTGTTAAATTCAGTAAAGCAAAGACTTTTATTTTTAAGTTAATAAATTAATTTTTACGTTGTTAGATAGTACTTACAAAAATTGACACCTCGCCACTGGTCCCACTAAGGCAAGTAGAAGAAGAAGACCCTACCTGTTTAACATAACATCACGCCTGTTTTACCCAAAGGGTTAGACAGAAGTGTACCTATAGTACACTCAAATTTCTCGCCAGTTACAGGAGACAAGCCTAATAGCCATCAACGGGGCACAAATCCTGTCACCCTTTTAATTTATAAGTAAATCTGAGAAAAGAATATAGGTACTGTATCATTCCTCAAAATCCAAGCATTAAACCGAAGTATTTAAAACCTAGTGCATATGTGAGAACGCCATAAGTTAAGGCTGTCATGACATTTTACAGCCAGCGGGAGCCATTACTCAAACCGTTATAAAACGGACGGAACAAAGCGAGCCATACTACTGACAATGGTGCTTTGGTACACATAAATCATCGTGACGGGATTGTGGATACTGCTATTTTTTTTTAAACTTGCTATAGCAGCGATTTAAAGTATTGCAATCATGGTTAAGGCGAAAGCTTCAGCGTAAACGGCGAAATTCAAATGTTCTTACGTTTTTTTGCAATTTGCAAGTCAGTATCGGGTTTTATGTTGATCAAAGTATTGATTCGCGACCGTAACAAGTATGTATTTACAGAATTATAATAATTAACACATAACACATACATAACATCACGCCCTGTTTCCCCGAAGGGTTAGGCAGAGGGGGGGGAGGGGGTTATAATAATTAAAATCATTAATACAACTCTCTAAAAGTAAAAGTAGGATAAAAGTTCCGATTGGCATTGTGTTGCGATCCTTATATTGAGAACGACGTAATTTTCACCATACCAGCTTCTATCCTCTAGCTTTATTATCCGACTACGGCGAAGCCAAAAGGAAGGGTAATGATTTTGGCAGTCTATGTATGTATGTTCCACCGTAGCGCCTAAACTTCTGAACCGATTTTAATGAATGAGGTGTCAATAAATTTGTAATAATAGCCCGGATGACATTGGCTATATAAATTTTATCAAAATTTTGTACGACGGAATTTATACCTAAGATTCTAACCTCGAAAAAATTAAACTGAGATAATCATCACGGGTTTGGTATCATGAGAAAGGGTTTGGCGAGCACATTACAAATATGTACATATTATATGACCGATCGGGAAACGGAAAAGTATTAAATAAAAAAATTAAGTTAAAAAAAAACTATAACCCGACTACGTAAAAAACGGGTCTAAAAGGACGAAACAAGAAAATAATTCCAATAGGAACTCAGAAATGCATAGGTACAAAAATGGCCAAGGTAGAGCCGTGGTCGCACTGGCTGTACTGTTACTGCTATGATTATGTGGGTGCCAGGAACACCCCCATTAAACAGACATGGTGGACCATTTTTGTACCTATGCATTTCTGGATTTCTATTTGAATTATTTTCTCGTTTTCCTTTTTAGACCCCTTTTGTACGTAGTCGGGTTATAGTTTTTTTTCAACTTTATTTTTATGTTTCAATTCCAAGTTTATGGATGTTTGGTAGAATACACATAAAAGTTTAAACTCACCAAGCTTAAGTATTTTATTGATCACAGAAAGGAGGGAATGTTATAGGCTCATTATGTTATGCTATGTTCTTGGTACTCCATAAAGTATACCATAAAGGATTCACCCAGAGGGGTGAACGAGCATAAACTGGGTCGTACCGCACGCAACCTATGGGTCATTGTAGTTACAATAGGTTAACATTAGTTTGGCCATCTGCCAATTCCGTAAAAATTAAAACGTCAAGACGGCATGATTTTTTGCTACTCTATGAGATGATAGTCTGCACCCTAATTGCGTAAGGGATCGGTGCAGGTATAATATTCCCATGTTATCTTATACGTTCACTTATAAAGAAACTTTTTTTTTTCAATTTTGAAACTTAGTTTATTTATTTTACTATTGACATAATTTAAAACCTAACAATCTTAAAATAATAATAATATGTACAAGTATATAAAAAAGGACGGGAAATAATCAGAGGGCATCAAAAAATTCATCCGCATCGCTGTCAACAGGAAAAGTGCCCAAAAGGCTGGCAGCATTGCCACGTTGTATAGCAATGCTGATTCTTTGGCCAAAAAATAGGCCAGCCCTCTGGTCACGTGTGGAGTCGACCAACCGCCTGGCGATGTCTCGAAAAACTAAGTGGGCACTCGGACCCCATGGTCCAAGTGTTTCAACCCCAAACGGCTCGAATATATAAGTCCCAGTAAGATTGGAGTATTTGCGCCGTTTTTGAGGTTTTCCGCACCCACAGCAGCCGCCCTAGCACAGCCCGCCGTGCTAAGAAGATGGGATGGCGCAAGGGTGTCGACACACGTTGCATCCCACACCAAAGGCCTACCTATCTTCCAAGGCTGGTAAAGAAACAGGTTTAAACTTCTCGGTGCCGACTACCTGGACCGAGCCTGCACCGATCGGTACCGGCACCGGAAACCTGTTTCTTTATGTAAGCACCCTAACACACTATCAATCAGAATCTGAATGATTTTGAAGCAAATTGCTAATCCATTGCTTGATATGTTTGACACATTTGTCTGGTCAACAACGTAAATAATGCAATGCATGTTGTTGAACTGTCAAAATTAAACCGATTCCTCCTGTCAGTGCTACGGGTCACAGGTTTCATTCGCGCACGAAAGAAAAATTAGTTCTAAGGCCGGCCACATATAGTCGGCCTGATTTTTTACAAGTTGTGAGATGAGTGTTTAAAATGAATCTACGATGAAGAAAGCTTTTGGTGCGAAACGTTTTAAAAACTGTCAAGGTGTTTTTTTTTTTCTTATTTATTTACAAAATATATACACCAAAACAAACAGGTACAAATTTTAGACTGGTTACCACAAAACCCGTCTTTCAAGCGAAGTAAATAGACCACTTATAACTTCATCAAGTTATCGAGTAGGTAATCGATGAGTACTTTACTTGATTTTATAGCTTTCGAACTTACCCTGCTTTTAGAGGGGAGAACGCTTTGATTAATGTCAACAGAGAACTCTAAGTCCCTGTTTTGGGGGTGTCAGGAAAATTTACCGGATAAATAGAAGGTACCGATGGTATATAGTAAACCACGTAATGGTTTTACCACTTTTGACAACAGTTCCCCGTACTTTGAAACTTGATCACATAGACCTTGGCATTAGTCACGTTCATCCTTAGGCCGTTTGCCCATCGCCACCGTCAATGGCACGTCAACGAGAACGAGATGACCGCTTGTCTACCGCACGTCCATCTCCCGAGTGCAGGGATTTCGAGTAGTTCAGTGCGACCGCTAAAATTCGACCCGAAATTGTGACGGGCCGATTTGCCAGCAACATAAAACACGTTTAATCTTGTCCACACACTGTCGCCGCACCGGCGCCGTTCGTCCGGCTTTTAGTCTGTCTATCATAACACACTCAACTGCCAAGTTCAGCCGCGGTGGGTAAATAATCGCCGTCACCGGGACTTCACGTTTGGTTCGAGTAATCTCGTTTCTCGTTGACGTTCCGTTGACGGCGGCGGTGGACAGACATCCTTAATGTGAATTTATTTAATGTTTATTGTCATTATTACTGTTTATTTTTTATTTGAATTGCCGTCCCAAAGACCACACTGAAATGTGTCATATATTTTTAAATACATCGGCACCCATATTTTTAAAACAAAACCACAACAGTGCTGCCGACGGCTGAAAAATCTTAATTGGTAGCACTTCCAAGGAGATCCTTCACAAGGAGCTTATACGTAAAATCTAGCTAGTATTGGACCACAAGATAAATGACTAAGAAACTAAGATATAAAACTGGTATTCAGCTGCATCCAGTTAGACTGGAGGGCGTCCCCGACATAGTTTTGAAAAGGCTAGGCTAAAGATGATAAGAAGGCCACAAGATAATTATGTACTGCTCTCACGAATCTGTTTGTGAATTGTGGCGATAACCGATATATTATTTATACAAGCTAAAATTCCTCTATAAAATAAAACAACAGATAATATTCCCCAATATTCTGCGACTCACAAACAAGTAGTCTGAGTGTATATCGCGCGTGCGACGTCGCGAACGTTTCGGTGACATGTCGCTAGCTGTTTAGTTGTGGACGGCACTTTGTAGGGCTGACACTTTGCTAGAAGATTATTAAAATGTACCTAAATTAAATTAGTTTTTGAGGATATTATTTATTTTTTAGAAAAAATTAGGCAACACTGAGCAATATGACGACACCATTCTCATTTTCACTTATCTATACCTAAGTTGTTGAGGAGCTCGTGGCTAAGTAATAACAGCCGCACGGGTCGATTGATCAGGTTAAGCTACGCTTGCCGCTGTTGGTCCATGGATGGGTGACAATCTTTACATACCAAGACCCCTCCGTGCCTCGGAAAGCACGTTAAGCCGTTGGTCCCGGCTGTCATTCGTAGATCTTTGACAGTCGTTACGGGTCGTCAGAAGACCGAAAGTCTGAAAACCAGTCTTACCAAGGGGTATCGTATTACTCAGTTACTGGGTTGTGGAGGTCAGATAGGCAGTCGCTCCATGTAAAATACTGGTATTCAGCTGCGTCCGGTTAGACTGGAAGCCGACCCCAACATAGTTGGGAAAAGGCTAGGCAGATTGACATATACCTAAGTTATTACTAATATTAGGTAAATACATTTTATTAAAAACTTCTGTTGCTCGGCCATCAAAAAACAACAAAGCTATACGAATTATAAGTTCAAAAAACGTGTGCGTCGGGGGACCCCCGTCAGGGAAGAAGTTCCTTCTCGCGTATGATTTAAAATAAAAACAAAAATTTCGTAGCCGCCATCTTGGATTTTCATTTTGACCAAATTAACACATGAGTGAGTGTAAATTCGAATGAAGAAAGTCGCATGGAGGGCACAAGTCGCGCTTTTTCGCGTGACGATTTCTGCCAGTTTGGAACGAAGTTCTTTTACGCGGCTTGCGGTAGGAGCCGCGTAAAAAAACTTCGTTCCAAAATAATAAATATTATCAATCCAAATAGCAGAATGAATTTTAGCTATTTGAACTGAAAAAGCACTTTTCTTAAGTAATTATAAAAATACAAAAGACAGCCCGCGAAACGCTTACTCTTTCATAGTTATCTCACTAAAATAAATGTTTTGACTTTATCCCTTGACGAAATGGATAAAAATATTTGTTTTTCAACTACTGACAACCCTGCTATAGTTTGTTTAAAGGTTGTCAAAAATACCCGCGACTCATGCCCGTCTGAATATCGAGAATTATTTGTTTTACTAGAGTTTGTTAATGTTTTGTTTTAAACTCACGAGACGACTCGACAGTTCGCGTTCGGAAATATTGTTATGCTTCGGAAAAGTTAGTTCGGAATGGAGTGAATTCGTTTGTTTATTCAGTAATTTTTGACGTTGAGGGAAGATTTTTTGTTAAAACAAAGAAATACGTAGATGTAGAAAAATATTGAAAACTCGAATGAAAGAATAAGTTAGTTATTCGTCACGAGATAAACGAGTTTTTTTTTGGTTACAGCGCATTCAAACATACGTTAGACGCACGTGTCATAATTTTTGTTGATCGTGATTTTTGACCAAATATATTTTTGACCAAATATATTTTTGACCAAATATATTTTTGACCAAATATATTTTTGACCAAATATATTTTTGACCAAATATATTTTTGACCAAATATATTTTTTATGCTGTTTTGCGTTCCTTCAACTCCTACGACCACTTTTAAAAGCTTACGAAAATTTGTAAACTAGAGTAGCTATTACAAACTTACAAAGATGAGTCCCGCGGATACCAATGTGACTACCGCGGTGTATGCGTGTTCAGGTAGTACACTGACACGTTTGCTGTCCCGGACAACAACATGTTGCGCAAAGATTTTATTCGCGATGTCTGTTTTAGTTTAAGTAACATAGAGACATAGAAAATACAACGAAAATTATATCAATATAAAGTAGAAATAGCCGTGGGCCCCAAACTAGGCACAGCCTGCATCTTGGTTGCCCGACATTAACAGTAAAGACAGTTTGAGTTGCCGAACACTCATTATGTCACAGCCTAGCCGGACAAGTAAAAATAATTAATCATCATCTGCCTAGCCTTTTCCCAACTATATTGGGGTCGGCTTCCAGTCAAACCGGATGCAGCTGAATACCAGTATTTTACATGGAGCGACTGCCTATCTGACCTCCACAACCCAGTTCCTGGGTAATACGATACCCCTTGGTAAGACTGGTTGTCAGACTTTCGAGCTTCTGACGACCCGTAACGACTGTCAAAGATACACGAATGACAGTCGGGACTAACGGCTTAACGTGCTTTCCGAGGCACGGAGGGGTCTTGATATGTAAAGATGGTCACCCATCCACGAACCAACCGCGGCAAGCGTAGCTTAACCTGATCGATTGACCCGTGCGGCTGTTATTTCTTAGCCACAAGCTCCTCAAGTAAAAATAATTAATAATGGAAATAATTATTATAAAATTTTAAATTTAAAAATAAAAAATACCAATGAAAATAAACGCATAAACAATCTGAAAGCAACGTAAAATGTATACACGACTGAGAATATGAATAAACACATAAGCAGGGCAATTGCGTAACACACAGTAGGAATCGGTTTAATTTTGACAGTTTAACAACATTCATCGCGTTATTTACGTTGTTGAGCTGATACGTTTTTCGAACATATGAAGCAATGGTACAGCAATTTGTTTAAAAATCATTCGAATTGTGATTGATAGTGTATTACGCAATGAGGGTGCAGTAACATAACGTTATTACTTAGCGCAGTGGTGAAAGAGTGTAGTGTTTGTGTAGTTGTGTGTGTGTGAGTGAGTGTGCGTACGTGTGTGGGAATTGGAGAAGAGGCAGGGAAGGTGCTAGTTATATCAAGGGGCACAAGATGTTTTCTGAGTCGTCATAGATCAGGTTACGAAGCCATGCCTTTAAAGTAACCTTGGCTTCGAGTATGTTTCCAGGGATCCTTAGAGTGGGTTTGTTGACTGTGTTAAAGACACGAACTGGGAGAAAGAGTGAAAACCGGGTAGCAAACACCGGTCTCACTCTTGGGATTGGCAGTCTATCAGCTCCTACCTAAATGATGAATATATGCAAAAAGCATAATATATACCGTCCAAAATATAATCATGAATTGTCATGACGAATGCCAGACCGGGTTAAATTATGCATAGTTAACTTGCTTTGCTCAATTGCAATGGCGCCATGACAAACCGGAATTAAAGCTCTATAGTAATGGTGAAAACGGAGGGGCTTGTGGCTAAGAAATAACAGCTGCACGGGTCGATCGGTCAGGTTAAGCTACGCTTTCCGCGGTTCGTCCGTGGATGGGTGACCATCTTTACATATCAAGACCCCTCCGTGCCTCGGAAAGCACGTTAAGCCGTTGGTCCCGGCTGTCATTCGTGTATCTTTGACAGTCGTTACGAGTCGTCAGAAGCCCGAAAGTCTGACAACCAGTCTTACCAAGGGGTATCGTATTACCCAGTCACTGGGTTGTGGAGGTCAGATAGGCAGTCGCTCCATGTAAAATACTGGTATTCAGCGGCATCCGGTTAGACTGGAAGCCGACCCCAACATAGTTGGGAAAAGGCTAGGCAGATGATGATGAATATTAAAGGGTAGATAGTTTGACGACAGTTAGCAAACGGAAGTACGTAACATTATTGTGCTACGATTAGAGTATCTCAATTGACTAACGTCATAATCAGAAGCTTGAAGTGGCGGACGGCATTCGTGTTCCAACCGTCAAGTCGTACAGACGTTCATTAAGTGTAAAACTGTGCCTAGTAACATGTACTATGTATGATTGTGTTGAAATGTTATACGAAAAAAATTGCGCATTATGTAAAATTTATAACACAATAACCATTAAGTAATCTTATGATATAGCAACACCACAGTTAATTGTCATTCTCTGTGCCAATGACATAAGCTTAGCTACAATGTCTCAGCCAGTCCCGTCAGTATATTGGCTATCGACCTAATCTCCAGTGTAACATTATAATCTAAATGGTTTTGGCATTATGACCTGTAGTGTTAGTCTCAATTGGCCGGTTTATATTGTTCCAGCCGCTGCATCTAGCAAGTTGAATCTAGCGCTGGATTGGAGAGGATATTGCTGTATTAATACCATAACAGTCTTTGAATCTATAATAATATTATAAAGACGTTATGTGAGTTTGTATGTAGCGGTGATATTCGACTAATGGGAAGCTAAAGTATTGCCGCGTGTCAGGATATCATCATCATCATCAGCCTATAGCAGTCCACTGCTGGACATAGACCTCTCCACTTGGACGCCATTCAGCTCAATCTTCAGCAACTCTCATCCAGCTGCTACCAGCCACCCTGCGAAGATCATCGCTCCACCTAGCCTGAGGGCCTCCTACCTTACGATTCGCGGGCTCCACTTAAGAACACGGCTACCCCAACGGTCATCGATTCTACGGCTAATATCAAAATCAAAAGTCATTTATTTAAACTAGGCTGAGAATCAGCACTTTTCGAACGTCAAAAATGACATAAGACAGTCCCCCGGCACGCCTGCCCTTCACCACTTCCTAGTGCTTTAGCTGGGAAGAAGAAGTGGCGCAACAAACTCCCCAGCAGCACAGCTGTCTGTTTAGTTAGAAGAACTTGATTCTATACAATAGTATGCAAAATTATTTACATTACGCATCACAAAAACATTAAATGAAATTATTTGCCATGGGTCTGCTAGCACAGGCTAATATACCAATAAAAAAACACCGAAACTATACTCAAGCAGAAATAAAAATTAAAGACGTAAAAGAACTTTATACAGTACGACACAACTTAGATGTAGCATAGATTCGATTTGCATTCACTCATTTCAATTTTACAAATGTATTTGGTTATATGACTTTACAAGTTATTGCGTTTTCGTAAAGATCATTTTCGCCTAAAGCAGTAATAAAGATTGGTGATTTTGAAGGCGCACTCGGTTCGGATGGTGATCGGTTTTAAGAATTTTGCCGATGCTATATCTAAGATGTGTTGTACTGTACCTAAATAAAAGCCTCCAGGCATAAAGAGCGTGCCTGCTTACATACAGCTATAACTCGAGGTCACAAACGATAAACTAGGATATGGCCTTGGTTATTCTGTGAGTTATGTTGAGAACTTCGGTTCTCTGCCGGATCACCTCGTTCCGGATTCGATCTCTCAGAGAGACTCCAAACATAGCCCGTTCCATAGCTCGCTGAGCGACCTTGAATTTATGGACCAGCCGTACCGTGAGTGCCCACGTTTCGGCTCCATAAGTCATAACAGCCAGGACGCACTGATTGAAGACCTTCGTCTTTAGGCTCTGTGGAATACGCGACGAAGCTTCCCAAACACTGCCCAGCCCAACTGAAATCTTCTGTTAGTCTCAAAGTTGTCAGCATATATTTTATGTCTATACAATAAATTTCATGGGGACGAATTCGCGGGCAGAAGCTAGTACTTAATAACATTTTGAATAATCTGAACAGCGTTTTGATGCCAGGTACGGTTCAGTACACTGGATTTAGTGAAAGGTCCATTTTAATAACAGGATTGGTGATCTTCTTTTTAATTCCGTGCGGCCTTTATAGCGGGAGTGTAATCGTGCGTTGAATAGTACACTTGAGTGAAGGTTAATTTTTGTTTCATTCCACGTTGATGAACATGATATACAATGAACATTACATATTTTATCCACACGTCACATTTCACTTTTCGATCGTTCGATAGGCGAGTGAAAGATCCAACATCGTTGGACCTATTGATTAAATTTGTGTTTAGACGTTTCGTTCGAATGAAAGGTGGTATGAAAAGGAAATCCGCAAGGCCGAACGAAAGACAAAAATGAAATGAAAATTTGCAAGAATACATGACAGATGGTCGGATTTCTAACAATTTCTAAAATAATTCGATATTAAATGAAATTGTTTATTCTGTAAATAGGATATCGGAATCACTTTTACACGTCATATTAAAACAAAAATAACCTAGATGGAGTCGATATTTCCTATCTGGCTACCCCTGAGAAGAAATGGCGAAACAAACTCAGGAGTCAAAGTCTCTTTTAAAGTCCAAACATAATCTTGGTCAAATTATGTGAGGCTCATGTAGATCCGTGTCTGAAATGGTCTTTGGAGGAAAGAACCACACAAATTTGAGTGGAGCTGGTCAGTCAGTGCAAGCATTTGTCAGTAATCGTGAAGCTCAACTCAAGACTTAAGGAGCTCAACGACACGACGAATAATATCAAAGAGAGGACATTAAGGTAAGCCGCATAAAGTACTCAAAATGTCCCAAAACCATGATTAAAACTAACTGAGAAATTTAAAAAAAAGTTCCTAGAACGGAAAGTGAAGCGTCTGATATCGGTTGAAAGATGACACTATCTGTAACATTGGTATTGGCCCTTGACATTTTATCACACGCAAAGTGACATTCAACCTAAAGATAGTAATGCAATTACGAACTCCACTATACAGGGCATTTTTTTAATCACTATCCAAATTTTCGCAGGGTGTTCTACCCATGAATACGAACAACTTTCACTATGGGGCCAACTCTGAAATCACGAAAAAAATCAGCTGTTTCATACATTTTGGTCGAGTAGGTATTGAACTTTTGTATGAATCAGCTGATTTTTTCTTCGTGATTTCAGAGTTGGTCCCATAGTAAAAGTTGTTCATATTCATGGGTAGAACACCCTGCGAAAATTTGGATAGTGATTAAAAAAATGCCCTGTATATATAAATAGAAAATATATTATATTATATGTTTTATTAATACTCTAAAACGCCTTCTAGTGCTAGTCGCTATTTCAAATAAATGAGCCTCCAAAACTTTTTGGTCTTTTAATAATGATCGCTTTTTTTAAAAATAAATGACCCTTTCTGGCCTTTTCTCAAAGTTTTTGTTTGTCTATTTAGAATTTTTATGACACCAAAATAGGGATTATTGGAGGATAAATTTGACATTGAATAAAACTAATTACTTGGCTAAATAATAAGAATCTTGTCATAAATCTAGAAAAGAGTAAAATAATGCACTATTATCAAAGGATTCTTAATATAAACCTTGACATTGACTATTTGGGGACTAAAATAGAGTCGGCAACTATGCCTAAATTCCTTGGTGTTATCATAGATAATAACTTGTCCTGGTAACCACAGATGGACGATATTTGTAAAAAAGTTAATAAATTTGCATGTGCCCTCTTTAAACTGGCTAAAATTGTAAGCTTAGAATCACTTTGAATGGCTTACCATGGCTATGTTGCATCCACACTAAGATACGGTTTAATACGTATGTATACTGGATGTTTTGTTTTACCGTCTCGAAATTTTTACAGGGTGTTCCACCCATGAATATGAACAACTTTCACTATGGGGCCAACTCTGAAATCACGAAAAAAAATCAGCTGATTCATACATTTTGATCGAGTAGGTATTGAACTTTTGTATGAATCAGCAGATTTTTTTTTTCGTGATTTCAGAGTTGGTCCCATAGTGAAAGTTGTTCATATTCATGGGTAGAACATCCTGTAAAAATTTCGAGACGGTAAAAAAACATCCAGTATATTGGGGAAATCCAGTAAATAAAGAGCATGTTTTCAAAGCCCAAAAAGATGCATCAGAGCTATGTGTGGTTTACAAAGTAACTGTCAGCTGTCAACCTCTATTTAAAAGCCTCAAAACCTTAACCTTGCCTTCTCTGTATATTTATTATTTAGTTAAAACAAACATCACCCTATATGAAATAGCTTCTAAAAGCCATTATAGGATACTTCGTGATAAAAATAAGTTCGAGCTTAAAGTAGCTTATGCAGGTACGGCTTTAATGAGGAAAAGCTTTTTTTTTGTATGGCCCAAAGAATATTTAACAAGTTACCTTGCTCAATAAAACGTCAAAATTTAGTAAATTTCAAGCGTAAATTACGTATTAAATTAATACAGAAATGTTACTATTGTCTCAGTGAATATTTTATTGTCAGTTCTTTGACATTATTTGTATACTCTTAACATGACTATTTATGCATGTCGACCTTAATAGTAATTCTGTGGAAAATATCAATTTTAAACATTTTTTCTTATCAGTAACTTATTGGCATTATAATTGATTTGTAGATATTTATTGTTATATAATTTGTAATTTTATTCCAATTAATGAAACTGTAACAATATGATCTGTAATGGATTGAAATAAATTATTTGAATTGAATTGAATAATTATTTTGTTATTGACATTATCGTATTTCTTTAAATATTAACATTACCTGACATTACCATTTTTTTTGCATTTTATTAAATTACAGTATGCAAGTCTCCCATAAATGTATATTTATACGCCAAATGGCAAAACACAGAGAAACTATAATATAACAATTGTAACATCTTGAACACTCTTGGAACCTATGTTTACAAATAAAGACCATTGATTGATTGATTGATTGATCACCAGTGATAGGAATAGGTAGTGCTAATTTGCCTAAACTTCGAGGAAGGAAGTAACATAGAATGGATAATACCTCCTTTAAAATCCCGGAATAATTTTAATGGCGTTTAAATCCCGGGATTTAAAAAACACGAATCTTTTATCGGTCTTTATTTGTAGTTACAAATTATTGATTTGAAAAATCATAACATCTTTTAGGGTTACACACACACACACAATTATGTCTGTAATTTTTATGGTGTACATAGTAAAGAGTATTCTATCTATTTATAAATAAAGTCCAATAAATAATTTGTGGTTTTTAAATCCCGGGATTTAAACGCCATTAAAATTATTCCGGGATTTTAAAGGAGGTATTATCCATTCTATGTTACTTCCTTCCTCGAAGTTTAGGCAAATTAGCACTACCTATTCCTATCACTGTTGATCACAAAAAAAGGTACAGAGTGACCATTAATATTATAAACAAATCAAAATGGTAAATATTTGGGGTTTGATAAATACATACCTTTTTATAAAGACTATCGCCACACTTTAAATGAAGTAATAACCATCAGTTCCAATCTATTGTCGGACGGCCGGGTGACGTCATTGCAATATTGCCAATATTGGCTTTGTATAGAGTCATTTTGTAAACGATATTGTAGGTATAAGTTCATTAAGGCTCGGCTATGCAGCACGCGGAGCGGAAAACTTGGCCGAATCCACCTGACGTAAAATCGAATAACAGTTTGTTCGACTCGGGATCGAACCTAGAATTCGCTCAGCCGTCGCTTTGAAGACCATTAGGCTGCGGCCTAACCAATACCAACCGTCAATTCAGCCTATCGCAGTCCACTGCTGGACATAGGCCTCTCCTAATCTGCGCCACAACACCCTGTCCTCCGCCTCCCGCATCCAGTCTGTCCCAGCCACCTTCTTAAGATCGTCGGTCCATCTCGCTGGAGGGCGTCCCACACTACGCTTGCCAATACGCGGTCTCCACTCCAGGACTCGTCTGCTCCACCGGCCATCGGTCCTTCGACAAACATGGCCAGCCCACTGCTACTTCAGTTTGCTTACTCTGCAGGCTATGTCGGTTACTCCAGTTTTTTTCCGGACAACTTCATTCCTCATTTTATCCGTCAAAGAAACTCTAAACATAGCCCGCTCCATAGCGCGCTGAGCGACCTTGAATTTGTGGACCAGCCCAACTGTCAGTGTCCACGTTTCGACACCGTATGTCATAACGGACAGGACGCACTGGTTGAAGACTTTAGTTTCAAACATTGCGGGACAGGTGACGAGAAGACTTGACGAAGTTTTCCAAACGCTGCCCAACCCAACTGGATCCTTCTGTCGGCTATAGCAACCGTCGTCATCGCGCCAACACGCGATCGTCGCGTGCATAATTACGTCACTTTTTGTTCGGTGCACTGGAACGCGTGAGCGCGCCGCAGAGGGCGCCTTTTGGTTTTCCCGGGCGCGGGGTGAGACAAACGAAGTAGGTTTTAATTTCAACAGATCAATAATTTTGATGATGGCAATAAATCAACGCTAAAGACGGGAAGCAGCAAGATTTTTAAGTATTTATATTCTATCGGTGGAACAGAAGCCTGCATATTATTAAATTTAATCATACTTCCCTAATTACGTAATATTATAAAAGCGAAAGTAACTCTGTCTGTCAGTCTATTACCTTTTCATGCCTTAACGGCTGTACGGGTTTGGATGAAAGGCACACGGATTGGCCTGGCTTAAGACATAGGTAGTACATTCCCGTGGGGTCATTTCTGACCTCCACTCGGGCGCAGCCGCAGTCAAACGCTGGTGTTGCTATAATATCCATAGATGTTAACTTATATACCTATCTATTTAATCAATTCATATAAACTGCTTTATTGCCCAGATTTAAAGGCTCCTGCAAACAGGCGCGACTCTCGACGTGAATTGCGCGAGACACAAAGGCACCGCTCATCGCGCGACATATGGTGCTTTTGTATTGCATGCGATTCGCGTCGCGTATCGCGCCTGTTTGCAGGAGCCTTAACTCGGGACCAACGTCCTATGTGGTTTCGAAATACCGTAAATAGTGTCCACTGTTCTCAAACTATTGAAGCTCACATTCCCGCTTTGCGCTCAACATAGCCTACCCCTAACTGCTTGTTTTGTCTACGTTAATGATGTGGTCTGCGAGGGAATTATGTTCAATGACCATTTGTACACGTGCGGTGATTAGACGTGGCAATTTGATTGTCATGGACTAAATGGAGCTGATGAAAAAGGTATGGTCTGGGGGTTTGAGGACCAGGCATTTTTGTATCAAGATAAGGTTTGAAACTCGGTGGCATATTTGAAGTTTTGACTAGATTTTTACATTTCTTACCTTATCACTTGGGGGGTACAAAACTGAGCATTGATGGGTACTGTCGAGGAAACTTACATTTGACCAATTTGAAAACATTTTTTTTCGAGACATCGCCAGGCGGTTGGTCGATTCAATACGTGACCAGAGGGCTGGCCTATGTTTTGGCCAAAGAATCAGCATTGCCATACAACGTGGCAATGCTGCCAGCCTTTTGGGCACTTTTCCTGTTGACAGCGATGCGGATGAATTTTTTGATGCCCTCTGATTATTTCCCCTCCTTTTTTATATGCTTGTAAATATTATTATTATTATTTTAAGACTGTTAGTTTTTAAATTTTATGTAAATAGTAAATAGTTAGCTATGAGTTATAATAATATATAATATTTTCTTTAATAAAGCTAAAGTATTACTAAAAACAAAATTTGAAAACAAAATCCCGTTCACACGATGAACACATCTGTTAGCCAAGCGTTACTATAGCGGCCGAGCGATGCAAGCAAGAATAGTCCTTACGGTGTATATTTATGTTCGTTTCTCCCATGGTACACCAAAAAGACAATTTTTTGTGTATGTACAAGAAAATATTGAGAGGAAACTGAAACTAACACCAGCTTGTAATAATATGCACGTAATTCAAAACTTATTTATTATTTAAATATACTTTGCATAGGGGTCAAGAAACAAATTCCTGTTTTTAATTTTTATTTTTAATTCATTACTTATTTTACAATTCATTTATTTATATTGCATTTTTTTTATGGAACGGATCGCAAACTCAAAACTCGTCGCCTTCGACAATGCCGGAAAAAAAAATGTGAATAAAAATCTATTATTTGCAAAGAGCTTCAAATCTCACTTAGGTAAGTAAGTGCAAGTATTTAGTTTTAAGACTTGGGGGCTAGAAAACCTTAAAAAACATATGTAAACAAAGCAGGAACGTGGTAAATGACGTCACATCATGACCGCGATTGAAACGAACGTTTAAACTGTAGTTGAAAATGATGCGAATTTCTTTTTTTTGCAACAGGCAGTAGTTGAATTTAACTTTAAATACTTTTCTTGGGTTAGATATGGTATATGGTGGTATATGGTATTGATTTATTCAAAAAAAGTTTACGTGCATATTCCCTATTGGCAGGATGGGTCGACAACTTAGCGAATCATGTCAGAAATTCCTATACAAAAGTATTTGGTTATTATAAAATTAGGCCTATTTTTACCCGACTACGGCAAAGTCAAAGGAGGGTTATGATTTTTCAGGCTATGTATGTATGTCTGTATGTATACATGTTCATCTGTTCCCTCATAACTTCTAAACTTTTTTTTTTTTTTTTTTTTTAATATTCCACAACTTTCACACAACGCCATCTAGTCTCAAACTAAGCAGAGCTTGTGATATGAGTACTAGACAACTGATAAACATACTTATATATTTCTAAATACATACATATTATAGATAATAACACCCAGACACAGAAACAAATGATCGTGCTCATCACACAAACATTTGTCCTGGGTGGGAATCGAACCCACGACCTCCGGCCTAGTAGTCAGGGTCACTAACCACTAGACCAACAGGCCAGTCAAAACTACTCGTCGTATCTTGCCAAACGAGGTATTGTTAGAAGCGTCAAGTTATTTCGCGGGTTATAAGTTATATGACATCAAAAAAAAATCCATCATGGTAACTTATAGGGGAAGTTAAGTGTTACCGAAAAAAAATTTTAGGGTCTTTATCGTGTTTGATATCTAAAAAAGGTCTTAAGAGTTTTTTGCAAATAAAAAATCCGGAGTCACGTAATCTGTTCGATTTATACGACATCATGACGTGTGACTCCGGATTTTAATTTGTCTGTCTGTGATATCTTGTGTAAACCTTTTTATTTGTTGTGTTTTAACTTTTATTTTTTATTGATTGAAACAACCTAGGCATAGATTACTACCTGCCTGCATGGTGGCGATTCTGGACTATCAAGGTCACAAGTCAGGTCAGGTCTATATAAACCTAAATTCGCAAACATAGTATTTTTTTTACTGGCAATCTTTTATTTTTACACTTATATTTCGAAAAATGATTCAAATTCAAATTATTTTATTTCACATCAGCCTTTATGGGCACTTATGAAACGTCAGAAGCTAGGTGCACGGTTCCAACTGGTCGTTTCCTATGGAGAAGAACCGGCCAGAAACTCCACGGTTACTCTTTTAAAAATAATTGGCTTTTACAATGTTTTCAAATGACAGTGTTATTAAGCATAGGAGGACAGTGTAGCCCTGTCAACAAGTACCAGGTACTTAACAAAATAGGAAATGGTCTACAAATCTACAGTCTATAAAGTCTACCTGTACACCTAACCTAACCTAACCTAAATATACCTGTAAAATATACTGATTAAACTTATCTCTAACTTGGATCTACTAAGGGCCGATTTTTCAGTCGTCAGATAACTTTTACCCGAGGAATAAATATGGCGATTTGACACATTTTCTATCGGCCCATAGTCAAACAAAATCCTTCAGACGAACTAGCATTTGCTCACAAACGCCGCCATCTTGGTCCTTTCATCGAGTACCAATTAACTGCACAAGCTGCAACTCCGCTTATCCTTTCAATGCGTCGCCAATAATATGACGAGTTGAATGTGTCTGCGTGATACATTGGCAATGCTTCTATACGATGAAACTAGGGTATTATGTGTAAGATACCAAATTGAATGTCGATGTGGTGTTGCCCAACAGTAGCGCAACTTGTTAATCGACTTCAAAAAAGGAGGAGGTTCTCAGTTCGTCGGAATCTTTTATTTTTTTATTTATGTTCCCCGATTACTCGAAGATGGCTGGATTTGGAAATATATATTTTTGTTTGAAAGGGTAGACTTTCTAGGAAGTTCCATTGTCATCAGATCAGGATCTGATGATGGTATCCTGGAGAAATCGTGGGAATTCTTCAAATAGCTACACCTGTAGCGTTTTTATATCAACTCGTGCATTTGCTTTCGGAAAGCACCATTTGGTGAAGTGGAACTGATGATGAAGACCACAGATAGCCACCGGAACAACTCAATAATAAGTATTTCACGGGTTGCGATTCAATTACTTTAATATGGTTGCTAAGCAATTTATGCTCGTCACAATGCATATGGTGAAGTGGAGCTGATGGTGAAGTACCAGGAAAACTCCTCAACAATTAACGTCCCTGCATTGGGGAAAGCAATATTTTGTAAAAGGTAATAAGCAGTTGACATTGCTATTGTAACTTAGATATATTATAAACAGGGACCATTTTGGTTACCCATTGAAAGGGTTTTTGATAGGGTTTTGACAGTGTTGTTTTAAAACCAATTTCATATTTATTACACTCTTTTACGAAAACCCTCATCAATGGGTAACCTCTTCCAAACCCTTTCGATTTGATTACCTGTATATTCAAAAACCCATTCTTGGTGGGTTACACTTTTTAATGGTAAGACGTTTTGAACGGGTTACCCCTTTAACGACTGTAACAGAGTTATCCATTCGGGACTACAAGTATTGTAATTTTATCTCTCGTGCTTTTACTTTAAAGTACTAAACTGCATGCATTCGGCAGGTATGCGTCAAGTCGCAACACGATTCCAAACTTCCAAGGTCAATACGTATTCCTCCACTCCAACGTAATTTAAAATGATTTGATTGTAAACCCTTTGATTACCCCGACAAACCCTTTCAAAGGGTTATCTTCTTCAATTGGAAATCATAAAAGAGCCGGTAACATCTTGTACTAGTTAACTTATTGATAGGGTTACCCTAACGTTAGTGTTATGAAAGGGCTACTACTACCAAGAGGTAACATTTTCCGTTACTGTAGGCGCACAATCTGTAACACTTTCGAAAGAATTAACTTATATTCGGGGTTGTACGGTCCCTGATTATAAACCAACCAACTAAAAAGTGAAAACAAAAAAACTTAAAAAAAAAACAACCAACTTTAAAAAAAAGCACTACAAAGTGAAAAATAACTTTAATTTCGGATGTCTGATCTTTGACCGTCTTTACGGGTAGGCAGAAGCCCGAAAGCCTGACAACCAGTCTTACCAAGGGGTATCGTGTTACCCAGTTACTGGTTATGGAGGTCAGACAAGCAGTCGCTCTATGTAAAATACTGATATTCAGCTACGTCCGGTTAGACTGGCAGCCGACCCCAACATAGTTGGGAAAAGGCTAAGCAGATTGAAAATTTGTGTCCGTCAGTACACCACAAAACTGCATTCGCTAGGCGCCAGTTTTACGTTCTAAGTACATTAATTTACATAGATAAATGTAAAGCCTTTCAGTTAGCCGGGCTAAACCATCATGACGTTAAGATTAAAGTACAAAATTGGCTACAGGATCAAGACTACGCTCGTACAGAAGAACTACTACTCTATCAGCAGTAGGTGTATTTAAATATATCAGCCTTTGCTACCAGTACTGTTGTTTGCAATTTTTTCACTTTATTTGGAACATATTATCAGCATATCTATAACATAATCACAAACACTTCAACACACTCTCACGCAGACGCTAAACACTACGACACTCACTTCCATATACACATCCTCACATACATACCATCATTCTAACATACTCACACATATACACCGTGTATAACCTTAAAAGTCGTTTTTCCCCCTAATATTCCTTCGTTGTTAATTTTAATATACATACTTTGTAACCTGCAATGTCTATGACTGTTTTTGTAATATTAAAACACAACATAATAAGGTTTTTGGTATCTCAGTGAGAGTAGAACACTGAATCCTAAGACACAGGATCGACTTGTTTCGGAGTCAGGGTTTACCTTATCCATACGTCCTTTAGTTAACCAAGTTATGTATCATTGTCTTAAGCAATGTCAAAGGTTTTTGTATTAATAAAAATTCATTTATTTATTTATTGATTAAGTGCGAAACAAGTACTTTTAATTTTAAAATCGTACGAATTCTCGTTGCGTTTACTCCGTGCGTTTGTGCTTAGGCCCACTGTATTCAAATGGCAAACCAATAAAGAGTATTCTATGTGTCTATTTTTGGTTAGACGTACAGTCAAACACATGTGTAGCACTTTTTCTTAGTAAGAAGGACTTTTACGAAACACGCTTTCATGCGTACTATTGACGTGGCTTTAACTGTAGTAAACACTGCGTGCTGTTTAAAAGAAAAAACTTTGACGTTTGCCGAAGCTGCCCTACAATGGCTCAGCAGCACACAGCAACTCTTCGGCAACTATTCCCTTAACACGTAATACTCCAGCTGTTGATATATACTGTGTAGATCCCAGCATATCGCGATAACGAGGTGTCACGCTGTCGAGAGTGACATGTTCAATGTGCCTACTATAATATTTGACGTAATGCATTGACTTTTAATTAACTGCAATGGAACCAATCACGTTGTGAGATTTGGTTTTTAATTAATTGTTGATCCTTTGTCTGCTACAACTGTTATTCAGACTTTTATAAATCTCTTTCACGCTGGCTAGAATAATGCTAACTCTGTCTTTTACACTAACGCTCATACTATTGTCTCCTTCTCACATCAAATACCATACAAAACTGCTGTTTTTGTGATCATCAAGTTACCGATTCGATCACTGGATTTGGCCAAGTGTCAGTGGGTTATTCATTTGGAAGTTCTTAATAGCAGAGTGGATTTTTGTATCTGGTTCATGGCAATAGGCTTGTACCCTGTGTTACATGGGACAAAAAACATAACTGGCGAAATTTTGGGTGCACTATACAGGGTTATTTTAAATTGACTAGCTAAACTCCGCACACACGATGAGTACCGATATCTAAACACGAAATAATAAAAAGATTTTGTGTTTTTTTTTTTTGGGAGTTCAACGACTGCTGTTAGTGTTGTTACGTGAAGTATGAGTTGAGAAAAACTGTTTGTTTATGTTTTATCGTGTTTAGTATCAATAAAATCGTCTGTGAAGTTTACATAAGAAAAAAAGCAGATTTTTAAACTAATATGTCAAGTGACTACAATAACTGCGGTCGATGACACCACAAAAAAATCATCAAATTAATTATTTTTTGTTTTATCGTGTTTAGATATCGGTAACCATCGCGTCTGCGGAGTTTAGCTGGTCAATTTAAAATAACCCTGTATACATCTCTATGAATAAAGTAGACTAGCAAAACACGACCCTATCTAGTTTTAAAATAATTATTGTTTCTTTTGACATGCAAAAAGGTTTTTTACAACCATTTTACAGAAATAATATATCGTTTATCATTCAATATTTACAGGCGTGATGAAATGATCAATGAAAAAAATACGTAGGTATAATATGCAAAACCACAATTCCACGATAGTTTCTCTGTGAACCGTGACGCGATATCACGGCGTGTCACGCTGTCCTGTTCAACACTATTCTGACGTGTTTGATTGATTTTTAGCTTCGAATGCAGCGGGAAAGTTATGGAGTGACATTCTGTTATCTGTGGTGTAGCTAGGTCACTAGGTGTTGGTTTGTTGTTGTGGAGGGAAGGTGCAATTGTTAAATTGAATTTTGTTTTTTTATACGTCAGAATAGGGTTAAGTCAAATAGAAAAAGATGTATGTTGCTTATAAGCTAAATTAAAGTTTACAATTATTTATTAGTTGGAGCACGTGATTTTATTATGCAAAATGTAAAACATCGAAAATATTTTGTAATAGTAGTTTATGAAGCTGTTGCATAATGAGGGGTATTAAAACACGAGTGTGTGTTTAAAAACCGAGCCATAGACCAGGTTTTTAATTGTATCACAAGTTATGTGCAGTTTCATACACTACTTTATCTGCTCTCATACACTCGGAAATTGGGATTGAACTTATTAAAAGATCATAGCCTTTTTTTGCATTTTCCATGCCATAAAGTCGTGATAGCGCTTATCACTTAAGTATAATTTTCTCGACTTTGCTGGTAATTATGAGTCATTTCCGTCGCCGCACCTAAAATATTGGGCGGAGAAAAATTTTCTTCGCTGATATCAGATATTTTTAAGCAAGAATAAAAAAAATCCCACGAAATTTAGTACAACAAAACATACTCGTATGAACACTCTAAACCCAGCACATCACCGCGCATGCACTAAGGCGGCGCTGCGACAGAAAAGTAAAAATTGGAAGGAATCAAAACTTTTTGTAATGCTATTAAAATGGCGCGCTCCGCATGTGCGTTCCATTAGGAATAAATAATTAATGTAAGCACCTTGGTGATATTAACTTCTTGTATTTGCTCTATATCGTAAAGGTAAAAATGTTATTTTGTTAGAGAAAAAGTGTTCTAGTATGATTCTATTTTTAAATGTCAGTCTTACGTTTCTAAAGTATGAATTTTACAATACAACATCATAACATCACGCCTTGTTTCCCCGAAGGGTTAGGCAGAGGTGTACCTATAGAACTTGCACTTTTGGCACTTTTCTCCAGTTACAGGTGCTCAAGTCCGATGTTATAGGGTGCGAGCCTATTCCAATAAACAGGGCACAAATCTCCGGTCTACTACTGAGAAATTCCTGATTTCGCCCGACCTGGGATTCGAACCCAGGACCTCATACTCAGCAGTAACCCTTGCGACCACCAGAACAACAGGTAGTAGTTGGAGCACGCGGTTTTGTTATTCAAAAATATACATAAAACATCGAAAACATTTTGTAAAATGTGTTCACGTAACTCTGTTATACAACTTGATAGGATGAGGGCATCACTCATCTGCTAAATAACTGATCCTCTCTGCCATTTGTGATGCACGAACAATATTTTGTGTGAATGTAATATTTTTATTGTGTGGCATTAAAAGTGTTGTAACAGGATACTGCAAACATACTAAAATAGTTTCCAAATATCAGTAAATCCGAGTTTCCTGCCGAACACGTCCATCTATCTTCGCCATTAACTTAAAAATCGCCCATTTACGCCCACCTCCCTAAAGTTTAACCCTTAATATTCGCCTTCTAATATACAACATGAAAAGGCACAACTATAAGTAGGTAAGCATCCTAGCACAACTCATAGACTGCCTAGAATCTGTAACTAATTACTCTTAAAGTTAACTAAAGTACTTAGGCGAACGTCAAACGCAAACGCAAGCTTGCTACACACGATCACAATCGAAGTGAGTTGGAGCTAATGTTAGCTTGATAATTAACATTATATATTGGATGTAGAACTGACCCTCTAAAAACCTATTGAGCTTCTAATGAAGTACGCTTTTTAAATTAGTGAACCTTTAAAAAGTTTTTGGGCGTCTAATTATTATTATTATTATTATAATCATTTATTTCAAGTTTCATAGACTCATTAAAATAATATTCATAAAACACATAGTCAGTCACATTAAATTATCATTATCAATTACATACATACACAATTAATTTGTAATTAAAACAAAACAACACATATAACAAATAGGTACATAAGACGCTTGCAGTGATGCTAAGTTACCTGCGTCCAATGTGCAACCCACAGCAGTGATTGATGTAGGCGCAATCGACCCTTTCCGCTAACGCGGCCAACACGCCGCTGGAGCTCCCCCGCACTCGCCGAACCAGCGAGGTACCTCTCTTGCGCATTGTTGTATAGAAACAATCTACGCGCGCCTCCGCAAACATTGTCGACGCGCTACAGTAACGGCGGTGACCCAACAGCATCAATATCAATGTTGTACACTTTTTTTAATAACTGTGCCTCTTCTTAACTTTTTGGCCTTTTCTCAGAGTTTGTCGCAGTAACTAAGCTATTTAGTATTTTTAGGACCCTAAAATATTTAAGGTTTACAAAAAGAGGCGTATTCGTTTTATTAGAGTGTTCAATAATATTTTTAGGAAAGCAAAATGGAAATTATTTGAGGTTCGATAAAATATAACACATGCCTAGTCCTAAGGTCTAGTCAAACAGTGGACGACTTTCGGCTCAAAAGGATGCTGCCGGAAAAATGGCATGATGTACAAAAACCATTTAAAAAATTTCCAAATGGTTTTTTACACATTAAACTAAATATGTTTGTACAATCAACGGTCTTAAGTGGACTGCCACCGGAATGCTCATTTTGGCGTGCACGTCAGATCTGCGCCTATCTCTGTGTGTGTGATCTTTTAATGGAGACAGTAACACGCACACAGTATAAATACGAAAGTGCGTTGTTGGTTGGTCAGATGCATGTGTGGTCAACACTAGACACCTAAAACTACCACTTATATACTTGTTTTTTTCTTAATAGGTAAATTATCGATTACATCGCCTATTTAAAAACAGTGCTAAAATTCGAAGTGAAAATTATAAGCAGCGATGGCAGAATCACATGAGTGGGTGACTGTTATTGTGTATGAGTGACGTGGAGAAGGGTCGAACCTCAATGTGCGCTTTTGACTCTTTTTGTTTCTTCGTTTTCGTGCCAGAGTTCCATTATTAGGAGTTTCGTTAATACAATGACAATAGGATATAGAGGGTAAAAATAAAGTATAATAGGCAATTTAATTTAAAAAAAAAACACAATTTTTCATAGGAACATTTATTGATGTCATTAACAACCTTTAAAACACAAACATATTGCAAACTTTGAAATAAATAAAAAACCTAATTTGTTTGTAAATCATTTTTGGTTGCTACTAAAATGGGATGTTTTTGTTTTATCGAGGTTATAGCTTAATTTATTCATTTTCTCAAGGAAAAGAACATTGAAACTAAACCTCAATCCTACAATCTTACGATCACTAACTTATTACTATTCTGGCCAGTGTATCCTCTGAATTCCCCTGATAACATTTAATATTATATTTTTTTATTAATATTTAGTGTGACCTCCGTTATTATCAATGCAGTCAAAAAGACGTCGACGCATGGAGGCCACAATATTACTGCACATATTTGTGCCACGTAAACTATCCCACAACTCCATGCAATGGGACTTCAGCTATTCGAGACATCTTTCGTCTCGCGCTTCCCATCTTTGCACCATTAAACCCCATACATTTTCAATAGGGTTTAAATCACGGGATCGCGCTGGCCACGGAACAATTTTAACATCCGAATGTTCACTAAACCATTCACGAACAATACTGGCACGATGTATCGGACAATTATCTTGAACGAAATAAAATTCACCAATTTCAATCACTGGATAAACATTGCGAACAGTAGGTATGAAACCATACGTTTCATATTCACCAACCATAAAGCGTCGCTGAGACTGGCTAAAAAGTGGCGGCTTACCACTTCTTACACGGCTCTTAAAACTCCCCTCTTCCTCAAATATCCTCACCACGTCTCACTGTATCTCTCTAAAAAAAAAAGAAATCCTTATTACACATTTTGAAGCGTGACTTATGAGAACAAATAAAATCAAAAACAACAAAATAACTTACACAAAATCCGGTTTCATTGGATATTTCAGATATAATATATACATACACTCATTGTTATGCAAGGCCTTGTTCGCCCTGACTTCAATATTATATTTGCTTGCATTTGCAATAAAAATCTTCAAACTCAGCACCTCTAATATCAATAAAACAAACGCTCGTAACTAAGTTCACCAACCAACGACGTCATACCATTCTAACTACAGGCAGAAAATTGTTTTTTTTTTTTCAAATCTACCCTCAACTTTTATGTGACTAGTTTAAAATATTCCGCGATTGGCCTACGATGATGACCATATACCGCGCTTTTTATGTTTAGTTCATGATGAAAGAGTGCAATATATAGGTGTGTGTGAAATGTCTAAATAGAAGGTCTCAAGTGCGACGAGTAACGTTGCGATAGTTTTGTAATGCTGGCATTGGAGTTCTGACCGCTACTGTACATAGTGTTACGATATTATTTATTGCAATATTTTAGTGCACAACAGAGCAATATTTCATAATTTAATTCAGTAATTATGACAAGTTAATTAGAACAGTGAAATAGTTTACAGCTATTTGCAACGTTGACAACGTTCTGAATGCACCTTCGTATCGAACGTAGGCCACGCGAGACACGTCAATGGCTTTTTAATAAAATTGTTTCTATAATGACGACATACGAAAGTTGAAAGGATGATGCTGACTAGAAATGTGCAAGATTTTGAAAATGTTCGGATGTTTCTTACTAAATCAGTCATAGGCAGATTTGGATGTTTTGTACACGAGATATGTCCCGAATTATAATATTAATTGAATAAGCACACAAACTAGTTTTCCTAACAAGAGAGAACCCGCGAGCGACCACTACTTAGTTTGAATAAAATTTTGATAGGTTTATGATAGTAATATTGAATTCAACTTCTATTGCTAGTTTAACAAAATAGTACACCAGCACCTAGAGCTTAGGCTAGTACTCCTAATGAAGTTCGTCTGCGTCGTTGGTCTAGTGGTCTCAAGCGCTACTGCTGAGCATGACGTCATGGGTTCCAAGTCGGGCAAAGTGTCATTGGGTTTCTTCATCAAGAATTTTCAGTACCAGCCCGGAGTCCTTTGCACTCCTATTACATGGGACTTAAACATAACTAGCGAAATGTGGGTGTACCTACACTGCAGGTACACGAGGAAGTGGTGAAGGGCGGGTGTTTTGGGGGACTGTCTTATGTAATTTTTGACGTTCGAAAAGTGCTGATTCTCAGCCTAGTTTGAATAAATGACTTTTGATTTTGACACGCCTGCTTAACCCTTCGGGGATTACAAGCGTGATGTTATATTATGTTAAATTTAAAAAACATGAAATACAAAACACACGCACCCACAGTCGCAGGCAACAGCTCAGTAATATATAGAAATAAAAATTCTGTTGAAATTAGAATCATTAACGCAGTTTTTTTTTTTGTTCTGTTTTTGAAAATGTTCTTAACAGTTTGCGTACAACATCACCTGCCTAGCCTTTTCCCAACTGTGATGGAGTCGATTTCCAATTTGACCAGATGCAGCTGAATAGTATTTTACGCGGAGCGATCTATAGAGCCTATTTGACCTCCAACCCAGTTACTGGGTAGGTAACATGATACGCCTTGGTAAGTCTGGTTGTCAGACTTTCGGGCTTCTGACAACCCGTAATGACGGTAAGAGATTTACAAATGTCAGCCGGGACCAACTGCTTAACGAGCTTTCCGAGGCACGGAAGAGTCGTGTTGAGCACACATGATTCCTCCGTGGTTTGGAAAGCAATACTGTTTACTAGGCTAACGTAGTACTTGTTGTTAACAGGCCTACACTGTCCTACCAAACCTATTAACACTGTAATTTGAAAACATTGCAAAAGACAATTATTTTTAAAAGAGTAACTGTGGAGTTTCTTGCCGGCTCTTCTCCATAGGAAACGACCAATTGGAACCGTGCACCTAGCTTCTGACGTTTCATAAGTGTGCATGTAGGTTTAATTGAAATCGTGCATAGCGGGGCTCAGGGGAGATCCCTTTATAGTCTCCCCAGGGACGGGCTCTAACAGGCGTTGTACAGAGGGGGTTCCGGATTGGCCTATAAAGAGGTAACGGGACCCCTCCATTTGCTTATGGTGTTCACCGGGGTGGCTTTAGTGAGGTAAGAATCCCACACTTCCTGGTCTTTTCCCCAAAGTCCAGGCGCCTTTTGAATATTTTCCCCCGAAAACAAAAAAAAAACTTAAGTGAAATAAAATATTGGGTTGATCGGAAAATTATTGCCGATTTCATGTAAAAAATTCAAAGACCCGTTTTGTGTTGGTGGATTGAGCACTGTTAAATATCGCTGCTAATTCGCGCGTTGTTTGGCGGGGATTACTCTCCACTACACGTCGTAATTCCTCGTCGTCAATTTCCGTCGGCCGGCCCGGCCGGGACTCGTCTTCCAGGCTATAATTTCCAGATCGAAACCGATCAAACCACCACTTTGCTTTTCATTCGTTCACAGCATCTTGACCAAACGCGGCACATATACGCTGACAAGCCCAATAAACAATCATATAAGAGACACTGCCGCTTACCACGCTTGTTCAAGTTTATTTTGTCAGACATGTTTACACGTCTACGCCCTGAGAACTAATGCGTCACAATCGAGAGCTCACTGCCTTTTATATGCCCTAATAAAAACCTTCTAGAAAGTTCCTGACTGTTCTTTCTAGAAAGATAATAGACGGCAATAATTTTCCAATCTACCGAATATTTTGATTTTTGACTTGATAGTTTGAGGCCAGCCTTGGCTAATATCTCGTAGAAAGCGACGTCTTACAAACGTCTCCTAGCCGACACGGCTCTCAGTTCACGCGTGTGCCGACAACTCGAGTCTTTAAGCACTTCTACACTCACTTTACTTTTTCGATGTACACCAATATTATTTTGTTGCGTTGGCCATAGTTTCCTTCGGCTTTAATAATATTTTATTTAAAAAATTCCTTATAAAAGTCGTTGAGAAGAAGAAAAAAATTAAGTTACTGTCTCTTTTTATTGATTTGAAAATAACAAGGAGAAACCATGGAATTTTTAAAAAGGTTTATAAAAATGTCGATCCTAATCAACGTTCTCCACACTTGGATATCTATAGTTTCGTGGTTTCTTTGACACAAATCTCATTTACAGAACACCCAAATCAAGCCGAATAAATGATATACCTATATTTGTATGAGAATTGAGGTCGCAGACTCCACAAGGAATTGGATGCGAAATACTCAACCTTGTGTACAAAATTGATTCGCAATATGATACTAAAATAGCCAGTCAAAACAATAATCGACCTGTTTACAAAAATCAAAAGAGAAAAAATTAAAGAGAAAAGTGTATGCTTAGACGGTTTGGTCATCTTGCGAGGATGAATGACAGGCGACTAACAAAAGGTATTTACACGGCACATGTGAGTGGAAACGCCGGGAGGGGACGCCCTAGGAGGACATATAGTCACCTTATTGGTGATGTTCTTCAGAAAGGTCAGGTGCGCAGTACTCGTAACCGGCGTGCGTGTATGACCAGATGTATGAACGTAAACGAGGCAAAAGGAGTATGTAATGATCGTAGCAGGTGATGTTCTGTAGTTTCTGCCTACCCCCATGGGAAGAAGGCGTGAGTTTATGTAAGTTACAAAAATCAGTTGCTCTTCGTTAATTTCCCGCTCTCAATTCGTGGTCGCCCTACATAACATTTCCTGTGGAAGCATCAATCAATCCTATAATGATGTCGCCACAGAAAAACACGGTTAGAGGGTAGATTATACTTTTTATTACATTCTAACAAGTTTATTTTTGAAAATATTTTTTTGTATTAAAGGTACTTTTTGAGGAAACGTTTTAATTTTTTGCTTTTGCGGCGTTTTCTGGATTTATTGATGATAGGGTTTGATTTTGTTGGAATTCGCAGCAATTAAGGATTTTGAAGTTCCTACAACATTTGTAAGATGCTTAGTTGTTAAACTGTCTTTAAAATACTGCGTATGGATTTAAGCTTCTTAACGAATTACTTCGATCCCAACTTTACCAACTTTAACTTTCTCTGTTTAGCTAAGCGGTAATTGTTTGTCAATCTCATTGCGTTAGGGGTCCCCGAAACTATCAATCGCAATATTGATCAATTACTATCAATTTCTATTGTAGTATCAATTTGCATCAATCACATAGCATAAAGCATAATCAACCTATAATGTTTACACAGGACTCCTCTCTTCGAAAGGGAGTGGGCTGTAATCTACCACGCGGGCCCAGTGCGGGTTGGTAGATGTCACATGTCTTTGAATTTTTGGTTCTAGGACATGCCGGTTTCCTCACGATGTTTTCCTTCACCGTTTTGAGAGCAGTTGTGATGAAATAATTTTAATAAAGTAAAGCGCCTGCCTGGGTTCGAACCCACGACCTACGACATCAATCACGTATAAATTGATAATTGCAATTGGTTTGGGGTCCCTTTAAAAATGGATTTTAGACTTATTCGAATACAGTGTACAGTTCTTTGCGTAGTTAGCAGCAACTCGATGAAATTGCTGTGTTCTGGTTTGAAGGGTCAGGAACGCCTATAAGATAGATAGATAGATAAATCGTTTATTTACGGCCGAACCCAATATCCTATTTTCAGTAAAAGACAGATCGCTATTGATGGTAGACAGTATAATTCTACCTGTCCTTATGTCAGGCCGGTAAGATTACATAATCTCATATAGATTATTGGGACGTTAAACCCATAGATAGATAGGTTTTTCTATCTCCAGTATGTCAAAACTGGTGACAGATAGGTTATTGGGTGCGGCCGTAAAGTGTACAGAAAAGAAACAAGAGAGAAGATACATACAGAACAGATACTTATATATCAGATACTTACTTAAACTTGGGGCTTAAGATTGTGGCATCTACAAAGTCACATGCGAACTACGCATCAAAGACCTGACGTCACACAAATCCTGCATCGCGCAAGCTGAGTTTACCACGCGACTAGCATATATACAACATCCCGACATCAACCGTCGAGCAGTTGCCCACCAGACACAACCCCTGTCTGGTCGAAGGATCCTTCCTTTACTATGGAGGAGAAGTGAACTGTACACCAAAATCCCTGCATGCCTCTCGGAAAGCACGTTAAGCCGTTGATCCCGGTTGTCATTCGTGGATCTTGGACAGTCATTACGGGTCGTCTGAAGCCCGAAAGTCTGACAACTAATCTTACCAAGGAGTATCGTATTACCCGGTTACTGGGTTATGGAGGTCAGATAGGCAGTCGCTCCGTGTAAAGTACTGGTATTATTAGGCTGGAAGCCCACTCCAATATCGTTGGGTAAAACTAGGCAGATGAGATGATGACATAAGATACTTAAGTTACTTACTTTTTTCATATTTTTTTTTCTATGAATGAAACTATGGTGTTCAGTTTCTTGGATGGCTTGAACGTCGTAATGTAAACTACAACTTATTGTTAAATTAGTTAAGTTTCTCTTTAAATGAACTGTAATTTGTTCTTTGAGAAATAAATGTCTTTAAACCGAAGTTATCGAAGGTTTGTCTCTATAGGAACGAAACGCATTTAAGTTGCTTCTGGTATTACAGTGCACAAATGTCTACATGCAATGGTGACCACTTACCACCAGGTGCAGTTTGACAGCGTTAAAGGTCCCATCGTTTATCTTCGAAAAAATCGAATTGTCGATGAATAGAAATTGATTTAAATTCTCACCTAAATGATTATAAATTGACGCTCTAAGGGCTCCCAACACAAAACAAAAATCTGCGAGCTGCGCGTTCAATTGTTAGCTACAATTCAATGCGCAGCTCGCAGATTCTTGCGACGCGACGTCGCATCGCAGTTTTGTGTGGGAGCCCTAGTTCAGCCACTCCCTTATTGGACCAGTCACATAATTCGGTAAAGTTCGGTTTATCCGAAAATAAACGATGGATCCTATGAACGTTATCAAACTGAAGCCCGCTTGTTTGGCAAAAAAAAACTTGTTACATTCAAGTTCCCGCCATCACGCAAACACTACAACTCAACTCAAACTTACTAAAACAAAACCTACTTCATAAAACTATTCAAAAAACCTTCTCGAAGCCATTACATGTCACGCGCAGATTGATGATGTCTACAGATTAGGTTCACTAGTGAAATTAAAAAAGTTGCCGAAGTGTCTTCATCTCGTGACTTCGGAAGTTTTGTCCAAAAATTCCGGATTTTCTTCCTCCCCGTGATGAGATTGGGAAGTATAAAGTTTTGTGTGGGGTGCTTTTGTAGCAGGTGGGGTGAGAATGACATTGCAGATATTGGAGATAAATAAACAACTTTTTTTATTGTCATTAAGATTTTGTGCTTATGAAAAGACTACTGAGGGTGTCCAAAAATCTTTGATTAGTAATTTATTTGACACCAGTTCAGTAAATATTTTTTAAATTTTAACTTTCCTCTTTCAGACTTTGCAGAAACTGCCTTCAGCTTCCTGTTTGATTGACTGCATTTGAGTCCAAACTTGTCGAGTCATCAGTCTACCTAGCCTTTTCCTAACTATGTCGGGGTCAGCTTCCAGTCAAACCGGATGCAGCTAAATACCAGTATTTTACATGGAGCGACTGCCTATCTGATCTCCACAACCCAGTTACTGCGTAATACGATACCTCTCGGTAAGACTGGTTGTCAGACTTTCAGGCTTCTGACGACCCGTAACGACTGTAAAAGATCCACGAATGACAACCGGGACCAACGGCTTAACGTGTTTTCCGAGGCACGGAGGGGTTTTGGCATGTAAATATGGTCACCCATCGACGAAGCAACCGTGGCAAACGTAGCTTAACCTGATCGATCGGTACCCGTGCGGCTGTTATTACTTAGCCACAAGCCACAAAAACTTGTCGTGTATTACTGAAAAAAATCACTTGAGTTAAATTATAGAGACATTAGGCAGAAGGCGAAAAGTTTCTCATTCTCCACAGAAAAGGGAGGATCCTTGGACCAGACGGGTGTTGTGCCGGGTGGCCCACTGCCCGACGTTTGGTTTCTGTATAATTATATAACTCTGCTTACTTCTCTGGCAAACCACGCTCGGGGATTGCCAGATAGCTATCGAACGGACTATTCTGGGTATTAAACTTGTGGACCGGCTTAAGAATACAACAATCCGTTCCATCACTACAATAACTGATGACACTCGAAAAGCTGCCACGCTTAACTAGAATTTTATTGTGCTGGACACATCTGCCGTATGTCAGACGAGCAATGGGCCAAACTTACGACCCAGTGGGTCCCTCTTAATGGCAAGCGACATCGTGGCAGGCCCAGACGGAGATGGCGGGATGAGCTGGACTCCTTTAATAAAGGCTTCCACCTCTCTCCTCCCTCAAATAGGGAGGCTTGTGCCCAGCAGTGGGACAATAATGGCTAAAAAAAAAATTTAAAAAAATTTTACTTGCGTGATTTAGGATTTACATGACGACAGGTGTGACGCGTAGTTCGTATGTGGCTATATAGATGGCGCCACAAAAGCATAGAATCCTATCTGCTAACAACCTAATATGATCAAAAATATTTTTGTCAGACGCGATTATTGTGGTTACAACTGCAGTTTACTTCATACTATATTCCAAGTTTACATTTATCGAATAATTGAACAGAACTGAAGGTGTAAATAACACCAAAAAAGGATCTACTAAACAAAACAACAAAGTAAACAGAGGTATTTTCATCTCTATCCCCGGTGCAAGGTCTATTGCAGCTAAAGACTAAGGTATTCCCGTTTCAGTGCCGTTGGCAATAAAGCTAGGATTTCTCTCTTCTTAGTACTTACGATCCTATTACTGACTTTAAGTACGCTTTGTGTAGTGATAAAGGTTTTTGATACCTATGACTTGCTTTGAGCCCGGAGTCTGGATTTGTGCCTGATTGATGGCATTAAACTCGCCCCCTATTACATACATTAGGCTAAAACATAATTGGCGATATGTGGGTGTACTATATAGATACACCTCTGCTCAACCCTTCGGGGAAAATAGCTGTCATGTCATGTTGTGTTTGTGTTGCTTTTAAGCTACTGGTCGTGTGAGTCTGATTCATGCACGTTGTATGCACGTCGTAAGTGGTAGCTATTTTCTTAATAAATGTGTTTTTGTTTTTCTAAATCTATCAATTTTATCTTAAAAACACAATACATAAACTCTTCCTCCGTAATGAACAAAACATAACATCGTGCCTGTATTTCTCAAAGGGTAAGCAGTGAGGAAGAGTACAACCACAATAATTCGTCAAATTATGTATATTTTCTATGTAAAATAGGGCGGCGCTAATTCCCATTAATCAGCATCCGGGAGTCTGGATTTGCCAGATTCATGGATGCTGCTAAGAAATTCCATATTCAAACTCAAAGCTTTTATTTCAATTAAACCAATTACAGGCACTTTTGAATTGTTAAAGAGTCAGTCAGTTAGTCAGAAAATTGAAGCTAGTCACCCATTCCAAAACGTAGATCTCTATGGAGAAGAATGGGCAAGAAACTCCATGGACACTCTTTTAAATCTAAATTATTACAAAATCCTGGGTACATTGTTCTTGTTGCTTCTATATGTGAGAACAATGTAAAAAACAAATAATTAAAAACAACCCAAAATATAAGATCAAAAATAAGCCCTGGCAGTTAAGAGATGACGAGTCTCCACTGACGGCGCCCGTTCACGAACATGACGCGTGGATCAGCACCATCCAGCTCAACCATTTTGTAGGGAACCGAATGATCCAACACACGCGCCACCATCAGCGAGACATTTAAGTGAGCATGAACACTTTGCCTGTTTCGGGAATCAAACCCTCACCACTCTCCTCCACCACTACCTTCAGGGCTTGTAACCTCTCTACACCAGGGCGGAATATTATTACTTGACTCTTAAAATAAAGTCAACACATAAAAATGCCCACTCACAAGTAACAATATATCTACGGAGAACCTGTCACCCTTAACATTCACAGTCACTTGCTTACGACCACCATTTTATCTTGCTCTAAGGCACCGGTCCCACCGCCAGAACCGACCGACTAGCTATCAACGATTTTCTCCCTCGAGAAACGTACAAAAGATTGAAGATCCCGTGTAAGTAAAAGAGATACATATATTAATAGTTGATCGCTGACTGCTCACACACCGAATACTCGTTTGTTGCAGCGACAAGAGCTATCAAAGAGTTATTTTAGTTAAAACTAGTTTTAACATTGAACTTTAGACAGAACTAGTTTAGGTAGAGAAACTAGAAATTCAATAAACAACTAAAACTATGATTAAAGTTTAAGAAGCGCTCGCCGGCCGCAGCCGCGGCACTCCCGCGGTTGGTCACAGTTCTAACCTAACCTTAACCCATTTGGTCGGGGTGCCCTGGCTTAGTTAATGCGACCAATTCGGCTAATGGCAATACCTACCCATCAGAGACGGTTCACAATTTTACGAGTGATAAATAACCTGTCCGAGATTGTGAACCCTGTTGGTAAGTGCACAAATTCGTACTACTCAATTTATACGTGCTTAGCTAAGGAGATAGCCGACGTTTCATCATCAGTCTACCCAGCCTTTTCCCAACTATGTTGGGGTCGGCTTCCAGTCTAACCGGACGCAGCTGAATACCAGTATTTTACATGGAGCGACTGCCTATCTGACCCCCACAACCCAGTAACTAGGTAATGCGATACCCCTTGGTAAGACTGGTTGTTATACTTTCGGGCTTCTGACGACCCGTAACGACTGTCAAAGATCCACGAATGACAGCCGGGACCAACGGCTTAACGTGCTTTCCGAGGCACGGAAGAGTTTCGGTATGTAAAGATGGTCACCCATCCACGAACCAACCCCGGCAAGCGTAGCTTAACCTAATAGATGTGTTATTACTGTGTTAGCTTTTATTACTTAGCCACGAGCTCCTCCACATAGCCGACGATTGCACGGACGTAAAAATATCGCGAATTTTTATAGCGCACTGGATTTTCGACGCTCTGCTTAGCGCCAAGAGATGAAAATCCAGTGCACGATAAAATTCTGCCGCGATATTTTAACGTCTATGTGAACGTCGGCTTACTGCGCAGGTATGCGCAGGCGGGCGACGAACTTTGATCTCGGCCAAAACGGTTTTAACGGATCCATTTTGTTATTTATCTAGTTAGAACTAATTTTAACTGACTGACTGATTCTTAGATCAGTAGTAAATTCTAGTATTAAAAAAGGCATTCAGTAAAAACTAGTTTTAACTAGTGATAACGCGTTCTTACTAAAAACGCGCCTTAACTGTAACATATTCTACTCATTCATTTATTTTAATTGCACAACACTAACATTTTATTTTATTATATTCTGATCTATTCTGTTGCAGTATTGTGAAATTTTATTTTTTAAAGGGTTATGTCTGAATTAGATGATTTTATTTTTTTATCGCCGGCGGGCTGTGGGACAGGTGGCTTAAACTGACGGACGATTTCTAGTTGTCTTTTGTTTTATTTATTTAGTTCTTCGTTTGTAACTGATATTTTTGATTTCTTGGAACTTACTTAGTAGCCCTGAGATAATCTCTGTTGGCTTAAAAATATACATCGTTTTGTTTCGTATTTAATTACTGTTTCGATGGTTACTAAATTAGGTAGATTGTTTTGCTTTGCCCAAAGGTACCTTATTTCTAGAAAAAGGTAATTTGTTTATTACAATTTCATACTTTTGTGCTTCCTGTGATCACCATGGTTTCCTCGGACTTGCAGTGTAAGAAAACACCGTAGAAAATCATGGACGAAATGATTTGAAATCGTTGAAATGTAGCATGCTAGTGTGATGATCAGTGATCTTTCAAACACACTGATGTTTATGATAATTCTTGGGGGAAGTCCATATCTAGCAGGGCTGAAATTCCGTTTAGGAATCCTGTATCGGAATTTCGATTCGGAATTTCCGAAGGCAGCAAATTCATACAAAATCAAGGAACATCACACACGTACAGTAGGATCTTTCCGTTCAAATTTTTTGAACGGAAAACGACTGTCAGTGACTCCTATGACAAAGAGGTGTTTATTAAATGACCCGTGGCCAGTTACAGCTGTTGTAACTGTACGCAGCTGCTGTTTAGTTAGTCGGAGAAGCCGCTTCGTGAGGCAGCCATCAATTGCAGGGACTGCTTCCCTGGCCTGCCTACACTCACCCTGCTCCAACCTTTGCTTGTGGTGTTGTTCACTGGTGCGTTTCTTTCCCAGAGTGCGTATGTACCCGAAGAGGAGTGGCACGATGGGTTCAGGTCCCACTGGTGCCATACTCGATCCCCTCCTGGCAAGTTCGTCGGCTGCGTCATTGCCTCCGCTCCAAAATAACCTTGTAGCGTTTGAGTTTCACACTAAACTCAAGAATTTTCTTCCTCTGCCCGATGAAACCAGCCACGGGTGGGGGGAGGCACAGTCGGTAGCAAAAGCTAGTAAAGGTATAAAATTAAAAGTGTTCGCTCGGAGTGGCACGTCTCATTACCTTGTTCAGACGAGAATTAAACCGTTCCTGAGTTAATGAATGGCGAGTGTCGCCGGTTGGTTGGAGTTTGGATGCGGTGGTTTAAGGAATTAGAAAAGATGTTTATCTTTTAGAAAGTTGCAACAACAATGCAATAGAGTCAATACACTATTATTAAACGTGAAACAAATAAAATAATGTTCGTGTTTTGTTTTCTTGAATTTTAGCAAAAATAAGGACTAATATACACGGTGCGATTGAATTGCTTGATGCATACTACGTATATATCTCGAAGCAAAAATAATAGTTGCACCGTCTGCAAGTCATTTGTTGCTACAGTTTTGTTTGTATGCCACATGCAAGAAACTTGTTTTTTTTCTAAATTGCATCTCGTAAGTCAACCTAAGAGGTTGTCAGCTGTTCAACCAGTCGATGCTTGTGTAATAAAATAAGGTCCAGCCAGGGCATAAAACTTATATTACTAAGCTACTACTCGCTAAGGGCACCCCCTGTGGACTACGGGCCTGGGCTTAGGGCGTCGATGGGGGGAAGACAGCAGGAGACAGGCTGGATCGGATGATTATTATTAAGGGACGAATTTAAAGGTACAGGCTCAGTGGCACCGGCTGGCGCGAGCAAGGGTCGGAGCGAAAGAATCTCGCATCGTGCAAATGAGGATATTGGCAACGAATCAAACTCCCAGCCACTTTAATGAATTAATTTTAAATTACAAGGCTAGAATTTAGGGAAAGTTTTTCGGCATTTCTAAAATGCCGAAAAACTTCGAAACAGATGACCATACTTGTTTTAGAATTACAGCTTCGTTTTTGTTTATTTTGTTCAGCATGGCCCAACTACTTTCGAATACAACCGGAGGCATGAAGGCGCCAGCAAACAGGCGCGATACGACGTGAATCGCACGGGACACAAAGCCACCGCGTGTCACGCGACGAGCGGTACCTTTGTGTCGCGCCTGTTTAAAGGAGCCTTGCTCCGTTCACGCAGCATTGCCATAAGAATTTCACTCACAGAGTAATAGTATTTCAAGATATGTTCTCTTTACGACCAGTCTCCTCGAAAATATTTCATTAAAACGAACGTATTCCATATGTGTCTTAAGAATAAAACATAACTGGTCGATCTCTAAAAACTTTGCCGACCATCTGCTGATCCCGTAAGTGATAAAAAGTATCATTTTATGACGTCATCTACAAAAAAAACCGTGCGCCTGATTATAAACCATATCGATCTCATGGTCGTAGGCCATAAAACAAATCATAGCGGGGGGGTATGAATGGGACAAGGTAACCAGTTCATTGATCTAGTAAAGAAAAGAGCGGAAAATCCCGTATTTGATTCACAGTTTAGCCCCAATTACACGATGCCAATTTTTAATTAAATTTAATAATAATTAATTAATAATAATATTTTTTTTTACCTGTGGCATACAAAAAAATTGAAGCAAAAAATGACTTGGATCATCTAAACACTATTTACACGATTGAACTTTTATCATTACTTCAACATTTTGTATGTTGTTACGGTCCAGAAATCAGGTGTAAAGCTTGATTTACACGGTGCGATTTTATTGTCTGTGGCATACCTACACCATAAGTTGAAACAACAATAAATTTAATGTTGCACCGGCTAAACAGTGTTTATATGATGCAAGTAATTTTTTGCTTCAATTTTACTGTAAACCCAAGAAACTTGCATCGTGTTAATGTTTAATCTATATATATAATAATGAGATGCTGTTCGTTGGTAAGTGCAACAGACGATGATTTTATGTTTTAAAATGTTCGTAATAGTCCGAATAAGGTTTTTAGGGTAGATAGATGGGAAAAGTTTCCCGGAAAAATTGGAAAAACTGGACGTCTTTTTTTCAATGGGATGAATTTTTTTTATGAATTATTGTTTGGACAGGACGTCTGTGAGGTCAGCTAGTTAATGATAAAATATTCAGTTGGTTGACAAGAGAACAGCCCGAGATATCTGAGAACAGCAATATTTAACAAATAAAGTACTTGCATTAGAAGTCATCGGTTCCCTCCTTGCAGTTGGCTTGTCAGCGCTAGTCATGAGAATTTCGCAAAAGCGATCTTCATCCGATTGTATTCACAATTGGGCTCTATACCTTGTCTAATTCATACTCTGTGCTATAAAATAAAGGTCGTAGAGTTTTTATGAAGAGTTCCTCTATAAACGTGGATTGAGTTCAGTGTTTCGATTGGAAAACATAAAATTGGAATGATGAGGGGTCTTGTAGTATGTCGTATGTTTCCTATTGTTCGGGGTGAGCAGAGATGTCGAGTGAGATCGATAAGAGATAAACTTCTTGAAACAATTTTTGTCCGGATGTTACCATCGTAGTTTGCGGTTCTGTGAGAGAATATAAAATCTATGTACATATTATAAATTAAAGTCGCCTGTCGTGTCTGTCTGAGCAACCGTGTTGTTCTCCTAAACTAGGCAACCAATTTTGATGCAGTTTTCACCATCGTTTAGAGAATTTATTCCGAAAGGTTTATACCTACGGTACATTTATTAAATTCACATAGAATAATAAAATCTCGATGTTTTGCCAAATCACAAAACAGTAATACTTCGCTCACGCTACGTTGCTACGACACGTTGCTACGCCAGATTGCTACGACTCATTGCTAGGCCAGATTGCTACGACACGTTGCTACGCCAGACTGCTACGCCAGATTGCTACGACACATTGCTACGCCAGATTGCTACGCCAGGTTGCTACGCTTCGATCTTCAGTACAATAATCGAAACAAAATATGTGCACTGTTCATTATGGAGGAGTTCCATTGTCTATCTCCGAAGATCTTCATCAGATCTTCACAAAATTTAATCATGGGACCACCTCTAGAGAATAATGTTCCAAACAAAAAACAAAACCTCCAAATCGGTCTAAACTTGATGAAAATATAGATGGACATACATACATAAAAAGTGTCTCGTGGCTAAGTAATAACAGCCGCACGGGTCGATCGATCAGGTTAAGCTACGCTTGACGGGGTTGCTCCGTGGATGGGTGACCATACATACCTAAGACTCCCCGTGCCTCGGAAAGCACGTTAAGCCGTTGATCCCCGCTGTCATTACGGGTTCTCAGAAGCCCGAAAATCTGACAACTATTTTAACCTAGGGGTATCCTATTATCCAGTAACTGGGTTGTTGGGGTCAGATAGGCAGTAGCTCCATGTAAAATACTGGTATTCTGCTGCATCTGGTTAGACTGGAAGCCGACCTCAACATAGTTGGGAAAAGGCTAGGCAGATGATGACACCTAGGTAAATAAAAAAAATACATCCAGACGAACAAGTCGACAAGCTTTGAAGTCGGTTAAAAAGTAATAGAGCACAATTTTTATTGCCCTAAGGACACGAATATTTGGGCACAGTGAAGTGCCACATACGCCTAGTGAAGTGCCACATACGCCTAGTGAAGTGCCACATACGCCTAGTGAAGTGCCACATACGCCTAGTGAAGTGCCACATACGCCTAGTGAAGTACCACATGCGCCTAGTGAAGTACCACATGCGCCTAGTGAAGTACCACATGCACCTAGTGAAGTACCACATGCGCCTAGTGAAGTACCACATGCGCCTAGTGAAGCGACAACATTAAGTAGTTAATGCTGGAACTTCACTTAACACACTTTTCCTTTAACTTTGCCGCCTCCACTCCTCGTACCTCTCTAACCCTCATCAAGGGAATTCCATTGTATCACTTGTAATGGCCGCTCTGAAAAGAAAAAAATAGACATAATCAACGTCAGAGCAGAATATACGAAGGCAACTTAATTATTGGATAAAATAATAAGATTTTAATTCAAAAGACTGTTTCTTTCGAGATTTTAGGAAGGTAACCCTAATTGCTTTGTTTGTATTCAAGGTTTATTAGGAAAAGAGGATTAGCAGAAACTCGAATTAATTTGTAATTATGGAATGCATAACAAAAGATTTCAGTAATGACGATACTCCAATCAGTAGCTAAAGTATGTTCAAATCCTTGTTTTCAATTGATATTTTTTCACTTAAACTGATTTATAATTATCTAATATTAATTAATTAATGTAGCACGGCCTAAAAACAAAACGTGTGCGAACGCTCCATTAAGCGTGGCGACGGAGAGCATACACCCCCGTCCGCACCCCGCGCTAACCGACATTGGAAGAATTAACGCGAAATTATTTAAAATCAAAATCATCAAAATATTTTATTTCACACAAGGCTACATGGGCACTTATGAAACGTCAGAAGCTAGGTGCACGGTTCCAATTGGTCGTTTCCTATGGAGAAGAGCCGGCGAGAAACTCCACGGTTACTCTTTTAAAAATTAATGGTGTTTACAATCTTTTCAAATTACAGTGTTATTCAGTATTGAAGGACAGTGTAGGCCTGTTAACAAGTACCAGGTACTTAACACAATAGAAAACGGTCTACAAATCTACAGTCTTGTTGCGGCACAGCGCCTCACAGTGATCAAATATTAAATTCACACGTCATCGATAGGTATACACACTATCGCGGTTTTAGTAGGCGCTTGTTAGTTTTATTCTGTTTCATGTATTGCACCAATCTACCGACCACTTTCTTACTGTACGCACGATATTCTTTATTAAACCTTATACTATAATTGGACTTTAACTAGCCCCAGTGTATAGTCAAAGTATACAAGTCTATTAAGCCTACAACGTTCCCACGTTCACAAAATATAAAAGAATATATTTAAAAGACATAATAATGTATTGTTAAATAATGAAAAGATTATATCATGGAAGTATTTAAAAAAAGATTACAATTAGGGATCAGTTTAATAGACATTAACGTAAATAGTTTTGCTGTTAATGAGGTACCAGGGAAGCCACATGTGCAGAAGGAATTAGCGCCAATTATATTAATTTTATTGTTTAGTAAATTACGTTGATTTTAGAATGACTACTGGGTCATATTGTAACAGAAAAAAGTGACAAATGAAAATAACGGATATGAATTAATTGCACGTGTCTAACCTACAAATCTATATATTTCCACACCAATTCACGTATTATACGAATATTTTATATTTACAGTAAATATCACAACACAAAGCTATTTCCTAGTGTGAGTAATAAAACACACCGCTACTTAAACCGCTAAACTTACACTATTTTAAACGTCTCAAAGTGAATATAACTTTAAAAGTCCGATTTTCTTTACGCAACAATACGATCCGGAAAGGTATATTGAACAAAATGGCCGAGTATTTATTGTCACCTCATGTAGTATGACAGCCAGTTAACTAATGCCAGTATATCAAATTCTTTATTGCCATGGAAATAATGTTAAAATAGCATAACAGAGAAGAATAACAGATATGTGTAAAATCAAGACTACTTAACTTAATTTGAAGAAGAATAAGTAGTATTTTATACTTTATTTAGCGAAGTGAAAGTTTAGGTAAACAATATTCCCTGAATAATATTTTCTTTTTAAACTTTTGTGTTATTATTTTTTTTAGTGTACCGTCAAAGATGTGGACATTGAATACTTGTTTGAGATGGAAGCTACGCGATGTCTGGTTTGATTTTTTTTAAATTAATTGTTTCGCTGTATCAAATGTTTCATTGTTTTTTATTAAACTCAAATAAATATTTAATCTATTTGTTTATGAAATTCTAGTCAGTTGTATCTCATTATAAAAACAATTATTTTAAATATGATCTATATGCTATCGAAAATGACATAAAAAGGTTGAGATTAAAGCGCAAACTGAACTTTACATTAGGGTATTAAAGTAATTTTTCCAATAACTCATATTTGTATACATTTTGGAAACTAAATGGCGAACGTAGCTTACATATTTTGGCCAATAAATTGCTAACCTAGGAGAGTTTTTGTGGGTATTAAAACGATTTCAATGACACCAAATTCATGGAAATTGATTAATTATTTTGATTGCAGAAGCTATTTAACTATGCAACTATGTAACATACGTTGCCTGTGAAATTCATAACCTTCCTTTTTCTCTCGAGGTCGGGTAAAAAGGAACAACTATCCCACGTCTTTACCAGTTGTTCGTGAGAGGATTATACCCAGCTTTTGACAGCCAGTAGCATTAAAATATACAGTTTTCTAGATTAGATTTAAAAACTTCTTACTTTATAAACATTTCAAGGAAAACTATGTATAAGCTGCAAAAGGTTTCTATAAGCCGTGAAAAGAATTTCATTTGATTTTTCTTCGGTAAATTCCAGGCGGTGTTTTTATTGCGAAATATTAGGATACACACGTCGTATTAAAATGTGGGCTTTGAAACAAGCGATTATTCTATTTCTTCTAGAGAAGGTGTATTAAACTAATTGAGCACCCACTTAATAAAACCAGGCGTCAGTCATCCTCAGTACACAAGAAGGAAACTTCATATGCCGCGCCAAAACTTATTCATTAGGTCGACTTCATTCGCGTGGAAGTTGTAAGATACACAATATACTAAAATAACAGCCACATTTTATTAAAACTCTCCGATCTCTCCGAACTCTCCGATCTCTTCAAAGTGAGAGTGGACAGGCTTCTTCTGGGTAAGCTCGCTCCATCGTCGACTTTGTCTCTGTCACCTCTGACCTAGACTAAAGTCAAGAACATACCTATCTCTAATAAAAAATAATAAAAAAACTCCCTCGTCCCCCGACCCGCCGCGTTGCATCGCCCACCCGTGCTATTACTTCTTTAACCCTTAGTGTTCTTTCAAACTTTTTCTTTTTGCTCGGTTCCTAAGGGTCGTAGAATAATGTTAAAATGCCTATAACTATCCTCGAGAATTGGGCTACCAAATGCAAAAATAATTTTTCAAATCCGACTTTTTGTTCACAATTTCAGGGTTTTAATTTTTTTTTGGCGGAATCCTAATTATTTTTCTACAATAAAAGCAATACTATCATAATATTCGATATAGGTACTGCTAACCTATTCAAGGCTAAATAATCTTTTTAATTTCATGTCAACTGTCGCTGAACACCAGCGCTGGGGCTCTGCCTCGCATAGGGTTGCAGCATTATGCTGAGCGATGGCCGTTTTGCGTTGGTGTGACGCATATTTTTTTTATTATTATTATTTGAGATAGGATTGCTCTTGACTCTATTTCATGTCAGAGGTGACAGAAACAAAGTCGACGATGGAGCGAGCTTACCCAGAAGAAGCCTGTTCACTCTCACTTTGTAGAGATCGAGTTGTATGCGTTTGGAAACAGACGCAGGTAGAGTTATTTTCTCCCAACTTGTTTCTCATTTGTGTTTGCGTTATTTGCGTCACGTTTACCGCAAACAAACGTATTTTCATTTTTTATTTCTTTCTAATTTTACTTTACAGCCATAAACCATTTTTTTATTAATTCTGCGTCGCTTAGTCGTTTTTCTTACGCATTTTTCAGTGATCACCCGCTATCGCTGCCTCCCCGCTCACCTCCCACTCAATAGCCACACCCTTATTATCGCTTAGCAAATGGTTATTGGCGTAAAAAGTACGTGCAAGAATAAAAAAAGGTTGCTTTAGTCGGAATTACCCGCGAGTGCGCGCCAACCATTGGCTTTCATGAATATAATTCTTTATTTGTTATCTTGTTTCATTGCATACCAGCACTGTAAGGAGATAGGAAGATAGGATATTAAATGGGAATGAATACAGGGTTGTAGACTAACCTGAAAGTCTTTACTTTTCATTGCTAACTCTTTCGCTATTGCAGATAACATTTATATATAGGAATTTAGGTAATGAAAGTTTATATAGAACTCATTACAAGTGTTTGGGATTTACTTTGCTTTTCAGTGGAAATAGTTCTTATGGTTATTTTATTTTATTTCAATCATTTTTGTGTAAGAATTGTGTTTTACGGTACCATTTGACAAAGATATTTATAGTGGTGGTTTGTTCATTGCTAGAAGTAGGTAAACAAAGACAAAGAAAGTCCACAATGAGCTTGTAAGTTACAGCCCCACAGCAGAAAAGAAAGAGCATGAACACCACGATTAGGTACCCTCTGCGTGTTGGTGATTACCACAGACTGTACCGACCAATAAGCTACTATATTTCCCTGTGTCTTCCATCACCCACGCCAGGAGGTATCTTGAGGCGTAAGCGCCAGGGTAGCGCGAAATTCAAATTTTCTTAAAGCGCGGGTACGGGTGGCACACTTGAGTGCCAGCGCTGTTTGGAGGTTTGACGCCGACAGGCAAACAAGAGAGCCATTAACTTTTGCCCGGTTAAGTTTTTTGCACTTTGCTGGTCAGTATTAAGTTGTATGTTGATTAAATTATGATTCGCGACCGTAACAAATATGTATTTACAGAATTATCATTAAAGTCATTCATGAAATCTTGACATTTGAGGATTATACCAACCTGAAGAGTTGTATTACTGATTCTAATGATTTTATTTCTGTAAATACATATTTGTTACGGTCGCGAATCATATATTAATTTAATCAACATACACCCAGACACTGAGCTGTAAATAGCAAAAATCGTAAGAAAATTTGAATTTCGCGGGCTACTTTAGCGCTTCCCCCTTAAAATAACTTAGACCGCACCCTGATGAAAGAAAAAAAGAAAGAAAATTCATTTATATTTAGCCGGCACACGCCAAGATACAAGTTGCCATGGACATCATCGCGCAACCTCTTACTGGACTCAGCACATGATTCTGAAAAAAACATCTGCTTTTTCCTATATAGTTGCAATACCTACGTGGTCAAAATGTATGGACCAGCTATATATTTATTTACTATTTCCTGACGAAAAATTTCAATGCCCCTTGCGTTGAAATTTTGTGGGAAATCATCAAATGACTTCTCCCGCTCTGGGCGGAGCGGCGGGCGTGTCAGACTTTTACTGACTAAAACCCACCCGTGTTCCTTCAGTTGCCTGTGCCGGGGCCACGGTAACTCTTTCAAACATCCCGCAACGCGTCGGTGTCCCTCCCACCCTGTATATTGCAAACAATAAAAGTGTAAAGTGCGATATTGAAAAGTCACATCAGTACACGATAGCCTCATTACAACTTCCATACAACATAAAGTTTGAACGCAACTTGGTAGATACAACAGTCCAACACGACTACGACTTTAACCAAAAAACCCAGTAACCAAGCCCACAATAAAAACACATACTGTACCTACATACAGTAGGGTAAAAGCCCCCGAAATCCTATTAAATGCGCGACGGCGCGGTATACCATACTTGAGTGGGTCCGCGGTCCAAATTGCATCTAAGCTATGCAACTATTTATGTGGTAGGAGGCATGAGATGTCGCGTGATGCTGGGTTTAGGGAATATTTATGTTCCTAGTGTGTTTTTGAAGTGGTGCTAGGAGACGGTAATTGAGAGTGAGAAATAAAGTTGTTATGAGTCACAGGGGGAACGAAATTGCATTGAAAATAATTGTTGACACTTTTTTTACAAAAATGAAATATCTTGCGTTATTTACACTAATTGACACTCTTGTTAGTAAATACAAAGTTTATCAGAGGATGATTTTTAGGCTTCCGTACCTCAAAAGGAAAAAAACGGAACCCTTATAGGATCATTCGTGTGTCTGTCTGTCAGTCTGTCACAGCCAATTTGCTCCGAATCTAACAGACCGATTAAGTTGAAATTTGGTACACATGTTAATTTTTATGACCTAAACACGGACGTGTAACGTAAATAAGTTCATTTTGAATATGGGAGTCACTTTTAGGGGACAAATAAGAAAATTAAAAAAATAGTTTTGCAAACTATACCGTGTGACATATCAAATGAAAGGGCTTATTGTGAGGGTCTCAAATATTATTTTTAAATAATTTTAAAATAAATGCTTTTAACGTTATTTAAGAAAATAGACGAACGTTGACGATACCCCCCTTATCTCCGAGACTACAGTCTAAAATTTAAAAAAAAAATCCAGAAAATGCTTATCCTTTCTTCTTATTAGCGTGTCGATGGCAATCCATTTACAGAGATATGAGGAACAGAGTGTAAAGTGCACTCATCCTCTATAGAAAAGGGAGGATCCTCCGACCAGACGAGTGTTGTGTCTGGTGGGCTACTGCCCGACAATTGGTGTCAGGATGTGGTATACATGCCAGTCGCGCGGTAAACTCTGCTTGCGCGACGCAGGATTGGTGTGACGTCAAGTCTCTGATGCGTAGTTCGCATGTAGTGTTGTAGATGCCGCCACACATTCATTACCAATCTTACATATAATATTTATTACGTTACTTTTAATGAACCACAAATATTTCATCCGCTTCGCTTATAACTTGTACCACATCGTTGGCTAGGGCGAGTGGTGTAATTATCGGCCCCACTACACAAATTGAATTAAAATGTTATTTAGTTTTTATGTTACGTGCACTCTTGCAAGGTGAAAATTAATACATAGCGCGATCACTGGGCTTAAGTGTAAGAAACGATATGTGAAAATGGGAAAATGACAGATATGGCAGAGGTTTAAAAAATAAGAGGGTTTTAATATGTGGGTTTTAAACATGGCACGTGCATGGTTTTGGTATGGCACAATAAGACTATGTAATGATGTACTTCTCCAAAGAGAGTTTGTTTGCAAGCGTATATCTCATTATTAAAGTGTAGGTACAGAGACTATCTAGTCTAGTCAGTCGGTCAGTCAGTAGTCTAGTCTAGTCAGTATGGTTTTCAAACCGAAGTTCACAAAATCCATTTATTAGGGTTCCGTAGTCAATAAGGAACTCTTATAATTTCGCCATGTCCGTCTGTCCGCAGCTTAGCTCAGAGACTAGTACTAGAAAGCTATAATTTGTCATGGATATACATATTAATATAATATAATAATAATATAATCATTTATTTCAGATTCATCTTACGATTACATCCATATTTGTTTGTACAATAAATTGCAAGCTTACAAACTAGTGTTAGTAATAATATAATTAATAATTGATTAAGTGGCAGGTCCGGGTGGACTCCCCAATGATGGTGACAAATCATTACACGACTGCATGCAGCCGTATCCAGCGAGCCAGCATCGGAGAGTCCCACCGGTCCGCCAGCACGCGCAGGATGGTGTTGGGACTGTCGCGCGTGCGGCGCATGATAGAAGCGCATCGTTTGCGCATGATGGCCGCAAAGCCGTCTGTGCCAGCCGCCGCGAACATCGCGGAGGCACTGCAGTGGCGCGGCAGCCCCATCAGCACCCGGAACGCGTTATTGTATTGCACGCGCATATTAATCACATCAACCAAGTGGTAAAATAAAATCATGAATTTTTTTTAGGGTATTATTTACCTCCTGTACACGTAAAGTGGAGATGTTTTTTTTTCTCGTCTACCCCATAGTGTGGAGTGTTGTTGGAAAGGTCTTTCACAAGTATTGTGGGTTTATGAAAACAATTTTTCGATTAAGGGATCCGTTTCTGAAATATTAAACTTTAAAGTGCTAATTTTTGTTAGAGTCAAGTGTGTCACCCCCCCCCCGCTGCTAGCTAAACGGTTAGTTTTGGATATGTGAAAAAATTCACGGTAGTAGTATATACAACGAAGTTAAAAGGAAAACTATCACAACTACGTAGGCTTTACAAGTTAACGAGTAATAGTCGACCAACTTACATTTGCTGTTGGAATGTATGAGAGAATACGTTTTTCAACTACAATGTTAAGTTTGTTCTTGGGATAAACTCATCCCAACTACGGAACCCTTCATTGTGCGTGGTTCGACATGCACTTGGCCGGTTTTTTATGTATTTGTATATTAGAAATGACCCATGATCAATTATATGTTTTTATTGAACAATTTTTACAACACGCTAAGACAATATTTTCGCACAAAAATATCAACTTCTAGGGGCTCATGTTTCACATAAAATAAAATAAGAACTAAAACAGTTATTTCAATCGAAAACTACTAACAATACACAAACAAAACATAAAAACAATAACTCGCTGTTTGTTGACTGGAAAAGGTTTTTATTTGTTTAAAAAAAAAACTAGATGTTGTTGTATAATATGATAGTACCTTGCTAGTACGATTGTTGAGTGTGAATGATTGGGATCGAGCCCGGAGTAGGACAAAACGATTTTAGGCTTTCGATGAAATTTTCAGTAGCAGATCGGAGTCTGAACTGCTCGGTTATTCATAATCACTCCCTTTTTTTTGGATGGAAAATCATCAAATGACTTCTCCCGCTCTGGGCGGAGCGGGAGGGCGTGTCAGACTTTTACTGACTAAAACCGACCCGTGTTTCTTCAGTTGCTTGTACTGGGGCCACGGTAACTCTTTCGAACATCCCGCAACCCTAGCTGGCATCGGCCCTAGTGGACCCCGTCAATAGTGCTGACATCTCTTTGAGGAGCGCGTGGAACACAACGCGCCGTCGACTCAGGCTTGGTCCTTACCGGACGGCGAGCTACCCATTGCTCGCCGTCCGCAAGCCCGCGCCTACGGTGGCCGGGAATCGGCTACCAATTCCCGACACCCAGGGCGTCTCCTGCGGCGGCTAGGGGCGTGAGGGCGCAAAGCTTGCCTCTCCCTCACGCGTTCCGCCTCCTCCTTCGCGAGCATTACTGCCTCACAGAAGGAGGTGATGGCTTCCCATTTACTCTCGCTCCGTACCATGGCCTGGACCAGAGCCGGACGCGAGAGATCGCCGCCACCGATCGCTTCCATAAGGACACGACGGTGCCCCGCCCAAGCCGGGCAGGCCTCCACCGTGATTCATAATCACTCCCATGTCACGACTTATTACATGACCTCACGCCGGTTTTCCTCAAAAATTACACCGAGTGTATTATAGGTACACCTCTGCCTAACTCGTGACATTTCGCCAATTATGTTTAATTTATGCTCAATTAATAGCTATAGTATCGCTTTCTCGCTCGCCCCAATGTAACTCAAACTCAAAGCATTTATTTCAATTAAACCAATTACAGGCACTTTTGAATTGTCAAAGAGTCGGTCTGTTAGTCAGAAAATTGAAGGTAATCATCCATTCCAAAACGTAGATCTCTATGGAGAAGAATGGGCAAGAAACTCCATGGACACTCCTTTAAATCTAAATTATTACAAAATCCTGGGTACATTGTTCTTTTGTAAAAAGATTTATGATGTTATGTTTGATTTGGACAATATTTATTGAAGAAACTGTCATGTACTAATTACATAATCATCATCTGTCTAGCCTTTTCCTAACTGTGTTGGGGTCAGCTTCCAGTCTAACTAGAAGCAGCTGAATACCAATATTCTACTTGGACCAACTGCCTATCTGCCCTCCAAAACTACCCAGTTACTGGATAACACGATACTTAGTAAGTCTGGTTGTTAGACTTTTGGGCTTCTGGTGACCCGTAACGACTTTTAAAAATCTGAATGAATGACAGCCGGGATCCATGTAAGTACCTACTATAATATATCTATGTACAGTAGCGGTCATAAGTGGAGTAGCAATCTCACAAAGGAATAGACTGACGCTTCGGTTTAACTTACGGCTCATAATAAGTAATTTTTATACTATTCACACACACACTCTCATTCATTTGCAACTGATTGTATTTCATAAATTCAACCATTTGTGTATATGGTAGGGTAGCTTAGCGGTTATCATATTTAGGTAGACGCGTTAATGCGTAGCGAGCCGTGGGTTCGAAGCTCACGCGCAGTTTTATAGTTTTTGTAATGTTTTAATAATTACTCGAATAACTACGCTATTGACTAAGTTCCTTGTTATTATCTTCGTCTTGTTCACTTGACTCGTAAAAGTTTATGATTATACCCACAGAAACCTAAATAAATTATAAAGTAGACAGATGCAGACTCATTCACCGCGACTAAATAGGACGCTAGATAGATTGCGTAGTTTGGGTAGTTGTGGTTTGTGGGAGTACCCACACCCAGCACAATATTATTATATTACTAAGACAATATTTTAAGCCTACTTTAATAAATTGTTTTTTATCCACTGAAACGTCCAAGCGGAGTTACCGGGTTAGCCTTGCACGTCCACGCGCCGCGCGCGCATTATCTCCGCGTAGGCGCCCCGTACATTTCTAATTGGAATCGTATTATCTAGTGAACTACTGCAACTATACCAAAATAAAAATACGTATGTACAGCTGAAACTACACAAAATCAACTTATGTGAAACCTAAATTATAACAATTAGCCCTAATTACTTTAAAAAATGTTAAACTTGAGAAGATGGTTGAATTTGAGTAAAATATTTGTTCTTACTAAGTTTTTATGCAATATTTTGTAGTGTGTGTCAATAAAACCTATTTAATATTAAACTAGATTAAATAAGCTTTTTTTTGATACCCATATGTCTTTACTTGGAATGTTCTGAGTAGCACAATAAATTAAAACAAACAACCCGTTCCCCATCAATTTACGTTAAACTTGTTAGGTTACCCAGGTTCCGCGTAATTAATAACGTATATATTTTCATTGTATTTTAATATTCTATGTATGTTTAAATACTAATAATGACCTATTTTCCATATAACGAGCAATATTTTAATAGATTATTTAGTAAATCACACAGAAATATTACGAAAATGCCGGAGACGCCGCGTGGCTCAGCGGTCAAATATTTTTTCAAGTCGATTTTATCGTAATAAAACAAACTTCGAGCTATGACATCTATAGATATTCGTAAAGCTTGAATCTTGAAGATTATTTTAATATATAACACTAATACATTGGGTTAGTAAATAAATTGTACTTACATGTTTCCTTCGGAGCGCGCGTGGTAAACTGGAAGATTTTCTTGAAATGACAGCGCTGACTTTGAACATTTAAATTCTCATTCATTCACTTTAAGCTTGGGACTCTGCGCTTTTGAGACGGAGGCAGAATTTAATACAGAGCCATTTAGTAATTTTTTTAGAAGCTTTAATAGAGATTCCACCCTAAAAAAAACGTTTTGAAGGAATAATTCGGTTGGGTCAACGTAGTAGCCAGGACGTTCCAGTGGTTATGAGAAAGTAAACTATTTTAACTAGAAGTTTTGTAATCACTTAATAATTTTTAACCCCATATTTCGTTTCAATAACAATTTAATAATAAAAATAATTATTGCATTACTGTTCTCGGTTATTAATTTATCGAATAATAAAAGAACAGAATGAAGATTATTGTTGAAAAGAAAAATAAAAGACTCACTTCGAGAATGAAAACCCAGACCTGTGTGATTCATAATCCAATACGGTACGCTACCAGCTATCGGAACTTGATATGAGGATGTGAATTTTAGCAATCGTATGAACCGCCAAAGGTCATACGCTATTACTTACTCTGCGTGTGAGAAAAAACGACGGTGTGTTTTTGTTTCGTTCGACGCCCGCCAGTGTCTGAAATCTGAGGTGTGTGTTCTGTGTTGATATATCATCACTTAAACACACAGATTTAGGTATGGCCTGTACCGCGTGTTCACAGCAATACAATCCTTAGCATGCTACTGCACTTATGACGCTTACTGTACATAAATAATTACTTGTCCTGACTGACTGTCTGACTGATTCATCAACTCAGAGTCTACACCGCTGGGGCTACAAACTTGAAATTTTGGCAGTTGATGCCTTTTATGTTGAAAGCATCCACTATGGAAGGATTTTTGGAAATTTCACCCCTAAGGGGGTAAATTACGCGAGCGAAGCCGCGGGCATCAGCTACTTAAGTTTTTGCGTGTCGTTTGAAGCTCATAGGTACAAAGTCAATTATTTACTAATTATGTCTGTAATTATAACATGCGAAAGGGTAATAATATAATTAAAATAATCAGTTAACACTATTCTTCACAAAATTCACTCATAATACTAGTTCTAATTTACTAGAAACGTCACAGTGAAAACTAGAACACTACATTAGACAAGTATTTTACTAATTACCAAAACACTCGAGTGTTCTTACTAATTATTATTAAAACTAATTGGTACTAAGGTGGATTTGGCCTTGTAATTTTATTTATGCATTAATATCTTTAATTACTTCTCTCTTGGTTGGGAAACGACTTTCCGTTTCCGTGGATGGTGAGTACAAAATGTAAGTGTTCTTCAAAACAATATTACGCCTTCATTTCCTGAATTGTTAAGCAGATAAATATAGGACAAAGTTTTTTTTTTTAATAGCTTTATAAAAATTAGTATGCACCAGATGGATGGAAGAAACATGTAATTATTATATATTTTACAGAATAATTTAAATCTTAAAACTCGGGTATTAATTGGTAACTTTACCCCTCTATTTAAGTACCTATAATTTTATAGAGGTCGAATATTGGTGCAGCTACCCACCCTATCATGGACGTCAAACGGTCAAAGGGTTTTTTTTATTATTTTATAATATACATTTTAAACAAGAAAACAGAACTTCCAAAATCAAAGGTTCCCAGGTTCGACACCCAAGTCAGGCTAGATGTTATTCTAGGATCGCGGGATGGAACACGGGTGGATTTTAGTCAGTAAAAGTCAGACACGCCTTACCGCTCCGCCCAGAGCGGGAGAAGTCATTTGATGATTTCCCATCCAAAAAAAAAGAAAAAGGCTACATGTTATTGCATTTTTCCGTTTAGATTTTTTTAGTAACTGCTTGGTGTCAAGATTCTATTTCCGAAGGGCGGCTCACCTTCTATTACGTGGGACTCAAACTACTGCCACTAGTGCAGGGTGGTTGTGGCCGTCATATGGCTATATCCCTAGGGATATATTTAGCTATATACCGTAATATAGTTATATGAAAGCGGATCATAACTGTCGGAGTGCCCTAATTTTGTTACTGCGACCAATTTCAACGTAGCGCTCGCCGTCCGCTGCCGGAGCAGAGCTCGCTTCGCTCGCTCGGCTCGCGCGTAGTTGGTGACAGTTCTAACCTAACCTATTTGGTCGGAGTGCCCTAATAGCTATATTACTAGATCGTGCTCGTATCATAGCTATATTCTTAATAAGATAGTTATGAACCGCTTTAATGTAACTATATTACGACCAACTTATAATTTATGATGGCTTCAACCATCTTACAGCGACAGATGTACAGCCACATCCACATTTAAGAGGATTGTGAAGTGCCAATGCGCACCGCGAGTAGGTATTTTCAGAAATGCTATCTGTTTCATATTTGCTCTCTCTCCCTCCGGGCGTGAACATATCGTATCGTATCGTAGAATGCGATAGAGAGAGTTGCAAGTCTTAGAGGCAATTACCTATATTTCCTTTTTGAATTATTGTTTCGGGCGATAACGTTATCACCCGCCTAAACCTATACGAAATGAGACAATTTTGGTGTCATTAAATTCAGTACACCTTAATCTCGGTCTGTACGTTTTTCTTTTTTAGTAGTTCAGTTCAGTTAAATAAAAAAATAAATAAACACGCTCGAAGAAGTTTTTAAGTCAAAAATATAGATATTTAGATGCTAATAACTTATATCGTACGCAATATTTCTTTATAATAAAAACTTACGGACCTAGTTTTTCATTATATTTACATTTCCAAAAATTATGAAAATCAGATTGTGTTTACAGAGGGAAAAACGTTACCGCTTTTTGTATGAAAATTGACAGCTTCACAATCCTCTTAAGGACTATTTTTGTCTGCTCAGAATCTGCTTTATCAACTCAGCAATATAGGGAATAATGCGTTGTAATGTTAGTGTTGGTAGTGTTGTAGATGTTGTAATCATTCTGGGCTCAATACCTTCAGAAATCTCCTTTAGGTGTCAGACGAAATAAAAAATGTCTAGCTCACAGACTGACAATTAAATAAGAAAAAAATTATATATTTCATAAAATGGCCAGGCTATTAAAAGGTTTTAGGTTGAATTAATGAACTCGACATTGGTCAAAGGTGTATGCTATTTTTATCAAGTATATAAATACAGGGTGTAAGGGACTGCCCTCCGCAGAGTAATGGGGTGAATTCAATATATCATACTAAGATGACCGGTACATGAAATTATTTCAGGAACGTTATGGGAATCCAATAAACCTGATTTGTTTTATTACCTCACACGCAATGTATCGTTACCGTGGCAAAACGCGCGCAGCGAACGGCAGCGCAGCGAGCTTTCGGCCGCCGAGTATTTCATCATCCATCGCTGATTCTTTTATTTCAGCTGTTTTATTTACATAAATGGAGTGCTGCGTACAGAGAATGTAATTTTACATTGAAATAAAGGAATAGTAACTAAAAATACGATAAAAAAATAAAATTTTCCTGAGAATATTTCCGGTGGAATATGATTCAAAATAATGAGTTGAATTCACCCTGTTAGCTTGCGGAGAGCTATCCTTTACACCCTGTATAGTTCGTCAATCGTCTGCTTGGTGCCGTAGCTTCATAACGTATTATGTACATATATATAAACTCACGCCTTCTTCCCATGGGGGTAGACACAAACAGAACGCCACCAGCTACGATCCTTACACACTCCTTTTGCCTCGTTTAGATTCATACATCTGGTCACACACGCACACCGGTTGCGAGTACTACGCACCTGACCTTTGTGAAGAACATCACCAATAAGGCCACTATCACTCACACGATTACGGCGGTCGGTCAGTCGATGCCTTAATAAAGGAAATAATTTTAAAACTGACTGAGATATAAAAGACTTAAATCTCTACCTACCCCTCCGCGGGATACAGGTGCAAATTATATGTTACATATATCATGCAAGTATCATTTGTATGTCAGATGGTAGTATCAAACTCGCATTAGTTTAAAGAAAAGGTTTTAATAATATGAGTTGGGCGGCCCAACACCTTTGCAAATGTCTTGGGTACTGTGTTGAATATTATGGAGACAGCTTTTTTCCGTAACACAAGTAATTTTATATAGTAAATTGCCTTTGTTTAATATTTTTAAATAGGGATGATGACAATTTTTTTTTGTCTGTCAAGTAGATTGTTGAAAAATTTTGGACACGTATTTATTCTTTTTTTACATAATCAAAAGATTACGGCGATACATTGACATAAAATGTGGCATGACGTCACGTCTTGCTAGATTTTATACTGAGTTGTGACGTAGCGAGCCCCCACTCCCCAACTTTAATGCGTTTTGTCTAAGTATTTTTTTTATTATCTGACTGACGGACTAAATAGAATTTCTTTTTTTTTTTTCAAGCATCATCTCTATTGAACACAGCAGTAGGTACTGCTTAGCAGGAGAACTAAGAATGGTGGTATTATTCCTTTCTTTTGAATTTTAAAAAGATTTTTCTGATTCCAGGAAGGAAGAAAAAACCGCGAGAAAAGTTGACAAATTTTTGTTCTATCACCTACATATATTACCTTGAATTAATACACGTTATTTTGTTCTTTGAAACAAACATACGCTGATAATGTTCTTTTCGAAATTTCGTGATGACCCAGTGGTCTGAGGCCTATGCACGAGGGTGTGGGTTCAAATTCGGGCGAGTACTAGTGTAACTAACCTGGACTTAAAGTTAATATAAGTCTGAAATCGCCAACCCGTCTTGACCTAACGTGGTGAACAAAGCTCGTGCCTTCTCTGTATGAGAAGAGACCTCTGCAGTGAGACAATAACAGGCTGGTATTATTAATTTTCTTCTCATGTCATAGACCGCCATGATGGTAACTAATTATTCTTGTCTCTAAACTCGCCTACGTAGGTATATTGCAACCTAACACAACTCTGGACGTGACTCTAAGCCCTGCCAATGCACATTCAAATAGAAACGTTCAAAACAACGTTCATAGAATAGACCAACAGACAAACAAACATATTTGCATAATGTATGTATGTAGGTTGTTAGTACACTGTGATGCCCGGGAATCAATAGGCCGGTCAGTCTATACAAGTGGGTGTCGCAAAGGAGTGACGAAAATAACTGATAGAGAACCTGATGTTTAGGTAGCCTCTGCCTCTTACAAGTAGGACCTGATGCATCTTAGGTGTCTAATGTATTATTACATACATTGTCGTAACCAAGAGAAAAAACTGCAAAATCCGATGTGAGAATCCTGTTAGCAAATGACTCAGCATTTTCTATTGAGCTGTGACGTTAAGCCGCACTTCTAAGGTGGAATTACTTAAGCAAGCGCGGCTCAACTTAACAAAACAATTGAAAATGCTGAGTCATTTGCTAACAGGATTCTCACATCGAACTTTTTAGCTTTTTCTTGATATTGTTTATTCAGCAAAATCCTTCCCTGCCTCGGAAAAAAACGTTACACCATCGGGTATTCTTTGAACGAATACGTACTTACTAATGATATATCAATACACAATCAGTCAGAAGCCCCAAGGTATGGCAACTTAACACACATACATACAAAACATCACGTCTGTAATCCCCGAAGGGAAAATAACTTTTCACAGAAAAGTAAACCGAGGAAAAAGAAACTGAAAAACAAATAATAACCCCTTTAGTCTACCTAAGCTCTTAAATGAATAACAATTACTAATTTTTAGTTGGCGCCAACCACGACTGACCAACTTTGAGGACCCTTTCCAATAAAATAAAAATTGTCAAAATCGGACTTCTCTGTCTTTTTTTTCGTCAGTTAATTAAGTGTATTATATTCCGTAAGAACACTAATTAGGTTACTAAAGATTTATTAAGTCACTTTGTGAAAATGGTTGACAACACTGTCATTCAAAATATCGTATTGTTCACGAGATCCGCCTCCACACTTTCATACCCCGCATTAGTTCTGCGAAGGTGGTTGAAAAAAAAAATTAAATTCTCCTTTGTTCCCGCTTGTAAGTGCCACTCTGAAATATCACTCACTTCTGATATATGGCACGGGTTCTGGGTTACTGAGTGAACCAGAGTGCTTTCAGTAGAGTACAGTAAACTTAGGTATAATTTCAGCATGAACTTAACTGTGCCAGTGCAGAGAAAAGCACCTTTTACATACATAAACTCACCCACGATAGGCTTGTGGCTAAGTAATAACAGCCGCACGGGTCGATTGATCAGGTTAAGCTAAGCTTGCCGCGGTTGGTCCATGGATGGGTGACAATCTTTACATACCAAGACCCCTCCGTGCCTCGGGAAGCACGTTAAGCCGTTGGTCCCGGCTGTCATTCGTGGATCTTTGACAGTCGTTACGGGTCGTCAGAAGCCCGAAAGTCTGACAACCAGTCTTACCAAGGGGTATCGTATTACCCAGTAACTGGGTTTTCATGTGGAGGTCAGATAGGCAGTACTAAAATATCGGTAATCAGCTGCATCCGGTTAGACTGGATTATGTGTTTGTGATTTCGGAGCCATATAGGCAAAAGTGATGGGTCTTGCGAAGATTTTAGCAATTTTGTAACATGTACGATGCAAGTATGCAACTGTTAACAGTCATTTTGGCTCGCCCTGCACATCATTTATCTTCAAAATGGTTATGGTTAAGGTCCGGACTCCACCAAAGCGGAGACGAGAGGAGACGAGAGGAGATGTGTTTTAAACAACCAATAGAATTTCGTTATTCACACATCTCGTCTCTACTCAGCTTCAGTGGATACCACTGAGCCGAGATGTATCATATTTGTATGGCGCGATCGAAGCAGGGATGTGAACTGTGCCTCGCAAGCTGGCGACGGCGCGCAGCGGAGACGAGAAGAGATGTGAGCGGCGTGCAGTGAGCGGCGCCGCTAGTTCCCTTCTCGTCGCACAACCCCCAGCCGCGACCGCCAGCACACATCTCCGCTCCAGTCTAGCCAGTACGCATCTCCGCACAGCTTCGGTGAATACACCCTAGCTGTAAAACATGAGCATTAATCATCTCGTTTTCTCATTGTGTGTTGCTGATTTCAGACCATTCTTCTTTTTTGTGTAGTTAGTGACTAACTTTGTGTCAGTGTTTTTATGCCGCCCATGGGACTCTGACTTGGCTTCACATGCCGTTGAAAAATATCTCTCAGGCTTGCCGGTTTCCTCACGATGTTTTCAACTGATAATTTATACAATACGCACATGAACCCAAAAAGTCAGAGGTGCGTGCCTTGGCTTCGAACTCGGAACCTATAAGTTGGCAGTCCGACGGTCTACCACAGCACTAGGCTATCACTGCGCAGTCCATTAAGAATTTAAGACTAGATTTCATCGCAGTTTTCAGTTTATTCATCGCTCTTTCTTAGATTTGGATTTAAAACACAAGATGGTGATAAAAAGTGGTCAATTTTGGGTTCTGTCTCACAAATTAGACTTTCAAGAATAACTAATTTGTTAGTCTGCTTAGAACTAGTTTCACCATACCATGTTAGTCAGTTTAATCTTCTGTTAATTAATGTTAACGGGACATTAAGAATAGCGAGTGTTTCACCATGCGCTAATCCATGATTAAATGTCTTAATCAGGAGTTAAATTTAATTGCTGCCCTAGAGGTCCGTTAACTTACTAACCGACATTTAGTCAGTTGTCAAAATCATTGGAATGAAAAACGCGAGTCTATACTATACGGCTAGCTAAAATGATGCATTGTCAGTGAACATAGCACATTGTCACAAAGCGACTTTTTATTTTGGTTGCTTTGACAACTGACCGATATAAGAGTGAATGATACATCCTAACGCCTGGTTTCTTGATGTGGTGTTATTTTTATCTAGTAAAACGTAAATACCAATAACTAATGTCCGTTTATGAACAGTTTGGTGAAATTAGCTCTTAAAATAGGTTTTTCCTCACTTCAATGCTGTCACCAAATTAATATCCCACACTTACCAATACGTAACATGTCTCCACAAAACATACCATAGCTAGCTTACCAAGCGACCTATTCATAAAGAAACGTGGCGAAACATAAATACATGTTAATTAATAAACTGCGCATACTTAATAAGGAAATGTACTCGCAAACAAGACTTAACGACATATCCTGGTCAAATATAACCTGCTTATATATCTCTAACAAAACGTTCATAAAAGCGTACAGATTTTGAAAGCGAAAGTACAGAGCAAATCAAAATCATAAGTCATTTATTCAAACTAAGCTGAGAATCAGCACTTTTCGAATGTCAAAATTACGTAAGACAGTCCCCCGGCACGCCCACCCTTCACCACTTCCTAGTGCTTTAGCTGGGAAGAAGAAGTGGCGCAACAAACTGTCCAGCAGCACAGCTGTCTGTTTAGTTAGAAAAACTTGATTCTATACAACAGTATGCAAAATAATTTACATTACGCAACACAACACATTAAATAAAATTATTTGCCGTATGTCAGCTAGCACATGCCAATATACTAACAAAAAAAGATAGCGAGGCGAAACGAAGGGAAATGAATGCTAGTACTAGGTCAAAACGTTGTGAGAACTGGGAGCCAACCACCACCTCTTAAAGCAGTATTATTTTAATCTTACTTCAGTGTGAGAAAGAGATGAAGCTATACAGAACGTCTAGCTCCATCTTTTTCCCACACTTAAGTAAGATTACAAAAATACTGCTTTAAGAGGTGGTGGTCTAGCTCCTGGGCCAGACTGATGTACCAGCGCGGCTAGAGTGATACTTGATATAGTATAGCGACTGCTAAGCATAGTACTGTAATAATCCACACGGCCGTACGGGAGCCGAGCAGAATATTAAGTGTTTTATGTAGTGTTGATTGTCTAGTGTGCGGGAGATAACAACACTACTACATTTTAAACTTTTTAAACTCAATAAAGCGGTATTTTATTATATTATTTTAACTCGTTAAAGGAGCATATTCGGGACACGGCTGTTTCATACATTTTGGTTGAGTAGGTATTGAACTTTTGTATGAATCAGCTGATTTTTTCTTCGTGATTTCAGAGTTGGTCCCATAGTAAAAGATGTTCATATTCATGGGTAGAACACCCTGCGAAAATTTGGTCTGTGATTAAAAAAATGCCCTGTATATAACACATGCATACTTATCTACATATAAAATCATTCACAAACGCATTCACTGAAGCATTACATTCACAACCGAAGGTGAAATAAGCAAATATCTCGTCGAGCTACTGACCTGGTATTGTCTAGAGTAAGAACTAACTACGGTAAACATAACCTGACCTATGGGGGAGCACAGCTCTATAATAAACTCCCAAAGGATGTAAAAGAAGCGCCTTCACTCAACATATTTAAAAAGAAATTATTCACTTTTATTTACATCGACGAAACACTATATTGATTGTGTTTTTGTTTAAAACATCTTTTAACTTGTGCCACCACCTTATCTTAGGAATGCTGTGAACTCGCTTCCAATTTTGTTGACAATGCTTTATTTTTTACTTTTTTTTTTTCTTCCACCTGCACCGATACAATATAATTAGTAATAAGATTTAATGTTTGTGTAAGTGACGATTGTCTTAATGAGAATAAAGTTCTTTAAACCGATCTGTATCTACATCAATCAGGGCCGGGAGGCCGACTGTCAACCCATCTTGTTTCTTTCTATCTTCGAACTTTGAAATCTATACTTGTCTTCTTAAATTAATAAATGTTTAAACTTGCGAAGGTTTAATGCTAATGTCACGCCCGGTTAAAACCTCTAAAGTACACGCACATTTCGCCAGTTATGTTTAAGTCCCATGTAATAGGGGGCGAGGCTATTGCCATCAACTGGGCACAGACCAGACTCTGGGATGCTACTGAGAAATTGCAGATGGAAAACCCAAAAACACTTTATCCGACCCGGGAATCGAACCCAGGACCTCATGCTCAGCAGTAGCGCTTGAGACCACTAGACCAACGAGGCAGTCATACTATGAGTTAGTTGGTTGAGTAATACTATACAGGGTGTAAGGGACAGCCTTCCGCAAACTTACAGGGTGCATTCAGCTCCTTATTTTGAATCATATTCCACCGGAAATATTCTCAGGAAAATTTTCATTTTTTTTTATCGATTTTTTTATTTCAATGTAAAATTACATTCGCTATATGTAGCACTCCATTCATGTAAATAAAACAGCTAATACAAAAAAAACAGCAATGGATGTTGAAATACTCGGCGGCCGAATGCTCGCTGCGCTGTCGTTCACTACGCACGTTGTGCCACGGTAACGATACATTGCGCGTGAGGTAATAAAACAAATCAGGTTTATTGGATCCCCATAACGTTCCTGAAATAATTGTAGGTACCGGTCATCTTAGTATGATATACTGAATTCACCCCATCAGTCTGCGGAGGGCTGTCCCTTACACCCTGTATATGATAGGAACGATAGCTTTGCAGTATCATGGCGAGAGCAGGCTAAGAGCTAAACGACAGCATTAGCTATGATTCCAATAGGTAAGTCTAAAACCATACGTTATAGTTTAGCCAAAGCTTTCAGCAATTTTTTTTTTTTAACTAGAGTGACTCCACAATCAAGTCTTTCGAATTGTCAATAAAGCTACCAGAGCTCCACTATATACCCTATGCTAACGCCACATAATTGAATCCGCCTAAACGGTTGCAACGGGCGCGAACTAGATTTTATTAGCAATTTTTTCTGATAATATAATTAAATTGATGCAGAATGTTCACTAACAGGTATCAAAACATTATAAAACTTACCCAAAAGAAATCTTACTTATATTATAAAAGCGAAAGTTTGTGAGGATGGATGCATGGATGGATGTTTGTTACTCTTTCACGCAAAAACAACTGAACGGATTTGGATGAAATTTGGCACACAGATAGTTTATAACCTGGATTAACATATAGGATATTTTTTATCCAGATATCCCTACGGGATGGAGACTTATGCCGGTGAAAAACCGCGGAGCGCTACTGGTAAGATAATATTAGAAAAGATATTTTTGAAAAATTATTGATTTTTAAGGTCGATCGCGCCAAGTAAGGGAAAAGCGAGGACAATAAGATGCATGTTCATTCTTGCTTTGAATGAACAATTAATATTAGATTCTAGTATGATAGTTGCATACCAGAATCTAGTATTGATTCTTTAATACTTTGCACTTTCTGCATAAACTTATTTCATTCAAAAACCTGCAATTTCTCGCCAATAGAACTTAAGTTCATCTGCCTAACCCTTCGGGGATTACCGGTGCGATGTAATGTTATACGTTAGAATAAAGTTGTCAGTACACTTACATGATTCATAAACGAGGGAAACGTTCAAAAATGTATTGATTCCATTGGTCCGCTGGAAAGATTCATTCCTTACCTCTTATTTTATTGAAAACTAGCTGTGCCCCGCGACTTCGTTCGCGTGGAAGTCGTAAGATACACAATATTATACTAAAATAACAGCCACATTTTAATAAAACTCCCTCATCTCCGACCCGCCGCGTTACATCGCCCGCCCGCGCTATTACTTCGTTTTCGCTTAGTGTTCTTTCTGACTTTTTTTTTGCTCGGCTCTTAAGGGTTGTAGCGTGATGTTAAATAGTCTATAACTATCCTCGAGAATTGGGCTACCAAATGCAAAAATAAATTTTCAAATCAGTCTGGTAGTTCCAGAGATTAGCGTAAAATAGCTTAAATTTTATTGGTTTTAATTTTTTGGTGCGGATCCCTAATTATTTTTCGAAACTAAAAGTAAAGTAAGCCTAAGTTACTCCTTATAACACCAGCTATCTGCTAGTGAAAGTCCCGTCAAAATCGGGTCAGTTGTTTCGTAGATTATCCGGAACCAACAGACAGACAAAAAAATTAAAAATTGTTTTTTTTAGTATGAGTACGGTATATTCTTTCATATGTATTTAGTAAAAAGCTATTGTTTTGAAATTACAAACACACACTTCAATTTTATATTTGTATAGATTAAGTACCTTTTCAAAAGATTTCGGAAGGGTTGGCCCGTGTTTTTGTTTACGTAAATTAAAATAGAGAAAGGAGTGCTAAGCAAATAAATAAGGTCGATTGATTAAAGGTAGTCAGAGGCTTTGAAGATGAATTAAACAAACAAATTAGAACATCTGAAGCAAATGCTTGGGAAACCTTTTCAGTTGAAAAATATTTGGATGCTGTGGCTGTCTAGCCCTTTGGGAAATACTAGCGTAATGTTATGTGTGGTTTGTAAGTTGATCCGAAGGTATAATGCTTCTGTGTGACCAACTTTACTCATGGGACCTACATCGTAATCGAAAAAAAAATTATCAGCCGTCTCATACATTAGGTCGAGTAGGTATTGAAGCTTTGTATAGGACAGCTAATATTTTTTTCACGATTACGATATTGGTCCCATGCAGAAAGTTGTTCAGTTTGATGGTCTGCACCACACCCTTTTTGACCACAACTTTCTGGTACACCCTGGAGATAGATTGATAAGTTAGGAAAAGAAATAGCACAACACACAAAAACAAAAATGAAATGATAACTAATCTATTTATAAAAATAAATAAAATTTTAGTGTCGCGGTAGGTTTGGTCGGTGTTTATATACGGTACTTACACCAATAAAACATTTTTTTTTAATTTTGTCGGTCTGTTTGTTTGTTCCGGCTAATCTCCGAAACGGCTAGACAGATTTTGACGCGACTTTCCCTGGAAGATAGCTGATGTTATAAAAGCAACTTTTATTTTGGAAAAATAATTAGGGTTCCGCACAAAAAAATGCATGTTCCCGTGAAATTGTGAATAAATAGCGCGGGCGGGTGAAACAACGCGGCGGGTCGGGGGACGAGGGAGATTTATTAAAATGTGGCTGTTATTTTAGTAAGTATATTGGTATATTGTGTATCTTACGTCTTGCACACAGACACACAGCTAGTAGATGAATATAGAGGAAATAATAGCGAATTTTTATAGTATTGAAGATGCTAACCAACATTAATCAACTTTAGACCTCTACCTACCCGCTGCCGCACAAAACGTTCACCGCCATTAGACACGCCCCGCTAATAAAACTACAGTGAAGGAATTATTTTCTGCCAACTTGTCTGCCACTAAGTTTCTGAGTTGCCATGTGAAATATTTTCCCCTGTTTTAGGGAAAATAACATAACACAACATAACATCACGCCTTGTTTCCCCGAAGGTTAGGCAGAGGTGAGGTGGTGTTTTAGGTAAAATATTCAAATAATTACGATGAAGGGAATAATCAACGAGGAGATCAATAACATCTGCGCGAAAAAATATAGTTGATCAACAAGGTTAGGCATTTTTTACAGTGTTCCGTGGGTAAACTGTGAACTATCACTTCGTTGGCAACCTAGATACGAGTATTTACAATATTGGCAGAGAAAATTGACCAATGTTTGAAAAAAGATGTCACATTGGAAGAGGCAGAAAATGCAATCAGTACAGGGTTTACTTTTGTTAACAAGCAAAGCTGAATAGATTAATTGAAGGAGTATTGACTGATGATATGGAGAGCAGTGGTGGCCCAGTGGTAATGGCCTCGACTTACGAGTTGTAGGTCGTAGGTTCGAACCCACACAGGCGCTATACTTTGTGTAAATTATTTCATCACCACTGCTTTCAAAACGGTGAAGGAAAACATCTTGCGGAAACCGACATGTCCTAGAACCAAAAATTCGGAGACATGTGACATCTGCCAACCCGCACTGGGCCCGCGTGGCCACCTCTCGAAGACCGGATGCCTGTGTCCCAGCAGTGGGAACATTATAGGCTGATTATGTATGGATAAAAGGGGGTGACTACCGAGATGACGGCTAATAGATAATTATGCAGAAAAAGTAATGTTGCGCTGACCCCAAATAGGAAATGGGCAGGAGAATGATGATGATGTGATAACCACAAGTGCTTAACATCAGAGGACCCAGGACAAGTGACATTCTATCACTATCAGTTAGAATAGGAATTTTGATTAGCATTATTACAAGATTAAAGACTACGTTGAAGACAGCGAAGTTTGGCGCTAATTCCTTCTGCACATGTGGCTTCCCTGGTATCTCATTAACAGCAAAACTATTTATGTAAATGTCTATTAACTGCTCCCAAATTACTTTCATTTAATTTATTTTATTGTTTCTTTTACATGCTTTCATGATATAATCTTTTCATTATTTTACATTATATAGCCTTGTTTTTTAAATAGATTCTTTTATATTTTGAAAATGTGAGAACGTTGTAGGCTTAATAGACTGTAGATTTGTAGACCATTTTCTATTTTGTTAAGTACCTGGTACTTGTTAACAGGTCTACACTGTCCTCCCATACTTAATAACACTGTAATTTGAAAACAATTTAAAAGCCAATTATTTTAAAAGAGTAACCGTGGAGTTTCTTGCCAGTTTTTCTCCATAGAAAACGACCAATTGAAACCGTGCACCTAGCTTCTGACATTTCATAAGTGCCCATGTAGGCTTATGTGAAATAAAATATTTTGAATTTTGAATTAAATATCGCTGACATGAAATTGCGACTGAACGTTTAAGATTACGGCAATTGGCACTTACCTACGTTTTGTTATGAGGGTACGCCCTTATGGCAAAAACCGATTATCTGCATTTTTAACGGGTTTTATCTGTAGCTTCGTCGTGACTGGGAGTCGATTGTTATATTCAACTTAATTTTGGTAAAATAATGCAGATAACCGGTTTTTGCAATAAAGGTACGATATTTTCAAATTAATTAATTAATAACAAAATAAAAACTCAAAAATATTAACTTATTTATTATTTTAATAGTCTTTTCAGAAGAAAATTCTTGTCCGTTACTGGCAACCCAGCTAACTCAGTACTTGCTAACTACATAATCCGCGAAGTTAGTTAGTTAGTTGTTATAATTCGATGCGATCGGTCGTTCGGTCCTCAGCGGTCGTGGATTACTATTTATTGCTCTTCTTATTATTTGTTCCTTGAGAACGTGGTTTTAGTGGTCAGTCTATACAATGGTTTTAATTTTAAAATTAATATGGACTCATATATTTATTACTAACTTAGGTAACATCGCGGACATTTTCGGTGACCCAATTTCAACCTTATTACAAGCTCAAACTCAGAACATTTATTTCAATTAAACGAATTACAGGCTAGATCTCTATGGAGAAGAACGGGCAAGAAACTCCAAGGACACTCTTTTAAATCAAAACTTTTACAAAATCCTGGGCACGTTGTTCTTGATGCTTCTATATGTGAGAACAATGTAAAAAATTAATTCAAAATATAAGATTTAAAATAAGCTCTGTAAGAGATGACCAGTCTCCACTGACGGCGCCCGTTCACGAACATGACGCGTGTAGTGTATACATAAGGTCAAGGTAAATGTCTGCGATGGTACATAGAAAAATTGTTAGCGACGTAAAGATAAAAAAGCGACATATTATTGACAAATTACTTTTAAAATATGGAAGTTCATTGAAAGTATTGTAATTACCTATTCATTTTGGTTGTTTGATCAATGAATATGGTACTCCTAGTAAGCAGAATAATTATAAGGACTATGAATGCGTCCCAAGAGCCTCCCTATACCTCCCGCCAATCAAAATGCTGATATGCCAACATGTCAACACAGCCTTCACTACTACGAGTTTAGGAAATCCCTTTTTGTTGCTGCATTCTTATACAATGTGTCTGTTCACGGTGTGGCGAAAATTAAGGGTGAGGTACAGACTATCAAAATGAACAACTTTCCACCCGGGGATCAACATCGTAATTGCAAAAAAATATCATCCGTCCCATACATTTGGTGGAGTAGGTATTGAAGTTTTGTATGGGACGACTGATTTTTTTTTCACGATTACGATGTTGGTCCCCGGGAAAAATTTGTTCAGTTTGATGGTCTGTACCTCATCTATAATTTTCGCCATACCGTATACAGACACACTGTATAAATAAATAAAATTGAAGTGTCTGTTTGTAATGTCAAAATAACAGCATTTTACTAAATGTTTATATGAAAGTATAATATGTGTCTGTCTGTCGGTTTGTTCCGGCTAATCTCCGAAATGGCTAGACTGATTTTGACAGAGCTTTTACTGGCAGAGAGCTACTTTTATTTTAGAAAAAGAATTAGGGTACTGCGCAAAAAAAATTAACTTATGAAAATGTGAACTAAATCCGATTCAAATAGGGACGTATTGACATTCACGCGGGTTAAGCCGCGGACAACAGCTAGTCAGCCTATAATGTTCCCCTGCACGGGCAAAGGCCTCCTCTCGGTGAGAGGGAGTGGCCCGTAAAGCACCACGGGGGCCAGAACAAAATGAAAACAAAAAACAATACTAATGGAAATAGTACTAATCTAACTGCAGGCGTTACGTTAAGTCAGCCATGACCTTACTGACATTCCATCAAAAAATCACCCTGGTGTACCAACATTGATGTACCCACAAAAACAAATTCCTCACTTAAAAAACCAATCACCAAAATAAGGGACCACCACATTAAAAATGTAAACCTATTAACCATACTGATGTATTATATAAAGGAGAAATAAAAATTCATTTTGCGTACTAATGAAGTTTCAAAGCCTTGCAATTAGCGACTGAGTTATTTTGCGGAAAAACGCAATTAAGGATGGGCGGGAGGCCGAAGGCCGAATGGCATGAAATATGTAGATAGATACAGAAGGCCGGCTACAATCAACGAGCGAACACAAGGACACACACACGTAAACACGTACGTACGGCGATCCCAAACAAATGCCGCTCGCGAGTGCGCTTGCACTCGCTGTACGTGAAGCTTGTCTATGTGTGCGTACGTGTTCGCTCATTGTGTGGAGCTGACCTTCTGTGCCTATGTATTTTGTGCGAGTAGTTTGTCCCCCCTATCGTTTCCTCGCCTATTGTTCAGCTGGTGAAAGGAACTAATCGAGTGCTAAGATAGCACGTTGACTTTATTTCGTTTTGTTCTGTTATATGGTTTCTGATATTGTGACCATATGTAATGGTAAATGGAGAATTTATGGAATAAACTGCTTCTTTAATTTTTGTTTGAGAATAGTCAGCAATCCGTCTAACAAAAAAATGTGGTGTAAACTTTTAATTGATGATTTGGTTGGCTCAGCGGTTGAATGATTTATGTCTTGGGTTCGATTCCTGTATTGAACATTCAATAAGAAATATTGCTTCAGAGGCCTTTGCTAGTGATAAGCATTTAAATATGAGTGAAGAATAAAAAAAATAAAACGTTTTCTTACTAATTAACAAATGGTTGAGATGAGTACTAATTTTTTCATCTAATCACAAATTAGCGAAAAAGTTTGGAAAGTTAAATACACATAATAGCCACATGTTAAGCGTGGGCGTAACGCGCTGACGGCGAGGCGTATCGCTGCCTGTGTGATTTAATTAAATAAAGAGATAACTTTTCAATGTTCATCGGTAAGTCGAGATCGAAATTTACACACAAATTTTATCCAAAATTCTTGGCAAGGAACTTGCGTATTCTTGTGTTTTCTTAAAAATCGATAATTTCCATTTGTAGAGTAGCCTTATTACCTACTCCCGAAAACATTTTCAGTTACATGCGGCTTGCGTCTCGCGTCGTCCGTTGTCGTGTCGACGGCAGAAAATACAAAACGCGAGCTTAATTAAATTCCTCAAAATTATTAAATCAAATTGTGTGTGAAGGTCAGTTATAATTACACTATTATTATACTTGTTTTATTACTGTGGTTTCATGTTATAGATTGACGTAGTTTAAAGGGAGTAGCAACGCCTTTAGACGTCTAGTTAATTAAGAAAACTTCTAATGTCTTGTCTTATTAAGAGTTCAAATTGAAACCTCATATTCCTATAATTAAATCTCCAAGAACGATACTTCACCACGACCAGCTGACTCTCAACCTTTCTGCTCCCAGCTATGTATAATATATTTTGGTAGAAAGACGAATAATATTATAAAACTTATTTTTGTAGCCGATGACGAAAGCCGAAAGCCGAACACGCCCCAACACTAGTGACCTTATTATTCTAGCGAACGGCGAACTTTCGCCTCGAGTTATTTATTCCTAAGTTCTTCACGTTTTTTGACAGAAAGTATAAATATGCTGGATTTACATATTTTGATTATGAAATACATATATTTTCATAATTTTGGTATGAAAAGTTAATGAATTTAATGCGTAAAAGCTGATTGGTGATTTGGTATAAAATTACTTTGTATTTTTCATTCTAGAATTTTCTTCGTAGGAAAGGAAGCCAGTATACATTAATTATGTTCAAAGGAATAGGTATTGTAATTGTTTCCAGTGTTTTGTTTATTATTTCCTAGCGACCAGCCGGCAGCCGCTGCTCCGAGCAGTTTTTGCGACTTGACAAAACATCGAGATTTATTTATTAATAGCTGTGCCCCGCGACTTCGTTCGCGTGGAAGTGGTAAGATACACAATATGCTAAAATAACAGCAACATTTTAATAAAATTCTCTCGACCCCCGACCCGTCGCGTTGCATCACCCGCCCGCGCTACTTCGTTTTCGTTTAGCGTTATTTCTGACTTTTTTCATTTTGCTCGGCTCCTAAGGGTCGTAGCGTGATATTAAATAGCCTATAACTATCCTCGAGAATTGGGTTACCAAATGCAAAAAGAATTTTTTAAATCCGATTTTTGTTTACAATTTTATGGGTTTTAATTTTTTTGCGCGGAACTCTAATTATTTTTCTAAAATAAATGTAACTTATACCTACCTATGTAACAGATAGCTGACTATCTGTCAGTGAAAGTTCCGTCAAAATCGGTCCAGCCGTTTCAGAGATTAGCCGGAACAAACAGACAGACAGACAGACAATTTCTTTTTAATTGCTTTTTGCTATAAGTACCGTATATACTTTCTTATGCATTTAGTAAAAAGTTATTATTTTGACATTACAAACAGACACTTCAATTTTATTTATTTGTATAGATAACATAACATCACGCCTTGTTTCCGCGAAGGGTTGGGCAGAGGTGCACCTATAGTACACCCACATTTCGCCAGTTATGTTTAAGTCTCATGTAATTGGGGGCGAGCCTATTGCCATGAACAGGGCACAAATCCAGACTTCGGGCTGCTACTGAGAAATCCAGATAGAAAAACCCAATAACACTTTGCCCGACCCGGAGATCGAACCCAGGATCTCATGCTCAGCAGTAGCGCTTGCGACCACTAGATCAACGAGGCAGTCAGTCAACGTTTGTCTATAAATTGAGAAAAAACCTTGACGATTTTTGAAAACATTGGTTTTCTTTATCGTGAATGCGTTTTCAAACACAATTCTCACAAACACTAACAACCAGATAGATACTATCTGAGTTTATGACCTATCTAATATTTGTTTCGTTCGGAAATAATCCTGTCCCATAGCACTGGAACTATTTCATTCAGCCACTACGCAGACTATGCCATTATCAGATAATACAGATAAAAATCTTGACGTTCGTTTGTTTGTTTGTTAGAGCAACGTACATACTGGACCCGTCCGCAAGGAGATCAAGGATCAGAACAACGCACTTACTGGACCCGTCCGCAAGGAGATCAAGGATCAGAACAACGCACATACTGGACCCGTCCGCAAGGAGATCAAGGATCAGAACAACGCACTTACTGGACCCGTCCGCAAGGAGATCAAGGATCAGAACAACGCACATACTGGACCCGTCCGCAAGGAGATCAAGGATCAGAACAACGCACATACTGGACCCGTCTGCAAGGAGATCAAGGATCAGAACAACGCACATACTGGACCCGTCCGCAAGGAGATCAAGGATCAGAACAACGCACTTACTAGACCCGTCCGCAAGGAGATCAAGGATCAGAACAACGCACTTACTGGACCCGTCCGCAAGGAGATCAAGGATCAGAACAACGCACATACTGGACCCGTCCGCAAGGAGATCAAGGATCAGAACAACGCACTTACTAGACCCGTCCGCAAGGAGATCAAGGATCAGAACAACGCACATACTGGACCCGTCCGCAAGGAGATCAAGGATCAGAACAACGCACTTACTAGACCCGTCCGCAAGGAGATCAAGGATCAGAACAACACACTTACTGGACCCGTCCGCAAGGAGATCAAGGATCAGAACAACGCACATACTGGACCCGTCCGCAAGGAGATCAAGGATCAGAACAACGCACTTACTAGACCCGTCCGCAAGGAGATCAAGGATCAGAACAACGCACATACTGGACCCGTCCGCAAGGAGATCAAGGATCAGAACAACGCACATACTGGACCCGTCCGCAAGGAGATCAAGGATCAGAACAACGCACTTACTAGACCCGTCCGCAAGGAGATCAAGGATCAGAACAACGCACATACTGGACCCATCCGCAAGGAGATCAAGGATCAGAACAACGCACATACTGGACCCGTCCGCAAGGAGATCAAGGATCAGAACAACGCACATACTGGACCCGTCCGCAAGGAGATCAAGGATCAGAACAACGCACTTACTAGACCCGTCCGCAAGGAGATCAAGGATCAGAACAACGCACTTACTGGACCCGTCCGCAAGGAGATCAAGGATCAGAACAACGCACTTACTGGACCCGTCCGCAAGGAGATCAAGGATCAGAACAATGCACTTACTGGACCCGTCCGCAAGGAGATCAAAGATCAGAACAACGCACTTACTGGACCCGTCCGCAAGGAGATCATATAATATAATATAATATAATATAATATAATATAATATAATATAATATAATATAATATAATATAATATAATATAATATAATATAATATAATATAATATAATATAATATAATATAATATAATATAATATAATATAATATGAAGACGCTTTTAAATTTCCGTTGACAATAACGTTATTTCTTTATTATATGTTAGTTTAATATACACATAAACCTTCCGGAATAACCACTAAATGTTGTTAAAACCGCAACAAAATCTGTTGTGTAGTTTATAAGAACTAAGCGGTCACACCACAGACAGACACTAGAAGTTAATAAGAACTAAGCGGTCACACCACAGACAGACACTAAAAGTTTATAAGAACTAAGCGGTCACACCACAGACAGACACTAAAAGTTTATAAGAACTAAGCGGTCACACCACAGACAGACACTAAAAGTTTATAAGAACTAAGCGGTCACACCACAGACAGACACTAAAAGTTTATAAGAACTAAGCGGTCACACCACAGATAGACACTAAAAGTTTATAAGAACTAAGCGGTCACACCACAGACAGACACTAAAAGTTTATAAGAACTAAGCGGTCACACCACAGAGAGACGCTAAAAGCGACTTTATTCTTTTACTATCTTCTAAAGCCCGAAAAATTGCCAAACTTAAGAGGCATCGAGCAGGGCACATTGCTCGCAGAACAGATGGCCGATGGGCTGAAAGGTTCTGGAGTGGCGACTGCGTACTGGAAGACGTAGCGTTGGAAGGCCTCCAACAAGGTGGACCGATGACCTGGTGGAAGCAGCAGAAATCCGCTGGATACAGGAAGCACAGAACCGGTCGATGTGGCAGTGCTTGGGCGCTTGGGGGCCCATGTCCAGCTGTGAACGTCTTTCGGCTGAAATGATGATGATGATTATCTACTGTAGATTGTTATAGGTTTCTTTTATTAGGTATTGTACAAATTAAGTCTGTCGTAATACAACTATTAACCTTTAGTAGAATATAAAAACCGAACATTACACTAACAGGGCAATATTTGGAAAACCCACAAACCAAACCCTTAAAAAACAAATCTGGCGACACTTAAATCCCAAAAACATGCAAATTTGCCCCATAAAATTAGTTTGATCATCGTTTCTTTTACAAACTGGCCTTGCAAAGCCGTGATATACATACATAGCCCATAATTTATCAATATTTAAGCATATTCGATACATTATCTTCGTCCATAAAATTCGGGTATCCTCTGCGCATAGAAATTGTCCGTTTAATATAAAATTATTGCTGTACCGGCTACCCTTAATCAGTATTGTAGGGTAAGCAGAACTAGGAGGCTAAGTAATGCTGTGCTAGCAAAAATATTGAGTGGAAACTCAGAACTGGAAGAGGTTTTTCATTTAAAAACTTTTATTCCCTTCAGATTTCTTGTGCATTGTGGATGAGCGCACAGTTGACTTACTTATTATTTTCATTTTGCATTTTAAAATGCACCCCCTTTAAGTTTTCCTGTATCGTTAATACCAGTATTTTACATGGAACGACTGCCTATCTGACCTCCACAACCCAGTTGCTGGGTAACACGATACCCCTTCGTAAGACTGGTTGTCAGACTTTCGGGCTTCTGACGACTCGTAACGACTCTCAAAGATACACGAATGACAGCCGGGACTAACGGATTTAACGTGCTTTCCGAGGCACGGAGGGGTCTTGATATGTAAAGATGGTCACCCATCCATGAACCAACCGCGGCAAGCGTAGCTTAACCTGAGTGATCGACCCGTGCGGCTGTTATTTCTTAGCCACAAGCCTCTCTCTCAAACACAAATCTCGTATACATACAAAAATATATGAGCCGCTCTCATAATGATTTGTTACATTAAGGTGTCAAATCTGTGACCCATAGGTAAGTCAGTGTAGTGCGAAGGGTTCAGTACAGAGAGGGTACTAATATCGCGAAAAAATAATCAGTTGCTCCCTACGTTTTGAAGAGTTATGCGAATATAAATGTAGGGAGCAGCTGATTTTTTTTTTCGCGATTTCAGGTTTGGTCCCATAGTAAAAGTCGTTCATAATGATGAGTACAATGACCACTTAAGAGGTTGTGCGTTAATTATATTACACCTTGTATAAATCCTGTTTCCTTATTCTGAATTTCTCAACATTACATGTACAAAAATCATACGTAAAAAATCAAAGCACATCATCAAAATCAATGTCGATTCCAGGAACGACAAATGAGTTACCGTATAGTTCGAAATCAGAAGCGAATTTCTCACAACTTTTTCCTTATCCTGTTATAGAATAACTAGCGTATTTTTTTTCCATACAAACTTTGCCACCCCCTAATCCCTTTTTATGGGGTAGTTTAGAAAAACTAAAAATGAAAAACTTTATAGTTTACTTCTTTCGTTTAGTTTTTCTTTTACTTGTTTTGTTTAGTTTTATAGTTTTCTTTTTAGTTTAGTTTATACTTACTTCGTTTATAGTATTCGTGCCAAGTTTCAAGTCTATTAACTCAAGGAATAAGATTTTTCATAAAAATGAAATCCCCCCATTTCACCCCTTTAAAGGTCGAATTTTCAAAAACCCGTTCTTAGTGCTCCCCTTCATTATAAAATGAAGCCGTGTGCAAAATTTCACGTACTCAAACCCAGTAGTTTCGGCTGTGCGTTGATATGTCAGTCAGTCAGTTTCTCCTTATATATATATATAGATATATAGAGGAACATGACCTCATATATAATTCAGGAAAAACGCGCACAATAAAAGCATTACCTTTAAATATATATCACTTCTGCCAGATAAATAACTGCCAGGCATATTTACATCCCCTCTGAGGGATGAAAAAACCGAATTAGGAGAACATGAGAACAATAATGTTATCAAAATAGGAGGCATCATGGGCCCGTCAGCAAAAAAAGCAATTTTAATCTGCCTAATGTTGGGAGCCTCTTTATACCACACAGAAAAAGTTGAAGCTTTATCATCGACTTTTATGTTTCGCAACTTCCAACATTTACAAGCTACGCAGCTGCTACGAATTAATTTTACTGCTACGGAAAGCTACGCATTCGTAGCACACCATAGAACGGCTACGCTTAGCATTTAACTGGGTCTAACTAAAGTCTTCAAAATATCAAACTCAAACTCAAAGCATTTTGAGTTTGAGTATGAGTTTAATGCACATCAAACGCTAAAATCTAAAACGGAGTTAAAAAATAATCATTTTTTATGTGGTTTTATTTAAAGATTTTCCTACATAGAAACTTCATCAATATGGGTCAAATGATGCACAGAATGTCTGAAAATATTGCAGCGCTTTTACGAGTTTATTATAAAGTAAAGACGATCATTTAGCCATCAGCAGTCTTAAACATTCCGCAGTCGTATCGTGATCGTTCCTTCTAAAAATCCTCCCATACTTCATTCACGTCTGTCTTACCGCTACCCAATGATCATAGGTCCTATTTGTATTGAAACAAAATGCTGATTTTATACTTTTTCAACCCCTATAAGTCATGTCGTCAGGATATACATAGAGAGTTTTTAAATCTAAGAATTTCCGAGACATTGGTCCAGTGGGCCGAAAGGATCACATCTAGTATCGGAAAACTTATGAAATAGTTGTAAAATCTGTCGTACCTACTCTATACTGTTTTAAATTAATAAAATATTGTATTTTAACCGACTTGAAAAAAAATGAGGTTATCAATTCGACACGTATGTATGTAACTAGCAGCGCTCCGCGGTTTCACCCGCATAAGTCTCGATCCCGTATGGATATCGGGATAAAAGTAATCTATGTGTTAATCCAGGTTATAAACTATCTGTGTGCCAAATTTCATCCAAATCTGTTTAGTAGTTTTTGCGTGAAAGAGTAATAAACATCCATCCATCCTCATAAACATTCGCATTTATAATAATAGTAGGAAGGATAGGATAGGATATTATTGGAACAATATATTCACATAATGATATTTGTGTATATATGGTATGAGGGCTTCCAAACAACGATACAACATTTTTATAGGTGTATGTACATATGTATGATTGTATGTTTGTATGTATGAATGTTTGTCCACGCATTTCTTCGAAACTATTAATCGGATTGTGACCATTTTTTTATTGGCTTACATTTACTTCAACTTAGGGAACAGTGCAAGTTTCATCAAAATCGGTTCAGTAGTTTTCAAGATATGGACTATTGCGTGGCTTATTGATACGAGCTACGGCTGTCAAGGTGTCAAAGGAAAAAAAAATTCAAAACCTTGGTAAAATTTTAGTGCAATATTTACAACAAAACTATTAACTACTTATTTACCAGTGATAGGAATAGGTAGTGCTAATTTGCCTAAACTTCGAGGAAGGAAGTAACATGGAGTAGATAATAGCTCCTCTAAAATCCCGGAATATTTTTAATGACGTTTAAATCCCGGGATTTAAAAACCACGAATTATTTATTGGACTTTTTTTATAGATAGAAAGAATACTCTTTACTATGTACACCATGAAAATTACATGTATAAATGTGTGTGTGTGTGTGTAACCTTAAAAAATGTTATGATTTTTCAAATCAATAATTTGTAACTACAAATAAAGTCCGATAAAAATTTCGTGATTTTTAAATCCCGGGATTTAAACGTCATTAAAATTATTCTGGGATTTTAGAGGAGGTATTATCCACTCTATGTTACTTCCTTCCTCGCAGTTTAGGCAAATTACCACTACCTATTCCTATCACTGCTTATTACGAACAAATATTCTAGTTTTTATTAAAACTAAAAATTACGAAATAAAAGTAATTTTAAAAAATCGACTTCAAATTAACTCAAAAATATGAAATCACTTTAATTTCGGAAGTCGGTGGGGAAAAAACTAAAATACAGATCCCAAGACACCGACTTCCGAAATTAAAGTTATTTCATAATTTTGAGTAAAATCCTTTTTGAAGTCTATTTAGTTTTTTTTTATTACTTTTTATGTGTGTAAGTGCTTCATAAAGTATTTTGTGTATTGTTTCTTTTTTCTCATCTTCACTTATTTGATCAGGTGTTGTTTATACTAGGAAACGATGAAGGACGGGGATTTTGACATTAAAAAATTGCTGGTAATCAGATCAAACAAATGAGTTTATATTTTAATTTTGTTTAATCCAATTATAACGTCACACGAGAATTCCTTGCAAATTAACTCTTGGTCTGCGCGATTTATTACCAAAATTATTCTTATAAATTAAATTTATTTATTTTTGACTATGAAGTTCTTAAAAAGAGTTTTTAGGAAACCCTAGTTGTTAGGCTAAGGATACTTCAAATTATAACTTCCCACTCCATTTTCTAACCTTCTCTTCTCAGCGACCACCAAAAAGCCGTCCCATTAACGTCCATCAAAGGGATCCTCACTACCTGCACCTCTGCTGACCCCAGCACTAACTGTGTTGACTGGCGTGGATAAATGACGACCATTTGTAGGTACTACGGCGGATACCTGTGTAGTGATGGGGTGGTATCGATAGATGCAAGCGTTTTCTATCGCTATAAAGATAATGTCTTTCTTCTCAGAGTAGTTGAATAGGAAACACCGAACTCATCTAGTTTTATATTGTAATTTATCTTTGACGTGAAATGTGTTTTTAACCAATTTACAGAAAGGTGTACTCTTGCGCCATCCCATCTTCCTGGCTCGACGTGATGTGCTGGTGTTGCTGCAGCGGCTGCAGAAAACCTCAAGCGGCGAAAGTATAATAACCTTATCGGTAATTATATTTTCGAGCCGTTTGCATAGTGCATGGTTTGTTTAACGAAATCCCCGAACGGCTGGTTGACACTTCCCGTGACCCAAGGGCTGGTCAGAGGCTAAGCATTGCCATACAACGTGGCAATGCCGCCAGTCTCTTGGGTACATTACCAGTCGACAGCGATGCGTAGGAATTATTCGACTCATTTTTTTGTTAATAGTTTTATTTAGGATAGGATATTATATTTATAACTGTTTTAGTGTATAAAGATATATAAGATTTTGGCGAAGATGAATTGTGATGCTACCGTGACAATACTAATATCTTTAAAAAAATCTCTCAGAGAAACTTTGGCACTTAGCTGGTAATTGCTTGAACAGCTCGTTTCTGAAGAAAATTATTTCTTTAAGATACACACACACACGCACAGATACAGAGCACATAAGAACTTACTAACATAAATATGTATCTCTGTGTCTGACTCAAATAAAAAATTAAATTAAATAAAATAAGAAGCTCAACAATCACAGAATAACTTACGTCACTATGTGTATGTGGCATTTTCATGATGGATTAAACCCGTAAACCGGTCAGCGAACTTTGCATTTCAATAAAATACCAGACCAGACTGACTGTGAAACTTCGTTCAAAATCTCGCCCAAAGTTTGTCTGTTGACTTGCTATTCATTTCGAACAGTTTTGATTACCTAGATCTGCATACTAAGCATGTATGACTTAAACCATAATATTTTAAAATTGTCATCAATCTGCAGAAAGGACCTTCTTGCCCGTTCTTCTCCCTAGAGATCTACATTTTCAAAAGGGAAACTAGCATCAACTTTCTGATGTATGCTTGAGTTTGATTTTGACACGGTATCCGTAATCTCTATTAAACCTATCCCAACTCTATGCTTTCATCGACATCTCATCCCATAATCACTCACATCACTAAACTAGACAAAGAGCCGGCGATTTGTTTCTCAAAATGTTTTTTTCTTGATTCCCCGTAGGAGAGGGTCTATGCCTCTTATTGCAATGAGATTTATATTCTCAGGCGCCATTTTATACAGACAGGTGAAAATAAGTCTAGGGGCTCAGCTATAGAGGCATGAGGAACAGGGAGTAAAGTTCACTCATCCTCTATAGAAAAGGGAGGATCCTCCGACCAGACGGGTGTTGTGTCTGGTGGGCTACTACCCGACGGCTGATGTCGGGATGTTGTATATATGCTAGTCGCGCGGTAAACTCTGATTGCGCGATGCAGGATTTTGCGTGACGTCAGTGTGACGCGTTCCGTTGTGGCGATGTAGATATGCCGCCACACAGCTATTATATATCTAAACGGACAACTAGCTTCTACCTTCTAATAAGTAAACACGCATTTACACCAAGGTATAAAGCACTGTCGTGTCTATTGTTTCGTTCATCGTTTACACCTAAAAGAATATGTACAAACTTTCTTGTTTTAGTTGTAAACTTCCCGAAAAATAAAAGGTGAACAAAATAGGTTTCTCAATTTTTCTGTATAACAATTAGTTCTGCTGTCGCCAATTCGCCAATTTATGTGGTTCTTTCCTCAAAAGACCATTTCAGACACGGATCTACATGGTTCTCACCATGATTTGACCAAGATTGTATCTGGACTTTAAAAGAGACTTTGATTTTGAGTTTGTTTCGCCATTTTTTCTCATTGGTAGTCAGGAAATGTCGACTCCATCAGCTTATTTTTTTTAATATGACGTGTAAAAGTGATTCCGATATCCTATTTACAGAATAAACAATTTCATTTCATTTCTGCCAATGTTATAGTGATATGGGAACACGCGCGTTTTAATTTAAATTAAAGTTTGGAATGTTGGAGGAGAATAAATATAAATAAAGGATATTAATTATATTATGAGAGAATTGTTGACGTGAAAAAGGTAGGACTTTTATAAGAACCAAAGTAAACGATGAATGAAATGCTGAACTAAAAATAGCTAACAATATGTACATGTCTGAACGAACGTCAACAAATGTATGACACAACATGTTTTATATGTTAAGTATATATTATATGTACAACTATTATATGGGTGCAAACGCGGGGTAATTGACAGACTCTTTGACAATTTAAAAGTGTATGGTTAATTTAAAATTCAGTCTTCTGAGTTTTTTAGTTTGTAATATCTGTATACAAAGTTAAGGTGATTAATTGTTAAGCAAATTGACTACCATCTTAAATTGTCTGTATATTCAAATCACAGCTGTCATTCTTTACAGTTGGATGTAACGGCTATAACACGGCAAATTGACCAAGGATGTCATTTTGCTTAACAATTAATTTCCCTGATTGTATTATAAATGCCTGTACAAGCAACGGTATTCATTATTAATGGACCAAAATTACTGCAAGTCATTGAGGATCGCCATCCTCCAGACTCCATGACGTCATTACCATGCAGATAAGTGTCTGAGATGCTCCTTTGAGGAAAGTTTGTCCACATTTATGAGTGGACCTGTCCACACATTTCAGTCAGTCAGTCAGTAATCATAGTTAATTGGTAGAACAACGCATCCTTTTACCCGCGCAACAAATCATAGTCTCCCCGTCAAACACCAATCAATTATTTAAAATGAAACTACCCGACTATACGGCAACGAAACAAAAGTTTTGAAAGTACACGCTATTTCACTTAGAGGGCGCTAGTGTGCCACGCCTCGACTATAATTGAAATGGGTTCCGTACGAATATTGAAATGGTCTTGAATTATTTATTTCTTTGTAGAGAATGGACTAGTTTTGTACTATGAGTACGGTTGTAACTATGGCTTGTTTTAACGTAAAGGGTTCTGGGTAGATTGTTAGTGTGGTTTTCGGAGAATGGTGTCCATTCTCAGAAGTGAATGTTCGGTTAGAGACACGAGAAAGAGGTTTGCATTAGCTTTGGTCGAGTCTGGAAATGAATTTGGATGTTCACAAAATAGACACGTGGCAGGAATGCAACAATAATCAAAGATAATTGCCAAAAAAGAAAATAAATTTAAAAGATAAGACTATATATTATAATGTAAAATAATAAAAAGATTATGTCATGGACGCATGTAAAAAACAATAAATTAAATTAAAGTAATTTGGGAGCAGTTAATAGACATTTACATAAATAGTTATCCAACAAAGTCCAACCAACCAAACTGGGCTTAATAATTTGCAGTAGAATATTGCCATTTACAGGATATCTCGACCGCATTAATTGTGATTAGTTTCATCGCTTTCATTCGTCGATCTTTGACAGTCGTTACGGGTAGTCAGAAGCCTGAAATTCTGACATCCAATTTTACCAACGGGCATCGTGTTACCCAGTATCTGGGTTTTGCAGGTCATGCAAGCAGTCGCTCCATCCGGCTGCATCCGGTTAGACTGGAAGCCGACACCAACATATTTGGGAAAAGGCTAGGTAGGACGGTTTGAATGTTACAGGCTTTCAACCTCTAGCTACACAACCATCTCCTTAAACCTCCATTCCACCAATATACCTACTGTCACCAAAAAGCCAACAGCTTAAACACACGATTCTATAACAAATTCGTGTTGGTACTCATTGTGGTACACTCGGCCCCACCGCAGAGAGGCAGTCATTTTGACCGCTTGCACATTACAATTCAAATTGCGGCTTTATAGAGCAATGTAGCTCAGTAGATACAGATAGACAATGCTATTGTAAAAGCTGAAAGCGATATTGCAATTTGGGACTATGTTTAGGGAGATAAATGCTATAGTTTGGGGAACTTGACGGTGTGGATCGGGTAAGGGTAATGCTCGTTGGATCGTCATAAAGGGAATTTTCAAGTAATTATGTCAATGAGGGTTTTCATGAAAATTCACGCCACAAGTTGGCGTCACTTTGACAAGAGGTCTTCCATTTCCACAATGAATATAAAATATATGACGACGTTCATGGATGGATAGATGGCAATAGGCTCGCCCCCTATTACATGGGATTTAAACATAACTGGCGAAATGTGGGTGTACTATAGGTACACCTCTGCCTAACCCTTCGGGAAAACAAGGCGTGATGTTATGTTATGACGACGTTCATCATTCGTTTCATTCATTCCTTCGTCATTCAGTCACGATTAAAGAAAATATAGGCACTTTGACACTTTTGACAAGTGCCCGGACCTGATGTCTCAGTGCTGCCACCAAGTGAACGGCATTTCAGAAAACCCTCAGTACTGTTTGTTTTCATGTGCCTTCATCTATTTATATATATATATATATATATATATATATATATATATATATATATATTATAGATTAAAATCGTTTTTTGTGTCTGTGTGTGACCGCGTTGTTCTTCTAAATTACGCAACAGTTTTTGATGCGGTTTTCACTATCATTTAGAAAATACTTTACGGAAGGTTTACTTGCATGATACATTCATATTAAACTTGCATATTAAAACTAAGAAATCTCGATATTTAGTCAAGTCGCAGAGGCAGGAACTAGACCACCACCTCTTAAAGCAGTATTATTGTAATCTTACTTCAGTGTGGGAAGGAGATGGAGCTAGACGTCCTGTATAGCTCCATCTCTTTCTCACACTGAAGTAATATTAAAATAAGCTTTAAGAGGTGGTGGTTGGCCCCCAGCCGATCTATTCTGTAAACATCACTCCGTGAGCACTTAGGTGAAGTGAGTTTGAATGGAGCTCAATCTCTAGTAGAGTAAGGTGGGATGACAGTTCACTTCACGCTCACTTCACCTAAATTTTCACGATGGGATCTTTACAGAATAGCACCACTGGTCGCTAGTGTGCTATAAACTCAAGACCTGCTTCGGATCTCAAATCTCTTTGGCCCCAGAGTAGTTTTGCTTTGCAATTGTGCAGCATTGCCGAAATAGGTACAATTCAAAGAGCATGATTGAGACATTTTAAAGGTTGGTAATGCATCTGCAAACTCGCTTGGTATTGCAGTTATTCATAAGCGGCGATAACTGGGTAAGTAGAAGCCATTTGCCAAACTACTTTCAGTGAAACTTCTAAACCTGTATTGTATTTTACGTCCGTAGCCTGTATACTTAAATCCCAATAGAGATGACGCCGGGGTAAAAAAAGAAATAATATTTAGTCCGTCAGCCAGATAATAAAAAAGACACGTATTTTTTGCTATAACATATGAATAAAAAATTACTTAGATAAAATGCATTAAGGTTGGGGAGTGGGGGCTCGCTACGTCACAACTTCGTAAAAAATCTAGCAAGGCGTGACGTCTTCCACATTTTAACTCAATGTATCGCCGTTACCTTTTGACTATGTAAAAAAATAAAAAATACGTGTCCAATATTTTTTAATAACCTACCTGACGGACAAAACAAATTTAGTCATCATCCGTATTTATTGTGTCTTTGTATAGTCGGCCTAAACTGAAACTTCAATAAGGTTGAAACTATCGAACGGTTACTTATAGGCCAGCCGAAGTATTCGGTAAAAATCTCACCTTTGAAAGGTAGGTGAAGTGAGCTGTTAATAGTATCAAGTGGAGTGACAGCTCACTTCTCTCAGCTCACTACACCGAATCTTCACGGTGACATTTTTAGGGTTCCGTACCTCAAAAGGAAAAATCGGAACCCTTATAGGATCACTCGTGTGTCTGTCTGTCTGTCACAGCCAATTTGCTCCGAATCTAATGGACCGATTAAGTTGAAATTTGGTATGGGGGCCACTTTTTTTTAATTTTCTTGTTTGTCCCCCAAATAAAAAAAAAGTTTTCTATACCATGTAACATATCAAATGAAAGGTCATATCGTGTGGGTCTCGAATAGATTTTCTTTATAATTTTAAAATAAAGAGTTTTAAAGATATTTAAGAAAACAGACGAAAATTTGCCATAATCCCCTAATCTCCGAAACTACTCAGCCAAAAATGTTGAAAAAAATACAGAATATAGTTCTATATAGGTACCTATAGATTACAAGAAAGCCTATTAGAAGTCTATGGTCTTGAAATTTGCGGGATGTTCGAAAGAGTTACCGTGGCCCCGGCACAGGCAACAGAAGGAACACGGGTGGGTTTTAGTCAGTAAAAGTCTGACACGCCCTCCCGCTCCGCCCAGAGCGGGAGAAGTCATTTGATGATTTCCCATCCACAAAAAAAAAAAAAAAAAATGGTCTTGAAATAACATGGTTAATCTCTCAATATTGTGCGTACAAACTTACATTTGCAGTTGGAATGTATGGAAGAACATGATTTTTCTTTGTTCTTGGGATAACTCTGTCTCTTCTTTGTTCATCCCAACTACGGAACCCTTCATTGTGCGTAGTCCGACACGCACTTGGCCGGTTTTTACAGAATAGATCGGCTTGTCGTTCTATGTTCTCTATGTTACGGGATTTGGTTTCCGCATTTAATCCTTCATGTGGAACATTGTGCGTGGTACCGGCTTCTCGTTTTATGACGTGATTTTATTCAAAGATGTTTGACATCCATCAACCCGTACTGGACCCGCGTATTAGATTATGGCCCACCCCTCTCGCAAATTGGAGGTCTGTATCCCAGCAGTGGGAAAGATATAGGCTGATTATAGAAGTGAAATTCAACTTAGGGTAATCTTCTATACATATTCTAATTACTTATCCTGACTGATTCATCAACGCAGAGTCTAAACCGCTGGGGCTACAAACTTGAAATTGTATCAGTTGATGCCTCTTCTGTTGTAAACATCCAATAAGAAACGATTTTTGGAAATTCGACCTATAAGGAAATACTTATCTAATGACATTATGAAGTTAGTGCCCGGTAGATGGCAATAGGCTCGCCCCCTATTACATGGGACTTAAACATAACTGGCGAAATGTGGGTGTCTATAGGTACACCTCTGCCTAACCCTTCGGGGAATACAAGCGTGATGTTATGTTTATATTATTATGAAGTTTGTCATTGGGAGTGTCAAAGTTTGTGTGAAAGAATTTTAACGCGCGGTCCAATTAACTCGAAACTCAGTATTTATATTTAAGACCAAAAATAAAGAATAACGTGTGTCAGGGTTTTTTGAAAGTCTACCCGTAACGGGGTACTAAAGTACGAAATCCACGCGGACGAAGTCGCGCGGGAAGTGCTGGTAATTTATTATAAAGTACATTCTTACGACATTTACATATAAGTAATATTTGTGTTCTCCACCCATTCTAATGGCCAGCACAGACCACACGCTACCGCACATCTAGGTGCGGCTAGACATGTAAACAATGTTCTTAATTAACAGCGGCAAAGAGTGGGGAGTTTATGTGAATCATGACTGATAGCGTATGTGCGCATTGCGTAGAACGGGAAAAGCGGTGGAGAGGACTACGTCTGACATTTTTTTTTGGAATAGTTTATTTTAATGTTTCTTTGCGGGGAGAGGTACTGTTGTTGGCTTGTTAATTTCTTTTTAAAATATTATAGAAAAAGAACGAGGTTTATACCTAGCAGTGGGGTGTAACCATAATAATATATTAAATTCTATTTAAGAACGTAAACAAAGAGTAAATAAATAATAAGTTTATTGATCCACAGATATACATACATACACACGGGTTGTGTACTAGTTACATGCTAAAACTTAATTAACTAACAATGGACATAAGAGGAGAAAAATAATTGTCTATATTAACAAAAAATTAAATCCTGTCTCCTAAACTAGGGATGGCCTGTATCTTAGGAGACAGTGATTCGACCGAGCTGAATTACAGATTAATGATGGACCTTAGGTTTCGAGTGTCGATGTTAATCTACCACAAGACAAAAATGTGAGTTAGCTGAGTGAGTAATTTTTGATTTATTTGAGCATGGATGGATGGATGCAGGTATGAGGAAGAGTAGGGGTGTGGATGGGAGAGAGGTGTGTGTTCATGTTCGTGAATGTAATGCTAGTTGTGTTGTATGGGTGTGTGTGTGTTGTGTATTATGAGGTGTTTGTTTGTGTTTGTGATTTGTGTTCCTATGCAATAGTAATTTGTTAAGCGATGTATGCCAGTAGAGATTCAGTGTTATTGTAGTACTGGTGTATGAGCCAGTCTGTAATTTTAGACTAGATTCTGAATTTATTTAAGTAAATCTTCTTTTTTATTGGTTTCCTGTTATGACGAGCTATCCATGCTGAGCTAAGCATACATTACCGTTGCCATAGTATAAATATTAGCTAGCAAGATTGGTGGCGAAACTTATTGATGCTAAAGGTGTGCTAAGTGTCCTAGAATACAGCACCCTAATTGCGTAACACACTATCAATTTGAATGATTTTGAAACACATTGCTAATCCATTGCTTCTGATGTTCGAAAAATGTGTCTGCTCGACAGCGTAAATAACGCAATGAATGTTGTTGAACTGTCAAAATGAAACCGATTCCTACTGTAAGTGTGTTACGCAATTACCCTGCAGGTACCCATGAATGCTCTTGTTGCATTCCAAAGAACAGTTAGTAAATAATAAGCCTTCATGTGTATGGTTCATTGGTTCTTATATAGGTACATGCAGTCATAGGTACAAAGAATATGACTTAGTATGCGAGAGACATCATACCATTAAAACCGGTGTTGAAAAAAATCTACATACCCGGTAGATCTCCAGGAAACTACAACATTCAACAAAATAATATCTACCTCTGTTTGATAGAAATTTCGAAAATATTTTATTAGTATTTTCGACTCCACAGCCCTCACAGTTCTATCTCATTACGACGCTGTAATAAACCGGGGTGTGCAGTACGTAATTTGTGTCTTTTGATATTATGTACACACTTTGTTAATGTCTACACACGTATGTTGGACGCTTCCTTGCGGGGTAAGCAGGGCTTTAGGTTTCCTGAATATTACGTTCTTAGGTCACAGATTTATTAGTCAGTTTAATTAAACAAGTACAGTAGTCGACATTGTAATATACATTTTGGTCGAGTATGTATTGAACTTTTGTATGAATCAGCTGATATTTTTTTCGTGATTTCAGAGTTGGTCCCATAGTGAAAGTTGTTCATATTCATGGTTAGAACACCCTGTAAAAATTTCGAGACGGTAAAAAAAATCATCCAGTATAGAATAGGAGGGGGTTATAATATGCTAGATGCACAGGTCGTTCAAAATGTAAGCGACGCTTGTCGAAGTCCGTCCGTGGATGGGTGACCATCCATAACATACCGATTCGAGACCTGTCGTGCTTTTCTGGTCCCGGCTATTATTCATACATCTTTGACAGTCATTACGGGTAACCCGACAGTATTTGCGTTATGTTCGTGAACGGGTGCTGCTTGTGGTGACTGGTCGTCTTGCTGTCTGCTGACCCTGGTTTTCTTATTGTTATTAGTAATTAACTACTTATTTATTTTACTTCGATAGTCCTAGTTTATCATTTGTGACTTCGAGTTACGTCTGGCCATAAATACTGTTACAATTAAAAATAAACAAAATATTACATTTGAATTTGGAATCTGTCATTTTTATATGATTGTTCATTGAGTTTTCTCATTTTGGCACCAATACATTGTACAATATTTTGCGATATTAGAATGGAGTGGGGTGATAAAGAGAACCGAATCGCTGTGATTGCATTACACAAAGTAGGTATGGAGCCAAGTGCAATTTTTAAAACTCTCCATATGCTTGGTATTAGTAAAATGTTTGTGTACCGGGCTATTAATAGGTACAATGAAACCTACTCTGTTTGTGACAGAAAAAGATCTGGCCGTCCACATAGTGTTCGTACGAAAAAGATGGTCAAAGCAGTAAGGGAAAGAATTCGAAGAAATCCTGTCCGAAAGCAAAAGATTTTATCTCGGAAGATGAAGATAGCACCTAGAACCATGTCACGTATTTTTAAAGATGACTTAGGACTTGCAGCCTATAAGAGAGGTACTGGTCATTTCTTAACTGATAATTTTAAAAAAAATAGGGTGGTAAAATCGAAACAACTACTGAAGCGGTACGCAAGGGGAGGTCACAGAAAAATTTTGTTTACGGATGAGAAATTTTTTACAATTGAGCAACATTTTAACAAACAAAATGACCGTATTTATGCTCAAAGCTCTAAGGAAGCTTCCCAATTAGTCGACAGAGTGCAACGTGGGCACTATCCGACTTCAGTGATGGTTTGGTGGAGTATTAGCTATGAAGGAGTGACTGAGCCATACTTTTGTGAAAAAGGTATTAAAACATCGGCACAAGTGTGTCAAGATACCGTTCTTGAGAAGGTAGTGACGCCCCTTAACAACACCACCTTCCACTACCTTCCAGCAAGACTCGGCGCCGGGTCATAAAGCTCGGTCTACGCAGTCTTGGTTGGAAACGATCGTTTCGGACTTCATCAGAGCTGAAGACTGGCCGTCGTCTAGTCCCGATCTTAATCCGCTGGATTATGATTTATGGTCAGTTTAAGAGAGTACGGCTTGCTCTAAACGCCATGATAATTTGGAGTCCCTAAAACAATCCGTACGATTGGCTGAAGAATTTTCCCATGGAAAGAGTGCGTGATTCTATTGATAACTGGCCTCAACGTTCAAAGGACTGTATTGCAGCCAATGGAGACCACTTCGAGTAAGCTTTTTATATTTTAAATTGTTTTATATTTATGTATTAAACTAACACTGTAAAAGTAATAAATGTTATTTGCAATAGAAAAAAATTTTTTTTCTTTGTTTCAGTATTTATGGCAAGACTATATACTCGTATGTAAGCGGGCACGTCCTTTATGACTGGAGGCTTTTATTTGGGTATAAAGTTCTTTTACGTTTTTAGTTTTTAATTTATATTTCTGCTTGAGTATAGTTTCTGTGTTTTTTTTTTTGTTGATATATTGACGTGTGCTACCAGACCCACGACAAATAATTTTATTTAATGTATTTGTATTGCGTAATGTATATACACATACTACACATGTTGCATACTATTGTATAGAATCAAGTTCTTCTAACTAAACAGACAGCTGTGCTGCTGGGGAGTTTGTTGCGCCACTTCTTCTTCCCAGCTAAAGCACTAGGAAGTGGTGAAGGGCGGGCATTTTGGCGGATTGTCTTATGTTAATTTTGAAAGTGCTAATTCTCAGCTTACTTTGAAGAAATGACTTTTGATTTTGATTTTTGACAATGCGTCTTTCTTACCAAGGGGTATCAAGGGGCATTTTTTTTTACAATTTTGTAAATGAGCATACCATGAAGCTAATTAATATGTTATGATGTAGTTATGTTGACTTAAAAGAGCATGGCAGTTGAGAGTATGTCATGCTCACTTAAAGTCTCGCTGATGTGGATGTTGGATCATTCGGTTCCCTACAAAATGGTTGTGCTGATACACGCGTCATATTCATGAACGGGCGCCGTCAGTTGAGACTGGTCATCTCTTAACTACCAGGGCTTATTTTGAATCGTTTTTAATTTATTTTTTTACATTGTTCTCATATATAGAAACAAAAACAATGTACCCAGGATTTTGTAATAATCTTGATTTAAAACAGTGTCCTTGGAGTTTCTTGCCCATTCTTCTCCACAGAGATCTACGTTTTAGAATCGGCAACTAGCATCATCTTTCTGTCTGACCGACTCTTTGATAATTCAAAAGTGCCTGTAATTGGTTTAACTGAAATAAATGCTTTGAGTTTTGAGTTTTATCGTGTTACCCAATAACTGGGTTTTGGAGGTCAAATAGGCTCCATGTAAAATACTGGTATTCAGCTTCATTTGATTAATCCGGAAGCCGACCTCAACATTGTATACACAGTTTAGAAAAAGCTAGGCTATGATGAGGAGTCGACTCGATAACAGAAGGGCAAGCTATATAAAGTGGCAATGGGCTGGCCATATTAGCCGTAGAACCGATGACCGCCGGGGTAGGCGTGTTCTTGAGTGGAGACCGCGAATCGGCAAACGTAAGGTAGGACGCCTCAGGCTAGGTGGAGCGACGATCTTCGCAGGGTGGCTGGTAGCAGCTGGATGAGAGTTGCCGAAGATCGAGTCCTATGTCCAGCAGTGGACTGCTACATGCTCATAATTAAATTAAATAACGTTTATGCTCAGTTTACCAGAATGCAAAGAAATACTGCAAAAAGGCAAGCGTCATCTCTACCTTATATCTAAACTAATATTGTAAAGAGAAAAGATTTGATTTTTTGTATGTTTGTTTGTAATGGATGAACTAATAAAAAAAAACACTTAAACGATTTTTTTTTATGATAGCCCAATGCTATTTCGATAGGCTATTTAACTATTGAACATCACGCTGGGATCCTAAGGTCCCGAGCAAAAAGAAACCAAAAGTCAGAAAGAACGCTAAGCGAAAACGAATAGCGCGGGTAGGCGATGCGATGCGACGACGGGTCGAGTCGACAGAAACTAGTAGAGAATAAAGCTCGATCCTTCCCTGTAGGTAGATCTTAGGCCAGCTGGTAACAGTCATGCTAATCTTGCTTTACAGAGAAAGATCGGTTCAAATGGCTTACTGTAAAAAAAAAAATATCTGTACATGAAAATACCTCAACTTTTCTCCTAATTTTAATTTCATAATGTTTTAGTTTCCGTACGTAGGTATATCAACACAAGGACATCCTAATTAATCTTAATTTTTTATGTACTAACTTCTGCCCGCGACTTCGTCCGCGTGAAATTTCTTGTTCCTCGTCGCATCGCATCGCCTGCACGCGCTTTTACTTCGTTTTCGCTTAGCGTTCTTTCTGACTTTTTTTCTTTTTGCTCGGTGCTTAAGGGTCATAGCATGATGCCTGATGCCTTCTTCAAAAATTTGGTTATCAAATGCAAAAAGAATTTTTCAATCCCGACTAGGAGTTCCAGACATTAGCGCGTTCAAACATACAAACAAAAAAACAAAGTCTTCACATTTATTATTGGTAATTATATAGATTTTTTATATTCTAATTATATAGGTTTGACTCATCGCCGCAAGGTTGCTTGCTTATCGGTCTCCTACAGATTGTACTTCGGTGAGTGTGCTCGAGAACTCCACGACCTCATTCCGCCGGCCCCATTCTACCATCGGATATCTAGACGCACTGCAGGTTACCATCCCTACCTAGTTGCTATTCCACCAATTCGCACTAAGCGTTTCCAAATGTCTTTTGTGATGCGCACAGCAAAGGAGTGGAACTCTCTGCCTGCGTCTGTGTTTCCGAACGCATACAACCCCGATCTCTTCAAAGTGAGAGTAAACAGGCTTCTTCTGGGTAAGCTCGCTACATCGTCGATTTTGTCTCGTGTCATCTCTGACCTAGACTAGAGTCCCCAAACCTATCTCAAATAAAAAAAAAATAAAAAAATCTATAAATTAATGCTAGTTTCAGCGGCTTGTTTTAGTGATTAGAAAACTTGACCATCCTCTCATTAATAACCCCTACAGCCCCACACTTCTTGCGAGTCATTTTTTCAATAATTTTCAGCCCCTACTAAGAAATAAGCTGGTAGATTCATCAGCACTATCAACAGAGGACTATGTGCAAAATGATCAGTATCCAGTGCCCGAAGTCTAACGAACAAATATTTGTGTGACGTCATTGCACCTTTGTTGCCAAGTACCGACAGCAGAACAGGTTGGATACTGTTTGTAAAGTTTAATTTGTTTTGTTTAGATGTTCAGTTTGTTGAGTTATGTTGCTGAATATTGTTAGTTTTACTTCGTTATGACTGGGTATTAGTATTATTGCTACAATATTGTTACAAAGCTGATTAAAATTAAATTGTTTTTTTTATTTTTTATTTTCTATTACGTACCTAACTACTTTAAATTCTAGAAGTTTTCTATTCAGAAAACATAAATTCGGTTGCCACCACGCAGGTTCAGAAGCCTGAAAGTCTAGTCTAAATCAATGTGCCAGCCTTTTCCCAACTATGTTGGGGTCGGCTTCCAGTCTAACCGGATGCAGCTGAATAACAGTTTCTTTTACAAGAAGCGATTGCCTATCTGACCTCCACAACCCAGTAACTGGGTAATACGATACCCCTTGGTAAGACTGGTTGTCAGACTTTCGGGCTTCTGACGACCCGTAACGACTGTCAAAGAGACACGAATGACAGCCGGGACCAACGGCTTAACGTGCTTTCCAAGGCACGGAGGAGTCTCGGTATGTAAATATGGTCACCCATCCACCGACCAACCCCGGCAAGCGTTGCTTAACCTGATGGATCAACCTGTGTGGCTGTTATTACTTAGCCACGAGCTCCTAAAGTCTAGTCTATTTAACGTAAACATACCTTCAGTAAAAAATTAAACTGAATAGCCACTTCATTTTATTAAGCTTACAATCGTTGCAATTTTCTTTATGAAATTAAGTGTAATCCTTAGACAAATGCAACAACTTTTTTTAACCATCCTCCTTATGCAAATCCTTCTAACTGTGTTACATGCTCTTTGGTACAAAATGCAAAACAAAGTTTGTCATAAATAAAACTTTATATTTATAAAATCTTGCTTGATCTCATTACTTTTTACTTAAGATCTTTTTGCTATCCCTATAACTATCTTTGGTAGCGCTGCACGCGCGAACTGTACGCTTCGCTTCTTTTCATCGAGTATAGAATCGTAACAAATAATCACTATCACTACATATTATAAAACAAAGTCCCCCCGCCGGGTCTGTCTGTCTGAACACGATAAATTCAAAAACTCCCGAACGGATTTTCATACTGTTTTCACCAAAGAACGGAGTGATTCATGAGAAAGGTTTAAGTGTATAATTCATGAAGGTTTTGTGTAAATTGGCTGAAATATGACGATGAATTTTGAAGATGTCGGGAAAAATCATGCCGACTGGGAGCTTTATCCGCGTACCCGTTACGATAGTGCGTTTCCGTGGGATAATTTATGACCTCCACGCGGGCGAAGCTGCGGGCAAAAGCTAGTAGGTACAGTAGGCCGCACATCAGTTTTATCAAAACCTACGCGGGCGTATTCTATTGAATCTCCGTACTATGCTAAACCAAATCAAGGTCAAGGTCAAAGTGTTACCATCGACATGCGGTTGACTGTACAGGTACTCATAAATATAGGAGAGAATGAAAGGTAAAAGGATGTATACACATATACATATTGACCGGTTGCTCTACAACCCCATTTGGGTATACAGGGTGAAGATATAAATCAATAAAGCAGCAATTTATTCATTTATCTTCAAGCGGTCTGGTCCAATTTATGAGACCACAATTCTGGAGTCTCGCAGATTGTAGCTAGTTTATAATTTTTTTAGTATGTTTGTGTTATGTATCTCGTAGACACACGCCAACATCACGCCTGTATTCCATTCTGAGGATTAGGCAGAGCTGCGTACAGCCACAATTTGCTAATATGAAAACGTCACTCGTGGAGGCTATTTTAATGCAGTAATAGTCCAGGTGGCTCGTGGCTAAGTAACAAGCTATCGGCGGCGCAATTGCGTAACACACTCAAGTAGGAGTCGGTTTCATTTTGACAGTTCAACAACATTCATTGCGCTATTTACGTTGTTGAGCAGACTAATTTTTCGAACATAATGAAGCAATGGATTAGCAATTTGCTTCTAATCATTCAGAACGTGATTGATAGTGTGTTACACAATTTGGGTGCGGGTCGATCGATCGAAGTTAAGCTACGCTTGCCAGGGTCAGTCCGTGTGAAACTAGACTTACCAAGGGGTATCGTGTTTCCCAGTTGCTGGATGGTAGAGGTCAGATAGGCAGTCGCTCCATGTAAAATGCTATTAATTCATATATTCATCATTCATGGTATTCAGCTGCATCCGGTTAGACTAGAAGCCGACCCCGACATTGTTGGGAAAGGGCTATGCAGATGATGATGATAATTAAGCTCAGGTTGTCAGAACCAACAAAAAGGTATAAAATCTCTTTTTATAGTTTTATTTTTATTCTTCTTTATTTGAAATATTTTACATCTTCTTTTGTTTTTAGGGTTCCGTACCAAAATGGTAAAAAGAAACCTCAGTCTGTCTGTCTGTCCGTCTGTCACAGCTGGATATCTCAAGAACTAGTTGCCATAGTTTTTGAGATATAAATGTGGCCATAAACCAGTGACCGACAAATCTGATATTTGGCGACTGATTCCGACTAATTGGCGTCAAAATATGGGAGAAAACAGATCTTCGCTAGGTGCCCTAATTTTTGAGATATAAACGTGGCCAAGCTGGGGAGACTCTCTCCAGATCGGCCACTTATAAACCCTTATATCTTTTGAAACAATGACCGACAAATTCTGATATTTGGCGACAAATTTCGACAAATTTTTTGTGTTATCAAAATTAAAATCCCTGATGGTAGCCACGCCAGTGTCAGTCACATACCACGTGTAACCATGCACCACGCACGAAGCAAAATAAATATTTTGTAATATTTTCATTATTTGATTGCCATAAGTATTAAGACATAATCTAAGGTAAACCTTAATTCCTGAGCATAAATCTAAGAAACTAAAGACAATAGCCTCCTCTATTAGTTGGGATGTGTTAATGCGGGCTATTCCTCACATTCGTAATTCTATTGTACACGTTAAATGATACGGAAAGAATTAGACGAGCTTAGAAATGATTAGTGGGTGGCTTTATCTTCGGATTAGCGCTAGGTAGGAGTTTTTTGCTACCGTCTTTTCAACTTCTAAAAATAGAAGGACAGCTATTCGACTGTCGGCCTTGCGGGACGGCGAGCAATGGGTAGCTCACCGTCAGGTAAGGACCAGTGGTGCTATTCTGTAAAGATCCCACCGTGAAAATTTTGGTGAAGTGAGCGTGATGTGAACTATCATCCCACCTTACTCTACTAAGGATTGAGCTCACTTTAAACTCACTTCACCTAAGTGCTCACGGTGTGATGTTTACAGAATAGATCGGCTGGCCCGGGTCGACGACGCGTTGAGTTCCACGCGCGCCTCAAAGAAATTTCAGCATTAACTGACGGGGTCCGCTAGGGCTACGGGATGTTCGAAAGAGTTACCGTGGCCCCGGCACAGGCAACAGAAGGAACACGGGTGGGTTTTGGTCAGTAACAGTCTGACACGCCCTCCCGCTCCGCCCAGAGGGGGAGAAGTCATTTGATGATTTCCCACCCAAAATAAAAAGCTATTCGACTGTAGTTCTTTTGTGTAAATATTTTACGAAATGATTTAAAGGAAAAAGAGGAATTAGGTGATTAAATAGCGTGAAGGTAGCAACCAGTTCATGTCACACGAATCGTGAAAAAAATTTCGAGAATCGTGTATCGTAACAGTTACGATAACGATTCTTGATAATTGCAAAATTTAGGTTACTAACTTATTAAGTTAGATTACGAGAGGGGCTTATGGCTACGTTATAATAGCCACACGAGTCCATTCCCAACACAGTTGGAAAAGGCTAGGAAGATAAATTAAGGTAGATTACGTATTTAGTTTACTATAAAGAAATTGAAAATCCAACAGTCGTGTCACATTTAATTGTATGTTTCATGCGGTCCATTAAATTAAAATGATTCGGGACAGAAGGATTTAAAACATAGACTTTTAATTATTTTGCAGCTAAAACTATTGTAAGCAAATCAAATCAATCTGCCTAACCTTTTCCCAACTCTGTTCACGTCAGCTGCGAGTCTAACCAGTAGGAGCTGAATACGTATTTTACATGGAGTGACTGCCTACCTGACCTTCACAACCCAGTTACTGGGTAACACGAGACCCCTTGGCAAGACTGGTTGTCAGACTTTTGGGCATCTAACTACTCGTAACGACTGTTAAAGATCTACGAATGACAGCCGGGACCAACGGCTTAGCTTGCTTTCGGAGTCACGGATGGTCACCCATCCACGAACCGACCGTGACAAGCGTAGCTTAAATTGTAAGCAAATAGAATAAAAATATAATATAACGTTTATTTTCTCTACACAAGTTATGAACTTAATGCTAAACTTTGACAGTAGTGCAAGCAAAGCTCACTACTCAAGTCAAATGATATGATTGGTCGATATTATTTGTCAGACAGCACCACTACCACCGTGCTGACTAGCTACAATTTTCACCACGTCATGAGGTTTCTTTCACGAGGGAAGACTAAACCAGAAGAATAAAAAAAGCTTGCCCCATTTTAAAACCAGAGCAAACGCAAACTATCATGTGAAACTATTGAAAAATGTTTCAAGACGGGAAGCAAGCCGAACGAAAATGGTTTTAATCAGTATTACAGCTTGGAGAGCAAATCTAATTTCGGGAACCGACAAGCGACTTCCACAAAATGCGGTTTGCCGAGCAAACGGGTTGGGGATGGGGGAGACTCGATAGAATGTACGAGTATATATCGACAAATTCCCATCCGCTACCCGTTTGTAAATGTTACTAAGTGCGCGTTAGTATTTTCTAGAAGTGTAAAATGTGTAGATATAACCTACTAGCTAGATTATTAAAAGTGTTTATGATGTTTGGATGGATAAAGCTATTTGTGTGAGGTTTTACCTACGTATTACTTACATACAGGTTATTTTTTTTTATTGCCAAATGTTATTAGATACTAATATTTTTTTCTAGAAAGGTAGATGTAACCTACTAGATAGATATTTCATAGTAGCGTTTTGGATTTTTGAATGGATAAAGCTTGGAGGTTTTACATAGAAATTACTTACTTTTCCTATTTGCGAATTTATCAATGGAAAGATTTATTATCCAGGGTGCTGGTGGCTGCAGCAGGGTTACGATTCTTACCTTACAATATTCGTTACAGACTACAAATAAACCTATACCTGCATTTGTCAAAAAAAATTGTTAGAAAATCGGCCAGTTTACATCATACTGTACGAACAAAAACATTCATGGAACACATTTAAATTACGCAGCTATCGTAATTCGGCCAAAATTATGACTAAGTTGAATGTCCAAAACATACGTCAATGATAAAAGACCTAATATTTTTTCTAGTCCTAACAAAAACAATACTGCTTTACAAATCAAAACGAATCACGTGTGCTTCGTCTCATAACTGACGATCAATCAAAAGCGTCAAAATAAATTCCGAGTTCTCCAAATCTATCGACACTTTCCCAACCCTACAGCAAAGTAAAGAGAAGCGTCTAACACGGAACGTCGGCAGGAATCTGACTTGTCAACATAATATAAAGCCTTAGACCGGCCGGATTCACCAGCTAATTCTATTAGGCCTATCATAGACTGCTGGACATAGGCCACTCATCAAGTTAGCTAGTTTGGTGGTACGAAGTTTCTTTGCAGTCGGGTTTTGAATTTGATATGAATGCTCATGTTAACTAACTTATCGGATTTTTTAAATGAAGACTGCCTCGTTTTCAGCGCTTTCTCTTGATCATTACGTTGTCATCTCTTATTCTAATACAGGGTGGCGATTAGGTTATCACGTTAATTGAAACCACGTATTCAGTACATGATTCTGAACCCCGCTACGTTAAAATTTTTCGTCTGTTATTAAAAAACAAAATTTGCTGCTCCATACATTTTGACCTCGTAGGTAGGAAAAAATGTATGGAGCAAAACGCTAAATTAAGGAAAAGTGAAGCGTCTGATATCGGTTTTGAAGATTTTTTGATAAAAATCTTTACAACAGACCTAACATGTCTCCACTTAAAACAGGATTATCAGTCTGCAACCTCCTCTAATTGGGTTGACAATACACTAATAAGGGTTTCTGTGTGTTTGTTGATCGAATAATCTGCTGCAAACCTTGTCGTGCGGTCTTTAACTCGTAATCCTTGCTAACTAATCTGTGTAGCATGTGTGTGTTGTTGTGTTTCTTAGTAAGATGTTTCGATATGTATTAGATTTACTAGTTAGAGTGACTAGGTATTAATAAATAGCTTGGAACATATTAGTAAATAGAGCTTTACTTGCGACTTGGAATACGTGGATTTCATACTTTCCGATAATTATAATACATACTTCAACACCCCATTTCAACGTTCTAAGGGGTTGTTTTATCTCTCAAAATTTCATCTAAATCAGTTCCGCAGTTTTGCCGTGAAAACGCAATAAACAATACAGAGGCACTTTCAAATCTATCTAACTATCTAGGTATACTAATAATAGCTGAAGAGTTTGTTTAGCTCCGTCTCTTTCCCACACTGAAGTAACATTACAATAATACTGCTTTAAGAGGTGGTGGTTGGCCCCCTGTACACGTAAAGCGGGGATGTTTTTTTTTCTCGTCTACCCTATGGTGTGGGGTGTTGTTGGAAAGGTCTTTCAAAAATATTGCGGGTTTGTGGAAACAATTTTTCGATTAAGGGATCCGTTTCTGCATAAAGTGCTAATTTGTGTTAGAGTTAAGTGTGTCGTCGTACCCCCCCCCCCCCCTCCGTCAGCTAAACGGTTAGTTTTGGATATGTTAAAAAATTACGATACGTTAATACAACGAAGTTAAAAGGAAAACTATTACAACTAAGTAGGCTTTATATGTTAACGAGTATCAGTCGACCAACTTACATTTGCAGTTGGAATGTATGAGAGAACATGTTTTTCAACTACAACGTTAAGTTTGTTCTTGGGATAAACTCATCCCAACTACGGAACCCTTCGAACCCTTCATTGTGCGTGTCCCACACGCACTTGGCCGGTTTTTTGTTTGTATGTTTGAACGCGCTAATCTCTGGAACTATCAGTCGAATTTGATAAATTCTTTTTGCATTTGATAGCCCAATTCTTGAGGAAGGCTATTCAACATCACGCTATGATGTTAGGAAATCGAAATAGGAATTATTTGGGATTAAATACACGCCGTCTGGCAGGCAGAGAACGCGCGTATAACAACGTCGCATGCAAAGGCCCTAATGTCTAAAAAATCTATTACATTTTCAATTTACTTATCCAGAATCTTATGAGGGGCTTATGGCTAAGTAATAACAGCCGCACGGGTCGATCGATCAGGTTAAGCTACGCTTGCCGCGGTTGGTCCGTGGATGAGTGACCATCTTTACATACCAAGACCTCTTCGGGCCTTGGAAAGCGGTATACCGCCGTTTGCCCGAATTTTATTTACCCTAATATCATTTGCCATAATAGTCAACAGCCATACATGCCATAACATCATTTGCCATCGACATTGGGTATGTAACGGTTGTTATATCACGAGAAACTGGATGCAATCGGGACTTTAGGGCACTCCGACTCGGATAGGTTAGGTTAGAAGGGGATGGCGGGGTCGTGTGAGCGAGCGAAGCGAGCGAATAGACCCCGCCATCCCCTTCGTGGTTATTTTTTTATAAACCACACAGAAGTAGGAGACCCGCGCAGCGGGGCTCCGTCGACCAAGCCCACCATCAACCATGCATAGAATATTTTAAGGTTTGGCTAGGTCTATTCGCTCGCTTCGCTCGCTCAAACGACCCCGCCATCCCCTTCGTGGTTATTTTTTTATAAACCACCCAGAAATAGTTTGGTAAGGTGCCATTTGAGTTAGGTTAGAACTGTGACCATTAAACTTAATAAAGAAGAATAAATAAATTTACCAAGCCCACCATCAGCCATGCATAGAATATTTTAAGGTTTGGCTCCCCTTCTAACCTAACCTATCCGAGTCGGAGTGCCCTAAAGTCCCGATTGCATCCAGTTTCTCCTGATATAACAACCGTTACATACCCAACGTCGACGGCAAATGCGCTTAAATATCATGTGTAATGATTATTACGGCGTTTAAATATTTGTCTAATAATTATTATGGCGTTTAAATATTATGTCTAATAATCATTATGGCGTTTAAATATTATGTTTGATAATTATTATGGCACTTAAAAATATGAAAAACAATACGTATGGCACTTGTATCTTATGGTATCTAAGTTTCGGGCAATTAACAGTATGTCATATGTCTTTTAGGGCAAACAAAACATTCGGGCAAATGAAATTAGGTTAAATGAAATTCGGGAATATGATGATTATGGTATATAATATAATCTTCGGGTAAACTATAGACAACCTTGGAAAGCACGTTACGTGGATCTTTAACAGATGTTACGGGTCGTCGAAAGCCCGAAAGTCTGACAACCAGTCTTACCAAGGGGTATCGTATTACCCGTATTACCCAGTAACTGGGTTGTGGAGGTCAGATAGGCAGTCACTCCATGTAAAATACTGGTATTCGGCTGCATTCGGTTAGACTGGAAGCCGACCCCAACATAGTTGGGAAAAAGCTAGGCAGGTGATGAAGATTTACTTTTCCAGAACAAAGCCATATGTCCTCAAAAACATACAACATTGATTCGCAATTTGCTAAAAGTGTACAGTGTACAGTGCGGTTCTATGCATAAATATCCATAAATTTTACATGAAAGCATGCATGTATGCATGTATGCTCGTGTGTTCGTGTATAGTGCACTGAGGGTGCAAAATGCATATATTAAAGTTCGTCCTTGAGTTTATGTGCCAAGCTTGGTTCAAGCGAGGACGTATTCTAGAGATTTTAAGACGGTTCTGTTTTTTTGATGGAAAACTGTTGTATGTTTTTTGGCGGTTGTAAATTTTTTTGCGTGTTATATAAGGATAAGTAGTGATGCTATTTCTATTTGTGTGGCTGGCTGTGAGAAATAATTATTAATAATATTTCATAATTGTTTTTGTATTATTATTGATTTTTTTCATATTGCATACATACATAAACTCTGCCTTCTTCCTATGAGGGTAGGCAGAAACTACAGAAGGGCCACCCTTGCGCTTTCGCCTTAAGAGTATGCTACGAGTATTAAAAACACACTATACCAATTGTGCTATTATAAAAGGGCATGGCCCGACATGGTTGAATTTCAGATAATTGAAACAAACATACCGTCCTACGGAGTAAATGAATTACAATACTAACATCAAAAACTGCTTTGAACTAACCATTAAATTAATACACTTTTTTCCAAAGTCGAATTCTTAGCCCGCCATATTTGTTTACGACATAAGATAAGGAAATAAAAACACATTTACCAATGTTTCGATCTATATAACATGTACCAGAATTAACGCACAACCTCTTAAGGGGTCATTGTACTCACAATTATGATCAACTTTTACTATGTGCCAAACCTGAAATCGCGAAAAAAAATCCGATGTTCCATACATTTTGACGAGTTATGTGAACGTAAATGTACGGAGCAGCTTTTTTTTCACGATTTCAGGTTTGGTCCCACAGTAAAAGTTGTTCATAATGATGAGTACAATGACCCCTTAAGAGGTTGTGCGTTAAATCCGGGACATGTTGTATAAAAGGACATGGCCCGACATGATAGTATCTCTCCGGTAAAAGTTAACAAGCTCCACTATGCTTCACCACCTATTCAGAATAGGGCTGTTTCAAAGGATTTGTCTGGGTTTAAAGTTCTACCGTAAGCGTTCATAGGTGAGCGGCTTATATCTCAGGTTGTACACGTTTTTTGTTCAAGCATACAAGCTGTGCCAAGTTTCCCCCATACAGGTTTAAGAAGGCTTATAGTGTTTTATTGCTGTAAAATTAGCTGTTCTTAAATACTTTCAGGATTATCCTTGCTAATTTTATAAGGTGAAAGTGATACTTTCGGTTTGAAAGAAAAATACAGCGCAAGATTAAAGATTACAGGAAAGAAAACCACAAGAATTCTGCAGGGTTCAGTACTGCTGCGTTTAGACCCTCTTCTTTTCTGTCAACCACTTTGTTAGAAAAGTTTCTAGTGTAAGTTTACCGGCGTTCCTGTCCTCGGTCCACAGCACCGAAAAGTTAACCGCAAAAATCTTAGCCCCTTCTCAGGTTGACTCTGAAGTGCCGTGTTTAACCGATGCGGTGAACGCCTGGAAAATTGCTTGCCCGGATACGGTTCTGCCCGAGAACCCGTCCTCCCAGAGACAGTGGGATGAGCCGCTCTGCAGGTTGGTACGGAATAAACTCATTAATACGTCCACCAACACTGCTGAGCGTGCCCGCCTGCTGGCTGTGGGTGAATGGGAGTCGGGCCTCTGGCTTCAGGCGCTACCATCACCCAACATAGGCACTATGCTGGGCGATACCACATTCCGGCTCGCTACTTGTTTGCGTCTGGGCGCTCCTTGCGGAGCTCCACATCGCTGTCAATGCGGTGAAGGAGTCGACTGCCTCGGACACCATGGCCTATCCTGCAGCAAGAGCGCTTGTCGTATGGCACGGCACGCTAGCATTAACGACATCATCCGTCGGGCTCTTGTCACCGCCGGGGTGCCAGCTGTTTTAGAACCCAACGGCTTGGCACGTGACGATGGGAAGAGGCCGGACGGAATGACCATAATGCCTTGGAAGTTGGGTAGGCCTTTGGTGTGGGATGCAACCTGTGTCGACACCCTCGCGCCATCCCATCTTCCTAGCACGGCGGGCTATGCTGGGGCGGCTGCTGCAAGTGCAGAAAACCTCAAACGGCGCAAATATAACAACCTCATTGGAAGCTATATGTTTGAGCCGTTTGGTGTTGAAACACTTGGGCCGTGGGGTCCGAGTGCTCATCGAGTATTTCGGGACATCGCTAAGCGGTTGGTCGACTCTCTATGGGACCAGAGGGCTGGCCTATTCTTAGCCCAAAGAATCAGCATTGCCATTCAGCGTGGCAATGCTGCCAGCCTTTTGGGCACTTTTCCGATTGACAGCGATGCGGACGAATTTTTTTATGCCCAATGAGCTCTTCTCCTTTTTTATTTTTTATGGTATACTTGTACATAATATTTATATATATATATATATATATATGTATTATTAGTGTTATCTTGTACCTACTTACAGAAATAAGAATTATACTTTGTTAGACGGGTTATCAAAAATGGCCAAACGCACGAAGAAGGTCGGGATCACGACAAATATGGCACACGTTACGGTGCCTCCCTGCGTAAAATGGTCAAAAAAAATGGAAGTCTCCCAGCACGCAAAATACACTTGCTCGTTCTGCGGTAAGGATGCCATGAAGCGTTCCTGTGTCGGCATCTGGTCCTGCAAGCGTTGTAAGAGGACTGTAGCTGGTGGTGCCTGGGTATTCTCCACCACTGCTGCCTCCTCCTGCAGGTCCGCAGTCAGAAGATTGCGTGAGGTCAAGTAAACATCGCACATTAGCTTAAGAAAATATACACAGAGGTCAAGGCACGTGTACCACCGCTGGCGATTAACGAGAAGCATGTAGAGCTAGTAACTAAAAACGAGTTAACGACGACGACGAGCTTTTACTCGCTGGTATGCGTTACCAAGCGTGAGTCTCTCAGCGAGCGTTGCTGAGCGAGTACTCTCTCTGATATCTCTTGTCGCAGCAACAACCGAGTACTCGCCGGCAGCGTGAATAGTCAGCGATCAACTATTAATTGTATGCTTTTCTTTCTTGTACGGGATCTACTATCTTATGTACGTTTCTTGAGCGAGAAAATCGTTGATAGATAGTCGCTTCTTCGTCGGAGGTGGGACAGGTGGTCAAGTCATGCATAAATATTTGACTTTGGGCAAGTGGTCCTTCTGACACCTGCAATCCTTTCAGAGCCTAGACCACCACCTCTTAAACCAGTATTATTTTAATATTACTTCAGTGTGAGAAAGAGATGGAGCTATACAGGACGTCTAGCTCCATCTCTTTCCCACACTCAAGTAATATTAAAATAATACTGCTTTAAGAGGTGGTGGTTGGCCCCCAGGCTTTAGTTTTGTAGACGTCACATAGTAGATCATGTAAAATACTAATATTCAGTACCTCCGCAAGGTTGCCTGCTTGTCATGCTCAAGAAATCCACGACCTCATTCCGCCTGCCCCCTTCTACCATCGGACATCTAGACGCACTGCAGGTTACCATCCCTACCTAGTTGCTATTCCACCAATTCGCACTAAACGTTTCCAAATGTCTTTTGTGATGCGCGCAGCAAAGGAGTGGAACTCTCTGCCTGCGTCTGTGTTTCCGAACGCATACAACCCCGATCTCTTCAAAGTGAGAGTGAACAGGCTTCTTCTGGGTAAGCTCGCTCCATCGTCGACTTTGTTTCGGTCGCCTCTGACTTAGACTAGAGTCAAGAGCAAACCTATCTTCAATTTAAAAAAAAAATCTAGTAACACTATAAGCCATCCCTAAGACAAATTCTAAGAGTTCGACAATTTCGGAAACTACGAAAGAGTGTGGTGTCCAGGGTAGTCGTACCTGGAGAGATCAATCTGCAATATATACGTGAACGTACATGAACAAATCAGACTAAAACGGAAAGTTTCAACGATGCTGTGTTAGGCAATGATATTCCACAGATTCACGATTCTGTTTTATTTAAAATCCCACATAACATGTTTCTGGTCACAACTGTGAAGTTACAACTTGTTGGAGTTGAAACATGTTGGAGTTACAACATGTTGGAGCTATGAACACAAAAATACGAAGCGGCAACTGTCGAGTTAGTCAGTTTAGCAACACGTGCTCCCGCATAACTATATGTGTGTGGATGTAGCGGTGCTGGATGTGCCGCTAAGGATTCCCCCTACCAACATAGCATGTCACATGTCGGTGACGCGAACCCGTAAGATTTCCCCCTACCAACATAGCATGTCGCATGTTGCTGACGCGAATCCGTAAGATTTCCCCCTACCAACATAGCTTGTTGCATGTCGGTGACGCGAACCCGTAAGATTTCCCCCTACCGACATAGCATGTCGCATGTTGCTGACGCGAATCCGTAAGATTTGCCCTTACCGACATAGCATGTCACATGTCGGTGACGCGAACCCGTAAGATTTCCCCCTACCGACATAGCATGTCGCATGTTGCTGACGCGAATCCGTAAGATTTCCTCCTACCAACACAGCATGTCGCATGTTGCTGACGCGAATCCGTAAGATTTGCCCCTACCGACATAGCATGTCACATGTCGGTGACGCGAACCCGTTAGATTTCTCCCTACCAATATACCATGTCGCATGTTGCTGACGCGAATCCGTAAGATTTGCCCCTATCGACATAGCATGTTACATGTCGGTGACGCGAACCCGTTAGATTTCTCCCTACCAACATAACATGTCACATGTCGCTGACGTGAACCCGTAAGATTTCCCCCTACTGACATAGCATGTCACATGTCGGTGACGCGAACCCGTTAGATTTCTCCCTACCAACATAACATGTCGCATGTCGCTGACGTAAACCCGTAAGATTTCCCCCTACTGACATAGCATGTCGCATGTTGCTGACGCGAATCCGTAAGATTTCTCCCTATCAAAATTCGCTCAACGCCCCTAAAGAAGTTTTCACTTTTAATAAAAAGTCGGGAGGCGTCACGGCACACCCGCTTGGAACGAACTTCCTTTCGCTGTATATTATCTATTAATACAGAGTAGTGTTACCCAAATGCAAGAACAAGACGAGACTTAGCCAGTCTTGGTCTTGGTCTTGCGCCAATACACCTGGTCTTGGTCTTGGTCTTGGTCTTGCGCTCCCAGTCTTGGTCTTGGTCTTGGTCTTGCAGCAAGAGTCTTGCAAGTCTTGCAATTACCTATTAGTCTATTACTATTTATTAAAGTTTACTTTAAATCTTAGAAAAACGTATTAGAATTGGAACATTGTGAGCTTGAATTAACATAGCCATAGTAAAGATCAAGCAGATTAATAAATAACTGAAGATTTGATAAGAAATTCGAAAAATCAACTGACCTATATGTCGTTTTCCATGGAAGTAACTGTTTCTTAATAAACATTTATGATTTATAAGCTTACATTTGCTAAAACATGTAAAAAAACAAATTAATTACAATAACTTGACTGTATTTTAAAGAACAATACTTATCTGTCTAGAAAGAGATTGAACCCTCAACTTATAAGAAATTTAATAAAAGAGTTTTACGATTTATCATTTATTTGAATAAAAAATAAAATACAACACAAATCAACAGCTTTATCATTAGGTTATGATACTTTATATCAATTTTTTTGACCAAGAATTAATACAAAGTAACCATCTGGCTGAAGTATAATGTATTCATTTTCATTCTAAGCACTCTGAAACTTATTTATTCTTTGGAACACCTGTAGGTACTCTTAAAAAAATTCGAAATTATTTTGCATGAGTATACCTACGCCCTATGGCGGCAATCAAATAGTGTCACAAATGTTATGATTTCGGCGTGGCGGCAACGATTGTTTTAGATTTCAAAAGAAGCCGCCGGCGCGTGTATCATAACCATGTACTATTGAAGACAAAAGTGCATGGAGAGCCTAAGGTCGACTTTTGACTGAGGTTTTGCATTACGTTTCATGACTTTCATGAGACGACTAGATGGCGCTGTTCAAACATGAAAATAACACCGCAAAGCTTAAAAACCTTATTATGCAGAGGCACATAATAAGGTTTTTAATACCTAAAATAATTACTAAGAAATAATAATATATTTATATTCAAATAAACATAAATTATTTTATTTTCTTATTTCCGAGTACTTAATACAGCGCCATCTAAACCAAACCAAATAAACCAATTGGTATATTAGTTAATTCGACTACAGATGGCGTAGATCATAAATAATAAAAATCCCTACATTCACAAACTAGCTCTCATTTTCGCATTCTACAATAAGTAGATCGTAGCTCAGGTGGATAAGCATGACAGAACAACAAAGCTCGTTTCACAGGGCACTGGTTCGAAACCCAGTTCACAGTCGGTTTTTTTAAATTTTATTATTATATAATGTAATTTATATTCTATTTTTTATATTTTTAAACGTTTTTTATTTTATTTTTTGTTATAAATAATATAAGATGTATAAATGAATAAAGGCATAATATACAAGTATACATATACTACTCTACTATATATAACATTGTATAAATAAATATATATAAATTACTTTCGTAATTGGTGGTAAGTATTAGTATTATTAGTAAGAAACATTTATGTAAGAAGATTTAGATATATTTTTCTTACAGATTAAGATTTACTAAGTTTAGTTCTCGTAAAGGATAAGAAATTAAACTATTTTAGTGATATTATACATTAAGACATTTAATTCTCAAAGAAGAATACAATTTATTTCTTTCTTTCTTATACAGTGTATAACCTAACCTAACAGTTTTACACCCAATTGACAATTATTTAATTCACTTGTTATGAGAAATACAAGTAAAATTTATAACTGAATAACTCTATTACAAAATGGAAGACATTAACAAAGTAAAACTGTATAATAGATGTTATAAGTATTCTAAATCAAAACTGTGTTGTGCTATTCTTATAGTATTTAGTTTTATTTACATAATGTTATAATACCTTACACTATATATGCAACCTTAGTTCTGTAAATATTTTACCTACTCACAAATTATAAAAAAATTACGTTTTGCATAATTATGGTTAGTGGTATTGACTATAATGATTGATTTGTGCATTATGTTATGACTAAGGTTCACAGCTTAAGTATTCGTTCCAGAACGAGGAAGAAATTGAAGCTAAACCTCAAATCAATAACAATTGTAAGACCGGGTTATAGCTGTCATTTTGGGACCAATTTGTTTATAATAATAAATAAATAATTAATTATATTAGAAAGGAATCTATATTTATATTGTTTTTATTTTAATTTCTTATATTATATAAGAAATCAAAATCATTAGTGTAAAAACATTTTGTTGTTATAAAGTAGTGAATAAATTTATCCCACTTACACTAAGTTTGATCACTGTAATTTATCAAATAAATTATAGCTACCCCGGTCTTTGTTATTACTCAATCCAATAGTCAACACTTTATATTATTTTTTTAATATTTCGTGTGTCCGCCATTTTGATCGATTACAGCTTGCAACCGCGAACCCATGGAGTTTATTAATTTTTCACATAAATTTAGACCCCGTATAGAATCCCATACCTGCATGCAGTGAGTACTCAGTACTTCCTTAGTCCTTTCGTTCCTATTGTCCCACCTTTGAACCATAACGCCCCATAAATTTTCAATGGGGTTTAAATCTGGCGATCTCGCAGGCCAAGGAATAATCTGTATATCCGATTGCTGGCTAAACCACTCTTGCACAATTATGGAACGGTGTATAGGACAATTGTCCTGCACGAACGTTATCACTGGCATGTCTTCTACAGGAAAAACATTCCGTACGGTGGGCAACATGACGTCATTCAGCACATCTATGTAGTTTACACTGTTTGCACGACTGGGTATTACAGTAAGTTCTCCTGGTCCTGCAGCACTCATCCATCCCCAAATGTTCACTGTTATACGACCGGATTCAGAGTTAGGCACAACGTGATCACTATCATAACGCGTATTATTCCTACGCCACAACCTAACTCGCCCATGCTGGCTAGACTTGAAAGTCTTTTCATCACTGAAGATGACTCCGTTGCTCCAGTCGAAATTTCTGTATTTCAAAGCGAACTCCAATCGTGCTCTTTTATTAGCTTCGGTTAGCAATGGCTTAATAGCATGTCGACGATAATGCAGACCTTCACTATGAAGAGCACGATACACCGTCCGCAAAGATGTATCAAACAACTCTGCGTAATATCTTGTTGGTGTAAAGCCATTTTCCTCATAACCTTGCACCATAAGTTGACGCTGGTCTGAGTCAATATGGCGTCTTCTGCCAGATCTACTACGGTGTTCCAACGAACCCTCTTCTTGAAACCGCTTTATCCATAAAGTGACAGTCTTTACCTATAAGGGAAATATATTATTTATTATTTTCGTGTATCGATAACCATGGATAATAAAATAAATAACGAACAGTGATTTTAAAACATTACTTACGTTTAAGCCAGTTTCTCTCGAAATTTCAGAATAATTTAAGCCTTGATTATGCAATGCTATTATTTGGGCCCTCGTAGCCATATCAATATTTGAACGCGAACTCATGATAAAAATAAATATTAAAAACTTGTAAACGCAATCGTAACTGAACTCACTCATAGATAGTAAAGAACATTATGATTGAACAAAAAGATTTAATTTTTACACAGTCAATATTAAACTACCCTCAATTCTTTTGAGATTTATGATACGGGTTAAAGTCACTTAACAACTTCAATATAATAAAGAGAAGGATAATTTCAACTCAATGCGTAATGACGCAATGGTCCAGTGGCTAATGGTATCGGTAAATTTTATGCCACCGAGTTCGAATCCTAGTTATTACGTGCTTTGCTTTATAAGGTTTGTAATGTCGTAGGAGAATTTGTGTTAAAATTGAGTAATATTGTAACTAGCAAAAAACAAGATAATGTTCTTGTATATTTTCCAATCCAACTACTATACTAGCGCCATCTATGTCATCCAAGACATATTATTAAGGCGATGAAACCCTGTACAAACGATTTTGGTTTGGAACTCTCCATGCACTTCTGTCTTCATGTGTACCTACTTCCGAAAAGCGGCAAATTTCTTTGAGAAGTAAGTACAAAACCTTTGATGCCGCATTATCAAAGTGCCGATGGTTAAAACATAACTATGCATGCACTCAGTTTGATTTTAATAGATATTTTTTTATTCGCTATGTTTATGGTATTAGTCGTAATGCGCATAGGTCCAGTTTTTCATATTCTTTGATACAGTTTTTTGCGTCTCATAGAATTCCTAAGCGTACCTACCTATACACCGAACTGTTACACCTAACTACTCAGTGAAATAGCGCTAAGTCCTAGCTGCAAGACGCAAGAGTCTTGCAGGCTATGTCTTGTTCTTGCTCAAGTCTTGCACGGTCAGTCTTGGTCTTGGTCTTGCTAAAAATACGCGGTCTTGTTCTTGGTCTTGGTCTTGCAAAAACGCAAGAACAAGACCAAGACTGCAAGACCAAGACTGAATTTGGGCAACACTAATACAGAGCCATCTAGTATAGTTTTAACTTGCTAACTGACGGCATAACTATTTTTCGATACGTCACATTATAAGCCAATTTACTCCTACCACAAGCCAAGTTAAATAATTTTGTTCCAATAAGAGCTGGAAGGTAACTGTCCTACTGTAGGGCAAAAACATTAATTTTATGATTTAGTAGCGGTTGTAAATACAAAAACCAACCAACCAAACCATTTCAGAATCCTTACAGCCTTAAAATTAAAGCCACATCCAGTAAATTAAATTCTGTGCACCATATAATAATGGATAAACAATAATTTAAATATTATCTGTGTTTACGTTCGCTTAAACGAGGTTTAAAGCGGCTCTTACATAAATATCGCCGTGTCCCGAGAGCATGAAATGTGACCTTTCTTTCAGGCGTGGGTTGTTAGTTTACATAGTCGCTTTTAGAGGTTCAGGTTTCGGATTGAAAACCTGTAAATAAGAGATTTTTTTTTACTGAAACACCAATGGTGATAAAGAAATTGGGTGGGCAGGTCACCCACAAAGTAGACCGATGACTAGATGATGGTCGCGTGAATTCGCTTGATGTGAGAAACACAGGACCGGACGATGTGGTGACGCTTGGGGCAGTTCTATGTCCAGCAATAGTCGTGTTTTGGCTGAGATGATGATAGATAATCATCGTGAATCTAACCTGGGCTCAATGGTATTTTCCGCTAGTTCCGTTGAACAAAAAAGCTGGCTTCCCACGGTGCGTGATTCTGCAAATTATCTCGAACGCCGACCACGGACAGCCACGCACCGCACACAAGGCTCTTCCAACGGTGCGTGTCAGTCTGCGTAGCTCTTGAGATTCCAAGCCATTCTGTTATTTCAAAATGTGAAAGAGAAGCTCGCACCGCACCTTTGAAGTTATCGACTCGCCGCGGATCGGACGCACCGCGACGGACGTGTCTGCGGTACCACGGACGATCCGCTGGTCCGCGTCCGTTCGCAATATCACGCATCGTGGGAAGCCAGCTTTAGATAGTGCAGGTTGACATTTGAAGCCTGAAATTCATAGACAGTCAATTGAATTTTAGGCTTCAAATATTAACCTGCAACTGTCTCACTTCTGAGTACGGGATTCAGTAATCGGTTCGCATTACCTACTACATTTACACATTGAACTCCTTTCCAGGCATCTTTAAAACGTATGATGTTATTCAAATCAAATCATAAGTCAAATTAGGCTGAGAATCAGCACTTTTCGAACGTCAAAAATTACATAAGACAGCCCCCCTAAACGCCCGCCCTTCACCACTTCCTAGTGCTTTAGCTGGGGAGAAGAAGTGGCGCAACAAACTGTCCAGCAGCACAGCTGTCTGTTTAGTTAGAAAAACTTGATTCTATACAATAGTATGCAAAATTATTTACATTACGCAACACAAATATGAATTCAATAATTGCCACTTCGTGCGTGGAGGCTATTTTTTATGCAAAAAGATATACCTAATGATTGATTGGCAGGCCCTATTAACAGCCAAGATGCTAATTTCCAGTGTAAGACCACTTTATACGCTTGTGCAGTCCCTGCCTTAAAAGTAGCACATCAAGTTTCACAAAAAGTTCTGCTTTGTAAAACATCGTCTCCATCACTCGTATCTGTGTGACAATCAATCTGCCTGCCTTTTCCCAACTATGTTGGGGTCAGCTTCCTGTCTAACCAGATGCAGCTGAATACTAGTATTTTACATGGAGATATGCTTATCTGACCTGCACAACCCGTTACTTAGTAACACTATAACCCTTGGCAAGACTGGTTGTCGACTTTTGGGCTTCTGACTACTCGTAATTACTGTCAAAGATATGTACGAATGATAGCCGAGACCAACGGCTTAGCGTGCTTTTCGAGACACGGAGAGGTCTCGATATATAACGGATGGTCACCCATCCACGAACCGATCGTGGCAAGCGTAGCTTAATCTTCGATTGTCCCGTGCAGCTGATTATTTAGCCAGAAGCCTTCCTCTAAAATCCAATGCGTCATTTTAACGCCTGGGTACTGTACTTAGTATGTTGTACAAGTGAAAGCACATAATAAGTGCGAGCGTGTCGGGCTTGGGCGGCAGCCAAACGCTTAATAGAGATCTATGGATGTCGATGAGCTAACGATCGAGTTAGCTATGTGGATAGAGGAAACTAGGCTGAATTTTATTTTAGGCTTGATATCTTCATAAATGCAGCTAAAACGCTAGTATGTGGTGAGATTTTTGGGGGACTGTCTTATATAATTTTGACGTTCTAAAAGTGCTGATTCTCAGCCTAATTTGAATAAATTTTAATAGAAAGAAAGAAAGAAAAATTATTTATTGTGCACAAACAAAAAGCACATTACAAAAAAAAAAAGAAACAATGACATAAAGTACACACATATAAAGTATCCAAAAGCCTCATAATCAATCCGCATAGAGTTTACAAATTTTGTTCTTTGTCCATTGCCGGATGTCCGAGCCAGGGACCAAAGACAATTTACGTTGCCTATGTGTGCATATTGCGCTCTTTAACGAGGAGTATATATAGTCTGTGGGAGTGTAGTAATCTGTGGTATTGCGCACAGAACTTTTTTCAATGGTCTAATTGATTTAGCGGCGTTACGTGTTGATTGCCAGTAGATAACAGCTAAGACAGGAATTGGCGGGCGAGAAGTGGATCCTATCCTCTGCACTATTGACGTGAAGTCGGTACTGATACAAGAATAACTGTAGTTTGATGTGCCTGGAACATTAGTAATATGCAACCATGTAAAATGAGAGTAAAGAAGAAATACAACGATTATAAATGCGACAAATGACCACAATATCAGTCAGCCAAAAAAACTGTTTAAACTGTCAGATTTAACACTTTGTATGTGCACCTAAGAATCCCCATATCTCTGTCATATTATTGTTACAAACTTTAGTTAATAGATGGCAGAACTGAGGGCCTAGTCCTTGAATAACGAGGATGGAAAGTCCAAAATAAATTGGATTGACATATGCTATCGAAAAGCTAAGGTCAATCCAGTTGAAAGTCTTTGTAGAAATACGTAAAGCTTGTATAGGTACTCTGTACAGTCTGCCAAAATGATTAGCATCTACCAACCTGCGATTGGCGTAACAATTATTTGAGCAATATTGCCCCATGGGCTGCGTTTATGGTTCTGGTCTGGGCATTACCATGCTATTGATACGGTAATTGCATTTCATATTGATTGACACTGAAATCGACGTGGGGTTTTTAGTGCAAGACAACGTAGGATTGCGTTTGAGCTATGAAAGTGTAGCCATAGTACGAATTTAGGTGTAACTTTCTTACAACAGTATATCCATACAGCTTAAATAACTTGTCCTAACTGACTGATTCATCAACGCAGAGCCGTTGGAGCCATAAACTTGAAATTTTGCCAGTTGATGCATTTTATGTTGCAAACTTCCGCTAAGAAGGATTTTTGGAAATTCAACCTTTAAGGGGGTGAAAAGGGGGGAATTTGTTTGTATGAAAAATCTTATTTCTTGAGCTAGTAAATTTGAAACTTGACACGAATACTTATCTAAGTAAACGATGAAGTATGTCATTTTTTTGTTTTTCTAAACTACCCCCTGAAAGGGGATTGGGGGTGTCAAAGTATGTATGGAAGAAATGTCCGAATAACTCGAAACTCAGTATTTATACTTCAAGTAAAGTGTGTATCAGGGTTTTTTGAAAATCTAGCCCTAACGGGGTACTAAAGTACGAAATCCACGCCGACGAAGTCGCGCGGGAAGTGCTAGTATGTGTATAAAAGCAAAGTAAAGAAAATATCTAAGGTACGTATAAAACATCTGAGAAAACTTGAATTATGTTGTATTTTTTTATTGAGTAGACGAAGCAACACCAAATTGAAAACCTCTCCCTTTTTGTAGTCGGTTAAAAACCACAATAAGCAATGCTTCTTCTTGCAAAGCTACGCTTGCCGCGGTCGATTCGTGGATGGGTGACCATCCATTACACATCGCGACCCCTCCGTGCCTCGGAAAGCACGTTAAGCCTTTTGACAGTCGTTACGAATAATCAGAAGCACGAAATTTTGACAAAAAATCTTACCAAGGGGTATCGTGTTATCCAGTAAGTGGGTTGTGCAGATTGATTGAAGCAATGCTTCTTCTATCAGCCTATAAAACCTCATTGCAGCAACACCATGGAAGCTTGCCAGGCGTTGCGACAAACGGCGATTCATTACATTAATCTCAGCTTACACCACTAATTCATAGATGGCGCTAAAGTAATCAACAAATACTTGGCAGTACGACAATAAAGTTATAGATGGCGTTAGTGTGATAAGTTGGTTATTTTTGAACTTTTGAAATTAATGGTTATAGAATTGGAGGTGAGCCATAATACATGTCAGATGTCTTTTTATGAAAGCAATGGAGGAATTTTTGCGCTCGGATGCGTGTTTAATTCGTGCAAGGTACAAAACGAGGAGGTATTTGCCAGATTATTGTTGGTTTATGGTTAAACCAACAATAATCTGGCAAATACCATGGTTTAACACAGTCTGCAGAATTTAAGGCCTGACCCAAGAATGACTTTAAAACTAGAATGACATGAGAATTAACTACATTTTATAATCCGAGTTACATTTGAGTATTTAGACGTAAGCGCCTGGTTTCACTAACTAGGTGACACCTAAATCTGCCGTGTCACGCAGATCTCTGTTATCTTGAAATAATAGAGTGTCACCTAACGACTGCAAAATGTTTTTTTTACACCTTCACTTATTCTTTTCTTCTTCTTTTAAAAACATATTCAACAGTAATAAAGTACTTTATACAATTAACACAAGGAATACATACATTAGTATAATTAACATTTCAAAGACGATATACTCAAAACGCTGTTTTCAAGATAGAAGTTTTGTGCGTGACACGGCAGAAATGAATGCCTAAATGAAAGTGCCCTGTTGGATTTTCAACTTTCGGCGCTCTGTAGAGCATTGAAAATCTAACAGCGCTATTTTATTTAGACAATCATTTAGGTGTCGTTTAGTGTTAGTGAAAACGGAGCATAAGTTATTCATAATGTTCCTGAATCTGACGCATTCTCAATACAAGAGTTGTCTGTAGACTATACCGTAAGAAAACAATAAATAATTTTCAATTAACTTAAAAACAAGATACCTAATCTAATCAAACACTAAACCGAATCTCCAGCTAGGAATTATGAAAACCCTTTCTTGGAGGGATTCAAAGAGGTACATCCCAACATCATCAGATAAGATTGAACAACACCCGTAAAAAGATACTATTAAACCCCGTTACAAAACATAATTAACCCTTTCACCCCTCCCCCCCAGATTTACCCCCTTTCAACCCCACATAACTTTGGAACCACCCTCTAATTTATTAAAGGAACATTTCGCAATATCCGCTGTGTACCGGAAGTTGGGACATCAAAAACAAAATGCGTTGATCAATCTTTGGATTCTATTCTTGTCTTTGTTTGCGCACTTCCTTTTCCTTGTTCATGGTTCCGTAGAAATTAGGAATTGTTTTTGATTATGTTTTAAGTGGCAGGAAATCTCACATCTGGTTTGTGGAAAATACTACTAATGTAATCAACTGTCGAGTTTTTTGTCAGCGTACAAATTGATTGGTTATTGTAATTTCATTTATTTATTTATTGGATCTCCAACAGAGGCTCCACAAGGCTAGTTGACAGTTAGAAAATACCTATTATTATGAAGAATCGTTGTGAGCTAAATATATCAAAATTCAACTTAGTTTTGTAAATTATTTTTGAACAATAACAATAAATATATAGTCATTGGTCACGTGACTTCTAAGTCACGTGACCAATGACTCCAATGACTCTGATTCGCGTTCTAACGCGAATCAGAGCGCGACACATCACAATCTTCAGTCATCAAGTCATAATGTCACTTTGACAAAATAACATTGTTTCAGGGTTCCCACCTTAGGATATTTTCCTCGTCGCGGGATGTTCGAGAGTTACCGTGGCCCCGGCACAGGCAACTGACACGGGTGTGTTTTAGTCAGTAAATGTCTGATACGCCCTCCTGCTACGCCCAGAGCGGAAGAAGTCATATGATGATTTCCCATCCAAAAAAGAAAGGATATTTTCCTTTAAATGTAGGAGACATTTTATAAAAAGTAAATAGCATTCGCATGTTATGTATGCGAATACATGTGGGTATGGAATAGTCGGAAAAAATACGATTGAAATGTTTGATTTTAAGAAATATGAAAACGAAAATGTCAGATACGGTTTGAAAAACGAGCTACTGAGTGTCTGTCCCACTCGCGTTTTAAATATTTAGATCACTGTCATCGCTCCTTTATTTTGAAATCACTATTAATCGATTTGATTCGACGAGTAATAATCGATGACATCGATTATTTTCCTTGTTTTTAGATTCATTGATTGGTAAAAAAAAAACTTACAAAAAACATACATAACATAACATCACGCCTTATTTCCCCGAAGGGTTGGGCAGAGGTGTACCTATAGTACACCCACATTTCGCCAGTTATGTTTAAGTCCCATGTACTAGGCGGCGAGCCTATTGCCATCAACCGAACACAAATCCAGACTCCGGGCTGCTACTGAGAAATACAAATAAAACAATCACAAACTACTAATCAAATAAACTACAAACTATACTTACAACTAAATAATCGATTATTTGGATCAATATCAAACATCACAGGGAAAATCCAAGAGCAGAGGGTGGAAACACTGAATTTGTTTTTACTTGTTTGACAGCTGACAATCTGTCACAGATGTCACAGATTTGACGACTAAAGATGATGACATCACTCGAGCCTTCATTACACTGTACCCCCTTTTGACTATGAAAAATAAAATTGAGTTTTATACATGAAAAATTTGTATTGTTAATGTTAATATTTTGAATCAGGTACTTGCTGGTTCTAGAACAATTTTATAATGAACAATTCAAAGTATATGTACAAAATAGATATAATACTAGAAGCATTAGAGAACGTAAACTAGTGCTACCACCGGTATGAAATTACTATGGCAAAAGAACCAACAAGTACTTGACCCCTACACTCTTCAATAATCTCGATTGCCTAAGAAAATATAATGCTAGAATAAGTAAACTTACATTAAAAAATAAATTAAAAACTATTCTCCTTGATGAAGTTGTCGAAAGATGTGAAAACTCCTACTAAGTTGTTGCTGTACTGATTATACAAATTGAGTTTAAATTTAAATCTAAATTATGTGTGATTTTAAATTTTAATTATGTATGGATGCCAGCACGTCAAGCTACTATAATCTGTCGGGTTTCTTTAATAGATTTTCGACTTTATTGTCAAAGCATTAAGTTCGGGGTTGGTTGGGAAAATTTGACGGTTTCGGGTGGCTTGATGTGCTGGCGTCTGTAGATGCATGTTTAAGGTTTAATAATGAAGTCGTGCGCACCGGAGATGCAAAGGTTAAATGTATTTCTGAGTATGTTTATTATCGTAAAGTGGACCTAAAAATTCTGAATACCTAATCATTGTGACAGCGCGGCCCGCCGACCGGCGCGTGTTCCGGCGGCGGTTTGCGCTGCCACATGACTAAAATATCTGTATGTACCCGTGTACCCACTTTTTTTTATGCAAATTTTTTTTTTCTTAATTTGTTTATTGTATTTCTTCATTAGATTGCATGTGAACCAAATGTGCTGATTAAAACGAGCGCTAATCCCGCCGACAAACTGTTTCGCAGTTTGGTGGGTTTACAAAATATAAAACATTTTTGGTCCAAAATAAATGATTTATTTATTTATTTAAATGAAGGAAAATAGACCACAAAGAACATTTTTAATCGTTTTCCTATAAACTGTCAACTGGCCTAATACACGCAAGTATACCAGCGAGTATCGGCAAGCGTAGTGTGGCCCACCAGTTAGATGGACCTTAAGAAGGTGGCTGCGACAGACTGGTTGCGGAAGGCAGAGGACAGGGTGTTGTGGCGCGGCCTGAGAGAGGCCTATGTCCAGCAGTGAACTGCGATAGGCTGAGTTGATGATGATACAAGAACAGGGACAAATACTAGTGTGCGCTAACAATTAAGTTCGACAAGGACGAAAAAGATATTTAAATAAAAGAAAATTTTCTTCAACTATCTAATCACAAGCTAAGGTGAGATTTGACGACAAATTAACTTATCACGATTTTAATAACTAGATGTTGAGTAGGTTCTCTTTAAGACTTTTTAGATGCAACTTAAAATTTATTGGCAAATTGCCCACAAAATGGCGTCACACTAGCCCATTTTAGAATATAAATACCTATTGGATCATTATTAGGTTTTATATGTATTTATGAAGCTGTCAACATTTAATCGCTGAGCATCAGGTTCTGGGTTCGATTTCCGGGTCGGACAAAATTTTATTGGATTTTTCCATCAGAAATTTCTCAGTAGCAGCCCGAAGTCTAAATTTGTGCCCGGTTGATGGCAATAGGCTCACCCACTATTACATGGGACTTAAACATAACTGGCGAAATGTGGGTGTACTGTAGGTACACCCCTGCCCCCTTTGGGGATTACAGGCGTGATGGTATTATCATACATCTATAATAGCACCGGCCTGCTATATCATACCTGCGCAAAGGCCTCTTCTTTATTTATATAAGTACAAACAAAATAGGTACTCAATAGATACAAATACATAAAGATAGACGAGCACAAAGGTAAGTACTGCTTATTTCATTAATTTTCTTCTCGTTTTTATAACGTTTACTCACTCTGTGTAGATAATCTATTCTATTTCAAACCTCTTCTTCACAATTAATATTCAATTTCCTTTTCTCAAACATGCTTGGAAATTCGAGCATTATTTTGACAACCTTGACAACCAACGAGCAGCCGCCGGCAATGTTAGTATGATAATGCATATCTGTCGTGTAATTTAAAAACGGAACGAACTTTTTACTTTTTTAAAGATTTTATTTAAATCTCGAACTGGCGTAAGAAACAAATGAACAAATTGGCGCGTGAAAACTTATTGTTATTCGTCATTGATTCTGGAATTTATAATTAATTTACTTAGTTCGAATTTACGCACATTATTTGAGAAAAGTACGAGGAGCTCGTGGCTAAGTAATAACAGCCGCACGGGTCGATCCATCAGGTTAAGCTACGCTTGCCGGGGTTGGTTCGTGGATGGGTGACCATCTTTACATACTGAGATTCCTCCGTGCCTCGGAAAGCACGTTAAGCCGTTGGTCCCGGCTGTCATTCGTGGATCTTTGACAGTCGTTACGGGGCGTCAGAAGCTCGAGTCTGACAACCAGTCTTACCAAGGGGTATCGTATTACCCAGTTACTGGGTTGTGGAAGTCAGATAGGCAGTCGCTCCATGTAAAATACTGGTATTCAGCTGCGTCCGGTTAGACTGGAAGCCGACCCCAACATAGTTGGGAAAAGGCTAGGCAGATGATGATTTGAGAAAAGTACAGTAGACTATTGTTTTACAACACAGGACCTTTTATTTGATCAATTAACTAGAATAGGATGACCTCATAATGTTTTGCCTACAATAAAAGTCAGACAGTGTTCATGGGAAATAAACTTACAACAGGCATTGTTTAAATTAAACTATGATAATCAAAGGTTTGATAACATAGTAATTGTACATCTATAATACCTAGATAATTTTATGTTGGTACATACAAAGGTTAGTTCAGTGTTTCAGTGATAACCAATAATTATGACGAGGTATTCTGTAAAAATCACCGAAAACTTGGGTGAAGTGACTTTGAAGTGAGCTGCCATTAGTGTCATTTAGAAGGAATGACTGCTCACTTTAAGGGGGAAGCGCTAATGTAACCCACAAAATTCAAATTTTCTTACGATTTTTGCAATTTGCAGCTCAGTGTCCGGACGTATGTTGATTGAAGTATGATTCGCGACCGTAACAAATATTTATTCACAGAGTTATAATCATTAGAATCAGTAATACAACTCCTTAAGTTAGTATAATCCTCAAATGTTAAGATTTTATTAAATAGTCATTCAATAGAAATAGAATTACTTGGTCTTTGAGAGTTGAATAGATGAATTTAATGATTATAATTATGTAAATACTTGTTACGGTAGTGAATAATATTTTCATCAACATTCAACCTAATACTGACCTGCAAATTGCAAACACGTAAGAAAATTTGAATTTCGCGGGCTACTTTCGCCTAAAATCTAACTAAAAGGATTTACTAAATCGTGTGAAAGCTTGGATAGTAAATATAACGCGCGGCAGACAATTCTCCTCGCATTACAGATGCCTTAACCCAGCTGTAGGTCAGCTCCACGCTGTTATTATTAGTGAAATATTAATAATTGATCCTTTAAATACGTATTCACCTTCAAATTTAATTATTTTTCATAAAATGCAGGTACACAGTCATATACGTATTTTTTTATAAATAAGTCCCGATACATTTTACCTTTCGCTGCATTTTACCTTATGATGTACGTTTTTTTACCTTTCGCTGCATTTTACCTTATGATGTACGTTTTTTTTTACCTTTCGCTGCATTTTACCTTATGATGTATGTTTTTTTTTACCTTTCGCTGCATTTTACCTTATGATGTACGTTTTATTACCTTTCGCTGCATTTTACCTTATGATGTACGTTTTTTTTAACCTTTCGCTGCATTTTACCTTATGATGTATGTTTTTTTTTTACCTTTCGCTGCATTTTACCTTATGATGTACGTTTTTTTTTACCTTTCGCTGCATTTTACCTTATGATGTACGTTTTTTTACCTTTCGCTGCATTTTACCTTATGATGTACGTTTTTTTTTTACCTTTCGCTGCATTTTATCTTATGATGTACTTTTTTTTTAAATTAATTGAGCCTCTTTTTAACTTTCTGGTCTTTTCTCAAAGTTGGTCGCAGTAACTAAGTTAGGGCACCCCGGCCAAATTAGGTTAGGAGGTTAGGTAAGAGCTGGCTATTTAGTATTTTTAGGGCATCAAAATGGGAACTTTTTGAGGCTTACAAAAAGAGGCTCATTTAATATACATATTACAGTATCCATTCATATTATTAGGAAATCAAAATGGGAATCACTTGGGGTTTTAACACATAAATAAAACTTGTCTGAAACCATAGGTACTCTTTAGTAAAAACTATACGATATAAATGACAACAAATGAGCCTTTTTTTTTGCGTGGGAAATCATCAAATGACTTCTCCCGCCCTGGGCGGAGTGGGAATGCGTGTCAAACTTTTACTGACTAAAACCTACCCGTGTTCCTTCAGTTGCCTGTGCCGGGGCCACGGTAACTCTTCCGAACATCCCGCGGCCCTAGCTGGACTACAAATGAGCCTGGATGTAAGATTAAATTTGGAGATCAGGGAGTTGTTGTTAAATGTCTGTTAAGGAAGAACCAAGCTTGCCTGTACTATAACTCCATTTGAAATAAGATAAAAAAATTAAATAAACCTTTTTTACAATAATTTCAACCGATTTTGACTTCTGTTCCATAGGCATAAGGATGGCGTTAAATGTTACAATACCAACTGTTTACTGCAGATGCCATTTGTCATGCCGCCAACGCAATAGAAGTCAAAATCGGATGAACGAACTGTAAAAAAGGTTTATTTGAATTTCTAATCCTATTTCAAATAGTTGTGTTCCAATCCAAACTTATGTATTATTTTCAACTTTTATAAAAGGAAAATAACATAACATCACGCTTGTAATCCCGAATGGTTAAGCAGAGATGTACATAAACCACACCCACATTTCACCAGTTATACATGCCTTATTGTTTATGGATTTTGCATTAACTTACAGTACCCTAAATTAAATGTTAAATAACTGCTCGTCTCTATTCATCAAACTAGGTTGTACAGTTAAAGTGCTCGTGATAGACAGTCGTGACTCCGGAGACTTGCTTCCGCTTTTTTATATAAAACGAAACGCCTAAACATTGGAGTTTGGAGTCTTCTAGAGAAAGATTTACCAAGCTATTGATAACTATTAGTGGTTATGTGATTCTCGTAAGGAACAATTGAATGACCTACATATTTATTATAGTCAAAACGGTATGCGTTGATGCCTTCCTGACGTTAATGTTTGTTTTCATTTTCAATCTATACTAATATTTTATTATAAACTAGCTGTACCCCGCGACTTCGTTCCCGTGGATGTCGTAAGATACACAATATACTAAAATAACAGCCACAGTTTAATAAAACTCCCTCGTCCCCCGACCCGTCCCCCGACCCGCCGCGTTGCATCGCTCTCCCGCGCTATTATCATATTTCATTTTCGCTCAATGTTCTTTCTGATTTTTTTCTTTTTGCTCGGCTCCTAATGGTCGTAGCGTTATGTTAAATAGCCTATAACTGTCCTCGAGAATTGGGCTACCAAATGCAAAAAGAATTTTATAAATCCGAATTTTTGCTCACAATTTCATGGGTTTTATTTTTTTTTGCGCAGAACTCTTACAGAAACTTATTTTTCTAAAATAAAAGTAGCCTAAGTTACTCCGTAACATCAGCTATCTATCAGTGAAAGTCCTGTCAAAATTAGTCCAGCCGTTTCGGAGATTAGCTGGAACAAACAGACAGACAAAAATTTTAAAAATTGTTTGTTATAAGTACCGTATAGACGTTCATATGCATTTAGTAAAAAGTTGTAATTTTGACATTACAAACAGACACTTTAATTTTATTTATTTGTCTAGATGTGAACCTAATTCTGTCTGTCTGCACCTGTCTGTCTCTCTGTTACCTTTTCACGCCTAAAAGGATTTCGATAATTGGCTGGCGGACATACCATGACCTGGGTTAGGACGTAGGGGAGTTTTAATCCCGGTGGTACGTTTTCATGGGATAATTTCCAACGCCCACGCGAGCAGCGTCTTCTGCCCACCATGACGTACGGTGCTGAGACGTGGACTCTCACGCAAGAGGCTGTGTACAGGGTGAGAGTTGCATAGAGAGCGATGGAGCGTTCGATGCTCGGAATAAAGCTTATAGACCGAGTCCCAAACGTCCAGATCCGCAGAAATACGCTTTTGAGTTTTCGATATCGGAAAACGGGTTATGGAACTCAAATGGAATTGGGCAGGAAACCTGGCAAGACGTAGTGATGACAGGTGGAGTAAGGCAGTGACCGGGTGGCGTCCAAAGGCTGGAAGACGAAGCATTGGTCGTCCGGCGGCGAGATAGGCAGACGACATTGTTACCATCGCGGGTAGAACCTAGATGAGGTTGGCACAGGAGCGTGGGGATTGAAACATGAAGAGAGAGGCCTATGCTCAGCAGTGGGTGATAACAGGCTGTGGTTGATGATAATGACGCGGGCAAAGCTATAGACAAATGCTAGTAATCTATAAATCGCTTAGCATCGATACTCACCTATGATAGGTCCGTTTAAACAGATTATATCGGAGAAGATAGCCATTTCTGCCTACCCTCATGAGAAAAATGGCGTGAGTTTATGTATATAGATATGGATAAAACATAGTCTAACAAATAACGATCATTAACATAACATAACATCACGCCTTGTTTCCCCAAAGGGTTAGGCAGAGGTGTACCTATATAGTACACCCACATTTCGCCAGTTATATTTAAGTCCCGTGTAATAGAGGGCGAGCCTATTGCCATCAACCGGGCACTAATCCAGACTCCGGGCTGGTACTGAAAAATTCCAGTTAGAAAAACCCAATAACACTTTGCCCGACCTGGGAATCGAACCCAGGACCTCATGCTCAGCAGTAGCGCTTGCAACCACTAGACCAACGAGGCAGTCAACGAGACGATCATTAAATATTTAGGAAATGGGTAGTAAACACTGGTTGACAAATGCATGCGTAATTTTTACATATACGTGTTCATACATAAACTCACGCCTTCTTCCCACGGTGGTAGGCAGAAACTACGGAACGCCACCTGCTACAATACTTACATACTCCTTTTGCCTCGTTTACGTTCATACATCTGGTCATACACGTGCGCCGGTTGCGAGTACTACGCACCTGACCTTTCTGAAGAACTTTTTTTTTTCTTAACTAAATTGAATTAACCGAAAAATTCTTAACTTCGTAACAAGAAAAGATACAATTAATTTTATTGCAAACACGCCTTACAAAGCCTACAGCATCGCATCTCATTGTGCTAATATAGCAGACAGGCACTTGGTACTCTGTCAAACTAACTTCCGAACTCTCGGCCACAAAGTCAGAACGAACAATGGTCCGCCATGCTATGCGATAAGGTTCCAACTTATAACAAGGAACTTTACTTTCTATAGTTTAGGAGCTCGGTTGGTGGAGTTGCAAGTTATGTGTTTGTGGTGTGAGAGGTGAAGGAGAATAGATGTTAAAGGAGATTGCTCTGCATCCATACATCTTTCGCCCCAGGAACCAACAGCGAAGGACTTTGCGTGTTCTAAATTATAAGTATGTCCATGAAAACAAAGTTTAATGACGGACTACTTACAGAAAGCATTTATTTGAAAATAAAACAATGATTTTTGTACTAGCTATGCCCCGTGACTTCGTTCACGTGGCAGTCGTAAGATAGACAATATATTAAAATAACAGTCACATTTTAATAAAGCTCCCTCGTCCCCCGACCCGCCGCGTTGCATCGCCCGCCCGCCTTATTACTTCGTTTTCGCTTAGCGTTCTTAATGATTTTTTTCTTTTTGCTCGGCTCTTAAGATTTGTAGCGTGATGTTAAATAGTCTATACCATCCTCGAGAATTGGGCTACCAAATGCAAAAAGAATTTTTCAAATCCGACTTTTGTCCACAATTTTATGGGTTTTAAATTTTTTGCGCGAAACCCTAATTCTTTTTTTGAAATAAAAGTAGCCTCAGTTACTTTTTATAATATCAGCTATCTGCCAGTGAAAATTCCGTCAAAATCGGTCCAGCCATTTTGGAGATTAGCCGGAACAAACAGACAGACATACAGACAAAAAATGTATTAATTGGTTTTTTGTTATAAGTACCGTATATACCTTCATATGCATTTAGTACAGTTTATTAGAAACATTAACAAATAAATAAAATTGAAGTGTCACTTCAACTCAAAGAGTATGATAAGTTATTATTATACATGGGTATAATTTTAAAGATGACCATGATGATGATTTTTAGGTAGACTATTATTATAATGATGAGTACAAAGTTAATGCTAAAAACAAATACAATACACGTAGGGTTATAGAGAACAAACTGGTTCAACCACAGATAGCAAATTATTGTGGTTAGAGAACATCTAAGTATTTGGTACCTAAAGTGTTTAACAAAATAGATTTATTAAGAGAATAAGTAAAAATTAGTAAAGGATCACTGAAGTCAAAATTAAAAACATTATACAGGATAGCAAACAGAAATAAATATATTGTAATTATAAGATAACTGTATAATATATGTCGTAGGTAGTGGTACATTGTTATGTAAAAAAGCGCCTCTCGCCATCAAACGTAAAAGTTTGGCGAGTTTATAATTAAGTAACACCTCTGTATTTTATTATCATTAAATAAGTAGTTCAAATATATATATATTTATTTGTATAGAAGAAACAATCCTTTCAATGCTTAGAAATACAATACGGCCGACGTATCTTGAAGAGTTTGAACATAGGCTCTCCGAACGTTCGCGCATGTTCTCTGACTCACACTCGCCTCATGTCACCATTTGGTTCATAAAAAATGTTACTGCGCAGCCTTCTGCGCGAAGTTCGGACTCGCCAAGATACGTCGGCCGTATTGTACATGATGCTAATAAATGCCTGTCATTAATGCTAGTTCTATTGCCTCTATGTGGCTAGGAAAACTAGTAGATTCAGTTAAACATTTAAGTATACTTATTTTGGTGTTAACTATATTTAATAAGTAGCATTTTACTCATTTGGTAAATCTTCTATTTTAGTGACTGCAATAACTTGACAGTCGAGTTAATTGACATGACATGACAAGGATTTGGGAAGCCCATACATTAGATCCTTATCGATATATTTTAAACAAAATCGAAACCGTCAAGTTCCCAGCGTGTTATTCTATTTGAAATATGCATCTCACTTATGAGTAGTAAATGTATAGAAAAAGATCATTCATTATTTAGGATAGATGGATTAGGATATGAAATACGGTTTGTTGTTGAATTCTATACCACCTTTTTTTTGGATGGAAAATCATCAAATGACTTTTTCCGCTCTGAGCGGAGCGAGACTTTTACTGACCAAAACCCACCCGTGTTCCTTCTGTTGCCTGTGCCGGGACCACGGTAACTCTTTCGAACATCCCGCAACCCTGGCTGGCATCGGCCCTAGCGGACCCCTTCAATGGTGCTGACATTATCTTTGAGGCGCGCGTGGAACACAACGCGCAGTCGATTCGGGCCTGGTTCTTACCGGACGGTGAGCTACCCATTGCTCGCCGTCCCCAAGCCCGCGCCTGCGGTGGCCGGAAATCGGCTGCCAATTCCCGACGCCCAGGGCGTCTCCTGCGGTGACTAGGGGCGAGAGGGCGCAAAGCTTGCCTCTCCCTCATGCGTTCCGCCTCCTCCTTCGCGAGCATTACTGCTTCGCAGATGGAAGCGATGGCTTCCCATGTACTCTTGCTCCGTACCATGGCCTGGACCAGGGCCGGACGCGAGAGATCGCCGCCGCCGATCGCTTCCGCGAGGACACGGCGGTGCTCCACCCAAGCCGGGCAGACCTCCACCGTATGCTCCACCGTGTCTTCCGGGCGATCCACACAGTGGTGACACCCGGGCATTTTCTCCCGCCTTATCCGGAACAGGTATCTCCCGAAGCACCCGTGTCCATTGAGGACCTGCGCCAGGCGGAAGGTGAGGACGTCGTGGCACCTCTCCAGCCACTCCTCAAAGAGGGGACTTATCGCCGCAATTGTGGCGTGCCCAAGCGTCATACCCTAGAGCGAAAAAGTTTGAAAAGGAAAGTACGTACAGTACGACAACGTTCAAAGGTTCCATCGTTTATCTTCGAAAAAACCGAACTTTGCCGAATTAAATGTGACTGGTCCAATATGGGGGTGACGGAATTTGTGCGTCCATCTGTAATAATTTAGATGGGAATATAATCAATTTCTATTGGTCGGTAGTCACATTTTATTCGCTATATTTAATTTTAAGATAAACTATGGAACCTTTGAACGTTATTGTACTGTACGGATGCGTATTACATATACAGGTGGCCAACGCAAAAAATTTCGCTCTCGTTGTGTGTGAAATGAAAGATTGGGCATCACTCATTGTCATGTCAAATCTAAGTGTCAAAAATGGCGGCATTTTTGTTGTGATATCGCTCGTTACAGCACTTTTAATTGTTCATGAACGCAGAATGTCCGTTTCATACAGATATTTGCAATTAGTATAATAAAATATATTTATAATTATTATGTAGGGCGATTTTCAACGATGTCATTTATTGTTACTAAGTTTTTTTAAATAATTATAATGTTTTCAAATGAGTGTAGTGATGAAAAATTCAAACTGATGTTTTAAATCGAGGCTCATGCAAACATAAAAAAAGAAAAATAAATTTTAAAACAGTGAAAATAGTTCTGAAAAGTCTATGTGATATAGGTACTGTAACCATCTGACTAAACAGTTTGATAATTTTATACAAACTTACCACCTGTTAAATCAATATATTGCAGTTTTCAATAATAAAAATATTTTAAAACTGCACTTTCAATGCATGCAAATGTAAAAGATTAAACTACATCATAAACAAAAATTGCGTAAAACCTTCACACTTTATTTTTATTCGAATTTAAAATAATAAGTGTATGCTATTTTTATAGTAATAAAAATATTGCATTGCATTGCATTGTAACATTTTTTTTTAATATTTTCGTACCAACGCGATACTTTTTTTTAATTAAAGAAGTCTAATTGTGTATTTTTTTTATTAATAATTAAGTATTGTGAATGTCATTGATCCATTCAAAGACATGGCTTGATAAATTTCGTTTGGTGCTAAATTCCTTTAAGATTGTAATTAAGTCTAGACTTACAATGGCACACGTAAAATAATTTTGAAGTTTTGATAAAACACATTAGGCTACGTTTTAATTTAAAGTACTTAATGTACAATGAGCATTCTGGTCGCTATTAATATATAAATCACTTTTCAACCACTGGAAATAGTGCTAAGTTGAAAATGAGATAAATTCGTACCATCTAGCTATCTCCTGGCCTACATTTGAGCCACGCTTTAGTCATAAATAACAGTGAACGCTGCGCTACCGTCATTTTCCCACTAACAAGGCTCCTTCACACTTGTATTACATTATTAAATAATTAATAATTTACTTTTATTCGGTAGACATAAATTTTTGTTTCGAATTCAATTCAGAAATTAATGGTTATTGACTTATAACTTTCTGACTAACTCTTTATTCTCTTTTTTTTAATTTTAATTTTGCGTTTCAAATATTTAGAAAAAAAGTTCTCTTTTTTAAATTAAAAGTTTCTGAATTTTTACAAACTTTTTATTTTTGTGTTTTTGTGTGTGACATGTGATAAGAAAAGACTAATAACGGTGTTTTCCTGTGAGTCATTCTATACGTTTAATTGGTAAGTTTTATTTTTTTATTTTTATTGAAAACAGTTTTGTAAAAAAAATGGAGGGGAAAAATCAGAACATAAAATGCTTTGGAGTTTAAACTGAAATATCGGAAATTATTCCAATTCCTGAAAATTATACTTACAGCTAAGAAAACCATCTCTAATCCCCTTTATTTCAGGAGTTATCCGACTTTTCAGAATTGTCTTTGTCCGTGAGCCTTCAGATTGTTTAACCAAGTTAAAAGCAACCTCTCATTATTATGATTTAAACGAATAGTATTTTGATATACAGGGTGACGATTTAGACACCTGAATCCGTCAAGGGGGTGATTCAACCCGTCATACTAAACAACTTTCACCAGGAAAGTCATATCCGATTCGTGAAAAAAAAATCTAATTCCTATACAACAGTAAACAGACTATTTCGATTCATGCATGATTTTTTTTACTATTCTCATACATATATGTGTTTCATAGCGAAAGTTGTTTAGTATGACAGGGACAATCACCCTCCTGACGGATGCATGTCACTAACGGCCGAACCCAATGATAAATGATAAATGATTTTATTTCTGTAAGTAGGTTTATACGAAAGGACATTTGGGTAGGCCGCATAATTTACTCAAACTGGCAAACTATGATTAAATTAAAGCTGAGAGAAAAGAAAAAGAAAAAAACAAGGACCCAATAACCTATCTATCACCAGTTTTGGCATACTGGAGATAGAAAACCCTATCTATCTTTGATTTTCACGTCTCAATAATCTATAAGAGATTATGGAATCTTACCGGCCTGACATAAGGACAGATATAATTATACTGTCAGATAGAACATCAGATAGAATGTCAGATAGAATTATACTGTCATAGCGGTCTGCCTTTTACTGGAAATAGGTTATTGGGTTCGACTAAATCGCCACCCTGTATAATCTTTTGCATCTATGTTAAACAAATGACATACGAATAGGTATTTATTAATTACGTCTTATCAAGGGATCTTTGTTAATTATCAAGTGATCATTGACTTTCATTATGGCACCTTTGATTGTTTTACATTCATTTTTTTTAGTGTCGTTTTTCTTTCTATTTTATTGCACCTGCCATGTTTTATCTCTGCATCACCCTAAGGTAGACTGGAAGAAAATGCCTAGAGCATTATTACCTGTGCACAAAGTTTTAATTAAAAAACAAATTTTCAGAGCTCACAGACTTATTGAACGTCGTGAAACGAAAAGGTTTTCTTTATAATAAGAATTGTAATTTTCTGGAATTGTTGGTATTTTCCTAGTACGTTCTAGAACCATCTCCGTATTTCCTGGCTTAGGTATGAGCCATGCTACTCTGATAAATAACACTGGTCACTGCACAGCCGTCATTTCCTAATAAATAACGCTGAAGCTAACAAGGCATCTCCCATTGCATTGCACTAACAAGGCATAGAACCCGCAACTTAGTCCGTAAAAGCTGCTTCGTTCACCTTTTGGTCCACCATAGCTATAAATGTGTGCACCAAACAAAACGACAGCACCCTTGAGGCCTATACAGCGTGTTTGTTTTACGATATACACAGAATGTTCACTCAGCTCATAAATATTGTAGGAATGCCAGTTTTATTGGCTCCGTCGCAGAATGTCCACTTCTCAAAATGTCCACTGGTCGCAAAATGTCCTTTTCTCAGAATGTCTCTTTCGCAAAATGTCTCTTTCGCAGAATGTCCACTTCACAAAATGTCTCTTTCGCAGAATGTCCACTTCGCAAAATGTCCCTTTCGCATATTGTCCCCTTTTTATTTCTGACTTACTTTAATCATAATTCATTTTAGCAATTAGCTTTCACACATCATGTTTGACGTGTGTTTATTTGTATCGATATGGGTAAGCAAAAAAAAAAAAAAATATAGTACAAATCACATTTATTTCTTTGCATAATCGCTTGATTTAAAGTAATTCTCGCAATCATAAAACGGTTAGACCATAAAACTCGTAAGACTTTCCACATTTAATTCCTAGCTAGTGTACTAGATGGCGCTGCATGATGTCGTTGTATTATTTTATTTGTTACATATTTTACTATAAATAATTAACAATTTTCAATAAAAATAAACATATATTTTTAATAAAATTTAAGAAACTATTATAACACAATGTGTTTCTAAACGTAAAACGGAATATTTCAATAAAGTATAATGAGGGTACCTACAAAATATTTTAAGTTGTGTCATATCAAGTAGAAGTGGTTATGAGAAATTATCGTTTATTTGTGTATCCTATTCTACTATTACTAATTGACAAAAAACATTATGGAGCAAGAAATCCATTTCGTTAATAATCAAAAAGGACAACTTACACTCATTACTGGTAATCATAGATACAGTAAAAAGAAAACTAATACAAGTGGTAGTACTTTGTGAAGGTGTATAAATAGACGCGAGTGCAGTGCTTCGTGTTAGATAAAACACGTACAACAATTACAAGGAAAACTCGTCATACATGTGAGTCAGCTGATATAAAATATTCAATTCATGAATACATTTCAAGTCTTAAGAAGATCGTTTGTAAATATTTCAGACCTATTCCGCAAATTTTTGAAGAATATCAAACAAACCTCCGTGAAAATAGATCTGATTGTTTACTTTCATTTCGATCTATCAAAGATACCTTGTACAGAGCACGTAAATCTTTTTTAAATACACATAGACTACAACATAATAGCACTGAAACTGCAAGTGTACCGGAAGTATTGGGAAAAAAATTCTTAATTTGTGAAGATGGAGATACTGAGAAAATTTTAATATTTGCAACAACTCAAGCAAAAAAAGTTATAAAATTACCAGGCTCATATTTTGCAGATGGGACTTTTATGTCTGCACCAAAACCATATTATCAAATGTATGTCTTACATTTAGATATGAACTCAAGTAAAAAATGTACAAATATAGTACCGGTAATATACTCGTTATTACCCAACAAGACACAAGACACATACACCCGCCTTTTTCGAATTTTAAAAACCAAATTGGGCATTAAAATAAGAAACTTCAAATGTGATTATGAAATTGCACAAATGTACGCGGTGGAAGCTGTATTCCCCGATGCCAGAGTTAGTGGTTGTTACAGACATTTTAATGCCGCTATTTGGAAGAATGCAAAAAAAATGGGCTTATTAAAATCAAAAGAAGGTAAAAATGTTGCAAGAATCGCTGCGATGATACCGCTCGTGCCAGCAGATAAAATACCAGCTACGTGGTGTTATATTATAAACCAGGCGCCGAATAGTTCTGAAATGCACCGTTTTAGAAAGTATTTCGAAAAACAGTGGTACCCCAAAATGTCTACCACGTTGTTGAGTTGTGCTTTCCAACGCCATCGAACAACAAATGCTTCGGAAGGCTGGCACCGACGCGTTAATACAGGACGTATACCAAGAAAACCAAGTCTGTACATGTTTGTCTTTAAGTTGAAAAAGGAAAGTAAATACTGGGATAGGGAAATAAGGAACAGTCTTTTTAAAAATGTGCAGCACAATAGAAGAAAACTTGACATTTATTTTGATAAAAAATATAAGGTATTATTGGTTCAATTGGAACGAAATAATTTGACATTGCCACAGTTTATAAAAAAAAAAAAAATTTACAGTTAACGGTTCGTAGGTAATTAAAGTGTTAATTTTTTTTTATTTTTTTATTGCGAGTTAATAACAATTATGTTGGTAATATAGCTGCTGCAATATAATGTAATATTGCTGAAAACAAGTGTTCAATTAGGTGTCAGTATATAACGTTGTAGACTTAATTGACTAGATTTGTAGACCTTTTTCTATTTTGTTAAATACCTGGTACTTGTTGACAGGCCTACACTGTCCTCCCATACCTATTAACACTGTCATTTGAAAACATTGTTAAAGCCAATCATTTTCAAAAGAGTATCCGTGGAGTTTCTTGCCGGCTCTTCTCCATAGGAAACGACCAATTGGAACCGTGCACCTAGCTTTTGACGTTTCATAAGTGCCCATGTAGGTTTATGTGAAATAAAAGCTTTTGATTTTTGATTATATTAAAAATATAGTCAAGTGTTGCTAGTAAACGTGCACTGATGCGACCACAAGCCACGTCTACGGCCAGACTAGTCAGCCGGAGGCGATCCATAATACTATAGTATAGAATTGAATTTAGTATAAAAACGCAAGTTTTTTTTTTTTTTTTGATTCGCACCTAATAATATAATTACTTTAAATCAAGCGATTATGCAAAGAAATAAATGTGATTTGTACTATATTTTTTTTTTTTTTTGCTTACCCATATCGATACAAATAAACACACGTCAAACATGATGTGTGAAAGCTAATTGCTAAAATGAATTATGATTAAAGTAAGTCAGAAATAAAAAGGGGACAATATGCGAAAGGGACATTTTGCGAAGTGGACATTCTGCGAAAGAGACATTTTGCGAAGTGGACATTCTGCGAAAGAGACATTTTGCGAAAGAGACATTCTGAGAAAAGGACATTTTGCGACCAGTGGACATTTTGAGAAGTGGACATTCTGGGACGGAGCCGTTTTATTACGAATTTCGCTTTTTGTGGTTATTGGTAAAGGAAAGCCAAATTATCCTTTAACGTAAATTGTTTTCATTTGGTAACAAGGATATGCAATTATCGATCTGTCAGTCAACTGGCGTGGTTATGATAATATTCTATCAAGATCTTAATTAGTTAATGGACGTGTGAGAAGTTGAAAGGTCCATCAGCATCTCAGAGTCTAACTCAATGTATTTATTTCAGTTAAAAACCGATCAGCTATAGGCACTTTCAAATTGTCAGAGAGTCGGTTAATCAAAACTAGCTAGTCCCCCATTCCAAAGCGTAGTGAGTTCCTATCCAAGATGTTACCATCATAACTAAATGTCCTCTAGACAAGGACCTACCTATAATACATATAATTAGGGTGAATACTTGAGTCCAATTTATTTTATTAAAATTATTTTATTTGTATTGCTTAGATAAGTGTTGACTGTATTGGACATTACTTAATTATTATGACATTATATACTCTGACATTACATACTTATTGATTCGAATTTATGACATTATATATGGTATTATTTTTGAGATTGTGTTTCTTTGTGTATAATAATTTTGCTTGCCTGAATTGGTGCAATACAGTGGACTGCGCATTCACTTGACATCTATTAATGTATGATTATGTACTGTGTTGAGCAACAAACATTTTGAATTTGAATTTCTATAGACCTATAGAATTGGGATGATAACTAATTTTTTTGTCCGTCGGTAGATTATTAAAAAATATTGGACACGTATGTTTTCTTTTTTTACGTAATCAAAAGATTACGGCGATACATGGAGTTAAAATGTGGCATGACGTCACGCCTTGCTAGATTTTATACTGAGTTGTGACGTAGCGAGCCCCCACTCCCCAACTTTTATTTTTTTATAAATATGATCAAGCAAAAATACGTGTCAAATATTTTTTTACTATCTGACTGACGGACTAAATATAATTTATATTTATTCCGAAATGTGGGTGTACTATAGATACACCTCTGCCTAAATATTCGGGGATTACAGGCGTGATGTTATGTTATTTTCCTTTTATAAATGTTGAAACTAATAAATAAATTTGGATTGAAACACAAGCATGTACGCCGCATGCTTGGTTCTTCCTTAACAGATACTAACAACAACTCCCTGACCTCCACTTTTAAACTTACATCCAGGCTCATTTGTAGTCATTTATTTTTTTAGCTTTAGACATGTTGCGTGGTTTGGAATTACGGCCCACTCCCTCTCACCGAGAGGAGGCCTGTATCCCAGCAGTGGGCACATTATAGGCTGATTATGCTGACTGACCTGCAAATTGCAAAAATCGTAAGAAAATTTAAATTTCGCAGGCTATCTTAGCGCTTCCCCTTAAGAGGTTTTTTAAGGGGAACTTAAGAGATTTTCAGTTAGGTGTTAGATATTTCAATTATAATTTGTATCTCATTAACATCCACTGTATGAACAGTTGCCATCCATACTAATTAAAACAGCGAGGCAATTGCGTAACACACTTTTTTTTTACAGTAGGAATCGGTTTCATTTTGACAGTTCCAACAACATTCATTGCGTTATTTACATTATTGAGCAGACAAAGTACATTGTTAAAAAAAATTACCTATGCATTAACACTTATGAAACCTTTACAATAATTACTATTTTTTTTTTATAATTTACATTACAATTATAGCAATAGAACGGACACTTCAGAATTTCTAAAACATTTTAAAAAGTAATTCATTTCGGCCTTATTCCCCGGCGCCATTATTTTTTTGTTTCAATTTGACGTTTTAAATAGGCAAAGGGTATTGTAGCTCATACAGCCAAGTCTTTGTACGCAGCGCTATAGTATGCACCGTAATTACAAAACTCAGCACTCTCAGCACTGTGTGAAACGAGCAACATCGACATATAGAGAAAAATTACTATAATTTTGGAAGTCGGTGGCATAATACTAAGATACATATCCAAAGACACCGACTTCCGAAATTAAAGTTATTTTTCACTTTGTAGTGTGTTTTTTGGAAGTCGGTTGTTTTTTTTTTTTTGTAAAAAGTTGTTTTTTGCAAAGAAATTTTGAATCATTTGTGTTTTCATCTAAAGAAATGCTAATAAAATAGAGCTAGACAAGTACCTACTCAACTTCAAATTCTCAATTCACAAAACATGTTAGTAGTGCTTAACATATTCTGCCGAATTACATCTCTATCCATTTCTAAAGGATATATCCCACATATAAATTAATATTTCGCTGAATCCTAAGCAATAATAAACAAATAACGCAGCTAAGCTCAAAAATAATCCCTGCCAATAATTACTTTGGCCCAATCAATCTAAAACAATGCGTAGTTATCTTGATTCAACGCGGCGTGTGACCGCGTCACAAATCCGCCATATTGCCGTTGTCATGGCAACCGATTGTTTCCCGCGCTCCGTGCGAACTGCCGCCATTTGCATGCGTAGCCATTGTTGTGATTTTTGATGAATGAAAGAAATATAGGTACGGTTTTTATGCAAGACTAGCTTTTGCCCGCGGCTTCGCCCACGTGTATGTTGGAATATATCAAATTAGTACCTACCCTACGTGTTAATCCAGGATCTAAAACATCTGTATGCCAAATTTCCTCTAAATTCAATCAACCGTTTTTGCGCCAATCCGGAACATACATCCCGACAAACAAAAAACTATAGTGTGCGCAACAGACTCGTTCAATCACTTCTTTTTAAATATATACAATGCACAGTTCTGACTTCGTTACTATTTTTAACCGACTTCAAAAAAAGGAGGAGGTTATCAATTCGGTTGTATGGTTTTTTTTAATGTTTGTTACCGTTACTCCGTCATTTATAAACCGATTTAAAAAAATATTTTTTATTTGAAAGGATTGGACTTCCAGATTGATCCCATTTTTATCCAAATCCAGTTCTGATGATAGGATCCATGAGGAATTGAGGGAAATCCTCAAATATTATTGGCAAACACTGACACATTGATTTTGGTATTTTCGTCAACAAATCAAGCATTTGCATTCAGAAAGTATGATTTGGTGAAGTATAGGTAACTGACGAAGAAGACCATAGATGGCCACAGGAACTCATCAATGATAAGTATTTCATGGGTGGCGATAAGATATCTCGATTAAGATAGTTAAACGACTATGACGAAGCAAAAAATAAATGCTTCTGATGAAAATGGTACCATTGAACTCAGATCAGTAATAAAACAATGTATCCTAGTCCTGTTGGGGCTTATTGGAAATGTCATGAGATGCACTCTGGCTATAAATTACTTTTAACCGACTTGAAAAAAGGAAGAGGTTCTCAGTTCTTCGGAATCTTTTTTTTATGGTGCCTCGATTACTCGAAGACGGCTGGACCGATTTGAAAAATTCTTCTTTTGTATGAAAGGGTATACTTTCCAGGTGGTCCCATTGTCATCAGGTCAGGATCTGATGATGGGATCCTGGATAAATCGAGGGAACTCTTCAATATAGGCACACCTATAGCGATTTTGGTATTTTTTATAGTAACTTGTGCATTTGCTCTCGAAAAGCAACATTTGGTAAAGTGGAACTGATGACGAAGACCACAGATGCTAAGATGGCCACTGGAACAACTCAATAATAAGTATTTCACGGGTTGCGATTCCATTACTTTAAAATGTATTGCTAAGCAATAGAAGCTCGTCACAATGCATATGGTGAAATGGAGCTGATGGTGAAGTACCAAGAGAACTCCTCAACAATTAACGTCCCTGCATCGGGAAAAGCAATGTTTTGTAAAAGGTGATGAGCAGTTGTCTTTATGCTATTGTAACTCAGATAAATTACAAACAGACACACTAAAAAGTGAAAAATAAAAACAACCGACTTCCAAAACAAACACTACAAATTGAAAAATAACTTCAATTTCGGAAGTCAGTGGCAAAAACCTAAAATACAGATCCAAAGACACCGACTTCCGAAATAGTATTAGTACCGAGTTTCGAGTTAATATGACAGCGCGTTAAAATTTTTCCTTACTGTTCATACGGTCCTAGTATTCCTTACTTGTTTTAAAAAACTGAGAGTGACAATTTATATTATTTCCTGAGGCAAATATTGCCAAGTTTCAAGTGTATTAACAAAAGGAATAAGATTTTTCATATAATCTGTATCCCCTCTTTTCGACCCCACAGGGGTTAAATTTCGAAAAACCGTTTCGGACTTTTCCATTACTAAAATTAAAAAAATTTTGTACTAATTTTTGAGTTAATCAAGCCACACAGTAAAATCTTCCTCTTAAAAATCTAATTACTCCTTTTCACCCCGCCAGGGGTAGTTTTGAAAAACTAATAGTAAGAAACTTTATTGCTTATTTAGGCAAATATTCGTGCCAAGTTTCAAGTTTATTAACCAAATGAATAAGATTTTTCATCTTAACTATATCCCCGGTTTTCACCCCCACAGGGGTGGAATTTTAAAAAATCGTTTAGGATATTTCCAAACCTTGACTCAAAGATTATTCATACCAATTTTCGAGTTAATCAAACTACGCAGTAAAATTCTCGCCTGTAATATTGACAGCCCCTTTTCACCCCGTTCGGGGTAGATTTTCGAAAAACCTTGATACAGGTTATTCTTTATTTTTGGACTTAAGTATAAATACTGAGTTTCGAGTTAATCGGACTGCGTGTTAAAATTCTTCCATACATTTTTTGACACCCCCCAATTCCCCTCGTGGGGGTAGTTTAGAAAAACCAAAAATTACGAAGTTCATAATTTATTAAGATAAGTATTTGGGCCAATTTTCAAGTTTATTAACTCAAGGAATAAGGTTTTTCATACAAACGAAATACCCCCGTTTTACCCCCTTAAAGGTCGAATTTCCAAAAACCCCTTCTTAGTGCTCTCCTACATTATAAAAGGAAGCCGTGTGCAAAATTTCACGTTCCTAGTCCCAGTAGTTTCGGCTGTGCGTTGATATGTCAGTCAGTCAGTCAGTTTCTCCTTTTATATATATAGATGATAGATTAAAGGCTCCCGCAGACAGGTGCGACGTGACGGTGCGACGCGATACTAGTAGAACTAATTTAATGAAGCTTTCATAGAAATTGTTCTACTAGAGTCGCGTCGCGCCTGTCTGCGGGAGCCTTTCGTAAACATTGTTTTTACCCGATTACGGCACAGCTGAAGGGTTATCCTCTCCGCTGTCAACCGACCTCCTAGAGGTCGTAGGGTGACAATAGAAAAATTGTGTCTCATAACATGATATGTGAAGTTTTATAGCAGTAATATTTCAATCTTACTTAAGTGTGAGAAAGAGATGGAGCTGTACAGGACATATAGCTTCATCTCTTTCCCACTCTAAACTAATATTAAATTAATACTGCTGGTGCTTGTCTCCCTGAGAAGCTGCAATGCATAAGCTACATTTCTGCTCAAAAGTCCTTCTAAACTCCAAACTAAGAACCTCGGACTTTTAAGTCCATTATAAATGCGAAAGAATCTGTCTGTCTGTCTGTCGATCTGTCTGTTTACCTGTTATCTTTTCACACGTAAACCACGGAACCGATCGTGATGGGAAATCATCAAATGACTTCTCCCGCTCTGGGTGGAGCGGGAGGGCGTGTCAGACTTTTACTGACTACTTCAGTTCACTTTTACTTCAGTTGCCTGTACCGGGGCCACGGTAACTCTTTCGAAGATCCTGCAAAAGAAAGACACACCTAAGCTTCTTCCTGGATCGCAGACGAAGTCGCACGCAGCAGCTAGAAAGAAAGAAAGAATGAAAGAAAATAAAGCAGCTAGAAAGAAAGAAAGAATGAAAGAAAATTAAGCTACTCCTTTGCTGCGCGATGGCCGTTTTGTGTGGATGTGACGCATATATTCCCCCAACTTGTTCAGTTTTGGTGTTTGTGTTCTTTTTTGCGTCATGTTTACCGCAAATAAACGTATTTTCTTCTTCTTTTATTATTTTGCTGAAAAACAGTAACTCGCAACTTCAAACAACCGCATTATGTAAGCAAGACCACACCCTTTATTCTCGCTTTTACTTCACAAATCGTTTATAAAATAAATGCTCTAATAGCTTCTGTGAAAGAGGTTTTAAGATTTATTAAGCGCTTATTGCTCGCTTGAAGTTGAAACAAAACTTGCTTTATGGGACTAAAGCAAGGCAACTGCAGTGGTCTTCATAACTTACTACTTCCTTACGTTTTATAACGGATATTTCTACCCACCAGTCTATTGGAATTCCTGTCATATTAAGGGTTGCGATATGGTCTTCACTATTTAGCGTCGTTAAAAATTTCTTTAGCTAAAATTCTAAACCATCTAAACTTTTATGCATACCTACTATGATTCTCTTATTATTGTGTTTTCCATCAGGAATTTCGCTGTAGGGTTTGTGCCCGGTTGATCGCAATAAGCTCACTCTTATCTCTTAAGCTCTTATTACTAAGGTAATAAGGCTGAAATGTAGTTCACCGCAAATGTCCGCGATAGTACATTGCGGACAGTATGTGGCGGCCGCCGCTCTTCTAGGAACCCATAGTTTTACCCCGCGTCCTAATTAAAAGCGATCGTCGCGCGAATACAGGATCGTTCGAACTTTTTGTTCGGTAAACCTGGGGGTTTACTCTCTACGGCCGAACCCAATAACCTATTTTCAGCAAAAGACAGATCGCTATTGACGGTAGACAGTATAATTCTATCTGTCCTTATGTCAGGCCGCTAAGATTTCATAATCTCTTATAGATTATTGGGACGTTAAAACCATAGATAGATAGGTTTTTCTATCTCCAGTATACCAAAACTGGTGATAGATAGGTTATTGGGTTCGGCCGTAAGTCCGTCAACGAAGATACGGGCCCGTCCGAATGTAATTGATACGTCAAAACAATTGTCAAATTATCGGGAGTAGGGACAACTGTCAAATCGTGTTGTCATTCATCCTTAGTTCTGGCACAGATAATATAATACTACGGTTTGATCCCCGAACTAATCATATGTCCGTAAGTGATACGGATTAGTAAACGCCCGTATCTTCAGCCGAAGCTACGGATTTCATGCTTAGACCCCGAACGCGTGGTCGCGACAAAAAGTGACATAATTATGCACGCGACCGATCGCGTATCCTCGCGACGATCGCTTTTAAATAGGACGCGACCTTACACTACGGCTGTACGATTACTGACAGATGCTTGCACTAACTGGACAGGTCCACTCAATCTGTGTGGTTCTTTCCTCAAAAGACCATTTCAGACACCTACCTACATGGTCTTCACATGATCTGACCAAGATTATGTCTGGACTTTAAATGAGACTGTGACCTCTGAGTTTGTTTCGGCCTTTCTTCTCAGAGTAGTCAGATAGGAAACGCCGGCCTCATCTAGTTTTAAAAAAAAATGTTTGACGTGTAAAAGTGTTTGTATAAACCTACTTACAGAAATAAAATCATTTATCATTTATCACTAAAGCCAATATACAGTAGTTACATTTTAACATCAATTCATTCCTCTGACATACCTAGGTACATCTTTAAAAACATTACGTTCCATCGTCTTCTTACAACATCAACAGAAAGATAAGACCTATAACTTAGCTAACTAATCATAATCAGAAGATCCCACAACGCTAATAACTCCATACTAAGAATGAAAAGAAAACATGCCATAGGTAATAGATATTATCACACCACGCAAGCTGTGGGAACTAGGTAACCATTACATCTATACGATGAGTTACGAACTTAGCTTATTAGTAGCATTGGGTACATTGTTTTATGCAATGCCGATAGACTCATCGAAATTGAAAATGATTAGAGCCTTTATGAACGCGGTTTCTTTTTGAAAAACAAAAGGTTTTAAGACTGATTCACACAGTGCGATTGAATTGAAAGCAACAACAAAGTTGCACCGTCTTCTAAACAGAGCATAAATGATGCAAGCAAGGGGCCTAACCCCACGATACACGATCGTTCGGACGTTTTGTTCGGTGAACCTGAACGCGTAGTCCTGCCGACAGAGGGCGCTTTCCGGTTTTTCGAACAAAAAGTGACATATGCACGCGACCGATCGCGTATTCGCGCGACGATCGGTTTAAATAGGACGCGGCCTAACCTCGCGTCCTATGTAAAAGCGAGCAAGTCACAAAGTCGCGTCAATATGTATGAGTTAATGAATAAAATAAATAAATAGGATGCGCCTAAGTTTCACTTTCTCGCTCCGATGGTGTTCAGCGACTCTTCACCATTTTGAAGTCGGTTAGAAAATTATTACATATTCATGAAAGTTATGCAATATGAACAAATTAATTATATGGAATAATCATTAGCAGCTATATGACACCGTAATATAGTATAACATCAGAATTAAAATTTCAACCACTCCGGATACTAGAAAATGGTTAAAAAAGTGAAAAATCGTATTGTATGTTTATACATATTAGTATATACTCATATTAGTGTATCGTTTTTTTATTTTACGTATTTTGTTTTCTCTTTTACTCTTACACACGTTGTCTACATCTCTTTATCTACTTTCCTATCACAGGTATGCTGGACGAGATTTCTTTAGAAATAAGCATCACCTTTGTACGTATTTTTCTGTTCCTTACTTCTTGTCTGTTTATTTGTGTGTACATAAACTGTTAAATAAAAAAATTAATAAATCGATCACAAAGTCAGAAACTGAACGAAATCGTTTAAAAATGAAAAATGGAATAGTTCACTCTAAACTAAACGCATTCATTTGTTTCGGGTCTCATTTTAGAGAAAACCCCTTTATTTAGACCCTTTTTAGGGTGGGTTCTTGATTACTGAAAGTCAAGTCAAGTTCCAGCCGATCTATTCTGTAAAAAACTCAGCGTGAAAACTTCAGTCCAGTGAGCTGTCATTCCATCTAATGACACCATTGACAGCTCACTTCAAGCTCACTAAACTTCGCCAAATTGTTCACGGTAAGACTTTTACATTGAAATAAATCGGCTGATCTGTAACTTTGCTGCCGAAATCTAACAGCAGCTTGGCCCACCCAACCGTTTTACACTGTTCCAATATTTCAGTAATTTATAGAATAAGTGACCGACCCTGAGAAAGGTCAAATAATTATCAGCAATTAAATACGCTCATATTTAAGTTAGACTCGTGGCTAAGTAATAACAGCCGCACAGGTCGATCGATCAGGTTAAGCTACGCTTGCCGGGGTTGGTCCATGGAGGGGTGACCGCCTTGACATACTGAAACCCCTCCGTGCCTCGAAAAGCAGGTTAAGCCGTTGGTCTTGGCTGTCTTTCGTGGATCTCCGTGGTTGTCATTGAAAGTTGACATTTAGTAATTTGTAATTTAATTATTTGGACATTTGTAATTTGATAAGTAGACAATTCTTGATTTAGTTTTTTTTTTCATTGTAATTTAATTATTTTGTTTAATTTGATTATCATCGTATCATTATTATTGTAACATTTGCATGCCGAATTTAGTAGGCGGAATATGAAGAACGTGTGTTAAAAAATCTGTAAATTACCATATTTCGTGCAAATAAATGAATCAATCAATCAATCAATCTGACAGTCGTTACGGGTCGTCAGACGCCCAAAAGTCTGACAACCAGTCTTACAAAGAGGTATCGTATTACCCAGTAACTGGGTTGTGGAGGTCAGATAGGCAGTCGCACAATGTAAAATACTGGTATTCAGCTGCATCCGGTTAGACTGGAAGCCGACCCCAACATAGTTGAGAAAAGGCTTGGCAGATGATGATTTAAGTTAGGCTCTAACCTACCTAATACATTGACAAAAACTTAAGTGCTAAACGCTTGGTGCTGTGATGCGATGAAAGTATGATTTGCGACCGTAGGAAATATGTATTTACACAATTATAATCATTAAAATCATCAATACAACTCTCTAAGACCAAGTAATTCTATTGAATGACTATTTCATGAAATATTAACATTTCAGAATTATACTAACTTAAGGAATTGTATTACCGATTCTAATGATTATAATTCTATAAATTATTATTTTTTTTGATATTTCTCGGGACCCCAGGGTCCCGGACCTTTAGAAGGCATATGAGGGGCCGAAGCCAACTCGCAGAGGCCCGTTAGACGCTTTCAATGGAAATGAGGCACTAACCGACGATTATCCCTGTGCGTACTACGCAAGTGCACCCAAGGACAACCCCCGGATGGTGTAGGACTATTGCAGAATATGGAGACAAAAAAAAATTGGGCTATGGGTTTGGATGGCTAAAGTGGACTGGTTATCTAAAACTATGGAAGGACTATGGCCCCTGCCTGACCAATGTGTGATAAATACAATACACGGATAAAATGGCAGGGGGTGACTTGCACACTCAACAATGGGCCCCCGGAAACGGTCGCTAGCACATAGTGTCGTAGCGACAAGGGGGCAACATGTCTTGAGGTGCTTAAGAGGAGTGGAGAGGTATTCCACGGCTATCAGGACAATCCCGGAAGTACGGTCAAGATCCCTACCAGCATCTTACTGGACTACTTCCTTCCTCCGAGCACGTTTGCTCTTGCGAATCTCTACTCAAGCCAGCCAATAAAGGCAAGAATGAGGTGGGAGGTCAGTTCTCGTCAGTGTTCACTCCAGCCGGCCAATAAAGGCAAGCCAGAGATGAGGAACATGACTTCTCCCGGGAGATAGGGTACGTGGGGTCGCTACTGCCCAGCAGCTCGCCACATGCTGCCCTGCGGGTTTCTGTATCTCTCTTGGTCTGGCTCCTCACCCTAGACCTGTTCCGGCAAAGTAACCTCTACCGGCACAGACCTAGAGTTCGAAGCGCGCAAGCCCCACCACGACGTCAACGTAGAGATACGGCGATGGGGTAATTCTATAAATTATTTTTAGTTTGGCAATAAATCCAATTATTCGACAACTAAATTCTGAATTCAACGTATGGTATTTGGATGACGGAACCCTAGGAGGTGATGTAGACACAGCCTTAAAAGATTTAGCTTTTATAAAAGAAAAATTTAGTTCCATCGGCCTAGACCTTAACCTTTCAAAATGTGAAATTTATCTTCCCCAAACCACTGACAGGCAGACTACCATAGCAAAATTTAATACAATAGCACCAAATATCAAAATTACGGAAAGAAACTCTCTTCACCTCCCCCCAATTTTTGACGAATCCTTTCCAACGTTTGTTGAGGAAAAAATTCAAAATTTTCATGACGTCTCGGAAAATCTATTCAAAATTAACATCCATTCGGCCTTCACACTAATTCGATACTGCTGCTTTGGACCAAAATTTACGTATAGCCTTCGCTCCTCCCATCTATGGAAGCATCCACAACTTTTAGAAAAAGTAGACCAAATTATTAGAAACACACTAACTTCTATTCTAAATGTGGCCCTGGACGACCGAGCGTGGCAGCAAGCTACACTTCCCATTCGCCTGGGTGGTCTCGGCGTCCGCAAAATTTCAAGTATAAGTTTACCGGCCTTCCTCTCTTCGGTCCACGGTACCGACAAATTAACCAGAAAAAATTTATCTTCCTCACTGGTCGATTTTGAGGTACCGTGTTTGCCCGATGCGTTGAACGCGTGGAAGATGGCTTGTCCCAATACGGATTTACCCGACAACCCAGCCTCCCAGAAACGGTGGGACGTGCCGCTCTGCAGTATTATACGAAATACCCTATTAAATACGTCATTTAATACTGCTGAGCGTGCCCGTCTGCTGGCTGTGGGAGAATGGGAGTCAGGCTTGTGGTTTCAAGCGCTTCCGTCATCCACCATAGGTACTATGATGGATGACTCTTCGTTTCGGCTCGCTACGTGTCTCCGCTTAGGCGCACCTTGTGTTGCTCCGCATCGGTGTCACTGCGGTGAAGCTGTCGACAACCTCGGACACCATGGCCTGTCCTGCTGCAGGAGTGCAGGCCGCATAGCACGACACGCCAGCATTAACAATATTATTCGTCGAGCTCTTGTCACCGCCGGCGTACCAGCGATATTAGAACCAAACGGCTTGGTACGTGACGATGGGAAGAGACCAGACGGCATGACGTTGTTGCCTTGGAAGGTGGGTAGACCTCTGGTGTGGGACGCGACCTGTGTTGACACCCTTGCACCATCTCATGTTCCAAGCACGGCGTGCTGTGCTGGCGCCGCTGCTGCGGCTGCTGAGACCCTTAAGCGGCGCAAATACTGTAACCTTATCGGTAACTACAGTTTTGAGCCGTTTGGGGTCGAAACTCTCGGGTCATGGGGCCTGAGTGCGCGTCTCCTCTTCAAGGAAATGTCTCGCCGACTGGTCGACACTTCACGTGACCAGAGGGCTGGCTCGTTCTTTGGCCAAAGAATTAGCATTGCCATTCAACGTGGCAATGCTGCCAGTCTTCTGGGCACGTTTCCGGATGACAGCGATGCGGACGAGTACTTCGACGCCTAAGTTTCCTTTTGTTTTGTATATTTATTTGTATAGTTAGTTAGTTCGTTAGTTAGTGGAAAAAGATATTTTAAGTTTTTTATAATATCAAAATAAAATAATTAATATTCTGTAAATACATATTTGTTATATTCGCAAATCATACTTTAATTAACATACACCCAGACACTGAGCTGCGAATTGCAAAACTCGTAAGAAAATTTGAATTTCGCGGACTACCTTGGCGCTTTCCCCCTCAAGTTAGTATAATCCTCAATGGTCAAGATTTCATGAATGACTATATTTAATAGGTTTATTTGGTCTTAGAGACCACTTACACTCACTTGAGAGATGGCTTTAATGATTATAATTATGTAAATACATATTTGTTTCGGTCGTAATTCATATTTTAATCAACATACAGCCTAATACTGATCTGTAAATTGCAAAAAAAAGGTAAGAAAATTTGAATGAAAAGAAATTAAATTGTTTTTTCTGTAAATAAGATATCGGAATCACTTTTGACACGTCATATTAAAAAAAATTAAGCTAGATGGAGTCGACATTACCTCTGTGATAACTACGTAAGTAGAAGAAATGGCAAAACAAACTCAGGGTCTAAGTCTCTTTTAAAATCCAGACATAATCTTGGTCAAATGCATGACTCGCGCTACCCTGGCGCTTTCGCCTTAACAGCTTGGGCTTCTTTTGGTTTGTTCTATGTATTTTCTCCTCGATCTACCTATTTATTTCTTGTCTTTATTTTTCCTACTTCATATTATGGTATTTTATTTCATCACCACTGTTTTAAAATCGGCGAATGAAAACAGCGTGAGGAAACCGGTATGCCCTAGGACCAAACATTCAAAGACGTGTAAAGTGACATTGACCAACCCGCATTGGGCCCGCGTGCTGTATTATAGCCCACTCTTTCTCACGGCCCATGTGTGTGGCCACTGGCCAGCTGTGTCCCAGCAGTGGGAACATTATAACCTGATTACGCTACCCCTTTTTCCATTACCTCTACTTTTCCGTCTTCATAATTACGGTAGTCAGACCACTCTTGATTATAAATTATTGTCATTAACGAACATGCTGACAGTTAAAATTAACTCAGTTTCACAAGCCGTAATCGCAATTTTATTAGTTTATCACGCATATAACGTAATCCATTCACTAACTCAGTTATAAAAACTTGCAAACTAACCGCACAATAACAGCTAACTATGTGAAAATTGGTATGTAGTCCGTTGTGCAAGTTTGATACAATTAACGATCGAAGTAAGTGTTATTAATTTGCTAGTTAGGAGAAGCTGTATTCATTAGCCGGTGATAGCATCTCGCCAGTTTATTTAGATTACTTTAAATGGCTAGCAAGATTTTATAATAGCAAGCCGAATTTATGTATTGTCATGGCAAATCACTGGTAATAAGTACAGACGCCAGTACATCAAGCCACCCGAAACTGTCTAATTCTCCCAATCAACCTTGAACCTAATACTTTAGCGATAAAGTTGAAAATCTATTAAAGAAATTTGACAGATTGTAGTAGCTTGATTTGCTGGTGTCCATACATTAAAATAGTCTTCTCAAATGGCGTTACTTACAACGGCTTAAAGCTACGGTCGTCCTACTAGTTTAATCACATATAGCAAAAACCTATCACTTATAGCCGATTCCTACAGTTTACGGACCGTTATAGGTTAAAAGTAAGACTCTTGTATATTCACCATTAATGAAGCAAAGACCTCATAGCTTTGCATAGTAGACCCTCCCATATGGAAGTAGTTATCACAGGTAAAATTAGCTTACGAATCTATTTATATGCCCAGTTTGGCAATAAAAATGCTACCATTGGTAAGAAAAAAGATTCGTTTTTGTTTACAGGAACCGAGCATAAGACTACTCTGTGCTAGCACCTCATGCTCAGCAGACGCTCATATGGGCACTAGGTCAAAATGGCAATAAACAGCTTTTAATCACAATGTACTAGCTTCTTCCGCGACTTCGTCCGCGTGAAATTTCTTGTTCAATTCAATTCAATTCGTTTATTCAGTAACAATTCACATTGTGTTCGAATATAGTCCAACATGAAACATAAGTAATCAAAGTACAAATATATAAGAATACATGCAAAACAGTATAAATTAGAAATTATCATTGACTTACATTTAAAAAATAAATTATTAAAAAATTGTAAAATACCATGCAACCACAAAATGAAAAACCAAATGTCAATAAATTATAGGAAATGAAACGAAAACAATAATAAAAATAAAAATTAATAAAAAAAATAATTAAAACTAAATAAATGTCATATGAAAACAGAACGCAATAAACGTGTATCTAACAACACAAGACACGAGACAAATAATGACATGTCAGTTTAAAGAACAAGACACTTCACTACTATCACAATTCATCCAAGGAGTACAGACATCTATCCAACAGGAATGCCTTGAGCCTTGCCTTGAATGAGCCTGTATACAGTATGCTTTTTAACTCAAGCGGCAATTTATTAAATATTTTAACAGCCTGATACTGTGGACTATGTTTGACTATTCTAAAAGCCGGGCTGATTTTGTTTCTAAAGTCTTTCCTACGCGTTTTTTCCCTTACCAACCTATCCTCGTCTGTTTTGTAGTCATATACATATTTTTTTAAAAGTGGTTAACAATACTACTACGTAAAGGCTAGGTACTGTGAGAATACCAAGTTCTTTAAAATATGGTCGGCAGGTGTCTCGTTGAGAGATGCGGACCATGGTTCGAATCGCTCTTTTTTGGAGAATGAAAGCCCTATGCCAGTTGTAATGGTAGCTGTTTCCCCAAAACTGTACATATGCTATACCTCAGTTTGGACTCAATCAGCGCATAGTATACCATTTTTAAATATTTTATGCTCACTTCATCCCTAAGAGATCTTAAGGCATAGCAAGCAGATGATATTGATGAATCCAATGCTGCTAATTCTTTCTTCCAACTTAACAAATCATCAATATAAATACCCAAAAACTTGACTTCCCTGACAAGCTCAATTTTAAATTTGTCTAGTTCAATGTCCATATTATCTTTATCACGTGCAGTAGTTTTAAATAACATAACGTTGGTTTTAGACGTGTTTATTGTAAGTTTATTCGCATTAAACCAAGAATGAAAGGCCTTTAGAGCTGCGTTCACCCTATCAGTAAGATCTTGGATGTCGTTAGCTGCAACTATAGCATTTGTATCATCCGCAAAGACTACAAGGTGTAAGTCCGGTAAAAGTTTATTTATGAAATTAATTAGATCATTAGTGAATATTATGTATAATAAAGGGCCTAAAATTGATCCTTGAGGTACGCCAGCCGTAATGTTTAACATAGATGACCTGTAGTTATTTTTATACCCGTTTGGTTGTATAGAATCAAGTTCGACAAACATTTTTCTATTTTTAAGATATGAAGAGAATAGTAGTAATGCTTTACCTCTTACGCCATAGTGCTCCATTTTTGTGATGAGTAGTTTATGGTCAATAGTGTCGAAAGCCGCGCTTAAATCTAAGTAAATACCAGCTACCCTCATTTTACAATTTATTTTATTAACTACATCATTTAGTAACGTGTAAATAGCATCTCCTGAACCAACATTCTTCTGGTATCCAAATTGTCTTAGATTCATTACTTTGTTCAAATTAAGATGTCTACTTAAGCGGTCTTTCAAAACTTTTTCGAAAATTTTTGCGAAAGTGGGCAACAAAGAAATAGGCCTATAGTTTTTCGGATCAGTTTTTGTCCCCTTTTTTTGAATTGGAGTGATCTTAGCTATTTTTAGTTGTTCCGGGAAAATGCCTTCCACAATGCACTTATTATAAAAAGTCGAGAGCGGCTCAGATAAAATTGGTAAATTGTCTTTAATTACTGATATTGGAATTTCATCATAGCCACAAGATTTCTTATTTTGCATACCACTCACGATTTTTGAAATTTCATTCGGAGTAGTAAGCAAGATATGCATATCGTTATCCACTCTTTCCGTGCTTTGTTGAAGAAAAACGACAGCATCTTCACCATCAGTACCCGGAATGATGTGCTTGTGATTGAATTGCTCTACTAAAATGTCAGCTACTTCCTTTGGGTTATCTATTATTTGGTTATTTATTTTAAGTTGAATTATCGCCCGCATTGCTTTAACCCTATTTGTACTCTTATTTATAACTTTCCAGATTTCCCTACTTGAATTTTTTGATTGATTAATTTTTTCACTGACTGTAATTTTTTTAGCATTCGAAATTACCCTTCTATAAATTCTAACATAGTTATTTTTGTAGTTAAGAACACTAGCGTCAAGTTTATTTCCACTAGAGCATAAGAGTCGTTTCATTTTACTCGATGTTTTCACACCTCTTGTGACCCACTTTAATTGAAAATTACGTCTTAATTTCACTTTTTGTTCGCGTTTTCTAAAACTATACTGAAATACCTTACCAAAAGTCTTCAAAAATGTATTGTGCCCCATAGCACTCCAGTTATGTTCAAGTATTCGTTGGCGAAAATATATACTATTTTTTAAATTAAAAACTCTCCTTTTTATAGTAATATGATTGCGGCTATCAAAGTTATCAATGACATTTTCCAAGGCAAATTCACCCAGTAGAGCCCCGTGTCCATCTGCCAAGCCATTGTGGTCTACTACATATCCCTGTACACAGTCATCAGGCAAGTTAGTCAAGATGTTATCTATGCAAGAATGAGAATTGTTGCGCATAAACGTGTGAGTTTTAATAAGATATCTAAAGTTATAGCATGTCAACGGGCTCATGAACTCAGTTCGTTTTCTGCTCTCTGTGAGCATGTCAATATTAAAATCTCCACAAATTACACACTTCCTATTAAATAAATGCTCCAGCAGTCTTTCCAAGCTTGTCATAAAATTATCAAAATTCTTGTCATTAGGATTACGATAACAGCAACACAGAAAGAGACCTGTATGAATATCCTTTGTACAACAAATTTCAAAGCTCTCTACCCTATACAGTTTATTTATTACATCTACAACTTCAACTTTTCTGTCTGTGTATGCTAAGATTAAGGTTCCCCCCCTTATCTTTTTATTTCTAGTATTGTAAGATACAACATTGTAATTTTCTATATTAAATAATTTTACAGTTTCATCGTTCAAGAAATGTTCACTTAAGCATACAAAGTCCACCCTATTTTCAAGCGTTTCTAAATAAATGGATAATTCATTTTTCTTATTGCCAATTCCACACACATTCTGATGATATATACACAATTTAAATTGTAGATTTGATGAGACTGAAAGTACACGTTTACATGGTGCCGTAGCAATATCTATATCACTCACGAAAAAACTCTGACTGTTGTGTCTGTTGTGTGAATTCATCAGTTTGTGACGCGGAGTTAACTTTAATAAGTTTAATTTTACTGCTGTCAATATATGAGTCATAATCAGTTTGTGTAGAAGCATGTTTAAAATACTTTACTCTAGTTTGCTTTTCATAATCTGCCATTTTGGTCACGTAATTCTGATAATTAATTTTGTAATTTTTATGCAAAATTTCTCTATGAATTAGTCTACATGCTTGCAATTTGTTTACATTCTTCGGTTATCTGTTAAAATAATTTATATCCAAGGAAATGAACATCGAGTTTTCACAGTTATTACACACAAGTTTTACTAAATTGTTTAATGCATTTGTGTTTATGAAGTCATTATTATAAATTTTACCCACCAATACATTTGTGGACTTTAACTGGCACAGGGTGTAGTGTAAGTATGTCTGAAATAACATCGGATTTTTATCATTACAGCCTGCCAGTATCAGTACAAAATCTGATTTGGTGTAATCAATGCACATAGAAACACAAGACTTCTGTACTTCATCGACTGTAGCATACGGTTTTATAATTGAAGTAACGGAAAAGGAGTCTCCTAAGTAATACTGAAGTATTTGTCTTACACTATATCCTGTTTGGTCTGCAAAGATCGTAACTCTGTGTTTCCTTCCGCTGTTGTTTATAATGTCTTCTTGTAACCTCTTAACATCACTATTTTGAGAAACTCGCCGCTGGGTTTTGTGTTGGAGTGGCTCATTGAAGGCCCCAGCCTTCGAGATGTTAGGACTGTTTCCCGTTCCTTCACCTCGGTTAGGGCTCACAGATGATATGAAAAAATCATCGCTATGAGTATTTTTGCTCGGTGTGGTAGTACAGGCGCTAGGTGAGATTATAACATCCTTGCCGGACTTTTTATAGACTAATGTAGATTCTTCTGTTAATATTGAAGTATCAGATTTTTCTTCTACCGTCAGTATTAAATGGGAATTATTGATTGGTGTTATGAGAGGAGAATCTTTTGATCTTGTTGGTGTCGAAAAACCGTTACTTTGCAAACCATTCTGCAAGCTATTTCGAAAACGTCTCGGTGTCGTGAATTTTCTATCTGATATGGTTACTTTTTTATATGCATCAATGGTTGTTTGGCAGTTCCCTAGATCCATCCTTAGTCTAAAATTTTCGCTATTTAAATTCTCAATCTCTAAGTGTGCACTATGTAATTCTGTTGTTAGCTTTTTGATGGTATCATTGAGGTTCATAATCGTGTCACTATCGTTTAATGACGTATTTGGCACGCTCATCACTGTGGCATCAAGTAATGCTGAATTATTATAGAAGAGATTGTCTAGTGAACAAGACTTATGTGGTTTTCTAAAAGTAACATTTTCAGACTCCATATTGTTATCGGGTGTACTCGTTGTCCACCACCGAAAAAAAGCAGCGAAGACCAATAATAATATTAAATGGCTGTAGCAATATCAAAAGCACACGAAACCGGCCGGCAATCTTGTAACAGTCAGGAAAAACAAACAACCAAGAAAAGCAAAAACCAGCAAAAAAAAAAAATTATATTTTCTTGGATTCGAACTTGTGCTATGATATTTGCCAGGTAGATGTCTTAGCCACTGCACCACACTGTCGTCAATGCTGCGCGTTGAATTATTGCTCCTGTTAGTTATTTCCTAAATACCTGCTACTGAGTAATGCATGTTTTGTGACCATGCCGCCAACGCCGCGGTTCGCGCGCACTGGAGGATGAGTCACTGATTTTCGTTCACAACACAGTTCTTTGTTCGGTTTTAAAAGCCAGGTTTTTGTTGTTTATTCACACACTGCTTAATTAATGATAATCTTGTTATGTAGGTCTCAACACTTGTACTATCAGATATTGTTTGATATAAATTAAATGCACAATGGTTAACTTATTGAAATTTATAGAATTAATTAACGCGGAGCCGACATTAGCTGCTTGCGCTCATAGCGGACCCCCTTGTTCCCCTGACCCACCCCGTCGCATCGCATCGCCTGCCCGATCTGTTATTTCGTTTTCGCTTAGCGCTCTTTATTTATTTAACAACTTCCCTGTCCAATGAGTCATATATGACTCACGAGAGAAGTTTTCGCCCTACGTCATGAGTCACATATGAGTCATAAAATAACCAAAATAGGATAAATCTACATGTAATTATGAAAATTATATTTTATGGTATATAAGAATGTTATATATAACTCATCAGAAGAAAAAACTGTGAAAAATGCGTTGTATGTGACAGGGAAGTTGTTAATACTTCAAGCACAGAAATGTACAGAGGCGGACTTAAGGTGGTGAAGAGATTAGATGACAGATTTGTTTTTTTTTAGCATTGTTCCTCTCAGAGGTTTGAGAGGAACAATGCTAAAAAAACTATTAAAAATATATAATAATGAATTAGGTACAAATAGAATAGGTACACAAGTAAATGAATAGGTTATATGCTTCGTTCTTGCTTATTTTTTTTCTTTTTGCTCGGCTGCTAAGAGTCCTAGCGTAATGTTAAATAACCTTCCTCAAGATTGGGCTATCAAATTCAGAAAGAATTTTTCAAATCCGATGGGTACCATACCTAGTTCCAGAGATTAGCGCGTTCAAACAAAAAAACAAATAAACTCTTCAGCTTTATTTTTAGTATACATATAATAGATTATCTTCTCCCCTTCCAGATTACATAAGACTGCGCCATGTTCTTTCTCCTGCTCCTCATTCTGCCAGAAGTAAGGTCCCAGGTCCCTTCGTACCACAACTACTCGCCCAGACCGTATGAAACCACGTTCAATGCAGTCCAGTTTGTCCAACATAAGCAAGCCAAGTAAGTTTTTTATAATATTATTCAGAGCCAAGGAGCGCTGTATCCTGGGGTTCGAATTTCGAACCGTATAAGGAACACGACACAGCGCGCCAAAACCAAGATCACAGCCTTTACCCAGCAAGCCGCTAATCTTAAGGCAAAAGCGCCAGGGTAGCCCGCGAAATTCAAATTTTCTTACGTTTTCTTTTTTCAATTTGCAGGTCAGTATTGGGTTGTATGTTGATTAAAATATGATTCGCGACCATAACAAATATCTATTTACAGAATTACGGCCCTTAGAAGCCGAGCAAAATGAAAAAAAGTCAGGCGGGCGTTGCGATGTGACGGGGTAGGTCGGGAGGACAAGAAATTTCACGCGCACTCAGGTAGTAAGTGGTCACCGCTACCCATAGACACCAGCAATAAAGGAGACCTCGCAGGTCCATCGCTATCCCGGAGACAAATCTGAAATATCTCGTGTGCCTTTAATTTCACCGGTAAACATAACTCGACCCGTGCGGTCGGATATTTCTTAGCCACGAGTCCCTCAGCTTGCCACATAGGACTTAAAACATTACGAAATGCGTATTGACAGACTGATAATGTTTTCATATTACAGACCAAGTTTAAAACCATATACAGGATTATTTTAAATTGGCTAGCTAATCTCCGCAGACGTTGTGGGTATCGATACCTACTTAAATACGATGAAATAATATTAAATTGATGATTTTTTTCGTGGGGGTCATCGACCGCAGTTATTGTAGTCACTTGAAATATCAGTTTAAAAAATCTGTTTTTTTTTTTGTAAACTTCACAGACGTGACTGGTGTCGATATCTTAACACGATAAAACATAAGAAAACAGTTTTTATCAACTCATACTTCAAGTAACAACAATAACAGTGGTCGTTAACCTCCCAATAAAAAAAAAAACATAAAATATTTTTTATTTTATCGTGTTTAGATATCGATACCCTTCGCGTCTGCGGAGTTTAGCTAGCCACTTTAAAATAACCTTGTATAAGAAAGTGATCTCTTGAAATCTTGACCTCTGCGTTCTCACAACACGAGACTGTGTTTGGATAGGTATCTCTTATATTCTCCAGTACAACTGTCTATGTTCCCACCGCTGTATAAAAACCATATTTGCTATTGTTCCAACACTTTGCCTAAGCGAAGGGCCTGTCTAGATTGTTACCTTGATTATCACGATAACAAAAAATTAGGTACTATCGAGGAAACCTAAATAGGGTGAAGCGATACTTTATTCCGGACAGCTTTTAACTCTCTACAAGGTGCAAGTCCGATCCTGCATAGAGTATTGTATTGCCGCGCTTGACTCGGTGGAACGCAGAGCTAAGAGGCTCATTGGCAACGTTAAGACTGGTGGATGCCAAGCTTCACAGCTTGGCTCATCGCCGCAAGGTTGCCTGCTTGTCGGTCTTCTACGGATTGTACTTCGGTGAGTGTGCTCGAGAACTCCACGACCTCATTCCGCCTGCCCCCTTCTACCATCGGACATCTAGATGCACTGCAGGTTACCATCCCTACCTAGTTGCTATTCCACCAGTTCGCACTAAGCGTTTCCAAATGTCTTTTGTGATGCGCACAGCAAAGGAGTGGAACTCTCTGCCTGCGTCTGTTTCCGAACGCATACAACCCCGATCTCTTCAAAGTGTGAGTTAACAGGCTTCTTCTGGGTAAGATCGCTCCATCGTCGACTTTGTCTCTGTCATCTCTGACCTAGACTAGAGTCAAGGGCAAACCTATCTCAAACAAAAAAAATTAAAAATTAAAAAAAAAAATTACATCTGATCTATTTGAAAACAAAATCCCGTGCACACGATGACCATAATTATATGTTAGCAATTACAACTATAGCAGCCGAGCGCTGCAAGCAAGAATAGTCCTTATGGAGTATTACATCAGTATGTACCACGGGACAAACGAACATCTATCATGCGATCATCTAACTGGCGAAATGTAGGTATTCTATACTAATAGAATACCCATATTTTGCCCGTTATGTTAGCCCCATGTTGTGGGGGCGAGTCTATTGCCAATTGACTGGGCACATGTCCAAACTCCGAGCTGCTATCTAGAATTCCCTGATGGTAAAAATCCAATAACATTTTGCCACGGGAACAAACCTAGGAAAAAAATTAGGACCACTAGAACAACAAAAAGAACGAAAGCCTCTCATATTTTATCAATGCACATAATAAACATAACAACATCACGCCTTGTTTCCCCGAAGGGTTAGGCAGAGGTGTACCTGTAGTACTCCCACATTTCGCCAGTTATGTTAAAGTCCCATGTAATAGGGCGGCGAGCCTATTGCCATCTACCGGGCACAAATCCAGACTTCGGGCGACTACTGAGAAATTCCAGATAGAAAAACCCAACAATACATTACCCGACACACACACACCCTTTGCACATATATCTATGCACATAATTTATGAACAGATAAACGTTTGAAAACAATAGTATGTTTATTTAAACTAGCTGTGCCTGCGACTTTGTTCGCGTGGATGTCAGAAAACAACTTCCCTATTTGAATCGGATTTTATTCACAATTTCATAGGTTTTAATTTATTTGCGCGGGTCCCTAATTACTTTTCTAAAATAAAAGTAGCTAAAGTTACTCTTTATAGCATTAGCTATCCGCCAATGAAAGATTTTTTAGTTGTGTTTTTTTTTAATTATAAATACGGTATATACTTATACACTTTCATATGCATTTAGTAAAAATCTGTTATTTTGATATTACAAACGGACACTTCAATTTAATTTATTTGTATAGAAGATGTATGTATATGAATATATACATATGTATGTGTATGATGTATCCGACACTGGCCTTAGTAACCAATTCCAATCTGAAACAAACGTTTCTCTTTCCTAACCTTAGGACTTAGTAATGCATACCTCGTCCTTTGAAAACACTTCGAAGATTTATTTTACCTGTACCTATACGGGTTCAAAAAAATATAGAGATTCCTATGTAATCTGTTTGTCCAATAAATTAACAGTTAATATGAGAAATCAGGCGATAATCAAAAGGTTTGCTCCCTATACACATACACTCATATCTTTCATGCGTCTTTAACTTTTCTGGCGCTATGTTGGTGCCCTACACATAAATGTATGCACCTTTGCCTCTTCGAGGAATACAGGCCGGATGTTACGTTAATTGACTATCTATACATCTATACAAATAAATAAAATTGAAGTGTCTGATTGTAATGTCAAAATAACAGCTTTTTACTAAATGCATAAGAACGTATATACGGTACTTATAACAAAAAAACAGTTTTTAAAATTTTAGTCTGTCTGTTTGTCGGTCTGTCTGTCTGTTTGCTCCGGCTTATCTCCGAAACGGCTGGACCGATTTTGACAGGACTTTAACTGGCAGAAAGCTGATGTTATAAAATACTGATGTTATAACTTGGGATACTTTTATTTTAGAAAATAAATTATGGTTCCGCGCAAAAAAATTCAAAGCCATGAAATTGTGAACAAAATCCGATTCAAATAGGGAAGTACTGACATCCACGCGGGCGAAGCCGCGGGCAGCAGCTAGTTAATACATAAATTATTCTTTCCTTTACCTTCCAAACCATGAAGTGCTTTTGTTGATCCTATGCCATAAATAATCCTGTATCTATTTCTCCATTCTAAAAACTTTATCAACGAAATAATGACGATGACGATTTTTGATTAATCTCTCACACTTTTCCACAAATGAACCCAGAATTATAACAGAGAGCAAGCATAAGAAGTCGTTAGTGTTAACTCGCCAAGTTTAAATCGAACAGTTAAAGCCATCGGTTTCAAACTGATACTCGTAGCTGCAGTATTGATTTTACATTAGTCTGCAATTATTTTCTTGTAGTTATCTCCTGGCAATAGGTTGCAATGTTAAGGGAGAAAAGTCGAGGCGATTAGTAGTTATGCACCGGTGATTTCTTTCCCCCTTCTTTTTTTTTGAATGGTTAATTTATTCATAAGAATAAGCAAAAATCACAAAATTAAATAACCCTACATTATTCCTGCTAATCTCTTACAACGGAATACTCCTCCGTGTGCATTTTAGTCTGTGATTGTAAGCCGACGATCGCATGGACGTAAAAATTACGCGACGATTTTTCTCTGCTTAGCGCCGAGAGCTGAAAATCCAACAGTTTGTTTTTTCGACGCGTTAGAATGCACTCTGTTGGATTCCCAATGCTCTGCTCAACACCTAGAGTTGAAAATCCAATGCGCGATAAAATCCCGCCGCGATATTTTTGCGTCTGTGCGGAAGTCTGCTCAATGTATTTTGTTTCTTTTCCAGAAAAGGCCCCATACTATTCCCGAACGACGCTCCGCCGCCGCCACCAACTCCACTCATCGTGACGTCCCGACCACTCAGCGAATCCATAGCCAGGAGTGAGCTGAACCCCAATAACAGCCTCGGAGCCCAGTCACAGTACCATCAGGTCACATTTCGACCTAATTACTTGACCAAGGGGAAGAAGTATGAACCATTCAGCTATACCCTGGCTACGGTGGCTCCGGTGTATGATTATGCTGATGCTGCGAGGACGGTACAGGGAACGACGGACAATTATTATAAGGATTATGAAGTAAGTTCTTGGGAGTTGAATCTGATTGCAGGTTAATGTTGACAAAAAGTGTTTGTGCCATGCGATTTTGTATCTTGTGCTGTGTAAACATTGACCTGCCCTGCCATTAGTACTGGCGGGGTAAAAGACCCCAGATTTTGTCGTCTCTTTGAGATGTTAGCTCACTTTACCCTAACCGATACCCTAACACATCTCCGGACGAAAAGTATTAGCATTGTTAATGCTTTCCGTAGATTCTTAAATTTGCGTTACGTAATCACAATCAGAAGAAATGAGCATTATTTTCTGGAAACTTACAGCTAAACAAAATCGTGGTTCGGTCGGGGGTTTACGCGCCCGCTTGTGAAGTTGGTTACGAGTTTAAAAATGAACAATGTAAAAAAAAGAAAGAAAATACGTTTATTTGCGGTAAACATGACGCAAAAAAAGAAGAACACAAACACAAAAAGAAACAAGTTGGGGGAAAATATGCGTCACATCCACGCAAAACGGCCATCGCTCAGCATAATGCTGCAACCCTATGCGAGACAGAGCCCCAGCGCTGGTGTTCAGCGACAGCCGGCGTGGACGTGATGAATGTGAATTTCAGTGCCATTTTACCACCCTGCTAATTAAGCTTAGTCGCGGACGAATTTCGTCAAGATAGAGATACATGAGTAAAACCTGAAATCACACGCTGTTTGTTTAATTATTAACATTTTTTTTCGTATTTTTAATGCTTCAGCTTTCTTCAGAACCCTAGTCTACAGAATATTTTCCATTCAATAATGTCTGAGAACAGTCCAGTAGGCATTTGGGCCACCTCACATTTGCTTGTTCTTTTCTTACGGTGACTCGCCAACTTTTCGTAGTAGATCTAGCTCCCGTGTCGGGCCAGGAGAAATGCGAATATAAATTAAAGATTTTTTTAATTCGTACCAAAGAATGAACGTATTTTGGGATATTATGATAATCCCATAACGCCTGTTTTTCTGAAAGTTTAGGATGCATTTCACCCACATTTTGTCAGTTATGTTCAAGTCCCATGTTATAATATAGGGCAAGCCAGCAACTGGGTTAAAATCCGGATTATACGCTGCTACTGATAAATTCCTAATAGAAAAACCACCTAGCAGTTCCTGGGGCTCGAACCCACGCTTAACAGTGGCACCTGCACCCACTACACTAACGAGACAGTCGAAGATTAGGTGTCTTAATATATTGAAAAATCTACAGCTTCGTCATCGTTCACAACGCAACAAACTCAAATTCAAAGCATTTATTTCAATTAAACCATTTGCCACATTTGCAACCATTAAACAACTTTTGAATTGTCAAGAAGTCGGTCAGTTAGTCAGAAAGTTGAAGCTAGTCGCCCATTCCAAAACGTAGATCTCTATGGAGAAGAATGGGCAAGAAACTCTATGGACACTCCTTTAAATCAAAATTATTACAAAATCCTGGGTACATTGTTCTTGTTGCTTCTATATGCGAGAACAATGTAAAAAAAAATCAAAATATAATATTAAAAATAAGCCCGTTAAGAGATTACCAGTCTCAACTGACGGCGCCCGTTCACGAGCATGACGCGTGGATCAGCACCATCCAGCTTAGCCATACACAAAAGCAGCCAGTTACAAACTCAAATGACTGATGAGTAGCCGGAATGTCACAGCACCAGTATTTTATTGACGGTGCGCACACGACGCAACCAATCACAATCTAGTTAATAACATGTTAGTAACGACAATAGGCTTCAAAAATTATGTATTTGAATCTGAAATATTATTTGCATTTGAAATATTGCAATAGACTGTGTTTCAAACCGATTTTTGTCATTATTATCAGAAACGTTTGATGGTAATTTTTCATCCAAGAACGACCGACCCAAGAAACGTTGATCTTATATCATATATAATTTTATTGCTGCCCAGAAAGAGGTGACGGAACGGCTTATAGTGAGGGCTGGTTTGACATGGCGCGGGAAGAGTTCCTGGAAGGACTTGAGGTAGGCCTTTGCCCAGCAGTGGGACAGTTTTTCATTATAATAATCACCAGCTGCACAGAAAGTCAGGGAAATGTAATATGTAGCCAGTCTGGTATTAAAAATTTGGATCGTTACCTTTAGTGCGTTTGCCCACCGCAGCCGTCACCGCGATGACACCGAGAACAAGATGACAGCGATGAAGTAGTGATAAATGCATTTACTAAGGCTGTGTGTCCACCGCACGTTTGTCACCCGAGTGCCGTCAACCCGGCGAAGTTTTAAGTAGTTCAGCACGATCGCTAGAACTAGGTCCGACATTGTGACGAGCTGATGTACCAGCAATACAAAGCACGTTTGATCTTCTCTATACACTGCCGTCACGCCGGAGCCGTTCGCCCGGTTTCTGTTTTGTCCATCATAATTCATAACATACTGAACCGCCGAGTTCTTTCGCGGTGAACAAACGATTCCGTCACCGTGACGTCACGTTCAGTTCGAATAATCTCGTGTCTCGGTGAAGTCTTGGTGACGGCTCCGGTGGACAAACGCCCTTACACTACAGCTTAGAGAACATTTTTGTCAGTTTGTTTTTTTTTTTTAATCAGAAATATTGCAAAAGCCTTTGTTTCAAACAGATTTTTGTCATTATTATCAGAAACGTTTGATGGAGTTCGTACATCCAAGAAAACACGGTACGAAAAGTGCTGATTTTACATTGGTCCAACCTATTCAACGCAGACGATTTGTTCAGGTTTAATTTTACATTAATAATTTTATACATAACATGACGCCTTGTTTCCCCGAAGGGTTTGGCAGAGGTGTACACCCACATTTCGCCAGTTATGTTTAAGTCCCATGTGATAGGGGGCGAGCCTATTGCCATCAACCGGATACAAATCCAGACTCCGGGCTACTTCTAGGTAATAACCAGATTTCTAGGTATTTGGCTAGACGAAAACATGACATGGAATACACACATGGATACTATGATAAAAAAATTCATCAATTTTGCTATGCTTTACACAATTTGAATAAGGTTGCAAATCGTAATACTGTCTTTACTTGCATATCATTCATATCTCCACAACTCTTCGTTACGGCATAATATTTTGGGGCAACTCTACCAACAGCGAAATGGCATTTAAGGCCCAAAAACAATGTCTTCGAGCCATATGTTTGTTAAAAACCACCGAAAGTTGCAAACCATTTTTCATTAGTTTAAAAATACTTACGCTTCCATCCCTCTATATTTATGAAATTTCAATATTTGTTAAGGAGAATCTGTCTAAATTTGAAAAACTTAATACTAGACGTCACCAAAGCACACTAAAATCAAAAAAACACAATACTGCACTTTTCTCAAAGAGTTGTCTCGACATGGGTCCAAAGATTTACAATAAACTACCAAAAACTTTAAAAAGCATGACCAACATAAACCCTTTTAAATCACAACTTAAAAAATTCTTGATTGAAAAGGCTTACTGCTCTATCAATGAGTTTTAGATGATAGAAGCATAAAATAAAAAATGTCTGATCCACTTGTTATTCTATCTTGTTTACGACGTTACTTGTTTGAAGCAGTTTTATTTAGTTTGTAGTTTTTTACGCCTAATTTGTACGTCTTGCAAGGCAAAACATAGTGATACAACGCACATTTTATACCATATTATTTTATTAGATAGGAACAACAAACAGCTACAAAATGTAATTTTACAAGCAGAAAAACATAAATAATTTAAGTAATTATGTAGCCCACAGCGCTGTCCACAGATTACCATTAATAAATAAAACCTTACAGTCACTAGGAGGTGAACTGCTCATGCGTGACAGTTACACTAATGTTACGATACCATGTACCATATTACCTATGTTCAACAAATAAAATGCTTTGACTTTCTCAGAAATTCCAGACAGAGAAACCCAATAACACTTTGCCCGAACTGAGAATCGAACCCAGGAAATAGTGCTCAGCAATTGTGCTTGATTAATCATTTTACTAACCTATAATTTTATTGCCCTCGAAGGGCACAGGAATCTGTTCGATGTGAGAACCACAGGACCGGTGGATGTAGCGACGGGGGAGCCCTATGTCCAGCAGTGGACGTCTTTTGTAGCGACGGGGGAGCCCTATGTCCAGCAGTGGACGTCTTTTGGTTGAAATGATGAAGTTTGATGATGAATTTTATTACCTAGCTAGTGAACTTTCCTTTTTTTATTATAAAAATCTCCAGCTTCAAATAAGCTAACATACAGTCAGAAAAATGTATTAGGGGACGAACCTTATACCGTCAGCTGGGCTCAAATCCAGACTCCGAGCTGCTACCATGAAATTCCTAATGGAAAGTCCAATATCATTTTGCCCGACCTGGAAATTGAACCTAAGAGTCAATTTATTTAAAGATCAAAAATAATAACGATATTGTCTGTAGCTTGAACAAGGACCAATGGATAAAAAACCTTTACTCAATAATGAACATAACGCGAAGCAAATAAAAGTGTTACATGGATCCTCAAAGAGCAAAACAGCTCTTCTTAAAACCAATGGTGGCAAGGATTATGAAAATGAGTTCAATGACGAAGATAATAATTTTGATTTTGATTTCAAAAAACTGTATGTGAGTTTCTAAACATAATTAATAATAGTATTAGATGGACTACACTCTTTGTTTGATGTATCGATACGTTGTTGTTCCGGTATTTAAAAAAAAAACGATAGATTATCAAGTCGAAACAAAGTGAAAAGTAGACAAGGTAAGACTGGAAGTCGATCCCAAAATACTTGGGAAAAAGCTGGGCAGTAGTGATGATAGTGGAACCCAAACGGCAATATATGACAGCGCGAAAGGCCCAGAAGGAGATGGCGGGAAGAAGAAATATTTCCCAGAGATTGGCCCCAAAGGAAAGAGGAATGAGAGGTCTTTGTCCCGCAGTAGGAGACTAAAGGATATTAAAGTTATCACATCGACAAAAAATATCGGAACAAGAGCGTACAAACCATCATAGGTAAACGCAAACACAACAATACAATTTTCCTTTTTGTAAAAGACTACCGGAAGAAAAGACATAGAATCAAACAGCTCAGAATACCTAGACTACTATCCCGACAGCAAACACGCGCGAAGAAGACTGTTCGCACGTTTTATTAATAACAGAGATCGCCAAATAAGGCCGTTACAGAGTCTTAATAAAAACTCAGATGGTAATGCGTGGCATCGGCTTAGTGATCACGAGAGAAATCGACCCTCAGATAGTGCGGAAGAAACTGAGGATAGTGAGCAAATTATAGGTTTATCAACACGCGGCAGTGTGATGCTAGGTGTTAAATATCAAGGCAGAGATCCAAACTTTAAGAGCATTGTGAGGGACGCTCATAATTTTGGAAGAAATACATGGACCGGACAGAAGAAAACTTTGTACAACTCAAGCACAGGAGCAAAGCCTCAGGTTTTTGGCTAAATTTTCTATCATCATCAGTAGCATAACATGCCATACCTTTTTCTCTTTCTACAGTTTCATAACAGACACCATTGCTTGCTTTTAAATAGATTCTTTAATCAAAAGTCATCATGGTATCCACGTTTCTTTAAAATCTGAATTTTCATAAATAATCAACACATCACATCAACTTATTTTCCATAAACGTTGGTCTTCACATTGCAATCGGAACATTACTTGTTGTTGTGATTTTGTACTCGTTGCTGGCTGATAGTCGGCTTTTGTTTTCGTTGCTTACATATTTAGTATGTATGTATCTGTGTATCTATCGTATTATACATATAATAGGATACATAGTATACTTTTTATTTGCACCAAAAACAACCCTATTTTATGTCCAGAAAATCGTTGTCTATTCCAAGGCTGCCTGGAAGAGATCGCAGTATGCGATAAGGCCGCCAATTGTATGTTTTGTAGTTTGTAATTTATCTATAAGTAATATATTTATAATCTGGTATATAATAAAGTATATACAAGGTGTAACATAATTAACGCACAACCTCTTAAGGGGCCATTGTACTCATCATTATTAACAACTTTTACTATGGGAGCAAACATGAAATCGTGAAAAAAAAATCTGCTGTTCCCTACATTTTGACGAGTTATGCGAACATACATAAATGTAGAGAGCAACTGATTTTTATTTTTGCGAAAAACGCTTTATGATCCCATTAACCGGGCACACAAATCCAGACTCCCGGCTGCTACTAAGAAATTCCTGATGGAAAAACCTTATAACACTTTGATCAACTTGTGAATCGGACCCAGGACCCCGTAGTCATCAGTCCTGTATGTACCTCCAACCACAAAACGAGACATTAATTTTGGCAACAATCTTTCTCAAACCGCTCTCTATCAATATAACAATTTCGCTAGTGTCATGGCCGCCCATTGAAATGAATCCATGATATTATTTTTTCTCTATTCACTGGCATAAGGCCGGTGATTGATGAAGGCCGCTATTGTTGCTGTGGACAAGAACAGGTGTGTTTGTTTATCCGGGGATCATGTTGAGGATCATTGTAAACGTTTGCCATTCGCTGGTGATTAATCTGGAGTGGTTCTGTTTATGTCTTGTTGATTTTGTTATGATCGTCTTTGCTAGTATCGTTATGGGCTGTTTATAACGGTCACATAGTTAAAACCACTAATGCGGTGTTAACTGTGACAAGCGTGGCTGAAATACTAGGGTTTAGTAGCAGGGTCAAGTATTTTATAAAAGTATAATTTACTCGGAAATAAGAAATAGCTAAAGATGACATTGAGCAAATCGCAAAAGTATTTTAGTTTTAAAAACATCGTTTAAAAGGAATAAACATCTTTCAGAGTTACTTAAAAGTTCTTAAAAGTGAGCTTCACTAATCAGTCGTCATTAGTCCATTTTGAATCAAACCGTTGTGTGCAGTGTGCACGTTTCCTTTTTGAAATCATAGTTTCATCATGGTATTGATTCCTATCAAGTCGTCTATAAAACTTACTTAAACTGTTTTTCAGTCACTAACGAACATGCGAAAGTGTCCGTCTTAGCATAACTAAACATTAACGCTGGAAAGAGACTTGCATTAGGGACGGGTGGAGAAAAATTTTTTATCATTATTGTACTAATTGAATACGCATTATTTTCTTACAGTTACGTATAGTCAAACCACTGTACGAGTTCAACAAGGTTCAAAGACTGCAAAATACAGCTCCGAAGGCCGATCCTTATATATACAAGGTTGGGATCTATACCTTTTTATAATTCTTAAATCTAGTTGAGCGTATAATTGGCAAATTCAGTGTCGAATCTAATGATGTTGAAGCACAATAAATTCTTATAGGTTATAAATAAAAATACAAAATATTAAAATGAATCTACTTATGTTTTTTCAGGATTCTCCTGAGCAGTTTTACAATAGCAAAACAAATGGGGATGAACATGACTATAGCAAGGATAATAACCACGTAAGTTTAAACTACTAGGTATATTTTAAATTGAATTAAATCATCTTATACCTGCTATCAAACTTAATACATAATTATACAAATACTTCGTTGAATTAATTTTTTTGAATATTTTAACAGGGTGACAACTACGCCTTCTCCTACACAGTAAAAGACCACAAAACTGGTGATGACTTCTCTCACTCCCAAAAGAGTACAGGATCAGCTACCAACGGAGAGTACAGAGTCCGACTCCCCGATGGAAGAATGCAGATAGTTTCCTACACTGCTGACGAAAACGGATACAAAGCTGACGTCAGATATGATGAACATCATAACCAGGATAATAGTATCGATTTTAGAAATGACAAAGATTTTAGAAACGATAAAAGCTATCAAAATAATGATGCGCCAGTCACATACAAACATAATTATGGCCAAAATGACCATGTAGTCCATCAAGATTCTTTTGAAAATGAAGAAATTTCACACCATCCGATTCAACAAATTCCAACGTCTTACAAAACTCCTAATAATTATGAACAGAAACATTTTGAAAATATTAACGATTATGGAAACAAAAATGAGAATTTCCAATATTATAACGTGTATCCGACTAAAAGTGCTTATGTAGATACTACAGGAACTACTATCAATGATCGTACATTACACGGTGTGTCAGATAACAATAACGATTACTTAGAACATTATAACACGCATCTTGAAGGTAAGGATAAAGGAGAAAGAGCAAAAGTCGATTACAAGTTCTCTGATGAAGTTGATTTTTCGAAAGAAATAGTGGATTATTCATCAGAACTAGACCAGGCATACCAACCTCATAAAAGTAAATTCTCTACGTTTCACAATAGCCAGAATACTGAAGCACAGGCCAAAGTAAGACCATCTTATGATGAGTTGAAAGATCTTTTTGTGACTAATGTGAATGGCCGTCGAAATGCTGCATTGCCAGTAGTATCGACTGTCAGACCTGTTTATGCTGTGACACCGGAAAATATAGTTGCTATTACTCCAAAAAAGCCCATACATAATTTGTATACTAATATTAAGAATATTGTATCTGCAACACCTACCCCTTTCTTGTTTTCAACCCCATCGCCTTCGACTCCCAGGAGTTATTTACTATCAACAATCGCGAATTTGAAACACCAAATAAGTTTAGCTAATAAGCCAGTTTTGTCTGATCAATATATTAATAAAATTAATAACTATTTGTCTTATACAAATCCCAGCAAAATAAGTAAATAAGTACTGAATTACTCGATTTATAGTTAGATAATAGGTATGTTAAAATTGTGAAAATGCAAATATGTCATATTAAAGTGGTCATCTCGACTCTATACCATTTTTCTTTTTTATGTGCTTAATCATGTCGAGTAAACGTTTACTGTACTTATAGTTATCAATGATTAAAAACGTTTATTGATCTCTTATTCGACCATTGATAACACTTTTATGTACCTTTAAGCTGAAAAGGATATATTCACTCGGCTCTTATAGCATACATTGTTGCTAGTTCGGTAGTTTGTAATCATTAGTTCCTAAGCATGTATATTATAATTTATTTTTGTATAATAAAATGAAGTTGAAGTTTATATTGGTCGTTTTCATTTTAGTTTCTTTACTTTTCAAGCAGCAGTGGCTTTATGCCTTTAATAATTCACTGCACTTTGCAGTATAATCACCTTTGTAAATACAAACACAAAAGTTTAAGGCTTGTAGAACATTAACTCTACTAATACCTGACATTACGACGGACCTTAGCAAACAGAGGGTAGGCAGTTAAATAGGCGCTCGTTCATCAGTCAGCAGACAACTTGCAAGTTGTGGTACAATATGCCTAATAACGGAAATATTTTGGAGATTGGTGGATACAGATGGGTGGGATGGCGAGCGAACGTTTGTGAGAATTAGTGAGAAGTGTTTTTTGTACGTCTGTTTTTCGAGATTTGCTGTGAAAGTAGTTTAAGTAAATAAATCGAAGTGTAAAGGCAATGAACTATAAAACTATTAAATATGGAAATCTCTGCACCAGCCAGGAAAACAGCTCATGATTTTCACCAAACATAGCTAAAACCAACCCGATTATGCTTACCAGTCTTCTAGTACATAAAACGCATTGAAATCAATCCATCCGTTGTAGATCTACGATGCCACTGACAGACAAATAACTCACGCAATGGCTGCTTTAGTAAACAGAAATTACCGTTAACATTTTTTTGTGTATGAATGGGGATGGCTATAAGAGTAAGGGAAGACCAAAGAAACGATGGGAGCTGTGTGAGATAATATGGCTAGGAAGGGAAGGATGAACGGATGGGATGGGGGGAAGGGGTTAACTACCGACGAGATGACTAATGTAAGTATGGAAAGAAAAGATATGTTGCGCCGACCCCAAAAAAATCGGGACAGGGAACCTACCTAATTCATTTAAGCCGGAAGACCATGAACAAGTATTAAACGATCTTAATAGAGATCTTGAAAACATAATACAATGGTCCAAAGCCAACACGCTTGCCTTGAGCCCTACAAAAATCAAGTATATGCTTTTTGGAACCGAAAACCAGTCAGGTAAAATTTAACCCTGTGCTGGGTGTGCGACTGTTATGGATGAGCCTATCGAACGGGTCTACGAAGCACGTAATCTAGGACTTATTATGGACATCACAAACACGTATCTGAGTGTATAATCCGTAATTGCTAATATAGACTTAAGATTTTATACAAAGTCCGTCCTTATCTTAGTGAAGAATTGCAAGTTTTGCTTGTGGAGTTTTTGGTCTTATCAAAGTTAAATTATGTGGACACGGTGTATAGACAACGACTACTATCAAAAACTGAAAGAATGATCCAAAGACTTCAAAACGCCTGTACACGCGAAAGTGAAAATTAAATTTTTCGTCATGGGTGTCGTTTTCATAGTTTTCGAGGGTGCGAAGGCCGATAGTGACGCCAAAATGTAAATCCAAAATGGCGGCTGCGATAAATTTTCAGATTTTCGTCATACATGTCATTATGATAGTTTTCGAGGGTGCTGTAGCCGATAGTGACGTCAAAATGTAAATCCAAGATGGCGCTTGCGAAAATTTTGATTTTGTTTTTAAATTATACGTGAGAAGGAACTTAGTTCTTGACGGGGTTCCCCCGACCGCACACGTTTTTTTTTATTTTGTATTAGTTTATCACCTTTAATTTTATTCTCTTAATTTAAAATTAATTAATTTCTTAATTATTTAATTTAAAACGGACACAAACTTCCCTATGTGTTTATTATTCTAGCGTGGCACTCGTGGGTTGCAGCTGAAAATCAGCGTTAGGTGGTACACCTTGTGTATCTAACATTATGCTGAGTTGAGGCCCTTTTAGCATAAAAAGCATTGTTTTCTGTTTGTTTTTTTTTAGTTTTAAGGGTTTTTTTTTGCTATAATGCCAATAAACGCATTTTTAGAGTTCCGTAGTCAACAAGGAACCCTTATAGTTTCACATGTCCGTCCGTCCGTCCGTCCATCCGTCCGTCCGCAGCTTAGCTCAGAAACTCTTAGTACTAGAAAGCTATAATTTGACATGGATATACATATTAATCACGCCGACAAAGTGGTTAAATAAAATCATGAAAAAAAAATTTTTAGGGTACCTGCTGTACACGTAAAGTGGGGATGTTTTTTTTTCTCGTCTACCCTCTGGTGTGGGGTGTAATCATAATCATAATCATTTATTTGTCAGAATATGGTACATTATTTATGGTCTTAGAAATAGTTGTTGGAAAGGTCTTTCACAAAAATATTGCGGGTTTGTGGAAACAATTTTTCGATTAAGGGATCCGTTTCTGAAATATTAAGTGCTAATTTTTGTTAGAGCTCCCCCCCCCCCCCCCCCCGCCAGCTAAATGGTTAGTTTTGGATATGCGAAAAAATTCACGGTAGTAGTACGAGTATATACAACGAAGTTGAAAGGAAAACTATCACAGCTAAATAGGCTTTACAAATTTACGAGTAATAGTCGACCAACTTACATTTACAATTGGAATGTATGAGAGAACATGTTTTTCAAGTACAATGTTAAGTTTGTTCTTGGGATAAACTCATCCCAACTACGGAACCCTTCATTGTGAGTGGTCCAACACGCACTTGGCCGGTTTTTCTTCTTTCTTTCTAATTGTAGTAAAAGTAAACAAATTATTTACAAAACATGTTCTGGGTTCTCCCAAACCGTAAGTCCCAAACGTAAAATTACCTCAAGGCTACGTTCAGAGTTTAAGTTAGATAACTGTTGAGTTAACGATGTTACGGTAATTTCAACTTATATTACTTACTATATTCAAGTTACGAAGTTACCGTGTGTTTGTTTACAGAAGGATAGAGTTACTGCTTGAAAATAATTACAAGTTTCAGACCACACTTAAGTTTTAAGAGTTAAAAGGAGGGTTGTTGTAAGATTTTTGCTCTGGTTTTTCATTTATCTTAGTAAGTATATTATATTCTAACTTGTATCTACAATGTGTTCCTTTTGATATCCTAACTCTTGGGAGTCATTGTACTCATCGTTATGAACAAATTTTACTATGGGATCAACCCGAAATCGCGAAAAAAAAAATCTGCTGATTTCTACATTTATGTTCGCATAACTCGTCAAAATGTAGGGAACACCAATAGGTGTTCCCTACATTAATTAATATAATTAATTGATTAATTGATTGATTTAATAAAATCACATTTGAAGTCAGTGTCTTTGGTTTTGTATTTTCGTTTTTGGCACCGACTTCCGAAATTAAAATTATTTTTCACTTTAGGACCACCCCACACAAATTCGAATACCACTACCTGCTATGTAAATTATAGTGACAGAAAACTATTTTAACATCATCCACATAGACTAAGTGGGAAAAATACATATCAAAAACAACCCAAGCAAAGTTAATAAAATTTATATGGGACCACCTATGAAGTATACCCAAAAAAGAATTTTTCAAATCGGTCCAGCCGTCTCCGAGTAATCGGGAACCAACATAAAAAAAATTATTCCGACAAACTGAGAAATTCCTCCTTTTTTGAAATCGGTTAAAAATAGAACTATCCATATGCATTTGAGTTTAAATTTTTGCCACAAGCACAATTAGTGTCACCCCTAAATGTGAATCAAGTTTTAATAATTGCGAAACGAGTATTTTCAATTTTAAAATCGTTCGAATAAATATGACGTTTAAACTTAGCGCGGTCGTGCTAAGCTCACAGGTCTCATGAAAATGCAGCGTAACCTCGAAAATTCCTACCACCAAAAACAAAATGCTCTTCAATTGTTTCAACGCTATCGCCAATACGGTTGGAAAGAAACTCCTCAAACTTTAAAGGGAGCATTTGAGTCGGTACACTCCTTGAATTTAAAACAGAGTCTGGCATTCTGCTGGCCTAGGAAGGAGTAAGCTTGAACATAAGAGTAGCAAGTATACGGGAAGATAAGGCTGCGGTCTATACCTAGCCGATTATTGACAACGATTCTTGTAGGGATGTGATGGTTGATCGATGAGGTTGTTAATTAAGATGTCGATGTTTTATGACTTTTTTGCAATTAATTGTTGTCGCTTCCAACTAAGCCTTAGTTGCGTGACGTCAATAGTCCAAAACAGTGAGGGGTTCGTTCGTACTGAGATATTTTTTTACGTGCGTAACGACATGTGCTTTTTATTATGAAGGATACAACTATGTTCCTTCGACGATTCATTCAAATTATTAATTCTTAATTAGGTACACAAACACCATAAAATATTGGTAATTCTTAGCTGTAAAATATCATTGTTTTTAGAAGCACACGTCATGATTGATAAACAAAAACGACTCTGTTTTGTAAAATCGAAAACGAGAATCATTTTACAGAATACCGGACAGTTCACCTCTCGGTCAGCAGAGTGGTCACTGCACCTTAAACACCGATAAAAAGAATTATATTTACCCGTACCAGAACAAAATTCCCATCCCTAAAATTAAAACCACACCTTCAACGATATCTTAACGCAAAATCAGAGTCACGTTCATTATCGATGAAAATTATCGATAATTGGCGCATCACTAGGCCAGTAGTGCATGCCTCGTTCGGCTGAGTCGGGCCTGGCGCGATGCCAAAGATGCGCTCTAAGACTACCTTACATGGTAACATTGGAGAAAAAAAAAGGAATAATTATTAAGAGTATGTTTTCCCTTGTTTCCTGTGAGATGAATAACGATTTTATTTCACGATTTGAATTTTATACGTAAATGGTTATAAAAATGTTTCGTGCTGTCCAAGTGTCCAAAAATATAAGCAGGTACAAAGAATCAATTCGTGGAAATGCCGCGACAGAACTTTAATTATGAATGATTTTTATATCTGACTAATTACAATCATTATCATTAGTCATCCAGCTCGGTAGACACAACTATGAGAAAAAACCGACAGAAGGATCCAGTTGGGTTGGGCAGCGTTAGGAAAACTTCGTCAAGTCTTCTCGTCACCTATCCCGCAATGTTTGAAGACTAAGGTCTTCAACCAGTGCGTCCTGTCCGTCATGACATACGGTGTCAAAACGTGGACACTGACAGTTGGGCTGGTCCACAAATTCAAGGTCACTCAGCGCGCTATGGAGCGGGCTATGCTTGGAGTTTCGTCGATGGATAAAATCAGGAATGAAATTATCCGGAAAAAAAGCGGAATAACCGACATAGCCTGCAGAGTAAGCAAACTGAAGTAGCAGTGGGCTGGTCACGTTTTTCGAAGGACCGATGTCTGGTGGAGCAGACGAGTCCTGGAGTGGAGACCGCGTATCGGCAAGTGCAGTACGGGACGCCCCCCAGCTAGATGGACCGACGACCTTAAAAAGGTGGCTGGGACAGACTGGATGCGGAAGGCGGCGGACAGGGTGTTGTGGCGCAGCCTGGGAGAGGCCTATGTCCAGCAGTGGACTGCGATAGGCACTGAGCTGACTAATTACAATCACACAGATTACAATGTAAGTAATCTTTTTAAAAGAGATTTTGACTTCTGAGTTTGTTTCGGTGTTTCTTCTCAGAGTATTCGGATAGGAAACACAGATCTTAATTTAAATAAAAAAAACTGACGTGAAAAAGTGGTACTTTTAACCAATTTACAAAATAAATATTGATATTATCATCCGCATGGCAAATAAATTAATTTGAATTTGAATTTAGCCTTTTCACAACAATGTCGAGGTCGGCTTCTAGTCTTAACCGGATACAGCTGCATACCAATATTTTACTTGGAGCGCTGCTCTGACCTCCACAACCCAGTTACTGCGTAATACGATACCCCTTGGTAAGACTGGTTGTCAGACTTTCAGGCTTCTGACTACTCGTAACGATTGTCAAAGATAATGACAGCCGGGCAACGGCTTAACGTGCTTTCTGAGGCACGGAGGGGTCGTATGTAAAGATGGTCACCCATCCACGGATCTTTATACCACGCTGTTATTACTTAATTTATTCATTTATCAATGTGGATGAACGTCCGAAGAAACGATGGACTGTCTGGAAATGAATGAATGAATGGAAGGAGAAGAATACTCAGGTAACCGTTAATGGAAATGATGTATGAAAGAAGACATGTTACGTCGACCCAAAATTAATTGGGAGACAAAAGGACGATACTGATAAGCAGTTTTGATTGTCAATAACATAACAAAACATCACGCCTTGTTTCCCCGAAGGGTTGGGCAGAGCTGTACCTATAGTACACCCACATTTCGGCAATTATATTTAAGTCCCATGTAATAGGGGGCGAGCCTATCGCCATCAACCGGGCACAAATCCTGACTTCGGGCTGCTACTGACAATTTGAAATTGATTGTCAATAATTACTATATATAATAATTGTGAAGACTATGTGGGTCCTTGTTTTTTTTTTCTCTCATCTTTAATCATAGTTTGCCAGTTTGAGTAAATTATGCGGCCTACCCAAATTTCCTTTCTTTGGTATTTTTCGTCGAATAGTTGAGCTCCTTAACTTTTATGTTGAGCTGTACGATTACTGACAGATGCTTGCACTGACTGGACAGGTCCACTCAATCTGTGTGGTTCTTTCCTCAAAAGACCAAATCAGACACCAACCTACACGGTCTTCACATGATCTGACCAAGATTATGTCTGGACTTTAAAAGAGACTGTGACCTCTGAGTTTGTTTCGGCCTTTCTTCTCAGAGTAGTCAGATAAGAAACGCCGGCCTCATCTAGTTTAAAAAAAAAAATGTTTGACGCGTAAAAGTGTTTGTTTATACCTCCTTACAGAAATAAAATCATTTATCGTTTATCACTATCAAAGTTGTACCTAGGTGTATCAATTAGTTATACTGTACATCACTAGCCTAGGTACATCATACTTACAATTACTAATATTTACTTTAGGGATGGACAACCTTTGGCATTTGACCGAACCAATATCGACTGAGGTCATGAAAAAAGAATTTTTTATAGAAAATCGTGTACCATGATTAGATCCATAATCCAGGTTTACAATAACGTAATTACCTCCTACTTTCAAAGGTCAAAAGAAATAAGTCTTTCTTGGTGATTTTTGTATAGGTACATACAGAAACTACAGAACGCCATCTGCTATAATCCTTACATACTCCTTTTGGTTCGTTTTTGCTTGATTTTCGTATAGTCAGGCTATGATACCATGAGGTGTATATTTATAAGCTCAAAAGCAAAAGCTTATATAAATATAAGCCTCATTGCCCCAGGTCATGAGTATAATTACCAAACATAAAATATTTATCAAAAAATATCACGCGATCATCAAAAGGTTTCCCACCCCTGTGCTCATGAATGAACCATTACTTAATTACCATTAATGTAATTAAGTTTCTACTATTTACACAAATTACGAGCCTCATTAACTTAACAATTATGATATAATCAATAATTATCATATAACTTCCTACAAAACATACTTGGTTTGTGGTGTTTGCGTTAGGGTAAAATGATTGACAAAACTACATGGTATGGGCGTGTTTGACATTACAAGAATCGTCATTTTGCGTCATTATAATAATACCAGGCTATTAATGTCCCACTGCAGCACAAAGGCCTTTTATCACACAGAGAAGGCACGATTATTGATCACCACGCTAGCTCAAGACGGGTGGTGATTTTAGACTTTTTATTAACTACGAGTACTAGCCGTACCCCGCGACTTCGTTCACATGTAAGTCACACAATACATCCCCCCAACAATATACACTATAGTTATACTAAAATAACAGCCACATTTTAATAAAACTCCCTCGTCCCTCGAGCCGCCGCGTTGCATCGCCCGCCCGCGCTATTTGTTCACAATTTTATGGGTTTTAATTTTTTTGCGCGGAACTCATTCTTTTTCTGAAATAAACGTAACCTAAGTTACTCCTTGTAACGTCAGCTATCTGCCACTGAAAGTCCCGTCAAAATCGTTCCAGATGTTTCGGAGATTAGCCGGAACAAATGGACAGACAGACCGACAGACAGACAAAAATTTGAAAAATTATTTTTTGTTATAAGTAACGTATATTCTTTCGTATGTACGTTTAGTAACAAAGCTGTTATATGCTGTTATATTACAAACAGACAATTCAATTTTATTTATTGAAATGAAACACTAGGGTAGGGCCATGGGGTCCGAGTGCCCACTTGGTTTTCCAAAAGATCGCCAAGCGATTGGTCGACTGTTCACGTGACCAAAGGGCTGGCCTATTCTTTGGCCAAAGAATCAGCATCGTCATACAACGTGGCAATGCTGCTAGCCTTTTGGGCACTTTCCCTGTTGACAGCGATGCGGACGAATTTTTTGATGCCCTATGATTATATTTTTTTTTACATTTGTACATATTATAATTATTATTTTCTGTCTATTATTTCGTCGAAACAATTCAATTAATTAACCGACGAAAAAAAGGGGAGGTTCTCAAATCAAGGCGTATACAAGGTGGAACAGGACGATTGACATTCCTTTAAGCCATCTAAAGAGAATCATGTGCTTTACCCGTATACACAAAATCAGCAATCAAGCCTCAGGAAGTTATTTTTCATTTTATTATTTTTCAACATGATATAGATCCGTAATAATAGGTAAACATTGTAAGGTCAAGAACCTGTGCAAAACACGTATGATTCTATTCTCTGCGTCTCAATATGCTAACAGAGAAAGGTATCATACGATTCCACTCTGACGCGCTCCGCCCAGTCCCAAAAAATCTTACAATTAAAAAGAAAAAGAAATATTACTTTTGCAAATTATGCATTAGTGTTGTATAGACAGTTGCGAGTGTGTGTGTGAGCGGATTTTTTTCGGAAAAAAGTGTCGGACTCGATAATATAATTACGCCAGTCAGTGCACCGGCGCCCTTTGAGGAGAGCACGTGCTATTTTTTTTATCACGAGACAAACCGCGCGCGTATTGTCGTGATTTCATAAAAAGTTTTAGTTGCTATTGACCTGACACCACTGGATTTCTTTTCGTGGGGGGCGTAATAAACGAGGTGTATGTACGAGAAGTGAACACTGTGGACGATTTAAAAATTAAAATAATTAATGCCTTCGACAAACTAAAAAGAATGGCAGATGGGGGAGTTGTTACGTAACAACGAGTATAATTCTATGTCCTTTTTATTTTTAAATATTAATATAACTGACAACTTAAATAAAAAAATTATTGCTCTAAATTAAACATAATTTATAAAAGACACCTGTGTCGACACCCTTGCGCCATCTCATGTTCCAAGCACGGCGTGCTGTGCTGGCGCCGCTGCTGCGGCTGCTGAGACCCTAAAACGGCGCAAATACTGTGACCTCATCGGTAACTACAGTTTTGAGCCGTTTGGGTTGAAACGCTCGGGTCATGGGGCCCGAGTGCGCGTCTCCTTTTTAAGGAAATTTCTCGCGGACTGGTCGACACTTCACGTGACCAGAGGGCTGGCTGGTTCTTTGGCCAAAGAATTAGCATTGCCTTTCAACGTAGCAATGCCGCCAGTCTTCTGGGTACGTTTCCGGATGACAGCGATATGGACGAGTACTTCGACGCCTAAGTTTCCTTTGTTTTGTTTCTTTATTTGTATAGTTAGTTAGTAATTGTATAGTTTAGTTTTATAAGACACCCCAGAATCAAACTTATTTTTCACTTTGTAGTGTTTTTTTGGAACTCAGTTTTATTTTTTGTAAAAAAAAACGGTTGACTGTTGAATCTGTATAAAACAAACACTTATTTTAACAATGAAAGAAAACGCCCGCAATTCAGTTCATTTCTTAAATGGGCAAGCACAATAACTGTTACTAGAATATTGTACAAGTAATATAGAAGTACCACTTGGTCATTAATAACATACACATACTATTACGCCTGTAATCCCCGAAGGACTGGACAGAGGTGTACCTATAGTAGGTACACCAACATTTCGCCAGTTATGTTTAAGTCCCTTGTAATAGGGGGCGAGCTTATTGCCATCAATCGGGCACAAATCTAGACTCCGGTCTGCTACTGAGAAATTCCTGATGGAAAACCCAATAATACTTTGCCCGACCTGTGTATCGAACCCAGGACTTCATGCTCAGCAGTAGCGCTTGCGACCACTAGACCAACGAGACAGTCATTAATGTGGTGCATTAAAATAATATTAATAAGTGGTGTATCCGGTAGTGGTTAGACTAGAGTTACCGAGGATCAGGTTAAATGGCATGCGATTCGAGGCCTGTGTGTTTAGCAACCTGAAACGGACAGCTACGGTTAATGAGGATGATTAAAAGTGAAAAATAAAAACTTTATTATAAAAAAAAAACAACCGATTTCCAAAAAAAAAACACTACAAAGTGAAAAATAACTTTAATTTCGGAAGTCGGAGGCAAAAAACGAAAATACTAAACCAAAGACACCTACTTCCGAAATTAAAGTTATTTTTCACTTTGTAGTGTTTTTTTTTTTGGAAGTCGGTTGTCTTTTTTTTTGTAAAAAAGTTTTTATTTTTCACTTTTAAACATTTGGTCTTTTAATCATCATAATTATTTTACCTGTGGCATGCAAACTACATAAAAACAAAACACAAAAAATTAAACTGAACTCACATCAATAAAACTACCTACTTAGTTTAAAAATAAATCCAATATTTTCATTTTTTATTAAAAAAAAAACCTATAGTTCCACACAATAGGCACAGCGGTCAGTCCTCTGTGAAACGCATGCATGGAAGCTGAGGAAACCGTTGCGCATGTGTTCTTTGAATGCACAGGCGTTACACAGATTAGAACAAAAACCCTCGGGTCACCCAGATCTTCTACAGATGTTCTAAACAGACCAGGAGACATAATCAACTTCTGAAGGGAGGTGGGCTGGTTAGAATAACCACCGACGGCTGCCATGGCCCCACACACAATAGTCCACTTGAAGGACTATCGGAAACCTAACCCATACATAGAACATAGAATCCTATAGTTTATCCTACAAATACTCATATACACTGTAACAAGCTTTAGCGCTGCGAAAAAAGGTGTTGATCTCGCAACCATGCTGAATCATATACTTAGTTGTGATCATCTTACATCAACATTCTGTTTGGGTGGGTACTCCTCTGTAATTCGTTTGAAATAAAACTTCTACACTCTTCACTGCACAGTGGCATGCATTACTGGAATTAGTACTTTTGTTTTATTATATCAAAGCTAATTATTATTGCTGGCAAATGTTTGCATACTGTAGGCAGTGTCGAAATGTAATGGTGATTATGGTCGTTCTACTTTTGCCCTAAGTGCGGTAAAAGAAATACAGAATGAAACTCTGCAAGTATTAATGAGAGAGGTTTGGTATTGTGGTAGTAATGACGTTATGGTCCCCTGTAAATGATAAATGATTTTATTTCTGTAAGTAGGTTTATACAAACACTTTTACACGTCAAACATTTTTTTTTTTAAACTAGATGAGGCCGGCGTTTCCTATCTGACTACTCTGAGAAGAAAGGCCGAAACAAACTCAGAGGTCACAGTCTCTTTTAAAGTCCAGACATAATTTTGGTCAGATCATGTGAAGACTATGTAGGTTGGTGTCTGAAATGGTCTTTTGAGGAAAGAACCATACAGATCGAGTGGACCTGTCCAGTCAGTGCAAGCATCTGTCAGTAATCGTACGGCTCAACATAAAAGTTAAGGAGCTCAACGATTCGACGAACAATACCAAAGAAAGGACATTTGGACATTTGTCATCACGGTCTCTCGTCTCTGTAATTTATTGCCCAATGCAAGATGGAAGGTTCTTTAAGCCACAGTATACGAACAGAATATAATTTGTTAGTGATGTATATAGAAAAAGGTGTCAAAAAAGGCGATCCACTCTCACCTAAGCTGTTCACAAGCGCACTGTGGAAGGTTTTCAACAAGTTGCCTGATTCGTGGCAGTCACGAGGCGTAAATGTTACCAGCTAGCGAACAAACCTCCGCTTTGCTGATGATATTGCGTTGTTCTCCACAGCACCTTCCAAACTTGAAGATATGCTCAAAGATCTGAGCACAGCAAGTCTTGAGATTGGACTTTCAATGAACAGATCCAAGACCCAGGTCGTGACCTAGAGCACGAAATGCAGGGTCGAGGTAGACGGGCATGTGTTGCAATATGTCGACAAGCCAGACGGTGTCTTTCAAAAATAGACAAGACAAGGAAGTCGAAAGACGAGTACAAAATGCTTGAAAGTCCTATTGGGCCCTTAAAGAACACATGAAAGGTAGTCTTCCAATAACACTGAAAAGAAAAGTTATCGACATGTGCATCCTGCCCGTTCTAACCTTCGGTGCACAAAGTTGGTCACTTACTGAACAACAGAAATCCAAACTCAAGATTCGCCAACGGGCAATGGAGCGCAGCATAATAGGTGTCAAGCGAACAGAGGGGCAATTCTCGTAATTTTAAGAACATTCACAGTCTGATCTCAGTCTCAGTATGTCAAAAATACCTATAATTTCCCTACATTTTTGACATTAGAATGTCGCTGAGATAAGATTGCGACTAGATTTTGAACGTTTTTCGTTACGGGAATTGGGCTTCTGATCGCATTAGAAACACCACCCTGCGCTCCATAGCTCAAGTAGCGATTGTTGGAGAAAAAATAACTAAGCTGGAGTGGGAGTGGGCTGACCACGACGCACGAATGCACCCGGAGAGATGGGCAAAGATCATCATCCACTGGACGCCTGAGAGATGACATCACCGTCGAGGTAAGCCGCGGCGAAGATGGTGTGACAATCTGATGATGTTTGCAGGGCCAACATGGCTAGAGATCGCACAATACCGAAAGTTTAGAAGGAGAAAGGGACCTTTGTCCAACACTGGGATACAAACTAGGCTAGGAAAAGAGATGTATTTAATTTGCATTACCAATAAAGCTTTACTTGCCAGAGTAGACTGAGCAGACTTTGCAGATTACAAATTGCTCCTTTAAGATCATATCAACAGAACATATAATAGTTCGTTAAGATCTGAGGCCTTACTCGTATTACGAAGTATTAATGCCATCATGATTCCAGTCCGAACAAGGTATGGTGTTATCGGTCATGTATAGCTAGGTCTCTCTCGCGCACTGGAATCATGATGGCATTAGAACGTCATAATATGACACTTGGAAGGACTTGCATTTATATGACGCTTGCTGACTGCATGTTTCATCTATCATCAATACAAGACTACATTCGATATTTACAAACCCCGAATTCCTCACAATTTATCCCTTAACCATCAGAGAAGGAACCAAACTGGAAGGAAGTTATATGACATTGTAAGAGTTGCTTTCGTATAAGTGTGATCCAGTCTTCAACAATCAGGTCTAGAACCTCCGAACCACCATTACATTCTAGGTACTGTAAGTACATCCTCATTTCCATTCAGATCAGAGCGCGGAAAGGTATAGCCTGCGGATTTAAAAGTACTAAAATGGAGTTAGGTATTCAAGGGATCCGTTTTATGGATACTATCCCGTATTACTTTACTTTCAACGAGTTTCCATTCGGTGATAAAGAACAAGAACCTTTTCTTTTATTTTGTTTCCAGGTCTTTAGTCAATAACTTCACGCATTTATTTCCTGAAAGGATCGGCAGTATTGTTTAGTACACGCGCAGTTATTTATAAGAAACATGTACTTACTTAATAAGGGGAGGGCCTATTGACTTTTACTGGGCTAAAATCAAGACCCCGGTCTGTTTCCGAGAAAATTTTCTAATTTATAATACCTGAAATAACTGTGCCAGATCACTCCATGCTACGCAGTCGTGGCTGAGTTGTGACCCAGTACATGAAAAAGTCATTCAATATTCTAATAATAGCGCTTGGTCCTCGTTTGGATTTTATAAAACAACATGGCGCCGAATTTTAAAATAAATGAAAGTTTCCTAGCTTAAACAAATTATCCATTTACCCTCTCATATCATTATCTGCCTGCCTTTTCCCAACTATGTTGGGGTCGGCTTCCAGTCTAACCGGATGCAACTGAATACCAGTATTTTACATGGAGCGACTGCCTATCTGTCCTCCACACAGCCAATTAATAATAATTATTATTAATACCACTTGGTAAGACTGGTTGCCAGATTTTCGGGCTTCTAACTGCACCTAGGTAACGACTGTCAAAGATCCACGAATGACAGCCGAGACCAACGGCTTAACGTGCTTTCCGAGGCACGGAAGAGTCTGGATATGTAATGGATGGTCACCCATCCACCGATCGACCGCGGCAAGCGTAGCTTAACCTTCGATCGTCCCATGTGTCTGTTGGTATTTAGCCACGCCCTACATTAACCCTCTCATATCGATGTCAATTATTTCTCAGTCATATTCACACGATTTTATACCTGTGCTGCAATTACTTACCAACTTTCCTAGAACATTACCAGGTTGTTCATAGAAACTGAAGTTTCAGTAGTAAAGTATTAACGATACTGAGAAATTGAACTGTAGGGTGATTTACATTAAAGCTTGTTCCAACGAAGAACAGAAGCCCAATTCCCGTAACTAAAAACGTTCAAAACCTAGTCGCAATCTCATCTCAGCGACAATCAAATGTCAAAAATGTAGGGAAAATTATACCTAGGTATTTTTGACATATTGAGACTGAGATCAGACTATGAACGTTCATAAAATTACGAGAATTGCCCCTCAGATTAGATGTTGTTTGAAAGGCATTATAACTATGTTAAATTTTGATATTATTATGACAATACAAAATCAACTTTTTGGTACGAAAGAAAGTGCAGATAAAGTCAGGGAAATTAATTGCAAGCCAAAATGACAACCAACTAAAATTGTCCGTGCATTAAAATCACAGCTGTCACTGTTTGACAGTTGTATGAAATGGCTATAATCGGCAAATTGACGTAGGGTGCCAATTTTATAAACAATTAACCCTGACATTACCAACAACGTTAACTAAAGCTGGATCGATTACCTAATTAGAACTTTAGAAGAATCGATTAAACTAACTTTCGATTTATATTATGCAAAACAGGATAAAATATTTCCAGTTGAATATTGAATATCACCAAACGGTTTCACCAAGCTGTCTATTGCAATAAAATTCCCTCGACCATTCACTTTAAAATACCGAATTCCGGTAACTTGAGCCCTTAAGTACTCTAACCACAAAATGCTGAAAATAAACCAACCACAGAGTAAAAAAAATATTTCCCGATGAAACTTTTAAGTATTCAATAAGCTGTTCGGTGTAAAACAAAAACAGTGTTCTTTAATAAGGTTGTCGATAAGCTCGATAGTGAAGGGCAAAAGCAGACGATTCCGATGCGACGCTCCCGCTATAGACGCATCGATGATGAGAGTGCTAGGGACGGGATAATGTCGATGTTTTTGGAAAATAATTGCTGGAGTTGGTATCGATATAGGGTTTTATTTGGTAGGGTAAGATTTATATGTGGTTTTAGAGAATTCAGTTACCTAAATGTGAAGTAAGTGAATTATATTCTATCAGATCGGACATTACGTAATAAGATAGCAGAAGCCTATCGTCTATTATTAGTGATTTCCTTATTTTTTGCCCAAATTAGTTTTACTGGCCGACATTTGAACTGCTTACACTTTAAAATGGCATGACCAATCAACACAGGCTACATACTAATGAGAAAGAAGTCAAATTTCGAACTCTACCACCACTTACAACCTACAGGGCCGTAGGTTTAAAACCTATTGGAGGTCCTGGGCACTTTAGGATACTGGGGAGAACCCCCTAGATTCTCCAAATCTAGGATGCAAGAGCGAGTGAATTTAGCACCCTGCAGGTAATAGGGGGCCCAATGAATTGCGGGGCCCTGGGCACTTGCCCAGAGTAGCCAATGGAAAAGACGGCCCCGACTCTCAGGCTTGCATGTTTTGATTCACATGCCTGTTTCAGTGGCGAAACTGGCGAATGTGTCTAATCTTTCTGTATAATTAACAAATCTCAGTACCCAAATTCTCATTACGTTCTTGCATATCATTGAAGAACATTCTCTACACTAGAGTGTAACCATACCTTCTATCCTTCACATCATTGCAGTTCCCGCGGCATAATTAATAATATTATTATCACGCTTGCGGGAAGGCAGCAAGGGCAGGCTGGGTCGTATTGATGTGATAGTTTTCCTTGTAACTTCGTTAAATATACTAACTGCCGTAAATTTTTTCACGTAGCCAAAAACAACCATTTAGCTGGCAGGAATCCCTGAATCAAAAAATAGTTTTCACACACCCAAATATTTTTTTAACAGCCTATCCAACAACATCCCACACCATGGGAAAGACGAGAAAAAAAAGTCATCCCCACTTTAGTGTAGAGACACCCTAAAAAATGTTTCTTTTCAAGATTTTATTATACCACTTTGTCGGCGTGATTAATATATGTTGCCGTGCCAAATTATACCTTTCTAGTACTACGAGTCTCTGAGCTAAGCCGCGGAAAGACAGACAGACGGACATGGCTAAACTATAAGGGTTCCTTGTTGACTACGGGACCCTTAAAACGGCTCCCGCCATCCACATCCCGGCCACACGATGAACATAACCAGGTTAACCCATCCAAAATCAATTACGTCTCAATTATCCATCGATATGTCCCACCTCTATTCGCCGGGGAAAACACTACAAATAAGCGAGCGCAGACGGGCGCAGTTTGCATAATTGCCGCGTCGGGTGGCACCTCTAGTTAGGGTTGATACCTAACTTAATGTAATGCGTGGGTAATTGGAAAATTTTGACATGATGTTATTAAAAGTGTCTGGTTTCTGAGAATGTTGGCGATCTCTGGAAAATGTTTGAAGGAATAGAGGATTTTGTTTTTATCAAGTTTTTTTCGGCGTACGGGATTTGGTATTTCGCTTGGCTGATGATTAAAATTCTGGTTAAAACTCGAAGCTTTCAACCCAAAAAGATGATTCTACCTAAAAAAATTACTTAGTATAAAAGTAGGGATTTATTAAATGATTGTTTCAGTTCGAAGAAGTAAAAACCTTTTTATAAAAAAAAACAAACAAACAAACGACTTTTCCTGGATGTCGGTTGTTTCTTTTTTTGCAAAAAAGTTTTGTTATTTTTCACTTTATTGTGGGTCAGTTTATAATTTATATAAGTGACAATAGCCTAAAATCAACTGCTCATCACCTTTTACAAAATATTGCTTTTCCCCGATGCAGGGACGTTAATTGTTGAGGAGTTCTCCTGGTAAGAACCAGGAGAACTGGAGCTGATGGTGAAGTCACCATTAGCTCCACTTGAGCATATGCATTGTGATGAGCATAAATTGCTTAGCAACCATAAAGTTATCGATAGCTCTCTTACTTAAAAGTTTTGCTGTGCCCGACGGGGCCATAATTGTTTCTATAATTATTAATACTCACCACCTGCACATGTACATTACGGATTGCAATAAAGAATAATTGAATTGAATTGAAAGTAATCGAGCCGCAACCCGTGAAATACTTTTTGTTGAATAGTTCCGGTGGCCATCTGTGGTCTTCATCATCAGTTCCACTTCACTATATGGTGCTTTCGTGAGCAAATGCGCGAGTTATTTTAAAAAATAATCGATATACATAAGTGTGCCTATCAAATTTAAAGATTTCCCTCGATTTCCATGAGACCCCTCATCAGATTCTGACTTGGTGACAATGGGACCACCTCGAGAGCATACCCTTTCAAAAAAAAAAAGGATTTTCAAAATCGTTCCACAATTATTGATGAAGAAATCGGTGAAAATTAAAAAAAAAACAGATACAATCGAACATTATAAACTCATCCTTTTTTTGAAGTCGGTTAATAAAAGAAAATCGAAAGTAGCCAGAAAAAAAAAGTTAATCCTATATGGTGACAACCCTTCTTCACAGGGGGGTGACTTTAAACTCTTTTGTTTTCGGAGCACCTATTAATTTTACTACACTACTGGAGTTGTTTACATTATAGTAAAACAAGGCAAATAATGTACTGAAAAATATATTACAATCTTATGTAAAATCCTTTCACTCTTTGGTGAAGAACAGTTGGTTCACTAAGTATATACAAAAGATGCTCATAGATGGCTGGCTACCGAGAAATGCTGCCCGTGGCCAGTGGGATATAGCGGAGTCGCTGGATCAAAGACAACAACAAAACCGTTCTCAGAAATACAGTACGTTCGAAAGGCGACAGGACCCCACAATACCAGAGGTGGGCCAAGACATTCCAGGAAAACGGAGAAAATACGATTTAAAACTCTCTCGTCTAGTAGAAGAAGTTGGAAAGCCGTATGGATAATTTAAAAACATAATCTAAATGTACCACTCCGCCTTCTATAGGTAGGTATAATAATTATTCACTCCACCAAGCTAAACAAACGGATTAATCAGGCATTTCTCTCAATTAACTCTTTGTACCAGAATTTACTGAAAGATAATATTATCAGACTCTTGATTTTATCCCTCAGTTGAAACAAGCCAGTCGATCTTCGATTACCCGTTTTATTCGCATTTGCTGATGGTACTTGTACCCAATTATTTTCAAAACAACCGAGATCACGAGAGTGGGGGCAGGAGGATTTAATTGACTTCTGACGTCATAGTAGCTCCCTTTTATTGACGACAAGCTCTTGTCTGCGGTTTTCCTCAACAATTTTTATTTACTGTAATTAATTTTAATTCGTTTAAAAGATACAGGATGTTTAGGGAGGTACGTACTTGAGTTAAGTAGGAAGGATTAAGCGCTACTTTTTTTCTTCCTATAGAGGCATGAGGAACAGGGTATAAAGTTCACTCATCCTCCATAGAAAAGGGAGGATCTTCCGACCAGACGGGTGTTGTGTCTGGTGGGCTACTGCCCGACGGTTGATGTCGGGATGTTGTATATATGCTAGTCGCGCGGTAAACTCTGATTGCGCGATGCAGGATTTTGCGTGACGTCAGTGTGACGCGTTCCATTGTGGCGATGTAGATATACCGCCACACTTCCTATAGAACGTTCGGTCTGCTATTGTAATAAAGACATTTAAGGGGGAAGCGCCGGGTAGCCCGCGAAATTCAAACTTTCTTATGTTTTTTTGCAATTTGCAAGTCAGGTATCAAGTTGTATGTTGAATAAAGTATCATTCGCGATCGTAACAAATATGCATTTACAGAATTATAATCATCAAAATCAATAATACAACTCCATAAGTTTGTATAATCATAATTGTCAAGAATTCATGAAATAATCGTTCAGTAGAATTACTTGGTCTTAAAGAGTTGTAGTGATGAATTTAATTATTATAATTCTGTAAATACATATTTTTTACGATCGCGACAATTTTGATCAATATACAAACTTATACTGACTTGAAAATTGCAAAAAAACGTAAGAAAATTTGAATTTCCCGCGCTACCTGGCGCTTTCGGCTTAATGAACCAAACTTACATTCCTTTCAAGATTCCGATAAATATCAGATATTTTATTGCTTTAGTTGAAATCTGTAAGCTAATTAAACTCACTTGCTAATCTTATTTTCAGACACGATATTTAAATAAAAATAAACCATGGATTGAATCCGTGTTAGCTGAAAATATTGTGACAAGTAATTAGGTCTTTACTTACGAAATTGGAGATTTGTATGAAAAATTTAAAATATAAAAATTTTAGTTTTTATTTTTTTATTTCAGCTAATCAAAGTACCTACTGGCCCAAATTATCTATACAATTTTGCCATTATGATGGCAGTTTGTTTATCCCTTTACTGTAGAAGTCTGCCGGACGGGAGGCGATGAAGTCAGCGAAAGCGTTTTGTACTGCCTCTCGGGTGTTGAATTTTTTCCCACTTAAAAAATTGTCTAAATTTTGAAAAAAGGAGAAATCTGTTGGGGCAAGGTCTGGTGAGGTTTGCGATGGTCGATCGTAAAGTGTGAGCTCGCGCGTTGTCGTGGGGAAGCAATGGGGAAGAGCGATTGACAAGTATTGGTTGTTGAATTGCGAGCTTCTCAATCATTATTTGCATTTTTGACAATAGACATCTGCCGTCACTGTTGTGCCATTCGGTAAGAAGCTGTGATGTACAAGTCCGGCACTGGTCCACCAGACAGTCACCATCATCTTCCTGTGAGTAATCTTTTTTTAACGCACTGATTAGGTGCTGTACCCGGGTCCACCCACGTGCACTGAGACGAACGCTTACGGTTGTCGTACAGGATCCACTTTTCATCGCAGGTAACAATTCGATTTAGAATTCCCTCGTTTTTATGCCGATTCAGTAGTGCTATGCATGCTTCGACGCGTAAGTCTCGCTTAGTTCGGGTGGCAGCCACTTATCTAACTTTTTAATCTTTCCGATTTGACGTAAGTGCTTCAATGTTATTTTGACACCAACTCCAAGGCCCGCAGAAAGATCAACCGTAGACTAAGTTGGATCCGCTTCCACTAACGCCTTCAATTTGTCGTTGTCGACAATAGGTACCGGCCAACCGCGCGGATCGTTCTTTCCAAATTTAAAACGATTGAACCAATAATGGATCGTGTTTATGCAAGCAGTGTTAGGCCCGTACACGTCTTAATGTTTCGTGTTGTTTGCGCAGGTATTTCCACGTAGGAACTCATATTCGAAAATTGTACGAATTTTCAGTTTATTCATGGCGCCAAAAACTACCACAATTTCACAAAAACAAAAAACTATCTAAAGACAAATGACTAAAGGAGATGGAAAATGGTGGGCCCAAATGTAATAAGTTGAGATATGATCTAAAAAATGTGTCATTTTTTTTTTATCTTAGAATATCAAAAATCAGCTCAATTCTCAATCTGGAAGCGGAGAATTATGAGAAATATAATAGTAGTAATCGATTACAAAATTACAAAAAGAAAACCTTCGCACTAGGTAATTAACTCGAGTAATTAAATGCACTAAATATACTTATAAACAATAAAGTGCATTTAATTATATGCCATATTAATAAATTAAATATCAATTAATTACTGAAAAACCAATATAATGAATATCGATTTCATATCGATTAAAATCAGTCTTATATTTTTAGTCTATGTCACTGGCATGACAGCTGTGAGTCAGCTCAACATTGACAGTAGACAGTTGCCGACTGCTCTTGCTTGTTCACTCGTTTCGTGTTTTCCGATGCGTTTTAAATGCTTTCCAGATTATTTATTTTTAAAGAAAAACAATGCAGTGGGCGTTGTTTTTCACGGATTCTGACCCTGCCTACCTTGTACGACCCTTGCTTTCACACTGGACATCGAAGATCGCTCACACGTTTGACTTGGAATTGTTATTTTGGATTTTACCTCCGCCTTGTGGATTGGATATTGTTGAAACTATGGATCGCTGTGTGGATTGAAGGATAGTAACTAGTCACTGCAATACACTAGGCGAAATATAATAAACATTAGTGTTTAAAGAACATCTTTTGGACTTCAGGAATCAGTTGTTAGTTAAAGGTTGTGACATAGCCTTACTTTTACTAAACCTCTAATAACTTGGCTCTCAGATTGTCAAACCTTACAGAATTTTCAGCGAGGGTCTGATAAGTTTAAATCTATTAATTCACACCAATTTCAACTCGTTACATTTAGGCCCAAGATTACAATCTTGGGCCTAAATGTAATGTATACAGTGTGAGTCTTTATAATGTGCACATATCGAAATGAGGGAATCTATGCTTAATTTTATCGACGGAAAAAATGTTTAAAAAAATCTAAATATTTATTTATATTTTTTATGGATTTTTAAAAAAATTGTTTGCTTTTGTGACCCCAGTGTATACAAAACTGTGTAACTTTTAAACTAAACGATTTATCACGATGAAACAAACTCTATAATGTTTGGAAGTAATTAGGTGTCGTCATAAAATAAAAATTATGGAAAAAAAATAGCCACATTTAAAAATAAACATTTTTGTTTGGCAAAAATCTGATTTTTTTTCATTAATTTTTACAAAAATTGTAAAATTTCTCAATAACATGCCCCCATCACCTTCTTTTTATATAACTTTAAGTTATTCTTCATTGTATTAGGAACCTAACGGTAAAAATTGCATGTTTTTAACTCAACCCCAACATTTTTTATCAAATGTCAAAGAAAGGCCCAACGCATAGCTACGCACATTGTTTAGCAGGTAGATAAACTTTTTTTTGTTAACTTTGTTGTGAATGCGCGCGGGTCGTTTCAAAGATGGCACTCCGAACGCGGAATCGTATTGTTCTCATAAGGGTGGTTTGTTTGGGATGATAATTAATGCAAAAGAGTTCAATTGAAACCCATTTATTATTAAATACAAAATTTAATGCATCAGGTTCTCAAAATGTCCACCTCGTTGTTGTAAACACAAAGCCGCGCGAATTAGAATTTGGTGTGTCGCTCTCCTTATCATTTCGGGATCATTGCGAATATCATTCGCACAGTTTATTATGCGGTCACGCAAATCGGCCTCACTGTTGATGGGGGTACTGTAGACGCGTTGCTTCATGGTCCCCCATAGGAAATAATCAAGGGGCGTCAAATCGGGTGAACGCGCAGGCCACCCTACAGGTCCTTGCCGGCCGATCCATTTGTCATGATAATTTTCGTTTAAAAATCTTCTTACATTTGTAGCGTAATGGGCAGGACATCCGTCCATCTGAAGAAACATCCTTTGACGCACAGCCAGTGGGACATCTTCCAATAACTGAGGCATATCATCTCTCAATAGACTTAAAAATCTTTCACCAGTCAACGTTCTCGGCAATATGACTGGTCCAATCAACATGTTATCGATAAGACCAGCCCAAACATTTATCGAAAATCTTACTTGGAAAGTAGATGACCGTTTCAGTTTCGGGTTTTCACCTGCGCGGCACCATCTGTGTAAATTTCGACAGTTAGTAATACCGTCTCTAGTGAATGTCGCTTCGTCCATCCATAGTATTTTTCTTGGAAAGTTTGGGTTTGCTCTGGTTTTTCTTTGAATCCATGTGGACATCACACACCTTGGACGCCAGTCTACGTCTTCATGTAGATGTTGCACCCTTTGATAGTGATAAGGATGCAATCCTTCTTTCTTTAAAATACGCCACACTGATTTTTGGGATATTCCGTGACGAAGAGCCAGTCGTCTAGTACTTATGGATGGATCAGCAAACAAATCACTTAATACTGCTTGTTCAGTAGCCGCATCAATAATTACTTGAGGTGGCTCGCGACGATCTCTACTTGATCCAAGTCCAGTGATCGACAACCTTCTGTGAACTTCCTGGAAGTTTCGGGCAGATGGCACTGGTTGCCTGTTAGGATACGCAGCTATGTAAGCCGCGCGCGCAGCTCTGGCACTTCCTTGTCCCACTCCATAATAAAAATGTATGTCGGCGATGTGTGCCGGGGAAAATTCACTTAAACGCGGCATCATGTAGCAGCGAACGAAAGTTATGAAAGTCCAGCGAACGAAAGTACCGAAACACATGTAGCAGCGGCGAATAATTCGGAGCGACTGCCAGTCTGACATCTGTCATAATTCAAGTTCCTTTGGCTGGCCCTACCTCCCCGACCTGCGCACATTCAAAAGAAAGTTTATCTACCTGCTAAACAATAGCTATGCGTTGGGCCTTTCTTTGACAGTTGATAAAAAATGTTGGGGTTGAGTTAAAAACATGCAATTTTTACCGTTAGGTTCCTAATACAATGAAGAATAACTTAAAGTTATAAAAAAAGAAGGTGATGGGGGCATGTTATTGAGAAATTTTACAATTTTTGTAAAAATTAATGAAAAAAAATCAGATTTTTGCCAAACAAAAATGTTTATTTTTAAATGTGGCTATTTTTTTTCCATAATTTTTATTTTATGACGACACCTAATTACTTCCAAACATTATAGAGTTTGTTTCATCGTGATAAATCGTTTAGTTTAAAAGTTACACAGTTTTGTATACACTGGGGTCACAAAAGCAAACAATTTTTTTTAAAAATCCATAAGAAATATAAATAAATATTTAGATTTTTTTTAACATTTTTTCCGTCGATAAAATTAAGCATAGATTCCCTCATTTCGATATGTGCACATTATAAAGACTCACACTGTATAATCGTTTCAGTCTCCTTTGAAATTAAATTCACGGCTTTCGAATAAAATTTATTTGAATTTCGAATTGCGCGCCAATGCAGAGATAATTAAATCTGAAAATGCTGGTTACAGAATCTCCAATTACATAGATTATTGGCGAGGCGCCACTATGAGCTCAACATCTTCTAAACTTTTTGAACGAATCAATAAACGTCAATCAATTTGTATGACGTCAAGACGTCATCAGACTTGTCAAGTCAATCAATGTCAAACAATTGTAAACAAAACAAACCATGTGGTGTGTAATGTTCAAAAAGATAGTAAAAAATACTTTATAAACTAGTGTACATAATTAATAAACGTGGACAGTGTTTAAAATACATAATAATAGCCGAAAAATGAATAACTTCCAACAAAGTCCTATGAAACTTTATATTCAAGATTTATTTCGCGCCAAAAATACAGAAAATAGATACATTTACGAATTATTCGGACTGACATTCAAGAATATCATGATACATGGAGTAATTACGTCTATTTACAACACAACAAGCAGCGCAACGAATATGGAGCTCTCTGACGCAACGGGATCAGTGCAAATTTATTATGATAGCACAAAAAGTAATATAAATACATCACCGGCCATTTTGAAAGATTTATATTATAGTTTTTCTGGAGCGACGATATCAGGCAATGACAACGTTAACATTATGTCTACTCTGTTGGACCGTATAGCAAAGAAACCATTAAACTTTACAGAAGGGGATTATATAAGTGTTATTGGAGATATTTTTTTAGATGATAAAAATGTAAGGATGGTCTCAGCATACGAATGCTTGACAACTTCGGTAGAAAGAGATATCGTGTGGATGGAAGAACTTAGATATTTGTATGAAAAGTTTTATCTTTGTAAAAAGTGATGTTTAAATAAAACAGAGTTTTAATGAACCATGATTTTCTGTTCGAATAAAGCAATTAATCATTCGATAATAATTACAACAAAACTTAAATACAGCGTGTAACGAAACGCAAACAATATTGGAAGGAGTCCAGTAACGAAATTCTAAATCGCATAATGTTATCAACTTGCTATGACAATTTCAACCTGTATAGTTAGTGGAAAAATATCTTTTAAGTTTTTTATAATTTGAATATACCAAATAAATTTCAATCTTACACTAATGACAAAAAGTTGAATAACTGTTTCTATTTTATTCTCAAATATCTAAATTACTTTGCTGGACTCTGGACTGGACTACTATAATATTATCTATAAATCTACATTTTGACAGACGTCAACCGGACTTTTGTAGTTTAGTGTTAGTGAACTTCTTTGACTCATTTTCTTAGTTTTATTACGAGATTAAGCTTTAAAAAACGTAAGTGTTTCGTCTACTGTCTTCTTTATTGCTTTATTTTACAAAAATCACTTTATTACCGAAATCAAAGATCGGTGTTTCTAGGTTAGACTAACTTGTATACTAAGTAAATATATGTTTTTTTCCCTATTAGAACGATGGCCCACGAAGGAATTTCGCCGCAAGAGATCGAGGCTCTCTGCCAGACTCCTGATCCCTCGACCAGGGTAAGTATTCTTATAAATTTTCGTAGTTTTTTTGGTTTTGTTATCTTAATGACAAGTGGAGTTTTTGCTGCTATTTTATTTAAATTACCATTATTTTCACCGTTAAAAGCAATTACCTAAACTATCGGCGCTCCCTGCCGCCCAGCACCGCACTCAGTCCTGCTCTTACTCAGTCCGCGCGCAGTATCGTGCGAGAGAGATAAAGAGTGAATTTTATTTGAGGTAGTATAGGCTCTTAAGGATTCTAGCGTGATAATAAAAGTTTATAGCCTTCCTCAAGATAAGGCTATCAAATGCAAAAATAATTTTTCAAATCCGATTTGCAGTTCCTGAGATTAACATGTTCAAACAAACAAACAAACTTCAGCTTTGTTATTAATATAGATTGTAGCAATCATTCAAGTATGCAATCTTTGAACAATTCTGGAAATATGAAACGCTCCGGTATTTTCCATTCCTCTATCAATCATCAATTTCCAAATGTGTTTTGAGTATTATCTTAAACTATTATCATGTAATAATTACTTCAATCATTCTTATCAGTGACCTGTGACATAAAAATTGTGTAACAATCAAATCTTTTTAAGTACCTATACAATGTAATTTTTTTTATGATATGGCAATAGAACTCACATTGATTCTATGTGTACACACCTATTGGGTTGAATTGACAGTTTTGTGGATTGGAGCTGTGGTGCTATTCTGTAAAGATCCCACCGTGAAAATTTAGGTGAAGTGAGCGTGATGTGAACTGTCACTCTACTAGGGATTGAGCTCACTTCAAACTCACTTCACCTAAGTGCTCACGGAGTGATGTTTACAGAATTGATCGGCTGTAGTTGAAAATAATTTGAGATGTTCATTATTGGGGTTCCTTTAAAGGACTTTAGCCTTTATATGATTACTTTTCTGTCTGTCTGTTGCAGAGGTTTTTTTTTCTATAGGTGTTAACAAAATCTGAATCTAAACATTTCACTAGATCATTGGCAACAATTTGTTAACTATTTGTGGTTATTAAAATAAAAAAGCAATAGTTTTATTACAGGCGAAACAAAGACCCATATACAAAAAAATAATTGAATCAAAACATTATTATTGACTTTAAATAAAGAAACCAAGCTTGGAAAATGCACTAAAAACAAAAAAGAAACCAAGTAAAAGTGAGTTTGTATTCCTTTTTTACTTGACTGTGCAACGCACAGGAGGGAAAAACGTGAAGTTTAAACAAGATGACCTATTTCTGTCTCCAAACAATCTCATGCAGTCGGAGGCAATAGGTCTTTATCGCTAAATTTTGCCTCCAACACAAGTAAGACCGGCGCTCACCTAACGAGGCGCAGTGTAACAGTGTAATATCTAAGGGGAAAAAGGTGCGCGTCTCTGGTTATTTATTTTCGACTTTATTTTAAGGCACTTAACGTTGATATATGTTTGGCAGTGACAACCGCGCTGCGCTGCGTCTCGACAGATGTGCGACGGCGCCCTTAAACCTCAAGCTAACAAGCAAATAACTTTTTTACATAACCCACTCTTTACACATTATTTATAATTCAAAGACTTCATGTTCCAACGAATCTATATTAATATATATCATAAAGTTTGTATGCAGGGGGTAATCTCAGTAACTACAAGTCGGATTTGAAAAATTCTTTTTGCATTTGATAGCCCAAATCTCGAGGAAGGTTACAGGCTATTAACAGTACGTTATGACCCTTAGGAGCCGAGCAAAATGTAAAAAAGTCAGAAAGAACGCTAAGCGAAAACAAAGTAATAGCGCGGGCGGGCGATGCGATGTGACGGGTTGGTTCGGGAGGGACAAGAAATATCACGCGGACGAAGTCGCGGGCAGAAGCTAGAGCATTTACCTACCCAAAACACTTACAAAACACCGTAGTTAATGAATAAACCTATACTAAATTACCATTTTAATACAATTCCAGGACTTCATGTTCCAACAAACAATGTACCGCATAAAGGACCCTCGCAAGTCTATTCCGTTCTACACCGGAGTCCTGGGCATGACGTTACTGAAGCAGCTGCACTTCCCGGAGATGAAGTTCTCGTTGTTCTTCATGGGCTATGAGAACGCTGGGGAGATACCCTCGGACGAGGCCACCAGGACCGCTTGGGCTATGACCAGGAAGGCCACACTGGAGTTGACATAGTGAGTGAATGTCGGATTTAGTTATTATTTGTAGAATAGAGATACTTAATGCTCGACTGCCTTGTTTGTCTAGTAGTCGCAAGCGCTACTGCGGAGCTGCAGTGTTATTGGGTTTTTCCATCTGAAATTTCTCAGTAGCAGCCCGGAGTCCAGATTTGTGCCCGGCTGATGGCAATAGGCTCGCCCCCTATTACATGAGACTTAAACAGAACTGGTGAAATGTGGGTGTGTACTACAGGTACACCTCTGCCTAACCTTTCGGGGAATACAGGCGTGTTGTTATGTGTAACTCAATACTTAAAAATAACATTGTAAAAAGGTTGGTTGAAATACTAAAAGGCTGAGTAGTTGTTAATGTTCGCACTTTTGTTCCTGGAATGTCCCTAATAATGTAGGTAGGTGACATAATTTTACTATACTCAACAATGTGTAGACTTTAAAGTGATAACTGGCTAATCACATACTTGCGTATAAGCAGAAACATCTCTCTTTTTCAACTGCAATACCTTAGGTACAACCAGCCACTTGACATTTGTTGAAGGTTGAACCTTGCAATGGGACGGCAGCACAAGGTGGAAATTCTCAAGTGACTGTAATTTCACCGGTACTTTTGGAACTGAAACTCAGCTACTCTTGGCAACGGTGGCAATAGCCATGGTGGTTGTTGTTTCCAAAAAACCCTATCACTAGGAGCTACTAAATACTGATAAGCTTTTGAAAAATCAGCTCACTAACTAACGGCCGAACCCAATATCCTATCTATCACCAGTTTTGGCATACTGGAGAAAGAAAAACCTATCTATCTATGGTTTCAACGTCCCAATAATGTCTAGGAGACTGCAATCTTGCCGGCCTAACATAAGGACAGATAGAATTATACTGTCTACCATAGAATAGTGATCTGTTTATTACTGAAAATAGGTTTTAGCCTCTAACATTATCACTTTCTCCGCTGGTTATAGGACCTTTCTCAAGCTATGGCACTGCACTTAACATCATACCAAATTGATTCTTAATCTTAATTAATACTGTCTCTTTAAATTTTCTAGTAATTGGGGCACAGAGAGCGATGACTCAAGCTACCACAACGGCAACTCAGACCCGCGCGGATTCGGACACATTGGCATACTAGTCCGGAATGTGGATGAGGCTTGTGCCAGGTATTTAACACTCATACTTTTATACAAACTTCTTATAGAATTACCTAATTGGTTCATGACAGGCCGACAGCTCACCATACAAAGTGGCTACGGCCTTCTATAGACACTTGCAAGATGTTTTCTGATGCATTACCAATCAGAAACCATGATTACAGCAAGTATTGTGTTTGTAACAACTTAAACTGATTAAAAATCACTTGTTTCGTTTTAAATAAGCTTCGACCAGGATTCGGCCAATTCGACAGCATTATCGTTGGCCTCGCAGGGATCTTCCACGGTGCAAGTGTTGTTGCAGCTTATTTAAAACAAATAAATGAAATCATCCATACGATGAAGAAGAAGACCTGTTTAGTCTGCTTTCAATAACTAAAACTTTCATTTAGTTAACTTGCACTAACGCTGATTTCGTGCGCCCATCCTATAATTTGCCATTGATAATTGTGCATAAGAGAAAATTTTGCAATGTCTCTTATGCCTGCGATGCCATAGGCAGCACCCATCTAACCAGAACACAATGCTGATTTACATAACATGGTGCTTAAGGCGAAAGCGTCAGGGTAGTTCGCGAAATAAAAATTTTCTTAAGTCTTTGCAATTTGCAGGTCAGTATCAGGTTGAATGTACATCTAAATATGGTTTGCGACCGCAAAAAATATGTATTTAAACAATTATAATCATTAACAACATCAATACAACTCTTCGAGTTCATATTACCCTATTGAATGACTATTTCATGCAATCATGACATTTGAGGGCAATTCTAACTTTAGAAGTTCTATTGCTGATTCTAATGATTATAATTCTATAAATACATATTTTTTACGGTCGCGAATCATAAATAATATATTAATTAACATACAACCTGACACTGACCTGCAAATTGAAAAAAACGTAAGAAAATTTGAATTTCGCGGGCTACCATAGCATATCACCCTTAATAACAAACCTGCAAAGATGTCACTGTTGTAAAACAGATCCCTTGTCCTGCATTAGAACAATTGTAAGCTAATACAAATTTGTGCTAAAGGAAATACGTTCCGTTCGCAAAGTACGCGCCTTACACGTGGAGTTGAGGACACCAGCCCGTTACATACAATCTGTAATAATCTATATGACGGAGAAAGTACATCTCTCTAGTTATCGTCAGCCATATTTTAACTACTGATGGCGTGCTATGGGTAGTATTGGTTATTGCGCAATAGAAAAACCGTTTGCAGTTCAAATCAAATTATAATTCACGATCTAATTAATCACAGTAGCTATTCACACACTGTAGGTACACGACACAACTATACGGAACGTGCGACTGTTTCTAAACGTGTTCACTGCTCGACAGCCACCGATAAACTCTGCTTAACTCCGGTGAACAGTCGACGAGCGTTTATGTTGTAAACTCTGTCGAGCGCCGCTTGGCGGCCGCGGCGCTGGCGTCCCGATTAGTCAAGCGACGACTAATGTATTTCCGACATATATGTATATCTATACAAATAAGTAAAAATTACAGTTTTTTACTAAATGCTTATGAAAGTATACACGGTACTTATAACAAAAAAAAAAAAACAATTTTAAAGTTTTTGTCTGTCTGTCTGTTTTTTCTGGCTAATATCCGAAATGGCTGGACTGATTTTGACAGGACTTTCACTGGCAGATAGCTAATTTTATAAGTATATATAGTAATTTTATAACAAAATTATACATACAACAAAATATATAGTAATTTTATAACAAAAAGTCGGATTTGAAAAAATCTTTTTTCATTTGGTATCCCAATTCTCGAGGATAGTTATAGGCTTTTTAACATCACGATATGACCATTGGGAGTCGAGAAAAAAGTCGGTAAGAACGCTAAGCGAAAACGAATAAGCTCGAGCGGGCGATGCAACGCGGCGGGTCGGAGGACGAGGGAATTTTATTAAAATGTGGCTGTTATTTTAGTAAATTGTGTATCTTACGACATCCACGCGAACGAAGGCACAGTTATATTGTATATAAAGCCTTCTCAAATAATGCTACATATCAAAACTTCTTACTTTGTCTTCCCAGATTCGAGCAACAGGGCGTCAAGTTCATCAAGCGCCCCAACGACGGCAAGATGAAGGGTCTGGCCTTCATTCAGGACCCCGACGGCTACTGGATAGAGATCTTCACCAGCAATGTGGTCTAACCCGGTTCTATAGGAGTTTTGGTACGGTGTTGGGTTAAATACCAGTCTGGTAGCCTTAAAATTGAGCCGAAGGAGTAAGTAGAGATGTATACAGGGTCAAATTAAATTAGCTAGCAAAACTTCGCAAATGTGATGGGTTTATCATCAGTCTCGGTCTAAAGCTGGGCTAAAAAAATCGCGGAGTTTCGCTAGCTAATTTAATTTGACCCTGTAGTTCAATACATATTTCTGTTGGCCGTCGTAATGGGACAAGCCTATTACTGGCACAAAACCAGAATTCATAATATTGCAACTGTAAAGTTACTAATGAACAATCCAATAAGATTTAGCTTGATCCGTGAATCGAACCAAGGATCACATTAGCAGTCTTGTTTTGCAACTATTGGACTTACAAAGCCCATAAAAACAAGAGTAAACCAAAATGCAAACTCCTAAAAAGCTGAAACAGAACATGGAGAGTTTATGCTAATTAATATTCATAGATAACAATGAACTCTTAGATGGCCATATTGTAAATCTATGAACATTTCCAAAAAATGTTTCAATGTCATTCAATCTGCTGAGCCTTTTCCCAACTATGTTGGGGTCGGCTTCCAGTCTAACCGGATGCAGCTGATACCAGTATTTACATGGAGCGACTGCCTATCTGTCCTCCACAACCCAGTAACTGGGTAATAAGATACCCCTTGGTAAGACTGGTTGTCAGACTTTCGGCCTTCTGACGACCCGTAACGACTGTCAAAGATCTACGAATGACAGCCGGGACCAACGGCTTAACGTGCTTTCCGAGGCACGGAGGAGTCTCGGTATGTAAAGATGGTCACCCATCCACGGACAACCCCGGCAAGCGTAGCTTAACCTGATGGATCGACCCGTGCGGCTGTTATTACTTAGCCTCGAGCTCCTCAAATGTTTCAATGTCATTGTAAAATAAATGTTACAATGAAATGTTTCAATATCATTGTAACATTTATTTTACAGATTATTTTTGATCATGACATGTTAGTAACTATGTAATTTAAATAATAATTTAATGTGTACGTTTAAAGCATTTTTTTAACAAACAAAAAAATGCAGGCATAAGTTGTAAAATTCGACCCTACACTGTACCAAAATTAGTTAAGTATTAAGAAAATGAAACAGTACCCGTGTATGAATTGTTTATTAATAGCCCACTGGTGGGCAAAACCTGCAAATGTTACGTACTATTGTCATAGATATCCTTTTCAACATAAAATAACAAGAATTGAAATATCCCACTGCTGGGCAAACGACTTAGGCCCTTTGTACACGGCACAGTTTCTTTACGGTACGGCGTATAAACCGCGCTGTAGAAAAAAAAACGTGTCTGTCAACAAGCTTCCATAGTGATCCATACAATACTGACGACCGTGCCTACACCCGGCGAATAAACCTTAGTGTTAACGGCAAGAACAACGTGTGTGTACAAAGGGCCTTATAGTATCAAAGTAACTGATATTTAACCACGCGTACTCGCAGACTTGTGACAGTTGCTGTCATCAAACATGCAAGTAGGACGATGAATATTTAGTAGGGGATTTCTTAAAACTCTATAAAGAGTATCGTGTCGTCTCGCTCACTCTTTTTACTACCGCGACTGCCACGAACTAGCGTTCAGTGTCATCGATTTGGGAAACTAAAATTAAATTATTGGAAAAAGCCATAAAAATGCTAGATTTAAAATTTTAGATAATTTTTGAATTCTAGATACTTACTTAAGGGGGAAGCGCCAGGTAGCCAGCGAAATACTATAATGTGAATACATACTTTTTACGGTCGCGAATCATATATTGATCAACATACAACCTAATACCGACTTGCAAATTGCAAAAAAACGTAAGAAAATTTGAATTTCCCGGGCTACCTGGCGCTTTCGCCTTAATAGTGTTTTATGAATGTAAAAAATTGTTGTCGAGCAAAAACACCTTTTTAATTGGTAATAATATTGGTTGCCTAGTAGTGGGCAACCGTGAGCAATTGTGATTAATAATTATAAGGATAATTTCGTATTTATTTGTTATTCTTGTGTATTGGTTCTTACGTGCAATTATTAATTGAATATATTATAATAATGTTATTTACAAATTGGCATTTTTATTATTTCTAAATCCATTTATTTGCGCTTTTTAGTGTTATGTACCCAAAGGCTACCAACGGGACCCTAATACTAAGGCTCCGCTGTCCGTTCGTCCGTCTGTCACAGGGCTGTATCTAAGTATCTAATGAACAGTAATAGGTAGACACTTGAAATTTTCACAGAGTGTGTACTACTATGGCCGCTATAAATCAAAATAAAAAACTTGCCAAGTGCGCGTCCGACAGTATTATATAGTGCTCTGTGGTGTCCGACCACGCACAACAATAAAGGGTTCCGTAGTTCCGATGAAGAAAGAAGACAGAATTATCCTAAGAACAAACTTAACATTGTAGTTGAAAAACATGTTCTCCCGTACATTCCAACTGCAAATGTAAGTTTGTACGTACAATATTGAGAAATTTACCGTGTTAAGACCATAGACTTCTCATAGGTTTTCCTGTTATCTATAAGTATAGAATTATTTTCTGTATTTATTTAAAAATTTTAGGTTCAATAGTTTCGGAGATAAGGTGGCGTATGGTCAATTTTCGTCTATCTTCTTAAATAACGTTAAAACTACTTATTTTAAAATTATAAATAAAAATCTATTTGAGACCCCCACAGTAAGCCTATTCATTTTATGTCACACGGTATAGTTACACAATACTTTTTTTTAATTTTCCTAATTGGCCCCCATATTCAAAATTCATTTACGTACGTAAACGTCTGTGGTACGGAACCCTTATATTAAATACCAACAGTTAAAAATTAAAAAATTGGGGAGCCCCCCCACCCCCACTCCCATTCATTCATTCAACTCGAACTTGGCCGCTTTTTCTGTCAATAATAAGTTTTATACCTGCGTAATTATGATACACAAATTGTATATTCTGTAAATAGAATACCTATATCGGAATCACTTTTAATTTATTTTACACGTCATACTTATTAAAAAAAAAAAAGTTAGATGGAGTCGACATTTCCTATCTGACTACCCCTGAGAAGAAATGGCGAAATAAACTCAGGGGTGGTCAGTCTCTTTAAAGTTCAGACAAAATCTTGGTCAAATCATGTGAGGACCATGTAGATCCGTGTTTGAAATAGTCTTATAAGAAAAGAATCACACAAATTGGAGTGGACCTGTCCAGTCAGTGCAAGCATTTGTCAGTAATCGTGTAGCATAACAAACTCGGGACTTACATACCTAATTGGCACAGATTTGCTATAAAGTAGGTATAGCAGAAATAATGCATTATTGAAACAAGCTAGACATTTTAATGGTCTATAATAAAATTAGACCATGGAAGATTATTTGGCGACATGTGCCAATTCGGTCATTAATTGTAAATGTTGGTCGGCAATAGAGCCAATATTGGACAAACTTAGGCATACATGCATTGCCTCGTTTAGGTACGAAGTAAATGTGTGTTAAATTTGACGATGTATGGCTAACATTGGCAGTTAAATTTCTTAGAAATACTTAGTAAACAAGCCCGTGAAATTCGAATTTTCATACGTTTTTTGCAATTTGCAAGTCAGTATTGGATTGTAAGTTAATTAAAATATGATTCGCGACCGTAACAACTATCTATTTACAGAGTATTATAATCATTATAGTCATCAATCTAAGAATGACTATTTCATGAAATCAGAGTATTTGATGATTATACTAACTTAAGGAGTTGTATTACCTACTGATTCTAATGAATATAATTACGTAAACACATGTTTGTTGCGGTCGCGAATCATACTTTAATCAACATACATCCAGACATTGAGCTGCAAATTGCAAAATCGTAAGAAAATTTGAATTTTGCGGGCTATCTTAGTGCTTCCCCCTTAAGGTGAAAGCGCCAGGGTAGCCCGCGAAATTCAAATTTTCTTACGTTTTTTGCAATTTGCAGGTCAGTATTAGATTGTATTTTGATTAAAATATGATTCGCGACCGTAACAAGTATCTACGAGTATTTACAGAATTAATCATTATAGTCATCAATCTAAGAATGACTATTTCATGAAATCAGAGTATTTGAGGATTATACTAACTTAAGAAATTGTATTACTGATTCTAATGATTATAATTCTGTAAATACATATTTGTTATGCTCGCGTATCATACTTTAATTAAAATACACACAGACACTGAGCTGCAAATTGCAAAAATCGTAAGAAAATTTGAGTTTCGCGGGCTACCTTAGCACTTCCCCCTTAAGTATTTAGATGATTATCAGGAAGTACTCACCACATCAGTCTGAAACACAATTCTTTTATTTCTTTTTGTGTCTGCTGTTGGTAGGTGCTGGAGTTGTCTGTCCAGGATGCGCATGATTTACTAAACTTCGGTTTCTGAAAGCATATTATTGGCATATTGAGAGCAGTGGTGGCCCAGTGGTAACGGCCGCGACTTACCAGTTGTAAGTCGTGGGTTCGAAGTTCGAACCCAAGCAGGCACGTTACTTTGTGTAAATTATTTCATCACCACTGCTGTCAAAACGGTGAAGGAAACCGGCATGTCCTGAAACCAAAAATTCGAAGACATGGGACATCTACCAACCCGCACTGGGCTCGCGTGGTGGATTACGGCCCACTCCCTCTCACACAAAGAGGAGGTCTATGTCCCAGCAGTGGGAACAATAAAGGCTGATTATGAATTATTGGCAGGGGGCCTGTTGCTATGAGGTTTTCGTGAAAATTCACGCCACCAGTTGGCGCCACTTCGACAAGAGGTCTTCCATTTCGATAATGAATATAAAACATAATGATGACGTTTATCATTCGTTTCAGTCATTACTATTAGTTTATCATTTAGTCACGCCTAAAGAAAATATAGGCGCTTTGACACTTTTGACAGGTGCCCGACCTGATGTTTCAGTGCTGCCACCTAGTGAACGTCATTTCAGAAAACCCTCATTGCATGGCTTTGGTTGACCCCTATTAGTAGGAGTGTTGCAAGACCAACAGCCAGATGGGTGGACAACCTTCAGAAGATCGTGAGTAAGACTTGGTTGAGATTCGCACAGACCAGGGAAGCATGGCACAAAAGGACGGAGGCTTATTGTTGCTGATATGAAATTAAAATATGACTCGCTTGGAAATTACTTCATTTAATCCAGATAACTTCGGTTACAAATTATAATTTAAAAAGATCGCACGGTACGTCCGCCGATGACCGCATCAGTAGGCGAGTAGTGAAGGCGCGGCCGTCGGCTCGATCAGCTGTGTGAGCCCTCCACCCGCGCGTCCCCCGCCGCTGGTACACGCGTATGGTACGGAAACATCCTCCGGCACTTTGATAGCCTTAAGCTTTCAAGACATAAACGAGGTATTAGCCTGGAAGCGGCCCTCTGCTTCGTTGTCATATTTGGATTCTGAAGTTGGCAAAAGACAGTTTATTGATAGCCCTTCGTATAATGCCGTAACAACACGGCGAGCCGCCTACCGCCCCGACTTCTCGCCTGCCTATTGCCCGCGACGCCCGCACCCGCACTCTTCGCCGAGCCGCATACGGCACGCGTAAGACTGGGAATACACGTCAGATTTTTTCATCAGACTGTCGGATCCGATAGTCTGATCCGGCTACCGGAAGGCGTTGGAGCCATTAGTTTGTATGAACATTCAATACACGTCCGATCCGATAGTCGGGCCGGACGTCCGAGTCGGAAACTGGCGCGCAGCGTTTTCGATTTTATTGTCGGTCCGATTGTCTGAAGGCGCGGTCTGCATACTTCTGGACAGAGACAAATAGACGTCCGATTCCTCCCTCCGGCTTGCCAGTTGATTCGAGCGTTGACACTAAACGGATGCATCGTTATGGTTCGGACAATGGGCGCAAATTATTCTTAGGTGAATAATAAAGTTTGTCATTATTCAAGGGGATTTTACGGGGTGGTAAAGTTTGTATGGAAGAATTTTAAAGCGCTCCTAACGGTTACCTCGAATAACGGTATTAATACTTTGGACACAAAATATAGACAAGTTTTTGGGTTTTTCGAAAATCAACCAACAAAAGGGGTACCTAATTAAGTTTTTGGGGGAGGATTTCACTGCGTGTCTGGATTAAGTCAAAGTAATCTAAACATCAAATGGAGAGGAGCTCGTGGCTAAGTAATAACAGCCGCACGGGTCGATCCATCAGGTTAAGCTACGCTTGCCGGGGTTGTCCGTGGATGGGTGACCATCTTTACATACCGAGACTCCTTCGTGCCTCGGAAAGCACGTTATGCCGTTGGTCCCGGCTGTCATTCGTAGATCTTTGACAGTCGTTACGGATCGTCAGAAGACCGAAAGTCTGACAACCAGTCTTACTAGGGGGTATCGTATTACCCAGTTACTGGTTTGTGGAGGTCAGATAGGCAGTCGCTCCATGTAAAATACTGGTATTCAGCTGCATCCGGTTAGACTAGAAGCCGACCCCAACATAGTTGGGAAAAGGCTAGGCAGATTGATTGAATCTAAACATCAAATGACGAAACACATAATTGAAGACTTTTCAAAAATTAACTCCTTTCGGGGTGAAAAGGGAGGAGCAGTTTATATAAATAATTTTAATGAATAAATATGAAATTTTCATTTTTCCTTTCATCAATAAATTAATAATAATAAGTTAAGGTGGTGTTCTGCAGTTTCTGTCTAACCCCATGGGATGAAGGCGTGAGTTTATGTATGTATGTAATAATAAGTAAAAGTATCTTAATCATTAATTTTCCAAAACTACCGGTTAAAAGTGATGGAAGGGGTGTTAAATTATTTAGGAGAAATTACGAAATCCACGCGGACGAAGTCGCGGGCAAAGTGCTAGTATACAATAAAACAAGTAAATTTAAAAATCTAAAAACCCGACTGCGTATTTAAAAGTGAACTTTAAAAAGATGGAAACAAGATGACCTATTTTGTCTCCAAACTATCTCATAAATAGGTAGAAGATGGTATAGAAGATGCCTTTAATATACCCAGTGACATTCGCGCAATAAAGACTAATCTAACGACATATCATTCATCAAAATCGGTTCAGCTGTTTAGTAGTTACGAGGGAACATAGGGACGGACAGACATACATACAAACACATAACCCTCCTTTTTGGCTTCGCCGCAGTCGGGTAATGAGTAACAGTAATTCGTCCATCTTTTCTTTTTGCTCCGTACGCAAGCACTCTGGATGATAGCTTTTGGGAACGACTGAGTTCAGAAAAAGCCTGACGCAAAAATCGGACGTGTATTGAGTAAATCCGATCCGATAGTCTGATCAGACAATCGAAAACAAAATCTGACGTGTATTCCCAGTCTTAGTCACTCGCTAACACAACGCAACAATTACCCGGTTCAATGAGTGGGGACGCAAAATACATCACTATAAGCTACAACATGAGGAACAACATCAAGCCATCGTTTTGGGGTCAGAGGACGCAGATGGAGAAGCGGCTGATGCTTGATGACCGCATCTGTAGGCGAGTAGTGGGCAAGGAACATATATACTCTAGGGAGGTAGTGGGGGCACGGCTGTTGCAGTGTTGTTAACCCCTACCAAAGTTTACCCCCAAGATATGTTAACAAAAATAAAATTTATTTGATATACGTACGCCCAAGTCGTTCGTAATGCATAAAATAAAACGCCTTCATATTCAGTATCTATTTTTTTTTTAAACATGCATAAGAATGGATGCTTTCATAATTTTGCATGGTAACGGCACGGCACGATATTAATTTCCGTCACGATTTAATTAACAGGGAAGTAAAATGTATGGAATTGAAGGGAGACTCTTCTAATTTTCCGTGGACGAAAAATTAGAAGTTGATTTAAATGGATGAACGCCGCGCAGTTCGTTTGTTTCGTATCGTGCGTTCCGTTCTACGCACAGGCTTTTGGCTTTTGTTCGATTTAATTGCAGGTTTTGTTGGAAGCCCCTAAAAAAAAACCCAAAAATTCCTGCCCCTGAAAATGCCCCTTTTAACACTTTTAGCCCCTAAAGAACAATGGGCAAAATGTCATGCCGCATCCACTTCTGACGCTACCATAATGAGCGAACAAATTAACGAAAATCATGCGCCAATACACTATTCATTGCATGAAAACTATGCATTTAGAGACCTAATTCTCGACCTAGAAGAACATGGCTACGACTGTCACATGACGCCGTCTAAAAATCAAAACGCTACTCAAATGACTAACGCGCAGGCAAATGAGTCAAGAAAAATCACAATTGTGCGATAGGTCGTAGAAGTCATAAATGGATGGTTCAAAAAGGATTATAAGATATTATCTCGAAGAAGGTTGTAAAAATAATGCTCGAATTTCCAAGCATGTTTGAGAAAATTCCATTAATTTACCTCGTTAACCACTACTGGTAATGCTCGTGATGCTCCAAATGATTTTAGAATAAGTAACGCCAATTTACCGCATTTTCTACCTTTTCTCAGATCATTAAAGATGTGTATTATGGCATTAATGGCCAAAGAGTAAGTAGGTACAATATTAAACAGATGACCTCTTCTCTTTGCTTCTGAATATTTGTTTTGTCAGTTGCCTAAAACTAATTAGGTACAAAGTTTTTGTTTACCGGTTCCTTTAAACATCATCATCGGCCTAGTTTTTTCCAAAGTAAGTTGGGTTCAGCTTCCAATCTAACCGGATGCAGTATGTAATGCAATGCAATATTTTACACGGAGCGACTGCTTATCTGACCTCCACAACCCAATGACTGACAAGATTGGGTAACATGATACCCCATGGTAACTTCTCTGACTGAAATAACTTGGCATGAGTTTATCAATCTTTTAGCTAGTTTTTGTGTTGATTGGCGTCTCAGAAACCGGCGGGGCAATTGCGTAACACACTCACAGTAGGAATCGGTTTCATTTTGACAGTTCAACAACATTCATTGCGTTATTTACGTTGTTGAGCAGACATTTGAACATATGGAGCAATGGATTAGCAATTTGCTTCAAAATTATTTAGATTGTGATTGATAGTGTGTTACGCAATTATTGGACCGTCCAGTGCTACGTATGATGTGCACGGAGAGGGTTGCCACGTTAGCTGCGCGGTTTATTTGTTAGCCATACACTCATTCGTGCGTAGGTGAAGTAGCGTGACCGCGGGTCGCAGTAAATGATCCCGCCTACGTGGTCATACAAAACTCAAACTCAAACTCAAAGCATTTATTTCAATTAAACCAATTACAGGCACTTTTGAATTGTCAAAGAGTCGGTCAGTTAGTCAGAAAATTGAAGCTAGTCGCCCATTCCAAAACGTAGATCTCTATGGAGAAGAATGGGCAAGAAACTCCATGGACACTCTTTTAAATCAAAATTGTTACAAAATCCTGGGTAGGTACATTGTTATTGTTGCTTCTATATGTGAGAACAATGTAAAAAATAGATAATTAAAACAATTTAAAATATAAGATTGAAAATAAGCCCTGGCAGCTAAGAGATGACCAGTCTCCACTGACGGCGCCCGTTCACGAACATGACGCGTGGATCAGCACCATCCAGCTCAACCATTTTGTAGGGAACCGAATGATCCAACACACGCGCCACCATCAGCGAGACATTTAAGTGAGCATGACATACTCTCAACTGCCATACTCTTTCAAGTCTATATACCTACATCATAACATAAAACCGCTCCATGGTACTCACATTTACAAAATTGAAAAGATGCTTCTAATTTTCCAAAGCGAGGCTAGGTACACGCGCGTAACTTAGCCGCGGCCTGCTGTGCAGCGGCTGTCCCGTCTGCAATGTTTAGTCTTTCTTCAGAACACGCTCCACATAGTCCACATCATTTGTCCGTATCATATTTTTCTATTAAATAGGTCACACTCGAAGGTAGCACGATCTTTTTAGAAGCTAGATCCCAGTAATGTACGATAGCTAAGTGCAATATGAAGAAAATATTAAGTTTGTGCATTAACTTGTTCCTTTTTATTATATCGGTGAGTCTAATTAAATTGTAATTCTGATAATAAATACTTCATAGTCCGGAAGTCTGACAACCAGTTTTATCAAGGAGTATCGTGTTATCCAGTAACATGGGTTGTGGAAGGCGATCCCAACATAGAAAAGGCAGGCAGATAATGCATTACTACTTACGATAATTGTGACGTCCACCAACCGGCACACACTTGCACAAATCCTCATACTCAGCGCAAATGGTCTTTCGCACAATAATAGTTCTACTTTCAGCCACCGACGGGGCAATTGCGTAACACACTTACAGTAGGAGTCGGTTTCATTTTGACAGTTCAACAACATTCATTGCGTTACTTACGTTGTTGAGTAGAGTAATTTTACGAACTTATGAAGCAATGGATTAGCAATATGCTTCAAAATTATTCAGATTGTGATTACGCAATTAGGGTGTTAGATCAGGGGGGCTAAAACGGCCACTTTGGCAGAATCATAATAGGATAATATTATGAACTATAATTAAATTAATCGTAAAATGGTCACAAATTGACAATTCATTATATTAACTGCGTAAAATTCATAGCACGCAATTCATCTGTTTGACAGTTTTGCACGGAGATTCGTAAAAGGTGCACAAACGATGAATTGCTTTAATGTCAAATAGCAGAATCATAAGAAGTTAGTCAAGAGCAACATCTTACAATTCATATTGAAGATTTTGTGAATGGCAGATTTAGACGTTTACTTATGTAAATTTCCTTTCCTCCGTAACACGTGCGTCCGCACGTGTTACGGAGACCATTTTATATCGCCGGAGAAGTGTAGCTCTTCAGAAAATGAAAATAGCTTTTGAAATGCCGGACCTAGAGTTTGTTGGTACCTATTACCTAGGCTATTTTCATTTTCTGAAGAGCTACACTTCGTCGGCGATATAAAATGGTCTCCGTAACACGTGCGTCCTCAAGGAAATTTACATAAACGTCTAAATCTGCCATTATTCCAATATTTCTTCTCTAAATCTTCAATATGAATTGTAAGATGTTGCTCTTGACTAACTTCTTATGATTCTGCTATTTGACATTAAAGCAATTCACAGTTTGTGCACCATTTTACGAATCTCCGTACAAAACTGTCAAACAGATGAATTGCGTGATATGAATTGTACGAAGTTAATATTATGAATTGTCAATTTGTGACCATTTTACGATTAATTTAACTAAAGTTCACCATTACATTCAATCAACAATAACGCAATATTAAAATGATAGTAATTAAGTACCTGATTTTTTGGAAACTATTTACATAATTTGAAAACTAACAGTCTTAAAATAATAATAATAATATGTACAAGTATATAAAAAGGACGGGAAATAATCAGAGGGCATCAAAAAATTCATCCGCATCGCTGTCAACAGGAAAAGTGCCCAAAAGGCTGGCAGCATTGCCACGTTGTATGGCAATGCTGATTCTTTGGCCAAAAAATAGGCCAGCCCTCTGGTCACGTGTGGAGTCGACCAACCGCCTCTCGAAAAACTAAGTGGGCACTCGGACCCCATGGCCCTAGTTTTTCAACCCCAAACGGCTCGAATATATAACTCCCAATAAGATTGGAGTACTTGCGCCGTTTGAGGTTTTCCGCACCCGCAGCAGCCGCCCCAGCACAGCCCGCCGTGCTAGGAAGATGGGATGGCGCAAGGGTGTCGACACACGTTGCATCCCACACCAAAGGCCTACCTACCTTGCAAGGCATTATGGTCATTCCGTCTGGTCTCTTCCCATCGTCGCGTGCCAAGCCATTGGGTTCTAAAACAGCTGGCACCCCAGCGGTGACAAGAGCACGACGGATGATGTCATTGATGCTGGCGTGCTGTGCTATCCGGCCTGCGCTCTTACTGCAGGATAGGCCATGTTGTCTGAGGCAGTCGACACCGTCACCGCATTGGCAGCGATGCGGAGCCACGCAAGTAGCGCCCAGACGCAGACAAGTAGCGAGCTGGAAGGTGGTGTCACCCAGCATAGTGCCTATGTTCAGTGACGGTAGCGCCTGAAGTCAGAGGCCTGACTTCCACTCCCCCACAGCCAGCAGGCGGGCACGCTCAGCAGTATTGGTGGTCGTATTAATTAGATTATTCCGTACCAACCTGCAGAGCGGTTCATTCCACTGCCTCTGGGAAGATGGGTTCAAGGGCCGATCTGTATCCGGGTAAGCCACTTTCCAGGCGTTCACTGCGTCAATCAAGCACGGCACTTCTGAGTCAACCAAAGAGGGGGCTAAAATTTTCTCGGTCAACTTTTCCGTGCTGTGGACAGAGGACAGGAACGTCGGTAAGCTAATACTGGTAATTTTGCGGACGCCGAGGCCACCAAAACGGTAGGGTAGTGTGGCTTGCAGCCACGTTCGGTCATCCAGGGCCACATTTAAAATGGATGTTAGTGTGCTGCGAATAATTTGGTCAATTTTTTCCAAGAGGTTTGGCTGCTTCCATAAAAGGGAAGAACGTAGAAAGTATATAAAATTTGGGCCAAAACAACAGTATCAAATCAGGGTGAATGCCGAATGCAAAATTAATCTTGGAGAGTCTGTCCGAAATGTCGTTGAAGTTTTGATTTTTTCGTTGATAAAAGGAGAAAAGCTGTCTTCTAAAATTGGGGAACTTATGAGGTGCAGTGAACTTTTTTCTAAAATTTTGATTTGTGGGGCTAATGCATTAAATTTTTCTAGGGTCAGTTGTCTGTCGGGTATGTCAGAAAGGTAAATTTCCCACTTTGATGGGTTAAGGTCTAAGCCAATAGATTTAAATTCCTGTTTAAGAAGCTGTAGGTCTTTCAAAACAGTGTCTACATCACCTCCTAGCGTTCCATCATCTAAATACCACGCGTTAAATTTTGAATTTAGTTTCTGGATAACTGGATGAATAGCCAAGCTGAAAATAATTGGCCCGAGAGGGTCACCTTGTTGGCATCCTGCTGCAGATTCCAAAACATTGTCCTTGTATAATAATTTAGAAGAGTACCTGTAACATTGCCACATAAAACCATCGGGTATTTCCTTTTTGACTTCAGCCAACAAAGTGGTTGACAAGAGTTAAAGGCGTTCTTAACGTCAACCTTGAGGACGACCTCACCTCACTAAAGTTAATAATATTATCCCATTATGATTCTGCCAAAGTGGCCGTTTTAGCCCCTCTCTTTGTATCATTCAGTATAGGTAGATTTTTAACCGACTTCAAAAAAAGGAGGAGGTTCTCAATTCGTCGAAATATTTTTTTTTCTTTCATGTGTGGTCCCCGATTACTCGAAGATGGCTGGATCGATTTGGAAAATTCTTTTTTTTGTTTGAAAGGGTCCCCAGGGTTTTCCCAGGTGGTCCCATTGTCATCAGGTCAGGATCTTATGATGGGATCCTGGAGAAATCGATCCGAAACGATCACACATAGTGGTCGGGGGGGTCCGGATCGCTGTCGAGTCTACCATGAAGTACCTGGGATTGGTGCTCGACAGCCGGTGGGACTTCGGACCCCACTTCCGGCGGCTGGTGCCCAAGTTGATGGGCGCGGCTGGGGCGCTGTCAACGCTGCTTCCCAATCTGGGGGGCCCTAGCGCCGCCTGTAGGCGACTCTACGTGGGGATCGTGCGATCGATGGCCCTGTACGGGGCCCCGATCTGGGCGGCTGACCTGACGGCCGGTAGCATTGCTATTCTGCGGAGGCCGCAGAGAGCGATGGCCGTCAGAGTCATCAGGGGGTATCGCACGATCTCCTACGAGGCGGCTTGTGCACTGGCCGGATCCCCGCCCTGGGACCTGGAGGCGAAATTACTCGCGTCATTGTATCGGTGGCGCGAGGAAATGCAGGCGCGAGGTGAGCGACCGATGCAGCGACTAATGGAGCAGCGTCGGTTGCTGCTTCGCGAGGTCCTGGTGGCGGAATGGCGGGACAGGCTCTCACGCCCTACCGCCGGCCTCGGCACCATCGAGGCGGTCCGGCCGGTGCTCGACCTTTGGCTCGGGAGGAGGCACGGCTCCTTGTCGTTTCGGGTGGCGCAGGTGCTCTCGGGGCATGGTTGCTTCGGGAAGTACCTGTGTCGCATAACCAGGGAGCCAGACGCCTGGTGTCACCACTGCGTCGACGGTCGGGAGGACACGGCGCGGCATACGCTGGCAGAGTGTGCCGCTTGGGAGGAGCCGCGCCGTGCCCTCATCTCTAGAGTAGGCAGTGACCTGTCGCTGCCGGCTGTCGTTAATTCGATGGTCGGCAGCGAGGAGTCCTGGGACGCGGTGGTTTCCTTCTGCGAGACAGTCATCTCGCAGAAGGAGGCTGCGGAAATGGAGAGGGAGATCACATCCTCTCACCCAGCCCGCAGCAGGCGCACTGGGCGTCGGCGGAGGGCGGACAACGCCCTCTTCCAGCCCCCCTAAATGGGTCCAGGGGCGACAGACTCGGGGACGTCCGTCGCCCCCCATACATCGGACCCGAGGTGGCGGCGCGTAGTGTTCCACGCGCGCCCCTCTTAGACGTCGCGGGGGGAGTCAAACACCTCACTCCCCCCCTCGACACGAGGAGAGGCCTGCCGTGGCGGGCCGGCACCAGCCGGGGGTTGCGGAAGGATCGTAAGTTCCCGCGACCCTCGGCGTAGGTGTGAGATGGAACACCGAGGTGGTTTTTAGTCAGTAAGAGTCTGACAGACCCCTCCGCCCGCCCCAGGGCGGAGGACATCCATGAGGATTTTCCACCCCGAAACAAAAAAAAAAAAAAAAAAAAGGTTAGGTTAGTACTTCCCAATCTGGCGGGCCCGAGCGCCGCCTGTAGGCGACTCTACGTGGGGATCGTGCGATCGATGGCCCTGTACGGGGCCCCGATCTGGGCGGCTGACCTGACGGCCGGTAGCATTGCTGTTCTGCGGAGGCCGCAGAGAGCGATGGCCGTCAGAGTCATCAGGGGGTATCGCACGATCTCCTACGAGGCGGCTTGTGCACTGGCCGGATCCCCGCCCTGGGACCTGGAGGCGAAATTACTCGCGTCATTGTATCGGTGGCGCGAGGAAATGCAGGCGCGAGGTGAGCGACCGATGCAGCGACTAATGGAGCAGCGTCGGTTGCTGCTTCGCGAGGTCCTGGTGGCGGAATGGCGGGACAGGCTCTCACGCCCTACCGCCGGCCTCGGCACCATCGAGGCGGTCCGGCCGGTGCTCGACCTTTGGCTCGGGAGGAGGCACGGCTCCTTGTCGTTTCGGGTGGCGCAGGTGCTCTCGGGGCATGGTTGCTTCGGGAAGTACCTGTGTCGCATAACCAGGGAGCCAGACGCCCGGTGTCACCACTGCGTCGACTGTCGGGAGGACACGGCGCGGCATACGCTGGCAGAGTGTGCCGCTTGGGAGGAGCCGCGCCGTGCCCTCATCTCTAGAGTAGGCAGTGACCTGTCGCTGCCGGCTGTCGTTAATTCGATGGTCGGCAGCGAGGAGTCCTGGGACGCGGTGGTTTCCTTCTGCGAGACAGTCATCTCGCAGAAGGAGGCTGCGGAAAGGGAGAGGGAGATCACATCCTCTCACCCAGCCCGCAGCAGGCGCACTGGGCGTCGGCGGAGGGCGGACAACGCCCTCTTCCAGCCCCCCTAAATGGGTCCAGGGGCGACGGACTCGGGGACGTCCGTCGCCCCCCATACATCGGACCCGAGGTGGCGGCGCGTAGTGTTCCACGCGCGCCCCTCTTAGACGTCGCGGGGGGAGTCAAACACCTCACTCCCCCCCTCGACACGAGGAGAGGCCTGCCGTGGCGGGCCGGCACCAGCCGGGGGTTGCGGAAGGATCGTAAGTTCCCGCGACCCTCGGCGTAGGTGTGAGATGGAACACCGGGGTGGTTTTTAGTCAGTAAGAGTCTGACAGACCCCTCCGCCCGCCCCAGGGCGGAGGACATCCATGAGGATTTTCCACCCCGAAACAAAAAAAAAAAAAAAAAGGTTAGGTTAGTACTGTGACATTGGACCCGAGGTGGCGGCGCGTAGTGTTCCATACGCGCCCCTCTTAGACGTCGCGGGGAGAGTCAAACTCCTCACTCCCCACCTCGACCGATCGACTCGATCGTACGTTCCCGCGACCCCCGGCGTAGGTGTGAGATGCAGTGCAGCCGCGGCAGTGGTCAGCGAGCGCGACTTCCAAAGGCTAGGATACGACATAAGTAAACAGAACTCGATAATAACCCTATAAGGTAATTCGAAAGCGTCCTCGATTGGACCCGAACACACCCAGCTCAGTAGTGGGTCCCATTGGACCCCAGAATGACCTACACGACTCCCTAAATTGATTAAGTATGTAAATGTTTATTGTCCACCCATCAAATCTTTTAACGTCGTTAAATCTTTCATATTTAGCGCGCAAGTTTATTAATTTACCTTTACAAAACCCAAGTGTGTAGATACGATAATCGCCATTTTGATGACAGTGATAGTCGAGGCAAAAATTTGAGGATTTTGGATATCTAAACTCCACTTGGGTTGCAGTAAATTTTCATCAAAGCACAAATCAGCTGTCGTGGACCATGATCGTGCATCCGTATCTGCCTTGTATGGATCAGATAGATGGGTGACCTCGGTCAGATCCACACGATTATTTGACTTAGGCGCTTGCAGGGCTTCAAAAAGTGCTGGCATGTTTGCATTTTGTTGCTCAAACACGGCACGCCAACGGCCACTTTTCAGTGTTTTCATTTTGCGCCTGAACCAACACTGATCCCAATTCTGATAACGGAGAAGGTACACCTCTCTAGTTATCGTCAGCCATATTTTAACTTCTGTGGGCGTGCTATGGGTGGTGTTGGTTATTGCGCTTTAGAAAAACCGTTTGCTGTTCAAATCAAATTATAATTCACGATCAATTTAATCACACTGGCTATTCACACACTGTAGGTACACGACACAACTATACAGAACGCGCGACAGTTTTTAAACGTGTTCACTGCTCGACAGCCAACGACAAACTCTGCCCAGTCGACGAGCATTATGTTGTAGACTCCGTCGAGCGCCGCTTGGTGGCACTGGCATCCCGATTAGTCAAACGACGACTAACGTATTTCCGACAAATAAATAATTTTTTATTAACAAATGTGGGTACAACTCATCTATCCTAAACAAATGCACAATGTAGGTACAAAGTTTTGAGTATTTTAAAGACAGACTAAACGACGATGCCTGTGCTAGTATTAACTGTGCGACAGACACTGGTGCCTTCCTCCTACAACCTTAGGAAACAAGCTATATCGCGACATAATGATGTGCTATAGTCATCGGTCACTAATAAAGAACTAGTATAGGTACACAATCCCATGCAAAAGTTCTCTTAAAACTGTCGCCAATTGTGTTTACGTAATTCTAGTTGAAATAAATGTACATTAACCGAAATTCAACCCTAAGTGCAATGATTAAATTTGTTTTCACAAAGCTATGTACGAAACGCAAAAAAATTTTACGACACCACTTAATACCGCTCGATACCGCTTGTCAACATACATCAAAACAAATTCAAACTGTTTTAAAGTCAGAATTACAAAGTGCCAAAATAAGCAATAAAAAAATTACGACCGAGGCTCGCCACTAGGACAAGGAACGACTGGAGTCGAAATAACCAATATTTTTTTGTTTATATTGTAATTATAAATGTTTATTTTTTTTATTTTGTTAAGCTTCATGTAAAAAAGCATATTTTATACTTTTCTATGGTGAATAAGTGCAATGATTATAATTTATTGATGAAACTGACACTGTTCTCTAAGTTGAAGTAAATGATAGCCAATAAAAAATGGTCACAATACGATTAATAGTTTCGGAGAAATGCGTGGACAAACATACATACATTCATACACCTATAAAATAACAATAACAATAACGTCTCCAACAAATGGAACAGAATAAACGCACATAACCCGAACAATTTAAGTGCGCATGCGATAGTATGATTAATACATTTAGTAATAGTACTATTACAATTAAGATGCTTTATAACTCCTACTGTTTATTACGACTTAATTTAAAAAGAAATGGTTGTACGATGATTTCTTGACAAAATTATTAGGTCCTTACCTATGAAATTGCCGATTTTTGATACTCGCTAGTATGAAGATCGATATCTTTCATACTATTTAGAATTCCAAATTAAAAAAATAATTTTATAATATAGCGTGTTAATTTGTTTTTTCAAAATCAGTTGTTCATTTGTTTTTCCGCCGTCCGATTTTTCTTTGATATCGCTGTTTCTGTAACCATGTATAAGTCGAAATTGCGCGCTATTTTCGAATACGAGTTCCGTCGTGGCACCAGCGCAGCACAGACAGCACGCAATATTAACGACGTGTATTACAAGGTGCCGCAAGTGGACGCACGGTGCGTTCTTAGTTTAATCCAATCCCTTGACCGACGGGAAACGAAAGTCGATAGCTATGAATTGTAAGCCATAGTGGAAGCAGATTCATCTCAAACCACGTCAGAACTTGCAGCAGCCTTCAACGTAAGTGATACATCGATACTGATTAATTTACGTAAAATTGGAAAGATAAAAAGCTCGGAAAGTGGACACCGTACGAACTCACTGAACAACAACAACGAAATCGCGTCGAAACTTGTCTTTAGTTGTTGAATAGGCACACAAATGAGGCGATATTGGAAACTCTCCGTCACCCAACATACTCACCAGACCATGCTCCAACAGATTTCCATTTTTTTTTCGAAATTTGGATAACTTTTTACAGGGAAAAAATTTACATTCTAACGAGACGGTGAAAAACGCCTTTAAATAGTTCATCGATTCCCGTCCCCAGGATTTCTATAGCAGAGGCGTCAACGAACTTCCTTTAAAATGGCAAAAGTGCATCGACAATAATGGCGAATACTTCGATTAATTAAATATACTTAATTATACTTTTCTTTAAAAAAAAAATGTTTGATTTTTCTATGTAAAACGGCAATTTCGTAGGTAAGGAGGTGAATATCAGTATTTACAATACAGTGATAACAATTATATAATGGTTAGATATATTAATACTTACCGAAAATATGAAACTTCATACTTTTTTAGCGTCCTAGATGAGTGATTTTTACAGTTTTTAAACAAGCACTGAGGTATGTTTACCATCGGAGCGTTCGAATGCTACTAGATAAAAAGCGCACCCAAATATTCAAGTGGGTGCTCTTTCGGTGAGGACATTTTTTGCCGCTGATTGTGTATCTAGCTATTTATTAGTGATCGATGGCTATAGTAATATTATAATGATACAAATAGTATAATTTAACAATTACATTATCTGGTACAATTTAAGTAACGCTCATGTAAGTTTAGTCAAAAGAATAAAAATTGAATTTAGTAATTAGATTGAAAATAATATATTTATTTTAATTTTAAGGCATGCAAGGAAATACGTGAATGTGTGTGTTAGAGTGCGGGGGTGTATGTGTGTTTAAGGCAAGGTGGAACTGGAACAGGACGTTTGACATTACTTTAAACCACGTAAAGAGAATCATGTTTTTAACCCATATACAAAAAATCAATCGAATCCAATGAATACTTTAGCCACAGGAAATTATTTGTCAAGAACCTGTGAAAAACACGTATGATTCTATTCTCTGCGTCTCAATATGCTCGAAAGACAGAGAAGGATATCATACGATTCCACTCTGACGCATCCCGCCCGTCCCACAAAAACTTACAGTTAGAAAGAAAAAGAAATATTACTTATGCAAATAATGGATTAGTGGTGCATAGACAATTGCGAGTGTGTGTGTGAGCGGATTTTTTTCTGCAAAAAGTCTCGGACTCGATAATTAAGTCAGTCAGTCAAGTCAGTCCACCGGCACCCTTTGAGGAGAGTACGTGCTATTATTTTTTATCATGAGACGAGCCGCGTGCGCATTGTCGTTTTTGTGGGGGGGGGGGGGGGGCGTAAAAAACGAGGTGTGTGCACGAGAAGTGAACACTGTGGACGATTTAAAAATTAGAATAATTAAGCGGCTTGGTACGTGACGATGGGAAGAGACCAGACGGCATGACGTTGTTGCCTTGGAAGGTGGGTAGACCTCTGGTGTGGGACGCAACCTGTGTCGACACCATTGCGCCATCTCATGTTCCAAGCTCGGTGTGCTGTGCTGGCGCTACTGCTGCGGCTGCTGAGACCCTAATGCGGCGCAAATACTGGAACCTTATCGGTAACTTTAGTTTTGAGCCGTTTGGGTCGAAACGCTCGGGTCATAGGGCCCGAGTGCGCGTCTCCTTTTTAAGGAAATTTCTCGCCGACTGGTCGACACTTCACGTGACCAGAGGGCTGGCTTGTTCTTTGGCCAAAGAATTAGCATTGCCATTCAACGTGGCAATGCTGCCAGACTTCTGGGCACGTTTCCGGATGACAGCGATGCGGACGAGTACTTCGACGCCTAAGTTTCCTTTTATTTTGTATATCTATTTGTATAGTTAGTTAGTTTGTTAGTTAGTGGAAAAATATGTTGTAAGTTTTTTATAATTTGTATTTATTAAATTACACTAATACAGGAGACAATTTGAGAGTATATAAGAAATAAATAATTAATGCCTTCGACAAATTAAAAAAAATGGCAGATAGGGGATGTCCGATCGTTTTGCATGTTAGTTGTCTGAATACAGAGCTAGCAAACAGTCACGTTATTTTATTTATCAAAATCTCCCAAAAGTATCTACTACGCATAAACAACCTAACGTCGTCAACATATGATCCGGCTCGAAGGACCAGGGGACTTGTTACGTTATGACGAATCCACGAATCCGTGAAAATTTAATAAGACGATGTCGCTTGTGCATTATGAACAACAGACACTGAAAATTAAAAAAAAATAACAACTTTATTGATGATGTAAATTCTGATTTTGATTTGATATTATGTGAATAATCATTCAACCAGTGATCTTTTAATTAACAACGCGCAACTTTGAGTTTGTGATGTTATCCGATTAAAGTACCTACCTGCGCCCCGCACCGCCGCCGCCGCGCCCCGCACCGCATCGCACCGCACCATTGGTCAGTGACTTTTCGTAGATAAAGCGTGTTTACTTTTATGCAGTTGATTCTGCTATTTATTTGGTTTGAAAACTGCAATTTTTAAATTTTCCTTTAACTACTAATCTTCGTGTTTTAAGATGTTTCGATGGACTAGTACTGTGCTAGTTTTAATTTAATGTCGTACATCCAGATCTACGTTGTATCAGGTGTGATGGCGTGAATAGGCTTGATGTTATGTTATGTATGAAATAGTAAATTATGACACAAGTGTGTTATGTTGGTCATTACAATTGAGGCGGTATTATTCACGCGAGCTGCAGGCGAGCGCGACAAGGGAGCCGGGTGTGTAATGATGAATTAATGATCAATGCACACGCGTTTTATGCGACGTTTTTCAACACTCTTACGAAGCAAAAATAAATAAAGGTTTATAAACTATTTATACTTACTTATGTAAAAAAAAATATGAAATTTAGCCCGCGGATTCCTTTTATCGAGGTGTCTTCGCAAGTTGAAGAAGAGGCAAAGGCACAAAGCCATCGAACAGTCTAATGTATTAAAAGCATAAAAACTGAATATTTTGTATCTTATTTGGAGGTAGAACACAAAAGAATATATTTTTTTTGACAAAAATAAATAATTTGATGAAATATTATGTTAATTTATCATATTTTATTTATGTACACAGTAAGCATAAAAAGGCATGAAGTTGCTTAGATGAGATTAAAAAAGCGCACATCTCCGACTAGTAAATAATTATCTGTGACGAACATTACCGCGCTAGTGCGGTAATATAAAGTAAAAAGCACGCGTGTTTAATACACCGCATTATGAACCTAAAAGCGGTTCATTAACCCTTTTTAAGACAGTGGCCACTATATTGCCACCAATATTAGAATTTTTTTTCGGGCAACTTTTTATTTTTCTGGTATTTATTTTTTACTTACTGGCAAGCTTGAGATGTCCTGTCAACGTATATTTTTTTGTTGTGTGGGAATTGTCAAATTCAATTGACACTTTGAAGATCAAGCTCCTGAAGTCGGTCTAGGAGTCAAAGTAGTGAAATCTCTCACACAAAAACTCATTGATCAAGGCTTCCGAGGACATGTAGCTTTTGACAATTTCTTTGCATCTTATGAACTCTTGCAATATTTGTTTGAAAACGGAATATATGCCACCGCAACCGTCAATTCTGGGAGATCTGATTTGCCACTAATACTAAAAAACGCTAAGAAAAAGAATGTATCAAGACAAGAAAAAATACATTTAGAAAGAGGTGAATATAAATGGCGTACTAAAAATAATGTTTCCTTTATCATGTAGCAAGATACAAAAATAGTTACTGTTTTGACCACCGCATTTCACTCCAAAATTTGCAAAACTACATGTGAAAGAAAGCAGAAAGACAGTACAAAAAAAAACATATCCTTGTCCAACAGCGGTACTTGAATATACAAAACGTATGGGCGGTGTGGATCGTTTCGATCAGAAGCGGAGTACCTATGAAGTCGGCAGAACAAGCAAGAAATGGTGGCTTCGCATTTTTTATTTTTGGGTAGACCTAGCAATAACAAACTCGTACCTTCTCCATAGTTCAAACAGCCGCATCCACAGTATTATGCCACAATTAGCGTTTAGATTATCTTTGGCACGTGGTTTTATAAATAATTTTTCATCAAGGAGAAGGAGCTTGGATACCCAACTAATGTATCTTACTAAGAAGCCCAAGATGTCAGATAATTACCAAAAAACCGGCTCTGCCTTTCGTTTTGCCAGTGTTGGAACACATAAACATGAACGTTTGCCAACTTATCGGCGATGTCGTGTATGTAGCACAAAGACAAACAATAAAAAATCAAAAATTCAATGCTCCAGATGCAAGGTTCCACTCTGTGTGGTACCTTGTTTTGATATTTACCATGGACAGAAATAAAAAGTTGCATTAAGAATAAACCTTATTTTATTTTTCATAGTCTTTTACAGGCAGCGGCAACTATATTGCCACCAAATTTTGCAAAATTTTCCCTTCGATTTTCACGAAAAAAAAAATAAGGCATTCATAACATATTGGCAAAATCACGTAATCATCGTACAAAATCCGTTTAGTTTAAATTTGTAACTTTTTTTTGTTGTTTTGTGTTTATTTCAATTAAACCAATACATAATATTTACATAATATATAAGCTAACAGACTTAAAATAATAATTATAATATGTACAAATGTAAAAAAATATATATATTTATATAATTATAGGGCATCAAAAAATTCGTCCGCATCGCTGTCAACAGGAAAAGTGCCCAAAAGGCTGGCAGCATTGCCACGTTGTATGGCGATGCTGATTCTTTGGCCAAAGAATAGGCCAGCCCTTTGGTCACGTGAAGAGTCGACCAACCGCTTGGAGATGTCTCGGAAAACCAAGTGGGCACTCGGACCCCATGGCCCTAGTGTTTCAACCCCAAACGGCTCGAACATATAACTCCCAAAAAGATCGGAATATTTTCGCCGTTTGAGGTTTTCCGCACCTGCAGCAGCCGCCCCAGCACAGCCCGCCGTACTAGGAAGATGGGATGGCGCAAGGGTGTCGACACATGTTGCATCCCACACCAAAGGCCTGCCTAACTTCCAAGGCATTATGGTCATTCCGTCTGGTCTCTTGCCATCGTCGCGTGCCAAGCCGTTGGGTTCTAAAACAGCTGGCACAAAACAGCTGGTGACAAGAGCACGACGGATAATGTCATTAATGCTGGCGTGCCGTGCTATCCGGCCTGCGCTCTTACTACAAGACAGGCCATGATGTCCGAGGCAGTCGACGGCTTCACCGCACTGGCAGCGATGTGGAGCCCCGCAAGGAGCGCCCAGACGCAGACAGGTAGCGAGCCGGAAGGTGGAGTCACCCAGCAAAGTGCCTATGTTGGGTGACGGTAGTGCTTGAAGCCAGAGGCCCGACTCCCATTCACCCACAGCCAGCAGGCGGGCACGCTCAGCAGTATTGGTGGACGTATTGATAAGATTATTCCGTACCAACCTGCAGAGCGGCTCATCCCACTGTCTCTGGGAAGATGGGTTCACGGGCCGATCTGTATCCGGGCAAGTTGCTATCCAGGCGTTCACCGCATCACTCAAGCATGGCACTTCAGAGTCGACCAGGGAGGGAGCTAAAATTTGTAACTGTCCTAGTTCCCTCTGCCTTAAAAAGGGTTAAGAGCCACTTTACGAGCAAGTGTGTTGAAAAAAAATATACTTGAAACACTCACAGTAAGCCCTTTCATTTGATATGTCAAATGGTACAGTGTACAAAACTTTTTTTTTAATTTCCTTATTTGTCTCCCGAAAGTGACCCTCATTATTCAAAATTCATTTATTTAAGTAAAACGTCCATGTTTCGGTCACAGACATTAATATGTGTACCAAACAACTTAAACGGTCCATTAGATTCGGAGCAAATTGGCTGTGACAGACGGACAGACAGGCAGACACACGAGTGATCCTATAAGGGTTCCGTTTTTTTCCTTTTGAGGTACGGAACCCTAAAAAAGATTAATTTCAATAATTAATTATTTATGAATAGTGATCAAAGAGCTTTTATTCAGTTTCTACACTTTTTTTTTTCGAATTTATTGCGAGTATCGATTAGGCTGAACGCAACTTTTGAATAGGTGTAGTTAATACCTGTTTTAAACAACTGTCGCAATAGGGAATATTACGCAAAGCTGAGACAGCAGATGGTGCCACATGGACATGAAGTAAACAAAGCAAACTGTCAAAGGCGAGCGCCAACATTTTTCGGCGTTTTTCAATATTATTTCAGTTTTGTTTCATTCTTGTTACTATAATGGTGTATGGGCATGAGCCAATACATTTAATGTTGAATAAAATAAATATTAATATCCAAGATAATGTTAAATGATAAATTTCACTAAAATAATAACATTTTTGACAAATGAGTCAAAACCTTGTCGAGCTGAGTGGTTAAAAAATAAACAAATATAATATACGCGTCGACTTGAGAACCTCCTCCTTATTTTCGTCAGTTAAAAATTTGAATAAATTGTTGACCAAATTATTTTTTTTTCTGTTAGGTAACTATACTTTTTTTCTGGATATTATTTTTAAAAGACTGCTTTTTTTTGTGGGAAATCATCAAATGACTTCACCTGCTCTGGGCGGAGCTGGAGGGCGTATCAGACTTTTACTGACTAAAACCCACCCATGTTCCTTCAGTTGCCTGTGCCAGGGGCAACGGTAACTCTTTCGAACATCCAGCGGCCCTGGCTGGCATCGGCCCTAGCGGACCCCGTCAAAAAGATTGCTTCTGCCCTCTTTTCTACTTTAAAACTTTCGTGTGATAACTGACCACACATACTGCCTTACATTAAACGTAAGATTTTCCTCCAACATACATGAAAAAGCAAAACGTGGGGATGGGAGGGAAGGATATAGTTATAGTGACCATAATGGTGATGTTCTTCAGAAAGTTGTGTATGTATGTATGATCGTAAACGATGCAAAAGGATCATAGTCTGGTTTCTGCCTACCACCATGGTAATAAGGCGTGAGTTTATGTTATGTACATATGTAAGTACACGAAATGTCACAAATAATAAAATCGTCTTTACAGGATGCCGTCTCTCTAAAGTTAATAGCAGGCGACCGCAGCGTAGTAAAGAAAGATGGTGCCACCCATACAATATCCAAGTATTACGTAGTACCAAACGATTTTGACCCAAACAATGTCATCAATAGCACGGAAGCATCACAAGCTACGCTTCGTATGAATCATAGGCTTTATTCTAAAAGTATGGATGCTGACACAACGAGCGAAGGTCAAGTCAGTGAAAATAGAGCTGAAGCAACAAACGACCAAACCAATGAAAATAATGCTGATGTTAAAAATATTGACGTGAACTTACGTTCTGGTCTGAATGATGCTCAAGTTGCCGTTGCTACTGAAGCCGATTATAACACTACAAAATCAACGGTGAGTTAATAAAGGAAAAATGGTGGTTTAAATATTTATTAAATACTTATATTTTATCGGTGTATGAGTGGACCATCATAATATTATCGTAGTTACATATATAACATAAGTTGGAGGGAATCTTCAATATATTTGGAAATATACTCTTATACAACCGTATACGAGTCTCATACTCATATCCTATGAGGATCATTGCACGAAAATATATAGTGAACTTACGATCAGAAACGCAAATGAGTATATTCAGCAAGTCTTCCAGTCTTTAAATTCTTCAGTTTTTTATTTATTTTTTCAATATTTCGTGTTTCGCAATTTTTCCGAGCGTGATATATTTCTTCTTTTCAGGGATCAGTAAACACGGAACAAAGTTCGGACCCTGATGACTTAGGTAATCTTCAAGTTGAACCTATTACTAATTCTATTATCATAAACAGTAATGTCTCTATCGATGAAATAAATGTATATAATTCAAGCGAAGCATTACAAAACGGAACCTCAATAATTGTAAAAAATGCAACACAAACCTTCGAAAGAGATGTTGAGGATGAACTTGATGACTTGATCCTTACAAAATTTGGTATTGCAGTACATGAAAGCTCTGTTCAAAATCTAGAGAGTTTTTGGAAATTAATAAAATTAACTATAGATAGAATATCGGATGGTGATGAATTGTTGGCAAAAATAGAAAGACTGTCTCTATTAATAAATATTTTTACGAATTTGTATGAAGCTGCACGGTTACAAAAACCGATTGAACCGATGATTGATAGTATAATTGATATTCTTCAAATACCTTTCGTCGAAAAAAGTAACACAAATGAATCGCAATTTCAAACCAATGTTTTTGGAGACTATAATGAAGAATGTTTGAGAAAATGTGGTCAAAAACGCTCTGTAAATCAGTTGAATTCAAATGGTACTTATCTTTCAGTTACCGAGAGCGTGAACGCAAGTGACGACTTAAGGCAAACAAACCTAGACTTACAAAACGATGAAGACTTACAAAGAAGACAAGGAGGTAATTCAGATGACGGAGATGATTGGGTCAAGACGTCTAATGATCCTGGTTCAAATCAAGTGACAGTTAGTAACCAACCCACAAATATTCTACTAAGCCAATTATTAGTTCCAAATAACTTAAACGTGGGAGTACCAGACGGGTTAAATGTTCACTCTTCGATACCAACCCCGGCTCTCAATCACATCCCACGTGACAATGTTCAAGAAGATCCTAAATCAAAACCAACAATTCCTGATTCAGTAGAAATAGACGAAAATCTAGATGATCAGCCGTTGACCATTGATTCGATATTGGCTAATAATTGGCCGTGGAACATTGAAGATAAATCGACTAAAAACTTACCGTGGACTATTCGAACTGTATCGACTAATGATCTGCCGTGGCATATTGAAGATAAAACGACAGATTATCAGCCATGGACTATTGAACATAAAACTACTAATACATTACCCTGGACCATTGAAGATAGAGGAACTAAAAAAGTACTCTGGAAAGTTGAAAATAGAGCAGATCCTAACTGGGTTATTGAAAATAAAATAGGCCATTCACCAACAACATTGTATCAATCTAGGGATTCTAGTGTCATAAGACATGATGGTAAAATCCTATTACATCCAAATCATCCTATGACTGGTACAGTACACAGTGTTAAGCATGGCGTCAAAAAACCATATCATATATACACATATATTATAAACCCAGCGACATCTTTATATGAGATACCAGACTCAGGCAATATCGTCAAAGTGAATTCTAGACCACCTAGTGCTAATCTCGGAACAACATTGTATGGTCTGTCTACTTCTCATGGTGGAAACAAAATTGTGTATAATAATAAGCCTTCTCCAAGCTATTATGAATCACAATTCAGCTTATCAAAACCGAGCGTTGATATAAGTCGACTAAGTACTTCCCAACTGAAACATAAAAATCACGTTACTTCAATTTACGATACAAATAACGAAGTAAATCCATCTGATCTTTTTTCTGGAACAACCCAATATGATAATCAACCTACATATTTAGTTGGACATGAACCAGAAACAATTCATAAACCTGCGCTTTTACAACCAAATACACATCCTTCTGATCCTCAAACTAATTGGGATGAAGAAAATGATGCACCTACAGATTCAAAAGCAGATTCACATCCTGGAGTTCTGCTTCCGAATATTCCCTCAAACCCATTTGAGTCATTGATTCAATTCAGTCAAAGCAACACTGGGCCCGTAATTACATCAAGCGCCAGCGCCATTACAGACACCAGTAAGGTTAACCCTGATACTGGGAATACAGAACCCAATCTTTATAACCCCAATATCAATTTAAATCTTACACAACAAACAGATTCCGAATATACAAATCTACCAAATGTTTATAATGATCCAATACCTGATTATGGGCTAGACACAGACAGACATCCCGGTCTGATTTCGATGATTCACCATTATCCAGATTATGCAAATGTAGTGGAAGACTATGATGAACCGACCCGTATTAACGGTGGACAAACACACAACTATCCTGGTTTAATTTCTAAGGCTTCAGCTCATTCCGAATATACAAATCTACCAAATGTTTATCCAATACCTGATTATGGGCTAGACACAGACAGACATCCCGGTCTGATTTCGAAGTTTCACCATTATCCAGATTATGAAAATGTAGTGGAAGACTATGATGAACCAAACCGTATAAACGGTGGACAAACACACAACTATCCTGGTTTCATTTCTAAGGCTTCAGCTCATTCCGAATATACAAATCTACCAAATGTTTATAATGATCCAGTACCTGATTACGGGCTAGACACAGACAGACATCCCGGTCTGATTTCGAAGATTCACCATTATCCAGATTATGCAAATGTAGTGGATGACTATGATGAACCAAACCGTATTAACGGTGGACAAACACACAACTATCCTGGTTTCATTTCTAAGGCTTCAGCACATTCCGAATATACAAATTTACCAAATGTTTATAATGATCCAGTACCTGATTATGGGCTAGACACAGACAGACATCCCGGTCTGATTTCGAAGATTGACCATTATCCAGATTATGCAAATGTAGTGGATGACTATGATGAACCGAACCGTGTTAACGGTGGACAAACACACAACTATCCTGGTTTCATTTCTAAGCCTTCTGCTCATTCCGAATATACAAATCTACCAAGTGGTTATAATAATCCAATACCTGATTATGGGCAAGACACAGACAGATATCCCGGTCTGATTTCTTCATCAGCTGCATCTAATTCTGAATATACAAATATGCCTGATGAATATGATGAACCTGTTTATGACGTACAAACAAAGCAACGTCCGGATTTGATTTCTGCATCAGCTTTATCTAATTCTGAATATACAAATATGCCTGATGAATATGATGAACTTGTTTATGACGTACAAACACAGCAACGTCCGGATTTGATTTCTGCATCAGCTTTATCTAATTCTGAATATACAAATGTAGCTGATGACTATGATGAACCAATCCCTGCTTACAGTGGACAAACACACAAGCATCCTGATTTTATTTCTAAGCCTTCATTTCAATCTGAATTTTCAAAGGTACCGAATGATTATAATAATCCAACACCTTATTATGAAGCCGTTCATATAAAAACACCTCTCAATGATAGACCAACAGAAATTGAAGATAACTTGCAAGTGCCTTACTATCCTTATGGACATAAAGTACAAATTATACAGCCAAGTCTTATCACGCATCTTCTCGGGAACCAACCATCAGAACTTAATTATCTTAAACAATTGAAACTGAAATTAGCTCCAACATATCGGCTGTTTACTTTAGACAATTTACTGAAACTGTATGATGAAGTTATCAAAACAATAGAAGTTAATGTTGATGAACCTGATGTCTACGACAACAGAGCATTGATGAATTTGAAGAAAATTATTAATATAATATTGATATTGGCAGAACATTTAGAGGAACCGGAAGGTAACATTGAATGGTATGAAAAGATATTTTATAATACACCGAAAAATCGACACCCGTTGGAAATCTACGTTTACAATTTAATCCGGCAAAGATGGTTGCATGAACTTATGTTAGTTCTCTACAAGAATGACTTTAATTTCAATATTCTCCAAAATCCTAGAATATTTTCGTTTTTGGGATCATGGCAATTCCCAAACTATGTTCTAAACTTCAAGGAAGCAGAAGAGCATAAACAACATAATTTTGATTTTGATACACCAAAAGTTTTCGATCAAACGTTCAATTTACAGCATGCTTTACAAGATAAGTTTGCCACCCATACATATGATGATTTGTTGGAAGAAGTACCGGAAGATCTAGAAAATTATGTTACAAATCACGTTATTGATAGTTATAAAACACCAAAGGCTGGTATAGTTCTAAGCATAGCCGGAGTTGAAGCTGAGCCAGATGCGAATGCTATAATATACATACTACAAAAATACTTGCATTACAAAAGTTTTATTGAAAACCAAGAGAACATTATCATCCGTGACAATAAGGTCGAAATGTTGAAACAAATAATATTGTTTTTAAGAAAGAAAGGTTATGATGCTAGTACTATAGAAGATTTGATTCGGAAACTATACACTGCAGTTTATTCAACTGAAAGTAAAGGCTGTCAGACACATCACACTAATTTTGCTAAGAATATGTATGATGTTATTTTACCCGTTCTGAGAAGATCGGGCCGGTAAAGTATCGTTTTATTTATATATATATCTACTAGCAGCCCGCCACGGTTTCACTCGCATAAATCTCGATCCCGTAGGGATATCGGGATAAAAAGTATCCTATATATTAATCCAGGTTTTAATCTATATGTGTGCCGAATTTCATCCAAATCCGTTCAGTAGTTTTTGCGTGAAAGAGTAACAAACATCCATTCATCCATCCTTCCTCACAAACTTTCGCGTTAATAATATTAGTAGGATGTAATATTATTACGGATAATTTATATATTTCACAAATCATCTATACAGGATGTAAGGGACAGCCCTCCGCAAACTAACAGGGTGCATTCAGCTCCATATTTTGAATCATATTCCACCGTTAAATTTCTCAGGAAAATTTTAATTTTTTTTATCGTTTTTTCGATTACTATTCCTTTATTTCAATGTAAAACTACATTCTCTGTATGCAGCACTCCATTTATGTAAATAAAACAGTTAAAATCAAAAAATCAGCAATGGATGTGGAACACTCGGCGGCCGAAGGCTCGCTGTGCTGCTGTTCGCTACGCGCGTTTTGCCACGGTAACGATACATTGCGTGTGAGGTAATAAAACAAATTAGGTTTATTGGACTCCATAACGTTCCTGAAATAATTTCAGGTACCGGTCATCTAAGGCCCGTTTGCGTGAAAAACTTAACTCAGAGTTAGTTACTAACACGAGGTTAAATTGACAATATTGTATGACAAACTGTCAATTTAACCTCGTGTTAGCAACTAACTCTGAGTTAAATTTTTCATGCAAGTGGGCCTTAGTATGTTAAACTGAATTCACCCCATCAGTCTGCGGAGGGCTGTCCCTTACATCCTGTTATAAACATTTATTCATCATCATCATCTGCCTAGCCTTTTCCCAACTATATTGGGGTCGGCTTCCAGTCTAACCGGATGCAGCTGAATACCAGTATTTTACATGGAGCGACTGCCTATCTGACCTCCACAACCCAGGTACTGGGTAATACGATACCCCTTGGTAAGACTAAAACATATAAACATAACAAATAAACATAAACACAAAAACAAAAACAAACAACAACAAAACATTAATATAAACAAAAAAACAACAAACAAAAAACAAACATAAACATTTATTACAGATATTAATTATATTACCTATTATATTTAATAGCGATTTAGGCAACTTTGATCTTTAGACTTGACTTACTGTTTGCAGCATTTTTGGAAACTGTATTTATATCATTATGGATTTTTTATTTCTTTTATTAATTACCATCTTAATACACGTATTTATTTGTATAATTATATAGTTATTATAAGTTCTCATTATTGTATCAGTATCCTATATAAACATAATATGTTAATTATAATTTGTGTTCTTCTCTAGATATCCATGTCGGCGTGAATTATTTATTACGAATATGTGTAATTTTATTTTAATTGAGCATCCATCTTTGAAAAATATGCATATATTTCAATTTTAAAATAAATATTATTGTAAATATAAGATTGGCGTGTTTCATTTGACACAACAATAATATCTTTTAGATTATGGTCCTTCGTTAACTATCCAGGTTTCAACTATTCATTCTATTTTAGTAGTTGAATGTTCGAAAGCTGTTCTGGCCATTGTAAGTATAACACATAGAATAATTCCATCATTGATTAATGATGATTTTTTTGTTTTATCATAGTATATAAGTCAAGTAACTATTTTTAAATCTGTGGTTTAAGATTAACTTGAATATAAGTTCAAATAATGGGCTTTTTATCCCAACGCGAAGAATAAACCATAGAGCACCATTTGTGTTTAAAACAGAGTCAAAGAACCATAAAATATTTGCTGAAAAATTAAGGAAGTGAGTAACTACATTCTATTCTATTTATTCTTCCGCCATCTTCCTTCTGGCCCACACATAAAACGAATTCATGATCTTTCAAACACAACTTTTAAGTGAAATAACGATTACTTTTTACTTATTGCACACAGTTTGTTCAAAACACATAAACCTACACACGCAAAACATCGCGTGTAAACTAAGAGATAATTATAAACTTGAGCATACTAAACACACTTTCGTCTTGGAAATGACAAAGGTATCGCCATACGCCGCCGATACGTCATAGATTTTAAGACACCATAATCTGCTTTATCCGAAGAAGCGTTCGTTTAAACCTGTTATTATTATAAACTAGATGTTGCCCGCGGCTTCGCCCGCGTGGATGTCAATACTTCCCTATTTGAATCGGATTTTGTTGACAATTTCATGGGTTTTATTTTTTTTGCGCGGAACGATAATTCTTTTCCTAAAATAAAAGTACCCTAAGTTACTCCTCAGCTATCTCCCAGCGAAAGTCCCGTCAAAATCGGTCCAGTCGTTTCGAATTTCAAAGATTATTTTCTTAATTATTTTTTTAAAATAAAAGTAGCCTAAGATACTCCTTATAACATTTGCTATCTGCCAGTGAAAGTCCCGTCAAAATCGGTCCAGCCGTTTCGGAAATTAGCCGGAACAGACAGACAGGCCGACAGACAAAAATTAAAAAAAAAATGCTTTTTTGTTATAAGTATCGTATATACTTGTATATGCATTTGGTATAAAGCTGTTATTTTGACGTTACAAACAGACACTTCAATTTTATTTATTTGTATAGATAAGGGCTAATATCCTGAATCGACGGCGAAGAGCCAATACCTCCTAACTGACATCTTTCGAGGAATTGAGAAATTTGATTTTGAAACATGCGAATAACGCCTTTAAATTCAAAACGATAAAAAAGTGAATTTCTCGAAAAACGTCAGTGAGGAGGTATTGGAACTTCGCTGTCGGTATGGTGGTGAGTACTTTTTTACTCTATCGTCCGATGGATATTCTCGTTAACTAATTTAATATTTTAGAGGATCAATCCAAGGAAGGACTAAACGTTGGAATGTGATCAAGATTATATGTACATTAAGTACTCTTTTTAAGTGAAGTAAGTACATCAGCTAGTTGTGGACAGGCAGAATAGAAGAACTTGCCCGAATTGGAAGAAAACCACATACAAAACGTTGCTACACACAGTCTGCGAAATGGAAGGAAGAAGCCTATTTTAATCGAAACTTTTTCGGTACGTCTACATATTTCTTTCGATTACTTTAGTCACAATAATCTTAACTGTTTCAAATAATTTTTTGCAGTTTTATTAAAATTCATGCTTTACGGCTCGCTCACACGAGGACGATTCGTGTTTTTGCCTTATAATCATTTTTCACGATTCGTGAACGTTTTTAGACGGCGGCAATGGTTTTTAAATGGTATTCACACGAATCACGAATCCATGTGAATGAGCCCTTACGTTGTTAATACGACTTTCTGAACACCTGAAACATAATTGACAATGGTGCCGATTCTCTTGTACACCGAAATAACCTAACTATCACTAAAATTCCTTAGTTTTTTTTGGCTATGAGAAACTTAAAGCTATTCTGCAAAAAAATATCACTAAATTTAAAAATAATTTTGACACAACTAAATCGAATTTGACAATCGCGACTCCACGTGGTAAGTATTTGTTTGCCCTCTCCCGTGTTTTTTTTTTTTTTGAGCCGGAGGCGCGCATGCCAGCCTCGACGTGTTTTATATGGAATTTTTCACTTTTTGTAAGGAAAATATAAAAAATTATTACCTACATGTTGAGTTTTAGAGGTTTATGGCCTTTACAAAGGGGGTCGAAATTTTCATTATTTTTGAGATAAGACACAAAGTTTTCGAGATATAAGCAAAAGAAAAGAAAACAAAGCTACAGTACTGTTCTTGCACCTGTGGTGCTATTCTAGAAAGATCCCACAGTGAAAATTTAGGTGAAGTGAGCGTGATGTGAGCTGTCATCCCACCTTACTCTACTAGGGATTGAGCTCACTTCAAACTCACTTCACCTAAGTGCTCACGGCGTGATGCTTACAGAATAGATCGGCTGAAGTCAAGGTGTTGGTGTGAATTTTAGTTCATGCCAACTAATTTTATTCCACACCTTTTTAATCGCGATTTTAAAAATACTCAGATTTACTTAGAAAATCTAAATTCTAAGTGAAAAACGTCAAATTCAGAATAGTAAAATTACCATTTTCATTAAAGTAATGACTCAGTGCCATCTTAGTGCTGTCAAACTAAAATATAGTTGTGTCAATTTCAAAATTGTCGTTTGACAGCAATAAACTAAATTTTGGTGATTTTTAGTCTAGTTTAGACGCATTTGTGACAAGAGAATCGGCACCATTGTATTCTAAATGTAATTCTATTCGTAACCAAGTCAGTTCTACACGTTCTACATTTACTAAAAAATTCTCCTTATTCTTAGCCACTGTTGAAACTGAATCTGCAATAATAGGGTGTTCCTAATCTTCCTAACCTTCACCATTACTAAGTATTTTGTATGTTCGCAAAAACTTAGGACTTTTCATAATAAGAAGCGATTACCATAATATAAATACACTTAATAAATATGAAATTGTGATACCCAAATTTAGATTAACTAAAACAAACAAGTCATTTCTTATAAACAGTATCCGCTTTTATAACAAGTTGCCAAAGTCGGTTACAGAGCTTAGTGGTGGAAAGTTCAAAACCCACATCAAACGTGTCCTTATTAAAAAAGCATATTATAAGATAAAAGACTACGTTGAAGACAGGAAATTTGACGCTAATTCCTTCTACACATGTGGCTTCCCTGGTACCTCATTAACTATTTATGTAAATGTCTATTAACTGCTCCCAAATTACTTTAATTTAATTTATTTGATTGTTTTTTTACATGCTTCCATTCTTATATAGTCTTGTCTTTTAAATCGATTCTTTTATATTTTGTGAATGTGAGAACGTTGTAGGCTTAACAGACTGTAGATTTGTAGACCATTTTCAATTTTGTTAAGTACCTGGTACTTTTTGACAGGCCTACACTGTCCTCCCATATTTAATAATACTGTAATTTGAAAACATTATGAAAGCCAATTATTTTTTAAAGAATAACCGTGGAGTTTCTTGCCGGCTCTTCTCCATAGGAAACGACCAATTGGAACCGTGCACCTAACTTCTGACGTTTCATAAGTGCCCTTGTGAAATAAAATATTTTGAATTTTTGAATTACTTTGCCTAATGCAAGTCACGCCTAGATTGTGAATAAAACGCCATGGCGCTCTCATTTAAAGTTTCTGATAATTAGCCACTCATATTCCTCCCATAGCAATACCGGGTATGACCTGTATGACACCACCTGATAGAACTAGCGACTCTCTACAAGCCAGTGTTGCCATTTGTACGGCCACTCTGATTGGCTACCACACTTTAGCAGGTATTTAAATAAAAAATACTATTTCTAATATTACACATTGTCAAAATATAATTGATTCCATTACTGGTTGCTTTATTATTGCAAAATACATAATAGAAAATATTATTAGACTCATGTTTAAGATTTATTACAATATGACAAATTACTAGTTGGTCATGCAATTATTATTATACGAGTAATAACTACATTAACTACAAAATATATCAACGAATGCAATTTGCAATTGCATTAAATCAAATGTTGAGACAAATTAATGTACTTGGTAAAAAACTTGCCGATGGCAAAAAATTTTTAAAGTTGCTGAATACCCTCAAATCCAGTTGAAAAGATGCTTTTAAAATACAAAAAAGGAATAGTTGGCTAGATAAGCCGGGCCAGCCGAAAAAAACTCAAATTTTAAATTATTCACGTCCGTATTTAACATTGTAAGATTAGATTTAAGTAAACCTTTTAACACTGTTGATATCGATATTCTACTGTTCATCCTTTGCTTCCTCAACATATTTTCAATAAAGAATTCTTTAGCTTTCTTTTTATACCTTGTAGTTGTCTTCAGCATAATAATGGCAGCTAATTTAAAATCTTGATTCAGCAGCTAAGCTGTATCTCGGAGAATGTACCGCTGGGTGTCATCTTAGGTCCAGGTAAATTGCATGTGTAATTTAAAACCAATGCAGTTCTTTTTCTTGTGAGACATTTAGCTAAATAGTTATATTCAAAAACTCTAGTTATTTATCTTTGGAGTTGTAATAAAAGTATCTATTCAATTTGTTACAGATGGCTGAAAAGCATACTAACAACCTCTAACATATAGAAGAACTAAGCTGATTGTCAACCTCAACCATTTAGCTAGATGCACAAGTCAACGAAAATTTTATTAGGCAAGTTGAATTGTTATCTCCATAGTGCTTTATTTTGCTTGGATCGAAATCGCCAATGTTATATCAGTCAGATGAAGTTCACGGCAGCCACAGGATCCTTACATGTAAAGTTATATTTTTGATTGAAAGAAATACCTTTTTCCGTATACTTTACATGAAGTAGGTAATAGGTATGGTATGTGTTAATTAAAACAACATTGCTTCGAAAATTGAAAATCGTATGAGTTAGGTTAAGATCGATCAATTCCTAATACAGTATGAGGCAGATTGCGGCAATGTAGAGACGTTAATTGAAAATATACGCAGTATTAACAAGTTGATTATGCACCTTTAGTACGACCAGTACCGCCATCTTCAAAAAAAATACGACCATTTCAAAATAATATCGGCGCAGTGATTAACAAACAGTTTTTAGAAACCGAAACATTATAAAACACTACTTCTCTTAATTCGGCAAATCATTGAAAACACAACATTATATATTCTAATATAGCATTCAATCGTGTACTATATGCAAAACAGGTCGCCGATATTATACATAATAGAATTGCGTTTAATCATTCAATTATTGTTTTCGATTTCATGGTATATAATGTGACATGACAATCAATTATATACTGTGTATATTTCAATATATTTTGCAGACGCTACTTGAGGTTCCGATACGCCATAATGATTTTGCGCCTAGTGTATAGTTTTTTTTTCTTTAGTTTAGTAACGGGAAATCAGCGGGTAAGTTTTTTGGATTATTTATAAACAATATAAAAAGTGCTACGATCGTTTACCATTAAACGATATGGTTCTTGACGGCAAAGCACCTTGGCCCTACTTTCAAAGTCCAACACTTCATAGAATACTTGAAACTTCTACAATCTAAACTTATTATTACATCAGTGGATACTGAATTAAATTAAATCTCCGGGAGCCAAATCGTTTTGCATATAACAGGTTAAGGTGGGCTAACGTTTTCAGTCATTTTAGGGTAGATATCGCCGCTCGCGCGAGAATGGAGCTACCTACTCATAATATTTTTTGGTTATCTTTCATTCGGAAGCAGATATTGTGGATAAAACATTTACGGGCCCCTCAGGACGAGTATTGATGCTTTACTCATTATTCCACAATTTTAAATATGTTAGATAGATTGACTAATAATGCTTTAGTAAATAAATCATTTCTAATCAAGTATTGTGGATATAAATACAGGCTCCTTAAGACGAGCACTGATGCTTCATTATTAGTTGAGCTTAGATGCTTTCTTAGCCTTCACTCCCTTCTCACTTTTGGAAATATTAAACTTTTATAAGAATCATAAAGGACGTCTTCTACCGAACTCAAACTACTGCAATTGAGAAGTTTACCAAAAAGTCAAAAGCATTTAGCACTTAAATATTATTTCACCTGCTTACGTGAATCAGAAGGCCCATGACTTTAGGACCAACCAGCTACATTTTATCACGCTTAGATAGCAGCCATAGCAGCACCCTAATTGCGTAACGCATCATCAACCACAATTCGAATGATTTTGAAGCAAATTGCTAAACCATTGCTTCATATTTTCGAAAAATTTGTCTGTTCAACAACGTAAATAACGCAATGACATGTTGTTGAAGCAACAAGAACAATGTATCCAGGATTTTATAATAATCGTGATTTAAAAGAGTGTCCTTGGAGTTTCATGCCCGTTCTTCTCCATAGAGATGAAACTAACTTCAACTTTCTGACTAACTGACCGACTCTTTGACAATTCAAAAGTGCCTGTAATTTGTTTAATTGAAATAAATGCTTTGAGTTTGAGTTTGAACTGTCAAAATGAAATCGATTCCTACTGTAAGTGTGTTACGCTATTGCCAAGTAGGTATAGATACTCACCGCAGTATGATTAATATTTTTGTCATCATAGTCAGTGGTACATCCACTTATATGTATAACTTCCATCTGATGCAAGGCAACCTGTTATTTACCTTGCAACCTATAGAAGTGACATCTCATTCTTTTTCTCATCTTCTTTATTTTAGACCTGAAATACTAGATAAAATAGTTATTGAAATAAACGTTAGGCAGAACAGACTCCTAAATTCATTATTATTTGAAGTTGGAAGACTCAACGAAGACGGCCGGAACGGATGATTGTCAAAACAAAATTTGTGTGTGCCAAGATCAGGCGGATTTAAGCACAGGCTTAGCTCACGCATCATCATTAAATTCGGCTCATCTTCAAGTTTTGCCAAAAATTACCGAAACCCCACTTAAAGTGGCAGAGGTAAGAAGCTTCATCACTTAAAGCACTTATTTTATTCATCTCACTGCTTTACTTCTAAAAACTTAAATTGCGGCCATGTTTTGAAAAGATGCCGTTCCAATAAGGGGACGTTCATTAATTACGTGGCGATTTTAGTAATTTTTCAACCCCTCCCCTCCCCCCTCCAAATCTCACGTGAGATTTTTGAAAATGCGAATATTTTGTGTAGTGCTTCACAGCGTTGGATTTATTTAAATATAAACATAATTTGCTTTATTATTTTTTATAATAATTACCCAGTTTTCTCCCTCCCCCCCTGAACACCTCACGTAATTAATGCACGCTTGTAACGGATGGTGCTATCGTCTAGTATCTCTTTCTTACTCGTTGCCAATAAGTCAAAAATACGGCTCCTGGCATGGGAATCACCATCTACAGGATCGCTGTATAAACATCTCTACTGGACATTGGCTTTCATTACCACCACATTTTCCAACATCACTGGTTCTAGGGTAAGTTTTGTAGAACGTATCATCTATATACAATATGTAACATAAATAACGCACAAGGAAGCATTTTTTTAAGGGATCATTGCACTCATCATTATGAACAACTTTTACTATGGGACCAAACCTGAAATCGCGAAAAAAAATCAGCTGTTCCCTATATTTTGACGAGTTATGCGAACATAAATGTAGGGAGCAGCTGATTTTTTTCGAGATTTCGGGCTTGGTCCCATAGTAAAAGTTGTTCATAATACAATGACTCCTTAAGAGGTTGTGCGGTGCTTATACATCTTGTTTAGTTTGTACTTTTTTCTTTTTTTTTTAAGTAAATTGGTCTGTTTATTTAATTCATAATGTAAACAAATCTTAAATACAATATACTATATAACACTACACTAAAATATATATATTATGTTCAAGTATATAAAGAAAAGAGAAAAATATTAAATAAAAGGCAGAGCTCATTCATTGGGCATCAAAAAATTCGTCTGCATCGCATTCAGTGGGAAAAGTGCCCAAAAGGCTGGCAGCATTGCCACATTGGATGGCAATGCTTATTCTTTGACAATGCAGACCCTCTGGCCACGTGAAGAGTCGACCAACCGCTTGTACTACCATTAAAAATATCTTTGGCTATTTCCAAAATGTTGGGCACACTGCGCTGTAAGTGTTGTCATATTCAGCAGACTAATTGGCAAGCAAACCTTTAAGTCGTATTTACACCAGAAATTTCGGACTTTTTAAGCAACCTGGGTGAAAAGAGAAAATTCAGTTTCTACGGGAGGATTTTACTTCTTGCTTCGAACAACTCGAAAATTGGTATAAATAATCTTGGCTATCAAACGATGGACACGATTTTTCAACAATCAACCTTTGTCCATGTGAAGAGGGGATGAAAAATCAAAGAGAGAAAGGAGATGTTTTTCTATCAGGAATTTCTCAGTAGCAGCACGGAGACCGGGTTTGTGCCCGACTGATGGTAATAGGGGCGCCCCCTATTAAACATAACTGGTGAAATGTGGGTTTACGTACTATAGCTACACAGAGGTATAGCCTATAGAGGTTACAGTTGTGACGATATGTTATGTTTTATGTTGAGCTGTACGATTACTGACAGATGCGTGCACTGACTGGACAGGTCCACTCAATCTGTGTGGTTCTTTCCTCAAAAGACCATTTCAGACACCAACCTACATGGTCTTCACATGATCTGACCAAGATTATGTCTGGACTTTAAAAGAGACTGTGACCTCTGAGTTTGTTTCGGCCTTTCTTCTCAGAGTAGACAGATAGGAAACCCTCATCTAGTTTAAAAAAAAAAATGTTTGACATGTAAAAGTGTTTGTATACTACTACTACTTACAGAAATAAAATCATTTATCATTTATCAAAAATAATAAATAAAAATCTTTTATTTCAGAACGTCCATTTGGTTACCTAATATACAGACGGCTAAACTAGTGTTAGTAGGTACTTAATCTACCAGAAAAACAACACGAACTATGTATAAAGAACGAAATGATAAATTTACCAAAAATACCCTTTAATGGGGGTGAACGGGTGTTGAAGTTCGTAGGGAAAAGTACGACATTCACGCAGACGAAGTCGCGGGCGAAGTGCTAGTCTTGTTTTATTAAGATGACGATAACAATAACGTTTAACTGTCGTCATTCTTTTGTTCTACGAGTACTGTCTTGTACGGAAAAAGCTCCTCGAAGAACGCTGGCCACCTCTTAACGGCCACAGTGGGCAGCGACGGCTGTCGTGAAAATGATGGCATTGGGGTTTGACTTTACGGTGTCAAAAAACTCTCTAGGGAAACAGACCAACTTACTTTCATAAATAACGTTTCAGTGACGTCATTGGACGGTAAACTGCGGACGCTATTTAGCGGCAGCCGCAGTCTTAGGAAACCCTAGCTTTATAAGTGCAACTAATGTAAGGTTGAGTTATTTGAAGATTTTAATTTTTTTTTTATTTGGACTGCCTCGTTGATCTAGTGGTCGCAAGCGCTACAGTTGAGCATGAGGTCGTGGGTTCGATTCCCGGGTCGGGCAAAGTGTTATTGGGTTTCTCCATCTGGAATTGCTCAAAGCAGCCCACAGTCTGGATTTGTGCCCGGTTGATGGCGGTAGGCTCGCCCTCTATTACATGGGACTTAAACATTACTGGCGAAATGTGGGTGTACTATAGGTACCTGCACCTCAGCACAACCCTTCGGGGATTACAGGCGTGATGTTATGATGTATATCGGGTGTAAAAAGATACTTTTGTAAATCTCAGCCAGCGTGTTTCAACAACAAGTTTTCATAGAAATCTGGTTCTACTAGAGACGCGTCGCGTATGTCTGCGGGAGCATTTAGCTTGAGGTGTGTCATGCAGTTAATCTTCTATTGACAGCATTGTTATAATATTGTTTGCCTAGATTTACCATACTGTCAGATTTCATTTAATTTTGTCCGTCTTTGTCCACGTGATCTTTGTTTACAAGTAACGGTGGTTCGTTGACCTTTACATCTAAGATAGACTTGAGACATTGAAAATTTTTAATAACAGTGATTTCACATGCACAAACTCGTGCCTTCATTTCACTAAAAAAGCATGAAAATCAACCAGCAACCGTTTCTAATTAACCATGAATATTGCACATTGGCACTACATATATATTTTAATAGTTTCCATTTCCCCCATATAATCATGTTCCTTTATTTTAAAGTTATGTAATAAATTATCGATAGATTTTGGTAATGCGCATATTAGATGTAATCTTTAACTGTATTGTTGTTGCCACGAAACAATAGAATTGCGTCAGTAGGATTAAAATACCTTGTTCGTTAAGTTTTGACAAATCAAAAGTTTTCTACTACACTTCATTCTATACTTGTTTGGTCGATTCGGATCCGACCAAACATTTTGACGTTTGTTCAACGAACTTCATTTTGACGTCTGGTCGGATCCGAACCGACCGAACGAAATAGAAAAAGTATAGTAGACAACTTCCGAACATTCGGCCGATACTCCGGTTTATCGCTTCGGAGTAAAACCCCTGATTGAAGCGTTACTTCCCCTGGCTTCTTTCGATGGTTTCTCACCTAGATCCAAAGCTCATGATAACGTGATGTGGCACAAACAACGACCATACAGCCCACACAAGACTGTATTGTTATCAACGCTGATTTGAGTTTTAAATTCTTGGATCTATTGGTGACCTATATATCTAGATGCTGTTATTTGTTAGGATTTAAACTTATAGGTTTAAAGAGTAACGAGATGAAACGATTTGTATATGGTCCTATTTTACTGGCAATTCTAACCGAAAACTTTCCCATGAGGAACAAACAAGCATATTTTATAGAAAAATACACAAAAAAGTTAAGGCAATAATCTGCAGGTGGTGAACCAGGTCAAAACAAGTCAAGAAGATTAAATATTTTTCGTTCTTTCAGGGTCATTATGGATATCCGGCACATGGCATGATAAGCGCAAACCCTGTGCATTCGATCAACCCTCAGTCCCGTATAGAAACCAAGAGCTTCAACGTAGAATTTGTGTCTGATGAGGGTCCAAGTCTTCAAGTACGTTTAGTTTAATACAGTACCTATCAGGTTTGATTACAGTGAGTCCTTAGGAAGATCCAACTTAAGGAGAATGTCAGTACTGGAATGTCAGTACACGGTGTCTACATAATTTATGCACTCTGATAGTTTGAAATGTCCCTGTCGTGAAGGAGTGAGAAAAAGAGGTTTCATGAACATGGAACTCTACATAATAATTTTCCCTTATTGTGACTGATTATGGTGACGAATCGCTAGAGCTTCGTCGAAAGTAATAACTTTATTTTGTAAATATATCCGTTTTTTTAGGTGCCACGACCCGCCCAGTATGTTGAGGAAGATACAGCATATACAGAAAAAACTATATGCTTCACACCCTCAATGGTGCACAAAATGATAAAAGCTGCACTTGAGTACGTAAGCCAAATGCCTTCAGATATAAATAACATTGTAGACAAACTCGATCAAGAATTAAACAGAATGTCAGATCATGAAACTATTGAGGAAAACGCTGTTAAAAAACCGCTGTACCCATTAGATTCTAAAACAATATTCCAAATGGTGGATAAACCAAGATCTGAGGCGAGAACTAATTTAATATTGAAATATGAACTCCCTAGCGTAAAGGAGCCTCATTGTAGAGAAGCTCTAGAGAAGTTGATTGAAATAGCATATACTGCATATATGGAATTAGAGGAGCATCCACAATGCCGGGATTATTTATATAATTTCGCCGCACACCAACCAGAAGATCGTCCTACAGGTCATCTCGATCGACGACCAGACCTAAAATCCTTGATAGCTTCAATATTGGACCAAATAGATAAACATAAACCGAATCTAGATATTACTCCGGAAAGTGATCGTTACGGTGACATGCCGATGCACCCGATGGGAGATACCTCCACCGAATACAATATCCCACAAATTTATGAGCATAATATTCCTCAAAAGCCTCAAATTCATGAGTATAATATTCATAAATATAGCGTACCTGTAGTTCCGGAGTATAATGTGCCTCAAATTCAAGAATATAATATTAATGAATATAACGTTCCACATGCTCAGGAATTCATTAAACCTAAATTTAACCTGCCTAAAATTCATGAATATAATATTAATGAATATAATGAGCCCAAAGTTCATGAATATAGTATTACACAAAATCATGAATATAATGTGCCTCAAATTAATGAATTTAGTATAACACAAAGCCATAATGTTCCGAAGGTTCACGAATACAGTATAACTCAAAATCACGAATATAACGTGCCTAAAGTTAGTGAGTATCATATAACACAAAGTCATGAATATAATATTCCACAAATCCAGGACATTATAATTCCACAAGTCCAATCTATTGAGATGCCAGAAATTCACGAAACGATACACGAGACCATAGAAGAGGTTATACCAATGCAGCCAGAAGAAACTATCAATATTCTGATAAAACTTTTGCAAACAAGTGATCAATACGACAACGGAAACTTGTTTGATCGTCTCATAAATATTGTGGAAGAAAACCAAAATAATTTCCATCCAGGAATTTTCAAACTCCTATTAACTCTTTTGAGTGGTCATAAACAGAATAACATTCCTAGGTTCAATGATATATTCTTAATGCTGCTCGATTCCCAAAGGAATCGAGACTGGCCATGGAGTGACAGAGTCACAGAGCACTTGCTGTCTCACTTGATACCAGATCATACCGGCAATGTGGATTCCAGAATAGTTGATATTATACTGAATTTGTATAAAATGCGACCGAATGAAGAACATATCGAATATATATTGTCTCTTTTGAGACCATTCAAGGAAGGAAACTTAGATGCTAACATAGGTGATATAATACTTAAGTTGATACATTTACATCAAAATAACTTGCTGCGTCCAGACTATGCGGATATTTTACTCAAACTTCTGAAACCAAACCAAAATAATCCCATAGAACTTGACATCATCGATAACTTATCCAGGTGGAATGAAATGGGAATCAGTCCTAACCAATTAAATGGACTCTTTGCACTTTTGAAGCCATATGTAAATGGAAATTCAGATCGTAGACCTATTGATATTATACATTTCTTGTTGACCAAAAGTAGGCATTTGAATCCGAAACATTTAGATTTCATACTGTCTTTCTTGTATCCTGATAATGGAATCTTAGATAGCAGACGTATTGATATTATACACTTCTTATTGAACAACGTGTCACGGTATCCTAAACATGCAAATATTCTTCTTAATTTGCTGCAAGAGAATGCACCTGGTGTTTTAAATTCGAGGTTTTTGGAAATTTTGCTTTTCCTGAACAGTAATAGGTTATTGACTCCAGAACTTATAGAAACCATAATTAATATTTTGACTAATGAGGTCTCTGGACAACTAGAAGACAACCAAGTGAAAACCTTGTTCTTCCAATTAGCACCATTCAAACAGTCCAATCCAAAACTTGTGGTGGATGTACTAACTCTTTTGAATCAAGGAGGATTGCATAGTAACATAGTTGAATGGCTTGAGACAACTAACAACAATGTAGGTTTACCAAATCGGGATTCTAACCCAGGTAATTTAAAACTTGTACTTGAGGAAGTAAATCAAGGCAACACCAATGAGTACCGAACTCCAGATGGTGGATATCAAACAGTGGATGGTGGACAGCAAACTCCTGACCATGACTTCTTGTCGATTTTCAAGTGGTTAGACAGTCAAGGACTGATAACTACAGACCAAGGATCTAATACCGATTTAGTAAACAAAATTCTAAATATTTTGGAAGTGGGTCAACGTGAATTAGGTGTCGTTGAACTAACGTACATGCTGAAACATGAGAAGCCACTTATTTACCAACCTGTATATTACGTGAAATATAGACTCCCCATATTGAGTTTTATATCAAACATGAAGACGTTGTTGCTGGAAAACCCAAATCTGAATGCCGATCCCATGAAACTGTTACAAGAACTGATAGTAATTTCCAATGTAACAGAAGTTTCGCCAAACCTACAAGGCTATCCTAAAGAAGAAATATTGAAATTGACGTTCAATGATGGAGATTTAGTGCAAGCAAAAATTCTGGACGAGCAAAACTTGAGTTTAAACGATCAGATTACGTATGTCCATGGCCTGAACTCAGACATTTCGCCGGAAGAAATATTACAGCTGAACAGAATGAACGAAGCGAAATACTTCCCGAATTTACTAGAAGTTAAAGGGGTGCACCCTGACAAACTAACTATTAAGGAGGTAGATAAGTTTATTGATGTCCCGCCGGTACACTATAGGCACATCGAAATGAACCCAGTAGTAACGCATCAAACGAAAACGTTACATAAAACGTATATTGCAAGAGCGAATCAGAAACAGGATCCCCTTCACAACAACAATGCTCAACTAAGGTCTCAGAAGTAGAAGAAGTCATACATTTTGTTTTTATTAAAAAATACACTTTAGGACAAAACTTGTAGTATTATTTTTGGGGATGTTAGAAGCATAGAGTTCTAGCTTCCTCAAATTATACCCTTATGTCTGTGTTGCAACTACTGGTGCGGAGCAGAACCACCAATTGAACCACAGACTACATAGAGATACTACGTATCAGACGACTCACTCCCATAGAGAGAAAATGATAAGTAGAGGTTGTCAAAAGTTGGAAGAATATAACATGATATTTCATTTTTTTTTTAATTTAGGTGTTGAGTTTTTGGCAAAGGCACACACATAATGGCTCAATTACCCCGTTGTACTGTATTCAGATCTCAATTATTATTTTTTGCTGTTAGCAGCAAAAAACGAATGAGTTCTTGTATGAGTTCATCGGTAACATAATGACTACATGGAACATAACACCACGCCTGTATTCCTCGATGGGTTAAGCAGAGGTGTACCTATAATAGTTCACCTACATTTCGCCAGCAATGTTTAAGTTTCATGTAATAGGAGGCGAGCCTATTGCCATCAACCGGGCACAAATCCAGACTCCGGGATGCTACTGAAAAATTGCAGATGGAAAAACCCAATAACACTTTGTCCGACCTGAGAATTGAACCTAGGACCTCACGCTCATCAGTATCGCTTGCGACCACTAGACCAACGAGACAGTCGCATGGAAAAATCTGTTGTTTATTATCCACAAATTTTATTTCAAGATTTCATTTTTTATTTCTTGATCATACAAGAATGAATGCTACACAAATCTTACGACTACAGGGAACTACTGGGAAGTATGATTTGTAAATGAAACACAACAAATATTTACTTATTCAAATTTTTATTTTTTAATAAATGCCTTACGTTGCATTCTCGGAAGAGATTTTCCGATTAATCGAGGTATACCTGTGCCTTTCATTATTTTATTTATTATACAACACCAGTTGAAAATTACTTTTACCCCATGGTCAAGGAAGGCCTTTTCTATTTCTTTTTTATGTATATCACAAGCAGTGGTCTTGAACGTCATAGAGCGAGATCGGTAGAGTTGCCAGCTAAATCGGTATATTTGTACCCAAAATCGGTATTTGACAAAAAAATACAATATTCAATCAAATTCGTTTATTTATTGAAAAAAAAAACTTACAGACTAATTTATAACGAGAGCCCATATTGGTAGAAATACCGAAAAATAGGTAGAGACTACTGTTCACAAGAAAGGAAGTCAAATGAGTACTTAGACACACATAGTTTCTGACGTTCTTGCGCGCCAAATAATTAATAATCTCTGCTCAGAAGCCACTTTTTGAGTCTTATTTCACTAACAGGAAATGGATGAATTTTAACGTCCCGTCCTTTCGTTTAGTACCACAATGCTCGAATCTCGATACAACACTTGTTGTACAGACGCCAGCAGGTCAAGCTATCCGAAACTGTCAAATTTTCCCAATCAACCTTGAACCTAATGCTTTAGCGATAAAGTTGAAAATCTATTAAAGAAATTTGACAGAATGTAGTAGCTTGATGTGCTGCCGTCCATACAACATTTTGCACCATGGCACGAATGCAAAACATTCAGTTTACGAGGGTTATCACAATTTGCACCTCTCGCTCACACGGGACCAAATTTTTAATAATGTTGAATGAAAAGATGCATTTTTTGAAAAATGTAATCAATGGGTGGTCTACAAAATAATATTAATTTAATAGGTAATTATAAAACACTAAACATATAATAAAACACATTTCAAAAAATTTTCATTTAATATTCTTAAAAATTTAGTCCTGTGTGAGCGAGAGAGATGCAAAATGTGACAACGCTCTTAAAATCACTGAGAGGGCACAGACTTCTCTCGGTCAGCAACATAACTGTAATGCACAGGTTACTAATATGTAGCAATACTGTAATGGCGGAAGCGGAAAAGTCGAAAACTTTAAAACCACCTAAAGACAGTTACATTTGTAAATCGTCTATGGTTTTGGCACTGGGGTGAGGAGTCCTGTCTTATTCCTTTCTTCCAACCAGAGAGTATACGGTTGAAGCTTTTTGTTCTAAGTTTGCATGCCGTGAATTGAACCATTTTCTTTAAGGGGGAAGCGCTAAGGTAGCCCGCGAAATTCAAATTTTCTTACGTTTTTTGCAATTTGCTGGTCAGTGTTAAGTTGTACGTTGATGAAAATATGATTCGCGGTCGTAACAAATATGTATTTACAGAATTATAATCATTACAATCAGTAATAAAACTTGTTAAGTTAATATAATCCCCAAATGTCAAGATTTCATGAAATAGTAATTCTTGGGGTTTACTTGGTCTTAGAGAGTTGTGTTGAGGAAAATTGGCATAATATGCCAATTTTTGTGCGCGCAGTCACAAATGTTAACGCTGTCGGAATTGTCGGAATTCCCCCGATGCTCGAGCGTTTTTGACGTCATCGCGTAGTAGGCTCGGTCGGCTAATTTATCCCTACCTACCTAAAAGTCTGTGGATAAAACAGCCACGCATTCCATCCACAGATAAATAAGTATTCTTCCAAAGAGCAAAAAGGCTCTGTCATACATTCTAGTCAAAGACTCAAACCATAAAAATTAAAAAATATCTTCGACGAGAACTAAAACAAGAAATCAGAAAAAAAGCCAAGACTTTTGAACGCAACTTTATTTGTCACTGTCACAACTTATTGATTCTCTGCGGAGCGTATTTCGAATACATATATTCAAGATTTTACGCACCAGCATCAGCAATCTTCTACTTCGCTTTGTAACTAGAATTAGACAAAGACCGAGCTATTTTGATGTTGAATGTTACTACTGCATAGTGCATTATTGTGTTAGCTGAAACACAGTAGGTACCTGAAATTAATAAAAATCAATCTTTTGTATTATGTTATTGTGTTCATGTGTTGTGTTTATTGCAATGGAGAACACTCCATGAATTTCGTAATGTAAATAAATAAGAGAACTGTGTAAATACGTAACAATTACTGATATAGTTGAGTGAAAAGTGTTGTACTGGTGTTCTTTTAAAACATGTTGGGGCAAAGACCGAGGTTCATCAAGCCAGGTAATTCAACTTTTAAAATATGTTAATACTAGGTATACCGCTTAAACTAATGGAGTCTGAAAACCACCTGAAATACATTCCATAAAATGTAGCTTGCATTCCAAGTTATTTTGGTGATAACACTTATAATCCGGGCCTTTTTACTGGTATTTTTATAAAATTATTAATTATTATTCGGTATTGATGGATAAATAACATAATTATTATTATAGCCTCTGTTTTACCATACGTACTACTTACCGCCTATCCTTTTTCCTTTGTTCTTGATTCTTACACCCACTAAATGGTTTCCCTTTTATTGGTTGGCTTACAGAGCTAAATTACTGGATGACAGCATCTTCCACAACATAAAAAAAAATACTTGACTCCCTTCCAGATTGTTGAAAGGAAAATTATCATACATCTTAGATTCTCTGCTGTTTAAGGCAATTTATTCTGTGAATTACCTATAGGTACTTGAAACCCTAAAACAAATTAAACTCAGTACTAGGTTTTCTAGCATTAGCAGTTTGATGTTCGTTGTTAATAAATTATCTCTCTTTAACACATTTATCAACAGTAAGCCACTGGTGTGGGACAGGAGGAGTCAGAGGGGCAATTGCATAACACACTTACAGTAGGAATGGGTTCCATTTTGACAGTTCAACAACATTCATTGCATTATTTACGCTGTTGAGTAGACACATTTTTCAAACATATGAAGCAATGGATTAGTAATTTGCTTCAAAATGATTCAAATTGTGATTGATAATATGTTAAGTACACAATTAGCATGCAGGTCTCACTAAAATCATTTTCTAGAATAATTTCCTTTGATGTTCTTGTTTTTATAAAACAAAATGTCATAGATCCTTTAATCAAACCAGAGGTTTTCATTAAAAGATTGCTTTTAGTGATAAGACGCCCAGTGTTTCACCCTATGTAAGATTTCTACTTTTACAACTGTAATTTATTATTTATTTAATAACCTATCTATATTTACTATACAGCCTTCTACATGATTATATAAAAATGACAATCAAAGACTTCCTCATTTAAAATTTCTTAATTATCTGTTACAGGAGAAGAAACCCTCTACCCAACTAGAAACAAAGATGGCGTCATTGAAACACTGGTAAACCCTAACATAGACTCCGCGTTGTCTGTAGATAGTGATTCCCGTACATCGTTTGTGTACAACCGGTATCACCATCTACCATTTGATACTCAACGGCAGAGGTTACCAGTGTTTCAGTACCGTAACCATATCTTGTATCTGTTGGAGCGGTATCAAACGTTGGTGCTGATCGGAGAGACGGGATGCGGGAAGTCTACGCAGGTGCCTCAGGTGAGTGTTTCATTTTCTATTTTATTTAGCTGGCCCGCTGTGAGGACAAACTTTAAGCTTAATAAGTTTTATTATAGAGCTAGTCCTTGACAAATGGAAACTACTTGTTTATTATTAGCACTAGTAACGTTTTCAGTACAGTTAAGGTATTTAGGACTGATAGGTATATCTCGACGTAGGAAACTTAGGTTTTTGACATCAAGCCTACAACGCTCCCTCGCGCTGGGGCACAGACCTCCTGTCTGTGAGTGAGAGCCATAATGTTCGAATTTTTTGTTTTGGAAAATGTCAAGCATAATCTTTAGCATAAATTAAATAGTTCGAAAGAAAACTTACCACTGGTTTTAGTTATAAACTCCTACTTCTTTATTAATAGCAATAATACACTGAAAGAAGTTACTTAGTATTTTGTACTAGTTGTATGTCACATGTATGGATCAAAGTTATCCAAATAAACAAATTTTATTATTATTATTATTTCCTTTATTTAATTAAATACATATAAATTATATTTTTAAATATTAGAATATAAAAAGTATAAAAACATTTAAAAATATAAAAAATAGTAGCCCACCGGTATCGGGAACAGGGTCCAAGCTACCGGTGGTCAGGGCTCTAGGGAGAGGAACCTCCTAACAATGCGAGCCGTGTCCAGAAGTACCGCTTTCTGAATCAAGCCCTTAATCCAGCTGCCCAACGAGAGCCTCCTTAGGTGTTGGTCGAGGCTCTTGGCAATTAAGCCATTGGCTGATACGACTATTATTATTATTATTAGTATTTTAGGCGTTACCTTTTCTTTCGTCGATCTGATGCTCATGTTAGCCAGTCGGCGAGATTGGAAGTGAGAGTGTTTGCCCAAGTACGCTGGACATATACACTTAAGAATAAGAGACGATTTTTATTCATAAGTATGCCTGGTACACTTGATTACACTGACGTCAACTGCTGAACTTAGGCATTCCTTTAAACGGTCATTAGTTTAACTACCGGCTGACTTTGTATAATTATTCATTACAGGGGGTAAAAACACCTACTCATGAATATACTGTTTTTTACCATCTCGAAATTTTTACAGGGTAAAAAAAATCAGCTGATTCATACATTTTGGTCGAGTAGGTATTGAACTTTTGTATGAATCAGCTGATTTTTTTTTCGTAATTTCAGAGTTAGTCCCATAGTGAAAGTTGTTCATATTCATGGTTAGAACACCCTGTAAAAATTTCGAGACGGTAAAAAAAATCATCCAGTATAACGACTTTTACTATGGGACCAACTCCAAATTCTAACCCCGTGTCCTAATAGAAAGCGGCGTTCGGCAAACCCGAACGCGTCGTCGCGGCCTTATAGGGTTTTCCGAACAAATGATCGCGACGATCGCCTATAATCGAGTCAAATCGTTTATCAAAATGCGCTTTTGAACATCAAACTAGAAAACAGAGTTGATTCTAGGTGTCCCATTCAAAAGGTAGTTTGATATATTTTCGTTTGGAGAAGAATGGGCAAGAAACTCCATAGTTATTCTTATAAAATGTTTTACAATATTTTGTATAAATAAGTCACTATATGATTATGAACTTCGTTAGTTTTTAACCTATCTCGCGAGATTATAAACTATCGAAAAATTTTGAACTGCAACAAACCATTTACAATGTAACGCATTATTTTTTGTTAGTTTAAAGATAAAGATAAAGATATATTTATTGCATAACTGTGTACATTAAGTTCTTAAACATTACATTTCTTGTTTCAACAGTCTACCCAAGTCGGATATGCAATAGTATTTTAACAAATTAGGTAGGTACTTACAAAAATGATTTTTTATCAAAAAACTCATGCAGATTATAAAATACATTATCAATTAACATTTTTTTCAATTTATTTTTAAACATATTTCCATTTAATTCCTTAATTGCTGGCGGTAACTGATTGTACACACGAATAGCAGTAACATAGGTACTTTTATAATACATCATATTGTTAATAACAGGTAAATTAATGTCATATTTATATTGTTTCCGAATGTTTCTTTTAGATTGAGATTTGAAATTGAAATATTGCATATTGTTTTTAACAAATACACATAATTCGAGTATATAAATACCAGTCAGTGTTAGGAAACCCTCCGTTTATAATCTATCCATGGAAAACCGACTAATGGTGAACTGGTATCAAACTTGCGCTAATACTAAATAGCTAAGTAACTGCGACCAATTTGGAAGAAGCGCTCGCCGGCCGCTGCCACGGTACCGCTCGCTTCGCTCGCTCGGCTCGCGCGCGGTAGGTCTCATTTCTAATCTAACCAAAATTATCATTTATAATAAATTATATCTATCTGACCAAAATTATGTCTGGACTTTAAAAGAGACTGTAACCTCTGAGTTTGTTTCGGCCTTTCTTCACAGAGTAGTCAGATAGGAAACGCAGGCCTCATCTAGTTTTTAAAAAAAAATGTTTGACGTGTAAAAGTGTTTGTATAAACCTACTTACAGAAATGAAATCATTTATCATTTAACCTAACCCAACCCATTTGGTCAGGGTGCCCTGGTTAGTTACTGCGACAAATTCGGCTACTGCCCAGACCTACCAATCAAGGGCGGTTCACAATGTTACGAGTGATAAAATCGGACAGATTGTGAACCCTCTCGGTGAGTGCAGGTTCGTTCACAATATAACGGTTTGACATGGATAGATTATAAAATATCGAAAATTAATACGTTATATTGTTAGCAGAATGGTGCAATTCACAAGTTATCGATAGTTTACAATCTCGCGAGATATAGATTATAAACTAACGGTGTTCACAATCATACGGTGACATATACATTAAGTACCAGGAGCTAGACCACCACCTCTTAACGCAGTATTATTTTAATCTTACTTGAGTGTGGGAAAGAGTTGGAGCTAGACGTCCTGTATAGCTCCATCTCTTTCTCACAATGAAGTAACCTTAAAATAATACTGCTTTAAGAGGTGGTGGTTGGCCCTCTGGAATAAAATTAAAAATCAAGCTATGACAGATAAATCTATACTTATCTATACTATTATTCTTACTAAGAGGAAGAGTTTGTTTGTTTGGTTGAACGCGCTAATCTCAGGAACTGCGGGTTCGAATTGAAAAATTCTTTTAGTTTTGGATAGCTCATTTATCGAGGAAGGCTATAGGCTGTATAACATCACGCTACGACCAATAGGAGCGGAGCATCAATGAAAAATGTTGCAAAAACGGGGACAATTTATTCCTTTTGCGAGCTTCCGTTACGTGTACTGCGTAAACGGTTAATTTTACGCAAAAATCATGTATGACGGGATTGTTCCTCTTAAAAAGTTCTACAAAAAAGTCCGCGATAGCATATGTCTATCTTTTAAGGTTGGCTCACTATAACTTTTTAATGGTAATCAAAGTTATAAAACAATGCATTACTTACGAAGGTGTTTTCATAAACATGGTATTAATCCTTATCCAAATATATAGTTTCATCATCAAGGTTGATTAAGTACATGTAAATTCCTTTTTGAATTATTCAATTTGGACCTTTGGTTTAGAAATTACGATGGGTATAAAAATGCTTAAAGTAAGAAAAATGCGCTTAGTCTATGTGCGGGATACACATTTATGTGCTGGGTTGGTGAGGAATAAAACCAGTGTTGAAGCTTGAAGCCTTCTTTAATCTTCTTGTAGTGTTCCTATTTCTTCAACTGCTGCCCGCTGACTGTGCCGATACCTTTTTTTTTTTTTTTTTTTTTTTTTCCTAACTATGGCATCTCGTAGTTGGCCAAGAGTGGCCGTGACTACTTAACCGGTCAATCCTGTGGCTGCCTTAAGCTAACTCAAAGCCTCCAGCCAGGGGCGTGTTACTTACAATACTAAGTGACTGCGCGCTAAGGGCACCCCCTGTGGGGTACGAACCTCGGCTTAGGGCGTCACTGGGGGGACAGCAAGTTTGGGACAGGCTGGATCAAAATTGGATAATTATTATTAATCTGGGGAATTTAAAGCTACAGGCTCAGCTTCGGCGCGGGCTGGCGCTTCTTCGAGCAAGGGTCGGGGGGAATTATTAACTCGGGGTTTTCGCGCTGGACCTCGGCGGCGGGGTCGGAATGTCGGTTTTTTGTGTCTGTGTATTGTACTAGAAGCCCTATTGCTTTCCTGGAGGAGAGTAATAGGGTCGTCTGGGACTAATAGTGTGTGCCTCGGACGGCGGACTTTACTAATATTGGAGGGGGTATATTTAGCGGCCGCGACAACTAGGGGGTTGCGATGTTTGGCGGCGGTATCAAAGAAACGCTTGGAGTTGCGTTTCATGAACTGGAGGATGGTGGGGATTTTGAGATCGAGATGGAGGATCTCGTTCCGGACATAAAAGGGGGATCCCGTGATCATTCGGAGGGCACGGTTCTGTAGGGTCTGCATCCTATGGATGTGGTGGGGTTTCGCGTGAGCAAAGACTGCACAGGCGTACGTCATAATAGGACGTATGCACGCCGTGTAAATGCGCAACTTGCACTTTAGTGACAACTTGCTTTTTGCATTCATTATCGAGTGGAGTCTACCGAGAGCGAAAGCGGCGCGCGAACGAACCTTCTTTATGTGCTCTGCGAAGGTGAGGTGCTCATCGAGAATCACACCTAGATATTTGGCTCGCTTCTCCCAAGGGATAGGCTTACCGAACATGGAGATTGGTCGGGGGGGGGTGGGCCTATGGCGCGGTTTTGAATAAAGAACCGCTTGACTTTTGTCGGGATTCACTTCAATTCTCCACTTCCTGAACCAGTCGCCAAGTTTGGTGACCGCTCTTTGGAGAGTGAGAGAGATCGAGGCTTGTTTGGTACCCGAGCAGTAAATGGCCGTGTCGTCTGCGAACAGAGCCAACTGTGCCTTTTTGCTCCTGGGTATGTCGCTAGTGAACAGCGTGAAGATGAGGGGGGCAAGCACAGAGCCCTGGGGGACGCCTGCGCGGATAGGGTGGGGGGAGGATAGTGCTCCTTCGATGCGATAGCGGAAGGTGCGGTTCGACAAGAAGTCTCGTAAGATGAGTACGAGACGGTCCGGCACACCGAGTTGGTAGAGCTTATATAATAAGCCGTTGTGCCAGACTCTGTCGAACGCTTTCGCTATGTCGAAGTATATAACACCCGTCATCATGCCACGCTGGAAGCCAGCGCTTATGTGTTCGATGATGCGGTGGGCCTGATGCACACAAGAGTGCTGGGTTCGAAAACCAAACTGTTCGTTTGGGATGAGGCCTTTTGTTTCGGCATAGTCTCTGAGACGCTTATAAATAAGTTTCTCATAGACTTTGCCGAGGACATTGAGCAGACTGATGGGGCGGTAGCTCGAGGGCTCAGATTTGGGCTTTCCAGGCTTGGGGATGCCGATGACAGTGGCCTTTTTCCATGCATCTGGGAAGATGTTATTGCTCATGGCACCATTGAAGATGGTGGTCAATAGCATTATGAGGTGGGCAGGGAATAGTTGAATTACCCTGTTTGTGATGCCGTCTGAGCCGGGAGCTTTACGGGGCTTTAAACCCTTGATGATATCATGCACTTCGTCTGGAGTGACGGGAGGCAGAGGATAGTCAGGGTTTTCGACGGGGGGAAGGGAGGCTCTACGTTCGACTTCAGCGTCGACTTTTGACAAGTGAGCTTGGTCTACTGGTTGAGAGCTGGGAGAGCATTGAGCCTCGAGGCTGTTGGCTAGGCATTCAGCCTTGTCAGCATCGTCGAAGGCGATGGTCTTGTCAGGGCGGAGTAGGGGGGGCATGGAGACTACTTCATTGGACTTTAGTTTCCTTTGAAGTTCCCAGAAGGCCTGATGAGTGGACTCTAGGTCGCTTAGCATCCTGTCCCAGCCAGCGGTACGCAGCTCCGCTAGGCGTGTCTTTACAGCTCGCTGTAAATGGCGCATATGGGCTTTGTTCGCAAGGCAGGGGAAGTTGCTGTATGCACGGACAGCCGCGTTCTTCTCGCGCAACAGTTCACGCACATCGTCCGGCAATCTCCAGCGACGGTCATCGTCCGCTGGAGTTACCTTTGAACAGTCGTTCAGGACTGATTGTACGTGCTCAGTGAGCGAGTCGATCGCGGCCGTCGTGTCTGCGACAGAGTCGAACTGATCAGGGATGGAGTCCAGGTGTTGGGAAGAAGTGGATTTCAGGCTATTGCTTACTTTCCTCCAATCTGTGACTATTTTGGTGAGAGGGGGTTGAGTGGGGTCATGGAGACCGACACGGGGGGCCAGTTTCATGACCACTGGTCGGTGGTCAGAGGAGAGCTCTTGTACCGCCTCTATAGAATCCAACCGTAGGTTGATATTCTTCAGAAGCGCTATGTCGAGGACGTCGGCGGTATGGTTGGGGTCGTGGGGAAAATGGGTTGGAGTCATCGGGGCGATGACATCGAAGTTTAGTATGGGGCAGAGCCCGAACAGTTGTCTTCCTCTGGTTGAGGTGGTGTTGCTGTTCCAGGCAGGGTGTTTGGCGTTGAGGTCGCCCGCTATGATAACGGAATCACTCAGGCCGAAGAGGGCAGAGAGGTCGTCAGAAATCGACTGGGGATTTTCTGACGAGGTTTGGGGGGGAACATAGGCCGATACTAGGGTGATCGGTTGGTGGCCTGACATGCCTAGCCGGCATACAGACACTTCTAATTTGGATAGGGGGGGAGGGTCCATAGGGATGCAGTGAAGAACCTTTCTATAGTATATGAGGGTGCCACCCTTGTGACACCGAGACCTGTCGTTGCGAACTACGCAGTAGTTAGCGATTGACGGGTTACGGACGTTGGGCTTGAGGAAGGATTCCTGTATAAGGAGAATATCAATTTGATGATCACGGAGGAACTCGGCGATCTCATCGCGTTGATCGCGAATGCCATTGGCATTGAAGTAGCCTAATTTAAGGGATCGGGGCTTAGTTCTCCCTTTGGCTTCTTTATCCATAGTGGGGGTTGGGAAGGTTGGCGAAGGAGGATAGGGCTTGGGTGATTTCGGGATAAGAGTTATATATCTCCAGAATCTGGAGAAGGTTGCCGGCATTTCTGGCAGCGACTAATTCGCTTGCCATTTTCCTGGCGCGTGGGGTGAGGAAGGCCGTGAAGGTGCCCGAAATGATGTTAAAGGGGTCAAGGGGGTTAGGGCCAACCGTAGTCGGTGAGTGGGGGGGTGCAGTTCTGGCTGCAGGGGCGGTTTTGGGCGCTTGCACCGGTCTCGGGGGGAGGGCGGGGGCGGGCGCAGCGGCGCGGTTGAGGGGGTCCATCAGCGCTGGGATGGATGGAGGTGGGGGGCTGGTTTTGGCCAGGGCCGGGAAAGCCCTTTGATGGTTAAGGGCCGTCCAGGGGCTAGGCCTTTGAGGGCTTAGCCGTTCTGGCATTTGGGTCGAAGGGGCGGGGGCTTCCCTTTGCTGGCGGGCGACTGCGCGCTTGGCCAGTTTGGGGGATAATTTCGGGGCTTTAGGGCAGCCCCGGTAATTTGCCGGGTGACCTGACTCACCACAAAGCACACAGCTAGGTGGCTCGGTGCAGAGGGTACGGTCTTTAGGGCGGGGGCAGTCAGAAGTGCCGTGCTCGCCCAGGCACTTGACGCACCTGGGTTTGGCGTGGCAGTTCTTCTGCGCGTGGCCGTATAGCTGGCATCGGTGACACTGACCGATGAAGCCATATTTATTGGGCTTCTGGATCTCAAAGCCCACGAGGTGGCATATGGTTTTTACACCAAAGATCGGGTGGTGCCCTTCAGTTGGGGGACAGACAACGAGGACCATGTCGAATGCATGGCCGCCTCTGGCGCGGTGCATTCGGTGGACCTCCGAAACAGGGATATTTTGGGCCTCTAAGTCGGCCTTGATGGCGTCAGTAGGGATTTCTTTAGGAATCCTACGAATTACCACTCGGGTCTGGCGCTCCTCGGGAAGAGTGTAGGTGTGGAAGGACACACCTCTCGCCCGAAGGAGCCTGGTGAGCTCCCTATAGTCCTTGGACGTAGGGATGCTCACTTTGATACCCTGCTGGGTAGAGCGGGCGTTGGTGAAACCGATCTTTTGCTCGGTGCACCATTGGGACACATCTGTCCACTTTGCCTTGTCCTGAATGAACACAGGCGGGGGGGGTGCCAGCTTCTTGGGGGCAGAAGAAGCTGGAGTCAGGGCGGGGGGGGCATCCTGGGAGGAGGATGAGGGGGCGCTATTTGCCGCGGAGGCAGGGGTAGCAGATACAGGCTTACCGGCTTGGGACGGACTGGCTGGGATGGGTGCCGTGGGGACAGAGGCAGAGGAGGAGGTGGGGGCAGGGGCGGCGGGGATGGCTGCCGCCAGAGGCTTTTTGGCCTTACCGGCCTTTGAGGAGGCGCTCTTCTTCCTCTTCCCTCCCTTTCCGACGACTTGATAGTCGTCTGAGGAGGAGGAGGAGGAAGTGAGAGAGATGGCGTCTTCGGACTCTGAGTCCGAAGGAGGGGTGGAGGTGTCCATCACCTCGGGCTGGGGGGAGACTACGGACGGCATCGAAACCGCCGTAGGAGGGGTGCCCCTGTCTGCTACAGGGGGGGAAAGCGGGCTCTCGAGAGCCTCGCTTGGGTCGACGTGGCGACTACGCCAAGCCTTCCCGTATTTCAGCAAGAAATCGGGGTCCTTAAAAAGGACCTCTCTTGCAAAAGCTACGATGTCTGCGTCAGACATCGTAGCAAAAGGGAAAAAAGAAAATAAGACAGTAAGGGGACCTAATGATCCTACTCCTACTCCCCGGGTGGATGGGCCCGGGGATGTGTGGCCCTCCCTGTCGGGTGCAGACAGGGAGGTGTGTACCTACTGGTGAGCCCTAGAGCTGAAACCTGTCGCCAATCTTAATGTGCGACAGGGCCCTGACCAGTCTAGTGCGAAGGGTGTAGACACACCCTAAAGACACTAGGTGAGTAACTGTGGAAGGAAAACTGTCACCAGAGCCGACTAGGAGACCCCCCAAGGCCGGTTAACTCTGGGGTGCCGATACCGAAATCCCTCCAGATATTTATACAAAAATGGCTAATGAAATGTGGGCAGTCTGATTGGTCAGCCAATCAGAGCACGGGAATATTTAGCCAATCAGAATAGAGTCGATTTCGGCACAGTTAGCTTAAATACGACGAAACTTTACCTTAATGAGAGCCGCGTGACATTATTTGCGTTTTTCTCTCTCTATTATCTGTAAAACTATGGTAAAGCATGTATTTTTACATTCTATAAACTAAGATCTATTTAACAAAAATACAAAATATAAAGAAACATGAAGTACTATTTACAAGACATCTTAACTTACTATTGTGAACACTATAACTATACTATACATATAACTGTTTGTCTGTCACTGTCCCGCACAGTCTATTAGTTACCTACACATTTTGTTTTTTATTGACTTTTTGAACGCGCTAATCCGTCTCTACCAGTCGAATTTGAAAAATTCTTTTTGTATTATAAAGTCCAATTCTTGAGGAAGACTATAGGATATGTAACATTACGCAAGGACCCTCAGAAGCCGAGCAAAAACAAAAAAAAAGGAAGAACGAGCGCTAAGCGAAAACAGAGTAACAGCGCGGGCAGGCGATGCGATGCGACGGGGTGGGTCAGGGGAACAAGAAATTTTACGCCAGCTTAATAATATTAGAATAGATTGACTGTTTGAACGCGCTAATCTCTGTCACTACCAGTCGGATTTGAAAAATTATTTTTGCATTTTATGGTCCAATTCTTTAAGTATGTAACATTATGCTAGGACCGAGCCGCTAGGCCGAGCAAAAATAAAAAGGTAAGAACGAGCGCTAAGCGAAAACGAAGTAACAGCGCGGGCAGGCGATGCGATGCGACGGGGGTTGGGTCGGGGGAACAAGACATTTGACGCGGACGAAGTCGCGGGCGTTATAATTATGATGATAGATACATGCTGCTCACATATTCACAAATATTGCAACCGTAGACGATTTTTCCTAAGAAATAACAGCCGCACGGGTCGATCGATCTGGTTAAGCTACGCTCGCCGCGGTTGGTCCGTGGATGGGTGACCATCTTTACATATCAAAACCCCTCTGTGCCTCGGAAAGGACATTAAGCCGTTGGTCCCGGCTGTGATTCGTGTATCTTTGACAGTCTTTACGGGTCGTAGAAAGCCCGAAAGTCTGACAACCAGTCTTACCAAGGGGTATCGTATTACCCAGTAACTGGGTTGTGGAGGTCAGATAGGCAGTCGCTCCATGTAAAATACTGGTATTCGGCTGCATCCGGTTTGACTGGAAGCTGACTCCAATATAGTTGGGTAAAGGCTAGGCAGATGAGACTATTTTTCCTTACGAGTGGCAAATGATCGCGACTCTGGTAATTAAAGCTCTTTCAAAAATAAATTGGAAAACTGAAATCGGTACTAGCTAACAAACCAAACTAACCAAAATTTTTGGGGTAGGTACTGTATTGTTTTAACAACAATAAAGTCATTAAAGTTGGGCACGTGATTCTCGACTCGTTTATGATTAAGTTAACGTGATCTTTATTTTATTTAAAAAATTAATTATTTTTAAATAGAGGTTATCGTTGTATCACGTTACTTGTTTTCCACACAGAGTGGCGTGTTCTTTTGATTTACTGTTACATTAGCCTGTAATTGTTCTGCTGTAGAGCAAGGTGTAATTTCATTCGGAGAAGAAAAAAATATTAAGTTTTTTTTTTCGACGATTTTATTTTAAAACGTCTTTGTTACTGACTGAGCTACTTAAGTAGGTACATAATGTTTCTATGAAACTTCTTAATACATATACCCTTCCTGAAACAAATAATTATCTTTTGTCCCTCTATGTACAAGTGTTTTTCCGTGCGGGAAAAGTCTTAGGTCCGCTTGCATCAAATCATGCGTTTAGTGCTAAACGTATCGTGGGGTACTTATATTTGACCCCAGTGAGGTTTTGACTCCGCCATTTTTAAATTTAACGGAACGGCGTTCCTAAATATCGCCTCCCGCCCCGAATCAGTTGCAAGCGGCGGGGCAATTGCGTAACACATTACCAATAGGAATTGGTTTCATTTTGACAGTTCAACAACATTCATTGCGTTATTTATGTGTTGAGCAGGCAAATTTTTTGAGCTTAGGAAGCAATGGATTAGCAATTTGCTTCAAAATGATTCAGATTCCGACTGATAATGTGTTACGCAATTAGGGTGCGGGACTCCGCAGTCCGCACCTTGTGGTTGCGCCCAGAGATCGCGTCTGGGGTATATATTGCCCTATGCGAGTGTTAGTGTGACTTTTTTGAGTTGTAAGTATTAATAAATTTAAGTTTTTTAATGGATTATGAAGGTTTAGTAGGGTGTACTAGTTAATTATCCTTAATTTTGTGTTTTTTTAGGTTAGTAAGCTCGAAATGGCATGTCAGCGGCTTTCTGACCAACAAATTGGTCAATGTTTATTAGATGAGGAGGAAAAAACATCATAGATAGTTCCGATGAAGATGAAGCTGAGGCTGAAATGATTCAAAGTGACCACGACTCAGAATCTCAAGAAAGTGCCAATGAAACGGAGTCAGAATGGACCAGTGATGATATGATGATATTGATGATGATCTTCTATACCGCAACTACCCCGAACCATACAAAAACGTCTGAAGAGAAATGCTGATTTTCAAGATGCTGGCTGCACGTCCAGAGGCGATCCATCAATAAATTATGAAATATGTCATATTTGCCCAAGGTCGAAAGACAAAAAATTAGATTTGTGTGTGCGAAATGCCAACAGCACGTTTTTTGTGACCACTCTATCATGACATGAGTGATGAATGTGTTAATAGTTCTTACATATAACGATTGATCTCCTTATTACTTATAATGTTGATTATGAAGACTGTTATCTTATAGTACAAAATTATTATTTTCTAAATTAAAAAAAAATACAGGGTGTAAGGGACAGCCCTCCATAAACTAACAGGGTGCATTCAGCTGCTTATTTTGAATCATATTCCACCGGAAATATTCTCAGTTACTATTCCTTTATTTCTATGCAAAATTACATTATCTGTACGCAACACTCCATTTATGTAAAGTAAACAGCTAAAATAAAAAAATCAGCAATGGATGTTGAAATACTCGGCGGCCGAAAGCTCGCTGCGCTGCCGTTCGCTACGCGCGTTTTGCCACGGTAACGATACATTGCGAGTGAGGTAATAAAACAAATCAGGTTTATTGGATCCCCATAACGTTCCTGAAATAATTTCATGTATCAGTCATCTTAGTATGATACATTGAATTCACCCCATAAATCTGTGGAGGGCTGTCCCTTACACCTTGTACATAACAAATTAGATAAAAGTATTTTATATCATTTTTAAGATTGGGGTTAAATATACCCCATGCGAGCGTTAGTGTAACTTTTTTTGATGCGAGTAATTATGGGTTAAAACATCGTTCTGTTTCTGTAAATCGTTTGAAGATGTTAGCGACAGAACGATGTTCTAAATTCGTTTAGCGATTTGGGTAGCCCGCGAAATTCAAATTTTCTTACGTTTTTTGCAATTTTCAGGTCAGTATTAGGTTGTATGTTGATGAAAATATGATTCGCGATCGTAACAAATATGTATTTAGAGAATTATAGTCGTTAATGTCATCAATACAACTCTCTAAGATCAAGTAATCCTATTGAATTACTATTTCATGAAATCTTGACATTTGAGGATTATACTAGCTTAACGAGTGGTATTTCTGATTCTAATGATTATAATTCTGTAAATACATGTTTGTTACGGTCGCGAATCATATTTTAATCACCACACACCCAGACACTGACCGGGCGGAAAGTACTGGGCGAGCAGAAAGCATTGAAATGAACTCGCTCGTACTTTCCGCTCGATTATTTGTAGAATACAAGTATACAGTTTACTCTTGCGAGTTAAACGGAGCTCTTAATGGGTCCGCTCCGCTCGCGGTGGAAACCGGGCTTTAGTTGGGAGTTATGCTAGTTTAGTCCCGTCAGAGCCAACGTGAGGATGGAAATCGTTCTATGTGCTTTTACAGTGCACATGACAATATTATTTGTTACTTACTAGCTGTGCCCCGCGACTTCGTTCGCGTAAAAGTCGTAAGATACACTACATACAAAATAACAGCTACATTTTAATAAAACTCCCTCGCCCCCGACCCGCCGCGTTGAATCGCCCGCCCGCGTTATTACTTCATTTTCGCTTAGTGTTCTTTCTGACTTTTTTCTTTTTGCTCAGCTCCTAAGGGTCGTAGCGTGATGATCAATAGCCTATAACTACCCTCGAGAATTGGGCAACCAATCGAAAAAGAAATTTTCAAATCCGACTTTTTGTTCATAATTTCATGGGTTTTTTTTTTTTGCGCGGATCCCTAATTATTTTTCTAAAATAAAAGGAGCCTAAGTTACCCGCCGTAACATCAGCTATCGGCCAGTGAAAGTCCCGTCAAAATCCGTCCAGCCTTTTCGGAGATTAGCCGGAACAAACAGACAGACAAAAATTTTAAAAATTGCTTTTTTGTTATAAGTACCGTATATACTTCCATGCATTTAGTAAAAAGTTGTTATTTTGACATTCCAAGCAAACATTTCAATTTTTTTATTTGTATAGATTGAAAGAAAAACCGATTCCTTCGATAAAACCATACAGGGTGTAAGGGACAGCCCTCCGCAGACTGATGGTAAATTCAGTGTATCATACTAAGACATATGTAGTATAAAGAGAGGAAGTAGGTTATCTCCGGCACAATCCGCGATATAATTGCCTACTGTCTCAGGGTTGTCACTTTTAGTTAAATTTTAATTCAGTGCCAATAAATTGGCAAGGGTCGGGAAGTTGTTTTTTACTTGTATTGTCTGGGTACCTAAACGATGATGAAACCTTTCACGATGAAAGAAAGAGCGACGGGCCAGCAGACGGGCGGCGCGGGGCGGTGATGAGCACGAGTAAACGGTAGGTGATTCGAACTTTGCTCTTATAGAGGCATGAGGAACAGGGTGTAAAGTTCACTCATCCTCCATAGAAAAGGGAGGATCCTCCGACCAGACGGGTGTTGTGTCTGGTGGGCTACTGCCCGACGGTTGATGTCGGGATGTTGTATATATGCTAGTCGCGCGGTAAACTCTGTTTGCGCGATGCAGGATTTTGCGTGACGTCAGTGTGACGCGTTCCATTGTGGCGATGCCGCCACATCACTCCCCTCCGGAGACCGGAGGTCGATAGTGGGCTGAGTCTTGCGATGCTTGCCAGGGCCAGTTGAGGTTCCAATGAGTCGGAACCGGGTGCCGCATAGTTCACCGTGAGTCGGAACTGTCTGCGGAGATGCCCCCATTGAGTCGGGGTGGCGCTGCGTTATGCTCCAATGCGTCGGATGTGGTACAGCGCCGGGTTGAGGCTGACTGCTGGCGTCGACCAGGAGAGGTTTGAAGGGCTCTGCTTGTTTGACCGGCCGAGAGTGCAGTGTGCTGTGCCAAGGTTGCTGATGAGGCTGAGGGTGATGACCAGGTATGCGCGGTCGCTGCATGCTTGTGGTCAGGATACCCGTTGAAGCCGTGGTGGGTGCTGGCTGGCTGTGTGACTCGCTGCTCGAAAGCTCGAGGAAGTGATGCTGATGACGTCACGCTGTAGTAGTTGCACGAAGGCTGCGCTGACGTTCATGTTCGGGGTCACCAGTATAGAGGTATGAGGAACGGTGTAAAGTTCACTCATCCTCTATAGAAAAGGGAGGATCCTCCGACCAGACGGGTGTTGTGTCTGGTGGGCTACTGCCCGACGGTTGATGTCGGGATGTTGTATATATGCTAGTCGCGCGGTAAACTCTCTTTGCGCGATGCAGGATTTTGCGTGACGTCAGTGTGACGCGTTCCATTGTGGCGATGCCGCCACACTCTATTTATCTGATTCACAAAGTCAATTACTTATTTTTTAAGTACGATTTTATAACTGTAAGTAGGTACTTAGTTACTATACCTACAATAGGTACTGAGAAATCGGCATGACTAAACATAAACAAAGCAATAGCGGCAAATCAATTGACAGATCGAAAGTACCTAGTACATTCTAGTGGGAATGTAGGCCTACCTACTTTCTCTGTCTGATAGAAAACTAATACAACAAAAAATAAGTAAGTAGGTATCTCATCATCAAGTAAAAATGATATGCTAGAAAAAGTGACTTCTTTCCTGTTCAATAGGTAATTTGAACAGAGACAATTCTGGAATCGATGAATTATTAAGACACCCAAACACACAGCAATACGTTCTCCTGCGATTATCACACATTTTTCATTCATTTAGCGGTGCCGAAAAGCCGTGACGCGCGAACCTCGTGCGATGTTAGGGCTTGTCCAGAAAGCGCGAATCACGCGCGAATGAATTCGCGCGAAACGTTTCGCGACGAATCCGCTTCTTCTGGACAAGGTCTTAGCCCCGACTGGCGCGCTGCGAAACGGGCCGAGATTTGTTTAAGTGTGCGTGCGGCGACGCATAGATACTTTGGCGCACACATACAAGCCGCGCGCGGTGCGTTTGTATGAAGATAACGTACTTCCTCTCTTTTTACTATGACTAAGATGACCGGTAGGTATATGAAATTATTTCAAGAGCGTTATGGGTATCCAATAAACCTGATTTGTTTTTTTACCTTACACGCAATGTATCGGTACCGTGGCAAAATGCGCGTAGTGAACGGAAGCGCAGCGAGCCTTCGGCCGCCGAGTATTTCAACATCCATTGCTGATTTTTTTTATTGTGGTTGTTTTATTTACATAGAGTGCTGCGTACAGACAATGTAATTTTACATTGAAATAAAGGAATAGTAACTGAGAATGTTTCCGGTGGAATATGATTCAAAATAAGGAGCTGAATGCACCCTGTTAGTTTGCGGAGGGCTGTCCCTTACACCCTCTAGATATAAGAAAGAAGATAAAACCCACAGAGCAGATAAAAGAGGTAATAAAGCTTACTTTTATTTAGAAAAATAATTAGGGTTCCGCGCAAAAAAAAAACCATAAAATTATGAACAAAAAGTCGGATTTGAAAAATTCGTTTTGCATTTAGTAGCACAATTCTCGAGGCTAGTTATAGGCTATTTAACATCAGGCTACGACCCTTATAGGAGCCGAGAAAAAAGAAAAAAGTCAAAAAGAACACTAAGCGAAAACGAAGTAATAGCGCGGACGGGCAATGCAACGCGACGGGTCGGGGGACGAGGGAGCTTTATTGAAATGTAGCTGTTATTTTAGTATATTGTGTATCTTACGACTTCCACGCGAACTAAATCGCGGGGCGCAGCTAGTATACATATATAATTACTTGTCCAGAGTCCAGACTGATACATCAACGCAGAGCCTAAACCGCTGCGGCTACAAACTTGACATTTTGGCAGTTAATGCCTTTTATGTTCTCAGCATCCACTAAGGGTTTTTGGAAAACTTGGCACAACGGGGTACTAAAGTACTAAATCCACGCGGACGAAGTCGCGCGGGAAGTGCTAGTTACGCATGTTTACAAAAAGTACAACATTAGTCCTTCTTTATTTAGAAATTGTTAGGTTTGTTTAGCGATTTAGTGATAAAAAAAAATCTTCATTTGAATAAATTCGCTAAATAACGTTTTGTGTCATTTGACATAACTTTTGGCGGGAAACGGCGCCACGGTCGTTTGGTTACATTGACCGTGCTTCTCCCGCATAATTAAGTGTTGCTAGAATGTAGAAACTTTCCTCTGATCGCGGAAATACATATAAAATATTTTGCCGCGTTGATGTTGATTGACTTACATTATTTTAACATTTTATTTGAAATATGCTAAGACATTAAAGTTTTCACTATTATTGATTCTGCGGAGTTTTCATAAGTACTAAAAAACTTTATTTTTTTTAAAAATGATTTGCTTGTAAGAAAAAACCAATCTATCAATCAATTTCACGATGTGAGTAAGTAATTAATTTGCATGCAATTTTATGTAATCTTTATTTCTCAAGCGAATGTTTATTTACGCGCCGATAACATACGGTTACATCACATTGTTAAACAAACTCAAACGACGTGCAAAAAATAAAATATCTTAAATAAATAACTAGGAACCACAAAACAAAAAACAACTAAGGAAATTACACACTGGGCCTGGCTACCCCGAGCGAGTCAGCCCTCCCGTACTCGCTTCGCAGCGCAGCTTCGCTATGCTATTCAAATATTCATTCATTCAGTCAGTCGAACGTGGTGCCTTGTTGTGCGCGCATGTCGCACGTTTATTCAACGGGACGCGAACTGTATTCTCGATCAACGATAAAAATAAATACGATACATTCGTGAAACGAACTGTTAAACAAAGCAAGTGTGGTCAAACACTGTTATGGTAATAAACCACCAACTTGTACATTACAACGGGACTGTTTTGATATCATACGAACCTGAGAACGTTTTAGTGTGTGCATCGATTTTACGGAGAAAAAACAATACTTTGGGATTGAAGTTTTTAAAAGTGATTAGTGGGTCTTTAGAGGAGATTACGCTACTATGATAAGTGTTAACAGTGTTTTTAGCACTAAGATAAACCGATATCAATACACGATTATTCTTGTGATAAAATTGTGAAGTTTGTGTGATTATTTTTGGAATTACGTGCGTGGGTTCACGTTGCCCACGCCGGTTCTAAATACTGTGATTTGACTCAGTTCATGTAATCTTCCAAGAAGCCTAACGCATGCACCCTTCGTATTTTAATTAAAAGGCATTAACAGCAAAAATGATGTGGCCGTCTTCGCAAGCTAGTAAAATACTGACATGTCTACTTCTAGTCATAGTTCTGTACTGCATTTGTATGGACACATTCTTATTTCTAAGGATACAGAACTATAAAATAGATTTTTTTGATGTAGAACCTAATGTCACACAAGAAACTTCTACGTTGAAAGAAACGAGAAAACTGCCGAATTATGAGGAAGTAACATGGGTTCCTTGTACCATAAACCCGTTATGTCATCCTACGGTGAAAGCACTAATGGTGGACCATATCAATCATTACATTTATGGGCCTTTGTGTGCGATTATTGATGTAGGCCTAGGCATTTCTGAGAATATGCTGCTTATAACACCGAACATGATATCCGTCTTCCATGTTTTCGTAGCACTTCTTGGCGCGAAACTGTTGACGTGCCCGAATTTGGCGGCGAGGAGAGTAGCCATAGTTCTGTTCCAAATTCGAATGTTTTTGGATGATCTGGATGGCCATGTAGCCAGAGAGAGAAAGCATATAAAAGGAGAGAGGTCAGACGTTGGAACTTTGGGCTACTGGGTCGACGGGGTTTGTGATATACTTGGAGTTATTGCGATGATGATTGGGATAACTTTGTATTTGCGAAACAATCCTCCGAGACGTGGATATAAGAACACGCCTGTAAGCACCCTTCCCTACCATCAATTAAAAGAAATAAACTCAACAGAAGATATAGAAAAGGATCATAATGCCGACAATGGGATATCTTACAAGACAAAAGTGACTTTCCAGAAGATAGCTCGAGTAATCGGTCTGTTTTCGGGACAAATGTTGCTATCATCCTTAGCTTGGAACAGGTACATAGATATTTATCAAGATCTGTTAGAAAATTACTATTGTACTGAATACGATGTTTTTAGACGAGAGATCATGTTTAAATCTGGTAAGTTCTTCTTTGCGTCAGCCATTTGGAGAATAATGAATCCTCATAGTTACCTCCATGTGCTGTCTTTGGCAGTATTTTGCGATAAAACGTGGTGGTTCTTGAAAACTATACATTATGTTGGATATTTAGGTTTAGTAGTAGCTGTGGGTACTTCAGAATACCTGATTGACAATATAAGAGCTTATGTGTTGAATGGTGTCGATGGGCGATGATTATTTCTTTGACATTGTTAAAATGTTATAATAAGGTGCTCTGTTATATCTTTGGATATTAAAAATTAATCTAAAAATAGTTGTTTCTTCCAAATTTTATTAGGTTAGTCTCCGCTTTCGAGATTCGTAAAAATAAGCTTCAAGGAAGTAATTTGACCCTCTTAAGAATACCTACGTTCCAAATTCCGATTATTTCGGAAGTAAAATTAGAATGGAGATCAAAATAGATGTTTTGGTTCCAAACCAGTTGCGCTCTGCTTTGTTTATGGCATGGCGGTTGCATTGTTTATAATGTGTCTATGGTTTTTTTATAGAACCGCCGAAGTGCGTTGGGAGTTACGAACGTGAAAGTGGAACAATAAAACTGATTTGAATTTAGAACGATATATTCGTTCATTGTTTTGGTAAAATGGCAGAGCTTTCGATTTTTGAATAATCAATTTAGTGAATTAAATTAAAAAAAAAATACAAAAGAAAAAGATTAAGGTTCACATAATAATTATATAAGCTGGTATTGTCACGATCTACATTAATATTTAAATTGTCTCTGATTGACTAATAAAATTAATCAAGGAAATGATTTGAATAATATCGTGATTTTAGTGAAGCTCGAATACACGATCAACTTACTAAATAAAATCGGAATGGGTACCTAATACCTAAATATCTTTTAAAAATTCTAACTCAACAATTTTTAACGAAATTATTAGGTACCTACCTACTTAAAGTATATTATATTTCACACTAGTAAATCTAATATGACAATAACTTTATTTTTAAAACCCGTAGGTACTTGGAGAAGTAGCCATCTTGAAAAAAACTCCCGCCAAATTGACGCAGATAAATTCAGTTATTGAGTTTACACGGACACAAAAAGTTTCAGAATATAATAAACAACCAATTTCGTCGAAGTACATACAAGGCTTATTTTATTGGTTGATTCGTACGGATTATCCCGCTCGAAGTGGGCGAGTTTAAATAGTATTATTTCTTCTGTAGGCGATTTGCACGAATTTAGTTTAATAGTGTGCAAATCGACAAAGCTCCAGAAACACGTATTAGGCATTTGCCACATATTGTATTTTAAGCAATAAAGTTAACAAAAAAGTACACTAGCGCACAGAAATGATAAAAGAAAAATATTTTGAAATAAAATGAAAAACATAAATGAATACAAAACATTTTATTTTAATGTTTTGTTACGCATAAATCGAGATTGATAAATGTACTTATTCATGTGTATAACAATATTAGGTAAATAAATAAAAAGTAACATGCAAAATAATAAAATTAGTGAATTAGTTAGATTTTCTCCTGTTATTTTTCTTACTAGATGGGCATCTAGTAAGAAAAATATAAATTGTCCCTATTTTTTAACCGATTTCAAAAAAAAAAAGAGTAGGTTCTCTCGGAAAGCACCATTTGGTGAAGTGGACCTGATGATGGCCACCGGAACTACTCAGTAATAAGTATTTCACGGGTTGCGATGCAATTACTTTAATATGGTTGCTAAGCAATTTATGCTCGTCACAATGCATATGGTGAAGTGGAGCTGATGGTGAACTCCCAGCAGAACTCCTCAAAAATTAACGTCCCTGCATCAGGAAAACCAATATTTTGTAAAAGGTGATGAGCAGTTGACATTAGGCTATTGTAACTTAGGTAAATTACAAAAACCACCCACTAAAAAGTGAAAAATAAAAATATTAGTTAGATTTGTTGTCTTTTAATCTAAAATGTCATGATTTCCGAAATCAGATCAAAAGAGAACAAATCTAACTAATAGAGACGTATTGACGGTTTCGTCGCGAATCTTAACTTGATCAATATACAACCTGACACTGACCAGCAAATTGCAAAAAAACGCAAGAAAATTTGAATTTCGCGGGCTACAACTGCGGATCCACCTTAACGCAATTAATCGGGCGATAAGCACTGCTATTGAGAATTTCCTACAAGAATCGAAAACAAAACATCGTTCCAAAACGGTCAATATCACTGGGCAATTACAGCATGACTTCTAATCAAAAGTGAAACTTTGAGGGTTTGCTCCTTCGTAAATCGCATCACGTTTTACCAGCAGGTTGTATCGAAGGCAAAATCATAACATATTATACTGAAAAAACAAATTTGGATATCGAACTGTCGAACCCAAAACTTCTCAGCAGCAGCTTTTGCGCCCACTAAACCGTGCTGACAGTTACGTCATTTTCTATCTACAATAATGAAGTCAAAGTTCAACAAAGTGCATAAATATTGAAGATATTCCCGCGCACTCATTATGTGAATCACTATATTGTTAGATGATGCGTTGAAAAGGAATCTATAAAAAGTACACAAGACAGGAAAACGTAAAATATTTACGAACACGTTCGTCGTTCAAGTGTTCAAACCTATGAAGTGTTAACGCACAGTCGCACGCTTCATAAAATAATGAACACTTAGTGTAACTTTTAGATTAGTGTTGCTAAAATATTGTAACTTGTATCATGTAAATATCAATATTTGTTGTTAGTCTAGTGATTGGTCTCACCTTTCGAGTCACTAAAGTTACAGCACTCCCATGATTCTAAACGAGAGAAACTGGACATCAGTGGCGCAGATACAAATAATTAGTGGGAAGCCGAAGAAAAAATTCTTCAGTTCTCATAAACTCAAACAAAAAACTAAGTTTTTAAATGAGATTAGATGTATTAAATATAATTATGTAATGTCATATGATACACAGTTACAGAAACAGGTGTACCATATTATTTGGCAATAGTAGACACTCAGAAGAGTGGTTGTTCCGAAGGGAAGCTGATAGGAATCGGATTGTATGAAGGCTACGTGCCCTGCTGGACATGAAAAAAACCCTTAATTCTGTCACAAAAGATTTCCTATTTGGGAGTTTAACAAATGTTAATGTCTATTATTAAGATTACAATCATTTATTCAATTTACGTTGAGAACCATCAATTTTTTAACGCGTTAGTGGTTTGATCACAGAGTTTCTTTATGGTTCATCCAGAATCAAATATGACCATGATCTCATTCAATCTTGCTGCCTGGTGTTCAAGTCTACATGATACGAAGTCTGAAGGCAACAATAGGGCTATTAAGTTTTTTAGAGCGTAAACTGCTCTTCCAGCGAATTTTAATGGTGCGTGTCCTTAGCACAGAGTAAAGAATTTCTTTACTCATGTGTCCTTAGTGATCTGTCCGTTGAAAAGAATAACTTAGAATTTACCCCATGAAAAATATGAGCAATGTGTGGATGGCTATAAGAATAGGGGAAGACCAAAGAATCATTGGATGGATGGTGTGTGTGTGTGTGTGTGTGAAAGATGACATGACTGGAAAAGAGGTTAATGCTGAGATAATGGCTTTTTTAGATGAATGGAAGGAGAATACATGCTCCGCTTACCCTAAATAATTTGGAATAAGGGCAGAAGAACAATCATGTGATGGTAGAATGTGGATGGAGGATAATGGTGGTGTATGCTAAGCGCTTCGTCTTTCGTGTCAGAACGAGATAAATCAGAGTAGCTTATAACTTATAGAGTTTAACCAGACATCACAATTGGTGGCGAGCTTACTGCAAAGGGTGCGCCGATCGTACCTATGTGAGTATTTTTACTCATGGAGGCTCTTTTAATGCATCCCAAACAGATGCGAATAGATACTTACGCTATATACTTTACCTCCCAAAATACCTTTACGCTGTCAGTACCTACACCTCTGACCGACCCTTCGAGGAATATATGCGTGATGCTATGTTATGTTACGACGGTAGTTGTCTTTCGTCAATGTTCACAGAATTGATAGTTTTAATCGCCATGTTCCATCTGTATCGATTGGTTCATTAAAACCGTATTAGCTTGTATATATGGGTTCGATTTTATTGCATTGTCTGTGTACCTTTTCTGAAAGTCTAAAATTCTGCTGTCCAATCTTGTGTCAACTTAGATTGGCTGTAGTTGTTTTGAAGTTGAAGAAATCAACCCTCCTACTCTCAGAAATCTCGGGCTCGTACTAACTTAGAATTGGATATCCAGTGGCAGCTTGACGGTAATGCAATGGAAGAACCTTGAAAAATGTTCAATGACTTATTAACATCTTTGTACGGTCGTTTAGGTTTCGATACGCGTCGACAAACCAAAGATACCATTTAAGAATTCACAATTGCACGGATTTTTGGTCAACTGTGAGTTGCTGCGTTGCATACAAATATTTTGCACGTCTGTTAATTTTCAATACTGACGATTTCAGCCATGTTGTGCCATCAAACAATGTTCTGCCACTCTCTATTTTTGTGTTTGGCTCCATCTCCAAAACAACTGGATAAAATATGATGCTTCTAAAGTCTGAAAGAGTTATTGACATATCTCTGTAGTTTGTTCGACAGACGGAAAGCGTCGACTGAAAATAATGTGGTCATAAGAAAGTTAATTTAGTTCAAACGTTTCAATGCTCAAAATATCAGAATTATTCGTGTTTTAGTGCTCAATTTGATCATCTTTCTGAGATCTTGCTATACTTATGGAGTTTCTCCTTAGCAACACGCTTGATTTTCGTGGTCAAATCAGGTTTTACTCTCATTAGTTTCTTAAATATTTGCTAGATTTCTTAAAACAACTTATTTGTCTTGTCCGCCAGTTTGCATTGTGTTAACATTAACAACTGCCGTCTTCATATTATTAGCTGTAGATTCTGATGGCATTCACCTAGGTCAGGCTAGGTCTATTATGTTAATTAGGATATTTGTAAGCCTGTGTCGTATTGTTTTGTGTCACGTTGATGCTAAAGATGCTTTTAGTTAGCTTTAGTATGCGATTGTTACAGTCAAAATATTATTTGAGGATAGGTAGTATTGCATCCTCCAAAACGAATGAATGTTGTTGAACTGTCAAAATGATACCGATTCCTACTGTAAGTGTGTTACGCAAATAGGGTGCTGTTGGCTGTCCCTACGTTTTAGGGCCCGATCAGACGTACCCCAGCTACACCACATCGCAGCGACAAATTGTGGGCAAGCAGTGGATATGTGGTGAATAGTGTCGCTTCAACTTCTTGTAATAGCGTTGTGGTTGCGTTGCCGCTAGTAGTTGGAATGTGGTTAGGTTGCAGCGTTGTGGCTAGTATTTGCAGACAGACAGATCGTTGTAGTTACAAAGTGATTTTGACGGTCAAATGTGATCCGTGTGAATAAACTATTCTTTTTCATACAAATTAGGGGCCGTTCAAGCGTTGTCGTTGTGGTATTTGTGACCAGGCCCTTAGTGTGAATCGGGCCGAATACGTGGTAATACAATTATCAGGTTAGAAATAAAAACACTCAAACCTAAACAGACAAATCCTAAATGTTGATTTGAACCCCGGATTGTGACAGACGATTGACTTAACTACGTCAACTCTTTTCCACCGTACTGAGAAAAAATCAGCACAACAATGTGCAAAGACTATCAACAATATTTTTTTCCACTAACCACTGTTATCGCATGCTTCAAAAGACTAAAAACACAAACATTACCATTCCAACAGTACTGAACTCAAAAACATTGATTCTGTTACCTTTAGCAACTTTCATCTGCAATTCAATAAGGCGAAACGGTCACGCTTAGGATAGGAAAACGTAACGGGTTTTCAGGAGGAATATCAATGAAAATGCTGTTTTATGATGGCAGTTCTATGTTCGTATTTTTTGTTACGTCAGCTCGGTTTATGATTGCGTAACGTCTCTAATGGTTTCTAAGGGTCATTGACCTGGCGATAATATTCGACGGATTCTAGGCAAAGTGAGTTAGTGTGCAATGATTCTGGCCTTATTATCTATTATCCTTTAGCTGTTTTCTGTTGAACTTAACCCTCCCGCAGACTGGCGCGACGCGACTCTAGTAGAACAATAAAATTTCTATGAAAACTTCATGGACATTGTTCTACCAGATCGCGTCGCACCTGTCTGCGGGAGCCTTTAAACGTACCTTCATTGTTGTTGTTGTGTTTTTGTGCCTATCCATTGTTGGTCGAAATAAACGTTTTTTTTTGTAATTTATTTTATTGTAGGTACGCTACTCAGCTCGATACTTAGCCATTGGCCACTCCCCAACGTTGGCTGGCATTTTTTTCATATCCCCGTCGGTATAAACGCTGAGGGGCTCGTGGCTAAATAATAACAGCCGCACAGGTCGATCGATCAGGTTAAGCTACACTTGCCCAGCCCGGTCCGTGGGTGGGTAACCATCTTTACATATCGAGACCCCTCCATGCCTCAGAAAGCACATTGAGTCCCGGTTGTCATTCGTGGATCTTTGATAGTCGTTAGGGGTTGTCAGAATGTCTTGACAACCAGTCTCACCAAGAGTAATCGTGTATTCGTGTCAGATAAGTAGTCGGTCTATGTAATGCAGCCACGTCATGTCAAAACAAATCTATACTTAATATAAAGTTGAAGAGTTTGTTGAACTACCAGTCGGATTTGAAAAATTCTTTTTGCATTTAATAGCCCAATTCTTGAGAAAGGTTATAGGTTATATTTAACGTCACGCTACGACCCTAAGGAGCCGAGCAAAAAGAAAAAAGTCTGAAAGAACGCTAAGCTAAAACAAAGTCACCGCGCGGACGGGCGTCGCGGTGGGTCGGGGGAGCAAGAAATTTCACGCGGACGAATTCGCGGGCCTAATCATTCATAACCTACCTTGACTTGTGCCAACCAAGGTCCCGAACTTACTCCAATTTAACGATAGCTTCATTGAGATTTATAATAAAAACCGGCGTGGGATGTAGCCTTGTTCTTGTAATGAAGTAATAACAGTTAGATATCGATCAATGTTGAATGATCGCACGCTCCTCACGGCCGTTTGGGGATTTTTTTTGTAGGAGCTGGTTTTGAACTGCTTGTTTTGACCTAGCCTTCAGATTAATACATTAAGTTTTCCGATTAGTTTCGCTAAAGAAACCTGTGTCAGGTTCAGTTGATTTACACGTGGCAGAAATAAGAATAGTTGGTTGATGGTTGAAACTTATTACATAGTCACTGGGCAGTCAGCTTCACTATCTCCTTGCTGACTGGGTATTATTTTTACCAAACATGGCATGAGTTTTTTTCATATCGTCTTTGCTGCTGCGCAAGACATGAAATGAATGGCAAAGTAAGAGACTATAAAACGAAAAGGGATTATACAAGATGTAACATAAATACGCACAACCTCTTAAGGGGCCATTGTACTCATCCTTATGAACAACTTTTACTATGGGACCAAGCCTGAAATCGCGAGAAAAAATCAGCTGTTCCCTACATTGTGACGAGTTATGCGAACATAAATGTAGGGAGCAGCAGATTTTTTTTTGCGATTTCAGATTTGGTCCCATGGTAAAAGGTGTTCATAATGATGAGTACAAAGACCCCTTAAGAGGTTGTGCATTAATTATGTTACACCTTGTATATACTTGCTGAAAATGAAAACCCCTCGATCTTTCAGATTAGATCCAACACTCGGATTTGGAAATCCTTTGAACTCCACATTAACATTTTATCTTAATGTCGCAATTGATCCTTCAATATAGACGCTATTTGAAAACATCTCATTACATTGCAGCGTCTCGTCGTCTGATAGTTTGTACGGCTTCTCTCAATATAAAGGTGGTAAGGTTTCAAGATAAGCTCCTCGGATTAACCTTACAATTCTGTTTTATATAAGTGTTGATAATATTCTCTAGTATTGAATCGAAACAAAATAAAGACATTAGTAACATTTTATATTATAGTCGTAAAAACATTTATGCGTTTTTATATATGTTTTGATATTTGAACAATAATATCGTTACTGAAATAGTTTTTCCATCTTATTCAAAAGTCTGCATATATGCCTGTCCTTGTCCTTTTCATAATAATGAAATGAGAGAGCATTAACCTTACTTCAGTTAGAGACGTTTATGAGATTATTGTTAAACTACAATGTTGATTTCTAGAGCTGTGTTTTCTTAAGGAGAGTCATATCTGAGTCATTGTGGTACGTCATGGTGGCCCTATATGGGATGTCCGCCTTCAGATCTGTGGAGACTGAGTCCTGTTTGTTATAATACTTGAAAACTTTTGTAAATCTAAGTACTAGTTGTTGTGCATCTCTCCTATATTCAGTTATTTCTTCAGAGTTCATGATTGTGACCATCTTAATATGTATTTGGATTTCTTCAATTTACAGAAATGGACTGGATCGACTAACCGATTTAATAAATGAGTTTATTCAATACTTTCCTCGTACGATGCGTGGACAATTCCAAGTATTATCGAGCATTGACACCACTTATAGCAATGTTTCCTTAAGATCTTCAGCAAAAGTTCCCGAGTGCAGTCGCAGTTCTTTTCTGGCCTCGAACAGGGTCAGTGTTTACCCTTTAGACATTTCCAGTAGGTCCAAAAGGTCAGTAATGAATCAGCCTAGCCTTTTCACAGCCTTTTTCGCATAGGGTCGCAGCATTATGCTGAGCGATGGCCGTTTTGCGTGGATGTTACGCATATTTTCCCCCAACTTGTTTCTTTTTGTGTTTGTGTTCTTTTTTTGCGTCATGTTTACCGCAAATAAACGTATTTTCTTTCTTTCTTTTCTTTCCTTTTCCCAACTATGTTGGGGTCGGCTTCCAGTCTAACCGGATGCAGCTGAATACCAGTATTGATCTGACCTTCATAGCCCAGTAACTGGGTAATACGATAACCCTCGGTAAGACTAGTTGTCAGACTTTCGGGCTTCTGACGACCCGTAACGACTGTCAAAGATTACGAATGGCAGTCGGGACCAACGGCTTAACGTGCTTTCCGAGGCACGGAGGAGTCTCGGTGTGTAAAGATGGTCACCCATCCAAGGACAACCCCGGCAAGCGTAGCCTAACCTGATGGATCGACCCGTGCGGCTGTCATTACTTAGCCACGAGATATTACAAAAGGTCAGCAGCTGTATCGTTAGTCCCCGCTAATGAGTTTGATTTTTTTTTCCGGGCTTGTCACGTGTTTGCGAATTTCATGATCACCTTCAGTAAAATGCGGGACTGATATTGGTCAGTTTTATAGATCCTTTTGAATAGATATTATCTCTATTTTAACTGTTAATTGAGTTTTTAATTGAGCAACGGCGTTTTATATATATACAAACACATATTGGTCTGGGTGTGAAGTGCAGCAAGGAAGTCGCCACCGCCATCCGTGGCGCCATCATCCTTGCCACTGAGGTTACTGGGGTAACAAGATCGGCAAGCCACACACTGTTCCCTGCAAGGTTACTGGAAAATGTGGTTCTGTCACCGTGAGGTTGACCTCTGCTCCTCGTGGTACCGGTATTGTGTCGGCCAGTGTAGGCCCAAAGTTAATCTGATTAACGATTAAAAATTAATGATTAAAAATCATAATCAAAAAATTTGATTATGATTAATTAATCGTAATCAAATTTTTTGATTATGATTTTTCATGGGTCGACCCATGGACTTTACTGTCGGTTTCAGCACCCGCGAAAACCATGAAAACGACACCCATGATGAAAAACTTGAAAATTTTCACGGCCGCCATCTTGGATTTTCATTTTGACTACTATCGGCTTTAGCACCCGCGAAAACCATGAAAACGACACCCATGATGAAAAACTTGAAAATTTTCACAGTCGCCATCTTGAATTTTCATTTTGATTTTACTATCGGCTTTAGCACCCTCGAAAACCTTGAAAACGACACCCATGAAGGAAAATTTGAAAATTTTCACGGCCGCCATCTTGGATTTTCATTTTGACTTAACTATCGGTTTCAGCACCCTCGAAAACCTTGAAAACGACACCCATGAAGGAAAATTTGAAATTTTTCTCTCTTGATAGAGAGAGAGAGAGAGAGTGAAAGTGTGAATTTCAAAGAAGAAAGTACGAACGCGCATTTTCGTTAGTGACGATTTCTGCCAAGCCGCGTCAAAGAACTTCGTTCCAATGAGTTGACCTACTGCCTACACGACACGCTTACCTATACTGTGACACATTTTGGGTTCATGCAAGTTCACGCTGGCGAGGTAAGCGCACGGCTCGCACCGTGGGTAGGTTGGTAGCGTTAAATACCTACTTCGCAGGGTCTACCTCGCCTAAAGAACAATACACCAATGCCGTCCTCTGGCTCGGTAGAAAGAATGTTTTCTTTTGCAACTATGCTAAATAAACCTAGGTCACACAAATTATAAGTCAACTTGAACATCAAGAAATCAGAAATGTAAAGATCGGAGATTAGTTGATTGAAAATATTCTTCAAAATTAGAATTCAGTGTATTTGAAAGTTATAAATTATTTTTTTGTTCTTTGAATAATTAATAAAAATATTTTAATAAATGTGTCATTATTTTCCATCATTTCTTTTATATAGAATTAATAACATTGATGGATGTATTAGTTTACAATCAAGTTAATCAATTAATGATTAATGATTAACGTCAATAATCATGATTAAGATTATTTTTTTAATCATGATTATTCTAATCATGATTAATTTAATCTGATTAAAATTAATCAAATTAATTAATTGATTAAAAAATTAATTGATTAATGCCAACACTGGTGTCGGCTCCAGTCCCCAAGAAGCTGCTTCAGGTGGCTGGTGTCCAGGACTGCTACACTTCAGCTCGTGGCTCCACTGGCACCCTTGGAAACTTCGCTAAGTCCACTTATGTGGCTATTGCCAAGACCTATGCCTACCTTACTCCTGACTTGTGGAGGGACATCCCACTGACCAAGTCGCCTGAGTTCAAAGCCTAAAGACAGTTGTGTTAAACTGAAATAAATATGACTTTACCATATTAACCCTTTGTGTTTAGGACAATAGGCATCCCTATTGGTAGCTTCAATGAATGTTATAGGGAACACAAATTCAAAGATAAAAACACAATGCTTTGGCTTTGCAGACGGCTTGCTTATTAAATATCTCATTATCTTACTATCTCACCAGACCACGTGCTTCACACAGATAGATACAAGTTATTACATTTACAGGCACTTTTGAATCGTCAAAAAATCGGTCAGTTAGTCAGAACGTAGAAGCTAGTTGCCCATTCCAAAAAATAGTCTCAATGGAGAAGAACGGGAAACTCCAAAGACACTCTTTTAAATCAAGATATTACAAAATCCTGGGTACGTTTAACGTAAACTTAATATGTGTACATTAAATTATAGCCACGAAACTAACAATTTGTTCAGCCATTTTCAAGGGTTTCTGCAAGACATTGTCTCACAATATTTTCAAGGCTTCAACATTCCCAAGTGCCATTTAAAATAACAAAGGCTACAAAATAACATTCAGTTTCAGCTGGGTTAATTTCTATGTAGCTCCTAAAATTGGCTCCTCAAACCCTGTTGAAATCGACCTACAGTTGTTAGTTGTTTTTTGAGCCTGGTTTCCATACTCCTCGAATTCTCTCCTGCCAAAATCCGTTGGCTCGTTGCCAGGTTGCACTTTTATCGTCTTATCGACCCTGACTTGACCAATGCTTCATGATTTTGAGACTTAATCTGTTACGTCAGTTTTATAAGTTGGCAGCCTTTTTTGTGTCGTCGGCTTTTACTATTTTCATTGCTATACTAAAAACCTTCTTTGTATATCAAAGACTATTTTACTAACAGTACGCCGGTAACGATTTGTGTTCCATTTTCGATAGGTTTATGCAGATTAAGACTCCGGTTGAGAGCCAATCAAAACAGTTGTACTCCACGTTTTGCGTTGCACTTTCCTTCACCTAGCCTTTCCCACTCTCTTTCTTTACGATCGAAATCAAAATCAACTTCTTCCTTATTGCAAAAAAGTGCAGACATGTGTATCAAAGAATCCATTTGGAGATTGTCAATCAATCTTGTGTTAGTCATCCTTAGCTTATAATTGGTCTAATTGTCAGGATTGTGACCCCAGACCATTTTAGCGACATATGTCATCGATTTAATAGACAGGAGCATTTTTAGACCTCAAGAATTTGGGGCAACTGGGTAACTGCTTCCATTGAGAAGTGATGAGTAATACAGATATTGCCACTCGAGTTATAAAAAGATAAGTCAAGAGATCTATTCAGTATAAAAAGTTTAAATACATGCAAAGTTGTAGATTAAGTTGATTCATAGTTTTTTTTTTGTTTGCAAGATTAGTCATAGTCCTTATCTCGTTTCAAATATGGTTTTGTCATAAGCATTGAGTCACAGTTATAACATCTATGATTACTAGAGCCTTCTTATTTTACCTAGATTAGATGCCGCCATTTTTTACACCATTTCTTTACGAAACGCATGTGACTAAAAGAGTGCTGAATATAAATATTGATGGATGGACAGGGAGAGGAAGGCCAAAGAAAAGATGGGATGGATTGTGTGAGGAATGATATGAAAGAGAAGGGAGTGAATGATAGCGTGACGGTTGACAAGGAAAATGTAAAGAGAAAACGTGCTGCGCCGACCCCAAGTAACATGGGACACGGGCAGGAAGAAGATGAGATGCCGCCATTTCTTTTTCTTAATCTACTAAGACATCATCATTCAGTTCAATGTTTTTCTCTTCTTAATCAGTTAATTTCGCCATGACGCAATACACGTGCACAAATATCGTCTGGTTTAGATCAATAACTCGTTTTGGTATTTATATAATTTCTTGGCCTTGGTCGAAGAAATTTTTTATGCGTTCATACTCTCACTTGGTTTTAAAGCCTAGTTCTAGTGCATGAATTTTATCGTCTTCATGCTCAAAGTTATTTTGATGTTATTTCATCCAATTTAAACCGATACGCCTCGTTGGTCTGGTCGTAAAGTCCTTGATCCACGAGTTGAGCTTTTTAAGGTATGAGTTCGTAGCCGACTGCAGACAGCAGCAGCGTTGCGACATGTCGCAGCGACACGTTGCAGCGTCATGTCGCTGCAGTCATGATTCCGAACCCAACTGCAGATGGCTGCAGCGGACGGTATATTTTTCCAAATATTATCTTTTACATACAAACATAAACTCACGCCTTCTTCCCATGGGGGTAGGCAGAAACTACAGAACGCCATCTGCTACGATCCTTACATACTTCTTTTGCCTCGTTTACGTTCATACATCTGGTCATACACGCACGCCGGTTGCAAGTACTACACGCCTGACCTTTCTGAAGTACATCACCAATAAGATCACTATATGTCTTCCTAGGGCGTCCCCTCCCGGCGCGTTTCCACTCACATCTGCCGTGTAAATACCTTTTGTTAGTCGGCTTTCATTTATCCTCTCAACATGATCATCTAAGCAACTCTTTTCAATTTTTGTCACTACATCTTCTTTTAAACCGCACCGTTGCCTTAGCACATCATTCCTCAGTCTATCATTCATAGTCGCACCACACATGCTTCGCAAGGAACGCATTTCTACAGCATTTATTCTACTTTCATGCTTCTTTTGCCACACCCAACATTCACTTCTATACATAAGCGTAGGCACCAGCATACCATTGTGAACAGTCAGTCGGGACTTTTTGGACATTAACTGGTTGGTCACAACCGCATGTAAAGCACCATTTTTCCGCATGTACTCTCCTTTCCACATCTTCATCAATCTTTCTATCCCTTGTAAACAGACTCCAATAAATTATCTTTTACGACACCGTTTATATAGTTTTTGTGAGATGCATCGTACAGTGCAGGATATTGGGCCACCTGGTTTATCAGTTTTTCTTCCTCGGAATCGGAAAAACTAATTTTTTGAGAAAGATTCAACGTGTTGTCGCTCCAGCTTCGGTGGGACTACTGATCTGCGGTCGTGCGACGTGTCGCTAGCTGCGGAAGGAATTTCATAGAAATACATAGAAACCAGTAGTGTCGCAGCGACACGTCGTCTGTTGCTGCTGTCTGCAGTCGGCTACGAACTCGTACTTTTATTGGGAGTTTTCTGTTAGGAATTTCACTGCAGCAGCTCGAAGTTGGAACTTGTGACCGGTTTAAGGCAACAGTCTTGCGTCCCTTATTACATGTGACTTAAACATAACTGGCGATGTGGGTGTACTATGCACCTCTGTCTAAGGATCTTTCCCCCTCTTCGGGGAATAGAGGCGTCACATTATATTATAACGTTGGAATTCATTACCTTTTATTAATACTAGGGTTGTAAGTATTGATATTTCAGCTCATTTTAAAATGACACGCAATGCCCACACGCAACCCTATATCAGTTCACTGCAGACCTTTGCAAAGCCGATATAAAATAATGGCCTGTATTTGAACATTAAAAAAACATACATTATAGAAATAATTGGTTGTGGAAAAGTAACCCTTGGTAACCTCAGGTTAGGTGAAAACGTAAAAAAAAAAGAAAACTTTTGAACGTTTCTTGGTTTTTTGTGGTTTAAGAACTTACTTCTATGCAATTTTGTTTCCATTTATGTCATTCGTCGATGCCTTTTTTAAATTGATGTATTCCCATAATACTTTTTTTTTGTTGTTGTGAGTTGTAACAGAACAGCAGTTTTTGCTTACGTAATGTTATAACACCATAGACACTAGCATCATTTGAGCAATATATATTTCTTACCTAATCTATCTACGAGCGTACTTATTAAACAGTTTAAAAAGTGGCCAATGTCACTGAAAAGCTGTGCAAAATTTAGTTTTAAAGTCAAAGCATTTGTTTCAATAAATGCTTTTTCAGAGGCACTTCTAAATTCTCAAGAAGTCTATTCAGACAGTTAGTTTCACTCTTTTATCAGTAAATATTAGTTTGTTAAACATCCATTGGGACCTTGCTACATAGAATCAATACAGCACCAACTTACTACAATGCCGTGTTTCACTGAATATGCTGTAATAACGTAGCATACGACACCAGACTGACACCAATCGATATGTGCCTCATTATAAGAATTGATCCAGTAATTTACACAGAATTTGTGAGCTCGGCAAATCATATGGTCGGCCGGGTTGAAACGGACCCAGCTAGTCGAGTAGGTTTAGTTGTTGACTATGCTGTGTTTTTTTTTAATTGATGTGATTTAGAGGACTTGTTGAAAAAGAGACTCGGAGTTCAAATACCTATTTAACTAAAATATGGCGTCGAAAAATTCCTCCGCATCGCTGTCGACTGATAATATACCCAAGAGACTGGCGGCATTGCCACGTTGTATGGCAATGCTTAGCCTCTGGCCAAGGTAAAAGCCGGCCCTTGGGTCACGGGAAGTGTCAACTAGCCGTATGGAGATTTCGTTATTTTGTTATTTTATTAATTAATTATCTATAAGTTGTTATTTATGTGCATTCCGTTTTAATTCTGAATAAACATCATGTTATCATTCTCCTGCCCTTACCCCTATTTATTTGGAGGTTGAAACATGTCTTTTTTTTACCGACTTCAAAAAAAGGAGGAGGTTATCAATTCGGTTGTATTTTTTTTTTCTCTATTAGCCGTCATCTCAGTAGTCACTCCATTTCTAGCCATATCGTCTTTCACACCGTCTTAGTTTATTTGGTATTTCTCTACTCTTATAGATTACTACTTGTTGCCCGCGGCATCATCCGTGTGGATGTCAATACTTCCCTATTTGTTCACAATTTCATGGGTTTTAATTTTTTTTTGCGTGGAACCATATATTTAAAAAAAAAAGTAATCTATGTTACTCCTTATAATATCAGCTATCTGCCAGTGAAAGTCGCATCAAAATCGGGCCAGCCAGCCGTTTAGGAGATTAGCCGGAACAAACAGACAGACAGACAAAATTTTAAAAATTGTTATTTTGTTATACGTACCGTATATACTTTCATATGCATTTAGTAAAAAAGCTGACAAACGGACACTTCAATTTTATTTATTTGTATAGATATAGGCTAGATACAAACATGGAGCTGAAATTGTATTCAACGAAAGGCTGCATTCGTTTTGGCAAAGTATTTAGTTTTGAGGAAGAAAACAAACTGAAAAGGGTGGAAATATAACATGTCCCAATCGCAAATGATGAAAACTGTAGTGTCTGATGTCTAAATACAGGAGTACAAATAAAGAAGATTCGGCTAGGAAGGAAATTTATACTGCGGGGATAACTGTTAATAAATGTTGTGGAAGAAAAAGTCGTGCTGCGCCAACCCCAAGTAAATTGGCATAAGGTTCTGTCTTCACGTGTCTTTGGATGGCGGTTTAGTAGCAGTCCAAAACTCTTTTTGATCAACTTATCTAGGCGAACCACCATCTTTGTTTTTCTTAACAAAGCCTGCCCTTTCTTTCGAAAACGTAACAACATTAACAGATATTTGTACAATATGCCTTCAACCCACTGCCATGTACAACAAAGCACTTTAGAATTTCAAGTAAATATCTTGAACTTAAAAAATATCTAGATTTTATATTCAAGTGCCCGTCTACAACGAGTTTGTTGCACCTAATGAGGTCACTTCTGACATTTTGGACCGTGGCCTTAAGTTTGTCACGCGTCTGACTGTGAGTTGCTTCAAGCATTATTATTTAGAGAACCTTTAAGTGTTGGGTTAGGTGGACAGGTTTTTAAAGCTCGTGTGTTGATGTTTATATGGTATGCAGTGGTATGCAATAATACTGCACTATGTGTACCTATGGATACTTTCTTCTTTCTTTTTTTTATGCAATTTTCACATAACAAACAGAAAAGTATTGCTTGGAATGCTGTCGCATTGCACGGTTTTATGACACCATCAAATGTCAAAACAGATTTTTGATTTTGGTCACAATCCATGGCAAAAAATTCATGGTTGCAAGAGTGGCTTTAGTACCTTATAAAGGGTTAGTAATAGCGGTGTTCCCTACTTTATAACCGTTTTTTGTGATGGTTTTTCTGAAGTACTTACACTCTTTCACCTTCTAGGAGCCGTATGACTAAAATGTTTTAGTCTCTAAAAATAGCCCCCGAAATCGTCCACCTTTCACTGATTCCTACAGAAATAACTAGGAACAAGAAAAAGCGTAAGAGTCCCCAGCAATCTTAATCCATCCGATACAAAAATAACGTTAAAAATACATTCCAAGCAACACTTTTCTGTTTGGTAAACATTCCTTGCGAGCCTCCAAGTCTCAGAGGGAAGACCCTCACTTAGAAACTACCGTAATCTTACTCATATCTTATGAGTAATGCTTTTTTTGTTTGTACTTATGAGATTAGCTTTGAGTGGCTGGGACTATGTGAGTGACTTTAGCACTTCCACTTGGCGTAACTATGTATTAAGTAGTTAATTCTTTTGAGTTAGATTACGAGATGAATATGTTTTTAGTGAGTCTGTAATGTTGAAACGAGGTGGCATTTTTTATTGTATGATATCAAATATCCCGGTTCTGGGCTTAAGCTCTTTTTCCATTCTTTCTATTTCATAGCGGTTTTTAGATTTTTTTGGTCAATCCTTGATAAAAAGTAAATAAAGTTCGACTCACAACCTTTATTTTTCTTCCACTATCACGTCATCTATTCAAAACCTACCTAAATAACAATAAGTTTTAATAAAATGAGAAATATAGTCAGTTTAATAAGTTTGCGACATCTTTACTTCATCATGTTTGTTGTTTTGATAAAGTAAAAACTATAAGAAAAACTGCAAAGGCAAAAAGAAGCAACATAAACAACATTTCTGTCAAAATAAGACTCGTTTGCCAGCCCTCAGGCAATGATGTCATAAGACTGAATTATTGCCTAGACTGAACCGTAAATAACTTCCATTCAAATTCATACTCTACCAACTTTGTCTTATAGTTTATTTTTGCTTATATTCCAAGATTTCTCGGGCTATGGTATTTGTCAACATTTTTCGCAGAAAGGCACCCTGGCATGACTGCATATTCCATAGTATTTGTACAATTTCTGTCGTTCTTCGAAACGACCGTGAATAACGGTTGAGTCAAATAACATACAAATAGTTTGTCTTACATTACAGATAGTTTGTCATTAACCGAGATAATTTTTTTTTTGCATACCCTCAACAAATAAAACAACAAGACTCCTCTATACTTTTTTTTTTTGATGGGAAATCATCAAATGACTTCTCCCGCTCTGGGCGGAGCGGGAGGGCGTTTCAGACTTTTACTGACTAAAACTCACCTGTGTTCCTTCATTTGCTTGTGCCGGGGCCACGGTAACTCTTTCTAACATCCCGCAAAAGAGTCCTCTATACCTAATATTTCAATCAATCGAGTCGGCCTTTCTCCGCCTCCGTGCCCCGAAAAGCACGCTAAGCCGTTGGTCCCCACTGTAATTTTTTTTTTATTTGAGATAGGTTTACTCTTGACTTTAGTCTAGGTCAGAGATGACAGAGACAAAGTCGACGATGGAGCGAGCTTAACCCAGAAGAAGCCTGTTCACTCTCACTTTGAAGAGATCGGGGTTGTATGCGTTCGAAAACACAGACGCAGGCAGAGAGTTCCACTCCTTTGCTGTGCGCAACACAAAAGACATTTGTAGATCTTTCACAGTCGTTGCGACTACGAGTAGTCAGAAGCCCGAAAGTCTGATAACCAGTCTTACCAAGGGCTATCGTGTTGCCCAGTTACTGGGTTGAGTTGGTAACATAGGCAGTCGCTCGGTATTCAGCTGCATGCGGTTAGACTGGAAGCCGTCCCCAACATGGTTGGGCAAAGGCTAGGTATATATTGAAATGAAGACTCGGCCTTTCACAGTTCACTGCTGGACATATGCCTCTCACGAGTTGGCCCACCACCCGGTTCTCTGCCTTCTGCATTCAGTCAGTCCCAGCTATTTAAAATATTCAACACTACTTGTAGGAGTTAACTTACTAACAAGTTACTAATAATGACCATGGTCTATGCACTGTTGTGGGCTCAAACCAGGTTTTTCGGTGGAGCCAAGAAGTACTGGTCGCCTCTTTTTTATGTGTTCAAACTTCATAATGTTTTCAATATTAAGTACTTGCGATAAATAGGATTTAAACTGAATAAAATAGTCGCTTTTTCGGGCACCTTTCTTTCCAAAGTCGACATAAAACGGTGAAGATTAGGGGCAGCAGGATTCTTTATACCCGACTGTGGCCGAGCACAAAAGGAGGGTAATCTTTTTAATTAAATTAATAAATGTAAACATAGTGTTCAGTGTTACCGAAGGGGAAAATTACAACCACTTACCAAAACAACATTTAAGGATCGTGACAATACCAAATATTGACTATAAATTATTCCGAAAATGAAAGGAAAATGCAAAATTAATACATGCGCTTCATTAAATGCAACAAAACTACTTATCCTTTGTGACATTATTGACAAAATCAAAATTCGAATGTTCCAACTACCCACCAAACTTATCAAATATTTATATTACAGTATGAATTCAGAATGTAAACAGTTTTATCACTTTAATATTAAACATTGCACTGAATTAAAATGTTTTCTGATAACTGCGCCCGCGCCTTGCGTCTGGCCGGAAGCTGCGCTCAAGGGCACTGGTTTGAGGCCAATCTGTTGCAGTTTGTTGTTAGATACCAACACATTTTTCTTTGTAAATTTTCCTCCTATCTTATAAACGTTGCTTTAAGTTAAGAGACGAAACGCCTAAAATGTATGGTTATGCAGACGTTATTAATCATTACTTTAACTTTAATTAACGTTTAAGAAGTTATAATCTTGTGGCAATGTTTCTTCACCTACTTTTAAAAACGAATCTTCTCAGGGATCTTATGTTGATTTTTTTTTTCATTACACGATTCTAATAGTACTTATTTATTAAATAAACAATGAGCTGAATATTAAATGCTATTCATATCACTCTTCTGTCCCTATCCCAATTTATTTGGGATCAGCGCAACATGTTTTTCTCTTCCATACTTTATTAGTCGTCATCTCGGTAGTCACTCCCTTTCTACCAATATCATCTTTCACACAGTCCATCAATTGAATGCCATTCCATAAAAAAATGCGTTCACAGAATTTTATCGTTAAACAAACCGTATCGAGGGATCCATAAGAAAACTAATAATAAACTGACTGACATATGTTTTGTTCTCACAACGGCGACAAATGGCACTACAACATCGACACAGCATGCATGTGAAGTGTTGATACTGCGAGTGTGAAACAATCATTACAATACTTATTTTAAGACTCTAAATTCTGTGAGTACTTTAACCTTACGGGATCTTCGAAGTCAAATTAGTGCTGTTGGAACGTGCACAAGATACGTCGAATGAGCGTTGTACTATATTGAGGTCTAACGAAAGTTACAACGAATTTTGCCTCCTGGGATCCGGGTATAAAATTCCGAGAGCAAAAACGAAAACAGGGCCTTGAGAATCCAAGATTTTAAATGTAGCCTCAGACCTATATATTAGATAGAACAAAAAAAGCTGCGTTCTAAATTCTGGGCTCCAAAACTCATAAATATTCGGAATTCAGAAGCCCAAAACATCTCGTGCCAGAAACATGGTCAAGAAATTGCCCCACATTACAGTAACAAACGTCCTTGAACGTCCAGGAACTGCATTTCGTGATATAACGAAACATTCTACTATGTAAGTCACTGGCTTGCTACCAACACGTGTCAAGTCCAATAAAATAAATAGATTTATACTTAGATTGTGGAAATGAGGGACACGTGTCGAAAGGGGCTCTATTTTTGATTCACTGTGTCGAAAATTTCTATTTATAAACGAAAATAAAATTGATATTGATCTGTGACTTGCTTTAGGCAGTCGAACGCCTTTCCCAAATCCATTGATTCTTGGCTCCTTTTGATTTCATTGATACCTGACCGTAAAGTCAAATAATGCTTTTGAAACTGTACTTTAGTCAAAAAAGAACTTGTTGAATTTAACAAACGTGTGTGAAATGTCTATATTTACAGACACGTGTTTGCTATTCAACACTATATAGTCTGTAGTTTGAAAGACACATGTCCCTTAATTCTATAGTTGGAAGCTTTATTCATAATGTCGCCTTGTCACATTGCGTGTTGAAGTATTATAGTATAGGTCTAATGATATGGTAGACGAGAGTGTGTATAATCATATTAACATAGAAACTCCATGGACATAGCAATCAATTGTCTTCAAACAAACCTGGGATTCAATGGGTGTTGAATCAAACAATTCTGAAAGAATTGTTCTTTAATTAACTGAGAAACACATAAGGGAATGTATATTGAACAAAAATGTTAAACAGTTAAGTAGAATCTATTATGTAAATATAAGCCTATATCTAATCGTGGTAGAAATGCCCGACGCACGTGTGTATGTGGTGATACCATTTCATTGGCCCTTGTTTCCAAAATTCATGGTTTATCAAAAGGCGAAGTCAATCCTTGAAAGAGAGATGGAACACGTCAAGATAATATAAGACTAATATTAACTTGGCTTAAAAAGCAAAAACGTTGTGACAATCCCAATGGCTGGACCTTGAAATCATGATTTTAAATTGTTTGACTCTTAGAACCACTCTTCATGAATTATTGTCATCGCTCTAGAGAGGATGCTTGAAGGTCCTGTCCTTTCTACAAAACCCACTAAACTTTAGTTCATAAGGTTTCAGGCGTTTGAATGAATATTAATTAAATATTGTTTAGTGATTAAAGATGCCTTGGGACAGGGACTCGTTGTGCCAACTGTTCTGGCAAATAGAATACAAATGTAATCGCTAGATTTTCGACTGATTTCGGTGTAAGGAGTAAGGCAGGAGGAGGTTGCGATATCGTAGATATGCCACTATAATATAAAGTACATTTTGAATGTCATATGTTGATATATTTTTGTAAGGGTAGTTTTAGATTTATGTAAACGTTGCTCTGTTTCCCGCAGCAGTAGCATGCTTTGAGGTAATGGTGTTGATTAGCAACAAACTTTTAAGACACATTTTCCTTTGAAACTAAAGAATTTTCGTGGAACAATAAGGTACCAAAAACGAACTAAAAAGTTATTTGAAATGGACTTCGAATCCAATTTCGTCTAGAACTATAAATCACAGGTTCTTAGAAAAATGGCGTTGGCAACAGCTTTTGAAAAGAGAATTTCGTCTGGATGACGTCACTAGCCGCTATTGTAAAATATTTAAGTCTTTTTCTCTCTTTTATTTTAACGTTTAGTAAGTCTCTTTTCATGTTTTGAGTTCTAAGTTCTAGGGGGTTTAAGTGGCTGTTGTTAAGGCGAACTTGACTAAGGGCTGCCAATATTGTGGGTGGAGCGCTTAAGAGATTTCTTGGAAGAAATGGGGGAAACAAGTCTTAAATAGTTAAAAGCTGCTGAAAACATTTGTAACATAATTCAGATAAATTTTAATCGTGAAGTTTCAACAGTTGTCTGTTTTAAGAATTCTTTATTGTAAGAAAAATACTTAAATGTATTCTAAAAGTTTATTGCTAATTCAAAATAAAGTATTTATAAATGCCATCATATCTTAAATGTCAGTCATATTATTGTAAAGAATTGTTTATATCTGTGATTATTTGTTTAAAATGCGGGTAGTATACTTACATTTAGATTTTTTTTATTACTTTTAAGGTGAACATGTTGAAAAGATGTTTATTTATATTGTTGTGTGTGAGATATTTTAAAGGACAACTTAAAAGTGCCTGCATAAATTGTTTAGTTTTAGATTTTACTGTACTTTCTCGTCGACAAATTGAGAATAAATATGTCGTGTAAAGAACATTCAGTATTTTTGTTATTTTCCTTATGTATACAGGTTGGCGATTAGGTTATCACATTAATTGAAACCACGCATTCAGTACATGATTCTGGACCCCGCTGCGTTGAAATTTTTCGTCGGTTATTAAAAAAAAAATTTGCTGCTCCATACATTTTGACCTTGTAGGTAGGCAAAAATGTATGGAGCAGCAAATTGTGTTTATATTATATAACCTGGATATATAGGTATAGCTTTACATCATCATGACTGTGAGTCAGTTCCAAAAATATGTTTTAATTCATAACGCATGATTGGGTGACTAGTTGACAACCATAGTTATTCCCATCTTTTAGTTGCATTTTACGACACTAGCCAGAATAACCGTGTCTAATTCTTTGCAAGAGGAGACTTACCGCACGTGCTATAAAATATCTTTGAGTTCAAAATATTTCTAAAGCAAGCTGCTAAACCATCAGCACGATTGATTTTTGTCCTGGTTCAACAGATTTCATCAGTTACCGCAACAAGACAGTTGTCTCCAATTATTTGTCTGAAACCACAGCCTAAAAGTTTATTTAAGGTTCAAAATGATTCAATGGCAGCGTGCCAATAAAATACACAATAAGTAAATTATATCCTTTGTCAATAATTTGCTGTAATATAATTTGCACTGCAATATGTAACAGCAGATAACCGTTCATTTTGATAGCAGTATCTGCTCTGACTGATTGTGGGCGGATTAGTCACAGATTATGCCACTCTGATTAGTGGATGGACGCGTACAGGAAAATCGGGGCTTTTTTTGTCCTCTAAATGACACGGCCACTCACATGATGGGATATGTTATTCCCGGGCTATCGGGAACTGCCTATTGTCAATGGGGATTTTTATTACACAAATAGCCAGATATTTTACGCATGCTACGGAGAATATAGGGATCGCAATTAAGCTATTTTTCTCACTTAGCAAAATGCAATTATAATAATAAAATGTTTATTTGTACACTTAGAAAAAACATAAGTACACAAGGATTCAAGAAATGTTGTAAAATAGAGTCACATTAAAGGGCGAACTGATGCCTCCTAAACTAGGGCAAAAGCCTGTGTTTTAGGAGCCAGTGTTCCTCCAGATAAAATAGCATTTAGTTTAATTAGCTTAGTCTTTTCTCAATTAGGTGCCAAAGAGCGAACTCCATCTGACCTTTACCATCCTGATGTTGTCAAATACTGATATAGGGACATACGCATCGATGAAACATAGGTTGCCTAATGACCACTCACCACCACGTTGAAAATGAGAAGCCATGGTCACCACGCTTGTCAGATGGATCAGTTTGTCTTTACTAGTAGAAAAGAAGACAGCGCTGTCTATCCTCTTGACGTAGTACTTATCGTCCATGATAATCTCATTAAATTTTAGTTACCTAAGTACACATTTTGGAATTCAATAAATTATTGAGTATCGTCTTTCATGGTGAATACGGGGGTTCAAAGGTAGCCCGGGAAATTCTGTTTTTTTTTTTTACGTTTTTTGCAATTTGCAGGTTTTATTTTATTTGATACTAGCTCCGTCCGTATAAGTCTCGATCCCGGGGCAATATCGGGATAAAAAGTATCCTATGTCCTAACCCAGGTCATGGTCTACCCATGTGCCAAATTTCATCCAAATCCGTTCATCCGGTTTAGCGTAAAAGCGTAACAAACAAACTCACTTTCGCATTTATAATATTATAAGATAGGATTTGTTACAGTCGCGAATCATATTTTGATCAAGATACAACCTGACACTGACCTGCAAATTGCAAAAAAAAAAACACAAAAAAAATTGAATTTCGCGGGCTACAACTATGGATCCACTAGGGTCCCCGAAACGATCAATTGCGATTGATCAATTGCCATCAATTTCTACTTTAAGTAGTAATATAATATTAACTATCGCTTCAATTGCACTTGGTACACGGTCAATTTGCGCATCAAAGTGTAGTCACGTAAAAATTGACAATTGCGATTGATCGTTTCGGGGACCCTATAGGCTACCTGCTGATGACGCGTGACGTAACTATGTTGAAAGTACCTACTCTTCGATAAATATCTATTGATACTGATAATTACCACCCACATGTGCATTGCATTGCTGTTATCAACATGAAGTGCCATGCTCTATAATGTAGAGCAATAACACAGGAAACTCGCAGTATACACAAACCTACCCACTGTAGGTATATATAAGGTAGGTATTTATAACACAATGAGAAAACCCCAGGTTGACGCTAAAGGCAAAAAGCAAAAAGGCGTGTCGCGCGACTAGCGGTGCCTTTGTGTCGCGTGCGATTCGCGTCGCGTGTCGCGCTTGTTTGCAGGAGCCTTAAGAGTAAACGTGGTAACGGTTTCGGTCGCAAAACTAAGAAACCACATCACAGTGACAAGTAACTTAGTACCTAGGCATGCGGTTTTCATACTTTGTTGTCACAATGAAAAAACAACGTACCATCGCGGACATCTGCGGCGAACCACTTTTCGACACTTTCGGTTGAAAAGTGGTTCACCGCAAATGTCCGCGATGGTACCTTAAGGGCTGCCGTTGTGGCCTTTACAGCCTCATGGCATAACCGTTGACTGACAATGAAATTGGAAACCGCCTCTCCGCGTAGAAATAATACTTAATAAAAATCTGAAATTCACTGACAGACAACACACGGTAAACCGCTGGGTCCAGAAGCATGAAATTTTGCACAAGAGTTGCTTATACAACGAAGGTGAGCACTAAGAAAGGATTTTTGAAAATTCAACCCCTAAAGAGGATAAATAGGAGATGAGGCGGGTCACACCTCCGCCGCGAAACCATAGCAGCGAGACCGCGGTTGTTCAACTGACTGGCATGATGTACCGCGATTCTAGTAGCGGAACAACATGCGGTTTCGCAGCGGTGTGATACCCGCCTGAAAATTGAAATGGAAGTTAGTAATTTTTTCCGATGAGAAATCTCATCGGGCTGGTGCTGCTATAAATACGCATCATGCACCACACTCTTCCCCAGGACGATAGCATACAATCCGACCAAGACATTTAGGAGATTTGAGTGGAATGCAGGCCACCCACAAAACCTGAGGCACTGATGGTCGCCTTTGTGGCAGTTTACAAATTATAAAAATGCTAGCTTTTGCCCGCAAATTCACCCGCGTGGAGGTCGGATTATTCCATGGAAATATAATTACTATAATTCTTCCGGTCCAATGTTGGCCCAGCCGAATTATTCCCTTTAAAACGTTTTTTTAAGGTGGAATTTCTATTAAAGCTTCTAAAAAATTTACTAAATGAGTAAGAACTAATTCCATGCGTTATGAGCATATAGAAATATTGAAAAAAAAGTTAAAAGTCATCGTTCTAATGTCAGTGTAAATTTCTGTCAAGTGGTTACGTGGCTCGTGTTTACAATGTAAGTACAATTTGTTTAATAACACAATGTATTAGTATATCAAAAAATCCTCAGGATTTAAGCTTTACGAATATCTCGTCTATCATAATTATCCAAGGTTGTTTTAAGCCGATAAAATCGATAAGAAAAAACACGGCCATGGCGCCATATTGCGCAATATTTTTTTTGTTTTGTTATTTTTCGTAATATTTCTGTTAAATAATCTATTAAAATATTTCTCGTAATATGGAAAATAGGTCATTATTAGTATTTAAACACACTTAGAACATTAAAATACAACGAAAATAGTTAGCATTATACGTTATTAATTACGCGGGTCCTGGGTAGCCTGGGACGTTTAACGTAAATTGATGGGGAACGGTTAACGGTTGTAGTAGCTTATGTAGTCTAATTTAATTATAAAATAAGTGTTATTGACACTAACTAATAATTTTTTCGTAAATTTACAAAAAAAAATCGTAAAACTTAGGTATGGCTAATACTTTACTCACATTCAATTCATATTCTCAAGTTTAACTTTTCTTTTAATTACTTAGGGCTAGTTGCTGTAATTCAGGTTTCAGATAAGTTGAATCTGTATAGCTTCAGCTGTACACACGAATTTTTACTATTGGAATTTTATTAGTAGTTTACTAGATAATATTATTCCAATTGGAAATGGCACGCAAATTTTTTGCAAGGTGTGTGGGCGCGGGGGGCGGACATATGACAGGATAATTGCTGTGCCATCCGGACAGTCAAGTGGGTATATACAGCGTTACCGTTTCAATCCGTCAAATACAGGGTTATTTTAAATTGGCTAGCTAAACTTCGCAGACGCGATAGGTAAGTATTGATATCTAAACAAGATAAAATAAAAAGATTTGACGTTTTCTTTGGGAGGTCAATGACCGCTGTTAGTGTTGTTACTTGAAGTATGAGTTGAGAAAAACTGTTTTTATATGTTTTATCTTGTTTAGATAATCAATACGCGTCATGCACGTCTGTGAAGTTTACACAAAAAAAAAAATGATTTTTAAACTAATATTTCAAGTGACTACAACAACTGCAGTCGATGACCCCATAAAAAAATCATCACATTTTTTTTTTTGTTTCATGTTTAGATGTCGATACCCATTGTCTGCGCACTTTCGCTAGCTAATTTAATTTGCTCCTGTATTTGCGGAAGACCTCGTGGATGACACTTGTATAATTAACTTCAATCTGCCTAGCTTTCCTCAACTATGTTGGAGTCGGCTTCCAGTCTAACCGGATGCAGCTGAATACCAGTACCAGACTGCTTATCTGACCTCCACAACCCCTCCCTTGTTACTGGGTAACAAGAAATCCCTTGGTCAGACTTGTTGTCAGACTTTTGGGCTTCTGACTACCCATAACGTATGTCAAAGATCTACGAATGAATTGTTGGCTACTAATTATGACCGCTTCTACCGACCGCTATGTGACCGCTTTCTTCTAGCATCGCTATAGCAAAGCTATAAAACAGGACAAAGCTATAGCTTTGTCCTAGTGGATAACTGTTAACAAAGGTATACAGGGTGGTCCAGATAGTGACGTCCAAAAGAAAAATCTGAATTCCTCATACCCAGGGGTATTCAAAAACACCCCATGTAGCTATGTTCCGCGATTTTTTGTAGTTTTCGAGTTCTATATGGATCGATACTTTTTTTGAGTAACTTGCAGGAATGTTAGGAAGTTTATTATTTTAAGTATGAAAGTAAAATACCCACTACAAAAAAAAGATGAATTTTTGAAGCTCCACCGGCAGAAAACTAAAAAAATACGAAAAAAATAACTCGAAAAAAAATGCGGAATATACAGGGGTATTTTCGAATAACTCTGGTTATGAGAAATTCAGATTTTTCTTTTGGACGTTACTATTTGGTCCAACCTTGTAGGGTTAATTTTTCCTGCTCACCGACTTACCCAGCGGTATACTGCATGAGACTCAGGGATTGATTCGCATGAGGATTTGATCAAAGCAAAGTCATTGAATTGGTATTCTCAATTAAATTTAATGTAGACATTAAACATTCAGCCAGTCCCAGATCAGGATCTTCTTGATACAGTCATGCAAATATGCAGACAACTTACGTTTTATGGGTTACATTATCCTTAAAAGACAAACACCCAGAAGTATGCTGTCGCAACCAGCATCTGCTATCTGTGTTCAGGCTTGGATGACGAAACGCCACGTCGACATCTGTACCCGGAACCAGTCGCTTCTGCTGGCTACTGTTTGAACTGGCGCAGTCTGTTCATGTTCTTGTCCAATTGAGGAGACCATTTTATTGTTTAATTAATCATTTAAAATTAAAACGTAGGACCTATGTCCTAATGAAAGCTATTTCGTAACATTTTAACATGGATACCACTCCAGCACCCTAATTGCGTAACACACTAACAATCGGAATCTGAATAATTTTGAAGCAAATTGCTAATCCATTGCTTTGTAAGTTCGAAAAATTTGTCTGCTCAAACGTAAATAACGCAATGAATGTTGTTGGACTGTCAAAATGAAACCGATTCCGATTGATAATGTGTTACGCAATTGCCCTGCTGGTTCTACTCATGCTTCCGCCCGCGACTTCGTCCGCGTGAAATTTCTTGTTCCCCTCAATCCACTCCGTCGCATCGCATCGCCTGCCCGCGCTGATACTTCATATTTTTTAGCGCTCTTTCTTATTTTTTTTTCTTTTTGCTCGGCTTCTAAACGAAAGGTCCGAATTGAATAATTTAAAAAGGAATTTACATGTACTTAATCAACCTTGATGATGAAACTACATATTTATTTGGATAAGGATTAATACCATATTTATGAAAACACCTTCGACAAATTTGATTACCATTAAAAACGTTATAGTGAGCCAACCTTAAAAGATAGACATATGCTATTGCGGACTTTTTTTTAGAACTTTTTTAAGAGGAACAATCCCGTCATACATGTTTTTTGCGTAACTTTAACCGTTTACGCAGCGCAGGCAACGGAAGCTCGCAAAAGGAATAAATTTTCTCCGTTTTTGCAACACTTTTCATAGATACTCCGCTCCTATTGGCCGTAGCGTGATGTCATATAGCCTATAGAATTCCTAGATAAATGAGCTATACAACACAAAAAGATTTTTTTAATTCGAACCATTAGTTCCTGAGATTAGCGCGTTCAACCAAACAAACCAACAAACTCTTCAGCTTACACATAACATTATTATTAATCTATTAATCGAGATTTTTAATTGTTACAACCTGTATATTGCCATGCCTGCAGTAACTTTGCACTGCAACACGAGCAGGTACTGCGCTCCGCAGTTAACTGTTAGAACTTCCGGCTGATAATGCTGCTGCTGTATGCACATAATCATTATTTTGTTTTACGGTAGTTACATAAGAAACTAGAAAAATAGAAATTGTTTTGCCTATGCATTCAGATATTGGTGATAGGATTAATTCCAGCAACGCAATGCGTAACACACTTTCCATTATAATCCGAATGATTTTGAAGGAAATTCTTAATCCATTACTTCATTGGTTTGGAAAAATTCGTCTGCTCGACACCGTAATTAGCGCAATGAATGTTGTTGAACTGTCAAAATTAAAGGTATTGCCATTGTAAGTGTTACGTAATGACCCCACAGGTTCCTAAAATCTCACACCTTTTTAATCTCTGTCAACTCTATGAACAACTGTTGATAGATTGAAAGCACATTACATTTTGATTAAGATGTGGTAGTTAGCCATGGCGTATGCCTAAATAAGGAACTTAAATTCTTTCCAATGACAACCCTATAGCTTACCGGTTTTTATACCCCAGCTAGCATCAGGCCTAGGTTATACCATAGATCGTTTCTCTTTTTTATTCTTCCACAAAGCATTGACGATTTACGTGCAGTCACGAACGAGTGGCTCGTTACAATAGAATATCTTACTAGCCCATTTAAAATAAAAAACACCTAAACAAAATATTGCCGTGAACTTCGATTCTACCTTGAACGCAATAGAAAGGTCATCGATAGGATTACATTCTCATTATTTTTCTAATTAAAAAAATAATACTGTTGACATGGTAACATAGATCATAATGTATTAAAAAAATAGGCAGTCATGGGGACTGCCGACAGAAGTGAAAACTTAAACGTAAAACTATGCATAGCATGTCGCATGTCGGTCATGCGAACCCTTAAGATTACTGCCTACCAACATAGCATGTCGCGTGTCGGTGACGCGAACACGTGAGATTTCCCTCCTATCAACATAGCATGTCGCATGTCGATGATGTGAAACCGTAAGATTTCCCCCTATCAACATTGCAGGTCGCATGTCGGTGGCGAACACGTAAGATTTCCCCCCTATCAACGTAGCATGTCGCATGTCAGTGACGTGAACCCGAAGATTTCCCCCTATCAATATAGCATGTCGTATGTCGGTGAAGTAAATCCGTAAGATTTCCCTCTACCAAAAACTCAACGCGCTTAAAGAAATTTTAACTTCCACAAAGTTGTGTATTGTTTGAGATAAGTATTTCGTTTTATCCCGGCGAAAATAAAAGTACAGTTTGTCATTTGAACCATTTCGTTGTCGCTATGAGTAGGTGTGGCCCAGTGGTATTGGCCCCGACTTGAACGACTTGTAGGTCGTGGGTTTGATCCCAAGCAGGCGCTTTACTTGTGTGTAATTTATTTCATCACTACTGCTCTCAAAACGCTGAAGGAACCATCGTGAGGAAACCCGTATGTCCTAGTACTAAAAATTCGAAGACATGCGACATCCATCCCCGCACTGGGTCCGCGTGGAGGATTACAGCCCACTCCCTCTCAAAGAGGAGGCCTGTGTCCCAGCAGTACACATTACATACAATATACATTTTAGGCTGATTGTAATTATGTTGTCCCTGTGGGTAGGTAAAAAGTGTATCTGGGGGCACGGTAGTGCCCCCGCTAAGACGAGCCAAGCGAAGCGCAAGGGCACTACCTACCTTTTCTCGAAGTGTTTCGTCGTTTTTTTGAACCCTCATAGAGTTGGTTTCCGATGTACCAGATAGTTCATATTCTCAGGATATGATTTCAATAATAGACTAATTAAACATACAAAGTCTCAATTGAATAGCTCTAATACTTTAGATTTTATTGATATCTAAAATACACCGATTTCGTCACTGACACACTTACTGACACACTGACACGCTGATGATCATCAAAATGTTTGGCTACTTCCTGAAGTGCTAGAAAGCTGAAATTTGGTATGTAATCTAAGTTTAGTATACAACCAACAAAAAATTTCATAAACTTATAACTTTCGCCCCCCATCCCCTAAAATGGGGGGGTGGAAGTTTGTATGAGACTTCAAAATGTTAGGGTACTTCCTGAAGTGCTAGAAAGCCGAAATTTGGTATGTAAACAAAGTTCAGTATTTACAAGTTCAGTATATACAATTTCAGTATTTACAACCATCAAAGAAAAAAGGCAAAGACAGAGAATGGGCTATGAAAACCGGCACTGCTGATGTGCAAGAAATACACCCCAAAAAAAGAAGAAAAAAATAAACACTAAAAAGACTGCCTAGCAACTTACAAAAAGAACTGAAATCCCACCAAAAACATTTCATGTAAAAAGTTGCCAAGACGGCCACATAAGGTTTGCCCTGTGAAAAAGATATCGGATCTCATGTAGAGCCAAGCTTCTGAATCTACACGGCCTAACTCTACCGACCCTAACTTCACAAATTCTACATATCAGTAAAAATGTATGGCTTGGCTGTTTCGTTACTAACTTCAGAAACTAAATATTCGCATCACCTCCACGACGGTAGCGAAACGGCGAAGCCATAAAGGAGATGTATCAAAATAAAAAATAAAAATAAATAAATTTATTTCACCAAAAGCCATCACAGTACAGGAACTAAAAACTAAGAGCATATAAGGCTTATAACTAGGTCACAATCATTTTAATTCCCTGACTCCTAAACTAGGTGTATGTGCCTGTGTCTTAGGAGTCAGTGATTCTCCGCAAAAAACAAGACATAGCCATAAATCGGGACGTTACAACAATAGGCAAATGGCGTAAAAGAAAACAGGAAATAATTTAAGTAAAGAAAACACAAGATGAAAAACGTTTAATCAGTGTGGTGAGGTGAGAGAAAAAAAAAATGTAGGGTCCAAAAGTGTATGTGTGTGTGTTTGTGTGTGTGTGTGTGTGTGTATGTAGTAAGTGAAGGATGTCTGTGAGTGCGTATGTGGTGTGTAGGTGTAGGGTGCGTGTAGTGAACAAGAAAGGGGTGTAACCAGTATACATACGTCTGAGGTTAGATTTAGACTTATATTCATATTTATAGTACCTTATCATCGCAAATTACCTAGCAGAAGATCCTCAGTGTCATCATAACTTAGTGTTTGGAGATAATCTTTAAGTAAATTTTTGCATTTATATTTAGGGCACGAATAAATTTTAAACTTTTTATTTAAGAGGTTGTACATATTAATGCTATTAACGTAGAATTGGCGTTTGGCAAAGGCAGTTCTATGGCGTTCCAGAGGAAAAACATCATGCTTAAGTCTACCAGTCGGTTCCTTAGGGGGACGCACAGAGTGTTTACGTAGCGTCGACAAGAGCACATAAAGTTGCCTAACTGTGAGTACCCTACAATCTGCATTGAGCTGCGCAGCTGGCTCTCATGGCGGATAAATACATTTTGGGAGGCGCCACCCCACACGGGCAAACAGTACGTTAGGACAGACTGACAAAGGGCAAAATATACTAATCTGAGCGAAATGCGAAATGTATGGAGCCCCGGCCATGTATTGGTACACCCTACTAAAAAATGGGGAAACACAATTAAAACAGTTTCCAATCATCCAATTACTTTTTATTGGCTTTGTTTGGTAGTAAAGTACAAGAATTTACAATTGAAATTGCAACACACAACAAAAACTCATCATAGCGGTAAGTTGTCATGTTGATTGATTATTGACGTTTGACATGTTTACTTCTGTCATATTACATTGTCAAAGAGAATCATAACATTGTCGTACTTTTAGTCTTTTGCAATATTATTTTAGATCTAATTGTAAAGTCGAAAATCTATTAAAGAAATCTGACAGATTGTAGTAGCTTGATGTACTAGCGTCTGTACATAAAGTATAGTCCAGTTAAGCAGACGACAACCTCATAGGTTGACCTGCGATATACCAAGATTTTTACTTATAGCATAAACGTACAGAATACAAACATTCAATAGTCGAAATATTAACTCAGACAAAAACAATGTAGCGATAAACGAAAGCCAGGGTGTTAAAAATAACTCGAGAGAACATAACATCAGAACACGATCGACAACGAAAGCGACTGAAGTGACAGTAGACAGTTCACGATCTATGATCAATGGTCGATCTATGGTTTACCTACTGTCATTGGTTTTTAACCACAGAGTACCTAAATTGGCAAGACGCCATATTGAAAGTCGATAAAATAATTGATAAATATCAAATTATCGCCGACGATCTGCAGTTGTACCTCTCCTTTCGCTCTCAGGATGCTGTTGAAACTGTGGACAGAATAAATGAAGACTTGGAAAGGATCTCGGCTTGGTCTAGAAGTAACTCCTTGGTCCTGAATCCAAGTAAGTCCAAGTATATTGTGTTGGGATCTAGGGAGTTCCTGAACAGAATGCTTGCTTGCAACCTGGACCTCAGGATTGATGGTTGTGGTGTGGAAAGAGTTCTGGAAGCCCGTAATCTTGGGGTGGTATTTGACGGGCAGCTGCATTTCGAAACTCACATATTGGAGGCCGTGCGCAACTGCTTCTACCGACTTAAGCTCCTATATTGTGTCCGTCCCTACTTAAGTGTGGATATGCGTGTCATGCTGTGTGAGTCTCTGGTCCTATCCAAGCTGAATTACGCTGACACTGTGTATGGGGCGTGCATTCTCGGTAGAAGCGAAAAACTGATCCAGCGGGTGCAGAATGCTTGTGCTAGATTCTGCTACAATGTTCCACCTCGATCACACATCACTCCATTCCTAAATAAGGGTAATTTGATGAGAATGTCAGCGCGCAGAAAGCTTCACCTGGCTACCCTACTCTTTGGCACTATTCTCACAAAGAAACCAGATTATTTATATAAGAAACTGTCCTGGTCGCGCGATGTTAACAAGATTAAAACTAGAGCATCCTCGTACCTCATGTTAGCCTCATCGCACAGAACTGCTGCTTTTCGTGGGAGCTTCAAATTCGCTGCCTCCCGCTGCTGGAATGACTTGCCACCACCTTTTCGTGCTATAAAAACAGTTGGTACTTTTAGACATAAATTTAAACAACACTTGCTACGTTTACAAAAGGAATCCAGTCACTAACTTACCCTGGGACTGCACGCAGTTGGTATTGGTGACCTTAGCGGAGTACTATGTTGTAGTACATGGATCTGCTTCTATTACTTTGTTTAGCCCGGTGATTACATCATTTTGCCTCCACCCGCATCACAACACATTCAATCATACACACTATCAATACATTTTATTTATATATTTGAGCCACCTTATCTTCTTATTCACTTGAATCTGAAGTATCACTTAATTATTCTGATGATGTTTATTGCAGTGTACATCCTTTGTTTTTTTTTTTAAATCATTATTTCTCTTCTTGACATTATGAGGCTCCGCTAAATTGTACAATACTCTAAACTCAGTACTCTAAAATATATCACGGAGAGAAGAACTCCTCTCACTGTGGCCAAGACACCTTTAGCCATCATCGGTCCTATGAGTCTGTGGGATCGGCAGTGAGAAAACCATTTCCTGTGTACATTGCACGACGTACACAAACCCCGATTCCTACCCAACCTCCGTCTGTTACCGTAGGTCTCCTTGTAACAGACTTCCCTCACGTAAACCAACGTAACCTACGTTTGGTATGGTTTGTATGGTAGGCTAGGGCTGTAGGGTAACTATAATAGGGTGCTAGGTAATTTCTATAGGGCTAGGTTTGTAGTCAGTAGGGTCTTAGGTAGATAGTAGGTACCAGGCTCAATTGTCTCGAACGTAGTCACACTGTACGCATTTGGAATAACGGCCGTACTAAGCTGTAAGTCCCGGTGCGTACATTTGCATCGCCTGCGCTCGCGTCCCTTCGTTTGTCACTGACCACAGATAATAGTCTGTAACATGGACAAGCGACGTTGAAGCGTCGGGTGTGGGTCGATCGTAATGTAATAGTTTTATTTTTTTTTATTTAGTTCGTCATCAATTACGGTTTTGCACAGAATTTTGTTTTTTAGTATATATTTTATTGCTTATTTTATTTATTTATTTTATGTCCGTAGGTGTGTCCGTGGCATCACAGTGGGCCCTGTCAGAATATCAGCGCTGCGGTATTTGTTTTTGTATTTCAAATATCGCAGCATCATGCTGAGATAGGAGCCTTTTTGGCCTCGCACAGGTCTTCTTTGTTTTGTTTTTTTTTCTTTCCTTTTATTTTATTTGGTTTATGATATTGTTAGTTTTAATGTTTTTTTTTATTGTTGTATTTCTTGTGCGTGTCCCAAATAAAATATTTTTCTTTCTTTCTTTCAAATTATTACAAGAGAAATATGCATTTATGCAATTTATCAGTATTTTTCCCGAATTCCACGGATTTTTCTCGATTTTTCGAGGTATTGTACATATTCTCTCTCTCTTGAATTTATATATAATATATGTATATAATATAGGTATATATTATAGTAAATATGTATGTATGTGTATTATAAGTTTATGACTTATTTATGTACAAATTGTTCCATTTCTAACAGAGCACCTGCCATCTAATCTCTTCACCACCCTTGGTTGACTGGTAGAGAATGCCTAAGGCATTAAGTCCGCCTTTGTACTTTTTTAAGTGTGAAAAGTTTAAATAAATAAATAAATAAATAAATATTCTGGGCCCATTTTGAAACATCTCCTTTTTACTGATATGTAGAATTTGTGAAGTTAGGGTCGGTAGAGTTAGGCCGTGTAGATTCAGAAGCTTGGCTCTACATGAGATCTGATATCTTTTTCACAGGGCAAACCTTATGTGGTCGTCTTGGCAACATTTTACATGAAATGTTTTTGGTGGGTTGTCTATAGAAATATAATCTTATCATGAACTTGAGACAACATTTTGTTTCAAAAACTCAAAGCATTTATTTCAATTAAACCAGTTACAGACACTTTTGAAAAATAGGAGATTGATCAAAAGGACGAAGCTAGTTGCCTATTCCAAAGCGTAGTATGTTCCTATGGAGAAGAACGGACGAGCTCCATGGACACACATTTAAATAAAAATCTTTGATTATACATACATATATGTATAAGTCTAGATAGCGTCGCGCTGCAATAGAACTCTTTATGCTGGTGTGCGTGACAGCTCACGTCTTACACTTGCGCCACTCATTGTGCTCGCCGCGATTTGCACGTGCACAGTAGAAAAGCACAATCGTTTCTAGTGTGCGTGCAAATCGCGGCGAACAGTTGGACGCTATTTTTTTCGACCAGTTCACAGCTTTGACTGTCTGGACATATTTATATATTTGATCAGAATATTGTCACAAAAGGCTAGATGGTGCATTATTCACTAAAATTCTGGATAGATCACTCCAGTCTGCCTGTCAATCAGTCGTAGTCGTTTTCCTCTGAAACCATTTGATGTACAAATTTGAAAAATACATGCTGTGTTTTGACCAAATTATCAAAGCAAATAATTTATCAGAAAAACAAGAATTACAAAGCAGCAGCCCGGAGTTTGGATTTGTGCCCGGTAGATGGCAATAGGCTCGCCCCCTATTACATGGGACTTAAACATAACTGGCGAAATGTGGGTGTACCTACATAGGTACACCTTTGCCTAACCCTTCGGGGAAAGCAGGCGTGTAATGGATGGGATGTGTAATGATAAAAATAGTTTAAAACATATTTCTAGATTTTTGTGAAAGCAGCAGTAGACACCCAGTCCACTTACAATTTTTGTGAAAGCAGCAATAGAGACCCAGTCCACTTACAATTTTTGTGAAAGCAGCAGTAGAGACCCAGTCCACTTACAATTTTTGTGAAAGCAGCAGTAGAGACCCAGTCCACTTACAATTTTGTGAAAGCAGCAGTAGAGACCCAGTCCACTTACAATTTTTGTGAAAGCAGCAGTAGAGACCCAGTCCACTTACAATTTTTGTGAAAGCAGCAGTAGACACCCAGTCCACTTACAATTTTTGTGAAAGCAGCAGTAGACACCCAGTCCACTTACAATTTTGTGAAAGCAGCAGTAGAGACCCAGTCCACTTAACAATTTTTGTGAAAGCAGCAGTAGACACCCAGTCCACTTACAATTTTTGTGAAAGCAGCAGTAGACACCCAGTCCACTTACAATTTTGTGAAAGCAGCAGTAGACACCCAGTCCACTTACAATTTTTGTGAAAGCAGCAGTAGACACCCAGTCCACTTACAATTTTGTGAAAGCAGCAGTAGAGACCCAGTCCACTTACAATTTTTGTGAAAGCAGCAGTAGACACCCAGTCCACTTACAATTTTTGTGAAAGCAGCAGTAGACACCCAGTCCACTTACAATTTTGTGAAAGCAGCAGTAGAGACCCAGTCCACTTACAATTTTTGTGAAAGCAGCAGTAGAGACCCAGTCCACATACAATTTTTGTGAAAGCAGCAGTAGAGACCCAGTCCACTTACAATTTTGTGAAAGCAGCAGTAGACACCCAGTCCACTTACAATTTTGTGAAAGCAGCAGTAGAGACCCAGTCCACTTAAATTTTGTGAAAGCAGCAATAGAGACCCAGTCCACTTACAATTTTTGTGAAAGCAGCAGTAGAGACCCAGTCCACTCAAAATTTTACCTACGTAACAATATTATCATACTATCTTACGTAGGAAACGTGCCTAATGCATTATGATTGATTAAATTAGTATTGTTCATGAAATGATTACAGATAAACTACACGGTTTGCTTATCATCACGCTATGACAACGGTGGGCAAGTAAATTGACGTGACGAAGTAATAGGCTGTTGTACTTTCCAGTGTTTTTGGAGTTGTACGTTGTTTTATAGCTAATAGTTTTATAGCTAATAGTTTTATAGCTAATAGTTTTATAGCTAATAGTTTTATAGCTAATAGTTTTATAGCTAATAGTTTTATAGCTAATAGTTTTATAGCTAATAGTTTTATAGCTAATAGTTTTATAGCTAATATTTTTATAGCTAATAGTTTTATAGCTAATAGTTTTATAGCTAATAGTTTTATAGCTAATAGTTTTATATTTAGAATTTCGTTTCACATAACATTTTTCTCATATTATCATTTCATAGAATAATCAATACGCAGAATACTTACTTTGAAGAAGTTTAAATCATTGATTTTTGTTTCGCATAAAGTTTAACCGATTCATGGCCAATGACTCAACAGTTGAGTCATTAAAAAACCTTTAGGAAGGCCGATGGCTCAGAAAGGCTCAGATGATGCCGAGATGAGATGATGCTCAGATGATGCTCAGATGAGGCCGATGACTCAGAAAGGAAGGAGGAAATTGGCCATGAATCGGTTAATGTTAGAATATTCATATTATAGAATAACAAATCAAATATTCTTTATCCTTATATTGTTTATTTAATATAAAACTTATTACCAAGAATAACAATTTATAGAGTGGCAGTTTCTAAACGTTTCAATTCATACCTTTGATAAAAATGCATACCCTCATATAAAATTGCAACATCGCGTTCACAAAAATAATAGGTACGGGTAAATTCTTGTCAAGCAGGAAAACAGTCTTGTTATCATTAATAGTGACTTCATATGCACATACTAAACAAGCATACACCATGCATGCAGCAAGCACGCAGTATGCAAGTAAGCATGCATCATGTAAGCGTGGGATTCTTTACGCCCTCGAGCATCATACATGAGGTGTCTATCGACTTGTCTAGGTAGCGCGATGATTATAATAAAGGCTAGGTATTGTTTTTATAAAATCAAAATGGCGGGTTTTAGACGTCAACAAGTAGTGTTGAAAAGTAATAATTGTACCATGACCATGGGGTATCATAATAAAGGGTTTGATAGACGATTCCAAAAAAATAACACTAAAAGGTTGAAAAAAAAACTAAAACCAATAGCAACTGAAAAGTTTATAACGAGTTCACTTTTCAAGCAGTCTAATTGTATTTGGTGGCATCAAATCTGAGATTGAACTAAAATAACTGCTACTTACTTACCAAGGATTTGATCTTTTATTTTTGCAGTCGAGCTTTTTTTTAACGTACTTATTTATGTAGTTGTTTTACTTTTTATTACATATACTGTGGTAAAAAGGGTCCTGTTAGTTTTGAGGTACTGAACACAATACATCGTCGTTCAACATTGTGATCACATTATCTACGTCAATCAATCTGCCTAGCCTTTTCCCAACTATGTTGGGGTCGGCTTCCAGTCTAACCGGATGCAGCTGAATACCAGTATTTTACATGGAGCGACTGCCTATCTGACCTCTACAACCCAGTAACTGGGTAATACGATACCCCTTGGTTAGACTGGTTGTCAGACTTTCGGGCTTCTGACGACCCGTAACGACTGTCAAAGATCTACGAATGACAGCCGGGACCAACGGCTTAACGTGCTTTCCGAGGCACGGAGGAGTCTCGGTATGTAAAGATGGTCACCCATCCACAGACAACCCCGGCAAGCGTAGCTTAATCTGATGGATCGACCCGTGCGGCTGTTATTATTTAGCCACGAGCTCCTCCCATTATCTACACACATTATCTACTATCTTTCTATCACATTATCTACGTATTCACTCCGAATTCATGCAGCTATCATCAATGGATCAATACACAATGGCATGTTACTATTTCTGACCTTAAGGGCACCGGCGAACTTATTGATAGTAATTATTTTATATATTGATTGTAGTATGTCAATTTTGTTGACGGCTGGCTTGATTGATTGTGGAATAAAATAAAAAAATATTTTTCCAAAAGTAATTGTACAAAGTAGATTTGCGCAACATTTAGGACTTACAGGTGCTCAAAGATTTGATCGATTATCGATTATCCCATGCTACTGCGATACAGGCTTTGATGGTTCAATGTGATTTAAATTTTTCATTATTTCGATCTTTTATCTGTTGATTGGCAGACTAACATCACGTCTATCTAAACTTCAGTAGGTACCCCCCCCCCCCACCTACTAACTACCATTTCTTTGTACCACGCACAGCAATGCAGACAGACAGGATTTACTCGCCATATCAGGCCGAGATCGTCCAGCTAAATATAAACCAAGACTAGCATCCTCCATATTTAGTAACTAGTTTGTCATGAACCCATGATACTCGTATAAATCGTAAAGATGGCTACAGGCCTTACCGACGAATGATTTTACGATTTTACACACAGTGTATTTATTATTACTTAGGTGCTGTTACTGTTAGCCTGCATCATCCCACTGCTGGACAAAGGCTAATGAGGACCACTGGTCGTTTATCACATATCACTTACTCTCAAACTTAACAAGTCACTTTTCAACCATTCATTGTGACCTGTCGGTGGCCAATAGTTACCTTCGCTGCTTGACTGTTGTCATTTGTAGCAATGACCATTGGCCTACCCAACTTAATGAAACCGTAACTTACGATTTAAGTATACAACGTGTCCCGGAATTAACGCACAACTTCTTAAGGGGTCATTGTACTCATCATTATGAACAACTTTTACTATGGGACCAAACCTGAAATCGCGAAAAAAAAATCTGCTGTTCTCTAAATTTTGACGAGTTATATGCGAACGTGAAATAATGTAAGGGACAGTTGAATTTTTGTTCACGATTTCAGGTTTGATCCCATAGTAAAATTGTTCATAATGATGGGTACAATGACCGCTTAAAAGGTTGTGTGTTATTTAAGATACATCTTGTAATAGACTAGCTACCGCCACAGGCCATCTTCTATATAATTTATACAATTACTTATCCTGACTGATTCATCAACGCAGAGCCTAAACCGCTGCGGCTACAAACTTGAAATTTTGTCAGTTGAAGCATTTTATGTTGTAATAAACATCCTTAAGGAAGGATTTTTGGAAATAAGACATTTAAGGGAGTGTTAAAAACGATTTTGTTTGTATGAAAAATCTTATTTCTTGAGTTAATAAACTTGAAACTTGGCATGAATACGTATCTAAATAAATTATGAAGTTTGAAGTTTGGTTGGAAGAGTTTTAACGTGCGGGCCGAAAATAAAGAATAACGTGTATCAGGTTTTTCTGAAAGTCTACCCCTAACGGGGTACTAAAGTACGAAATCCACGCCGACGAAGTCGCGCGGGAAGTGCTAGTCAACCATAAATAGAAACTAGTTTTTCATGTCATAAATTGTACTTGAATGCGACTTTGTACAAGGGGCCAACCACTACCTCTTAAAGCAGTATTATTTTAATGTTACTTCAGTGTGGGAAAGAGATGGAGCTATACAGGACGTCTAGCTCCATCTCTTTCCCACACTGAACTAAGATTTCAATAAGACTGCTTTAAGAGATGGTGGTCTAGCTCCAGAAATACAAAAATACTAGAATACCTAAGCACGCTAGGCTAAAGATGGAACTTTAAACTTGTACACAAACGTTACAATTCATCTAGGAATAATAAAGCAGTCAGCACACGTCAATGACAAGGTGTCACGGCTATCAAATCTTGAATGATCTCATTCTGTTATAATTAAGATCCCACAGAGTCTGTCTGTGGGATCATAGATAAAACTAGTGGTGCAGCGAAAAAAAATTATGAATAGCTAGCTGTGCCCCGCGACTTCGTTCGCGTGGATGTCGATGTCGTACCTAAGATACACAATATACTAAAATAACAGCCACATTTTAATAAAACTCCCCCGACCCGTCACCAACCGTCGCGTTGAATCGCCCGCCCGCACTATTACTTCGTTTTCGCTTAGTGTTCTTTCTGACTTTTTTCTTTTTGCTCGACTCGTAAGGGTCGTAGCGTGATGTTAAATAACCTATAACTATCCTCGAGAATTGGCCTACCAAAATGCAAAAAGAATTTTTCAAATCCGACTTTTTGTTCACAATTTCATGGGTTTTAATTTTTTTGCGCGGAACCTTAATTATTTTTCTAAAATAAAAGTAGCCTAAGTTACCCGCCGTAACATCAGCTATCTGCCAGTAAAAGTCCCGTTAAAATCGGTCCAGCCGTTTCGGAGATTAGCCGGAACAAACAGACAGACAAAAATGTTAAAAATAACTTTTTTGTTATAAGAACCGTTTATATTTTTCTATGCATTTAGTAAAAAGTTGTTATTTTGACATTACAAACGGACACTTCAATTTTATTTATTTGTATAGATACCCAACAAAAAAGATGATGTAAAAGAAGATGTGGTGACAAAAAATAAAAAGAGGTCATGTTGAGAGGATGAATGATATGTGACTAACAAAAGGTAACGCGGCACATGTGAGTGCAGACGCCCTAGAAGGACATAATAGTGGCCTTATTGGTGATGTTCTTCACAAAGGTCAGGTGCGTAGTACTCGCAACCGGCGTGCGTGTATGACCAGATGTATGAACGTAAACGAGGCACAAGGAGTACCTATGTACAGATCGTAGCAGGCGGCGTTCTGTAGTTTCTGCCTACCCCCATGAAAAAAAAAAGTGAGTTTATGCATGTATGTTGTATGTACATATGTGTAAGTAATACCCACCCATTCTAATATTAGGTCAATATTAAATGAAAGTGAAGTGTCATTCGATTTTGTATCATGTGCGCCGTGCGGTGCAACTGTGCATTTGTAAACCGTTACCTTGATCTGCCGTGCACATCACCTGCCTCATTATGTCAGTGGTCAGTCGGTCATCTTAGGGCCGGATTTGTAGGAGTTGAAGTATACGCTTAGGGGTACTATGAGAAGCAAACAAATGTAAAAAAAACTTTGGGACTTAGATTTTTTTTTCGGAATTCTACCAATCTTATTGCAGTATCGGGTTAACCTTGACCTTAGAAACCATTTAGAAGTCCTCGCTCCATAGCGTCCTTAACACTCAAAATTGTCTCACTGCATATCCTTCAACCTCCGAGCCATCACGACAACGTGGCAAAAAAAAAGACATGAGTACTTACTCACCTATTTATTTGCGCAAGATTTGCCAATTTAAACCAATCTCTTGATGCTAATTGGGATGCAGTCTTTTAATTGGATGATTTTTTTATCGCTCTGCGGCGTCAGATGATATGGCGTAACCTGAGAGATTGACTCTCATAAGCTAGTTTGATTGTTTTATTTAATGACTTCTATTTTGATGAAAATCATAGTGGTAACAAAAATATTGAGCAAAATATTTCTGTGCTTACTTATAACATTTTTTTGGGCTGAGTTTCAGTATTAGCAACATCTTTTTGAGAAACCATGTCTGAAATTGTGATACTTAATATTTTTTTGTTTATAACCAGAACAGAATAAAGCCAATTTCACTGATTGGACACACTACAAATTATCTATTAGGTACAGACCTACATAATAGTACAAAAATATTGACATATTACAGGCAAGGTTGAGATGATTTAAACCACCTAGTCAGTGATTTAAATCGTGATTGAAATCAAAGGATTTAAAAAAAATCGTTGATTTAAATTAATATCTTTTTGAATGCAACAAAATCAACCAAAAAGTGTCAAGGGAATTTCGCGACATAAACTGCGGTGCACACATACGTGAAAATTAAATGCTATGTTTATCTGCACAGTTCGGGTATTCCCCGAAATGTGAACAAGCTACTTGATGTGTTTTCGCCCGGTCATTCATGATTGAATAGTGAAAGCGTGACAAAATGGCTAGAATAAAAAAAATATGCTTTATTTGGATGAAGAAAAGTATGATAAGTACTTAATTAAAATTAAGAAAGAGATGTTTTTTTTTTAATAATAACCGACTTCCAAATGACAAAAAAATAGAATAAGTATGTAAATAAATCAAAAACCCTGATTTAAATCAAATAAATCCGATTATTTCGTTTTTTTTAATCATGATTTTTATCAACCCCGCTGAAAAGGGAAGCATCCATTCCTATTTCCTATTCCTATTCATATAAAGTTCATATAAAGGAGATATCCTTTATGTACTGATCACGATCGGCGGATTGAAACTATATTTGCCAAAGAACTCACATTGTCAATATAAAATCTTAGCAATGATGATCACAGCATATTATCTTTAGAATATCTCAGACCTCAGCATCTCTTAGTAGCTTTTTACGACATCCACTCTACGACAGAAATAATCTATAATCTCTTCTTTGCCACAAGCCGCTACACAGTAAATAAGTACACTTAAAACAAGGCTGTCTCCTACTTGATTAAGATGCACTTTGTCGAGACAAGCTGACAGCTTTTCCGTATCCCCTAACCACTAGATAAACGGTATGGCGACATGCCAAAACCTGCTGAAAGAAAAAGGTTCGGGAGATTGTGTTCAAGTAGCAATGGAGCCGTTCTGTAGAACGTAACTATACTAATATTATAAAGAGGTAATGTTTGGAATTAGCAGTCGGATTTGAAAAATTATTCCTGCATTTGATAGCCAAATTCTTGAGGAAGGTTATAGGCTATTTAACTTCTCGCTATGACCCTTAAGAGCCGAAAAAAAGTCGGAAAAAACGCTAAGTGAAAACGAAGTAATAGCGCGGGCGGGCGATGTGATGAGACGGGGTGGGTCGGGGGGACAAGAAATTTCACGCGCAGGAAGTCGTGGTCAGAAGCTAGTGCTAAATTAGAGCTATTTTGCTGTAAAAATCCCACAACCCGTGATAGGAAATATTTGGCACGCAAAGCTCAACTTGGATTTCTCTGTAATGCTCGTTATTTCTATGTGAAGATATCTTGGCCTCGCAGTACGAATTTCAGTCGGGTATTATAGTTTCATACTGCGTATTCCGTGGTTCTCAAGGCCGTCTAGAATCTTTAATTCAACCTAAGGTGCCAACTATATTTTCATCTCTTTCTTTCTTTACCACGAAGTGAAAGATAGCAACGCTTTGAGCCTTGTCTAGTCACTGTACAACAAATGAACAAGCCGCGACCAGTACGCCAGTTCTTGTGCCCACTTCCCCAACAAAATAAATCAACATTACATCGAGTGGTACCCGACAGGAGAACCCGCCCCCTTTTCCCGTAGGTATTGTAAATCCGTGCAAGGGATAATGTGGATAGGATAAACTACGGAGTTCTTGCTAGCTGTACTTAGACAGGGCGGCAGTGTATCTTCATAACTCAGAGGAACAACTTATTGCTTTCAAGCATGATACCTACTAGTATCTAGGTAAGTTTTATTGCGAAGTCTGCTTCCGCAGGTTACATTTTTGACGGTTTAACTTGTACATCATCAAGTCGTAGATCCACGTTAGGATAAATCCGTACAAGCGTTACCCATAGTTGTTTGCATAGCTCGAATAAGTGCTGAAATTCACTCGAATTCGCTTCGTTTATGAAACTGCATGCAACGTAATTTCGGCGACTTATACATGTTCTGGAGTTAACGCACAACTTCTTTAAGGGGTCATTGCACTCATCATTATGAACGACTTTTATTATGGGACCAAACCTAAAATCGCGAAAAAAATCACCTGGTCCTACATTTTGACGAGTTATGCGAACATAAATGTAGGGAACAGCAGATTTTTTTTTCGCGATTTCATGTTTGGTCCCATAGTAAAAGATGTTCATAATAATGAGTACAGTGACACCTTAAGAGATTGTGCGGTAATTCCGGGACATATTGTATTTACGTAAGTTCTCAACGTCAACGAGAACGTAAAATGTAAGTTGCTGAAATGAACTTCTCATACACGCCACTCGACTAAGCTAGCCTGGAGCTCTGGGCCCTCCTTTTACTGGCACAGCAAGCAAAAGTTATAATTTCGACAGTTCATTGACACCGTACATACATATGTTGTCCCCTAGAGATTACCGTGACGCCTATTTAGGCAGACAACACAAACCCATTGACACGCCTCTTAATTAATTAATGTCGCATAAAAATTAACGCAAATTAACACGGTGATAAAAACACCAGTACATACGGATTAAGGTCATGGCCATCAGATGCGGTTGTGTTCGTAAAGTACCTATGGGTTTATGTTCTGCATACACTAAAAGGGCATTTACAAGTGACACTTGAGAACATTAGGTGCATCCTGTGCGGTCAGCCCTGTTACTTCCATACTATAAACCGTTACATTTTGATCGTTTTAAACCCTTGGACGGGTGGTTTGACTTACAAAGTCAACCGCTTACACAGCATTGTATCTCTATAAATTAAAACAAAATAGGAAGTGATAACCAGTGATCGGAATAGGTAGCGCTAATTAGCCTAAACTTCGAGGAAGGAAGTAACATAGAGTGGATAATACCTCCTCTAAAATCCCGGAATAATTTTAATGACGTTGAAATCCCGGGATTTAAAAACCACGAATTATTTATTGGACTTCGTTTGTAGTTACAAATTATTGATTTGAAAACTCATAACATTTTTTAGGGTTACACACACACAGATTTATGTCTGTAATTTTTATGGTGTACATAGTAAAGAGTATTCTATCTATCTATCTATAAATAAAGTCCAATAAAGAATTCGTGGTTTTTAAATTCCGGGATTTTAGAGGAGGTATTATCCACTGCTTCGTTGATCGCAAGCGCTACTGCTGAGCATGAGGTCCTGGGTCAATTCCTAGGTCGGGCAAATGTTATTGGGATTTACCATCTGGAATTTCTCAGTAGCAGTCCGGAGTCTGGATTTGTGCCCGGTTAATAGTAATATAGGCTGGCCCCCTATTACATAGGACTTAACAAAACTGGCGGAATGTGGGTGTACTATAGGTACACCTCTGCCTAACCCTTCGGGGAAACAAGGCGTAATGTTATGTTGTTACGTATTATCCACTCTATGTTACTTCCTTCCTCGAAGTTTAGGCAAATTAGCACTACCTATTCCGATCACTGGTGATAACGTAATATTCGCAAAACGCATGAAACCAGCCACCACGAGTTAGTTACCTGTACCTAACTATCTACACACGCGTCATTTTGTGAAATTGTTCGTATTTTAGTATAATGTTATCTACCACATAGAAATTCACACGTCCTATGGCAGTGTAATTATACGTATAGAATCAAGTTCTTCTAACTGAACAGACAGCTGTGCTGCCAGGGAGTTTGTTGCGCCACTTCTTCCCAGCTAAAGCACTAGGAAGTGGTGAAGGGCGGGCGTGCCGTGGGACTGTCTTATGTCATTATGACGTTCAAAAAGTGCTGATTCTCAGCCTAGTTTCAATAAATGACTTTTGATTTGATTTGATTACCTTGATAACTGGCTAGTATTTTTACTAGAACATGCGCAATGCATTTATTACCTTGAGTGGGTGGCCCCTTCCAAGACCATTCTGCAAATAACTTCTCGTGTAATTATTTTACATCAAGGCATTGTGATGGTGAATTTTTGGCGACTGAAGGCCTGATATAGGAACTCCTTTAGTGACAGTGTTGATGTTATAAGCATCAATGTACCATCGTGGACACTTGCCACTTGCACTTGCTTGTGGAATGTCTGCGCTGGTAAGTAGGCGAACGTTCCTGGTCGACCACTTTTCAACCTTATTACTAAGGGAATAAGGGCGAAAAGTGGGCGACCGGGAACGTTCGCGGGTGTACTTGTGATAATTTGACTTGTCTAGTACCGTACTTAATTCGTACGTAATCTAGTTTGAAAATCTTCACGCTTTCCCTTGGCTGCGATTAGAGCTTATCCCACTAGAATCAATTTCTTTCTTAAGTTTTAAAATGTTGTGATTATTATGATGTGTGATAAGTATACATATAACTACGTATGAACACGCATGCGCTATGTACAGCGTGTCGCTTTAATGGCGACATTAATTTAACACACGTGTACGGTTTTGCGTTTTCGTTTTATGAAGATATTTTAATTTCATAAAGCGTTATTATTTATTGATTTATTTACTATTTTCTAAAGTATCATCTTGGAGCAACCTGTACTTAAAAAAACTGTAGCACAGAGGTCATTTGCCGGGTCACGGATCATAACATCGCATCAATGACGTGCAAAGAGTAGGCGAATTGAAGGAAAGAGAGAGCTTTATTATTTAGTTTGCTTGAAAATTTTAATATTTCTATTTACGAATTATTTTAATTTATTATAATTTTTATGATTACTGGCCACTAGCCCGAACCGTGTGTTTAATCAATGCTGCTATTGTAGCGGCATATTGTATATCCTTAAAAATAAAACTTACAAATTGACATTAGGAACTCCCTGAATTGTGAGATGCTGCACGTTGCGCACACTGCTCACTTATCGAAGACCAAACGATGCCAAGGCCAAAACAGACAATAAGACCCTATTTCGAACTAAAAGTTTGTCAGAAACAACGGCGACTACCACAGTATTCAAGTCTACCATAAACATACTCAAATTGTATAATTTCCTCTTCTCGCATACCTAAAGTCCGTATTGTTTCATAACCCCATAACATTGTGAATATAAAACTGCCGATACCAGCTTTAATGTAGAATAAACAAAACTATTGGAAGACAGCCAACTTCTAAACCATAAAATAGATTGGTTTCATGAAAAAACTCGAAACGCGGTCAAGAGATCGTCTGATCAAGAAATAGGGGCGACGGGCTACCGATATTTTTGGTATATTAAACAATATTATACGGAGTTATTATCTTATACGTAACATAACATCACGCCTTGTTTACCCGAAGGGTTGGGCAGAGGTGTGCCTATAGTACACTCACATTTCGCCAGTTATGTTTAAGTCCCATGTAATACGAACGATGTGTGTACGAGCCTATTGCCATCAACCGGACACAAATCCAGGCTCCGGGCTGCTACTGAGAAACTGCTTACTCTTCCACACATGTTACGTCCCATACATGTTATCTATCTTTGCTTCTACTGCTGTTTATCTCATCTCTGTGTTATTTCCTGATTTATATACCACGTATAACAGGAGGATTGACATTCCTTTAAACCACGTAAAGAGAATCATGTTCTCTGCCCGTATACAAAAAATCAATCAATTCCAATGAATACTTTAGCCACAGGAAATTATTTTTCATTTCCTTATTTTTCAACATGATGTATTTGAGTCCGTAATAATAGGTAAACATTGCCGCCGCCGCGCCCCGCGCCCCGCTCCCCGCACCGCTCCGTTGGTCAGTGACTTTGCGTAGATAAAGCGTGTTTACTTTTTATGCAGTTGATTCTACTATTTATTTTGTTTGAAAACTGTAATTTTTTAATTTTCCATTAGCTACTAATATTCGTGTTTTAAAATGTTTCAATGGATTAGTACTGTGCTCGTTTTCATTTAATGTCGTACATCCAGAAACACGTTGTATAGCTCCCGAATTTATCCAGTGGGGGTCTGGGTTTAGTCTATTACTGACTTCAGCGATAAACATAGTCTGTCCTGAAGGTGGCGAAAGTTAATTACCTAGTTCTTCTGCATGAGCATTAAGCCGTAAATAGTCCACTGCTGTACATACTTAGGCCTTTCCCAAGCTTCGCCACAAAGACCGGTCCTATGCCTTCTTGCTTTCCAGTCTAACCGCATGCAGTTGAATACCAGTATTTTACATGAACCGACTGCCTATCTGACCTCCATAACCCAGTGGATCACACGATACCCCTTGGAAAGACTGGTTGTCAGACTTTCGGACTTCAGCTTTTGATTACCTTACCTCGGTCCTTCGAATACCTCCTTCATTTCATTACACAACACACAGCATCGCTCCTGTTTTCTCCAAAAGCAGAGGTGTACCATAGTATATCCACATTTCGCCAGTCATGTTTCATTGTTTGTTATTTTATTTCATAACTTTTCGTTATTTAAATTCCTTTTTCTTTCTTCTTTCAGTACCTGCACGAGATAGGCCACAAAGTGTGCGTGACCCAGCCGCGCGTCGCCGCAGCCGTTTCTCTAGCGTGCCGCGTGGCGGAGGAGCGGGGCGAAGTCATCGGGGATAACGTGGGCTATGCTGCTGCTAATACAAGCTGTAGAGGGACTGCCACTGGGATTGTTGTAAGTACCATGTCGTACTATGTAGAATGAATTCCGTAGTTGGGATTAGGAAAGAAGAGACAGAATCCCAAGAACAAACTTAAAATTGTAGTTGAAAAACATGTTCTCCCATACATTCCAACTGCAAATGTAAGTTTGTACACACAATATTGAAAGATTTACCGTGTTATTTTAAGACCATAGACTTCTTATAGGTTTTCCTGTAATCAAGTGTAAGTGTAGAACTATTTTCTGTATTTTTTTTCAAAATTTTAGGCTCAGTAATTTCGGAGATAAGGGGAGTATAGTCAATTGTCGTCTATTTTTTAAATAACTTTAAAACTTTAATTTAAAAATTTTGAAAAAAATAATCTTTTCGGGGCCCCTACAGTAAGCCCTTTCATTTGATATGTCACACGCAAATTGGCTGTGACAAACGGACAGACAGACACACGATTGATCCTATAAGGTGTCAGTTTTTTCCTTTTGAGGTACGGAACCCTAAAAACAGTATCATCATTCTCTTGCCTTTATCTCAATTTATTTCGAGTCCTCTATCGATTCTTCGGTCTTCCCCTACTCTTATAGCCATCCAAATTCATATTCAAAACTGTCCTCACGCATTTTACTCAAAAAAACAATATCATGTATGGTGAATTGATGATGTTATTCATCATCATGAATTCAGGTTTATCCTAGTACAGGCATGATCTAACATTGCATTACCTTTGTAATTTATTAGCAGGACTTACCTATGTCTTCATTTTATTCCCCGTCACGCACAACAGCACGCGCACGCGCGCAGTTTTTTCCTCTTGAATAATAGTTATCTCGATACCAACTCATTATTTTGGTATTGAATTAAATATTGTTTTCCGGTTTATTGCAAGTTCTATTATGACTAGAACTTTATTCATCCATACTAATACTAATATACTAATATTATTATTATAAATTCTAAAGTAACTCTGTCTGTCTGTATGTTACCTTTTCACGCCTAAACCACTGAACGGATTACAATAAAATTTGGTAAGGCGATAGGTGGCATCCTGGGGAAGGACATAGGCTACTTTTTGTCTCGAAAATAACCCTACAGGGGGTGATATAGGGGATGAAAGTTTGTATGGGAAACCCAGCATTTCTTAAGTTAGGGTCATGCAAATTCAAATTTATGCTTTTGGTAGGAAATAAAGAATTACGTGGTTCAGCGTTTTTGAAAAATCACCCCTAGGGAGGTAAAATAGGGGTTGTAAATAATATTAAATATTTTGTGTAACGCTTTTTAAGAGATTTAAGGGATTGGAAATGTAGTCATAGTTCGTATCTTGAGGTAATATTTAGTCTTTATTTGATGAAAATCGGTCCATTCTGCGGCATAATTGTAACTAAACAAAGTCCTCTCCGCCGCGTCTGTCTGTCTGTCTGAACGTAATAAACTCAAAAACTGCCGAACGGATTTTCATTCGGTTTTCACCAATAGATGGAGGAAGGTTTAAGTGAGAGTGAGTAATTCATTATGATTTTGTGTAAATTGGCTGAAATATGACGATGATTGTTGAAGATGTCGGAAAAAATCATGCCGACTAAAAAACATGCTTTACTGCCGTGCGCCGCGTAAACAAATAGAGTTATAATATGAAAACAATGTATTTCAGAATTAATACATTGTTTACCTGGATTAACACATAAGGTATTTTTAAACCCGGTAGTACGTTCCCGTGGGATATTTTTCGACATCCACGCGGGCGAAGCCGCGGGCAAAAGATAGTCGTACATATAATTAAGTTTGTAACTATACCCTTCTAATTTTATTTATCTGTGTACATGTTAATGTTTTAAGTTTTCACTTCTGTCGCCATGACTGCATACTTTTTATTAAGTACCTATACTTAAAACCATCTCAAACGGCTGCAGTATGAAGGTGGTTTTAAGGATTGAAAAAAACCTTAAACCAGACTGCAACTAAAAAGTTCAAAACGATCTCACTTTTCGAGCAGTCTGATGCAGTTGGTCGCATCAAATAGGAGATTGAAGTAAAACTCCTTTGCTTTCGCGCAGTCGGGTAATTAAAACACAACATCCCGACTGAGGCGTAGAACCGATGAATATTGGGGTAGACTTGTTCTTGAGTGGAGACCGCGAATCGGCAAACGTAATGTAGGACGCCCTCGGGCTAGGTGGAGCGACGATCTTCGCAGGGTGGCTGGTAGCAGCTGGATGAGAGTTGCCGAAGATCGAGCTGAATGGCTGCAATAGGAGAGGCCTATGTCTAGCAGTGATAATGATGATCCCGTCTGTAATCCCCGAAGGGTTAGGCAGAGGTATACCCATGTACACGCATATTTCGCCAGATTCGATAACAGAAACGTAATAACGAAATACTTAATTAAAAAAATATCTGTTTTAGTTCATGACAGAAGGCGTCTTGTTACGAGAAATGTTCGCATCGCCGCTACTGATGCAGTATTCCTGCATAGTTCTCGATGAGGTCAGTATTTTGTCTTTAAAAGCTAAAATTTATAAAATGACACCATTTTTCGTTCCTGTTTTTAGAAATTGGTTTCATTCAATAAATCAACCTAATTCAATTCATTTTTGTTTTAATTTCAGGTTCATGAACGAACACAGATGACAGATGTATTGATGGGGCTGTTAAAGAAAATTATAAAGGTAATTCTATATTTGTAAATCACACGCACTCACTCAAAACTATGGACATAAGTCATACTTATTGATCTGGGGCCAACCACCACCTCTTAAAGCAGTATTATTTTAATGTTACTTCAGCGTGAGAATGAGATGGAGCTATACAGGACGTCTAGCTCCATCTCTTTCCCACATTCAAGTAAGATTACAATAATACTGCGTTAAGGGGGAAGCGCCAGGTAGCCCGCGAAATTCAAAATTTCTTGTTTTTTGAAATTTGCAAGTCAGTATTAAGTTGTATGTTGATTAAAGTATCATTCGCGACCGTAACAAATATGCATTTACAGAATTATAATCATCAAAATCAGTAATAAAACTCCATAAGTTTGTATAATCCTAATTGTCAAGATTTCATGAATTATTCATTCAATAACTAAGAATTAACTGGTCTTAAAGAGTTGTATTGATGACTTTAATTATTATAGTTCTGTAAATACATATTTTTACGGTCGCGAATCATATTTTGATCAAAATACAACCTAATACTGACTTGCAAATTGCAAAAAACTTAAGAAAAATTAAATTTCCTGGGCTACCTGGCGCTTTCGCCAGAGGTGGTGGTCTCCAGCTCCTATTTGGAAAAAAAATCTGACAGAAAAGCTAATCACACAACTACTCGGCCTCTTTGTCCCTTCTTTATAATTCTTATGATATTTTCTTTCCAGAAACGGAAAAACCTGAAACTAGTAGTATCATCAGCGACAATGGACGCGGAGTTTCTGCGAGATTTCTTCAACCTGACTGATAGGAAGTCAGAAAAAGCTAGCACTTCTACTATAATGTCCATGCAGGGCAGGACGCATCCTATTGACGTGTTTTATAGTACAGGTAAGGATATAATACCAGCCTATTGCTGTACCACTGCAAAGGTTCTCTCCTCATACAGTCTTGATGACTAGCGCCATCTAGTGGTAGACTAGTAAACAATACGAAATAGCGAGCTTTATCGATTACTCCATTCTCATCATTGTCGATCGTCGCTTAACGACTGCGGCTTGAAATCTAGAATTATGCTTATTTTAAAAACTTGTTTTCTCTTTCTTTTAACACACTTCTAACTACCAAAAACCAGAATAGTCTTGTACCCTGGTGCGAAGTCAGTTGGAATAGGTACGGCTAGTGTTGTCTGGAACCCGTTCTATGCAATTCATTCACAAAGAGTTGAGAGAATACAAAGAGCATTCACTAAACATCTAGCCTTCATATCTAGAAATATTAGCCACCGCTGTCCGTATGAGCAGCGCCTACACTTCTTCAAAATAAAGACGCTGCGAGACCGTCGCCGCTAGCGTGATCTAATTTTCCTGTAAAAAGTTGCAAACGGGCTTATAAAATGTAGTGATCTAGTCAAACGTATCCAATATTCAGTCCCCTCAAAACCTCCCAGATATCCTATCACTAGATTGTTTCATATCCCTTTCCGCAAATCCAACCTTGGCCTCAACGTTCCCTTGCTACGAATTTGTAGAAATTACAACAGTCTTTGTAAATCACCAGAAACCGATTTACACGTTGTATCACTAAACAAGTTTAGAAGATCAGTCTCTGAGGTACGGGAGTGCATAAATTCACCAATAAATAAATAAATATTTTTGTAAATTCAATTTCAATGTTAGTAACTAGTAACACTACAAATCCATGTTCATAAACCTTCGTTATCATTCACACTCGAAAATGCTAACATTGATAACACAGATATTGTCATAATTATCATTGTATTAAGTTTATTGCAAATAACTACCTACTTTATTTTGTATTCTAATTTTATTAATTTTTTTTCCTGTATTTTTAACTTTGTCTTGTTTTATTATTAATTCATTGTATGTATTGCTGTTGGTGTACCAAATAAATAAATAAACACACATAACATCACGCCTTATTTCTCCGAAGGGTTAGGCAGAGATGTACCTATAGTACACCCACATTTCGCCAGTTTCGTCTTTCTTTTAACTCACAGATATTTTGTAATTTGAGTAAATCAAATTAGTTTTACAACCAGACTATGATGACGGTTATAAAAATATACTTTATACTATTCATTTAAAGTCTAAAATGTATTCTCATCATCTTCCTGCCCTTGTCCAATGTTACTTGGGGTTGGCGCTACCCGGTTTCTTCTTTCATTTCCCTGTCAACCGTCACGCTATCATTCACTCCCTTCTCTTTCATAATTATCATTCCTCGCACAGTCCATCCATCTTTAAGCAAATATTGTAACAAAAACAAACCATGTAACTTACACAAAATTTTACTTCCAAAAACTGCCATTTCACAACAACACTAATAAAGATCTTAGTATGATGTGTTGTTTGTAGCTACCAGCGCCATCTATTGATCAAGTTACTACCTGATATCGAAACAGACATTCATTCATGTTTCGTTTGTTTTCAGAGGCTGTGCCGGACTACGTGAAAGCTACCGTGGACACAGTTATTAAAATACACGAAAACGAACCTTTTGGTGATATCTTAGCGTTTCTAACATCGCAGGTCAGTTCCAAAATGTATCTATAGAATTTGGTATTTTCTAAAAAAATATTCATCACCTAGGTATTTGGAAGATCTATTCCTAGGGTACTTTTTTACATTGGCAATTAATGTCTTCCATGAGGAGGAAAAGATAATGAGGATTGAGAGACGATATATTTGCCACTGAGGTTGATCTTTTTCATCAACAATCGCGTCTAAAGCCATAATTCCATAACTTATCTCAATCCCAATCTCGATCCGCAGTCTTTGACGGCTGCTTGTGATTCGCCTTTTCAAAGACTCAGATTGACAAACTCGGTCGTTGATTGGTTACAGACAAGGATCGGGATCAAGATTGGAATAGAGATATATTATGAAAAGTGGCCGTAAGCAATTACTTCCTTGGACAAGCTGTCACCAACGGCATCCCTATTGAAACAAATAATTCATGATATTATATGCTGTAAATCAATTTATTTAAATTTAACGTTTTAGTTTAGTACCGACTTACCAATTTAATTTATTCCACAGGAAGAAATCCAAACCGCCCTAGAAATCCTCCGAGCCTACGCGGACGTGAACAACGACACAAACAGGACTCGAACCCACTTTCCCAGCGGTATCAAAGCCGCCAACATGCTCGCTGTGCCTATGTACGGCAGCTTACCTCATTATAAACAAATAAAGGTGTTTCAGAGGACTGAGGACAACGTGAGGAAAGTTGTGTTAGCTACTAATGTGGCTGAGACTAGTGTTACCATACCGGGGGTTGTTTATGGTAAGACTTATCATATTATAATATAATATTAACATAATTATAGTACAAGACTCTAATCTTGTTGACCTATGGCTGGGCAAAGAAAAGACATTGTCTCATAAAATAGAGAATGACCTGATGTCTCAGTGCTGCCACTTAGTAAACGTCATTTTAGAAATCCCTCATTGATCACCCACACATTTCGCATTTACTCCCTGCGAGATGGAGATTTAAGACTTGTTAGTTTCCATTGACAGGCATTTTTTTTATTAACTATTGAGGCCGACTTTAATTGGATGTGAGTGAACGGTTAAGAAATGGCCAGGACCGTCCTTGATGCTTGAAAAATGGAATCAAAAATTCCTGTTTCCTGTTCCTTATTCTTTAGATTTCATTAATTAAAATTAAATTTTTGATTCGATTTTTATTTAGGTGTTTGTATTGTGAAGAAAAAGTTTTTTACTTTTTTAACAAACGTGATTAGTATAGTATATACCTAGTTTAATAAATTAATTGATGTTAAAACCCTATAATGACATGAAAATGAGAAGGAGAGAGTTATGTTATTTTTTTATACAAGGTGAAATTCTAATCAGTGTTTATCTCTTAAGGGGCCATTGTACTCATCATTATGAACAACTTTTACTATGGGAGCAAACCCGAAATCGCGAAAAAAAATCAGCTTTTCCCTACATTTATGTTCGCATAACTTATGAAAATGTAGGGAACACATGATTTTTTTTTTCGCGATTTCGGGTTTAGTCCCATACTACAAGTTGTTCATAATGATGAGTACAATGCCCCCTTAAGAGATAAACACTGATTAAAATTTCACCTTGTTTATACAGGGTGGCGATTAGGTTATCACATTAATTGAAACCACGCATTCAGTACATGATTCTGGACTCCGCTACGTTAAAATTTTTCGTCTGTTATTAAAAAACAAAATTTGCTGCTCCATACATTTTTGCCTACCTACGAAGTCAAAATGTATGGAGCAGCAAATTTTTTTTTAATAACCGACGAAAAATTTCAACGCAGCGGGTTCTAGAATCATGTACTGAATGCGTGGTTTCAATTAATGTGATAACCTAATCGCCACCCTGTATAAATCGGATTGTTTAAAAAAAAAAGTCACAAAAAATTTATTTCAATCCATTCCGTATGCAATCAACTCGTAAAACCAAAAAGGCCTAATAGAGCATTTTTTGCGTGCTTTGTTAACGCCGCCTGCCTATCGTCAGAGGTTTGCCTATAATATACTGAAAAAATCTAGGAGGGCTTGTGGCTAAGTAATAACAGCTGCACGGGGCGATCGATCAGGTTAAGCTACGCTTGCCGCGGTTGGTCCGTGGATGGGTGATCATCTTTACATATCAAGACCCTCCGTGCCTCGGAAAGCACGTTAAGCTTGTTGGTCCCGGACGTCATTCGTGGATCTCTGACAGTCGTTACGGGTCTTCAGAAGCCCGGAAGTCTGATAACCAAGTGGTATCGCATTACCCAGTTACTAGGCTGTGGAGGTCAGATAGGCAGTCGCTCCATGTAAAATACTAGTATTCAGCTGCATCCGGTTAGACTGGAAGCCGACTCCAACACAGTTAGGAAAAGGCTAGACAGATGATGACACTGAAATAATCCATTATAATTTGCAGTCATAGACAGCGGTTTCCACAAGCTACCTTTCTTCGACCCTTCAGTTGGAGTCGAGAGTCTAACAGTGACTTGTATCTCTAAGAACAACGCGACGCAACGAGCAGGCCGGGCGGGCAGGACTAGTCGCGGGAAGTGCTATAGGTAAACTATAACAACATTACATTGAATTAGTTAGCGAAACTTCACAGAGGTGACGTGAAAGTTTCTCCTTGAAATTAGGGGTCGGCTTTAACGAGGAATTAGTTTATCAGGTTAAACATGGATTGCAAAAAGCGCTGACTGACTGCCTCGTTGGACTAGTGGTCGCAAGCGCTACTGCTGAGCATGAAGTCCTGGGTTCGATTCCCAGGTCGGGCAAAGTGTTATTGGGTTTTTCCATGTAGAATTTCTCAGTAGCGCTCGGAGTCTGGATTTGTGCCCGGTTGATGGCAATAGGCTCGCCCCCTATTACATGGGACTTAAACATAACTGGCGAAATGTGGGTGTACTATAGGTACACCTCTGCCCAACCCCTCGGGGAAAAAGCCGTGATGTTTGCAAAAAGCGCGGTAATCGACTGAGGAACAAAAAATGTAAAATCTCCCGGAAGAAGATAAAACACGACAGGTGTGTTTGTTTACGTTTATATAAGTATACTTCTATAAAAATAATTTGCATTAAGGGGAAAGCGCTAAGGTAGCCCGTGAAATTAAAATTTTCTTATGATTTTTCAATTTGCAGCTCAGTGTCTGGGTGCATGTTGATTAAAATATGATACGCGACCGTAACAAATATGTATTTACAGAATTATAATCATTAGAATCATTAATACAACTCCTCAAATGTTAAAATTTCATGAAATAGTCATTCAATAGGATTACTTGGTCTTAGAGAGTTGTATTGATCACTTTAATGACTATAATTCTGTAAATACATGTTTGTTACGGTCGCGAATCATATTTTAATCAACATACAACCTAATACTGACCTGCAAATTACATAAAACGTAAGAAAATTTGAATTTCGAGCTACCCTGGCGCTTTCGCCTTAAACATAACATAAAATCACGCCTGTATACCTGAAAGGGCAGGCAGAGGTGTATAATACACCCATCTTCCGACATTTAGATATGTTAGAAGTCCATGTAATAAGGTACCATCATCGAGGTATAAAGTCTAATTTTCTTTAACTAATGTAATTGTCAGACACCCGTTTTATGTTAAGGTAAAATAAATAAATAAATCCAGTATCTTGGCTACTGACATTTTTTTTAAAGGAAAACCCCAAAAACCCTTTGCTCTCAATGCAAACCACAGTTTTTTACTCAGCTTACTTTGAAAGGAGTATGTAAGGATCGTAGCAGGTGGCGTTCTGTAGTTTCTGCCTCCCAGGTGGCGTTCTGTAGTTTTAGTTTCCCCATGGGAAGAAGACGTGAGTTTATATATGCTTACTTTGATCTCTTTTAACATGTTTATTTGTTTCAGGCTTTACACAGAAGCAGAATATGAAAAACTGCCGCCGTCAGTTCCTCCCGAGATGTGTAGAAGTGATTTATCTGGGATGCTGCTGCAGTTAAAAGCATTGGGCATACATAACTTGCTACGGTAAGAATCTAATAATGAGTTATGTACTGTACTTAGAAAAATACAGGATGTAAGAGACAGCCCTCTGCAGACTGATGGAGTGAATTCAGTATATCATACTCGATCGGGACATGAAATTATAAGGGCCTACACACACACACGGCGTTTTTTTACGTGATAAACAATTTTTATGTGTCTGTATATGTGAATATTCAATAAATGTTTTTTTTTGGTTTTTCAGATTCACGTTCCCCACTCCCCCGCCAGCTAAAAGCATCCTATCAGGCCTAGAAACTCTTTACGCTTTGAAAATCATAGACAAACTGGGAGAATTGACGTCTGTAGGAGAAATTGTGGCAGAGTTGCCGCTCAAACCTATGTGTGCGGCCATGTTGTGTAATAGTGGTTAGTACATAGATTATTTAAGTATATTGAAAAAATACAGTCTACAACATGTCCCGGAATTAACGCACAATCTCTTTAGGAGTCATTGTATTCATCATTATGAACAATTTTTACTATGGGACCAAACATGAAATCGCGAAAAAAAATTTGCTGTTCCCTACATTTTGAAGAGTTATGCGAACATAAATGTAGGTAACAGCTGATTTTCTTTTCGCGACTTCATTAAACTTTAGTGAAACTTTCTAGCCCAGAATTAAAAAAAAAATATTGAGAATATCCCAAATTTAAATTTTTTTAATGAGAGGTGGCCACCTCCGCTTTACCCCATTTGCCTTTGGACCACTCGGTCTGAGATACCCTGTATGCCTAGCATTGTATGAAGTTGGGCTGTGGATGAAGATAATGAAACACATCCACAGTTCAAGACAATGTTCTAGAGAAGGCTCTTACAAATCTAACTATTCCACTCAATGGTGTCCAAGAATTAAAGTCATTATGTCACAGTGACTATTATTAAAGTAATGTTTTTAAGTAGCAGTACAATTTCTTGTATAAGGATTGCAAAACTCATAACATCTCGCCTTGTGTAAGCATTAAAATACAACTAACAAACAGCATTGCTATGTGCTGGTTTGATTATAATATTCCTTGATAATAAGTGAACTTGTTTACGTTTCCAGGCGAATGGGGCTGCATAGACGAGGCTCTCTCAATAGCGGCCATGTTGCAAGTTGACAACGTGTTCCTTAAGCCCAGCGGTGGACAAGAGAGTGTTAATGCTAAGATTAGCCGGAGGAATAACTTTGAGGTAATTTCGTTTCGTTCTTATTATGGTGTATTTAAGTATAACTATGGTGGCAGATAATATGAAGTAGGTAAAGTGTTAAAGTTCTGTTAGTACGGTACACTTAATAGCCCCTGTAGCCTCATGTTTCATGGGGCTACAGAGACCATTGTATATCAAGGAGTAGACCGGGGGGCGCGATAATGGTAGGGAAGACGTGCCCTTAGGATATGGAAGGATTGTTAGAGCCTACTAGCCGGTAGGCTACTACTGTAGGGTGCATACCCGGTAGGCTCTAACAATCCTTCCATATCCTAAGGGCACGTCTACTACTGTAGGGTACATACCCGGTAGGCTCTAACAATCCTTCCATATCCTAAGGGCACGTCTACTACTGTAGGGTACATACCCGGTAGGCTCTAACAATCCTTCCATATCCTAAGGGCACGTCTACTACTGTAGGGTACATACCCGGTAGGCTCTAACAATCCTTCCATATCCTAAGGGCACGTCTACTACTGTAGGGTGCATATAATACGATTCCGGCAAGGGTTAGAAATAATAAAGAAGCTTGTAAGTAGCTACCTACATTGCGATCCAGTGATGTAGATATAAATTAATGAACTTACCTCAAGCTCGCTCACCTCTAACCAAATAGGGTTCAAAGTGTCCGCCACCAACTCGCTCGCAAATCTGAGCACGGCGCAAAGTTTCGGCGTGGACACGTGGCAGAAAGGTGGGGTCCTGGATACACTCCTCACGCAGCGTCGTGAACACGTTCTCGATACGATTCCTCATATCTGCTGCTGAATTACACTCGGACACAAACACTTTATCTTTGACGTAACCCCAAAGAAAAAAATCTAATGGGGTCAAGTCCGGTGACCGAGCTGGCCATGGCTCCGGACCAAATCTTCCGATCCACTGATTTTCAAAAAAATCGGTGAGGCATCGTCTAACGGGAAGAGTCACGTGTCGGGGAGCGCCGTCGTGCTGAAACCATAACACTCGATACTGGCTTAGAGGCATGTCGTCCAGAAGTATGTCCGAGAGAGTTGTTCTCAGGAACTCGTGATATCGGGTCCCATTTAATCGTTCCGGGAGAAAAATGGGTCCAATCACGAGGTCTTTATAAATGCCAGCCCAGACATTCACTGACCATCGAGTTTGGTGTCCCGTCTGCTGCAATGCGAACGGATTGGTATGAGCCCAGATATGAGAATTGCGCCTGTTCCACATTCCGTTTCTAGTAAATGTTGACTCATCCGTCCATATCACATTTGCATTAAAGTCGGAGATTTCGTCGTGCTGTCGTTGCAGCCACCGGCAGTACCTAACGCGGGTTACCCTGTCTGTAGGTAATAACGCTTGCACCTTGTGGATGTGATACGCACGCTGCCGATCTCTGCGTAAAACCCGATGGACAGTCCAGTGCGAGACGCGGGCCCTGTGACGGTTACGAATTACACGAGCTGCCGTGCGTACTCCCAGTCGTGGGTTCTGCCGCACGACAGTCAGGATGCGGTTCCCTACAGCCGGTCTTATGGGCCTTCCAGCTCCCTCGCGCTGAGGCACAATTGGTTGGTTGTCCAAGATACGTTGGTAAGCTCGTGTTATTACGCGAGAATCTCGTGGATGACGAGCGAGAGAACACATAAGCATACTTCCGTATTCTTGGGCACTGTAAATATCGTTAGGTCCAGAAGGCATCTTAAAAATCACACACAAATAAAACACAGACACAATACACAAATTAAATTTCCGATAACCGTAATTCGCAACGATTAGCACACGTTCGCGATCAACGTCAACGAGGAACTGACAAAAATCAAACAAAAGAAATGTACTTTACCTAAGTTTTCATCATTCCTTTGAATTCACCGCACAGTGCCTACAATACCTAGTCTGCTTGGCGCAATGGCCCTTTGTCAGCAATTTGCGGCGCGTTTGAAAGTTCCCGATAGGTATTAGGTATCGATTTCGAGTTTTGCGTTTTGTTGTCGTCATAAAATAAGTCTTATAACTACTAGCAAAAGTTATTATTTTACATTGTCACAATCAATAAATTTCAGCAAACGAGTATTTAGAACGCTAACGTCTTTGAAATATATGTCATATTCGCATGCATATGGTCACAATCAATAAATTTATAACGAGTTCAGCTACTCAACGCTAGAGGGAGCTTAAACCAAATTATTATTTTAGAACGCTAACGTCTTTGAAATAGATGTCATATTCGCATGCATATGTTATCTCTTTTGCCACTTAGCTAGAGATGTCGAACAACATCGATATTTCAATTTCAACGTTTATTTTTTTATGCGTATGAATGTAATAATTATTGTTAGCATCACTCAAATGTTTTGAGTTATGGAAAAAGATGATTGTCTTTAAACAGGTCTAAATGTTAAATAAAACGAACGTAACGTAGTAACGTAGATAGAACTATTAAAAAATAAAATAAAAATAAAAATAAAATCTATTTATTTCAGGCAACATGTCCATACTATTGTTAGTATACAACTTAAAAACTATGTTAGTTACATTGTTTAAAAAAATAATTAATTAAGGTATTTGCCGCCCTCTGGGGCCCCAGGCACGCGCACTTGTGCTTGAACCCAGTGCCGCAGAAGGGGGCTGTCCAGCTTGTGGCTGAGCACGTTTAGAATGGTGTTGGCGCTCCCACGCGTACGGAACATCAGCGATGCAATGCGGCGCCGCAGCACAGTGTGAAAGCCATCTGTGTGCGCTTGCGCAAACATCGCAGACGCGCTACAACAACGTGGGAGCCCCACCAGCACCCTGAACGCATTATTGTATTGTACTCGGAGAGCGTTGATGGCCCGCTGCGTGTAGGTGACCCACAGATTGCAGGTGTAGAGAGTTTGGCAGAATGCTTTATACAAAGTGATTTTTACCTCAAAACTACACCTTGCAAATCTGCGTGCCAACATGTTGCAGCGGACCGCCATCGCTCTCCTTTCCCTTTCTATATCCCCGTCATCTTTTAAATCCTCGTTGACGACATGGCCGAGGTATTTAAATTCCTTCATTCTTCTAAGAGCGACAGCATTAAGCAGCACGGGTGCCACATCCTCCAGTTTCCGACCCCTGGCTTGAAACACCAAGAGCTCACTTTTATGGACATTGTAAAGGAGACCGTGTACCCTTGCATAATCCTCACATACACCTATTAGCTTTCTGAGTGCGGCTATTGATGGGCTGAGCAACACCATATCGTCTGCATAACTAATACTGTTGATACAATGACCATCAATTGAGCATCCGACTCCAGTGTCGCTCAGCTCACCAATCAGCCCGTTCACGTACAAGTTGAAGAGCGAAGGAGATGTTAACCCCCCCTGCCTCACTCCGCACTCCAACCCGTACTCGTCAGAAAGTTCTCCAAGCCATTTGACCCGATTAGTTTGATGGTCGTACCAATATTTGAAAATATTGATGAGCTCACCTGGCACACCAGTGCTCTTCAATTTCTGCCAGAGAATATCATACCTAACCAGGTCAAAAGCCCTGGAGAGATCAAGGAAGGCTGCATATACAGGCGTGCTCCTGTCAGTGTAATACCTGACAGTCTGCTTGAGAGACATAACCGCACATTCTGTTGAAAGTCCAGGTCTAAAGCCGAACTGTGCGTCATTTAAATTTAGGTGTTCTTTAAGTTGTCTCTCAAGCAGACCATCAAGCACCTTAGCTGCGGTTGTAGCTAATGATGTCGGGCGGTAGTTGCACTTGTCGGAAGTATCTCCAGTCTTGTTTTTAATTATAGGCACTACCACCGTCTTCATCAGCTCATTTGGCAGGTAGGAATGCCTAATACATAGTGTGAATAACAGTCCCAGGAGCCGGGGGAGGTGTGGCCCCGCATGCTGAAAATGTTCGATGCTCAGGCCGTCATACCCAGGGGACTTCCCTCGTGTCATGCCTTTTATTATTAGAGCAACTTGTTTTGCTGTGACACGTTCAGGTATCCCTGACACAACGACCTCCACATCCCTGGTCTGCTCACCTTTTAGCGGAGACTCCACTTGAAAGTGACATTTAAATAAGTTGGTTAAATCTCGTTTGTAAAAATCTACGAAACGGCGGAAGGTTATACCATCGGGCCATAAACTGCAGTCCAAAAACAAACTTAGTTTCTCCCTTGGAACAAACATTTTATATGAGTTGTATTGTTTTTGCTGCTTGGGTTCGATCTTCTGTAATGTGATTTCAACGTTCGTTTTGTTCTTTATGTAGTCAACTATATGTTTTTCGCAGGTTTCCTTATGTACATTATTTATAAATAGAGGGACACTGATATTTGCAGCCTTAAAACTTTCTATTTCGGTGCACGTTCCTTTTTTACCTATAAATCGATTCCTGTACCTTTTTCTTTGTACAACATGCCACTCGTCGTCTGCATTTTGCGTAAGTTCGGCGCCCTGCGAATGGGGCGCTCGAATCAGCTGACTGTTTGCTGCGCGCACACATACCGATGTATCAGTAGTATTAGTCACCGCGCTCGTCGAGGCACTTTGCATTTGTTTTTCGGTTAGCACCTCAGCGCGCGAAACATCTGGGCTGTGTGCGACAGAGAGATCATCGCCACCAGGCAGCGGCAGCGTGCGCGCATGTGACAGGGACAAAGAATGCTGCGCATAAGTGCTTTCATCTACCTCCTTATCAATACCGGTGGGATGATTGATATCGGTCACTGGCTCATGTGTAATATGAATAATACCAGAAGGGCCACTCTCGCAATTAAATTCTGAGCTATTTAACATGCGATTTGTACCTCGTTTTTTGTTGACAAAATTGTCCCGTTGGAAATTATTAACTATCGATGTTCGCTGTAGATTAATAACTTCATTTTGTAGTCTCGTAAACTGGTCCACCTGTGTATATGTCTCCTTAATAATCTCGATCTCGTGTTTGAGTATAATAAGATCCTTCAAAATCCGCGTTGCATCCAAATGATCAAAAGTGACCGGGGGTAGTTTTTGTAGGTCACGGGCGTCAAAAATCGGTAATTCTTCAGGATCTTTCTGTTTTATTAGTGTGATTATGTCTTCTATTTCTCTTTGTGATTTTCCCTCTCTTTTTCGGTTGATTTTTCTTCCCGTTGTCTTGACTGAGGTGAATAGAAGATTTTTTGCTGCACTAATTTCATCAGCTTTAAACGCCGTGATACACAGTCTGATCATTGAATCCTCGTCCATCACATCACATTTGTTCTGAATAAAGGCCAGAACCTCGTTTATAACTAGGTTACAGTTCGCGCACTTTAACATTTTTGAGGTCGTTGACCCGTTCACATCAGCCATTGTTAACGTTCGCACACTACGACGCGCCGCACAAGACTGACTAAAATACACATTTATTCACCTTAAAATAACACCTACTTGTTTAATAATTGCCGTTTTGATATTTTAATTTTAATAAGTGATGAAAATTTCATTAAGTCGGTAATATGATTTGACGTAGGAAATTCTCCTAATAGATGATAGACTATTTTTTGTATATCGACGACCCAATAAATTAGTGCATTATTTTAGTAATGACAATATCTTTATGTGACAGTCTTTTAAAAATACTTCAGACGGGACGTCTGGCATATCTTAATGACATCTTCTGATGTCTATGTAATGATTGATTTTTTTCTGTTACTAAAGCACCAACTCAAATTACCCACTTATTTTTTAAATTAGCTTTCTTGTTATCTAACCAGCCTCCCCTAGCCATATTACTTTTCTATTATCGTTTACGCTAACGCTTAGTACAAAATGTATGGCAATGACATTACCCGCGTAGATGTGTCACGTGACTTATTGCAGGTAGGTAATGTCATCGCATCGCCATACATTTTGTACTAAGCGTTAGCATAAACGATAATAGAAAAGTAATATGGCTAGGGGGGCAGTTAAGTTAGTTTCCTTGCTAAAATCGGACAGATGAAGATCAATTTCTTCTAAGTCTTTATCCTTCTGTTCATCGTCTTCCTTGCTTAAGTCTTGTCGTACTGTACTTTGAAAATATCGATTCCGATCTAGTTTATCGACGTGTCCCATCCCTAATTGAGTAGCGTCGAACCAAGTAGTTTCGTGGCGGAGTACTTTGTCGGTGTCTGTGTGTACTATCGCAATGACCTCCGGTGAACTCAGAAAATCAGCTGAGCGAGGAGCTTCTTTATGTTTTATTTACATTGCGTTTTTTTGTGAAAAAATTGAATTAATTATTTTTTCTTTTAAAATGTCTTTGGGGTAGATAGGTATAACGACTTTATACAGTTTAAAGTGGAAAATTTTTTTTTTTTTTTTCAAAATTTGGAAAAAGCCGACGAAAAATTCCAACGCTACGGGGTCCAGAATCATGTACTGAATCACTGGAACACGTATGTGCGTTCATGTACCTTACACCCCGTATATCTGCCCGTCCGTCTTTCTATCACAGGTCTGTTACCGTGGCCCCGGTACAGGCAACTGAAGGAATACGGGTGGGTCACATCCAAAGAAAAAAGGGCTGTATATTTTTAACCGTGATAGGTAACCAGTTAAAATTATAAATTATGTTTGTGTTACCATTACATGTATCACGGCTAACAACGACATAACATTACAACTGTAATACCCGAAGGGTTAGGCAGAGGTGTACTTATAGTACACCTACATCCCGTCAGTTATATTTAAATCCCATAAAATAGGGGGCGAGCCGATTTCCATCAACCGGACACAAAACCGGACTCCAGAGTTCCGGACTGCTACTGAGAAATTCCTGATGAAAAACCAAATAACACTGCCAGACCAAGTGCGTGAAAACCAACCAAGTGCTTGTAGGTCTCGCGCACTAGCGTGAATATTTGGGTTCATTCGAGTAATCGAGCCTGATCAAACCACGCTGGGGTCGGTGCTTTTCATTAATTCATTTATAAGGGCAGGAGAATGATATTTACCTAAAATACCTATTTTTATCCTACAGGTAGCAGAAGGCGACATAATAATGTATCTAAACATAATGGACGCGTATTTAAAACTGAAGACTTCTCAAGATGACAAGAGAAACGCGAAAGTGTGCAAACAATGGTGCCAGAAGTATTATGTTAACTATAAAGTTATGGAAAAGGTAATATTATATTCAATATAGTGTCACCCCCGGAGCTATTGTAGTCAGGGGGCTGATTGAGATGATAATAATAATCTTTATTCCATAAATATGAATATGAGATAATCATACAGAGCAACTTAATAATAAACACATAATAGATATCGTTTAAAGTTATTTTGACAATAAAATTTAGGCAGGTCAACCGTTGGAGAATGTGAAGTGGTATATTGTAAAAAAGAAAAAATGGTTTGGTTGTCTTTAGACTGATTCGCCCTATCCCCTCGTAGTATAAAACTGTATCAAGATCGGATAGTCTTCCTCAATCCCAGAAACAACAGATTCCCACAAGTTTCAGTTACAGGGCACATAGTTAACTCATTATTGTTGCATAACGAGTTATCTCAATCAGTTACGTTTGTCCCCTGGCTACAATAGCCCCGGGTGACCTTATTATTAGATATTTTTCTACACATACCATTTTTCAACAAAGGATGGGTAAGAATTATAGAACACCATCAGCTACGATCCCTTCATGATTAGACTGAAGCTGTGGCCAAACTGAAGCGAATCCCGCGCGGGATGCGGGACGAAACTCGCTCGCGTCGATTGTTTCAACTAACTTGTATGGAGGGTTCAAACTGGTGCGCATAGTCGCGTGACTTCCTAATCAATAAAATGTCCGACGCGCGCAGTCGCATCCTCGATTCGCCTCAGTGTGGCCAGGGGGTCTACTCCGAAGCGATAAACCGAAGTATCGGCCGAATGTTCGGATGTTTCATAATACACTTTTTTCTATTTCGTACGGTCGCGGTCGGTTCGGATCCGACCAAACGTCAAAATTACGTTAGTTATGAAAAAGTGTATTATGAAACATCCGAACATCCGGTTGATACTTCGGTTTATCGTTTCGGAGTAGACCCAAGGCTTTAAATAGTAGTTAATAGAAAGACGAAATATAAAAAAAATAAAATAAAATATTCGATACAACACAATATAACAGAAAAAACGAATAAAGAACATTACAATCACAGATTTTCTTCATTAATTATTATTTTATTAAATACAGGTCCTTTGATTTTTGTATGTTATTTTATTTCCTTTGGTTTGGAGTACTAAAATTTTATTTTTCTCTAATTTCAGGCGTGTGAAGTTCGAGATAGCTTAGAAAAGCTAATTAAAAGGAAATTCCAAATGGAAGACAAAGTCTTTGACGGTATAGATTTGGGTTTAGGTAAATATGAATTGCTGTTTTTTTTTTTAGTTTTGCATGTTTACATACCATTTCTTCTCTAAGTAGTATAAAATAATTATATGTGAATGAAATTTATACTTCTTAACTGTGTAATGTGTTATAATGCAGTTGACACCTTAATTTACGGATTTTTTTGAGCCACGATTACCACATTTGTAAATTGCATACCGTAGAATGGTCCTACTTTGCTCCAATATTTGCTCCAAAAAAGGGAATTATGAATATTGTTTAAACTATTAATTATGAAATATACTCAGATGTGTTAATTTAAAGCATAACATGTTATCCAACATATTTTTAAAGTTAAATTAACGAAATTAAGTATTTCATAATATATATAAAACTATGAATAAGGCGCAAAGTTACCCATGGTCATGGGTATGGTTATATTTCACAAGCAATCTCCATTGTGGAAGCTTTTTGAGCAAAGTTATACTTTCCTTATTCCACGATATTACGCTTTACCTTTTTTGATAGTATCAATGGTCGAAAAATGGGTAAAAATTAAAATAAACCGTGTTTTTTAAAGAAATTTAAACAAATAATGTTATATTCTTAAATTTAGTTACAAAATCACTTTGTTTCATTGTTTTTTTTTTATATTCTTCATTCATTCAAGAGAATTGGAGCATATTTAACCATATAGGAGCAAAGTAGGAACATTTTACTGTACTGAAGCCGGGGTAGGTCGCATCTATTTTTAATTTCTTTAATTTTCTGTTGACTTATTTCAAGAACAGAAAACGATTATAATTATTACTGTCATAAAATGTGTATTTGACCATTTTATTAACTTTTCCAGGGAAATCGGAACGCGTAATGAAATGCGTCCTATCCGGCTACTTCCCTCAGGCTGCGTACTTGACTACAATGTCTACGTACAGCGGCATACGCGGGGCCACTCTACACATCAGTCCTGATAGTTGTCTGTTTAGAGTTCAACAACCTAAGTGGTAAATATTTCGCTTGTATTAACTTGAGGGAGAAGCGCTAAGGTAGCCCGCGAAATTGATTTTTTTTTACGATTTTTGCAATTTGCAGCTCAGTGTCTGGGTGTATGTTGATTAAAGTATGATTCACGACCGTAAAAAATATGTTTTTAAAGAATTATAATCATAAGAATCAGTAATACAACTTCTTAAGTTAGTATAATCCTCAAATGTCAAGATTTTACGAAATAGTCATTCAATAAGGTTACTTGGTCTTAGAGAGTTGTATGGATGACTTTAATGATTATAATTCTGTAAATACATATCTGTTACGGTCGCGAATCATATTTTAAAGTAAAGTAAAGTATTTATTTGCAAAAAACATGGCATACAATGGTGTTACAGTAATTACAATAAAGAGCTTACATGTAGAATTTTACTTAGCGTGCATATTTTTACTTAAAACTAACATGAGGATTTCTTTTCCATAAATTCTGTAAGACTATAGAAATTATTATAATTCAACCAATCAAACAATTTTCCCTTAAATAATCTAGAGTTGTAAGTTTTTTATGTTACTCGGTATCTTATTATATACACGAACACAATTATATATGCAGCTTTTATTATATTTAGCAAGTTTGGGAAGATCATTCAGAACGAGTCTCTGTGGATCACGCCGGCTCCGTGGATTAATATCATTGGCTGATATAAACATAGCTTTATGTTTATTAACGAACATGCGCCCATTTCGCCCTTATTACCTTAGTAATAAGGTCAAAAATATGTTCACCGCAAATGTCCGCGATGGTACATGAGCCTTTCCCACAGGGATAGTATTTGAGTTTGCAATTTTAATAATGTTCATCCATTCCTTTAATATAAGGTTGTACTACAAAATTCAAAGTTTATAAAAGAAGAGTTAGTGATAAAAATGTTGTGTAGAATTTACCCTATTTTACACACATTTTGGGAGTCTGTTGCCCAACGTTTTGTTAAACCAACACATAACATCACGCCTGTATTCCCCAAAGGGTTAGGCAGAGGTGTGTCTATGTACCTACACACCCACATTTCGCCAGTTATTAAGTCTCGTGTTGTGTTGTAGGGGGCGAGCCTATTGCCATCAACCGGGCACAAATCCAGACTCCGGGCTGTTACTGAGAAATTCCATACAGTAAAACTCAATAACACTTTGCCCGACCTGGGAATTGAACCCAGGACCTCATACTTAGCAGTAGCGCTTGCGACCACTAGACCAACGAAGCACATCAATAAATAAAAATGAAAACGCCTACTCTTCTTTTCCAGGGTAATGTTCGCGAGCGTGCAAAGCACAGGGGACAAGACTTACATGCGGGAAATGATGACCATAGACCAAACATGGCTGCTAGAACTGGGGCCGCATTATTATAAACAGACGTGATAATAAAGTAACTAACTTTGTTTGTTATATATACCTACGAGTTTTATTTTCAAATTTTGATTTTGAGAGTCTGAGATATTATTGAATAATAACATCCTCTCCGCTGTCGACCGCCCTCCGAGAGATCGGTAACAATAGAAGTTTATTGTGTCTCATAACATGACATGTGTACGTATATGCATACTTGAGCCTTAGAGGGTCCTAGATTCTCGTTTCAATCGATCGATTGTAGAAAAATTTTCCTAGATTGTAAGTACTTACCTGTAATAAAGTCTCTGGGCAGACAGTATCTTCCAGAATAATTCAAAAAGTGTGTCAGACGTTAGCCGGAGAAGATCTGTTTTCCTTATTCGGTCTTAAGATTTTGTAATTTAATTTTTAGTCAAATTAGGTAACTGTTTCGCGTACATTAAAACACTTTGCAAACATTTTATCTAATATCAGCATAAAAATATTAAAATTCAGCAACATCGTAAGTATCGAATGCGTTTGACGGCGCAGTAAGGGGTGTCGCCTCGTTTTGTTACGAAGTTACTGGAATCGCCGAAAAGGTCGGATAAGAGTGACGCTGGCTAGTGACAGTCACTCTAGCTGAGCGTCGCATGGTTGCATGGCGGCTGTCTTCCGATGACGGAAGAGAAGATGTCATAGCCGCATTCGTACCACATCCACGACGAACTGCTCTATTCTGGCACAATCCTGATGATATTGAAGCTCCTGAACCATACGATAACCACTTCTGATAAAGGCTATCCTGCGCCGTTGCGTTATTTTTATTTGTATTTTTGTGGCAGCTGCGGTCATGAAATGCAGCTGGCAGGAGCGAAATGACACCAGAACGCCAATTCTCGTACTTAAATAACGTTCAAATTCAAGTCGCAATCTCATCTCGGTGACAATCAATGTCAAAATGTAAGGAAATTGGAGGTTTTATTGGCAGATTGAGAGTGAGATTAGACTGCAACCTTTCTTAAAATTACGAGAATTGACACTCAGATTCCTGTACATATTTATCGTCCTACTCGAACTTTTTATGACCGCGATTGTCACTAGACGTTTAGAGTGTTATAAGGATATTTTGGTGACCAAATGACGATATGGGGAGCGCTCTAGGTAAACATTTATGAAATCGTCATCTGCCTAGCCTTTTTTTTAGGGTTGGCTTTCAACCTAACCGGATGCAGTTGAATACCAGGATTTTACATGGAGTGACTGCCTATCTGACCTCCTCAACCCGGTTACTGGGTAACCCGATACCCTTTGGTGAGTGGTTGTCAAACTTTCGGGCTTCTGACGACCCGTAACGACTGTCAAAGATCCACTAATGACAGCCGGGACCAACAGCTTAACGTGCTCTCCGAGGCACGGAGGGTCTTGATATGGACTCATCCACGGACCAACCGCGGCAAGCGTAGCTTAATGTGATCGATCTATCCGTGCGGCTGTTATTACTTAGCCACGAGCACCTCTCACAAAAAATACAAACACAAACGCACAAACATTTATGAAATATAATGAAAAAAACCGTCGCGCACCAAAGAACCTTGATCAGCAATAGTGTAGTAGTGTCGAAACTCATCTTTGCCAGAGATGGCCGAAGATGACCGAAGACGCCCGAAGATCGTCGAAGACTCTCGATCCGATACTCCGGCTGGACTGGAATATAGTTTTGTGATAGTTATCAAGTTTTCTCAAAATTATGTTCCAGCCAAATCTGGTATGGATGTTCAACAGTCGTCCACCGAAGGAGTGCAAATGAAGAAAAGATAATCCTTGTTTCCAATTGATGCTATTTCTATTTAAACAAATATCAACTTTATGCAATTGTAAATTAAGTTGATTTCTGACTGACTACTTCACTAATACTATTGAAAAATTAAAAAAAAGTTGTAGTGCAGACTGAACCTTATGAGTAGATATTATTAAAGTTATTTTTCCAAAAAACTCATGTTTGTTGAAGGTTTATTTTAATGAAGAACTCTCAGCGTCAAAAATATAGGTCAACAAAGAAAATTAAACTGTATTTCAACTGCACAAGGTGTGTTTCAAAATTAACTTAGTGCATGAGAACTGTTATTCGATAAGAATTTGAGTGAATTGAAATAAAGTTTAATTTTCTTAGTTGTGATCCTTCCTAATTTCTGACGCTTGTAGGATGTTTGATTACTCAAACTCAAAACATTTATTTCAATTAAACCAATTACAGGCACTTTTGAATTGTCAAGGAGTCGGTCGGTCAGAAAACCGAAGCTAGTTGCCCAATCCAAAGCGTAGTAGATTCCTTTGGAGAAGAACGGGCAAGAAACTCCATGGACACTCTTTTAAATATACTAGAACATTCCTTTTCTTTTCTAATATTGCTATGATTTCTTTCCAGATTTTTTGATAAATTATTATTGTTCTAACAGTATGTAGATAAATCCACATAATATTATTAATGTCCTGATATGTATCTGGCCTATCTATTAATTAATTTTCTTTATCTTACAGGTTTTACAGTAAGTACGCGTTTCTTGTCTTTTTTTGATTGTTTATGAACCAAGTATGTAATGATGATTATCTACAATTTCTGTGTGATGTTTCCTAGTGTGTAGCGGAAAATTATCGATCTACTGACTGTACAGCGCCATCTATCCCGTAACATTCGAACTACGCAGTTCAATAGCATTGTTAGTTGTGATTCTAGCCCTAAGATGTCGCTAGGTGTAATTTTTAAAGGTGAATTAATTTAAGGTAACTAACACAAGGCAGATATGAGTGGAAACGCCGGAAGGGGACGCCCTAGGGGGAAATATAGTGACCTTATTGGTGATGTTCTTCAGAAAGGTCAGGTGTGTAGAAATCGCAACCGGCGTGCGTGTATGACCAGATGTATGAACGTAAACGAGGCAAAAGGAGTATGTAAGGATCGCAGCAGGTGGCGTTCTGTAGTTTCTGCCTACCCCCATGGGAAGAAGGCGTGAGTTTATGTATGTATTAATTAAAATTACATAAATCGCAAAAGTCCTATGAATTGCTTCAACCTTTAAAATCCTTTTTCTTTCGTCAATAAACAAATATCACTAAGATTTTTAATAAACAATGTTAATTATCTTGAAACATAACTGATACACAATTCTCAACTGCTGTTGAAAATAGCATTAGTTAACCTGCTCTGAGAATGATTCTGACAATCAATACAATATTGAACTTATTAATAATAGGAAATGCTTTGCCTGACCCGGATATCAAATCCCATACTGCTCACACATCGCACTTGCTATCACCAGCCAGACCAACTGGGCGCTTAATGTTGCGGCACACCGCCGAAATCTCCCGACGAAATTTCAGCGTATTTACCGCGTTTAAGTAAATTACGCGACGTAATCTCAACCGGGGGGCCAACCACCACCTCTTAAATCAGTATTATTTTAATGTTGCTACAGTGTGAGAAAGAGATGAAGCTATACATGACGTCTAGCTCCATCTCTTTCCCACATTGAAGTAAGATTACAATAATACTGCTTTAAGAGGTGGTGGTCTAGCTCCTGATCATTATGTCGGTGATGTAATTTGAAAAGCGTTGCATGCGTAAGCACACCGAACTGTCCGTCCTATATTACTTATCTATAGATGTGTCGATAAACGTAAACTCAAGAAAACTTATTATTACATTTAAATAAATAAATCTGAGATCCTTGAACCCATTGCCACGTACCGCGTGTCTGATAGCCAGTCGTTTACACCCAGACAGACAGACAGACAGACGGTCAAACACCTAATAGTAATAACAATCTATTACAGGAGATATGCTAGACTGAGAGTTCTGACTATTAATAACGTCTGCGACTTATTAATGGACACACTTAACGACAATGGGGTTCGTGGTTACATTATAACAGCCGTAGGGGTTAATCTTCAAGGTTAAGCAACGCTTGCCTAGGTCGGTCTGAGGATAGGTCACAACCATTACCTTTTCATATAGGTACAGGGTGTAAGGGACAGCCCTCCGCAGACTGATGGGGAGACTTCAGTATATCATATTAAGATGACCGGTACATGAAATTATTTCAGGAACGTTATGGGAATCCAATAACCCCGATTTATTTTATTACCTCACAGGCAAAGTATCGTTACCATGGCAAAACGCGCGTAGCGAACGGCAGCGCAGCGAGCCTTCGCCCGTCGAGTGTTTCAACATCCATTGCTGATTTTTTTTTATTTTAGCTGTTTTATTTACATAAATGGAGTGCTGCATACAGATAATGTAATTTTACATTGAAATAAAGGAATAGTAACTGAAAATACGATTAAAAAAATGAAAATTTTCCTGAGAATATTTCCGGTGGAACATGATTCAAAATGAGGAGCTGAATGCACCCTGTTAGTTTGCGGAGGGCTGTCCCCTACACCCTGTATACACATTGACATTGATGAATTTTATGTATTATACAATGACATGAATATTTACTTTGTAAAGTATTATATTATTTTAATTATTGTGAATGTGAAGACGATGTGAGTCCATGTTATTTTTTTTTTTTTCTCTCAGTTTTAATCATAGTCTGGCAGTTTGAGTAATTTATGCGGCCTACCCAAATGTCCGTTCTTTGGTATTATTCGTCGAATCGTTGAGCTCCTTAAGTTTTAAGTTGAGCTGTACGATTACTGACAGATGCGTGCACTGACTGGACAGGTCCACTCAATCTGTGTGGTTCTTTCCTCAAAAGACATTTCAGACACCAATCTACATGGTCTTCACATGATCTGACCAAGATTATGTTTGGACTTTAAAAGAGACTATAACCTCTGAGTTTGTTTCGGTGTTTCGTCTCAGAGTAGTCAGATAGGAAATGCCGGGCCTCATCTAGTTAAAAAAAAAATATGATTGACGTGTAAAAGTGTTTGTATAAACCTACTTACAGAAATACAATCATTTATCATTTACCTACATACCGAGACCTCTCCGTGCTTCGGAAAGCACGTTAAGCCGTTGGTCCCGGCTGTCATTCTTGGATCTTTGACAGTCGGTACGGGTCGTCAGAAGCCCGAAAGTCTGACAACCAGTCTTGCCAACGGGTGTCGTATTACCCAGCATTGTGGAGGTCAGAGAGGCAGTCGCTCCATGTAAAATACTGGTATTCCGCTGCACAGTGGCGCAGCTACAATTATCATTAGAGGGAAGCCGAAGAAAAATTGGTTCAGTTCTCATAAACTCAGACAAACAAGTGTAGGTTTTTAATCTTATGATGTGATTAAACTGGTATTAATTAAATATAATTGTGTAATGTCATGTAATGCACATTTACACACAGGTGTACAATTTTATTTGGCAATAGTAGACACTTAGAAGAGTGGTTGTTCCGAAGGGAAGCCGACCCCAACATAGTTGAAAAAAGGCTAGGCAGATGATGAAGATCTCCATTTGCGTAGTCTGTAACATAATGGAGACGATGGAGTGCCACGTTCTTCGGATAACATAACATTACATCACGCCTTGTTTCCCCGAAGGGTTAGGCAGAGGTGTACTTAAAGTACACCCAGTTCTTCGGATCTATTATTATTATCGTGTCTAAGAGATACCTGGAGGCCCTGTTAAGCAGGAGTGACTATGATATAACGACAACGTGGGTATATAGTTACTGTACATACCGTAGCAAATGAAGATAGATAAATAGATAGAATACTCTTTATTATGTACAATCGAGGAAACTTACATCTGACCAATTTGAAAACTAAATCCCGTGCGCACGATGACCACATCTGTTAGCAAGCGTTACTATAGCGGCCAAGCAATATTTCAATTTCAAATCTCAATCTAAAAGAAACATTCGGAAACAATATAAATATGACATTAATTTACCTGTTATTAACAATATGATGTATTATAAAAGTACCTATGTTACTGCTATTCGTGTGTACAATCAGTTACCGCCAGCAATTAAGGAATTAAATGGAAATATGTTTAAAAATAAATTGAAAAAAATGTTAATTGATAATGTATTTTATAATCTGCATGAGTTTTTTGATAAAAAATAATTTTTGTAAGTACCTACCTAATTTGTTAAAATACTATTGCATATCCGACTTGGGTAGACTGTTGAAACAAGAAATGTAATGATTAAGAACTTAATGTACACAGTTATGCAATAAATATATCTTTATCTTTATCAAGCGCTGCAAGCAAAACTAGTCCTTACGGTGTATAGATGTTCGTTTCTCCCATGGTACACCATAAAAATCACTAAGAATGAAGAAGAAAAGAAGATTTACTATTTACATAATTATTCTTGATTCTTTCTAATTGGTCTTGTGGTCGCAAGCGCTTCTGCTGAGCATGAGGTCCGGGGTTCGATTCCCAGATCGGGCAAAGTGTTATTGGGTTTTTCCATTAGGAATTTCTCAGTATAAGCGCGGAGACTGGATTTGTGCCCGGTTGATAGCATTAAGCTCGCCCTCTATTACTTGGTACTTAAATATGACTGGCGATATGTGGATGTACTATAGGTACACCTCTGCCCAACCCTTCGGATAAACAAGGCGTGATGTTATGTTATGTATGAGATAATAACTCGCGTTTAATATTGTGTAACGTTTTTTATAACGTGGCAGGCATTCATAACTTATAATAATTTAGTTACAATGTTATTAATATTGTTTGTCACTATATTAATAATTGTAATGCATATACTTTTATGTTTAGTGTCATTATTATGTATCTCTTCAGTGTAATTTGCTGTATGTAGTTAGTTCTGTTGAATAAATAAATAAAAATTAAAATTTGGTCAGAATGTTCAAATCATCGTATTATAAGCATTAAGTAACTCTGAAAAAATAAGTTCACATCCGCTTGAACTAAGCCATAATTACCAGAATGATAAAAAAATCGGCACAGTTTATTTTTACTGCATAGATACAGTTCAAGCTAAGAGAAATAAAAACAATGAATGTTTTTATTATAAGCTTTTAGTTTTACCAGACACGAATTATAGTCGTGCACAGAGTTTATCTCTACTACTGATTATTATTAGTTATTTAATTACTTAATTAAAAACCGCATGTTAATTATACGTTTAATTACTTTATTAGTCACCCGGAATTCAGAAAACCATTCAGATTGTGATTTGATGTGTGTTACGCAATTAGTCTCCGTTCGGCTGAATAATGACATGGGACTTAAATATATTGGCTAAATGTGGGTGTACGTAAGCATACTTCACGGTTAACCCTCTCGGGGAATATTTCCGTCGCGTTGGTCTGAAGATTTATTTAGGTATCCATGGTCTCGCTTCCTGTAAAATATGGGTTTCATGACCATAGCCTGGCAAGTTCCAATAGTTAATCTCAGTAAATATTCGTATATACAGGGCATTTTTTTAATCACTATCCAAATGCTCGCAGTGTGTTCTACCCATGAATACGAACAACTTTTACTATAGGACCAACTCTGAAATCACGAAAAAAAATCAGCTGTTTCATACATTTTGGTCGAGTAGGTATTGAACTTTTGTATGAATCAGCTGATTTTTTCTTCGTGATTTCAGAGTTGGTCCCATAGTAAAAGTTGTTCATATTCATGGGTAGAACACCCTGCGAAAATTTGGATAGTGATTAAAAAAATGCCCTGTATAGATTTATTGATTCTTTCTAATTATTGGTCTTGTAGTCGCAAGCGCTTCTGCTGAGCATGAGGTCCGGGTTCGATTTCGAGGTCGGGCAAAGTGTTATTGGGTTTTTCCATCAGGAATTTCTCAGTAGCAGCCCGGAGTCTGGATTTGTGCTTAGTTGATGGATATAAGCACGCCCTTTATTAGATGGAACTTAAACATAAATAAAATAATAATTCTGGGCTTCGGAAAACTACTGAAACGGCTGAAATCGTAATTTATTTCTTTCTTCCGACAGTTTCAAGACGCTGCGCGCTGTGAGCAAGCGTGGTAGTCCAATCCTACTAATATTATAAACGCGAAAGTTTGTGAGGATGGATGGATGGATGTTTGTTGCTCTTTTACGCAAAAACTAATGAACGGATTTGGTTGAAATTTGGTAAACAAATAGTTTATAACCTGGATTAACATATATAATACTTTTTATTCCGATATCCTTACGGGATCGAGACTTATGCGGGTGAAACCGCGGGGCGCTGCTAGTAACCTCTATTATCCTTACCTGGACTTACCTTCTCGTTCATTCTGTGCATGAGAAGAGGCCTTTGCCTTAAAATAGGCGAATAACATATCTACAGACTGATTCACGAATGAAATGCCTTCCTATAACTACTTAAATACACTCAATTAAATCATAATTCATCATTAGTTGGGCACGTGATTCGTACATAAAGTTTCCAGACACCGTGAATTTCATAATAAATACGAAAGATTAAAAGGTATTTCGTCATACTTACAGAATTCAAGTGAACTTTGGTAGGTAGATATGTGTCACCACCATCTCACCTTGTCATCTCAATCCGTTTAACATTGACTGCTCTAGAACGTCCTCTAGCAGTATTTTTACACTTCTACGTACTTAGCTCGTTGGTATAAATTAATATAACTCTGGTTATGTCCTAAGGAGTGTATTAGGTAGTAAACACCCACATTTTACCAGCTGTTAGGTATATTAGGTCGCCTCGCTGGTCTAGTGGTCGCAAGCGCTACTACTGAGCATGAGGTCTTGGTTTCAATTCCCGGGTCGGGCAGTGTTATTGGGTTTTTTTAAGTGGTGAAGGGCGGGACTGTCTTATGTAATTTTGACGTTCGAAAAATGCTGATACTCAGGCTAGTTTGAATAAATGACTTTTGATTTTGTGATCGAAGGTATATGTTTAGACTTTTAGAAAACTCACGAAAATTAGGTACTTTCTACTTATATTGGAAAAAATAATTACTAGGTACTCTCATCCTAACCCAGACATGGACCTAAAAATAGCCGACCAATCATCACAAATAAATATTCCCTCCATAAATAGCTATCGGCGCAATTGACCGGAGTTAATTTATTATTAACACGTAGTTTATTTGATATCAACAATAACAACAAACATGTCACAGACTGCGGGTCAAGCGCACCTGTTTTATGATGTTCTGGTTATTTCCACGAACGCCGAAGAAGTAGAAAATACCGGTTTAAATCTAAATATAAGTTGCTTGACAATGAAACCGATCGTCCACCGACAGCTAAACTAATTAAGAACTAAGCTAAGTTAAATTGGGAATAAGTAGTTCGTCCACCGAAAAATAATAGCCATGATCAGTTTGTGCTGGACTGTCGAGTTAATCGGACGTGATGGAAGAACAAGAGAAGAGCTATGACGAGATTTCAGAGCAGCACCCTTATTGCGTAACACACTATCAACCACAATCTGAATGATTTTCAAGCAAATTGGTAACCCATTGCTTCATATGTTCGAAAAATTTGTCTGCTCAACAACGTTAATGACGCAATGAATGTAAGTTGTTCTACTGTCAAAATGAAACCGATTCCTACTGTGAGTGTGTTACGCAATTAGCCCGCAGGATTACATTCGTCATAAGAAAAGAAGATCGATTATTGCTTATTACAAAACGAAAAAACGCAAACACAGATACTTGATAAGCAAGCACATTCAACACTGGCAAACAAGTGGAGAATTTAACACTGTTTAACGAAGTAGACCATGAAAATAGGCGCCAGAGGGGTAACGTAAGGGAGTGAGAGGGGCTTAGCTTAGTTCAAGTAGCTTCGGATCGGCCTACACAACTAAGTTTGACTTAGTTGGGCTATTTTAGTTAGCTTAGCTGGCATAGTTTGCGGTGGACGCACATGTATGAAAAACTGACTCAACTATGCGAGCTAAGCTAAACTAACTTAGTTTAGCTGGCGGTGGACGATCGGCTTGAGAGTTCAAGTTCATTTTTTACCACAAACAAATAAGAATAAATAATTCTTATCTGTTTGTTACCAGAACTTTGTCAGCGACTTCATCCGCTCTATATTCCTAATTCCGTGGGAGTCTCGGAAAATCCGGCCTTATTCCTTGTCTGCATCATAAAGCGAACCTCTGCCCAAAGTTTTCGGTTTCTAGGTCCAAGCTAGGGTTTGGGTTGGGCGTTGATGAGTCAGTCGATGAGCGAGTGCGCAAAACTTTTCTTTTATATATAGTATAGGTATGTATTGAGTTGGGTGTAGGTGTCGTGGCCAGATCTTAGAATTTATCATTTCATGAAATGGTTGTATTTCATGAAATAGAACATCGACCGCTGGCCACATCATGATGTGGTCTGGCCAGATCATTGAATACTCAACGTTTGACGATATGAACAGTTAAACGCACGACTACTTCATGATGTGGCCAAACATTAGTGATCATATCGTAAAATAGTTAGATTATCCACCGGTAGAGGCGTTGATGTCAATTTGTTTTTGTTATGCATCTATTCCTATTCGAAAAATGCCTAAGTAACTGCGAGCAACTTGGATGTAGTGCTCGCCGGCCGCTGTCGCAGCACCGCTCGTTTCGCTCGCTCGGCTCGCACGCGGTTGGTCATAGTTCTAACCTAACCTAACCCATTTGGTGCGGGTGCCACTAGCGGCGTGAAATGCAACTACTTTGCGATATGCCCAGTGGTCAGCTGGGAATGTCGACAAATAGGTTGCTTTCTTCACGATATGGCCATTTCTACGACCGGACCGCGACAGATACCCCTACATTAATGATATGGCCAAACGTCGACTGAAATATCATTAAACGTTGACATTTAAACGATATGACTAATTTTAGCTGGCCATTTCATAAATACAACCATTTCATGAAATGATCGAACACTTCATGAAATGATCAATTCTATGATCTGGCAACGACATAGGTACCTCGTGGCGAAGACCTCCAACGATGTTGTCAACGGCGTGCACAACTATGGACGCTTCCTCTCCTCCAGTTTTATCCTGTAGTCATCATTAGTTCTAATCCTTAAGAATAAGTTGTGCCGCCAACTCGTCTCAACACGGAGGTTATAATAAGTGGTGCAGCCAACTCGTCTCAACTCGGAGGTTATAATAAGTGGTGCAGCCAACTCGTCTCAACACGGAGGTTATAATAAGTGGTGCAGCCAACTCGTCTCAACTCGGAGGTTATAATAAGTGGTGCAGCCAACTCGTCTCAACACGGAGGTTATAATAAGTGGTGCAGCCAACTCGTCTCAACTCGAAGGTTATAATAAGTGGTGCAGCCAACTCGTCTCAACACGGAGGTTATAATAAGTGGTGCAGCCAACTCGTCTCAACACGGAGGTTATAATAAGTGGTGCAGCCAACTCGTCTCAACTCGAAGGTTATAATAAGTGGTGCAGCCAACTCGTCTCAACACGGAGGTTATAATAAGTGGTGCAGCCAACTCGTCTCAACTCGGAGGTTATAATAAGTGGTGCAGCCAACTCGTCTCAACACGGAGGTTATAATAAGTGGTGCAGCCAACTCGTCTCAACACGGAGGTTATAATAAGTGGTGCAGCCAACTCGTCTCAACACGGAGGTTATAATAAGTGGTGCAGCCAACTCGTCTCAACACGGAGGTTATAATAAGTGGTGCAGCCAACTCGTCTCAACTCGGAGGTTATAATAAGTGGTGCAGCCAACTCGTCTCAACACGGAGGTTATAATAAGTGGTGCAGCCAACTCGTCTCAACTCGAAGGTTATAATAAGTGGTGCAGCCAACTCGTCTCAACACGGAGGTTATAATAAGTGGTGCAGCCAACTCGTCTCAACACGGAGGTTATAATAAGTGGTGCAGCCAACTCGTCTCAACACGGAGGTTATAATAAGTGGTGCAGCCAACTCGTCTCAACACGGAGGTTATAATAAGTGGTGCAGCCAACTCGTCTCAACACGGAGGTTATAATAAGTGGTGCAGCCAACTCGTCTCAACACGGAGGTTATAATAAGTGGTGCAGCCAACTCGTCTCAACTCGGAGGTTATAATAAGTGGTGCAGCCAACTCGTCTCAACACGGAGGTTATAATAAGTGGTGCAGCCAACTCGTCTCAACACGGAGGTTATAATGAACCATGAAACATTTTCTGTTGGAATTGACCAAGAATCGTTTAATGCTTTGTATGGAACAGATGACCTGAAAAAGGCTTTTTTGGGGCACTTTGAAATTGGTAGGCGGAGAGCCCGAAGTCCTAGCACGAACGCGTGACATTAACGTTACTTAAGTCAAACGATTTTTGAATCTATACAATATAAATAAATACAATTGAAGCGTATGTTTCTAATGACAAAATAACAGCTTTTTACTAAATGCATAAAATTATAAACGGTACTTATAACAAAAAAGCAATTTTAACATTTCTGTCTGTCTGTTTATTCCGGCTTATCTCAAAAACGGCTGGACCGATTTAGACGGGACTTTCACTGGCAGATAGCTGATATCATGAGGAGTAACTTGTGCTACTTTTATTTTAGAAAAAAAAAATATGGTTCCGCGCAAAGAAATGAAATCCGATTCAAATAGGAATGTTGTTTTCCGACATCCACACAAACGATTTCGCGGGTACAGCTAGTTCAAAATACAATTACGTATCCTATGTGTTAATTTTTTGCGACAAGCAAATTACGTGCAATAGCCAACATGTCAACACGTTGACACGGAAATATCCAAAGTAAGTAATAATCAAACAATAATAATTAGGTATCATGCTTGAAGGCCAAGATTAAATGATAAGTGAATAGCAGACAGGAAGATATCAACACTGTCTAGCGTGATCACGAGAAACTCAGTCGATTTATAAACAGTCGTATTAAAAGTTAAATATAATATAACGGCTGACTATTGTGTGTTATGTCTTGCATACATACACTCGTCCTACGTTAGAACATAGATTATATAAGTTACTAGCTTCCGACCGCGACTTCGTCCGCGTAAAATTTCTTGTTCCTCCGACCCATCCCCTCACATCGTATCGCCTGCCCGCGCTGTTACTTCGTTTTCGCTTAGCGCTCGTTCTTCCTTTTTTTTTTGTTTTTGCTCGGCTTCTGAGGGTCCCAGCGTAATATTACATATCCTATAGTCTTCCTCAAAAATTGGACTTTATAATGCAAAAAAAAATTTCCAGATCCGACTGGCAGTGACCGAGATTAGCGCGTTCAAACAGTCAATAAAAAACAAAATGTGTTGGTAACTAATAGACTAAGCGCATTTTTCTTACAAAGTGTAATATTTTTTTTAATTTTTTTTTTATTTGAGATAGGTTTGCTCTTGACTCTAGTCTAGGTCTGAGATGACAGAGACAAAGTCGACGATGGAGCGAGCTTACCCAGAAGAAGCCTGTTCACTCTCACTTTGAAGAGATCGGGGTTGTATGCGTTCGGAAACACAGACGCAGGCAGACTCCACTCCTTTGCTGTGCGCATCACAAAAGACATTTGGAAACGCTTAGTGCGAATTGGTGGGATAGTAACTAGGTAAGGATGGTAACTTGCAGTGCGTCTAGATGTCCGCTGATAGAAGGGGGCCGGCGGAATGAGGTCGTGGAGTTCTTGAGCACACTCCCCGAAGTATAATCTGTAGAAGACCGACAAACAGGCAACCTTGCGGCGATGAGCCAAGCTGTGAAGCTTGGCATCCACCAGTCTTACGTCGCCAATGAGCCTCTTAGCTCTGCATTCCACCGAGTCAAGCGCGGCAAGTTGGTATTTGGCCGAGCCATCGCAAAGGTGGCTGCAATACTCCATGCAGGATCGGACTTGCGCTTTGTAGAGAATTAAAAGCTGTCCAGGCGTAAAGTATCGCTTCACCCTATTTAGGTTGCCCAGTTTCTTGGCCGCAGTTTGGGCTTTGTACTCGATGTACTTTGTACCTATAGTACACTCACATTTCGCCAGTTATGTTTAAGTCCCATGTAATAGGGGGTGAGCCTATTGCCAACCGGGCACAAATTCAGACTCCGGGCTGCTACTGAGAAATTCCTAATGGTAAACCCAATAACACTTTGCCTGACCCGGGAATCGAACCCAGCACCTCATGCTCAGTAGTAGCGCTGGCGACCACTAGATCAACGAAGCAGTGAGAAGAAGAAGTGGCGTAACAAACTCCCCAGTAGCACAGCTATGTCGTGCTTACAAACCGCGACTGCTGAACTTGCGGTTCCGGGTTCGAGCCTAATTTTATTCAAATGAAGTGTTAATGGGGTTTCCTGTACGAATGTCTTAGTAACAGGCAGGAGCCCGGATTGGTACTCGGTTAATGGTAGGTACAAGTAGCAGATAATAAGCTCGCCCCCTAGCATACATGAAAATTTGCCTATGCCTACGTCTGTGTTTCCGAACGCATACAACCCCGATCTCTTCAAAGTGAGAGTTAACAGGCTTCTTCTGGGTAAGCTCGCTCCATCGTCGACTTTATCTCTGTCATCTCTGACCTAGACTAGAGTCAAGAGCAAACCTATCTCAAATAAAAAAATTAAAAAATTTGCACATTTCTGCCTACCCCTTCGGGGCATACAGGCATGATGTTATTTTAATGATTTTGTCTCCAAATTATCGATCAGTTATTCATCACGATATCGATAAAGAACTTCCTCTAAGCAATGATTCAATGTCGTGAGGTGAAGGATGTGCTCCTGGAGACCGACAGACGGACTTTGTAGCTCTTCCTTGTCATTAATTAGCTACTTTGTGTGTTAAAAATATCCTAATTATGTGTCTTGGTGATAACATCTGTCACGTGATTTAAAATTTGTTGAATTAAATATCTACTATTTCTAATAACTATTCAATGTACAAAGTGTTTTGGTATATGTAAGCACACACAAACAAACATACAAACAACCATCTACCTACATCTATACAAATCTCTATACAAATAAATTAAATTGAAGTGTCTGTTTGTAATATCAAAATAACAGCTTTTCACTAAATACATATGAAAGTTTATACGGTAGTTATAACAAAAAAGCAATTTTTAAAATGTTTGTCTGTCTGTCTGTTTGTTCCGGCTAATCTCCAAAACGGCTGGACCAATTTTGACGGGGCTTTCACTGGCAGATAGATGATGTTACAAAGAGTAACGTATGCTACTTTTATTTTAGAAAAAGCGTTAGGAGTTCCGCGCAAAAAAAAATAAAACCCATGCAAAAATAATAACTCTGGAACTACCAGTTGGATTTGAAAAATTCTTTTTGCATTTTGTAGCCCAATTCTCGAGGATGGTTATATGCTTTTTAAGATTACGCCACGACCCTTAGGAGCCGAGCATAAATAAAAAAAGTCAGAAAAAATGCCAAGCGAAACCGAAGTACGTAATTATAGCGCAGGCGGGCGATGCAACGCGGCAGGTCGGGGGACGAGGGAGTTTTATTAAAATGTGGATGTTATTTTAGTATATTGTGTATCTTACGACTTTCACGCGAACGAAGTCGCGGGGCACAGCTAGTCTGAAATAAATGCACGTTTAACCTGGTTAGGATTGAATATCTACTTGATACTTGAGTCATGTTTGTGATGCTGAATTGCAATAACAATTGTTTGTGTTACTGTGAGAAATCTATAAATAAAAGTTTAAAAAGTTTTGTTGCAAATATTGCACTAGAATTTGACCAAGGTTCTGAGATGTTTTCTCTTTGACACACACCCGTAGCTCGTATCAATAAGCCAGGCCGTCACACTTACACGTATTAGTCCATATGTTGAAAACTACTGAACCGATTTTGATGACACTTGCACTGTTTCCTAAGTTGAAGTAAATGTAAGCCAATAAAAAAAATGGTCACAATCCGATTAATAGTTTCGGAGAAATTCATGGACAAACATACACACATAAAAACATACATATATACACCTATAAAAAATTGTATATTTGTATAGAAACCCCAATAGATTATCATATGTGAATATATTGCTGTTACAATAATTTTACATACATACATAGATACGTGTCGAATTGATAACCTCATTTTTCTTGAAGTCGGATAAAAATAGATTGATTGATTACTTACATTAGGAGGAGCTCGTGGCTAAGTAATATCAGCCGCATGGGTCGATCCATCAGGTTAAGCTGCGCTTGCCGGGGTTGGTCCGTGGATGGGTGACCATCTTTACATACCGAGACTCCTCCGTGCCTCGGAAAGCACGTTAAGCCGTTGGTCCCGGCTGTCATTCGTGGATCTTTGACAGTCGTTACGGGTCGTCAGAAGCCCGAAAGTCTGACAATCAGTCTTACCAAGGGGTATCGTATTACCCAGTAACTGGGTTGTGGAGGTCAGATAGGCAGTCGCTCCATGTAAAATACTGGTATTCAGCTGCATCCGGTTAGACTGGAAGCCGACCCTAATATAGTTGGGAAAAGGCAGGCAGATGATGATTACTTACATTAGAAATTGTTGATAAATTAATAATTAATTATCTAATCTTGGACAATTCGTGAAAAAGCAAGTACATTTTTACACTTTAGATAAGGTTCACATAACTAGGTCATGTTTAGTAGATTTTGTTACCTACTTATTTTATTTTTACATAACAACTAGTATTTAGGTATTATATATAATTGAATGTTAATAATTTACATTTTAATGAAAAAAAAACCAAGTGCATTAAGTTTACGCTACCTCACGTTAGGCAGATGAAAACGAATGTGTTGATAAAGGGCGAAGAATTGAATCCTGAAGATAGCACAGTATTCTTGGGCTTAACTTTGGATGCTAAGCTTCAGTGGGCCCCACATATAGATAAATTGTCAAAAAAACTAAGCTCTGCAGCATACGCTGTTAGAAAAATTCGTAATTTAACTGACATAGAGACAGCCCGTTTAGTGTACTTTAGCTATTTTCATAGTGTAATGTCATACGGTATTCTGTAGTGGGGAAATGCCGCCGACATTCAGACTATCTTTGTTTTGCTGAAAAGAACTGTTCGTTCAATTTATAAATAAAGCCCAAGACATTCCCTTAGAGAGAAATTTAAGGAGATTAATGTAATGACTATGCCTTCTCAGTATATATTTGAAAATCTTGTATATGCTTATAAAAATGTAAAACTGTTTGAAAAGTACATTGATACCTATCCATAATATAAATACTAGGAACAAACACAAAGTTGTACCTACAACAAGGCTCAAGAAAATAGGTGGCTCGTTCAGATGTCAATGTATACGCTTTTAAAACTTCCAAGCCACGTTCAAGATCTAAGCCTTAATAAATTCAAATCATTAATTAAACGTAAGTTGTCCCAGAAAGCCTTTTATACCGTTAAATATTATACTGAGGACAAAAAGGCTTGGGATTGAGCTGCTTCAATTTTATTTTTACATCCCTATTGAATGTTTTTTGATTTTTTGCTCGCACGCACACTATGCAGCCAAGCATATTATAGGTTGGCGGATTACATCGCTGATAAAAATGCTTGGCTCAACGCTGGTCCTGCTCCACAAGGGCGCAGAAACTAATTGATTAGCATTCGAAAATATTGTTGGAGCTGCTGAAGATTGTAAAAAGTATCTTTGCATTGTATAGATTCAATCTCTTAGTATTGTATAATTGCATAGCACATGTGTGAGCACTATGTACCTACCTACTATAAAGCTACCATTAACTGCGGACTTCTTTCATTGACTTGAATTTGCCCTGGCGACTGAGAGTATGTCATGCTCACTCAAATGTCTCGCTGGTGGTGGCGTGTGTGTTGGATCATTAAGTTCCCTTCTAAATGTTTGAGTTGAATGGTGCTGATCCATGCGTCATGTTCGTGAACGGGCGCCGTCAGTATGGACTGGTCATCTCTTAGCTGCCACGGCTTATTTTAAATTTTAATCGTTTTTATCAGGAAAATAATAACAACAACACAATGATTACTGACGAGAACTGACCTCCCACCTCATTCTTGCCTTTATTGGCTGGCTTGAGTAGAGATTCGCAAGAGCAAACGTGCTCGGAGGAAGGAAGTAGTTCAGTAAGATGCTGGTAGGGATCTTGACCGTACTTCCGGGATTGTCCTGATAGCCGTGGAATATCTCTCCACTCCTCTTAAGCACCTCAAGACATGTTGCCCCCTTGTCGCTACGACACTATGTGCTAGCGACCGTTTCCGGGGGCCCATTGTTGAGTGTGCAAGTCACCCCCTTTTTTTTTTTTTTTTTTTTTTTTTTTTTTTTTTTTTTTTTTTTTTTTTTGTGGATGGGAAATCATCAAATGACTTCTCCCGCTCTGGGCGGAGCGGGAGGGCGTGTCAGACTTTTACTGACTAAAACCCACCCGTGTTCCTTCTGTTGCCTGTGCCGGGGCCACGGTAACTCTTTCGAACATCCCGCAACCCTAGCTGGCATCGGCCCTAGCGGACCCCGTCAATAGTGCTGACATCTCTTTGAGGCGCGCGTGGAACACGACGCGCCGTCGACTCGGGCCTGGTCCTTACCAGACGGCGAGCTACCCATTGCTCGCCGTCCGCAAGCCCGCGCCTACGGTGGCCGGGAATCGGCTGCCAATTCCCGACGCCCAGGGCGTCTCCTGCGGCGACTAGGGGCGTGAGGGTGCAAAGCTTGCCTCTCCCTCACGCGTCCCGCCTCCTCCTTCACGAGCATTACTGCTTCGCAGAAGGAGGTAATGGCTTCCCATGCACTCTCGCTCCGTACCATGGCCTGGACCAGGGCCGGACGCGAGAGATCGCCGCCGCCGATCGCTTCCGCGAGGACACGGCGGTGCTCCGCCCAAGCCGGGCAGACCTCCACCGTATGCTCCACCGTGTCCTCCGGGCGATCCACACAGTGGTGACACCCGGGCGTTTCCTCCCGCCTTATCCGGAACAGGTACCTCCCGAAGCACCCGTGTCCGGTGAGGACCTGCGTCAGGCGGAAGGTGAGGACGCCGTGGCGCCTCTCCAGCCACTCCTCAAAGAGGGGACTTATCGCCGCAATTGTGGCGTGCCCAGCGCTGGGTTGCGACAATCGCACTCTCCATGCCGCCATGAGATCCTGCCGGAGCTCTGAAGTCACCCCCTGCCATTTTATCCGTGTATTGTATTTATCAAACATTGGTCAGGCAGGGGCCATAGTCCTTCCATAGTTTTAGATAACCAGTCCACTTTAGCCATCCAAACCCATAGCCCAATTTTTTTTTGTCTCTATATCCTGCAATAGTCCTACACCAACCGGGGGTTGTCCTTGGGTGCACTTGCATAGTACGCACAGGGATAATCGTCGGTTGGTGCCTAATTTCCATTGAAAGCGTCTAACGGGCCTCTGCGAGTTGGCTTCGGCCCCTCATATGCCTTCCAAAGGTCCGGGACCCTAGGGTCTCGAGAAATATCAAAACAACACAACACAATGATTATTATTAACCTTTTTATCAGGTATTTTACAAAAACAAGGAACAATTACATTTTAACTACTTTATTATTTTCTCTTGTTTTTGAACATTTGAACTCAAATTACCATACGGATATGGTTTAGTCAACATATCATAAAAAAATTTAAATTAATAAGTTCAAATAGATAATATTGCTTTCGTTTATTTATTCTTATTCCTTTATAAAATACATTTTTTAATATTTCTTAAAAAGATTTAACAAACGTTTAATATATAAAAATCAGTGGTCCGCCGGTGTCGGGAGCAGGGTCCAAACTACCGGTGGTTAGGGCTGCAGAGACAGGAACCTCCTCACAATACGAGCCGTGTCAAGGAGTACTGCCTTCTGAATCAGGCTCTTGATCCAACCGCGGTTGGTCGAGGCTTTCGGCCATCAGGCCATTGGCCGTTACGATAATCGGCACAATGACAGCCGAGGTCACATTCCACATGTCAACTACCTCGTGTGTTAAGTTATATTAATTATCTAATATTGCTTTTATAATTAAATAAAATTATACCTATTATTTTGTAGGCGAGTATTTCTTAGTTTAATTAATAGGGTTAAAGGTTGATATGAAGATATATTTTGACTGTATGCTAGAATGTTATTTTTAAGTTGAGGTCTTTCACGCTTCTCAGTAGGTATTTTATAAGCTTACGTGAACTTCTCATCGTAGTCATTCCAGATTAAAGGCTATCAACAAAAAACAAAGGTAATTTAAAATAGAGCTCTTCATCATCATGGTAACAATAGTAGCCAGTTATTAAATTGATAGGGACTATCATTCATAGATCTTTTACAATCATAATCATAGCTTTACTCGAATTTTTTTTTTTCATTCTACGTTCACATGACACCGAAAAAATTGGGCAAATCCAACATCGGTTCACGATGAATTCATATTTTACTCCTGATTAATTTTGTATTTAGACGTTTCACTTTGAATGAAAGATGCTGACTGTATGACAAAAATGAACACGACTATCTGAAGCTGATGTCAGACGCTTCCGTCTTATAGGTCGGATAGTTAGAAGCCCGAAATTCTGGGAACAAGCTTACCACGTGGTACCGTGTTACCCAGTAACTGGGCTGTGGAGGTCAAATAGGCAGTCGCTCCATGTAAAATACTGGTATTCAGCTGCATCCGGTTAGACTGGAAGCCGACCCTAATATAGGTGAGGGAAAGCCTAGGCAGATGATGATAATCAAGGTGGTAGCAGAACACACTACACAGGATGTGGCGGATGTTTGTTTAATCTGTTCCAAAAGTACCTACCTATCTGATAAAAATGTAAATAAATGGATCAGAACATACCTGTGGATGCCAATACAAACTGCTGTGCTGCTGCTGTGTGTGTGTGTGTGTGCTGTGCTGTGCTGTGCTGTGAGCGCTTTGATTTGATTATTTGAATAACTACATTAACCCGAAATTCTAATTTGAAAGCACCTTATAGATGTTTTTTATTTGACAATTAAGGTAACTTTTATGTTATGTTATGATGTAGGTATGTTGACTTGAAAGAGTATGGCAGTTGAGAGTATGTCATGCTCACTTAAATGTCTCGCTGATGGAGGCGCGTGTGTTGGATCATTCGGTTCCCTACAAAATGGTTGAGCTGGATGGTGCTGATCCACGCGTCATGTTCGTGAACGGGCGCCGTCAGTGGAGACTGGTCATCTCTTAACTGCCAGGGCTTATTTTTGATCTTATGTTTTGGGTTGTTTTTAATTATTTGTTTTTTACATTGTTCTCACATATAGAAGCAACAAGAACAATGTACCCAGGATTTTGTGATAATTTTGATTTAAAAGAGTGTCCATGGAGTTTCTTGCCCATTCTTCTCCATAGAGATCTACGTTTTGGAATGGGCGACTAGCTTCAATTTTCTGATTAACTGACTGACTCTTTAACAATTCAAAAGTGCCTGTAATTGGTTTAATTGAAATAAATGCTTTGAGTTTGAGTTTGAACCTCATTTTTTGACGATGATTTTTCAATTAATAATGCGGAAAACCTCATGCGGCAAAAGTATAATTACCTTATCGGTAATTACATATATTTTCGAGCCGTTTGGGGTTGAAACCCTCGGGCCGTGGGGTCCGAGTGCTCATGGTTTGTTCAACGAAATCTCCAAACGGCTGGTTGACACGTCCCATGACCCAAGGGCTGGCTTTTACCTTGGCCAGACGCTAAGCACTGCCATACAACGTGGCAATGCCGCCAGTCTCTTGGGTACATTACCAGTCGACAGCGATGCGGCGGAATTTTGCGACGCCATATTTTAGTTTTGTAATAGTTTAAGTTAGTTTAGGATATCATATGTTTATGTTAATAAGCTGTTTTAAATAATTACCTATCAAAGTGTTTGCAAAATATAAAATTAATTAATAATGATAATTATTGATAATCAAGCAATAATTTTTGGGAAAGTAGTGTGATATAAAGTTGAAACGTTAAAAATACAGATGAATGATACTAACTACCTTTAGGGAGTGCTTGCGAAAGAATTTAACCCGAACGGGTTTGTTTACGCGTTCACTAGATATTTTTGTAACAGACCATAATGTTTACCTACGTATCTTTACTTGCTGAAGCCATTTTATTTCCCTGTAGGGTCCAAGCCTTTCCTAAGGACATTGCAATAATTAGTTGTGAGTTGTCCACCACAATGGAACTCACATGTGATTTTCAGTCATTGTTAGCATGTTTTAGATACTTAGGTAAACTTAACAGGAAAACAGTAAAAAGCCTACTCACAGTTATCTAACAAAGAAGGCTTTTTTTACCTCTGAATGGACCTGCTCCTCGATAACGCCTGATGGAAAGCGATGAATGATGTCTATGATAGAACGAGCGTGTCAAGAATATGCCTTTTCACTCTTGCTTTAAGGCAGACGGGTTATATGTGGAAGGGAACACAGACGCTGGCAGAGAGTTCCACACTTTGACTGTGCGCATGATAAATGTGGAGGAGAAGCGCTTAGTACGACTGGTCGGGATATCAACCAAGTGCGGATGGTACCCGCAGAACGTCTGGTAGTCCGGTAGTAAAAGGGCGATATTGGTTGCAGATCGTGGAACTCCTGCGCACACTCTCCGAAGTACAGTCTGTAGAAGACCGACAGGCAGCAATATTATGCCGACGACCCTTGGTACAATGTATTTCTGGATATTTCGTCATAAGTAATATTTGGCAAAAAGATAATAGAAATCACGCGCATGCTTAAATAACTCACGATATTGCCTCACCGGTGTTGTTATCTTTTCGTTAGTCAACTGGACTCAAACCAGCGACCCTTGCGTGACAAGCCGTTAGTTGCTAAGGAGGACATCGCTATTTGGCGTTACTAACGTAAAATCAAGGTTAATTTTCGTAACATGATAAAAAATAGGATATTTATTTATTTATTTATATACCAATTGATAAAATGTAATCTCTAAGTAATTTAGCTAGGTAGTCCAAACGTGGACGCTTGAGTGGCTAACATATTGTAGGTTTCTCGCTTATACAGAACTTTCTACAATACATAGACATACATATACAGTTTGGATCATTCGGGTCCCTTCAAACTGGCCGAGCTAAATGATCCATGCGTCATGTTCGTGATCGGGCGCCGTTAGTTGGGACTGCGGGGCAATTGCGTAACACACTTACAGGAGGAATCAGTTTCATTTTGACAGTTCAACAACATTCATTGCGTTATTTACGTTTATTTATATATTTTACTATTTATGTACACACAATAAAACATTATATAGTTAGGACATTATGATCATTGAGTACAAAGGTACTGCTTATTTCTTAAGAAATTTCTTCCAGCAGACCTGCGAAAGGAGAAATTAAAAAAGAAATGTAGACAATAGTGTGTGAGAACAAGAAGAGAAGAATATGATTAGTGACGTCTTAAACTAAAATACACATATGTATACTATAATGCAAAAATTAACAAATACTTAAATAAATAAATATATGTTGTTGAGCAGATAAATTTTTCGAACATATGAAGCAATGGATTAGCAATTTGTTTCAAAAACATTCGTTAATAATTCGTTCGTAATTAATTTTTGAATTGTTTTTTTTTTGTTTCTGTTTGTTACTGTGAACGTTTTTAACGTGTACGTCTTTTTTACATCGTTCTCACATTTAATTATAAATTCAACATAATGATGCAACCAATAACTTTATAACAATATAATCTAAAAGAGTGTCCGTGGAGTTTCTTGCCCGTTCTTGTCCGAACCTACTACGCTTTGGAATGGGCAACTAGCTTCATATTTCTGACTGACCGACCCCTTGACAATTCAAAAGTGCCTGTAAATGGTTTAATTGAAATAAAAGCTTTGAGTTTGAGTTTATTTTAATTATTTGCTTGGCGTAATGATATGTTATTTTTTCGGTGGAGGAGAGTTTGAAAGGTAAGAAGTGTTTAATACCTAGGTTTATACCTACTACCACATCTCGCCACTTATAGTTAAGCCGCATATTCCCCTGAATACTACCTACTTACTGAGAATTTCCGAAATGAAAATCTTGGGATTTTCTTAAACACTGCCCAAATCGGGGATCGAGCCCAAAGTCCACTTGCATGTTTAGTTGGGTTAAATGAATAAATGTAGAGTTTGTAAACTCGGAGTCCGTGGTTAAGTGATTAACATTAATTAATTACTCTTAATACGCGTTGCACCACTAAAAAGTTACACCGGGTTAGTTAACCTGACATTATTTAGGCCCACTTGCGTGAAAAACTTAGTGTTAGTTGCTAACACGAGGTTAAATTGACAATATTGTACGACAAACTGTCAATTTAACCTCATGTTAGCAACTAACTCTGAGTTAAGTTTTTCACGCAAGTGGGCCTTAGTGTTTTTTGAGTTGGGAACATTGCAGTTCAATCGACGAAACTTTTAATAGAATTGCAATGTCTTTGCCCTGACATGTAATCCGACCACACATAAATGCACGAACAATGAATGGAAATTGTATACCCTTCTCTTTTACACTACATTACGATACGTCTGATCTGATCTGATTCTGATCTTTTTATTTTATAACATGGAATTTTATTTTAATCGTATTGTATTTGGTTTCCATGGATATTTAGTTTATTGATTGACGAAAACGTCAGATTAGAAAAATATGTTTTAAGTTTTTTTTAAATAATTTGTATTTATTTTTATATGAGTTAATGAACACATTGCCTGCTGATATATTACCAAATTTTTCACTTACTATAACGCCGAAAAATATAAAATTCAAAATAAGTTATCAGTAGTACCTCATAACGTCAATTTATTTTGACATTACTAAAACTAACCCAGAGTTTAGCGTCACTCTCCCACATCGGTGGGTTGAATATTTAAAAGTTTAACCCTGAGTTAGCTTAACTCCGAGTTAAGCACGAACGTGAAAGTGGGTTGAATTAAATAACGGACACTACTGTTTATCATAATTATTCGAGAGGAATGCACATTAACGCAGATGTCTGTACCTATAGGAAAAACAAGAAAAAATAAGATTAACTCAAATAGTAAATAACTATTGTTTACTAGGACAATAACAAGTCATTTAACTCGAGGTTAACGCCAGGTTAACGTAACCAAACCTAATTCAAGGGTAATGTCGGACTGAACTACATTCCTTATCGAACAAGAAGTAAAAAATAATAAAATGTAAATAACTGCCTTCACAACTGCTGCTGCTGCTTCTAACTGACTGCATCAGATTGTTTGGAGACAAAATAAGTCATCTTGTTTCCATCTTTTTTAAAGTTCACTTTTTACACAGTCGGGTTTTTAGATTTTTTTAAATTTTCTTTTTTTTTATAGCTTTCTATACACTCTAAGAAGCTAAAAACGCCCCGTGTTTAGCGTTTTGACGACACCCTCACGATCGATCGCTGCCGGTTGCGTTCCGCAAAAAGTAAACGGTTTAGCGCCAGAACTTTTTTAAAGTGAAAAACTCAAACTCACGATCGTTTCATGCGCGAGCGTAAAGGGATAGTTGAGTTTGTATCCGTATTGTTCAAAAATTCTTACTGTTTCTTTTTTATACAAGTGCTGACTCCTGTTTTTAGGAGGATTACAAATATTATACCTTCTCTTCGGTGTGCCAAATTACATATAAATTCTTTTTGAAGGTTATACGTAAGTACCGAATCGCGTAAAAAGGAGTAGTGAACATCTATAGTTATCTTCACAAACTTACAAGTGTGGTCAGCAAGAAAAGTCGATTAACACTAATTCAGTTCTTCTAAATCTTAAATATAGAGCTGAATATTTAATTAAAATAAGTGCAGAAGTAAAATTAAAAGAATAATATCTCACAGTGTATATAGTATGTGTTAGTAGTTTGTTTATTTTAGTTCAAGACTTATGTACTTATATGAAATACAATGTCTAGAATATTTTGCGTCAATTTAAATGGTGTGTAAAAATAGCAGGGTTAATCGACTTTTATCGCTACAACCGTACTACAATAACAGAGGGTTTTCTCGAATACAACACGATCATGTCTCATGGACATATTTTCGTCATTCGGTGACATGGTCCAAGGTTCCCAAACTAACGATGACGAGTGATAGCAATGTGTTACAAACTAAACAGTTGACTATCACGTGTATGACGTCATACACGTGATAGTCAACTGTTTGGCACGCACTGTCGCGCACAGGTGATTGCTGAACCGCCAAGTGAAAAATGTGAAGTTTACCTCTAATAAATTCTATTTTTTTAACCGACTTCAAAAAAGGAAAAGGTTCTCAATTCGTCTGTATATATTATATGTATATATTGTACAATATATTTTTTATGATGTACACCGATTTCTCCGTTAATTGTGGACTGATTTTGAAAATTATTCTTTTTTTGAAAGGGTATGCTTTCGAGGTGGTCCCATTATAACCAAGTCAGAATCTGATGAGGGAATCCCATGGAAATCGAGGGAAACCCTCAAATTTTATAGGCACACCTATAGCGATTTGGGTATTTTTTGTAGTAATTCGTGCTTTTGCTCTTGGAAAGCACCATTTGGTGAAATGGAACTGATGGTAAAGACCACAGATGGTCACCGAAACTTCTCAATAATAAGTATTTCACGGTTGCGATTAGATTACTTTAATATGGTTGCTAAGCAATTTATGCTCTTTACAATGCATACGGTGAAGTGAAGCTGATGGTGAAGTACCAGGAGAACTCCTCAATAATTAACGTCCCTGCATCGGGAAAAGCAATATTTTCTAAAAGGTGATGAGCAGTTGATATGAGGCTATTGTAACTTAAATAAATTACAAACCGGCCCACTAAAAAGTGAAAAATAAAATAACGTTTTTTCAAAAAAAAAAAAAACAACCGACTTCCGAAAAAAACTCATCATCTGCCTAGCCTTTTCCCAACTATATTGGGGTCGGCTTCCAGTCTAACCGGATGCAGCTGAATACCAGTATTTTACATGGAGCGACTGCCTATCTGACCTCCACAACCCAGTTACTGGGTAACCGAAAAAAACTACAAAGTGAAAAATAACTATAATTTCGGAAGTCGATGTCTTTGAATCTGTATTTTTTGTAGTTTTTTGCCACCGACTTCCGAAATTATAGTTATTTTTCACTTTGTAGTCTTTTTTGGTAGTCGGTGGTTTTTTTTTTGTAAAAAAGTTTTTTATGTCTTTAGAATATCAATGATTAAGAGTGAGATTGTCGATTATTTGAGTAAGTAATCGATTACACAATTACAAAAAGAAAACCTTCGCGCTAGGTAATTAACTCGTGTAATTAAATGCACTTTAAATACTTATATAACATATAGTACATTTAATGACAGTCATATTAATAAATACAATATCAATTAATTACTAAAAAAACAATGATTATCGATTTAATATCGATTAAAATTAGTCTTATATTTTTATTCAATGTCACTGGCATGACAGCAGTGAGTCAGCTCAACATAGACAGTAGACAGTTGTCGACTGCTCTTGCTTGCTCACTCGTGTCGTGTTTTCCGATGCGTTTTAGCACTTTCCCGATTATTTCATTTTTAACGACCACGAAATACAATGTGGACCTAGACGTACGACATTGCATTAAAACGAGCACTAGTCTATCGAAACATTTTAAAACACGAAGATTAGTAGTTAATGGAAAATTAAAAATTGCAGTTTTCAAACAAAGTAAATAGTAGAATCAACTGCATAAAAAGTAAACACGCTTTATCTACGAAAAGTCACTGACCAACGGAACGGCGCGGGGTGCGGGGCGCGGTGGCGGCAATGTTTACCTATTATTATTACGGACTCAGATCTACATCATGTTGAAAAATCAGAAAATGAAAAATTATTTCCTGTGGCTAAAGTATTCATTGGATTTTTTTGATTTTTTGTATACGGGCAAAGAACATGAATCTCTTCACGTGGTTTAAAGAAACATCAATCGTCCTGTTCCACCTTGTATAATAAACATTAGTATTTAAAAAACAACTCTTAGACTTCAGGAATCAGTTGTTAGTTAAAGATTGTGACATAACCATACTTTTACAAAACCTCTAATAACTCAGCTGTCAGATTATCAAACCTTACAGAATTTTCAGCGAGGGACTGATAAGTTTGAATCTATTAATTCACACCATTTTCATTTCGTTACGTTCATGCCCAAGATTCTATATAATCGTTTCCGTCTCCTTTGAACTGTTGTTTAAGTAGCTACAATGAATAGCTTTCTATATAAGCGCACAAACTAGTGATTTTATTCAGTGACTGATTGAAAATGTGTCTAGCTATATTTTACGTAGCGTTCGATTATATTCGAACGATTTGATGATAACTGAATACGAAAAACTAAACACAGTTCGTGTTTCAAAACCGCTTGCGTTTACGCAGTGCATGCTACGCCTAATAGAAATAGTTTATTGTCCAGATAATACAGTAAACATGTTTAAGGGTTAACACCAAGTTGAGAGAGACGACATGAGCAGCTTAAAATATTATCTATAGCTAGGATACAAAATAATATTTACCAATGAGCCCCGAACTAGACCGTCTGTATCTTAGGGCTCGGGGTACGAATTCCAGAGTGGAGGCCAGAGAGGTGATTTCCATTAATGCCTCATTTTTTCTCATGTAACCATGTCAACCGCTGATTGTGCGCGTGCCACTGACGAGAGAGGGTAGAAGAAGACCTGAGTGGTAATACCGTGATTCCTTGATGTTATCATTGTTATCAGCTGTCGGTCTTAAAGTTATCTACTCGTATCTAGCGCGGGTGGTTGTCTTTTGTGATATAATAATGAAAGCTGACTGTCAGCTGATAGCCTACAATGATAGTAAGTATCACTGATGTAATGAGGTTTCCACGAGTATTAAGTACATATGGTTATTTTATGATGATTTACCTATATACAGTCATATACAAGGTGTAATTTTAATCACTGTTAAACTCTTAAGGGGTCATTTTACTCAACATTATGAACAACTTGTACTATGAGACCAAACCCGAAATCGCGAAAAAAATCAGGTGTTCCCTACACTTTGACGAGATATGAAAAATAAATAAAATAAAATAAAAATACTTTAATTCAGACCTTGATCCATATTGTGTTAGTATGACACAGACATAATACTATGTTAGTACAAAGATATTAAAAGATTTTTAAATTCATATATCTGTTGCTCACCTGACGCACCGGGTACATGCACATGTACATGCACCCAATGCGCCATGATGGTGCAACATATATCTGTTGCACTCACCTGACGCACCGGGTACATGCACATGTACATGCACCCAATGCTCCATGATAATGCAACATATATCTGTTGCACTCACCTGACGCACCGGGTACATGCACATGTACATGCACCCAATGCTCCATGATAATGCAACATATATCTGTTGCACTCGCCTGACGCACCGGGTACATGCACATGTACATGCACCCAATGCTCCATGATAATGCAACATATATCTGTTGCACTCACCTGACGCACCGGGTACATGCACATGTACATGCACCCAATGCTCCATGATAATGCAACATATATCTGTTGCACTCACCTGACGCACCGGGTACATGCACATGTACATGCACCCAATGCACCATGATGGTGCAACATATATCTGTTGCACTCACCTGACGCACCGGGTACATGCACATGTACATGCACCCAATGCTCCATGATAATGCAATATATATCTGTTGCACTCACCTAACGCACCGGGTACATGCACATGTACATGCACCCAATGCGCCATGATGGTGCAACATATATCTGTTGCACTCACCTGACGCACCGGGTACATGCACATGTACATGCACCCAATGCACCATGATGGTGCAACATATATCTGTTGCACTCACCTGACGCACCGGGTACATGCACATGTACATGCACTCAATGCACCATGATGGTGCAACACGGCTTAATTAGGAAACATACTGAAATATTCATTGCCGTAACAGGTTTACTGAACTAAAAACCTGGTATACTTGGTGTCACAACGCCTAAAATACCATACAAATCTACGTTTTGAATACTTACATGACACGTAAATATTACGTAACCAATTATGAAAACATTAGAAATGAGATATAATTAATACTATCGGTATGAAAGTGCAACTCACAATTTTCTTTCGATAACCTCAATTACAAACTTAGCCTCGGAACCGGTGGTTTAAATTAATTAAGATCTTGAAATAATGATCGTTACTGCTACTTGTGGCTGTCAATACACAAAGTAATACTAATACACACATTAGCATACAACTGTCTAGTTTTGTTTTTGATTCGTGTCCGCACGAGCCAAAGGCATTTGAATGACGTGGTGAAAGTATTATCCAATCAGGATGATTTGTAGAGGGGCGTGGCGTAAAGCGCGCGAGGCATCAGAAAATTGATGGACAATCTTATTGAAAATCTAACGACTTCTAATGTTTTTTTTTCTTTAATTATTGTTAGGCTTACTTTTGACCAGTATTTCACCTGCGGGGTAATTGCACCCATAAGATAGCAATTGATCGCAATGCCTTTCATTTTGGCAGTTCAGCCACGTTCGTTGCGTTATTTACGTTGTAGAACAGGATGAATTTTTCAAACCTATGAAGCAATGGATGTCACGCATGTTATGTGTATTACGCATATACTCCGCTGGTGTTTACGTCAATTGTCAAGATTCATTGTAGATGCAGGTGCTCGTTTATCTACCTTTTCATTAGCGATTAGAAAGCAAAGGCGAGTCCAAGGTGGCAATAAATCCGGCAAGAAGTTATTATTATATAATTATTTGATTCGACTCTCCGACAGTTCATCTTAGAAAGTGCATTACCTACCTACTATTGAGGAAAAGTGGAAAAGTGTCCATGAGGAAATTATTTATCTCGTGAAGGAACGGTTAATGTTTGTTAAGATGAACGTAGTAATTCATCGTACAGTCCCTATAAGTAAAATTATTAGGAAATTTTGCAATCTTAATTATTATGTTGTAACAACACATCCGTTCATCGGACCATGTGGTGATGTGGCTGAGTAATACCATCCCCATACCCAGAGCATAGCATCTGACCTCCACATGACGAGAACCTCGTGAAAGCTGAGAAAGAGAAACAAATAAAATATCTCGACTTAGCACACGAGGTTGTTGACATGTGGAATGTGACCTCGGCTGTCATTGTGCCGATTGTCGTAACGGCCAATGGCCTGATGGCCGAAAGCCTCGACCAACATCTCTCGAGGCTCTCGTTAGGCAGTTGGATCCAGAGCGTGATTCAGAAGGCAGTACTCCTCGATACGACTCGTATTGTGAGGAGGTTCCTGTCTCTGCAGCCCTAACTACCGGTAGTTTGGACCCTGCTCCCGATACCAGTAGAATTCTATTACCTATAACGATAACCTAAGGTTAGAATAGCCAGACTTTTGGGAAAAAAAATCGGAAAGCTTTTTAGAAGCTAAAACGGACACTACATGTCTCTGTATTAAAAAAAAAAAACAAAAACTGTTGACACTTGAAATTGACTTTTTCAGGCATAACGCTTTTTCCTTACGTGACGATTTCTACCAGTTTACTCCTACCGCAAGCCTCGGAACTTCGTTTACAAAAAGAATCGTCATCACATAATTAAAGTTGCGTGATCCGCTAGTAACTAAACCACGTCCCTCTTACTGATAGCGACGTACCTATTGTTAGAAAAAAGTGGATAGTGAACAGAAGAATGAATTGCGGAGATGGTTCCGTATTACATGCGAGTTTGATTTGCAAATGTAGTGATGCGCGAATCTAGGAATCTGTGATTGTAACTGTATCTATACTAATATTATAAACCTGAAGAGTTTGTTTGTTTGGTTGAACGCGCTAATGTCAGGAACTACTGGTTCGAATTGAAAAATTCTTTTAGTGTTAGACAGCTCATTTATCGAGGAAGGCTTGGAGGAGTTTATATAACATCACGCTACGACCAATAGGAGCGGAGCATCAATGAAAAATGTTGCAAAAACCGGGAAAATTTATTCCTTTGGCGAGCTTCCGTTGCGTGTGCTGCGTGAACGGTTAAAGTTACACAAAAATTATGTATGACAGGATTGTTCCTCTTAAGAATTTCTATAAAAAAAATTCACAATAGCATCTGTCTATCTTTTAAGGTTGGCTCACTATAACATTTTTAATGGTAATGAAATTTGTTATAAAATAATGCATTAGTTGCGAAGGTGTTTTCATAAACATGGTATAAATCCTTATCCAAATAAATAGTTTCATCATCGAGGTAGCTTAAGTACTTGTAAATTCCTTTTTAAATTATTCAATACGGACCTTTCGTTTAGAAATTACGACGGGTATAAAAATGCTTAAAGTAAGAAAAATGCACTTATTCTATTAGTTACCTACAAATTTTATTTTTTTATTGACTGTTTGAACGCGCTAATCTCTGTCATTACCAGTCGGATTAGAAAAATTATTTTTGCATTTTATAGCCCAATTCTTGAGAAAGGCTATAGGGTATGTAACGTTACGCTAGGACCCTCAGAAGCCGAGGAAAAACAAAAAAAAAAGAGGAAGAACGAGCGCTAAGCGAAAACGAAGTAACAGCGCCGGTAGGCGATGCGATGGGATGGGTCAGGGAACAAAAAATTTGACGCGGACGAAGTCGCGGGCAGAAGCTAGTTAGAATATAATTAGTTTATGTTTTTGATATGAGGTGATGAATTTGTATGACAATATCAGGCCTCACTGGGGAGTCAGCAGGGAGTTCACCATCGCACACTGCAGAAGGGCTGCACTGGGCTTATTTGTATTGAAATCCGATTATCTGCGGCCGACTGTAAATAGGTAATGTGCACATAGATTAACATTAAAAACAGACTCACAAAATTATATTAATGTCACCTTTAGCAAAGCTAACCATTCAGATTTAAAATATTTGTGAGGTTATCATGTTGGAGACTGGAACTTATTCGGTGTTTGAGGTACTACCCATTTTGGGGTTAATAACCCGTTTAACCCGTTTGCGTAGCAATAGACAGGTTGAAATAAAAACAAAAGCGAAACATCTACGTCCGATAACTCCCCATAGATAATATGTTTTCTTTTTAATCGGAAAAAGTTAACAACTCTCATTAGCATTGACGATAACGGAACCTCATTTAACACAATCACAAGATTTTAATCAACAAATACAAAGTCTAGTTTTTATCTGTCACCTGATCAGGTTTCATTATGACTCAGTAGGTCAGATAAATACTAGAGGGGCGTAAAGTGCTACAACAATCTTGTGGCGCGTCGCTGTTAGTAAAGATTTGTGCAATTAATTTGCGAAATGTATTGAAAAAACAAAATGGTGGCGTTAGTTCCAATTTTGACCACACACCAAAAGATTGTTGTAAGTATAGCTATAGATAGACTTTGAGCAATAGACAAGTCACTAAATGATGGTAATAATGAGAAAAGGACATACAAGTATTAGCTCAGCGGAACGATTAAGAGTAAACGACACAGAAGTATACTTTCTCTATCTCCTTCGCGTATGCAAACTTTTTGTTTGGCCCTAGTAGTTAGCCTGCCTCAATCTACTGCCTGAGGCCATTGAATGAGGCCCAACAAACAACAGCTGACACCAGTTGTCACGGTACGATTTCTTGCAAAATATTACCTGACTACATTAGATACTAGTTTACCAAAGATCAAGTCTCATAAGGCATACGCTAAGATGAAAGGATAATTTAATTGGACGCTTTTTATTAGTATCAATATCAAGTATTTATTATATTTTATTTATATTTATTATAGATACCTCGTTGGTCTAGTGGTCGCGAGCGCTACTGCTGAGCTTGAGGTCCTGGGTTCGATTTCTAGGTCGGGCAGTGTTATTGGGTTTTTCTATCTGGAATTTCTCAGTAGCAGCCCGGAGTCTGGATTTGTGCCCGGTAGATGGCAATAGGCTCGCCCCCTATTACATGGGACTTAAACATAACTGGCGAAATGTGGGTGTACTATAGGTACACCTCTGCCCAACCCTTCGGGGATATAAGGCGTGATATAATGCAATATCAAGTATTTTTGATTGTGTTCCATTTTGTTCTTTATTATCAGCATGAATACTAACTGACGAAACAGCAACATAAATTTT